>PUFA01000150.1:0-1475909 GCA_003508835.1 Eonycteris spelaea
GCATCTTTATTATGTACCAAAAACACACAAAAATGTATATTTACATGTAACTAAACAATTAAGAGCAGCAAAAGTAGCTGATTTTCACAAAAGCTTTCTTTGTACTTTGAATTAATATCAAATATTCATGATGACTGGTTTTTGGTATAGACATCAGAAACGTGTGCTATAAATATTTATCAGGCAAGCACTTTATTTGCCAAGCATGGGCATACTATTTCTTAAATTTATTACTTAAATTAGACCTCATTTTATAATTAAATATTTTATATAATTATGCACAGATATAATTCAAGTAGCTGTCATTATTCACCCAGACAAATTAGGTGACAAACAAAGAATTTGGATAAAGTCCCAGAAAATGAACAAGATGCTGATTTCCTTTGGTATCCGGGAGGCTGGAGGGGATCCTCTCTCAACCACTAGCAGGTTTCCAGGTAGAGTTCTCTGCAAAGTAGTTTGTTTTTAAGAGACAAATTCTTGTTTCGATCTGGGAAGTTAGTTCTTGCTTAGGACTTTAGTCATAAGCACAGTGAAATTACACTTATCTGTAGGTTCCTAATCTAGCAACCTCATATTCCAAGAGTAGCCAGAAACTAGAAGAAAAAGGAACAGTTCCTAGATGGCTTTAAAAACAAACAAACAAAATGCGAAACCATCGTGATGATTTTCAAACATGAAAGGTGGCACTGCATCCCTTCCCCTTCCTTTCAGGTTGAGCTGGATAGTGACTCCTTTCTCAAGAGACTTCTCAGGCTGGGTTAGGAAACACAGCCTCCATCTGCTTCTGTCCCCTTTAGGACACACATCTGGACAGAGGTGAGCCAGCAGATCAGGAGTCTGGGGGCCTGCAAGGGTAGCTCAAAAGACCATGTGCTGAGACCCACAGAGAGATGCAGGAGTCCCGCCTTGAGATTTCTCAGCCCAGGCACGAGACCTGTCGGTCTGCAAGTCCAGGTTACTGGGAACATATGAGAGACCCAGTGAGACCCACGCTGAACCCCTAGAAGAGACCGGAACGCACTTCTTCAAGGCCAGTTTCCTCGTTTCTACACGTGATGCTATAATCTTAGATGTCAGTTTTTCCTATTAAATTGAAAATGGATCTTTTTTTAGAGAGGATATGCAACCAAGTCCAAATTCACAACTGTTATATTTCAAAAACATGTTTAAATATCTGTTGTATAAAGTTGAAATAAAATTAAAACATAGCATTCGAATGCTTTAGGCTAAGTATTCTTATTTTAAAATGTGTCAGTTGAAGTAGAAGATAACTCAGGCCCCTTTGAGAACTAAAATTCAATTATTAACTATATACTATGGATAGGCTGTTTTTCATGGCACAAGTTTTCTATCAAATCCATTAAAAAAAAGGGAATACAGCAAATGAACTATAATAAGGCTAAAATAGGGACACACATCATTTTAATATAAAAACTAAGGCAGAGGGGCCCGCAACTAAAATTTACTATCAACATTTAATAACTATTCCTTAAAGAACCCAATCAAGCATGTCGGTGTTTAAATCAAGTTCACTAATATAAGTCAAGAAGATTCTTCAAAAAAGAAACTTATTGAACGTATAGCTGTCCTGGAAGAAATATTATTATAACATAATAACAACATGGAATGTATATTTTTATGCTACAACATTATATTTCAGGTTTTAAGACCACTAGTACTGCATACCAATCCCATTTAAATGTAGGTAGCCTCTACACGTTGCTATTTCAATTCAGGTCTGTAAATTAAATCAAGATGGCCTGAAGGGCTTCATTTTTCTCTCTCTGAACTATTCACCCAGCACTAATTTAAAGCCAAACCACATTTAAAATTACCATTTCTTTATAAGACGGGTACTTGAGGTGTGTAGAAATGAAAACCACTCTATTTTTCAACTACATTCGTGAGCTGTTCTTTCTCAGAACACAGTAAAGTGCTCAATGAAATTTTACTACGAAGAGAAACAGAGTATGATTGACATTCTTGGCCCCCAATGATATTTTTAAGCCAGTTCAACAGAGAGGCTCTATAATTGTGTGTGTGTGTGTGTGTGTGTGTGTGTGTGTGTGTGTGTGTGTGTGAGAGAGAGAGAGAGAGAGAGAGAGAGAGAGAGAGAGAGAGAGAGAGAGAGAGGAGAGCGTGAGAATGAGAAACCTTAACTGTTAACAAATGATTTCCAAAAGTAAACCTAGAAATATATAGTAATTTTAGTACTAAAGTACTGTACTTGTAGGAACTGGAAATTTTGTATCTATCTGGACATGCACAGAAAATCCCATTGACTGCTATCCTTTGGGAAGTATGAATGAGCATATACAATTCAAGTCCTGCCAGAATTCCTGCTATTCTGCTCTAAAAACAATCAATGAAGGTTGGAAATCATTCAAGAATGCAGTTTGAAATAAAGTTAACATTGCCAGCTCACCAGTACCTTAGGCTAAACCGGAACTGTACACTAGGCAAAAACAGCCCTTAATCACATTCATTTTTCTTTCTTTGACACTGAGAATCGTTTTCTCTCTTAAAAGTGAATAAGTATTTTTAAATATATCTTCTTGATCATAGTAAATTTACAACTCTTTCCAGATTCACATGGTTTGAAATTTCATGTCCTATTCTTTACATTTTATTCTTTACAGCTTCAAAATTATTGGACTTTGTGAAACAAGAGTTGAAGGCCAATGTTAGTCAAGTCACTAAGAATTCATCTGAAGATGCATTTTCTTATAGTGCTTGGAAAATGTTAGTTAAAAAACTAAAGTGAAAGATGGAATATTTTTCAAATAAAAATCAAACATTAATTTCACACAGAATATCTAATCTTAAAGAGCTTTTTAATTAACCGTATCATTTTAGGTTGTATCAATAGATAATAATTTTGTACAATTATGTGTGCAATGCAAGTCTGTGTATTTAAGACTCTTCATACATAAATTATCCCAAAGATCAATGGCAGGGGAAGCGATAATGAGCATCTATTAGTTCACAAAGTTACCGATAAGCACTTAATAGCGAAGGTATCATGATAATTAGTTCACCAAACAGAATACCCTAAATGACAGTGAGGTTGGTAAGCAGTTTATTTTATAGAGTTATATTCACCAATGAAGAAAACATATAAATGAATAAATAAATTTTCATAGGAAATTGACTGGCATGGCCTGACATTTTTAAATGCACACAGAAACATAATTTCATAGTTGTTAAAAGCCATCTAACTAGGGAGATAGTATTGTAGATTTTCCACCATTCTAGAAAACCCACCTACATAGATGAAGACATGCTGAGAAAAATGTCTTTAGTTAAGCTTCTTTCCCGCCCCAAAAATGAAAATACGAATTCATGTAATTTATTATCTAACAATTTGAAAGCATATCTAAATAATATAGAAATAATGTTTTAAGTCATTATACTCTTTTGCAAAATTGATATGGCTTTAGTGGATTTCCAAGATAAATACAAAAAATGGCTGGTCTTTGACTATCATACTATAAGGCCGCCTAATTGATGGCAATTATACCAGTACGTGGTACAATTTGCAACATCACATGGGCTTTTAAAGCCTGCACTGCTCTCTGACAAAGACAGACAGGATGAAACGACCGTGGTGTTGCAAAGGCTGTTACGCTGGAAGCCAGTCTGGCTCTACGCTAGAAGCTCTGGCCTCACCTTCCTACCACTGAAAACAATAAGTAGCATAACGGAATTATTTTTAAAAAGTATCTAAACATTTGAAATACGTTTTGAAAACGGAATTCCACCAGCATCCTTTTTTGCAACATAGATACCTCTGCAGGCTTGGCCCACCACCCTCCTCACAGATCCGCGCCTACTTCAGTTCTGCGCTGGCGAAGTAGCGACAGCCGTCTAACTTCCAGTGAGATTGAACATCCCCCTTCCCTAGTGCTATGTCCTCTGGACATCCAAGTCAGGTGGTTAGTGATCAATTTTCCTCTCGTTTGCGTATGCCGACAAAAATAAAAGTGAGCTTGCACTCCCTCAAATTACTCAAATTACGAGTAATGAAAACACATGGAAGAGTTTTCTTTACCACTGAAATTGCGTATTTTCAAGTTTCTCTCTTTGATTATGTCGAGTTCATTAACATCAGGAAGCTGGAATGAGTCTCTTCGATTTCTTAGCTTTAAAATTCTATTATTTCATACTTGTAATCTCCTATGGAATGCCCTGCATCTCTTGTAGAACCCCTAAGAACATACAAACTGTAAAATGATCTTTCCGGTGATAATTAAGGGCATTTCTTAACTAAGAAGCAAAAACTGTTTTGTGGCTTTCAAGATGGCAAAACCAAGAACATTGCAGACCTTCCAATTGTAAGTCCAGAGCAGAATGCAATTGTTTCTGAATCATCTCTGTTTGAGAAAGTTTTCATGTTATCCAAAACTGATAAATACAACTGAAACTTAATTGAATAAGACAAGAAAATATTCTCAGTAAAAAGTTAAAACCAGGCCTCTCTTTAGCTCAGTCCTAAAAAACCAATGGTAAAATCTTTGAAATAAGCACAGTCCTACATGTAATTTTCCCCACAACTAAAAGGGAGAGCAGGATTTTTCAGCCAGCTCATGAATGAAGTGGTTGAAGAAAATCAGACATAGGGTTCTCTCTTTCCAAATACCACCTTTAAAAGATTATTCTTGCTGGGCCACCACTTCTGAAAAAAACAGATTTGCAAATTATCCATTGCATGTCAAACAAAATCCTTCCCAATCAGTGTTATCTTTTCCTACTTAAATCAGAAAGTAGGAACTACAAATCTGATGGAATAAGCTGTCAATGTGATCCTCTCAACAGCAATAACTTGACCTCCAAGAATGAATTATTCTGCAGAAGTAACACATTTGACAGTTAACAAGATTTCAGATTTAAATTCCAGATATAATGCCTCATTACAAAAATCTTCAAAGCCGCCTTTTCTCCCTGTTGGAGGCGTTATTCGAACTATAAGAGACTAACATCAATGAAATAAATAAATAAGTCAATCTATGCCGAAAAAGTGTAAGATGTTTTTGTGACAAAGTCATCTGGTATAAAAAGTGCTATGGAAAACAGCAGTAATAATTCCTGAAACTAGGAAAATTACCTCAGGTGTTTAATTACTCCGCTTCACCTGGTTTTGAAAAGACTTTGTAGTTGCAGAGAAAACGCACAGGCTTCAGATTTCAAAGGGAAACACCTGTGTGTATGGGGCAGAGTGAGCTCCCAGGTTCTGAGAAAGTAGCATTACCTGGGGCAAATGCACTTCTTAGGGTCTCCTGGACAATAGAGATGCGAGGCAGATGTGATAAGTATTTTACTTAAAATCCTTGAAAACAAGGCCTGAAAACCTTAAAGATGTATGGCAACCTAATAATTTTAAGGAACTGCCTAAATTTTAAATAATTTTATTAACACTGAAAATTTTAACATGGAAATTTATATTGTGTGGATAAACTCACAAGTGAGTTCAAGTAAACCTTATTAATATTATGCAGACAGGCGTGCATGCATGATGGAGACCAGACTGTCTTCACAAGGCAGCAGAGCCATTAATTCGACACAATCCTTACATTTTTACAGAATGTCTGCTATTTCATCCCATCTCCATCACTGCCAAGGCGTGTCCCCACCCTCCACCCCCGAGTCTAGTCATAACTTACCTACCTTGCTTATAAATCACTAGGAGATCTTTTTAAAATGCAGATTCTTATTTGGTAGGTCAGGAGAGAAATCCAAGCTACATTTTTAAGATCCAGCACCAGGATGGTACACAGCATAATCACGCTCTGAGGAGCAAGGGTCTGGCATTTGGCCCTCAATGTTTCTTGGCCATTGACTCCATCAGAGACTTTCCCCAAAAGGAACTGTTCTTTCTCTCTTCTCCTCTTTAGTAACTTAAACTTTATCATTTCACCAAAGTCCTGTTCACAGTCTTTCTCCTGGAAGTCATTCAACGACAATATGCCATTTATCTCAACCTTGTGTGAGCCTTTTAAGCCCATAATTTACCAATTACTAGACAGATCTGTATCTAGCATGTTGGGTCTTAATTCCCAAACTAGGAAAACCCTTGAAAAGCTGAAGTTGGATTACTTTTGTAACTGTCATATCTTTGTATTGACTTTGTGATAAATTCAGGCCTACAATGCCTTATTTTTCTGGTCATTTAAAAGAAGAGTAATTAATACCCTTCAAAACTATGACCTGGTTGTTTCAGGAGACTATAGTATTTAAAGAAATCCTTTAGCAACTGAGGAATTACTGAGAAAGTACATTTATTGATCCTTATGTCTTGATCTATGATATTGGGTCAATTTATAAGAATGAACACCTGTATTTTAGTTTATTTATAGCCCATTAATTTTAGATAGATGCAGGACTGATCTGAAAGCCAAGCCCAGAAAAATACATGAAAGATGAACTCTCATAATAAATCACTCTAGTATCTACTTATGCATTAGTTTATATTTATATTTGAATATCAAAGTAATAAAAATTTGGATTTTGAAAGTAAATTATTCTACTTAGAGATACTTTTCTAATTTTCAAAAAGAAAGAGAGATGGGTTAGTAAATGAAAAACTTCTCCTTGGACAAATTAGTAAAAGACAAAGTTCATGGGCACATAGAAACGAAATCTACAGTATAACATTATAACTTCCATTTAAACCAAAGACTAATATAGAAAACATTAAAATGCTTATGTTTACATACCTTTAATAAAACTGTTATATTAAGTTGCTCTCATTGTTCCTATATTGAGAATTCTGTGTTAAACTTTCACTTATAATTACTCCTTCAAGAATGAAAAATTGTTATGTTTCTGAACAGTCATTGGAAGCTCTGTAAGCCATATGGCTTCCTGTTTTCCTTGGCTGCTAGGAAGCTCGAAGCTAGTTTAAATAAACCATGGCATTCTCAATCAGATTTTTAAGGCATCCCTTAGGAAAAATATGCTGAGCCTATTAGCTTTGTCTTCTTTAACAATTAAACAATGACTAAAGTGGTTGTTTAAACATGGTTTTTCAAAAGTCCTTATTTGAAGGTCTGAGAAAGATACTGTTAATATTCTTCATTTGTTCACAATAGCCATTCTCAGACCCTAATGACAGTCCCTGTGTCCCTAAAGGCTTGACGTACATACTGTTACTTCAGGTTCTCTTAGCCGTGGATTCCAGTTGGATTTGGCCAGTGAAAAGACAGGAAGTCAGAGGGCGGGAGGTGAATAGTTAATGAAATTCCTCCATTTCTGACCCCACTCATCCCAAGCGCAGATGCTCCTTGACTTAGGGAGGCGCTATGTCCTAAAAATCCGTTTAAGTCGAAAATATCATTGTTGAGATGCATTTAATGCACTAACTCGCTGAACATCACAGCTCAGCCTGGCCCACCTTAAATGTGCTCAGAACATGACATCAGCCCATGGTCCTTTCTCTACTCTCATCACCAGAAGCAGGAGATACAGCTGGGTGTTTTGTAGATGTGATGGGATGCGAAACACAAAACAGGGTATCTGATAACGCAGGTACCCTGCAGAGGATGGCTGTGTACCGCGGTGATCGCATAGCTGACTGGGAGCTGCGGCTCTGTCGCTGTCCAGCACTTCGGGAGGGAACCGTAGCACATACCACCAGCCCAAGGAAGGATCGAAATTCAAACTTCAAAGTACAGTTTCTACTGAATGGGTATCACTTTTGCAGCATCATAAAGTCAAAAATCAAACTATCCTAACTCAGGGACCGTCTACGCTCTGTCTCACCATGATGGTGCTGTGACCTTTCACATGGCCCTACCGCCAGGCTCCCGTCCTCACCAGGCTGCGACCCCACCATTCAAGCCTGGGCACCCCCATCCCTGTGGCTCACCTTAGCCCCGTCTGCACTCTGCAGAGAGACCCCTCATTATTTTTTCTGCAGACCCTTGTTTCTACGGGATTTGTTTCCAGCTGAGAAATAATATTTGAGAATAAAAATAGCAAAGAGGATCTGTATTAGAAAACTGCCTAACGTAATACCTGATATTTGTTAGGTCGTAATAAATGGTTCCCCATTCCCCATTCCTGTAAGAATCGGCTTAACTTGCTGTGAACCACACACCTCCTGATGGAACAGGCTGGTATTCATGACTAAGGAAGAAGTGCAAGTCCAAAGTTCTGAATGATTAATAAATACGATAATCACTGCCACCTGACGTTCCAATGAAAAGGTAAGTGGTTTTCTTAGAATTTAAATTTAGCACAATTTAATTATAAAACAAAGTTTAGAGTTCATTATTCTTAGCTGTGCTTTGCTATTGACAAAACAAAACAAAACAAAAAAACACCTCTCTAATTAAGGCCTTTGTTCACACTGGACTCTGGGAGAGTTTACACAAAAGTGGGTTATTCTGTAGGTGAATCTTCGAGGAAGAGGAGAAATCAGAGAGAAACAAGCAGGGCACAGGGCACACAGAATTCTAACGTCTGCAAAGGCAGGCGGGCTTGGCAATATGCCTACAGCATCAAAAAGAAAAAAAAAAAACAAACAAAAACAAACCCAAGGGGTACAGCATAATGCGCAGATGTGCCTGTGACACAGCTGTTACTTGTTTAGGGTGCACCCACTGCGTTCACAGCAATCTTGGTGAACTGACCGCTTGGCCTTTTCTTTCCAGAGAGGAGATCAGATGTTCTCATCCTATGTTCATTCCAAAGCCTCCTCCTCTGGACCTCCGATCTGCTTCCTGGAGCGCATCAGTCAATCATTCAGTACTTCAGAGGTGGATGTGACATGTCTGAAGCAAGTATCGGTGTAGTGCTATGGTTTCCTCCCTGCACCTTTAATGGAATGGCCCGTTTACATGGTCACCTCTTTTGTTTGAGGGACGGTCTGTAAACAGGAACTCCCATGCTCATCGCTGGGTCTTACCTAGTAGCTCATTATCCTGTTATCTAGTTGCCCCCAGGCTTGCCCACTGCGACTCTCTCCTTCGTCCCTTGTCACTTCCATGGCCTTCAGAGTTTACCCTGTCATCGACTCCACTTCCTTTTCACCATCCAGCAGAACTGTGCCACTAGCTGGTTTGCAGATTTCCTTTTGCACTCCCCCTCCAAGGTCACAGACATAAACATTAGGCCTTCGGGAATCTTGCTATTCAAGCTTCTTCATCGGTTTGGTTTCAAAGCACTTCTTGGAAGGGAGTGAAAAGGAGTTTCTTTTCTCGCACCAACAGTAATGGCTACCACTTAACAAGAGGAAGGCGAATGTGGTAGTTGAGGAGGAAGAAAAAAAGAAAGAATCTGAATTCTAGAGTCAACTTTTCACATTTCGATCTAGACCTGGCTTCTTCCGGGGAGCCTGAAGCCCTCTGTTCGAAGTGGGCTTCATATTATCCAGAAGCTTAGGAATGCAGAGTGTCAGGGCCCACCATGAAAGACCTAATGAATCAACTGTATTTTAACAAGATTTCCAGGGGATTCATGTGCCCATCAAAGTTTTGAGTGTTGATCAACTAAAGCACCCTTGTTCCAGTTCCAAAAATCATACCCAGCACTCTTCCATGAAAAACACTTAAATTCAGTTTACAGTCTGAACCTCAAACACTCTGTTTAGTCTGTATCTAGTTCTTGATCTCTATTATGTAGTATCTCAATATTTTAAAAATCAAACCCCACTAGCATGGTTTGGTCATCTTTCTCATCTCCAGTGGCTGGAAAATGTGGTGTGGCCCACGGCCATCCAGAAAACAATCATTACTTTAAGTCCACCTGTGCTGTGGAACTACCTTGGCATACTAGAGAAAACCTCCTCCCTATCTCACGGGCTTTTTAACCTAAAGCATTGTGCACCACATGAACTCAAAGAACCTCAGACACATCCCATATGTCTGACTCCACCGAGACCTTTATGTAATATCTACCATTTCACAATGTCCTCTCTGCACGCCCCTTCATTCCCTGCTCTCTTAATCCCAGCTGATGACCTTGCTCAACACTTCACTGGACCAAACAGAAGTGCCCACACGAAAACTCTCTTCTCTTCTGCTTGTTAAATACACCTGCTTCTGTACCTACGGCCTGTCTTTCCTGCTACAACAAATGAACTGAATTCACAGCTCTATTTTCTCCTTCCGATACCACATGTTTTCTCAGCTTGTTCGCCCCCATCAACCTCTACACACGCTCTTTGAAAATGAAGCCAGAAAATCCCATATCCCCGCCAGCAATACGTAGTTCCATTTCTCTGATCTCCTTCACGGCGATACCATCTTGAAGAGTTAAAGTAACTTCTCCACTCCCTTGCCTCTCATTCCCTTCTTCTGACTTCAGTAAGATTTCCAATCATCCCCCATCGCTGAATTACTCTTATCAAAGTCACAACCACCGCCATTTTGATGAAACCACTGTGAGCTTTTCTTCTTCATCGTATTCAGCTGCTCAGCAATACATGAGCATTGGCTGTGCCCATGAACTCTCTTCTGGCTCCAAGGGCACCAGTTACCCTGTCATTTCCTCCAAACTTGCCAGCCACTTGTTCCCAGATTCCTTTGCTAGCATCTTCTTTCTGTTCAACCTCTATGTATTGCTGAGGCCCAGGGCTCAACCCAAGGTGTTCAACCTATGTCCATTAAAATCTTCTCCTTGGATGATTTTGTTCAGTCAGGAAAGTTAAGACAGTTCCCAATAATACCTACATGATTCTCACGTTTATCTCAAGGCTCACCTCCCTGACGACCACTGACAACCAGTTTTTCCTTCTCCTCAGCAAATCCTTCAACAATCCATCAATGTGCTTAAGTAAAAACATAACAGCATCCCAGTTTGCTCCTTACTCTTCACCCTTGTCATTGAAGCTAACAAAAAACCATCAGCAATGCCACCAAAACATACCGTGAAACCACCCCCTCTCTCCATCTTTACCACCCTGGTCCCCGTCACTGTCATCACTCACTCAAATCTAGCCACGGCTTCCTATCTCTCTGCTTTCGGCCTTGGCCCTTCTTCAGACCACTCTCCATCACATGGTCAGAGTAATTTTATGAAACTGGAAATAAGACCAGGCAAGCGCTTGCAAGACATTTTCCGGCGGCTTTCATCCGCTCGGAGCGTGCTGACCACCGAACGGGAACTGGGCCGCCGTCCCGTTTTGCTTCTTGTGCTAAATTCTCATCTTCTGTGGTTCACGGAGGGAGGGAGAGTAGACCGGCCCTTGGGAGAGGCAGACAGACTCCGTGGGAAACAGTGGGCATCCTTCCAGGAGGTGAGGAGGCAGAGGGTGCTTCCAACGCCTCGAATCTCTTGGAATGAGATTAGCGAAATGGCTGTCAAGTAACTGTGTGATTTCTGCGATCCTGTGCCCATTCTGGAAGTCCGACAAGCTGAAAGATCCAGAATCTTCCCCATTGATATTTAAACCAAACGGAAGCTGCCACCAGTTTTCAAAACACTGCAGCCGAGATGTGGGTGGATTTAGATCTTGCACCAGCTGCAGGGCCCCCCCCACCCAGCCTGCTGGCTGCCCTGCCGGCCACATCGATTTCTTCAGCCCTGAAACAAGGCTTCGATTTTTTTTTTTTGATTGATGTTGTGATCATAAAGGAGCTTCAGTGTGTATTCATGCTCTTGTCATATCTCACCACCGCCATGGCTGCCACCTCACCTCTAGCCACCATCAGCTGTTGGATGGATGAATGCAACAGCCCGTCTCTCTGTCACGCCTTTGCCCCACCTCCCGCCATGTAAGTCGATTCTCAGCAAGGCCAGAGCGATCCTGAATAAGGAAAATCATGCTACTCCTCTGTTCAAACGGCTTAGATGTCTTCTTACCACTCAGGCTGAAAGTCGGAAATATGAATTTATGAGAGTAAACAGAGCAACTCACAGCTTTACACAGAACACCTTTCCAGGCTTGGATTCAGGCTATGGTCAGTCAGAAATATTGCAAAACCTGGACTAACATCACCCTGTTCAGCTAACCAGTTGTCCCATGTCCAGTTTCTGGAATGATCTGCTCTACCAAAGCACAGAAGGAAAAACATAAACAAAAACAAAACTCGGATTTCCAATATAAGCGTGGCCTTAGAAAGAATATTGTGACAAACTAGAACCAAGCCGTCAACGTGCACCACAGACCGGAAGTACACTGGCTGGCTGGCTGAGAGCCTGTGGCTGCCTAGCTGAAGGACAGGTGTCCAGCTGCATTTTGTTGTACATTTGGAAAAGTGGGTGCCAAGGTCTCCCCGACACGTGAGGTGAGAGTTAGTAGGCACAGCCATTCACCCTCCCCACTAGTCTGTCAACAGTTCTCGAAAAGACATGGAAATAGTTAACAGAGTGGAAAATGGCTTAGACGATTGGCCATACGTCTTTTTTAAGTAAAATATCCTGATTGCTAAAGCACATTCTAGATTAGGAACACTTTGTATCACAGCAAATAATTTTGGATTTTAGTCAAATAAAAGAACCAAGGGAAGGGGTCTTAAAAACCCATGGAAAGGTTTGACGAAAGAGAGTTTGCTCGACAGTTGAAGTGTGCTATCTCACTGCAGCACGGGAGGGTTATATTCTTTCACCGATTTTACCGAGTATGGCAGTACCCAGAATGGCTGCTGACTGTCCGGTTCACATAGCAGTAAGCACCAGAGACAAAGGGGGGTGGGATGGGGGAGCTGCTGCTATCTGGGTCCAAAGACGGCACTTTTCCCCTCTAAAATCCATCGCCTCTTCCGCAACAGCTTCATTTGATGACCTAAAATCTCCAGTTTCTCAATTTACCCTAAATTAATGCCGGTCATCTCCCTGTAGGATCACTGGTTTCTGTAATCAACAACTCATGTCTCTCTTTCCTGATTCTGCCAGAAGTCTGTGCTCTCATCAACCTACGCTGCTGCTAGTTTCCTGCACCCAGCCCGCCACCCTGCCTCTGTCCATTCCTCTCCCGCTAATTAGATGCGCCCTCCACCCTGGCCACAACTCATAATCCGGATCACTTTCCAGGAACAGCCTTTACCTCATCTTCCCACGAACACCCCTCACCGTTAGGAACAGTCTGTCATTCTGTGCTCCCTTGGCTTTATTCTTTCTCTCTCTCTCTCATACACACACACACACACACACACACACACACACACACAGAATTTTGTTTTCTTTTCCGATGTGTCTATTCTTTCTTCTCAATCAGCTGATAAGCTCTTTGAAGGAAGATGTAGGTTTCCAGAGTCAATTTTTAACCAGAGTATAAGAGTGGGGGTAGGAATATGATGTTTATAACGGTGAATGCGGCGTGGCTGCTGTAGGTTCGAGGACAAAGAATAGACCAAAATGAGCACCAAATGTAAATAAGGTAACTGGCTATTCAAACTTCTAATGTAACATGACATACGAGAGTAGAAGTGGCCAAAAGTGGGCACTTACCAAACAGCATTGCAGATTTTACAGGAAACAGCTCGTTAGCCAGTGTTTAATTTATTCTCAGAATAAATTCACTTTAAATAAACTATGAATAAATTGTGTTTCTGTAAGGTTGGTCAACATCTGTACTTATATGAGTATACAATACAGAAAACAATGGTATGTTGAAGATGGTATTGCTCTTCTAGACTTCCCCTTGAACATGTATTCTAGAAAATGTGTTCCAGCATGCAGCTAGGCACCGAACTCCTCTGCAGCCCCGTTAAGGCCAAGACACAGTTCCAGCACTACTGGTATCTAAGGGCAACGCAACATAAACCCTGGCTGGTTTCTGAATCTACATTTCAAGGATAGAATGAAACCAGTGAAACTAAAAAGAATGTCACATAAACACCCCAGACCAGACATCATACAATAGACAGTTATTTTCTTTGGAAATCAGACATGAAAACAGGTCACAGGACTGTTCTTTCATTATTTCCATATTACTTAAAACACACATGAATGTTCTCAGATTTCTTTTTGTGGGTTGGAACTCCCAGGTTCTTCCTTATTTTAAGTAAAAAGTAACTGAATACCTTTCCACGTGGAATAAGCAAACAGTGGCCTACTTGGAAAGGCTCCATAACTGGCTCTATTTGTAAGCTCAGAGATGAAGAATTCATAGAATCTTTTACTTTGGATGAATGCTTTCAAAAATGTGGACATTACAGATGTCACTGCCAGCAAAGAATTTTGAAAAGAGCTATTTACTTAGATATTCCATTTATACAGTATGTGGCGACATTAAATTAGTTATATGTCTTATTAACATTTACTGAGCCTCGCAACACGCCTGACGATGAGGTGAATTTTGCATAGGATACCTCATTCACCCCTCAGAGGTGCCCACGCATGTTCAACACGAGGAAACTGAAGTGAAGAGAAATTAGTAAGTTGCCCAAAGTCACACAGTTAGTGGCTATCAGTGCCAGGACGTAGACCCAGACCGGCTGGTTGCCAGACCCCAATTCTTAATCTCCAATGAGGAAGAGTTCTCTTGAGTGATACCGACTTTCTTCAGGGTGAAATTATTTTTCCAGTAAATGTTAAAATAATATAACACCATATTTTATAATGGGTAATGTGAACTTTAAACTCCCATGTTCCATGAAAGTTACCTAAATAGAAAATACTCATTGAAACTAATATAAATGCAAAAAAAAAAAAAAAAGAAAAACAAAAAAACAAAAAACTAGATGCATGAAATATACTGTACCCTGCAGTGTATACAGGGAGAAATGTTATTCCCAATATTCACCAAATGTTTGCTGTCACCAATAATTATTTATTATCAGTCTTTGCAGTGCATTCCCAATTCATGCAAGTAGTACAACAGATTTTTGAAAATTTCTCTAAAAATTTAGGATATGAAGTGGTTTAAGAATGAGTTACATGCTCATACTCTTAAAAAGTAACTTTGTTTCCTAAACTTGCTAATTTACTCTAAGAGTAAATACAAGGTTATTAAGAAAATGTCACATTTTTATGAACCCTTTGCCCAGGCTTATTGTCACACTTTGAAGTTCACAAATCTAGAAGAGGAGAAACAAAAAACAAAAAACAACCCATTGCCAAGCACTCCTTAACAAAACTACCACAGAAATGTACTTTTCACAGTATGTCATTTATAGATTTGTAAGCAACAGGACCCATTTGAAAAAAAACAGTTCAGCGGCTCAGAAAGCTTCTTCAAATTATTGGTCCCTCATTTTTCAGAGTCACCATTCAAAAGAATATTCTATTAGTAAGGAATTAGGAATTAATTGTCTTACTAAGTGAGTTAAAAGCAAATACACAGCATTTTCAGGATTGGCATCTTCCTGTAAGAGTAGAATTTAGAGCACTTAAGAATGCTACTTCTAAAGGAATCTAATTCTACTCTCAAATTTAAGAGCTCTTAGAATGAAAGGAACACTAATAAAAGAATATGCAGAGGAAGATACTCTCGAAGAAAATCTTTTCCTTTTAATGTCACACAGGACAAATGGCAAAAGATTAAATAATAGAGGGGATTTAACCAGGCAAGGTGAAAGCATCAGAAGGCATTTCTTTGAAAATACCATTAGAACATTTTCTTACCATATATTCCATATTAGATGCCGTTGGGTACACCTGACTGCGTAATTTATTATGGAGGTCCAAGATACTCTGCATGTCATTGTCTGTGATGGCCCTTTTCCCTCTTTGCTTGGCCGTCCACCACTCACCATCCTCATCCACGTACTTTTCCAAAAGTTTCTCTAATAAAGTGGCATTAGGAACCACCATGGCTGGAAAGGCCCTGGCCATGAAGAGCACTGTGGTCACTCTGAGCCACTCCCGCGCCGTGCACTTCATAATGAGCGGTCTCAGGGCTGCCGCGGGAAAATCTCCAAGTCAGGCTGTTCCCCGCCTGTTGGCTAGAACGACATGCAGTGGCAGTAAGGTGACAATCTAGGCAGATGTTAATTTTGTTAACAGCAAAAGTAAAACAACAGTTACCAAGGGAGTGTGCCAGTTTGATCTGTCTACGTAAGGCCAAGCAAATGGACTCACGCTTTCTGAAATCCCTGATCCCGACCCATTTTTCCTCCAGGAGACTTTCCACAATGCATTGCTTCCACAAACTGGACAACTACTTTTTCCAAGATAATACGCATGAGGCCAAAACTAAATGGCAAAAGTAGCCCCAGAGAGTCAAAGCTTGAAAATAATTTCTGAACTACGAGGATTTAAAAGGCTTTAATTACGTACACCCTGCAAAGGGCATTTACCTACCTAGAACATTTCTAGATACCTATAGATCCACGTTTCTCTCTTGTGTTTTAAGGTATCATTTTACCCCAGCGTCCTAGCTCGAGTTCACAGACATCCAGAATGTCCGCGACATTCTGAAATTGAGGTGACTATTTTAAAGAAGTCCAAAATGTTATTCATGCCTATATCCATGGATACAACCAGAGGGCCCAGCGAAGGGATGCGAACGGACGCTTCGGGCGCCGGGGGAAGACTCCAGGCGCACGCGAGCCAAGAAGAACCCAAGCATTGTTTCCTGGAAAGTGTGGCGACAGTTGACCAGCGACTTCGGGGCTTTGCCGGCCGTGCGCCCCGGGCGCGCACTGTTCACTTCACCCCAAGCGAGGCGCGCGCCGGAAGGACGAGCTGAGACTCACCCACTTCCAGGAGCCAGCTCCGGGCGACCCGCGGCGCCGCGGCCGTGCGAGCTGCCCACCCACCCTAGCGCCCGACCCTTCTCTCCAAGCAGGTTTTCCGTAGAAGTGGCGGGTAAGAAGAAGCAGGTAGCCAGGAGGAGCCGCTTGAGGCCCGGCGGTGACTTTTAGAAGCGTCCTTACCTCTCCAGTGTGAAGGTCCCCGCGGGAGCGCAGCCCAACGAGGCGGCGATTGTCCGCGCCGCCACCGCACGCCGCGGCGCGCAGCGAGCCCCGTCGGGAGCACCGGGCGCCGCGCGTCCTCGGGCCACCGGGCGCCGCCCGCCGCGGGACGCGAGCCTCGGCCTCCGCGGCTCCTCGCGGACCTGGACCGGGGAGCGGGCCAAGCGCCCCGAAGGGAGAGCCTGCACTCGGGGCGGAAAGGCAGCAGCGTCGGCAGCCGGCGGGGTGGGCGCCGCGCGCAGGAGCGAGGGGCGGGGACAGGCGCGGAGCCCGGCGGCGCTGGCTGGCGGCGACCTCGCGCTCCCGCTCCGGCAGCCGCGGTGCAGAGCCCGGCGCCCGGCGCTTCCGCCGCCCGCTGCAGCTCGCGGGCATTTATTGCGGTCCCGGCGCGCGCACGTGACGCGGGTGCCCCCTCCTCGCCCACCCCCGCCTCTCCCGGCCCTGGACCGGCGCCCCGCCCGTCCCGCGGCCCCGCGAAGCCAGGGCGCTCGGCCTCCGTGGGGGTGCTCCGGCTGCGGAGACCCGGGCGGGGGCCCCTGTGGGAGGCGTCGGCGGGGAGGGCCCCGACTCCGCCCTCCCGCCACTGCTCCCCTCCTCCTGGGCCCCTCTCGGCGAGATGCTGAAATGGCTTGAACAACCTCGGCAGAGCGGGAGCTGCCCCGTTAACACCTTCGCTCGGGAGAACTGAGGGTGGGATAGGGCCGGAAGGGCTGTTCCTTTTATTCTTCCCGCGGACGGGATGTGTGTAGGGGGCGGGGTGGGGGTGGGGGTCGCTTCTGTTTCCCAGGCCCGTGGTCTAGAATTGAGAAGTTAGTTTTGGCTTCTTTCAACCTTGACGGATCGGAAGCGGAAGGGATTTCATAGAATGGTGGGTGATCTGTGACTCAGGATTGCCTGACAGTTGAGAGCCCGACTTCCTCAATAAAGTACCTGACATTCGCTTCCCAAGGTGACCACGGCACCTTTCTTTTCCTGATGCTGTAGACATTGAAAATTTGATACAAAGCGTACCTCAATTAATTTATCAGAGCGATGCGGTCAGGAATTCAAAACCTGCATGAGCTAGTGAGTTTCCTTGTTGTTCTTGCCATAATCCGGAGTAGGAAAATTACTTATTTTAAATTCTCAAAGACTCACCCTACCAAGTGTGGTGTTGCTTCTGTAGGTGCTTTTTTTTTTTTAATTAAACACTAATTCATTTACCTTTGCTTCCCTACTGTAGTAAGCTACAATTTCCATTTTCTTTATCTCTAAATGCTAGAATTTACAACATATCAAACAAAGTAATACATTATGATAATAACTCCCAAATCACCCCAACCTTTGGCCCATATCTTTCTACAATCTAAGTACACTTTATCAAACCCAAAAATTCAGATTTAAGACTCTGGTGAACACAAGAACTTGCCTCTTCTCAAAATAAAAGGCAACATCACCTATCAGATGGACAGGGAGGCGAAAGGTTTTGGTGACATGACTTTCATAGAAGGTGTAATTTAGCAGTTTCGTAGCAGCGTAAGCACAAAAAGACTCTATGTAAGAAATAATTATTAATAACTTGTCATGCACACGGTTCAGAAAATCAGCTTTCCTTCCCGAACTAATGGGAGGGAGACCCCAAAGTTCATGGTAAAAGAACTGTCATCTATCACAGCAGATGAAGAACATATTTCTATACTGCAAATTTAATGAGGTATTATAAAGTATATTGAGTATCAAAATACATTAAAAGTAATAATGTTACTTGAAATATTTCCAAAGAGAATTTAGTTTGGGAAGAAGGCAATTAAGATGGTAAAGAAATGAAATTAAATGTGCCGACTCTTCAATGTTTCCATTGAAAACTTTGTGTATATTGTATGCTCATTATATACATTAGACACCTATGGGCTTACATTAAAGAAAATAAGATCTGCTTTTAAGGTTTTAATTCTAAAACTTTCTCCAGGCAAGAAAAAAAAAGTTATATTCCTGACTCAGTGTTTCTACTGGCTTCTGATCTGGTACTGCAGGTCGTATTTTTATACAAAAGATGATTTAAACATTCAATATATTAAACATTAACACTTTGGTAACACATCTTGTCATACCTGATTTACTATATATGCTGGAAATGCTATTTTGAAGAATAATCAAACACCATATTTTTGAATGCTCAAAGATGATACTGTTCACATTTTATTTGTCGTTGAGAACTCCGTATGTAGACAGAAGAAAACATTTCCACACAGAAATCATGTAAAAGTGGCACTTTGGTTTGTGGCTGAGGCTGTTACTTGTAAAGCTGTGGTTGTTTTTAGCATTACTGCTTTCTTGTGGTAGACACTGGTTGGTCGCCTAACCAAAACCGGCCGTCCACCCCTTTTTTCCAAGCCCACAACCTCCAATTTACTGGGGGTGTTCCCCCTCACATGGGCGTCAAATGGGCATCCTTGGGAGGTGAACGTTGATTAGTCAAAGCCAGTCATCACAATTCGTCTCCCTACCAGTTACTGACTTAGCATGGACATGCCTCGCGACCCTGGCTACTGAAAGGAAGGAAGAAACGAACTTGAGGATCAGGCAGAGGCTTAGCAAAGGTCTTTGTGATAAAAAGAAATGCAAAGAGAAAATGCCCCTTCAGGTGTTGATGTGTAAGTTCGTGACATTTAAAGATGCAGCTCTTGTGCAAGAAAAGGGACAAAGCTAGGGACGGAGACCTATCATCATGGATGAGCAGAAAGACAGATGGTGCCCAAGTCTTCTCGCCACTGACCAACCACTGAACACCTAACCTCCATGTTCCTGGCTGTAAGAGACAATAAATGTATCATTTAAGAGACAATAAATGTATCATTTAAGAGACAATAAATGTATCATTTAAGCCACAGTGGCTTGAGTATTTAGTTACCTGTAGTTCAAAACATTCCAACACAAGGGGCTCCAACTCCCCACCCCCACAGACTGGTACCAGTACCTGTGTTTGCAGCTGCTTCCCAGCAGGAGCATCACCACCTCAGCTCCATCTCAAATCATCACGTATTACATTCTCATAGGTGCACCAGTCCCCGGGGCCAAAAACGTTGGAGGCTGCTGTTCTAACTGATGCATTTCTACCAAGAAGATACCATCCTCTAGCAATGTCGTATTTTCTCCTCGCTGCTGATGCTGTTATTACTGCTCATGTGCATACTTGACAGCTATCTTCAAATATATCCGTGTTGTGTGTGTGTGTGTGTGTGTGTTCTATCCATATGCTTGCCAAAATGGGTGTATATTTACCTCTAGGCATTTTGTCCACTATGTAGTCTCACGACCCCAAATCTCAATGTCAAGCTGAGGCACTCGCTGTTCCATCACCAAGTTGTCACTAAGCCCGCCCTCCACTGGGGAATGCTAAAATGGGTTTGCTGTGTTTGGGGAGGTGGAGTCAGCATCGTGCAATGTTTTAAAACGTGTAATTTTAAATTAAGGTGACCAAATTAGTTCCATCATGTGTCACTAGTCATGGGACCTGGATTATACTCCTTGGCCTCTTTGAGCCCTGGATCCTTCCTCTTACAGGGAAATAATAATAGTAGCTATCTCGCTGTCACTTTTTGTATTAAGATGAGTTAATACATAATAGCACTTAAAACAGAGTACTCGATAAGAGGGAAATATAAGAACTGAAGTAGAGGCTCTGTACTTGCTATTTATAAATCTAATGGTTTTTAATCAAAGCACTGTGACGTTTAAAAGTTTAATTTTTAAATAGTAGATAGGAGTAACTGGCTATACGTGTGATAAAAAACAATCTGTGATATTTCTGGCAACGTGTAGTGGATTTTCCTCTCACGGGTGCTACAGTATTCGATTGATACCATGTCGCACAGTTTCCATTCTTTTCCCAAGCAGCCCTTTGTCTCTGCCTCAGGACCTGAATATACAGTTGATTCTTGACCAATGCAAGGGTTGAGGCGCCGACCTCCACGCAGTCAATAACCCAGTATAACTTTGACTCCCTCAAAACTTAACAACATACAGTCTGCCCTTCGCATCCGCGGATTTAACCAACTGCGGATCAAACACAGTATATTCCACCCGGGATTCAGAACCCGCGCCTGGGGATCTGCGACGGGAATGTGAAGACGCCGTTTCTCACCTGCAGTTGGTTGAGTCCCAGGATGCAGACGCCGCGGATGCAGACGCCGCGGATGCAGAAGTCCTGGATGCAGAATCCCCGGATGCGGAATCCCCGGATGCAGACGCCGCGGATGCAGAAGCCCCGGATGCAGACGCCGCGGATGCAGAAGCCCCGGATGCGGAATCCCCGGATGTGGAATCCCCGGATGTGGAATCCCCGGATGTAGACGCCGCAGATACAGGCCACCAAAGGCCGAGTCTTTACTGAAAAGGAAGTCTGCGCCCAGGGGGCCTGTACAGGTCAAACGCGAGTTGTTCGAGGGCCAGCTGTGTTCAGGGAACACACATGTGGGAATTTCGCGCGTCGCGTTTCTCCTGAGTGTGGAGCTCAGTGAAGTTTCACAAAGTGGACGCACCTGTGTGAAAACCGCTCGGCTCCAGAGACAGCGCCGTCCGTGCCCTGGACGTCTCCTCGCCAAGGGTAAGCAATGGGTCAACTTCTCATCTAAAATTAGTTTTGCCCGTTTTTAATCTTTACAGAAGTGGAAGCGTACAGTAGATAGTTTCATTGTCTGGCTGCTTTTATGTCTCATTTCTTTTATCAAATATACCCGTAAGATTCGTCCATGTTGTATACAGCGGTGACTCATTCTTTTTCTTTGACGAACATTCCAGCATTTACCCATTCTGTCGTTGACTATTGGAGTTGTTCTCAGTTTAGGACTGTTAAAAATAATGCTGCTTGTTTGTCCTGCTCATTTGTTGCTTTTAGGGTTATATCCCACGAATAAGTGATATCATGTGATTTTCAACTTTTTCTTCCTGGCTTATTTCGCTTAGCATGATTTTCTCAAGGTCCACCCATGTTGTCGCAAATGGCAGCATTTTATCTCTTATGGCTGAGTCATATTCCGTTTTATATATGTACCACAGCTTCTTCAGCCAGTCCTCTATCGTAGCACACTTTGGTTGCTTCCATGCCTTGGACATGGATTGCAGAAGAGTGGTTACCAGAAGACTATAGCATAGTGGTTACTAGTGGGGTGGGGGTGGGGTCAAATGTAGGGGTGGAGCGTGAAGGTGAGATGGGTAAAGGGGATCCAATATATGGTAGCTGAAGGAAACTGGACTTTGGTAAACGCCCAGTAGAATATACAGTTGTCAAATGATAATGTACACCTGAAAATTATATAATTGTATTAACCAATGTTACCCTAATAAACTTGATTTTTAAAAAAATTTAAAAAATAATAATGCTGCCAAGAGCATTCCTGTCACATATCATTCTGTACACATATTTACACTTTTATTTTTTTGTATAGCTGCATAGACACAAGTAGAACCCTGGGTCCAAATATATATATTCATTCGTAGGAATCTTTTGTAAGCATTGGGAACATGACTTTATTAGATATAAAGTATATTATGAATTTTTTATGTCTCTTCTTTCTTTGCATTTTCACTCTCTTAATCATTTCTCTTGATGAACAGAAGGTCCTAATTTTAAAGAAG
This sequence comes from Eonycteris spelaea, assembly GCA_003508835.1. Classification (NCBI taxonomy): domain Eukaryota; kingdom Metazoa; phylum Chordata; class Mammalia; order Chiroptera; family Pteropodidae; genus Eonycteris; species Eonycteris spelaea. Next base: position 22,419 of record PUFA01000150.1, read on the forward strand.
TCCAACTTTTCAGTCTTTTCCTTTATGGTTAGTTATGTGTGTGACCTGTTGGGGAAATGCCTGCTTATCCCAAAGACATGAAGAAAACTCTGTTATCTTCTAGCTCTTCCTATTTTACATTTTACAGTCAAGTCTTTGATCCATATAGAAGGGATGTTTGTGTCATAAGGGAGTAAATAAATGAATTGTTAAAGAAAGGTTGCAATGATTCTATCAAAACCTGCAGTTCTTGTAGTCATTCGTCACTATAAAACTCTTTATGAATTTGGTCTGTAAAAGGTGACATTTCAAAATTGAGAGATAGGAGAATGTCTTTGTTCCTTAATCTAGAGTTGTTATAGATTATTTAAAAATATATGTGCTGAGATCATGTTGATGCCATAACCTGCAAACTCCTTAAACTGTTTCCTAATGTCTTGGAAAATAATTATTTTTAAGCTTATTTTTAAATTTGCAGAGTGTCTCTTTTGTCATTTATTTTAAATTGATCTGTAATCACTAAATATAATGGTTCGTTTTTAAGTTGTCTTCTACCATCAGTGCTGCATTCTAAGCACTTGAAAAAAAAATTTCTGTGCATGTGTCTGTGCCTTTCTTGATACTGTTTTCACTACTTGAAGTCTCTTCCATTCATTGTAGCCACACCCTAACCATTCTCCTTTATGAAGATTTTTGCTGCTCCATCCAGTTATTATCCCTATTTCATTTTTTCCAGATCTTATCTGTTACTATGATATAAATTGTAGCTATTCATGTACTTGTCTCTCCAACAATGCTAAAAGCTCTATTCTCTGTATCTCCAGCCCACTTACCAGTAATGTTTCTTCATTACTGTTAAAAGTTTGAGGAGCACTACCCTAAACCGTTTATTGAAAAAATTATGTATGTAAACTTTTCTTTAAAAAAAAATGCAATCTACTGCTAAACTGCTCATTCTTTTCAGTATATCACTTCTAAACATTCATAGGGAAATGATGTTTCCTAAAGTAGAGAGAGAGAAGTCAAATACGTATTAAAAATTTTATTTCAGAATGATGCTCTACTTGAGTGATGTCCTACTATGTATGTTTTATCTATCGATGGCTTATATTTCTATAAATCTCTTTATAGCACATATGAAGATCGGCACATTTGTAGTGTTAGCATCTGCAACATTGTAAATCACAGCAGGAACCGTAGATGTAAAATTGGAAAGAGGTATTCCTTGATACATACTGTCCATCCTGGTTGAAACACTGTATTTCACTTTCTTTAAATCAGAATATCCATGGTGGGCTTTAGCTCACGGGTCATGGCAGACTACTAAATTGGAATATCCACAGCATTAGGTAATTCTAAAAACTTTTAAAATTGAAGCTGTAGCTCTAAAGTATTTCCAGGGTGGCCTGAGAAATCTGGCTGCAACTTCATCTTTTGATGATCACTTTTTTTTCTAGATCTGCAGAAGTGCTGCACAGTGTGCCTGAGTTAGAGGGTGCCTTTCAGGGTTACCAGGCAGGGCTGTTGAAAGGCAAGCATTGTGATAGGAGAAGTACTTACCCTTTCATCCACAGAATAAATGACAGAGGTAAGGAGGAAAACTTTCCCAGCTATCATTACGTAACCCACGAAGAAACAGTTCGCTAAAACCCTGATCCATTTTTAATAGTAATTTTAAAGAATTATATTTAACGAAAGCAAAACAATAAAACCCCTGGTGTTTTCCTGCCAATACATATCCTCCTTATTTAAACAATTACATATATATTTAAAAATTATATACATACGAAAAGTATATATGTATAGTATTTGTTAAACACATCATTTCACTAGATATCAGAAGAGACTGAGAAAGTTTAATTTTAACTAGATAGTTTGTAGGGGAAGACACCAAATTTAGAAGAAAATGTGCAACTTTTCATTGTCATATGTTACCTTTAGCTATTCTCCTAAATATAATGCCAAGAACTAACAGATTTTAGAAATGCCTTGGTCTAAAAAAATTGAAATAACTACAAAATAATGGTTTTGGTAAATAATGACTTTGTAAATAATAAACAAAGCACATGGACAAGTAGGAAATATGCTTAAATAAGCAGCTTTCACCAACAGATCTGAAACACTCATAAACTCAGTGTTGCATAACTGTGTTGTCCACGAAAGGAGCTTTTCTCCTATCCTGCTTTTATGCTGTTCCCTTAACTCAAGTACCCATTCTCAGCTTCTCGCTGCCTCCAGAATATCCCTGTCTGGTGCCCTTTGTCCCAGTTTTCCCCCAAATTATAACATCACTCTCAATTGCTGCATGTATCTCTCTGCCCTTCAAGGTTTCATCTCAAATCCTCATTCTTCCATGACATTGTCCTAATAGTCCTCAGAGGTATCCTACCCATACTCTAAAATCTCCGTAGACCTGAAACATTGAAGAAAAGTCAAGGTTGAGAGTAAGACATGTTTTTTAGACATGATAAGACTCTATTCATTAAGTGGAAGGATTAATTACTCTGTTGATCCAGATATTAGGATCTTTAAAATATAAATTCTTCTACATAAAAGAAATACTCAGCAATCTAAACTTGTAGTAAACATAAAAAGCAAAATTAAATTAAATAGGTACTTGCTAGAATTTAGGTCTAAAGTGGGCGTGTTAGGTATAAAAATGTGACATTTTAGAGGAAGCAGCTTTTCTCTTTTTTTTGTAAGCATTCATTGAAAACCAAGTATATTCTAGCTGGTACTAGATTAAATTATGTGCCTGCAAGTTTTTTCTTGCCATTCACTTAGCCTTGGCCTCATGACTTGCTTTGCTCCATAGATTGTGGATGGAAGCTTAGGCCTTCGGAGCCTTGGCAATCTCCACATACTCTCTGGCTTCTGTGTCTGTCAGGAGAGGAGCATTCCACAATGGCCGTTGCCTCTTAGTTTCATTAGGACTGAACCAATCCGAACACTGGAATCCAGCCTAGGCGCACTGTGTCCCACCAAGACCAGAGCCAACCTGTCAGATCCTGGAACCCCCGACTAATATTTCTATATCCCTACCCAAGATTTTCATGTAGTGTGCTGCACGAAACAATCACAGTAGAAGACTGACTGATAAATACTTTTATATTTGATGTAACAACAACCCCATGAAATGTATGTTATTGAGCTTCAGAAAGATTACGTGACCTGCACAGAATTTGATAAATATTTTCCTCAAGGCTAAGGAGCCTACCTGATATCCCTCTCCCTGCCACCACACCTGTCCTCACCCCACTGCTCCTTTCTGTTTCACGTGTAAGTAAAGAATCTTTTGAAAATGCAAAATTAGAAGTAGGGAACTGGAGATAAGAAGTAACAGATTCATAGATAACACCTGTGCCAAGCATTTTGTTTTGAGGTTGCTAAATCTTCCTCATGGCTGAATACCCTCATTTATGACTTTTAACATATGAGAACAGTTTTTGTGAGCTTTGGCAAAATGTTGATTGATCTGTCTTATGAAAATAACAAATATGTATAAGTAGTTGCATCTATATGATCCAACCAATGAGAGTAACGGGATGAAAGTTTCTATCATGATGCTCAAGAATTATCTAGAATTAGAGACTGCTCTTCTTTCCAAGAATTGTATCAGTTCCCTGAAGAATTTCTTGCCTTAAAAATTTGTTAGCTAAATTTGTTTTAATCAATTTCAGGATGATGTTACATTTTAAGAAATAATAATGTTAGTTATATATATTTAAATATCATGGCTTCCTACATGATGGAAAAGCAGGCCTGAAAATGTGAGCTGGATTCTTGAGTTTAGAAGGTTCTGATGGTGCAAAAATAAGTATATTCACTTGACTGAAGAAATGAACAACAGGAAGTGCATAGGCTCAAATCCAGGGTGAGACGTATTTCTTGATGTTGGAAAAGGGAAGATGAAGTACAAAGGCTTTCTGCCCTCAACAATATTATATGAAGGAAGTTATGCTTTGAAAGTTGGGCCATACTTGTGCCAGGGAGGAAGAAGTAGGCGTGAATCTTTCGAGAGGTGAAGAATGGCTGTTGTCCAGATAGCAGACGGGATGGCGAAGGAGGAATTAGAGGAATTCAAGACACATTTCTTGTTTTGCCAAGGCAGCAGTCTATCCAGGTTTATTCAAGATTTAATATTTTAAATTCAAGGTGAAACTGTAACTTTAATTATACATTTGGAATATTTGAAAATTAAAATTGCCTGTAGTCATAAAAAGACCATCTGAAAAGGAATATGTAAAAAAAAACAAAACCATTATTTCTGCAAATCCCATAAGACGGATTCAATTTCTTTTTTAAATTAATAGCTTATCTGTTAGTAACAATTCAACTCACAGACCATCTGTGAACAAGACGAGGCACTGTTCACTCATGTTGAACAAATTGCCCTTACTTTATCAAGTCAGACTTCCTGTTCCACTTTTGGCGTCTCACAATTTGTTTAAAGTCTGCCCTTGGCTTGCTTTGTTAAACCGACAGATAGGAAGAGATTAAAGGAATGCAAACACGAAGAAAAATAATTCAAAGTAATACAATATGCTCTTTCACTGTTTCCCTCTTTACTATTCTATGTGCTGTTTCTCTTTTACTACCTCTTTTAAAAGACAACTTTTTGTGACATTTCGTCGTTCTACTGATGTGTTTAGATCTTAAACATGCATCTAATAAGACTCATTTGGGGAATTTTTTTTTTTTTTTTTTAGCTATTTAATTTAATAAAATCTACCTTGCTATTGATCTTCAGTTTGTGGCATAAACCTGGCGTCACTACACTACCGTGGCCATCGAGGGTGAATATAATATCCTCAGACAGAGGCGACTCTGTCTTGGCATTTCATGAATACCCGGTAATGATGACTTACTGGTTCTTAAGTCTACATGAGTGTGGTTGCTTCCTCTGGCAATCAACCGACAGGGAGCTTCAGCAAACCTCTGGAAATGTATTTTACTCATTAGCTTAGTTTTCACCTACTCATTTGTCTTATAATAACATGGTAAATACCTTTGGGTGGTTATAAAAATGAGCAACTTCAAATTATTATTGGCATAATCATATATAAAAAGACATTGAAAAGAATTTTCTTTATATTTACTGAAAAGTAAGTTCAAGGAAAATAAATAACCATCCACTGTTGTTTACACATATACATTTACTGAGCCAAATTATTGGCAAAATGTTGTCAGTTTTTAAAAATTAATACTTCACTACCTTGAGATTTCTGCCAGGAAAATGCCATAATTTGGTTTGACTTGGTCCGTTCTCATATATAAGAATCATGTCTTTCAGGACTGTGGGAAAATAGTAAAAGCCAGAGGTCAGACTCATCTTAGGTTTAACCACTAAAGATAATACCTCAAAAGATAGAAGTGTTTAAGATATCAGTTTTATTACTATATACATTTAATTAAATATAGCAAACTCAAAGGCCAGCAAGGACAACTAAAAGCACTAATTTTATGTTATGAGATAATATTTCCACCTATTTTGCCAACTTTACTAAGACTGTTTTCTTTTTTAGTTCATAGCTATTTCTAGATTTCAAGTTACAAGAAATAACCTTTGCTAGTGGACTCAAGTCTGATAGAATCATAGTTTAATCAATATTATTGGGAAAAAAATTAAAAGAACAAAGGATGCAGCTTGCAGGGAGGTTTACTACATCTATTTTTTTTTTTTTTTGTAGCCCAGGTATTTCTTTGCTAAATAAAAGAATAGTTTACGAATAGTACCCAACCAATCAACATTATATTTACTCACTCTAAAAGTTAAATGCTTAAAACTCTAATCAATGCATTTTCCACTTGGTTGAGTTTCTAACGAAATTATTCCATTACTTTGGATGAAATTGGAGTATCAGTCCTCGAAGGTGCATCCGATGAGTTCCTCAGGCACGCCTGGATAAGCAATGGTCTTTTGACTATTGTCACCTGCCACAGGTGCCCATAGCATAAACGGCAGGGAGGAAAACACAGGGAAATATAGTTTTTGATGAGATTAATGGGTGAACTGTCTGATTATAAACCTGGAACCAATGAGTTTTACTTCATTACTCTATCTAGGTGGAAGATTTTAGGATAAATTTTAATTGTTTTATTGAACCTAGTTTATGGAGGTGAAAGTTCCATAAATGTTTGAGATTTCTATTCCTTTCATATAGCAAAGTCATATTCTTTTTTAACTTCTGAGCCCAAAGCAGAATAAAGTAATCTATACAGACACCAACTCTCCTAAGGACAAGCCTTGAAGAAATGAATTCTAGCTGTAGGTTCATAAGATTTTGGATTTTGGATTTTGGAAAAAAGTAGAAAACAATTCTAGTCATGACCTAAAGGAGGTAACTTAAAAGACCTTCTGTACTGGTCAGGACACATGCAAAAAGTTTAGGTATTGGGAAGAGCAGTGCATACTGCACCGCGGGCGGTAACACCGCGGTTGACAAATCTTTGTGGAATGTGTTTGCATGAGGAACACTTCCAGCAGATTTTCTGTGATTCTCTTCCTCCAAGTTCATCTCTTTTTCAGCGATCACAACTGTAAGTGAGCATCGTGATCAGTTGTGTGGAAGCTCAGCTGGATCATTGTCATGTATCTTTTTAAAGAGTTTAACGCCAGCAAGTCCAGCAGGCAGCACCGAGTGGGCAGAGAGTGTCTTTGTAGATCGCATCCCACGGTGATGTCTGCATAATGGAAGCAAGGTTGCTAAAGACCTCTAAGGGTGACCTGAAGGAAGAATAGTCATGTCGCCCATGTGCTGGCTACAGAGCCTCTTGCTATTTATGTTCTATTAGCAAAGCCCTTTGCACCCATCATTAAAAATGCTTGTTGGTACAGGGATTGACTATGTGACCAGTAGGTTAGAACACAATAAGCCCACATATTTGGAAATTTGGTAGATAACAGGTGTGGCATTACACATAAATAAATGAGATGACTGGATCACTCAATAAATGCTGCTGTGAAAAATTGCTTTCATCATGGAAAAATGTATTTGTATACCTATTTCGAATCACAAACAAAAACAATATCAGTTTTTTTAAAGCCATTTATCAGGGAGAGCTTGAAACTTGTAGAATAAGTATAGGTGGAATTATCTTTTTAATGCTAGGTGAGGAAAGAATTTCTTGAACAAGATTTAAGGAAACCCACAAAACCCAAAAGAAAACTTGATATATTTAACTATGATAAAAATAATAGCTTTGGTATGATTAAAAAAACCAATAACAAAATTAAAAGACAAATTATAAATTAAAAGAAGATATTTATAACTTACATATGTCATAGATTTATTTATAGTATAAGCAAAGAACCTCGAAAATTATTAAGACACAAAATCAGGGAAAATTATCAAAGAACAGAAGAAGAAAATCAAATGGCTAATAAACATAAAATGTATTACTTTATTAGTAATGAGGGAAATGTAAATTAATAAATACCATTTTAAATCTATCATATTGGCAGTATTAGTATTTGAACAAAATTAATATTTTACTAGAAGTATTTGCAGAAAAACAGGGACTCTTACACTAACATTACTGGGACTTATTATTTGTCAGAAACTCTGCTAAGTATATAGCATTACTGATAAAAATTTAAATATGAGTAAATAAATTTTAAAACATGCATGAAAATGGTATGCACCAGCTTAGAATAGAGGCCACCTTTACAAAGGATGATAGAGAAAAGTCAACAGAAGCTTTGTTTGCAGCTGTTCTCACTTGAGAGAGCGGGACAGAGACAGACAGAAAGATCTGAGGCAAGAGGATACTGTTAGGTTATCAGTTGATAATTGTTGATTATGCGTGCCTTCTGTAGCCTCACCTCCATCGTTGACAGTCGCATCCAGAGCTCACGCTCTTAGTAGTTCCATAACTACTAGTAGTTCCATAACTACTAAGTCACGGCAACTTAAGATAATTATTCTCATTCCACTTACCAATGAAACAGAACCAGGAGATGTTAATTGACTTGCTAAATGATAGCAATTGAGGGGACCAGAAGAATTGGAACCCTGATTGGGTATGCAAGAAAAGTTTCTGGCAAGGCTTTTGCCACCCATGTCCAGACAGGAGATCGAGTTCAAGCTCTGCCATGTATGAGCAACATGAACTTGGAAAAGTCACGTAAGCTCTCTGAGACTCTCTGAGCCTTAGTTTACTCGTCATCTCTAAAAGAACTCCAGTAACACTGCAAGGATTTGTGAAGGTCAAATATTATGCTAAATGTAATGTACCTTATCGATGCAAAAGTACAATTTCCTTTAGTAAAAGAAACAATTTCTCCTGATTGAGAGTTAGTGATCTCCAAATTCCCATTGCCTAGCACAGTCCTTGAACACAGTAAGCATTGAATAAATATTTGTTGATGGAATATTGACCTAGTCCACACAGGAACCCAGAAGTCAACCAGAACTGGCAGCTCTCTGTCAAAGTCCCATATAAATATGTTACCCTACAAAGGAGTAAAGCATCCCAGGCCGACATTTGTGGGTTTGTTAGAAGGCTTTCCAGTGGAAAGAGAGTGGGAGCACACTACAGGTGTCTTCTGAGAGGGAGGAACAGGCCAGGGGGGTGGGGACAGGCCTGTCACATACATACTTGCTCTCTTCCTTCCCTATTCAGTACTGGAGAAATGCAGGAACATCGGGACGTCTGCGAAGTTGTAGGCAGGAGAAAACTACAGGACATAGCCGGTCAGCAGGTGTGGTCAGGTGTCCACCCAGGTTCAGAGTCAGGGCCCGGGTCAGCCCTGTGACAAAGCTGTCAGCTTAGACAAATCTCAGGAATCTCTTTAAGAAAAGTAAGCAAAAACAAAAACAATTCAATAGTGAATATCGATTTAAAATGAGAAAATAAGTTAGGACTCAACAAAATGCAAGTTTTAAAAAAGCTAACAAATACCGCTATATCACAGAATCTAAAAATACCACTAATATCACATTTATCAATTACTACATGGAACACTTCTGTTATACTTAATCTTTTAGTCTTTGGATGAATAAATAGTCTTGGATTGCCTCTTCATAAGACAACAATTTGTAATATTTCCTAAATGGATAATAGAAATATAGTTAGTCTTTCTTCCAACATGGTTGGTCAAAGGATATTTGTGAGGCAGACAGCTAGCAGTAACTTTACCTAGAAGAGAATGCAAAGTATATAAATATCCCATCTCTTCTTAACTAGATGGATAACTGCCCAAGTCAGCTCCTATTTACTTAGCAACCCCTTGGACGGCCTCAACACCACTCTGCAAAAGGAAAAGCGCGATGGAGAAATGTTTATAACTAGTTGTAATCAAAATAACAATGCTTTGTCAATTTTACAAAGGTGTAAGACCATGAGAACAGGTTGCTCGAGCCTTTACTGAGTTCCTGGAAGGGTCCGTGCAGGGGATGGCCCTGAGGCTTGCTCTTCATCAGCCTCAGTGTTGATCGGCCTCCGTTGGGTGCACCCCCTCTCACCAAGATCTGCATGGGAGTGCCCCCCGCCAGGTGTGAAGTCAGGAAGCAGGCAATGAAGGGCTAAGGGAAGGAGCCTGCTCCCTGGCACATTAGTGCCTGTTGGCGCTGCAGGAATCTGAGCTGTCAAGCCTCCCTGAACACCAGTCAGAGTTCCAAGCCTCCTCTGCAGCGGAAACTGTAGAAAGGAGCATCGCCTTCCTGCCAGCACTCATGCTCTTCCACTGCTGAAAGAATTGAAATCAAAATGCCGTTTCACCGATGTTTAAAGTAACTTAGCTTGGCAGCAATGGCTTTTATTACCTTTGGAGAGAGTCGTATTACCCCACACTAACGTTTTGGGAAGACGCTTCAATAGTCTGAGGCTGGAAAGGTCTTACTGGCACCAGTGAAGCTCTGTGTCACTAAACTGTGCCCCGAAGGGGAGATGCGACTATAACACATGTGACTCAGATTGCCTGTTGGGTCGCCATTAATATTTCTTTCCATGTGCTGCATGGAACCCTGGGCGCTCAGAGCCCAGCCGCCTGCCCAGTCACCGTCGTAGGAGCCGTAGCGTGCATGTTATAGCCAGAGGGTGTATTTGCTATAGAGGAAAACAGGGCTCGATGTGAAATCCAGCTCTCTGTGCCTTTCCATCTAGGCCACGAGGAAAAGGGAACTGGAGGTTCAAATGGGGACAGCCTCACACGGCAACTAAAAAATAAATCTCTTCAAACCAAACCACAGGCAACGCTCACGCTAGCCTGGCCCTGTGGAGCGCTCATTCCAGTTAACACCTTCAGACCACATCCACGCTTCCCAAGTCTTGCTCCCGAGGCTGAGCAGGCGAAGGAGTGCTTTTCTGCTCCAAAGAGACACTGAGAACAGGTTCGGCTAGATGGCCAAGCTCTTCGTTCTTGTGGGCAGAGGACCTGGAAGAACAGCTGTGAGGGTAGAGTAGTTCCTTCTGACTCGGACCTCAGGATGGTGGCACGTCCACGACACAGAATCACCAGAATTCATCTTCTCTCAATATAGCCTCTGGGAAAAATCAGAAATATTTGAACATGACAGGTGCATTTGTGTTATACCTATATATTCACGATCCTGTATTTCACATAATTCTAATAATACAGTCAGGCGATTCATTATTTTTAGGACAAATACAGAGAAATTTAATGTCAAAAGCATCTTACCCACCCTTACCCACCATGGATAATAGTCTAGGCATGAGACACATCAGTTTGAAATAAATACTTCCTCATTATTTAATTTGAAAAATAATCATTGACATATTTTTCAACAAGGGCATCTAAGACAATATGTTGGGTATTATAATTGGCAATGAAGAGTGAGAAAAATAAGGAAATTTACATCTGATATCATCCCTTCCAATCTTTAAATGACTAGTCCAAAATAGTTTTATGTCAGTCATTAATCAACTTCCACATGATATATTAAGATATCGTACAAAAAAAGTAAATCAGAAACATCATCTAACATTGCTTAATCTGTTCGTGGTTATGTGGTAAAAATGGCATTAGTGAAATGGAAAAAGAAATGAATAGCGATAACTACCTTGAGGTAATTAAACTGTGTTTTGACATTTTCTTCTGTGTTCCCTCTGAACTATCAAAAGCCCATTTAATTTCTTCAGGAAAGGGAGGTGATTAAGAAGTAATTTGTTCCTCAAAATTTAATGCAGTTCCTTTAATATAGTTTAGAAACTCTAATTTCTATTACCTTTTATTTAAATACAGAATAAATTTTAAAGTGCCAAACACATTCACATAAAACTGTAGCTAATATTCAGAGGTTTTATGTTTATGCAAATTATAGAAAGGCAGATCAAGTATTTAGAGACTAGATAGATTGCTCCCTCTTCTGGTAAATCAATATATTTCAAACAAAATACTAGATGTGTGGCGTTTGGTTTAGTTTTAATCATTCAAAGAAATGAATGTCATTATAAGCTTTTTAAAATAGATTGCAATTAATTAGAAGAGTCTTCAAACTGAAACCTTCAAGGATAGCTTTAAAATAGTGTTTCTGAGGGCTAAATTAAGTTTTCTTGCCTTTGGAAAGCAATGAAAACCTTTTACCTATAAAATACTTAAAGTATTCCCTGACCACTACTCCTGCGTATAATTATGATTCAGATTGAAATCTGAGGTGTTTCCTGAGCACTGTTTTGGGGTGGGGACAGACGAGGAAGGACCCCACTGAAGCAGAAATATGTCTTTTGGCTCCTTTATAAAGAAGCCCAAATGAAGATATTATCAAGAGTCACTTTCCCCCTGATATTTATTTAATCTTAACTCTGGCTCAGCAGGGCAAATAAGGGAATGGGGGTCACATGACAGAGCCTGTCGAAATCAAAGGAAAGCGAACTGGCACTTTGGGACAGACTATGAAAATGAACTTCTTATTTTTTTCTTTCTCTGTCTTGTTTGACTCTTGGCCTTTGCTCAGGGTCAGTTATTTATGAATGAATGTTGTCTAAAGTCACTTTGTAAATCATTGAGTTAGAATTTGTAAATTTCCACCCCCTTACCCCAGAGAATCAGGGCTGTAATTGGTGGTTAGCCTTTACTAGCTATTAAAAAGTCTAATGAACATGAGATGTAGGAGAAGAGAGAAATTATTTCCTTACTACTTGGTATAAAGAGGAAAGAGTCCTTTGCAGGAAGGAAAGCTAAACCTCTGAGGGTTTCCTTTGCAGAGAAGCACCAGACCGGAAGTGGCTGTGTGCTGTGAAACAAGGGAGCTGGGAGCAGTAAGCCCGAGCTTCACAGCAGGGGCCCGGGACCCGGGAGAAGGTGATCCAGTCACTGGCCAGGGTCAGGAGAATAAAGAACTAAGGAAGTGATGGCCTTGTTTCGTAAAACCCCTTTGTCTTCTCTAATTTTGCTCTAAAGTAAACTTTGCTGATACCCTGTAAAGGAACATTCTTAAAATTTGTTAGGGTTTGGGGTTTGGGGAGTTTAGTTTCTTGGTTTGTTTGGGGTGAGGGGAGTGAGGGTGTATGTGACATGCTCCTGGCCTGGTGCGGCCAGTGGCCAAGGATTCTAGGCCACAAATGTCCTTATTCAGTAGGGTTCTCCAAGGACTTTTCTAAACAAAATGTCTCTCCTCCCAAGTGTTACAATAATGATTTCTTCAGTCCACTACATTTACTACATCCACATGTTAATTAATCTTTTAAGACTAGGTTAAGAAACTACTATTCGTGGCCTTATTTCTTAAGATGATTGATAGGTAGATAGGTAGATAGACAGATAGAGATGCATAGCTTTATTATAAATTACTTTCCTTTTATTTCTCATTGCTGTTATAATGAAGGTACCAAACATTTTTTAATCATTAAATGATTAAACTAACCAACACTAAAAATAAATTAACTATCAATTCATACAAAAACATGCTTTAAAAAATGTTACACAGCTCTTTATTAAGTTCTGACCAAAACCTTCCTTCATTGACATCTCTGGAAAATTCACTAAAACTGTACAAAAGTATTCTATGTTTTTATGAAAAAAAAGGTTTCTAGTTTGCATAAATATAAATTAATTTTTCCTTATGTAAAAATCTAGCAAGATATTTGAAAGATATATATGATCTGAAAAATAATTCTTTGATGTGGTGGATGGACCTGATAATTGGACCGCATAATATCAAATTTCTGTCCCACTTTTAAAACTAATTTTTATGCTATTATATTTAAATTTAGAATGCCTACGTAAGATGAAGATAATCATAAATAATAGAACCATGACATGGTAACTTACATAGAGTTTTAATTATTACCTTCAAAACTACAAAACTGACAATATTACCAAAAAATAATTAATGTGAAATTCCCCGGCTATCAGTATGGTTTCATATAAAGAAATCTGTAAAAGCTAATTAAATTGTTTTTTAGACCTAGTTTTGAAACATATCTCACATAGCTAGATGAACCCAAACATGTACATAAAATATTGGAGATAAGTGAGGGCCTTGTTTACTCATCTTTAAGATGCCATGCACTGTTTTTAGGAATTAAAATATGTTTAAAGTATTTAATACAGTGCTTGACTTATAGAAAGGCACAGTTAATGGTTAATTATTGTGAGGATAGTTTAGTTTAGGAAATTTATTTTAAACTGTGAATGTATATGTTGAGTGAAATTTCTTTTTTAATTAATTTATTTTTTTAAAATTTGTCCAAAGCTAGAACAGTTGGAGCAAGAAAATAAAGTTAATCCGAATGTAACTCAACATTCCAGTTGCCTCCTTGATTCCATACTGGTGTAATTGATTGAATAAATAAATAAATGGGGGAGAATAGACAGATCTCTCTTTCAGAATTCCAAATAATTTCTGTAGCTAATCTGCCCTCAGAAGTAAAGCAGAGCTCCCCACTCCGTAAGCATGAATGTGTGCACAGTGACCATCTTCCAAAGTGCATAGTGTGGAAAGAGGCATAAAAAGACTAACTTTACAGTGGACAAAGCTGACAAATAACGGCATCCATCGGTTAGGTGATGGAAGTCGCCATCACAACAACCAACCACGCTGAGGGATGCACCCTTGCTACTGTGTGGAGAGAGTGACAATTTCCCTCATGTGGTCTTCTCCACTATCAGAAAGCCCCCATCTCATCGTCAGAAGAACATCAGAGAAATGTGTAAGTAGAACATTCTGCAAAAGACTTGACCAGCACTCCTCAAAGCTGGCAAGGTCACTGAAAATAAGGAAAGCCTAAGAAACCACCACAGCTGAAACAGGAGCCTGAGAAGCTGTGATGCTAAATGTAAGATGGTATCTGAGATGGGATTTCAGAACAGAAAAGGACGTGAGGTCAAAACTCAGAACACCGGAATGAAGCATAGGGTTCAATTGATAATTATGTATTATAATGTCTGTCTACTGTTTGTAACAATTGTACCATATTAATATAAAATGTTAAAAATACAAAAAATTCAGTATGAGATATATGGGAACTCTTGGTGCTATTTTTACAAAATTTTTAAAAATCTAAAACTGTTTTTAGGTAAGATGTTTATTTCAAAAATGTTCTAAATCATAGATTTTGTTTTCTAAATAACACAATCCAATGAAAACAACCAGGGCTTCTTGGAGAAATATCATATCAAAGCCTGGGACAAGGTAAGTGTCAGGTGAACTTGGAACATTTGCTTTGCCAGAAAGTAAAGAAGCATTCCCCTCCAAAAAACAACAATAAAATATGATCTTTAGAAGTCTCTTTACATCATTAACCTTAAGAAAATTGTTACATCGTTTCAGTTTTCAAGTAAACTAATGAATCCTGCACTTTGACGTACTCACCCATCATTGAGTACTAACAAAGAATCTGGAAGATTTCATTCGTGATCGGTATAAATACACATTGCAACACGTCTTATGTATTGTGCAAACACCCACAGCTTCAAGCCAAAATCATATGTTCTCATGCATAATTGTCTCAGCTTTGCTCTTCAAAGAACACATATTTCCAAAGCCCATTTGTTGTCCTTTCCTAAATGAATCATTGCTTTAGGCAATTGTTTTGACAACATGTCCAGTTAGGGAAAACTTCAGAGTTTTGAAATGTAGAATTAGACCCAGAAATTTACAGCTAGCCATCGGAGTGATACTTTACCTTTCTGAAAGAGGAAGCAAGAAATTTATAGCAGGATACAATGTTGAATATTTTTTCAGAAAGATAGGGACCAAGTACTATCTTGCCATTGCTAACCATACATTAAAATTGAACATTAACTTACATATATGTTTGGCATATTTTCTCTCTCTCTCTCATTTTCTCTTTGTGAAGAAAGGATCAAGAACACGTCAACCCCTGTTATATTGAGAATCGCCTCGCTGCTGCAATGACAGAAAGGCAGCCAGTCTTTACTCGGTGCGTGGCACACTCTGTTTTGTTAATAAAAGACGCACTTGGTGCTTGTGGGCTGAGGCAGTGTAATGAGAATTTGGTTGGGGCCATGTGGTAAATCAGGGGGACCCATGGAACTACCATCTTTCCACCACTGTGACCTCTGTCTGAATCGGTACACATGTTTGAAGTATTCCAAAGGCATGCCCTTGGCGAGAAAAGTTGAGACAACAGATTTCTTTCTGCTTCAAATACTACATTTCCTTAAAATTGTCACCATTTGCTTACCTCACAGGTGTTAAGTGATGAAATGATGCGAGTGAAAAGTTTGTAGTGCTAGAAAGATTTGAAGACTTGTGCTTTATTCTTCAGGTTGCTATCTCTGATCTCTTCATTTTTCAAACTATGATTAAATAAAATTTTATTTTTCTAAATTGTATAAAGGGATATGTAGCTTCAAATTTTAGGGGATGTTTTTCCCAATAGGCCACTGGACTATTCCTGACTTCTTATAATAGCATATTTTTATGAGGATGGAGATGTTTTAAAAAGCTATATTTTATAATAACAAAACATTATACCTAAATAAACATAGACCATGCTTGATAATTGGGAAAAAGTTAAGCAAATAGACTCTTTATTTAACAAATTCCAGGTCGGGAGCAAAATTCAAGAGTGAACCCTTTTCATCTGAGTTGATTTTCTCCTGTAGAACTTAAATATTCTCTAAGAACAGAGCTCTGTCACTTTTTACTATAACTGAAATTTATCGACTGAAACTATTTTCTCTCCAATTTTCAACTAGCTGTCAGAAATATCAAGAGAGTATGGATTCCCCCATTTATTTAATCAGCATATTTATTGAGCGTCTACCTACTCAGCTGATGAGTATTTGATTTTCAGATTCCATACTGTTCTGTTGACACCAATTCTTTCACATTCATGTGAAATGTAATTGCAGTTGTTGTCTGCTACAACAGTGATTAGGATTATTTCCCAGTTTTGTTTCTTATTGCCTCCCCATGAGGGATGAGAAAAGGAGAGTAGGAGACAGCTTGTTATGAGGAATGTCCAGATGGACACTATTTGTGATTGGCTTATTTAAAAAAAGAAGTCTAAACAGTGTTAGCTTGTAATGATTTTATACCCATCATTTCAGCTTCAAGTCATAAATTCAAAAATCGAAGACAATACAGTAGAATTGATAAGTACATTAATTACAAAATTGATAATCTTTAGAAGAAATACAATGTCTAAAACTGAGCAAAGTTAGAATGATTTAATATCAAGCAGCCATGGAAACTGAAATTAATAGTTACCTTCGAAAAACACTGGGTCAGGATAACTTTTATGTTAAATTCTGTCAAACTTTCAAGCAATAAATACACATTCTATTTAAAATGATCCACAGAAATAGGATTATTTTCCTGAGAAAGTATGAAAACTAATATAACCCTGAGAAACATTACCAAAATACTTCAAAAAAGCATAGAAGGCAACAAAAGGGGGAAAATGGAAAAATTAAAAACAATAGATCGATATCACGATTATCTGGGACTCAAAATCCAAAGTGAAATTTAGCAAATTTAATTCTGAAATATATTAACATGAAATCATTCAGTATGGTCAGGAAAGTCTTATTCTAAGAACCCAGTGTGATTGAATATTGGATTATCTATGGATATATTTTATTATACAAAAGATAGTTTTGAAAATGTATGATAAGCATATAATTCAAAGTTGTTTCATAAATCTTAATTGATTTTAGACTTATAAAGTTAATATATAATAAGAATCAAAGGATGGTTTGGAAAATCCAATCTATTTCAAACTAACATCCGAGATTGCTTAAGAGTTTGGATTACCATCACTCCCATTAAAATAAGTGTAATGATCATGATAAGGTAATTACTGTAACAAACAGCCCCCAAATTTTGGTGGTTTTCCCAGTAAAAGTTGCTTATGCAACTTTTCGATACGAGAATTCTCAGCCTGGGCATTTGCTGGGCAGCTGTTCTCTAACTGCTGACTCAAGAATCAGACTCCTCCTTTTGTTGGCCTCGACATCCACCAAGGAAGCAGAACTTTTGGCCTCCAGCCTCAGATAGAAAAAGAGAAAGAGTAAGGAAGATTATTTGGGAAGGTTTTAGGGAACGGACTTGGGAGTGATACACATTACCTTTGCCTAATCCCATCCAATTATATGGTCCCACTTGACTGCAGAGGAGGATGGAAAATAGAGTCCATCTGTGTGTACTGAAGAGGAGAAGGAAATGGGCTTTGGTAACTGCATTGCAGTCCCTGCCCTTACGAGAAACAAGCTCAGTCTGCCTTCTGTCACTTTTCTGAACCATCATTCATTCCAGAAATATTAGCTAATACGACCATCTCATGCAGTTACAAAATGGTAAAATACTGGTAAAAGGTAGGAAAAATTATAATTGTTTGCTGATGAGCTCATAAAAAGAGTAAAAGAATCAACTGCAAAGCTATTAGAGACCATAGGAGATGTATATAATTTTGTTTGTTCATCAGCTGATGAGCACGTAGGTGGTCTCCAGTTTTTGGTGATTATGAGTCACGCTGCTGTGAACATTCATGGACATCTGTGTGTGCTTCATTTCTCATGGGTTTTGATACCTAATCTGGGTGTTGCCTGTGGGGTTGTATGATAATTTTATGTTCAACTTTTGACAGACCCCTTTTCATTAAGAAAGATCACACCAATCCTAACATGGTTAAAAATAGGTTTCCAAATTCACTTTTAATACTGCTTGCCTTAATTTTTTAGGATCATCTTAGTAAATGTTGTTTGAGAAATTTTTGGATAATATAGATACTCAGAATTATCTTGATTTTTTCATCAAGTTGTTTTAAATATTAGACAAACTGTCTTATTGATTTTTAGGTTTATGTTAATGTTACAAAGCAGAAGCAGGAAGTGTTTAGATGCAGCTCTATAATTATTTGGGTGACTGGGCAGAATGGTGCTTTAAACCATAGAAGATAGGACTCATAGAAAATACATGGAAGATTTGTTGTTTAGACAAAATACACAATATTTAATAAGTGTTTTGAATCAAGGTAGGTTTTCTTTTTCACTTCACCCAGAAGAGTGAAGCAGAAATTCATTGTCACTTAGAGATGACTGAGGGAATTTATGGAAACTGATTAGATAATCGGCTCTTATTATAACTTAAATTTGAAGAGTGTCATCTAAGAATTATTTCTAGGAAAACTTTTGTTAATAGTTAATAATAAAAGCCTATTTTTTCTGTTGGCACTACATTTCTATGTTAATCGCAGGTTTTACTTGGCTTTGTTCTTTTTTCTCAGTTCGGGACTTGATGGTGTTTATTCAGAATTGTATCCCAAAATTTGAAGGAAAGCCATTTCTGTCTTAGCTATTATAATAATCTCTTTATCACATTCTCTGCTGTGTTTTTTTAATTGTGCATGCAGTAATATTCATTTCAGTGTGAATTCCCTTAGAGGGTCAGTTATTAATTTACAGTGGGAAACCAGAGAGTCCCAAAGTTCACAAATTTAACACTTCATGAAAGGTTTCATCGTGAGCGGGGTGAACGTGAGATGACTGAGTAGCAGGTGAGCATTTCTTACTTTCCTCTGTGTGTCACTCCAGTGGGAGTGGGAGGAGCATAGGGGCAGGGGCAGGGGAGGGTGGCCACGCCTCTCCGAGACCCGGAGAACTGGGAAAGTGGGAGGCAGAGCCATTTGGGGGGCCACATTAGGAGCCCCGTTAGGAGCCCCGTTATAGAAACGTTCAAGTTCAGGCATCACATCCAAGCAGAGGCAGTTGGGTAGAGTTCAGTGAAAGCTCTAAGTCAGAGACACAAATTTTGAACTCATTAGAATATAGATGATATTTAGTGCTATTTTAACATGATGAGACCATCAAGGCAGAAAGTTTAAGTGGAGATTACCAAATATTAAGCTCTGTGGGCACGTTACGCAAAGAATTTCACAGTCATAAATTTAATCTAGATCGTGTGTCCAGTGAACACACTAGGATTGCAGGTGGCTCCAGGGCGCGCTTGCCTGCAAAGGAGTAAACTGTCTAATTTTGAATCTCCATACCCACTGTTGATCCCAAAGGGAGAACCCTTAGCACGCTGGGGTGATGTGAGTTCATTAGGTCTTGGCCTAGGCCTTTTGAAAGGAGAGATGAGAATAAAAATAAGAAAACAGCTTGATCGATAGACTGACACTAACCAAATGAAGATAATCTCAAATAATCCACAGGATTTTGCTATGGATGTGACAAATCACAAACTTTTATGAATTCTCTGAGTTCTTTAGTCCGTTACAAAGATCTCATAATCTGAAAATTACAGAAGGACATTCATAAAATGGCATAGGTGTAAAAACATCATCCTTTGTGCCAGTGTTATTTTCTTTGGCAGAAATTTAATGAGCTCCTATTTCAACTTTAAACAGCAGGAGAGTATGTATGACTCATAACATTTATTTTACACCTTTATTTAGTAATCATTGTCTTAAAAAGGAGCTCTCAACTTTTTATAGTGATGATTAAGGTCCTAAGAAGTCAGCTTTTTATTTTGCAACATTTTATAGGAAGGAACTGTTCTAATGGTGACAGCGACGGAGAGAGGGAGAGGGGGAGAGAGAAATACTGTTTTCCCTTCTCCCTGCTACCGGCCATCACCCTTCAGCTTTCGGTGGTTCCCCGTCTGCCTTCATAGATAAGTGTTTATTATAATCGTGTGGTCAGCAGGTTCTGTACGGAGGCATCAGTGACACAGGACACTGAGATGCTCTTAAGCTTATTTTTATCTCCTGTGACGCCTTCAGTAAGGGAAGCCAGAAAGTTCGGCAGACAGGAATGATGAGAACCAGATGGTGGAAGGCCCTGTTCTGACAAATGCGTGTGGAGTTATGGGATGGATAAATACACTTTTTTTTTTCCCCCTGAACTTTCTTCTTTCAAAAGAAGGAGGGCATTTTCTAATGCTCTCTGCCTATTTTTACAAATGCCTCCTTAGGACTTCACTCGGCCCTTCACTGGGGTCACTCGTGTGAGTGCTTTTCAGAGTCCTAGGTTCCCACATCTGCCAGTGCTTTGCTCCACCTCAGCCACAGCTGGTCTGTTCGTCTGCTTGTGTTGCTCAAATTATTGAAAGTCACGACCTTCGTTTGCCCTGTAAGATTTCTTATTAGCAGTGAAAATATGCTTTTCCCTTTGATTTCACTGTGACTCTGTTCAAGTGAAAAATGAAAGAGCACTGCTTCACTATGCAGTTAGAACTGTGTTTATCAAAATAAGAATTGCTGTCTTCTATTGAAAGAGGAATCACAGCAAAACTTGTATGAGTTCTCTTTTTAGCCTCATCAACTCTATTTCCTTCCTTCATTCCTCAGGGGCAACAACATTCTAACACACAGACCTCAAATCCATGACTTTTATCATTTATACACTTATTTGTGCATCCAAATATAATACATGGTATGGGATGGCTTCATCACATCAAGTTTCCATAAGTAGTACCACACTGTGTATGTCTTTGAGCCAGCAGCTCCCCCGCATTATGTTCTTGTATCTCTCCGAGCTGACACCCTCTCTCCTGCTCATTCATTTTAACTGCTGTATTGCTTCCCATTTCAGAATTAACCATGAACTTTTCTTTCTTCCTGTGATGGACATTTAGATTGTTTCCAGATTTTTATTCTTACAAGGAATAGAACAATGGCCTTCTTTTTCATGTCTCTGGGACATGGGCATGAATTTCCAGGATGTGCTCTTAGATATAGAATAACTTTGTTTTAGGGCGTTCAGCATTTCTGTAGCTGAACAAATGAACTTCCAAAGAGTTTTAGCAATTTAATCTCCCATCGGCAGTACCGATCTTCTTACCTCACAAGGATAGCAACATTTGGGATTGTCAAACTTTTGTCTCCTTGTTTTTAAAAATTTAACTATTGGTAAGGTTGGGTATATATTTATATGTCTTTTGGCATTGTTCTATTGTTTGTGTTTTCCTGAATGATGTTTAGGAATTTGTTATGTATGTTAAACAGTAATACTTTGACTGCTTAAAAATATAGCCAATATTTTCTCTTTATCTGTCATGTTTTAAACTGAATTACTGGTGTCTTTATATGCAGGTTTTTGGTTTTTTTTTTTTTGCATTTTGAAGAAATCAATTTATCAGTCTTTTCCTTTATGATTTGCACTTTTAGACTCTATTTCAATAAATTCTTCTACATTTTTCTAAATATTGTAAGTTTTTATTTTTCATACTTAGTTACATGTTTAGAAATTTATATATTTACTTTTTCCCCACTGTTTTACATCATCTCTGTTGACATATAGGTATGAATCTGTTTAAGTTTTTTTCTATTCCATTGGTTTATTTACCTCTTTAACAAATATCACTGTTTTAATCACTACTTTAATGTCTTACTATCTGGTAGAACAAGTACCCCCTTCTTATTCCTCTTTAAAATTATTCTGGCAATTTTTGGTGAAGCCTATATTTTTCATATAAATTTTAAAATCAGTTTGTAAGTTTACATGAAAAATTATATTGGTATTTTTACATGGATTGAATTAGCTTGAAAGAGTTGATATATTCATAATAACTGAATCTTCTCTTACATGTTATACTTTTGTGTTAAGTAAAATTTTATTTCTCCATGAATATCTTGCGTGTATTTTATTAGACTTGTTTACATATGTTCATATATAGTAATACACACATACAAATAGAGAGATAGTAAATTCTAACAAAGTTTTCCTAGTATATGAAAAAATTTACCCTACCAGCAATGTATGAGAGCTCCAGAAATTCATATTATTGCTAGCAACTGTTATTAGTCCTTTAACTTATCCATTCTGGTGGAAGTATAGAGGTATGTGTTGTGATTATAATTTGAATTTCCATGATTTATGTTTTTATTCGTTTTTCATTTAAAAATTGTGATGAAATTTACCACTATAAAGTGTGCAGTTCAGTGGTTTTTAATATTCACGAGGATGTACAACCATCATTACTATTTAATTCCAGAACATTTCCATAACCCCCAAAGAATCTCATGACTGCTATCGTCTCTTGGCAATTTCCTCCTCTCCCATTCCCTGACAACCACTGATAACTTTTCGTCTCTATCTTGGACATTTCATTTGCGTGTAATCATACAATATATTGCCTTTTGTGTGTGCTTCTTTCACTTAACATTTTGTTTTCAAGATTCATCCATGCCATAGCATGTATCAGAACTTCATTCCTTTTTATGCCTGAATAATATTCCAAGGTATGGTTATACCACATTTCATGTATTCAGTCATTAGTTTTAGGACATTTGGGTTATATCCACATTTCGGATGTTATGAATAGTGCTGCAGTGAACATTTTTGTACAAGCTTTTGTGTAGATATATGTCCTCCCAAAGTGGATAAAATAAAAAAAAACTGACAGTATTAAATGCTGGCAAAGAGTGGACAACAAGAACTCTGATTCATTGATAGTAGGAACGCAAATGGTACAGCCACTTTGGAAGACAGTTCAGTAGTTCCTTACAAAACTAAACATACTCTTATCTCACGAACTAGGAATTGTATTCTAAGGTATTTATCCAAGTGGTTTAAAAAATTTTGCCCACCCAAAAACCTATATGTGAGTATTCATAACAGCTTCTCTCGCAATCACCAAAAACTGGAAGCACCAAGATGTCTTTGAATAAGTAAATGGGCAATCATTCTGTGACAGTCCATATGATGAAACAGTTTACAGCAATATAAGAAAATGAACTTTCAAGTGATGAAAAGACATTGAGGAAACTTATTCCTAAATGAAAGAAAGCAATGTGAAAGGCCACATATACTATAAGAATCCATTTTAATGATATTCTGGAAATGAAATACAATGGAGATAGTAAAAAGATGAATGGTTGCTAAGGTTTGGAGAGAGGAAGGGTTAAAATTTTAAAGCAAAAATTTTTACCAGTGGTAGAACTATTCTGTATGATACTACAATGGTGGATATAGGACATCATGCCTATGTTAAAACCTACAAAACTTTATAGTACAAAGAATGACCTTAAGTGTATGCAAATTTAAGAAATTAACTTAAAAGTATTCAAAAAGTAGATCCCAGGAAGGAATGTGGACCTGTGGACCTAACTGCATAGCATGTGTACAAAAGCCATGTCCTGAAGGGCTGAAAGCAAACTTGGTAACTTAAGTGACCTTTGAAATGAGTGGACTCGGTAAGACTAAGGCAAAAAGAGCCCTTAAGTGCTCTAGCACATAGAGCTGTTGGCCACGGGGTATAGGGTAACAGTTCTGACACTGCTATACACGTATACTGGGATTTTAAAATTAAGTGAACAGTTGGCAGATTGTGGGAGCCTGATTTCTCCCTGTGAGAACAGGACGTTACAGATAAGCCAGGGGAAAGGCTAGAATGATTCATGTGGTAATGGAGTGAAATTAAAGACATCTGTATGAACTCATGTTTAGCTTAATATAGAGATAAATAGTTAACATATATGAGTACAGTTGACCCTTGAACATACAGGGATTAGGGGCATCAAGCCTCCCTCCATTTGAAAATCTGGGTATAATTTTTGACTTTCCAAAACCTTTACTGGTTCCTTGGTATTTGCAGTGCATTGGTTTAAGAACCCACCAAGGATAGGAAAATCCCAGTGTGCTCAAGTCCCTTACATAAAGTGGCCTAGGAAAAAGCATGCAGGCAGCCCTCTACATCATGACTGTCTCTGGTCCGCAGGTGGCGTTATCATTATGTTTTGTATCTCTATAGGAATAGGATAACCCAGGTGTATTTCTTTGTCAGAACTTAGCAAATTTGCCCATAATATATATGTATATATGTAAGTTTTACATAATTTTGGACAAATATTAAACTCTAGCTAATATGAATACTGAAGTCTTTAGACACATGAACTGATAGCTGCATCAATAAAATGAGGTAGTGAAATGGAGTAATGATGGAGAGAGGGTGGGTGTGCGGTAAACAAGCAAAGTAAAATATTAATGACTAAATCTAGTTTATAGATAAATGTTCACTAGAAAGGTAACTACTGTTTGAATTTTTTTCATGAAATGCTGGGGAAGTTGGTGCTGAATAGTAGCTACAATATATTTTTGATTAGGAATAAATTCTCTATTCTCTATTCTCAGAATGTATCATAATTTGAAAACAGTGTTCAGCAAGAAAATAAAAAAGGATTTTTAGTTAGTCTTTAGACAGAGATCCAGATTACTCAATTGTTCAAAGGTGGTTGTTGAAGTATAGTAACACTAATGAAAAACTATATTTCATGTTTTCCAAAAATGGTTTCTCAATATTTTGGTCCCCTCCATTCTTCATATTTCTAGCCCCCCATCTACATCTTCATCCAAAATAACCATCTATGCACCAATATTGGCAAGTAGGCCTAAGTTATTGGTCACTTGAATATATGATTACATTTCAGGTCGATCTTGACCCAGAAGATCCTTAGCCGATAACATTTTTTTCATTTTCACGATCCTGTCATTTTGGTCTTCTCTTTTGTGGTGGATGAACTTAACAGCTGTTATAGCAAGAATGAAGTCCATAGGTATATTTCCTGGATAGAATGTTGTTAGTCATTCTAATAGGCTTAGTTTCAGATGAACATATAGGGAAATCTCATTTTGCTCAAAGGGGCACATTCTTCCATCTTCAAAGTCCACAGGACTATTTAATGTGAATTGATCTGTTTGTGAAAAACCTAAAATGTTTCGGATACAGCTGACATCCAATAGATGGCAGTGAAATACAGAAAATTCACTGATTCTTAAAGTAAGAACTTGATTGCTTTCAGTAGTAAGCTGCTAGTCTGTTGCCAATTAAAAACTCCCATAAATTATATGTAAATTTTACATAATTTTAAGCAAATGTTGAGCTTTAGCTGAAGTGTTTAGGGAGAAGTGCACTGATATCTGCATCAATATAATGAGAAAAATGAGATAGAGGAATGAGGGATAGAGGGATGGGTATGTGAAATTGTAGAAGCTCTTTAGAATCGTATTACGTTTTTTAAATACTGTGAGGTCCTGGATGAGAATAGCTCCAAACCTGCTGGATCCATGAAGATGCAATGTCCATGGAATTCAAGGACTTGTTTGAGGTTACATAAAGTTTGTGGTAAATTCAAGTGTAGAATCAACATGAGTCAACGGTCCTTTTATGAATTCTAAATGCATATTACAGCTGGATGGTTCTTGAAATATTGAAGCTATATTTAAATAATACTAATACTCTGTTGGTGGAAAATAAGTGCAAGATGAGTCTGGAGATGGGCAGGCATTAAGCCATAAAGGGCCATCTAGGCTCTATTAAAAATTAGCAATTTCATTGTCGATGCAAAGCATAATGGAGATCAACTCTAGCTTTTCATTTTTATAAACATTTGAAGAGTTTAAAAAAATAGCCCATTTCTCTAGAGACTCCCAGAGATACTGATTTAATTTTTCCATGAAGGAGTCTGGGAATTGGGTTTTTTAAAAGTTCCCCAAATAATTCTAATTCATGGCCAGGGTTGAGACCCTCTGGCATAGCAGTAAAGACCATGAAGTTTGGAATCGGAGAGACCTGTGAGCTGATCTGTGCTCTACACACTTCTTAGCTCAGTGAACTTTTAGACATTGCATCTCTTTAAGCCTGGGGCTGACTGATATGTAACACAAGTGATAATAGTTTGACTTACCCCACAGGATTCGTTTCAGAATTACATAAAAATCACCACATCCTGATCTTTTATTTTAAGTAGTTCCATAAATTTGATATACGTGTGGCTGCTTTTGCATGGGTTCTTTGATTCCTCATCTCTGAAACTATTATACTTTTAATGTTACCATGGCGTTTTATTTTGACATTGATTCATGAATTTCACAGTTGACAATTACATCATTTATTCAAAGGTGTTCATGGTGACATGAATACAAGTTGGCATCATCAAATATAAAAGGAAATGCTATTGAATTAAATGACATTTTTCTGAATGAAGTCACCACAGGGTTATTTGTAGCACAGGTGTAAGGAAAGGGAGCTTGTCTTTATATCAGTTAACTATAGCTGCGTAATAAGCCACTTCAGAATGTTGTGGCTCAAACCAACAGCAGCTTGTTCAGCTCTCATTTCTGTCAATCAGTCCAGACA
The DNA here is from genome assembly GCA_003508835.1 of Eonycteris spelaea. Lineage (NCBI taxonomy): Eukaryota > Metazoa > Chordata > Mammalia > Chiroptera > Pteropodidae > Eonycteris > Eonycteris spelaea. Next base: position 48,911 of record PUFA01000150.1, read on the forward strand.
GGTCTCCGTTGGGCGGCGCTGCTGGGTTCGGGTGACTGCTGCTGCGGTTCCTCACGTGTCAGTCACCAGCCACTGGGTCTGCTCCAGGCTGTGTTCTAGGATGGGCTCACTGGGATGACTCACCTCGGCCCCAAGTGGTCTCTAATCTTCTAGAACGCTAGTTTGGGCTGCTTCTCGTGGTGAGGCAGGGGCCTAGCAGGGGTCCTGATGCATGCAAAGCCTCTTGATGCCAAGGCTCAGAACTGGGACACCGTGACTTCTGGTGTTTTCTGTTTGTCGAATGAGTTACAAGGCCAGCCTAAATTTAAGGGGTCAGGAGATAGTTCCCATCCTTGAATAGGAAGACATGGTAAAGATGTAGATACTGTAAAATGTGAAGGACCAAGGGTTTCAAACTACAAAATCTTCTTTGGGATTTCCTTAAACATAAAACTTGAGTCAGTTTTTGGGAATTACAGAAACAGATGTCAGCTAATCTTCAGGAATAACCTTATCATCCTTGCAAGCAATCAGGACAAGGCCAGATGCCATTTTGCACACATAATGTGGGAACGACTAATGCCTATTTAGAAGATTTGATAAAGAGCTATTGACTTTGTCTTTGAATTCTAAAGTTTTATTCTTTGAGATATTTTATCTAGAATTTGAAAGATGAACAAAAATATAAATTACAGGTGGGTCAAGGATCAACAGCTTAATAGGAAAGGTATATCTTAGAAACTTTTAGATTAAATATAGGAGAATACTCTTTATGACAGAAAAAAAAAAGGTGGCTAGCCTAATAGTAGTAGTAATAAGAGACATAGGACAGCAAAGGAATGTAAATTAAACATTAATGGCATGCTATTACACACTTATCGAACTGGAAAAATAACTAAGAATCTGTCACTATTAAGCATTGGTAAGAATGTGGACCAGTGAGACTCATGCACAGCCTTTGGACATACAGATTGGATGACCACTTTGGAAACAATTTGGCATTATCTTGTAAGGCTAAGATTTACATCCTGTAACCCAGAGATTTGTCTCTTAGTTGTGAGAAAATATTTCACATGTGCACAAGGAAGCATGTAAAAGTTTTCAGAGAAGCATTATTCTTTCATCATCATCATCATCATCATGTCATCATAAAGATACAAATCAAATGTCCATCAATGGGATGAGTAAATAGACAGCAGTGTATGCACAGCATAGGAGGGATTATGGCTTCACTTATTGTTATATAGAAATAATCTGCAACAGTCCTTTAGTACATCAGATATCAACCTTTTGCCAGACGCCAGCCTCTGTGTATTGCCGTCCTGCTCTGCAATTGATAATGACTTTTTTTGAAGGCAGAGTGCTATCCTGATGTAGCTCAGAACTGATCAAATGTGGGGACCCTTACTGCTGAAAGGGGACCAAAAACAATCTGCCATTTTTAAAGCAAATATCCCTGCAAGGTAGCTGTAGTAGGATTCAGTCCTAGATCACCTGTGAGCATCAGTGGTGGCTTCTTTGTCCCGATCCACACTAATTAGACATCTTTTCGGACTGAGTTTCCGTCTTCATTTCTAGTGTTTATTTCAGATATTTGCTTGGACTAGGCCCAGACCTCTCCATTTGCTCCTCCTACCTGACTATCCCTAACACTTTTGCTAGTACTCTGCAGGAGGGGACCTCAACACTACTGATGAATTAACTCCTGCTGTCACACCTCCCTCCTTTTATCAGCTCAGCAGTCCTGAGTCATGCTTCAGCTTGAATTGAACTGAAGTCCAAATGTGTTTCTTGGGTTTAGCGCTGTAGACAGCTGCCTCCTTCTTAGAGTGGGCCAGCCCTTCTTCCCAGGCGGCTGTCTGTGTTCCATGTATTCAGCTTCGTCAGACTTTGTCCTTCTGCCCCACAGAGGTGCTCTCAGGAGCCCATGGTGTAGTCATGTGGCTTATGAAACTGATCATCAACCAGTTCTCCTAGACAGTCCCTTCACAAGCCACTTCTTAACTTTTGTTATCAAATAAGCTCTTAATTTTACTGAAGGACTGAATAATTCCATCTTTTTTTAAAATCAATTATTATAAAAATTTGATTCACAAATTTTTTTCGACAAACATGTCTGTATTTCAAATATTTTTACTCATTGCTTTGCTAACAATGTGCATATATATATGTACACATATATGTATATGTATATATACATTTTTAAGATAGCCTCTGTGTGTGTATGTATGTGTTTCATTTACTTGTGTGAAATATAATTGCCTTGATGATGTAGGTGGTAATTCCAAACAAAAAGATAGTTGTAAAGAAGCAGCCCTTCTAAAATTTAGCTCTGTAGGGACACGAATGCACACAGTATGTGCCCTGAAGGTGTTGCTATTTTAATATTATACTCTTTTTAGGTTAATTCCTTTGAATCCAGAGCTTCCTTGACTAATTATATAGTTATCATTACAACTGCATTTTCTTGGCGGTTAACATCTTATAGGTAATTGATCTTGTTGGTTGCCCAAGATTAAAGTTAGAATTACAGTGTTGAACCAGAAACTTTTCTAGCAAGGCTCCAGACAGAATGAAGCATATTAACAATGCATGGCCTTGTTTTTCCTCTGTAATCACTACCTCTGGAAAGGCCTTCCTAATAAAAATATGGAACTAATCAAGTCCTTTTGAAGCTGCTGGCCTCAACTGGAGTGGAGGGGGAAAAAGAGGTTAAGAGAAGAATCTCAGAAAATGGCAAGAGAGAGATATCTGTGGAAGGGATGTCAAAATAAAATGGAAAAAGTGATAGTTGAAATAAAAAAAAAACACTATGAAAATAAACACACTTATTTGCTACCGAAGCGTACACAAATCTTAGTATGCAAATGCAAAAGACACTGTACGCCTGGATTTAGCATTGTCAGGAATTGTCCTTATGGGATGGGTGGCACAGCTCCAATAGTTTTCTCACCCTTAGCACCTACTTCAGCCCCATTTGGTAAATTAGAGAAGCTGTCAGAAGCAAATGGAGAGAAGGTTCTGAAAGAGAAAGGCCAAAAAAAACTTTTGTTAATTCAGATGGTATTTATTTAGCCTCCATTATGAGCAACAAGCTTTCCTGGGCACTGGGAATATGTCAGAGAACCAAACAAAAATCCATGTCCTCCTGAAGGTTTTTTTTTTTTTTTTTGAGGTGGGGCGCCAGGGGAGGGACACACAGTAGCACACCCTGCACATCAGTGTAAATGTACAGTGCAGCTGAAAGGTCCCGTGGTGAGTAAAGGAGACGAACGTCTGTGTGCTCTTACTTAAACACTGTTAGAAGATCGTCTTACTGCTCTTCGAATATTTTTCCTTCTTTGAGTACTACTGTGTCAAATGTGCCAGGAAACTGTTGGAGGCACAACAGTCTCTGCAACAGCCTCTGCCCAGTCTGCCCCTGGCTGCACCTACCATCCATCCTCCCTAGAACAGTCAGAGTGCTAACAACATGAACAACCAGACAGAAGTCAAAGGAGGAAGGCAGTGAAGGAGAGAGAAAGGGTAGGAGAAAGAGAGGAAAAAAGGAAGGAAGGAGGGAGGGAGGGAGGGAGGGAGGGAGGGAGGGAGGGAGAAGGGAGGGAAAAGACAAGAAATAAACACATAAACTTGAGTTAATATATAGTATGTCCTGCAGGGGCAAGTGTGAGTTCAAGCCCTCTGCCCAGAGCCTGGTCTGTTAGACCCCTCAGAGCCAGCGCCAGTGTATGGCACTCATGCTGGGCTCATCATAACTTCTAAGAACACTTCCCCAGGAGAGGTTGGTGGACTTCTGTTTTATAGATTTTTTCAAAGAAAAAATTTACCTCAAAATCTGATGAGGATTATTGTAATGCTTGACATAATCATTTATACACACACACACACACACACACACACACACACACAACGTATGTATATATACATAAGCTCATGATGAAATAGCCTAACTCATGTCTAATTTCTCTTCAGTAGTCCCCCTATGCTACTTGCATGGATATTAGACACATTCTAAAAGATTTAAGAGTGTTTTTACAACATTAGTACACGTTTGAGGTGAAGGACATGAAAAGTGCCCACGATCCTAAATGTTTCTTTGGTTCTGCATATACTCTCGAACTAGATGGACTTTTGTTCTAAACGGTAGCATTTCTGGAGTTCATATCTGTTCAGTTTTGACTCTGGAGGTAGCATTCATGGAAAATGAAATTTTACTCTGATGCTAATGAAGAACTCACTTAGAATACAGGAGGTTGGACCATGAACAATTAGATCTGAGGCTAAATGTGATTTTGTTAAAACAGAAAATCTCCTATCTGAAGAAGATTCTGGAAAATCATCAGGAACACTTGAATTGGAGGGTGAACTATGGAAAAGGATAAATGCATTTACTCTTGTGAGAAATTACTTCTCTGTCCTCAGTCTCCGTTCTTCCAATAATGTGCAGTGTCTTTTTTGGGCAATGTGTTTAACAGCATCATGAGAATATAAGACTTCCCCGTTTTTCATTTTCCTGCTATTTCTGCCTAGTTTTAAGCTTCGTTTGCTTCCAGAATTAGTAAATATACACTTTCCACAATTAGTCGTGGTGGGAAATAGGACAATGTGTGAGTTCTCAAGTGTGAACATGTTTGTTAGGAAAGACCCTGGAGAGAATAGAATATCTCAAACAAAAATAAAACACATTTTTCTTTCTCTAAAATCCCTCTTTGACTTTCATAATCCTTTAAAAGTATTTTCTTCCTATCTTTCCAAAATTAAACTATTTAAACTGTATTTGTGAATGTTGCTAACTATAAAATTTGATGAAGTTGGACATAAAGCCATTATAGTTTATGTAACTATATTTACTATAGTTCACTATACAGAACAAGTACACGGCTGTTCACGGTTTCCCCCTCAGTAGTAATAATTTAATGGGAAAGAATGTGGAATAAAAACCGAAATAGCTACATGGGCACAATGACTACAGAGATTTCAGAGGAAGACATTCCTCCAAAAAGGGCAGTGGGATAGCAAGCACTCAGCACTCTGTGGACATGACCTAAAGTCTTTTGTGGTCATCATAAAGTCACAGTTAAAGCAATAGCTTCCACAATACTGCAGGGAACTACGCTAACCAGGAAATCTCAAACTGATGTTCGGAGGTGATGTTCTAGCGCTGAGATCGCAGACCTCGTGATTAGCCCTTCCACGGGAAGGTTCCGAACAAACCCACGTTGCTCACGACTGAGCCAGCACAGGATTGTTCTCAAAGGGCAGACACAGCTGTCATGGAACAAAGTAGTCATATAAATGTCAAAGAAGTCTTAAAAAGAGTATGCATGCGAAGCCAGTGTGTTCACTCATGACCATTATCTAACACTGGCTCACGGGCAGTCAGAAGAACAAATGAGAAAGGGAGAGAGAGAGAGGGAGAAGGAGGGGGAGAGAGGGAGGGATTGAGAGAGAGCAGGGGGCGGGTAGGGAGAGAGGAAGAGAGGAGGGATGGAGTGACGGGGAGAGGGAGAGAGAACACGTCACAGTCGCTGGCCCACACAAGTGCATTCATGACTAAGTGAATATGTTACGGAGGCTTATGGAATAGTGAGAATAGTGAGCGAAGCTTTGCGAGGCTGGGAACAGTGACTTAATAGATTTGTATCACTTCTGGGTCCAGGTCAACCATAAATGCATTTTCTCACGGACAGCTGGGTCTCAATGAGTTCTGGTATCGTAGAACTGTAGTAGAGACTTAGAGTCAGAAGATCCATTTCACATCTACGTCGGCCGTGACTTCGCCACTTTGCCCAGTGGTTTCTCACCCGTAAAACACAGCAGAACCGCAGGGAGCACGTCCTGCCCCGCACATTCGCCCTGCTCCTCAGCGGCACTCCGCTGCTGCCGCGTCCTTTCCTGCCTGGGTGGCAGGCCTCCGAAGTGGACTCTGCGTGACCTTCTAGCACATTCTCCACCAACTTTCAAGAGCAAAAATAGGAGTACTCCACACTCTCCATTCTCCACTTCTATCCAAAGTTAAAATACTAGGGATTTCCATCTAAATAGAACTTATGTATTGGTAGAAGAAAACTCTTTAAAAAGAGTTGGCAACATATTAACTCTTAGAGAATTTTCTTGCTTTGGAAAAGTGCCGTGTTGTTTTAAGATAGTGGTTCTCATACTTTCTCATCTCGTGAACCCTAAAACACTTAAAAAGTATCAAGGACCCCATTGGGCTATTGTTTCCATGTCTTGTACATTTTCACCTTTACTGTACTCAAAATCAAACCTGAAATAATTTGAAAACCAAAACAATAAAATCAAACCTTTCTTAGACATGAAAATCATGCTGTCATGACATGTGGCACCTGGAAACCTCCACCACACCCTCGTGAGACAGGTGAAAGGCATGCCATTTTACTAGGGCTATGAAATTTGTTTTGACCTCACAGACTCCCTGAATGACCACACTTGCAGAGTCAGAAGAATCTCAGGAATTTGCAGGAACGGGGAAGGTTTTAGTCTTCCACAGGCCCAGGATTTAGCGGTCACCTGAGTACTCTTACCCAGATCTTAAAAGGCAGGAAGCCCTCGAGTGACATATGGGTCGTGTGTACGTAGAATGATATGTTGAAAACAATGCAACAACCAACAGTAACTCGATGATGAAATAATTTTATGGAAGCTAAATCAAACTGCTAACAATGATGGTTTCAATAAATATTTACTGGAAAGTAAAATGCTAACATTACGAGAATAAAGGAAGACTTAAAATTACTTGAATCATATAATAAATGTAATATATACCATATAAAATACAAATAAACATACATCAGGAGGAAATATATTTAAATACTGACTTCCTCTGGATGTACAATTGATCGATTTCTCTCTTTACAATTTTCTGTAGTTCCCTATTACGTGTCTGCAATAAATATTTTACATATCGCAAAATTTATAAAATCAGAAAATAGTGTTCAAAAACCTTTTCGTAGTTCTCCGTTGCTTTGAGGATACAATCCAGACCAACCTGTGCTGCTTCCCAGCCCGTCGCGGTGGCTTCCCGCTTCTCGGTCTGCACTTCTGTGTCCCCATGGCACGCTCGCCTCCGGCACACTGGCCTGCTCAGATGGAGGCCGTGCTCCCTGTGGGCCTGCGCACAGCCCCCTGGGTGCAGGGACCGCGCCCCCTTCCACCCCTCAGGACTTGGCTCTCCCTCCTTGAAGCAGGCTCCTTGGTGCTGGGGGTGGGGTGCGGAGGGGGTGCAGCCCTGGTCAGCGTGAGCCTTTGCGGGGAAAGCGCGTGCGAGGCTCTGTCTGTCCCTGCACGGAGAGCTCCTGGGTAGATCCTTCGTTTTCATTGTTTACTTTTCTGTTGGCTTGATTCGTTTTGGGTTTGGGTGGTTTGTTTTGCTAGAGGAGCTACTGAGAAGCAGACAGCAGACACAGAGAGAGAGACCGTGGGGAAGCTAGAGGAAGGCGTGCTGCCTTTTCAACAGTGCTTGAAGTCACCGACGTGTTGACAGGACTGTTGCTCAGAATGACTCAGAAAACTAGAGGAAGCGCGTGGGTCCAGCAGTTGAGATGCGCAGAGAAGGGGCAGGAGGTGAGGCTTCTTATGTGGTCCCTGTAAGACAACCCAGCGGGCTTTCCTCTTCCCCCAACCACGGCTTGGTTCCACTCCCATTTCATCCTGGTAGCTTTTCATCAAGAATGTTTAGGTGCCCACCGATGTGTCTGTCTTTTCTTTTTTTCAACGGTTGGATGACGAATGAATTGTGAGGGGAATTTCGACTGTGGTACATAATACATGATTGATGCAAAGCCCAGCGCATTGTACGTTGTTGGCATGGACATTGATGAATGGTGGGCAGGAGGCAACGTTCAGGTAGCTGCTGTGATGTGAATGAAGTGGATCGTCAAACGGAGGGCAGATGGGCAGGGGGAAGCATCACCATTTAAAAAAACATGGAAGCTTCACATCGGGCCATGGTTGAAGTCTGCCAGGAAGCCGCAGCTGGAGACCAGCTGACCCAGCACAGAGCAGGCCAAGTTTAAATAGGCCAGGAGATAAAAAGTCAGAGCAGGAAATAATGCCAGGTGGTACAAATGAACAACTGCTACCAGAAACCGGAGGCCTTTCTTAGTGGTCTCTGCCCAGTGAGAAAATGCTTCTAACAGTGGAGAGGCCGTGATCAGTCTCGACTGCACAGCAATGTGAAGCAAACGCATGGGCTTGTTTATGAGCGATTCCAGCTTTTGGCACCACCCCTAGTTTTCGTAATGATGGTAACTTACTACATCAGTACAGTTTTCTATAACACAAGGTTAAAATACCAGCCATCAGCTTACATTCGCTGCTGCAAAGAAAATTCTAACCTTTTGATTTAAAAGTCCCTGATGAAAAATTTTAATGCGTCTGTGGATAATTTATTGAGCATAACAGCACAATTGTGATTCTCCATTTCAACTTGTCCCTGTGTTACTCTGGAGCTAAGTATTCTCATCTGCGAATTGAAGGTGCTGGCATGGGTGAGCTCTGTGGGAACTTCCAGCTGCAAACTGATGCAGTGAAGGGTGTAACCATTCTTAATTCCATTTTCTTCTGACATGTTAAAATTCTGACCTTTTCGGGAGAAAAAAAAAGATAATTCTTAAATAATATTAAGTCTTATTTAAAACCACAGACTCCAGAGAATTTATAATATGTATAGAAAATGATGGTATCTCTTTATTCAATTGTTCTTCTATACTGATTGGATGGTTGTTTTAATCTGTGAGCCTAATAGGGTTAATTAAGGACCTCAAATATAATTTGAAAATGTTTATAGACAGCACATTTTAGGTTGCCAATCCCATCTGTGGACACTGCTATATTAATGACACAATATTTGTTTTAGAGGTCATAGTGCTATTTGCCAGGTTAAACATTTGTAATCTGGATACAGCCTTAATACACCCTTTCAAAGAAAGCCACAGACTGCCATACACTACATCAGCAGCACTCTTCAGTCGCATGGCTTGTCAGGATTACAGAGGCAGCCACGCCAACAATAACAGGCACCTTCCATGTGGATGCTAATTAGAATGTTGACATAATAAAACCCCTTACTAGGGACAAGTCAGCGTTCAGTACTTGCAATCCAACATCATGCCTAAGGCAAAGCTGTTAATAGAATTTGTCCCCAGAGTGACCAAAGGCAGAGCACAAAGAGCTGCAGCCCTGTTTGTGCCCTGTGGCGGTGGTGAGTGTGTGGGTGGACGCTCCTGGCTGTACCCTGCTTAGAATGACCACACAGTGGTTAATTTGTATTTCTCCTCCCAAATATCGCTTTTAAAGGTCACGCTTCTGTTTACTAAACTATACATAGGTAAGCAACATCAGAACAGAGACCCAAGTGTGCATTTGAGCTTTCCCATCTAGCCCTTTTAAAATGATTTCAAGTACGTATTACCTTTATTGTATTTTTTATGATATTCTAGAAGATTTATGTGCTTATATAATAGCATCTCACTCTCGATCTTAACGTAATTTCACATATCGTCTCATCCTCACCTCTAATACTCCTGTGAGATAGGAAAGGGATTTAAAAAATTTAAACAGTTATATAGACTGAGAAAATAAGACAGAAAAATATGGCTTGACAAAGTTGCAGGTTGAGTGGTAGCAGGTGGCAGCAGCAACGGCGACATCAAGAACAAAAGATAATGAAACAGCGTATCAAAGGGGGTGAACGGCTTTCAGACCAGACAGCTCTAAAACTCTCGGAATCGCAACATATGAAGACAGCCAGCCAACCAGCCACCCGTTATTGGGCATCTGTGATACGTCCGGCTCTATTTGCAATTTTTACAGCACGTTATTGTTTTATTTAAATGGAAAAATTTAAGCTTAACTGAGTAGTGCCAAAGAGTAGACAGAATGTACAATGCCTTTCCTCTTATAATTGTCATGAGACAAGTCCTGTCTTTCAGTCTCTATGGTGACCAGACATTAAGATGGTCCCAAATGATCCCAGAGTCTAATCCCCTCCCCTTGAGTGTGAACTGGACTAGTGACTCTGCTTCTAACAGATAGGAGCAAAGGAGCAGAATGTCACCTCCTTGACTAGGTGACATAAGAATAGTACCTTCCATCTCGCTCGCAGCCCCCCTTTCTTGCTGGCTTTGATGAATCAAGCTGCCCTATGGAGAAGCCACACAGAACCGGAGACTGGTCTTCAGCCAACGTCCAGGGAACAGAGGCATCGGGTCAGTAACCCTCAAGGGGACCTGAGTTCCTGCCAGCAGCACGGAGGGGCCTGAGCGGAGAAGCCGGACCGAGCTACGCCCGGACTCCTGGCCCGCAGACGCTGAAGCGCAACGGCTGGTGGTTGCGCTAAGCCACGGAGTTTGCGGTGATTTGTTATGCGTCAGTAGACACCTCATACTGCCTCTAATGCAGAGAAAATGCATTTCAGGTGTGAGAGCGATCATTTACTTCGAAGGATACCTTGGCTTAAGTGCTGGCACAGGGTGACCCACGAGAATGTCCCACCCTAAAGTACTTTCGTAAAAAGCCAGACACGCAAAATCACTGCTCATTTTCATGTTTGAATTAACTTCAGAATAGTTATTTATCGTCTACATCCCCAGATAGCTCATAAAATGCATTAAAACTTTCATTTGTTAGCCACTCACAGAAGCTTTTTTCTGTATTGAAATATCTATTAAAATAGGAAAAAACATTATAGTTCTCATTTGATTATAACATAAAAATATAAGAAACTATAGATTAGATCAGTAAATTCATTCTGGGAATGTTTTTTGGAAGAGTTAGTTTGCATGTCATGATGTCAAACCTTAGTCAAAATTATTTTAAAGGTTTAAACACCACAATGACAGCTCATGGCACTGTTTGGGATAATGAAATTATCAGTGTTATTATCAGTTGCCATAAAATATAGTATTCCTTACATTTGGATCTAAATATAGTTTCTCAAGCTTAATCTCAACTCCTACCTAATTTTATTTTTTAAATTAATTTACTTACCACCTAATTTTAATATACAGCTGTCACATTTGGAAAAGTTAGTGTCCACACTGTTTACTGGAGTTCTTACGTCACAGTCTCGGATGACATCTCTTAACTGCTGTGACCTTTCTGCTTTAATGGATCCTTTTAAAAAGTCTGTTAACTGCGTCCATGGGAGCCCCTCATCCACTTTCTTATATCAGCTACCTTTCGCTGAAATGAGCCCAGTTTCTGTATGCTCTCCATGGTCTGCTTGGAATATTCCAGATGCACAATAACGAGATCGCATACACTCCTCCGGGGTCCTATGGAAGGAGCCGCCTGTTTCACCTGGCCACGTCTTTGCTGTGTGGTGCCACCGAGCTCACATGGGACATGGAGCCTGGGAACAGATGGACTTAAAGTCCATTTTGTGGCATTGGGCAAAATACTTTTTTAGGCTGTAGATTTCTCCTCAGTAAAACAATAATAATAATATTATTATTATTTATTATTATTATTTTGCTTTGAAGATTGGTAAGTGTACCAGGAGAGAAAAAAAGAGTTTTTAAAATTCAAAACTGAATGTACAAAAGGGAATGCATCATTTCTTTCCAGATGACTTTATCTGTGCCTATAAAGGAGAGACTGTAAAAAACTCAAGGCATGTAAAAAAACTCAGGAAAACAAAAAGAAAGCTGAACTTTTCTGCACAAAGAAGTTCTGGAGCAAAGGAGAACACAGAAGGACAGAGGTGGAAGTGGTAGGTCAGGCGGGCCAAGAACAGGATTTAGGTGGAGAGGTGGGTGGCCACAGAGTTCCATGGAAAACACCAGAATTGAGCAATTCCAGTCATGGATATTTCTAAGAAACTCTTTTAAGTGATGCAAGGTAATCGTATTGCTCCAAAACTTAATAAATTCTATTGCACATGAAAATTTCTACCACCCATGCTATATGGGGACATTAAACATAAAGGACAGTTGGGAACCACCTCTGGCCATGTGGAAACTAAAAGTGCAGCTAATGGGATGCTATGAGACCTGACTGAGAATGGAACCTTGAGGGAGACAGGACGCTGAAGAAAGAAAGGACCTTGAGAAAGATCACAAGGTACCTAGAATTCTAGGAGATCAAACACCCAAAGGAACACGGGAGAGAGAATTTTAAGTAATTGTTTGCAAATCTCAAAGGACAGAGTGACCCAGCTGCCATTCAGATAACCTTAAAGATTTAAAATACCTAGAGCAGGGCCTATTTCAGCACTGACTAAAGCAAAGTTGGAGACAGGTCCAGGGAGTTTAAGAAATTACTTTCCCAGATTGTACTCTTTAAAATAGCAGCTTACCTGCCAGCACACTCTCACCCTGATCCCTGCTTTCTTAGTTAATGTATTAATGCTCCTCCAAAGCAGTTACTGTCTGTTTTACTTGTTTATTTTTTGCTTTCTCGCCATGACATGAGCTTCATGAAATCAAGGATTTTGTTCTTTACTGTTTTCTTCAATGTTGTTTCTTGAGCACTGAGAACAGTGCCTGTCACCTAGTGAACATTCAGTGACGATTTGTGGAATGAATAAGTGAATTAATGGATCCTTAACAAGGAGTAATGTAAGGAGATGCCATGGCCTCGGTCCTGTCCATCCTGTTTTTGAGTTAATGTCATAGGTTCTGAGTGGCTTGCTCACCTGCTGCTGCATCCTCTACCTACTTGTGCTGCCGTCATCACGGTTTTGTAGCAAGACTTTGCTATGCACACTGGACTCATCATTTCTATCCACACCTGTTTTAAATTCACATTTTAAAGACAAAATATTTCTGAGAAATCACTGCTTAAAAATATGTTTAATAATATGATAAAAGCAATTTTTTTAACTGGGAAAATGGTTGCAGTTTATTTTATTTTAAACATACAACAGTTTCTGTGACAGGGAAGCTCGTTACCGGCTGGCAGCATCACTGAGGCCTCTGTAGGGGGCAGGTTCGTCTTCCCTCTTCTTGGGATGCTCTGCTGTCCTCCATGGCCTCTTACCTGTTGCCATCAGGTCTTTCTACTTGGCGAGCTCCTCCCCTCTGTGGTGACTCCGCCCCAGGTCTCCTGGCTCCTCCCACTTCTTGTGTCAAGGTGATCCAGACGCCACAGAAGCTTTAAGGTCAGGGACTCGCCCTTGCACAGGCCCCTTCCAAGATAATTTTATATTTATAGTTTTCGTAGTCTTTTTCTTCCCGTTTTCCACTCCTATACACATATCAAATTGTGTAAGCTCAGAGAGAGAGAGAGAGAGAGAGAGAGAGAGAGAGAGAGAGAGAGAAGCAACACTCCGTGGGGTTTCTTTTATGAGGTCACTAATCCCACTCCTGAGGGCTCTACCTTCATGACCTAGTCACCTCCCCAAGACCCACCTCCTAATCCTACCATGTTGGGAACTAGGATTTCAACATGAGCTTTGGGGGAACATGAACATTCAGACCATAACACCTCACAAAACCAGCTCTGCCCTGCTATTGCCCAACAGAACTTAGTAGAGCCTAAAGGACTCCACGTGTTACCATAGATGCTTACCTGTGTGTGGATTATATTCATGCAGAGCATGACCTTCGAGTCCAGGGTTCATGTCATACTATCTTTCAATCCCTGAGCGTGTGGTACACATCTGGGTGTATAGTGGTCACTCAGTGGGCTTCTGCGGAAATGATTTTTTGAGAAAGATCACAGAGTGGCAGCGCCATTCTGTGACTCCATCTCACGACTTTCTCACCCTGTACTACCGGACAGTTCTTTTCCCTTCTCCCACCACTCAGAACGTTTCTTTGAGTTAATAGCTTCCTTAGGAATGAGCAGTTTCATTTCTCATTTCACTCTTTTCAAGTTGGAGATACACTGTTTACATACTGAGAAGGGGCCGAACATTAAGGGAAGAGGGATCAGGTTTTTAGCTTTAGATCTGGAGAAGCCACCTACCATTTGTATGGCTGCAAAGAAACTGTTCTCCATCGTAAGCTTCAGTTTCCTTATTTATAAAAGACCAGCAAACAAGCAGACAAACCAAAGGGGGCAAGAAGCCCAGGGGAGAGCAATATTTGACCTGGTAGGATCACAAGCTATTTGGTAATCACGTGAAATTCTATATATGAAAGGCCTGACATGACATAAATGTAAAGTGTTAATATTATTTGGAAAAGTAAGGGGGTAACTTTATTTATATAACTTTATTTATATATAAACATGGGTTAGCATTACTCTTTAGTTAAATGATTATGATCTCCCAAGTTCACAAATTTAAACTCTAGGATCATAAAGTGATTCAAAGATCAAAAGAAAAAATACATAAATGCACTCATAATTAAAATGTCATAATAATAAAGTTCCCTTGCTACTTTTGATTTCTTGGGGTTTAGAAACAAACAGCTCGCTCAGCATATTTTGGCAGGATTTCTTTTTAAAAAACAAGGAGGTTAACTACAGAATTATGAGGACAGCACATGGAAAAAAACAACTGTAATGTTGCTAAATAAAAATATGAACACAAATTCTATACTGGAGATCTAACTAGTATGTTTTAAATTGGAGTTTGGGTGTTTTTTGTTTTTTTGTGTTTTTTACTTTTCTTCTTATATTGGATAAATTTTCCAAGAGTCTTATTATACATAAAAAGGAGTACCATTCTTTTGGTTCTCCCCCCACCCCCCAAAGTATGAGCATTTAAAAAAAAAAAAAAAACCAACTCAGTGACGTCTGTTGACAGAGAAATAAATAAATATGTCCCTCTATTTCAGTCTTATTTAAATATGTGTGGTATGTAAAGGTGTGATTAGCACTAAAAATACATGTTCCATGCTACGAATTTGTCTCTTTAGGATATAATATGTAGGAATGTCATAAGAAACTTTTAGTTCCACAGCGTGTGTGACATAAGGTTCCTTGGCCATCGACTTTCAACCAAGGATGTCAGTGTGGACTTTGCCCATAACTGGGGGAAGCACAAAGTCAGCCTGTGGGCGGGAGACAGACAGCTCTCCCTAATATCGGATCCGCAGCGCTTGCCTTGGGAACACCCCAGGGCTCTCCAGTTTGGGGGGGGGGAGGCGGGGCGGGGAACCAAATTGGTAAGACCACCACACACATTCATATTTCTGGAGTCACTTCATTTTAAAAAATATTATCTTTCTTATGACCAGCTAGACTGGCAGTGTTCGAAACATTTTACTATTCAAACAGTGATGGAAACAAATTGGAATAACGAAAATATATATGTATTTTAAAACCACCGGCTTACAGAGCATAGAATAGCTATGCTGACACTAGATGAGCATCTAGTCCCTCCTCTTTCAGTCATTGACTTGACTTGGTTAAAAGTCAAGAATAATGAGACTACCAAGCTGAAACAGTTCCAGGAGCTGTTGTGAATCACAGACCCTTTCAGAAGGTGAGCGTCTTTCTCCTTTCAGCTTCCTCAGCGACCTTGGAGATAAAACATTTTCCTATTCCTGGTCCCTCGTTTCCTTCCCCAAGTTTCAGTAGCTCTTTACCCAACTCGTAGGCAGCTCTGCGTTCAGGGTCCTGCATGCTCGCTCTCATTTCCTGGGCCCTCGCTTCTGCCACGATCTTGCTGTCCTGTTTGGCTTGTTTGAAGCATGATTTTGGGCTGACATTTCCCACAAATTATCAGAATGTTAAAAAAAAATGTTTACATAAAAAAAAAGGATTCCATGGGAAATAAGTTTGGAGAAACTGAGTTAAGTGAAGTTAAACCGCAGTTTCTCAGGTTTTAAGTGTATGATATTTAATCAAGTGTGGAGCATTCCCCAGAATCATTTGATTGTGGAACTTTTTTTTTTCCTCAATGGAGAATACTTTTAAGAAATGATCCTCTGGATGGGAGTTATGTAGTGTGAATTCTACTCACAGGCACAGAAAGCCTTTCCATCTCTTCACAGTTAGCATCTCAGCTTCATTTGCCGGCTCCTACTTGCAGCCGTGTCTTTGGTGTGAGAGCAGGGGAGACGGGGTGGTGTAGAAGGGGATCAGGCACAATTTTTCGAGCATTCTGAATTGACCCCACCGTCTCCTCACGTTATAAGACTAGTAGAACCTCAGTATTTCTCATTTTTAAGACTCCTTTTCCCTCTAAGGATTTTTTGCTAAGTTCCCCAGACTCTCAAATGCTTGAAATTTTATAATCTTTTGCTAATAATTGAAGCTCTGTGGACCTTGAGTGCCATATGCAAGCTGCTCACTCGCTCTTGCTGGCCCTACTTCCCAGATTTTCCATTTGGTCCTGTCTGGAAGCAAAGCATTGTACAATTTTAATCTTTGCAGTTGGACAACTAAGTAATTTAAACATGCAATAATAATAACATAGAGACATTATGAGTAAGTTGCCCTCTTAAAATCTTACCTGTCAGAATTCTAAAGATTAAATGAAAAAAATGTGTAAAACATCATGCCTGCTACCTAGTGCCTGAATAAATGGTAGGGACTCTTTCCCTATAACTAAGTCTTGAGGGTCCAGCTTGCTTTCATCAGCCACAGCCATGGCTAACTGAAAACCTTCACTCAAGCTAAATCAAACACATTTCCTTTATTGTCTCAAATACTAAGTGGCAAATGATCTCTTCTTCTTCAAAAAAGGGAGATTAAAAAAAAAAAAAGCAAACAACAACAACAAAAAACCCAACCTGTCTGAGCCTACAAAGGCCCTTTCCTGGAGAATTTCTCTGAACCTAGGCAGTCCAAACACCTGTCATATAACTTTGTTAATTTTATTTAATCGTGAGGCTAGGGGGTTACTACATTGTTTTAGTTTAGCTGTTCTTTTGTTAGCCAGGGACAGTTTAGAAAACTTTCCTTATTTTTTTGTTGTTGTTTTTTTTTCTATTTCAAGTAGATTAAGATCAATTTCATATCAATGGAGTCCCGACTGGGTAGGTCATTATTTTGACTACCTGAAGCTTATTATCTTTTCTAAGGTAAAAGAATGAGTATAAAAATGAGTATCATATAAAGTGGAGTAAGCTCCGTGAGATATAGCAAAAGACTGGTAAAGTGGAGGAGAGGGACGGGATACAGTATCTGTGGAGACGAAGAAGGACTTCTGAACTGATGTAACAAGTTCAATTGCCTTGAAGGCCGAAGAGAATTTTACAAATACAAGAAAGGAGTTAAAATATTCCAGATATGGAAAAAGATGCATAAAGGGGCTTGACCAAATATTAAAGGTGGAATGAGACCAACTTATTTAGGGAAGAACTTTAAGAGTGGTTAAGATCCCAAAGGACAGCAATATAGAGAACAAAAGAAAGTGTCCAGAACAAACCCTCAGATGTGTCTTTAGAGAACATCACTCTTAGAGTTTCGAGATCAAAGAGTCGAGGATGATCAACAGGAGACTTTAAAGAAGGAAGTCCAGAGAGTCATCGTAAGTACTTCTGAGGTGTTGAGAAGGACTAAAGCTGAGAAAGAGGATTTTTGTTCTTGGTGATTGGGAGACTGCTGGAGATGGGTGAAGGATAATTCCTGAGAAAAATAGACAGTGGTGGAAACCACATCGCAAGGGATTAGTAATTGTAGAGAAAATGTGCTAGAAATCTATGTAAATGATTTGTTCAACATTTTCATGATTAAGGAAAGGACACTGTACCTTGGAAAGGTAGGATGTGGAGTCTGAGTGAGGGATGGACCCAGAAGGAGGAGGAGGAGAAGGAGGACAAAGAACAGATTATAAATGAGTGTGATTCTGTGAAAGATATATTGCTAGGCATTGGACAGAATTTTTGGAATATTGTAAAAAAAATTTTTTTAGGTGCATCACCAGTTAAACCAATAAAATAGCAAGGTACTTTTTACAAGAAATCATAATATATTTTCTGGTGTTCATTTTAACATTCACATTATAATAACATATTGGATCTTCATTTATCAAAAGAAGTGATATAATGACTTTGCAATGATGCAGTAAAGGGAAGTGGTTCCATAACACACAGTCACTAATGTTACTTAAAAGTAGAGGTAAATAATAGTGATAGGAAAAAAAAGATAAAAGTGGTACCTTTTGGAAAGCAAGATTGTAGGGATCCTGTTTTTTTGTTGTTATTTTAATATAAGCCTTTTAATAATATTTGCTTTTTTTTAGTCAAATGCCCATATCTGGTAATATAAAAATTTTGATAAAAAGAAATTTGAATAAAAAATTTATTTTAAAAATTTTATAAAACTTTAATATGCAGTCATTATAGCTAACTTTTAAATACATGGAACAGACATGGCAGACAGCCACGTAGAAGTCAGAAGATATGCAGCCCTGGTCTCATGAACAATGAGGTATTTCCAGGTGGGGTCAGAGGGTGTTGGTGGGGCAGACAGGTAGTGATGGGCCTTGCATCTCACGGTGAGTTGTTGAAACTTTGCACTGTAGACAGGAAGGAGCTAGTGTGGGTTATAAACAGAGAAGAAAGAAAGTTAAATTTTTTTTTTTGGAAAGATACCTGGCACCAAACTGGAAAAGAGAAAGAATTTTGGAATGCAGAATAATAAATAGCTGTTGCAATCGTTTTGAGACATGATGAGGGTTATAGAGGAAGTAGAAATAGAGAAAGGTCCAATTCAGGAAATATTTCTGTGATAAAATCAGTACCAGTTCATGAAAAATTGGATGCAGAGAATGAGAGACACATTCTAGGGTAATTCCAAGCTTTCTAACAAGGGTAACTGAGAGGCTAGTGGCCCATATTATTGAGACTAGGACACATGAAAGAGATCTTTCTGCTGCTGCAGAGAGCTGAAAGAATGACTAGAACACGTGTGTCTCCAGAGTAGGTGGCACACCCAGACAGCGTGGGCGCACACTTCACAGTGTCAGAGAGCCATGTGTGCTAAAAGCAATTTTCTTTCTTCATAACTGAAGTCACCTCTGTTCGTATGACTTCAAGTTATAATAGAAAATATAACCTTGGTATCCTAATGTAACTTCATCAAGCCCAGTTTAATCTTCATCATCTTTGGGTAACTGGGTTTTTCCAGCTTCCTCTCTCTTCCCTTAGTCCCAGGAAAAGGGAGTGATCTGCATTCTTGTTTCAGAATACCTAATGAAGAAGCAGACTGGTACATGGGTGGCTTGTGAATTGTCCCAGCATCAAGGGAAGTGTGTCTGTTCTATGATCCTCGCATGTCCTTGCTGGCTTCAGCTTGTGCCCCCCTGTCTTGCTCTGTGGCCTCTATTCTCAGTACAGCCACTGCCAGTGTCCATAGTCTTGCCATAGCCTCTACTTCTTAGAGCCACGTGTTACGCATCCTTCTCTCCCCCAGTGAATAGTTACTTCTTCTCTTCTGGCCCTCGAAGCTATTTCCACACCTTGCTCAAAGGGTTTTAGAATTCCCCAGTGTTTTCCCTACAACTTACTGGCACGGGCTGAAATTTGTAAGCCCACACTCAAGACGCTTCCCACAGACTTAGCAACTGTGGCCCTCAGGAACCATGTTGAAGTCTAGGCTTCTCCATAAAAATCTGTATATCTGTGGAGAAACAACACTTTTATCTCTTTAGCTGATGGAATTCTTTGTTTTTCTCTACTTGAACATAACTTATTTCTTAGTTTCTTCTTATTCTACGTATGAAGTTGTCTGTGGATCTCTTGCATGATTACTAAAAAACTTATTTTTTCAGTGCAAAGATATTAATTGTTAACTATGGTATATTAGGTCTCATAGATCCATACTTACTTTTTATTAATCCACTAAAATGATATATTCTATCTCAATTTGTAGTATGTATTATCTGTCTTTCTGTCTGTCTCTCTGTCTGTTGCTATTTCAAGTGAGCCAATCACTTTCAGTTACTTCCTTAAGTGAGTCACAGTATATGTGAATCTGACAATTGGAAGTCATGGCAAGAATATGGCTATCAACAGAAATGCAGAGGGATGAAGACTAATGGTTAAGATTTAGAGGAGCGATCTTTACCGTATTGGAGTTCAGCAAGAACAGATGACGGCATCTGCAGCAGCTGCTCTGCTCACGATTGTTCAGGACACACCATGATTCCCCTCTGTCCCTCGGTGAAAGGAGAGAGAACAGGGTTTGGGGGTAACTGGGTCGATTAAGCAGTTACATAAAACTTCAAATTGGTTCCAAAGATGATTTTCTTTTTTTATAGAGTAGAAATGGTATGCATCTTCTTCTGACTGTAAGAAAATATAAATACGAATTAATACCAAAATGAGATGAAACATATAGCATACACAGCCTTCTGCCTGCAAATTTAAAAGAAAATGTTCTCTTAATACAGCAAAGTAGAAAAAAGCAAACTAAATGAAAAATGTTTAGAATTTGAAAATAACAAAACCTCTGTACATGAACACCTACCAAATACAGAAAAATCAGAGAAAATTAATAGCTTCAATCATTCACATAAATAAAATAAGCATGGAAATAAATAAATAAATAATGAACTAAAATAAAATAATGAAATCATCCAAAAACACAGAAGAAAATTGTGAAGATAAAAATAGAATTATTAAATCGAAAAAGCAATGAAAATATAATTCTGGGAGTAGTTTTTGAAAATGACAAAAAATGTTACCAAAATAGATTCTTTTACCCAAAACTTTATAAATAGATAATTCTACTATTATTTACACTATTTCAGAGTATTATAAATAGGAAAACTTTTACATTTTTTAATAAATTCAGTACAACCTTGGCACTAAAAGCTATGAAAATTAAGCAAAATTAATTTCAAAAATTTTGGTAAATTCTGCATGAAAACTGCAGAATATTTGCAAAAAATTGGAAAAACTACAAAAATATGTTTTTTTAAGGAGATTTTTAGACAGCTAACATATTTAATAATTAAAGAGGTTATTCAAATGTGGAAACCAAAACCAGTTACCAAACAGGTAAACATTCAAAATGTCGTGATCAGTCACAATATGAGAAATAAAAATTAGTGTATAATGGGATATCATTTTTTTCTAATCAAATATGCAAAAATGGAAAATTATCGATTAAAAATAATATTTTGGCCAGGATGTGTCAATGTGGATTGGAGAGAAATTCAACAATAACTGTTAAAATTTTAAATGTACTTTCCCTTTAACTTAATAATTTTACTTCTATACACTCAACCTGTGGATAAATACAACAGCGTACATTTCAACATTCATTTTATTATTTTTATGGTAATAAAAATTGGAAGCAACTAAGTATCAGTAGGTTAAGGTATATCTATATAAATATGTACATTTTATATTTATTAAAAGCAGTGAGTCAGGTCTGTTTTTATTGATATGAGCTTATTTCCAACGAATATTGAATGAG
Organism: Eonycteris spelaea; assembly: GCA_003508835.1. Classification (NCBI taxonomy): domain Eukaryota; kingdom Metazoa; phylum Chordata; class Mammalia; order Chiroptera; family Pteropodidae; genus Eonycteris; species Eonycteris spelaea. The sequence continues at coordinate 70,175 of PUFA01000150.1, forward strand.
AAAAAGCAAGAGGCAGAATAGTGTACACATGTTATCATTTGTGTTGAAAACATGCATACATATATGCTTTTATTTGCGCTAAATGTCTGTAGGATGATACATAAGTAAATGGCAAGAACACTTGCCTTTCAGGAGTTGCTTTGTATTGGTTGCATTTTGTTTTTAACAGGTTCATGAATTATCCATTTAAACAAAGGAAGAAGGACAGGGAGGGAGGGAGGAAGGGAGGAACGAAGTAGCTATTGAAGGGAGGTATGAGTTTAGTTTTAAACCAGTTAAATGTGTGCTATTTGCAAGATTTCCAGGGATAAATTTTCAGTAAGCAGATAGAATTCCAGTCTAAAAGATGAGAAAGGAGATATTAAGTGTTAAAAAGTTAGTGACTCATCAGTGTACAGTAGAATTCAGAGGGCTGGATAAGATTGTCTTGAGAGAGAGAACAGAAGTCCTGAGACAGGAAACGTGGGAAACAATATTTCGAAAGCAAGCAGAGGAAGAGAAGCCACGAATGTCACAGATGAGTGACCAGAGGAAGGGAAACAACAAAGCAAGAGGAAGGAAGCTTCAGGAAGAAAACACACAGCTTCCCACACGTCTCAATGCCACTGCAGTAACCACATGGTGTGCTGCACGGACAGCAGATGTAGCTCAGAGCAGAAATTCTTTCGTTCCGTTGTTACGTAAGACTGCAGTCTATCTGTGCCCATGTGCAGATATGAAATGCTACATTTCAGATTGGTAGACTGTATTCCCACTTATGGCAATTATTATTTTTGCTTTGTCGGGGTCTAACAAAGAGTCCTACAAAAACCTAGCGTTTAATCTCATGGATCAAAGGGTGAATCAATAGACAGCGTTTGACATATTGTAGGAAATCAGTAAGTAGCTGTCGCATGAATGTCGAATAAGCACAATCGCTTTGTCAAGCTCAACACACGAAATGTTAGCAGTTAAATCATTAGAACATATTCTTGCAACTGTAAATTAAAACGAGCACATATTAACTTGAGAAGCGGTCGCCCATGTATGCCTTTCCTCTCCCTCACTGTACGCGTGCCAGGAAGGGGTTCCAGAAGGAGCAATGGGAAGGATGGGGCGGAAAGGGGGCTGCTCGTGCATCACTGCCATGTAACACACACTGTCACACCCACACACATAATTGTGCAATTCACAAAGAATAAGATGTAAAACGAGCATTTTCAAATAACGATATTAAAAGTGATTTAAATGGCACTTAAATAATAAGTACTTATTACAAAGTAAAGGAAGCACTTTGGAAGACATTTTGGCAGTTTCTTACATAACTAAACATATCTTACCATGCAACCCAGTGGTCACACTCTTTGATGTTTGACTTGAAAATTTATGTTCACGCAGAAACTGGCAGATGAATGTTGATTGCCCTCTGCTCATAATTGCCAGAACTTGGAGGCAAGCAAGAGATCATTCACTAGGCAGCTGAGGTGACTTCAACAAGGACCCAAGCAGCATCCCCTCGAAATGTCATTAAGAAAAATAGTGATCAAATCAAAATGTTTTCAGTATTTAGAACCCGGCATCATTGTTGAGCCTCTGAGTGTGAAAAACATACATTTCTTCCCTGTATCTTTTTAGGCAATTTTAAGAAATATTTGTTCTTTTAGTTATATATTAATTTGTTTTCTGCAGAATTAGATTTTGAACAGTTAAGATTCTTTACATTACAGGAGGAGATAGACACAGATGTTTTGTATAAAAATGCTTCTTTTCATATACTTCCTTCTTATTAATGTTCCAAAATACACCTGGGTTACAAGTTCCAACACCGCCGCATGGGGTCCCCCTGCAGGCCCCCCACAATGCCGCTGTGAAGTAACGCAGTCGTTGACTGGCTTTCCAGGTTCAGAACCCACTTTCGCTTTGTGCAATGTTAGAGATCTTGAACTTGTGAATTGGATACAGTTGGATGTCAGTGAAACATGATTTCCTCAGAGGAGAAAAAGGCTTTGACCATAAGGTAACTCTCACCAACGTTTTGATGAGTTAAGTGTAAATGAATCAGAAATGTATTATGTTTCCTTTGAAATGCACAGGGACTTAAAAATTAAGGAGAAAATGACTTGGCAAAAAAGTGTTAGGAGGCTTTGCCAAACCCAAAACTTTTGAAAAAAGTCTGGATATTTTCAGAATTCTAACTGCCATCAGTTTTGCCTATTACTAAATTTTATAGTCTGACATTTACTCATGGAATCTGGTAGAACAGGATTGAAAATTCTGAGGGAAAGTAGGTTACTAACCAGTCGCCATTTATCCGGTACTGTGTTTTCTATAATGCATTTAAAATCTACCTTCAGAGCAAAATATTTTCTATTCCAACCTGGGTTCATATGCTTCCTCCTCTAGTAAGTAGCTGTTTGATCTTGAACAGATTACTAGTCTACTCTGTGCCTCATATTCCTTATCTTTAAAATGAACATAATTATGTAATATCACCTACGTCTATCTATTTAAGAGCCTTGAGCCATACCAGGGACATAGTAAGTGCTCAGTCAATAAGAATTATTATTAGATGGTACAACTGCTTTGTTTACTAAAGACAAACCATTTATAAATCATTTTGCTTCCTCAATCCCTGCTGGAATTAGAGGAATTAAACATCCAGACTCTAGTTAAGATATGCAGCTTTTAGTCCTCACCCAGTTTTGTCTGTGAATTCTCCAGTTCCTTCTCTCTTCTACATACTTCTCCTCTGAGGTCGCTCACACGTTCCATCTACAGAGAATTGTGGACAGCGCTGCTGTCAGAGCAGCTGGGACCAGGCTCCTTCTGCTCCTGCTGTCCCACGGTATGCAGCGCTGCAGTCGCTCCGTCCCTGGTCCTTTCAGTGCCCTCTCTGGGGAAGAGGGGGCCCTCCCAGTGCCTCCCCCAACTCCTGTGTGTACACCACTCCAACCCCTGCCATCACCGATAGGAGCATCCATTCCAGACATGAAGGCGCAATCTCATGTTGAGGTGGCGATTTTTTTCTGAGACAGTTTTCAGAACTGATCTTTTGTTACTTATGCATTCATTCATGAAATATATACTGAGGATGCAAGTGACTTGATGTATTGAAGGAACCACATTTTATGAAAGACAAGAAGTTGATCTGTCCTTGCGCTGTAGCTGGGGAGACGGCCCCTCTGTAAACCAGGCATCAGAGAGCGGGCTGCCTTTAAAGGAAGAAGCGAGCCCGCAGAGCAGGCTGTGGTGCTCGCTGAGGGGAGCGGAGGCTGAGAGCTCTTTGCAGCCTGAAGGGGTCCAGAAAGTTTCGGGGGAGAGATGAGACTCGAAGGCTGACTCTTGTGAAGTCAGACCGTGATTAAGCAGATAGAGGGAGAAGCCAGGGCGGCCGAGGGCCCAGAAGACCACAAGCTGAGAATCGAGAGGGAGCTCACGTGGGACAGGAACAAGACACAGCTGTCAGGAGAGGGCATGGGGAAGTGCAGGTAGGCTTTCGAGGACGACCTGTGTGTGGAGCACACACGCAATAGTGCGTACCTGCAGTGCACAGTCCTAAACGACACCATTGGCTGGCGTTGTGAGCGCCCACGGTGAACGGGCAGCCCGGAGACGGGCTGGGTTTGTGTCTCTCCTCCTCTTGGTGAGTCCCGACAGCTCGTGGGTCCTGAATTTAAAGCCATCCTGTGTCTTATCAGGATATCCTGAACCGTAAGCGTTTGGGGAGGCTGCAGCGGCCCAGCGAGCTGGTCGGCCTGTCCGGCTGCCTCCTTGTCGGCCTGAGTGAAGCCCGGCCACTTCCTCTCCTCCTGCTCACCCCCGCCTCCCCCCCACACACATGCCCACACACACAGACACACAGACACACACACACAACACACAGACACACACACACACAACACACACACACATCATTATTCATTGCATAAATACTTACCAGCATTTAGTACACGAAAGGCACCATTCTGGCACTGGGAACGTGGCACCAAACGAAACAAAATCATGGTTTAATCCAAGCAGGTGTGAGAACAGGAGCATGCGTGGCTGTGTCATTTGTGTTGTGACAGGGTTGTGAAGAAAAATAAAGCAGGAGAATGTGGGGCGGCCACCGTCGCGCCCCGCGCCCCACCGCACCGCCGCCCTGTGTTTCATAGATCCTTGGGTCTCTGTTGCCCGGAGGCTTTCGTCTCGCTCGGCGAAGAGACTGCAAAGCTCCTGCTGCTTGTTCCTACGAATGCTGGAACTCTGGTCCATGGCAGCAAGCAAACACTTATTTCAGTTCTTCTTCCTCCCTAACTTTGTATAATTATAAAAAGCTTAAATGTTTCAAAATGAACTGACAAAGTTTGTAAAACTAGCTATAAGCTCATGATTCTAAGGTCTTCTTTTAATAAAACACAAGCATAAATATTGCCGTAAAACTCTCTGTATTTAAAAGTTTCTGCAAACATTTTTCTTTGGCTTTTTTTCACTCAGCATAATTATTTTGAGGTCCGTCCTTATTGCCTGTATCATGCATAAAATCTAATTCCATTTGTATTAAACTCTAGTAAAATGCACAGAGAAGGCAGATCCGAGGTTGCCTGGGAACGCGGAGGGATCCCTGGAGCTGCTGCGAAAGCGCAGGAAACTTAAGGAGTGATGGAGACTTTGTTTTTCTTTTGTTGATACTATCAGAGATCTATGCATATGCAAACTTATCCAGTGGTATAATTTAAAAATGTGTTTATTATGGCTCAAAAAAGCTATTATAACATTTTTAACACTCATGAAAACAAGCTTTTCACGTTCCTTTTTTTAAAAAAGAGAAATCACTCCAATACATCATATTTTCAGAAATTTTGCTTCACAGGTCTTATGAAACAAGAAAACAAAAGATACAAAACTATCACTACATCAAAATCTCAACTCCTTTTGGCTCATTTTTTAGAATTAATAGAGCTGTAAATAATGGCTTATGCCCTCCAAAAAGGCATAATAACCCTCTAAATCTGAAATTGATCACTATATGGTCAAAGTCTAGTCCCTGCAATATTTGGGGTCACCTGACTCTGTTGAAGTCCTTTCTATGAAAGCACTGTTGAAATCAAAGGGGCTCAAACATATGGTGACAAAAGGAAATTTAACTTTGGGTAGTGAACACACAACGTAATATACATCTGATGTATTATGGAATTATACACTCGAAACCTATATAATTTTATTAACCAATGTCACCCCAATAAATTAAATTAAAAAAAAAGACTGAGAGAGGACACGGTTAACTTTTACTAGGCATAGCAATGTTCTCCTCTGAGAGTAACCAGGTTTTATTAAATATCAGTTTTCTCATTGACACCAAATTAATTAGTAAGTAGCTTAGTTAATCAATAACTAGCTTATTATGCCAGAATTCCAAATAAACAAAATTTTGAAGTATTTTGCCATGCATTGGTATTACTATTTAAAATATATTAAATAAATATTTAAATGTTTTAGTAAAGTAACAATATTTTAATGTGTTCCTAAATATTTAGTAAAAATAAGTAAAAATATTAAATAAACTTTAAATGGTAATGCCAATATAGTATTGCTTACTACCAACAGTTTATTAGAGTAACATGAATATATTCTGTTTTCAAAACCGTCGTGCAGTCCTAACACACAGTTGTGTTTAGTGGATGCTTCTGGCCCATAAACATGTGCTGAGTCTTTGTGATGAAAGGCTCCCCTTGCCCGCCTGCAGCCTCTGTCTTGGGGACCCTCGCTTCAGTCACGTCAAGCTAATTCCTGTTCCGCAGACGCACTGAGGGCTCTGTCCCTTTTCCTGTGCCATGCTCTGTCCCAAGCCACACAGGACACTTGGAGGATGTATTTTTCAAGGACCAGATTTAAATGTTGAATAAACAACTTAAGTAAAATCAAAACAAAAAACAAAATTGCCCAGTGACCCTATATAAACTAATAATGTAATAAGTGGTAGTTAAGTAATATTTTTAATGTTCTTTCTCAGCTTTTGAATAGCAACAGAATCCTTATAATATATTTGGTATGCATTTTAATTACCTTTTTACAATATTTTGCTACCCTGTTAGCCTCTGTACCTGCAAAGCCCAGGGACAGACTGTATCTTAGTCACCTGTACCCTTGACAGCTAACTGGGTTGTGTTCGCTACTAGGCACTTAATGAATATTAGCTAGATTGAATTGCCTTGAAATTTATGCAAGAATCGGAGATATTCAGTAGCTCCTAGGACACCTCATTAGGGCACATCACTTTGTGGAATATAAGACACCAAATCATCCATCTAGCTTTTCTTTTTTGTTATGAGCAGTTAACTGACTCAGAACAAGAATGTGAAGAAGCTGAGATACATCTTCACACTCTGGGAAGAATTTGCATTGCAATAGTCTGGCTCCATCAGTCCCAATTTTCCTGGGTCAGCAGTGGAAGTTAATTCGCTAACCGATCATATTTTAAACGGTTGCTTAGGTACACTGAAATGAGACATCAGGTTTCAATATAAGCTCATGTATTACAAAATTAAAGTTCGACTTCAGAAAGATTAACAAGACTTTAAAAAGATCAACAATATAAAATATTGAATCAACATAGGAGTAACTTGGGGGAAAACAAGTAAACACTGTTTTGAGAATTTTCTGAATATTTGCATTTCTCCAGTTTTCCTCAAGGAAGCAAGTGTAACATGGATTTTTTTTTTTTTTTTGCGATTTATGATGGTCTTGAAATATTTAAACATGAAATATTTAAATTATTCAGTATTTACCAATATGTATGTATGTATGTATGTATGTATGTATGTATGTATCTATCTATCTATCTATCTATCTATTATCTATCTATCTAAAACTTGGTCTCCATTCTCACTAAATTTGCTACCCAGTGGAGGAAACAGACAAAAACAGTTTACAACCAATTAATAAAATAGTAATAAATTGTGTTATAAGGAAACAAATGAACAGATCAAAGATAGAAAATAGGCAGAAGTAACTTTAGAAAGAAACTATTACTATTTCAATGAATTTCTGAATGATGAAAGATATTTCATGCAAAAGTCCAGAAAAAGAGTTGCAGACAAAGCAAAGAATAGAACCAGAACCAACTTAGGCTTAGGATGCTAGCTTAGGTGTGCTGGGAGACAGACAGGTCTAATCAAGAAGTCTTTTCTTCATGAGCAATGAAGAATAGCTAACACTCTTCGAGAGATTTCTATGGATCAGGCAGTCTTTGAAGTCCTTTATGCATAACTTGCTTAATCGTTTCCAAACCCTATGTGGTTGCCACCCTCATTTTATAGATGAGGAACCTGAGAAACAATGAGGATAAATGACTTCCCCAAATCTTAAAGCCACATTCAAACATGTCTTGTCTCCAGAGTCCACACATCATGCTCGTCTGCCTTTTCTAGAGCTTGTAGGAAGCTAGTATGGAAATATAAGCAAGCTTGCTCAGACTGTAATGAAATGAACCAGAAAAGGATATTTTGAGATGGACAGAAATTCCGCAAAGACCTCTCTCTCTCTCAGACACACGTATCCTTCCTCATCCCCCTCCAGGACCGAGGGTAAAAATCATGTGAGCATCAGTGTCAAGCTGTCAGTCCAGTAGGTATAAATCTGAAAGGAGATATAAAGCCAGGATATCAATTAAAAGAGGGAAAGACATGTGTACAAAGAATCTGTTAATAGGACCTTTCACATCCTGGCCAGAAGGTCATCTATCTAGCAGTGGTGCTTGAGCTGAAAAGGCAGAAAATCAAACTTAGGGTTTCAACTTTAATTATATATGTGTGGTTTCACAGAATTTTTCCAACTGGTAATAGCTACATGGCCATGAGGTGGCTAGAATTCAGAGATGGGACATTTTCCAGTGGGAGAATTAGAACAAATTTGGAACCCAGCCTAAAGAGGCCTGAGAACCAAAAGGGAGGTCCATGAAAGAAGAAGACAAGGTCAAATACTAGGAACTGGAAAGTCAAGGTCCTACGCTGACCAGGATGAGGTTAGCAAACCTATTTTTGATCTACGCCCCTTTATTGTCTTGCTTAGGAAAAAAGTCTTAGGCCTTCAGTGTCAGTCTGTGTGTTAACCCTCCCAGTCTGAATTAGAGGCATGACACATAAAGACTGAAGGAGCAGGTGACATTAAAGGGTAGCAACACCGAGGCTATCCAGTCCACACGAGACCCACCACGTGTCAGGTAATGGGGTGCCCTCTTTGTATCTATCTTCTCAGACAAGCCAGGGGAGGGCGAATGCACCCCTCAACTCTCCTTGACTTTTCTTCCTCAAGCTGAATCCTTACAAATAGAAGGAAAATAGACACAGTAAATACTTTAACTAAAAATAAACTAAACGACCATCGCATACAATGGACTTCTGCTGTTAGATATTCCTGAAAGGATCTAGGCCAAAATTCTGAGCACGGACAGGAAAAGAACCAGGTCACCAGGACGAGAGGACCCCATGGTTCGGGACGGCTTTCTCTTAACTCATCCCAACCCACTTTCCACAAGTCTCCAGGCCATTCTTCTGTCATCTTGTCCTACCATAGGTGTTGGTACCTAGGTGGAAGAAAGGGAAAGTATCCAAGAAGATATCATCAGTTCTCGTGGAAAAAGTTCGTGTAGCCGTCCCCATTGGAGAAACTTCCCTCCCCCCTTTAGTATCCCCAACAGCCGAGGACGCTGTTTTTTTCTGTTGCTGTGATTGCAGAAAGTTCCGCAAAAAGGACCCCAAGATAGTTATGTGTGCACGAAGTCAAAATATGAGGACGAGGGTATTATTCGTAGTGTGCGGAAAATCTTGTGGATGCCTTAGAAACAGCACGCCAACGCTGATGACAATCGCAGACGGGGAAGGGAAGCGGCGCAGTTAAAACAGCTGTGCTCAGTGCCTGGGCGAGGACTCAGCGTCAGGTTTAAACTTAGAAACAGAACGAATCTTTCAGGCACTGAAACACTTTTCCAAGCACGCCTTCAATAAAGTAAATGGCTCCTGAAAGAACATGAAGAGCTAATGGAACTTCAGAGAACAGAAGCATCCAGTTTTCCATTCAGTGTGGTGGAGAGAGGGGGGAAGGGGAGATGCACGTTAAAATCAGATGGGCCTATAGGCATATTTGCAGAGGGAGGTTGAGGGGTGTCCCTTGCTTTTTAAATCCTCAAAGAATTAATGGGCTGATGTCCTGAATGCAGAGATGCGTTATATGCATGTCAAAGACAGTGTAAACTCTTTTCTCTGCAAGTTCCCTCTAAGCCAGAAGCTGGCTTTCTACCTCTGACAGATTATTGTGTACAAGCAGGCACTCAGATCTCTGCTCAAGAACCAGCCAAAGTGTGGCCGTGGTCAGTGGAAATGCTTATTTGTTCTGGGAAGCAAAGCTAGTGGGAGCAAGAAAAACAGCTTTTGAACAAGATATTAAAAAGAAACAGATCTGAGGAATCTGGTGAAATTGAAACTTTTAATCTGGAGAAGATAATAATGACTGAATGGAAAATAATCTTCATGCCCTCGTATTTTGATTTCAAACATTAGAAATTCTTTTATGGTCTAAAATTGCTGCCATTGCAGTGGATAATGGTGCTCGGTTGGCAGTTATTTATTGGAGTTACTTCTTCTCTTAACCTCAGGTTGACTGATGGCAGCAAAAGAATTAGTTGGGCAAATTACTTTAAAGATAACTATTTCAAGTGAGAGCCCGACAGTTAATACTGGGCTCTATTGGCTTCAAGGGGAAGAATGATCACATTAAAAGAAGAGAACTGTACGCAGATGCATCTAGTTTCCAAATTTAGCATCTGAGCTCCACACAGGAGGGTCTCTTCGGGCGCTGACATGGCCTTGCTGCTGGGTCTGTAAGGCTGGCTTACATAATAAGGGGAGCTATCAGTGCAGATACTGTTCACTCGTCCATGTCCAGAGGTACCACGTTGTTCCCCACTTGGCAAGTGCAGGTGGGAAAGAGCAGGTACTACAAATTAGCGCTAGGAGGAAGCCTTTCCACTTACCACTCATACTGACCAAAGTGCTTCCTATTTTTCTCGTTTAATAACTTCCTCTTCCCACCCTTGGGTACATATTTTTTAGCAGGAATTTAAATTTTTCTCTCATGTCCTCTCAACCCTCCATGGAAAGCTCTTGAAATGTTTTTTTTTTTCTTTTTCTTTTCTGTCCTTATGAAAACCTTAAATGGAAATGTGGTGAAATTATGTTTTATGATTTGCAATGATAACAATAAAGGTTTCTTGTGTTCTTTCTTTACACTGTTTCTCAAACCAATTGCCCTATCGAAGTGTTTAATTATTCATCAATATAAAATGTAGTTCCTCTAAGGCAAACCTGAAATTCAGCACTTTCTTTAAATGACTGTGAACCTTAGATAACCAGTAGGAAAATTCTATTTAATGATGAGACCAATAAAAAGTATTCTAGAGAAAATGTTAACCTATTGGCAGAGAAGGAGTTACCATTAGCTTTATTGGTTTTTTTTTTTTTTTTGGTTATAAAAATGTTACCTTGCATATTTTTTGACTTCTAGTTAACCTTCCCCAACTCTCAGTCTATCCTTTGCCCCACTCCAGACATCCAATTAGTCTTTTGGAATAACAACATAGCGTTTAGCTAAAAATCTAAAACCACCTAAATTTTATTGCATTGTACTGAAATTACATATTATTTCTATTTTTATATTCCTATTGGAATCTGGTTAGTTTCAGCATCTAGAATTGGGGGTTAAGAAACTACTACTCACTCAAAGTTTTAGAATCAAAAAAGGTATTCAGAACAACTCATGTTGTTAATTATGTTACTTATGCTAAATGCTCAAAATTTTTTAACTATACGAATACGAATGTACTTTATTATCATATAAAAATATTATACATTGGAATTTTTTTTCAGCCCTCTATCCATGTAAGCTCAAATTTACTGTAACATACACTCTTCTAAACTTTTGAGGGGCAATCTCTGTTTGACAAGACTGCTAGAAATTTGATGTGATTTCTAAAGGGAAAAAGGTTAAATAGCAAAATTATCTAGCGATATTTCAATTGGGAATGTGAGCAAACTCTGGTAGTTCGTAAATGTTTCACAAAATTAAAACTGTAAAAATGAAAAATTTATTTTGATTTAGTAGGAGGAAAGCCAAATTTTTAAATTATTTTATTTCATAAATAATATGAGTACATCAGGAATTAAATTGTACAGGGCAAAACTCGTAACCTCAGGGAGAGGTCAAACCATGTTAATGCAAATGTATTTGATGATTTAGTATCAAGTGGTGGATCCAAAGGCAAGATCACTTCTCTTGCTATCGTTGTGGGTGAACATCATAACATCTGGAGAGTCCACGTAAAACACGGTTCCTCCGTCGTCTTTACTGCGACTGCTTTCACTTCTACAGTCCCCTGAGTGTCACTACCTGTACTAACAATAGCTATTATTCACAAGGGGTTATTCTGTCATTAATTAGGGGCAGTGTCATTATTCAATGTTTATCAAATTCTCACTAATTTGCTAGTTGTGTGTCAAGAAATCTACAATACAAAATCGAGTAGTGGTTAAGAACACAATCTATAGTTATTTGCTTGGGGTCAAATCCTGGCTGTACCGCCTACTAGCTGAGGTCACCTTGCTTATGTTACATACCTATGTGTTCAAACTCTATTTAGATTCGAAGTTAGCGCAAAAATACAACCTCGTTTCTGGCAGTGTGGTAAAATAAATACCTTAAAACCCTCATACTTGAACTTATTAAAATTCTGTATAATACACTTTCTGTTTTAATGCATTGCCAAGCTGACACAAAAGGATGAATCCGAAGAACATTGTGGTGAAACAGGAAGCAGGTGGGTAGTCTCACAGGAGACTTCATATAGGGGCGGACCCCCTCAGGGTGAGAGAGGATGAGAAATAAACCCACCACACAGGAGGAGGCAGCTGGAAACCCTGCCTGACTTATCTTGGCACTGGACGGAAAGAAAATAAAATCGTCCTTGTGAATGTGTAACCACAAGCTAGCCCTTACACGACAAATGTTTCCAGTCCAAATCCACTATGTCTTTGTGGTCTGAAAAATCTGAATCAATTTAAAGTAGTTCCAGATTGGTAGTGTCCCTCTGAGACGAACTGAAGCAAAGGACGCGCCTCTTAGAGAAACTAGGCTCCAACCCAGGCCTCAGGTATCTCCAGATAACTTTTCTGGTTGGGTGCGTCAGGTAGCGGGACAGAGAGGGGAGCCTTGTGTCAAAAATCACAACAAAAACAAATCACCAAGAACATTAGAATTATTAGATATAGGACATTAAATAACTACATGTAATTTCTTCAAGAAATAGAAGAAGCCTATAAATATAGAGAGGAATTAAGGTACTGTAAATGATAACCAAGCAATTTTGAGTAAAAAAGTTATATCTTTGAAAATGAAAACTCAAATGTTTTGTCATTTTTAGAATCATAAGTCTAATTTTTTCTTATTGACTTCCTCAGTAATTATGGATCTAAAAATTTCCAGAAGGGCACTATATACTCTTTCTCCCAGTATATACTGTGTTACACTGTTCTGCTTTGTCATTTTAGCCTCTTGATAAGAGGTCTCAATTTTGACTTCATTCAGTTTATTGATCTATTTTAAGATTAATATTTATTTTGTCCAGTTTAAAAAATGTTTGTGTACTCAAAATTATGAAGCTGTTCTCTTAGGTGTTCTTCTAGACACTTGATTGTTTTACTTTTCACCTGTGTGTCTATAATTGCATCTTATGTTATTTTTTGTGTATCATGAGAATAGGATACAATATTGTGGTTTTTTTCCCCAAATAAATATCAAATTGACAAGGAACAATCTGTAGAAAATATGAACCATGATGAGACTGCAGTGGCGCCTGTGTCATAAATCAGGAAACTTATGTGTATAGGTTTGTTTCTGGACTCCCTGTTCATTATGATTTGTCTGTCTCTACCTAACTATAGCAGTTATAACATCAGCCTGAGATTTGATCATGCCCTTCCTCTAGTACGTTGCTCCTGCAATTAAAGCTTTTCTTGGCTATTGCGGTTCTTTGTTTTTTAATATAAATTTCAGATTTAGATGATCAGTTTTCACACACACACACCACCAGAACTGCAATAGGTATTACGTTGATTCTGTAGATCAATTTAAACATTTCAATCAATTAACTTTTAAAATTTCTTATGGCCTTTGTTTTTTGTATTTTAGGATCAAAGTCTTGCATTTTTTCATTACATTTATAACAAGCTACTTGATATTTTGATACTACTGAAAATGAGTTTTTAAAATTTCATTTAATTTTTCTTGCTAATAAGAAATTCAAATTGGCATTCATATATCCAGTGACCTTGTTAAATTTACTTATTATTTCTAATTATTTGCAAATTCTTTTGGATTTTCCATGTATGCACTCATATCTTGCATTAGCAATGACAATTTTAATTTTTCTTTTCTGTTCTTTACATCTTTTTGTTCCCTTATTGTATTACACTAAGACTCAAGCACAATGTTGAATAGAAGTGATGATAGTGTACATCACTGTTTTATTCTTAAACTTAGTAGAAAATTATTCACTGTACAGCCAGATTAAATACTGTGGTAGCAGTAAGACTTTTCATTTCTGTCTATGGCAGTTTTGTTAATTTTTTCCAGTAATTTGTCTATTTTCTCTGAAGTTTCAAATGCAGTGGCATAAAGCTATTTATAATATATTTTATTATCTTTTTAACATTAGCAAGATCTGTAGTGGGTTCTAGTTTTTCATTCTTGATATATTTTGTTGAGCGTGAATTATTTTATCATTTCGAAGAAAAATCTTTTTGATTTGTTTATGTTTTCTATCATACATCTAATTCTTCATTTCTACTCTTATATTTTTTTCTTCTACAATCTGAGTTTTTTTTTTTTTTTTTTTTTTTTTTTGCTGTTTCTTTGTTAGCTTCTGTGATGGAAGTTTTAAACATTAATTTTTAATTTGTTATTTTCTACTATATACATTAATACTATAACTTTATAGCTGAGCACTGCTTTAGTTTTATTGTTCAGTTAAAAACATTTTATAATTTCTATGCAATTTCATTTTTGATTCATTGATGAAATACTTAATTCCCAAACATTTGGGATTGTTCTGTTCATATTTATTGTATTTCTTTCTAGGTTAATTCTATTGTGATCAGAAAACATACTCTGTATAATTTCAGACTTTTGAAATTTGTAAGTCTTACTTCCTGGCTCAGGAAATGGTCCAGTGTAGTAAACGGCCCATTAACACACATGCAGACATGATTCTGCAGTTCCTGGATAAAGTCATCGATATGTCTCAAATAAGTCATATTGGTTGATTGTATCTTCAGCCTCTGTCCTGATCGTTTCCTCTGCTGATTACATCGTGTGCTGAGATACGTGTTAAACCCCCCTCTGTGACTGTGGAATTGTCTGCTTCTCCTTTTAGTTCTGTCATCTCTCCATATTGAAGCTACGTTACTTGGTGCATAAAACCTATAATTTTTATATCTTCGGTGCAAGCGGTGTAAAATGAATCTGTAATGTGGATGCGGATATAGTTGGATTTTAAACTACTATCCGGTCACTTGTTTCCATTTGTTCTGCTCTTTGTTTCTTAATTCTTTCTTTATTGACTTCTTTGAATCAATCAATTTCTTTCCATTTTCCTGTTTTGTTAAGCTTTTAGTTTCATATTCTTTTATCATTTCTTTAATTATTACTCGAGATTATTATTTCTTAAATTATTGCTTAAATTACTACTGCTACCATTTCCTGATCAATGCAAAAGCCTAGAACACTTTAATTCCATTTACCCCTTCACATTACTGTTGTAATATGTATTATTATAAATGCATTAAAAACTCCACAAGACATTATTATTATTATTATTATTACTATTATTATATTAAACAGTTAGTATTTATTTGTAATTACTATCTTATTCACCTTTCAAGTGTTATTGATTTATTTCTATAGTTTCATTATTTCTCCTCGGAATACCCTTTTTTTCCCCCAAAAAGCTCGTTAGTATTTATTACAATATAGGTATTTGGGCAGTAATTTTCTCAACTTTGTTTTTTTTTAATCTGAATTTATTTTTATTTCATCTTCATTTTTGGAAATATACTTTCTGTATGTCTGAAGTTCTAGCTTAGACTGTTTCTGCTTTTGACGCTTTGAGGACATTATTCCTTTGGATTCCATCATCCAGAGTTTCTGTCGAAAGTCACACATCAGTCTTGTTGCCCCATTAATGAAAATGAGCCTTTATTTTCAGCTGTTTTCAAGATCTTTCATTGTCTTAGACTTTTAGCAATTTGGCTAGGAGGTCTGTGTGTGTGTGTGTGTGTGTGCGCGCGCGCGTGTGTGTGCATGCTGTGACCAGAGTTGTAGAGCTTTTTAAATCTATTGGCAAGTGTCTTACATCACTTTGGGAGAAGTCTCAGTTAATCAGAGGATTGTGTAACTTGAATTATGATTATAGATCACGGAGAAGGGGTGTAGGGATGGGAATTTAGTTTGGATGTTATCTTCAGAAAGCCTTAAGAACCGTATCCACTCACAGTGCTTGGGTCTCCCAAGATGTCCTCTCTTAGGACATTGTGTTTTGCACATTTTATACTGCATTGTAACTGTCTATCTTTTTCACTAGTAAAATGAGCAGAATGCAAATAATATGAACATTTTTCTCTCAATATGTTCAAATGAGTATATATGTAAACATGAAAAAAGGTTTTACTATGCCAGTATGTATTTTTAATTGATGGGCTTTTTGGTTGTGTGTTTTGCTTGGATTGTAAAAATAGAAAAAAAAACTAGAAATTAAATAAGTGCTTTAAAATGTCCTGAATAGTATTTAATTACTAGTCAATTAATAACTAATTATATACATTACAAAGTTGTATTTTGCCAAAACTCATTAAATTTACTTAACAAGGGGTCAACTCTTACATTGTAATTGCTATCTAAATTTTTATTAAGTAGAAATTACCTCTAGCAGATTCAGATGTAAGAATACTTTAAATGAAGCATAAAGTATAGCACTGAACCACTTTTTAAAATATTTACAACCCCATATCAAGTACTTAAAGTGTTAACTGTCAGTGTTTCTCTTTTACTTCATTCTCAAATATCTTTAAGAATATCACCACCCACTTTCCCTTCTACCTGAACAACAAATAACATTGCTTTGTCAAGATTGGGAAACTTACAATCGTTTATATATTCTCTGCATATATTTTGTTAACATACATTAACTCTTATTTCTACATTTAATATAAGTAATGCAAAAAAAGTATCCAGTGTTCCTTTAATATTATTCTTCTGAGTTCCTGTAAGTTTTCAACAGATTGATACTACAGATAGTTACAAGAGTGGCATCTGTTGGTGACTCTTGTACCTGCGGCTACTTGACTATAGCAAAAATAATGTAGCAGCTTGACCACAGTGTTGCACAAAAGCATTATTTATTTCAATAGAGATGGCTATTTTGTGATACTAATCTCTGTTACAATGACAACTGTAGCCCAGACTTGTAGCATCATAAAAAATATTTTTAAAATTTTATGAATATGTATTAAGGGAGGCCAGCAGGTAAACACAATGATCGAGACACAGTTCAAGTGCTGTTAGCACTCAAAAGAAAGAGAACAAGCTCGTAAGTGGGGAAACCAAAGACTCCCCGTAGGAGGTAAAGTTAAAGCCAGGCAAGAGGAGTTTTTGTTATAGAGCGTGCACGCGTGCGCGTACACACACACACACACACACACAATGTAAACCATCTAAGACCAGACAGAGATGTCAGGACATTTAGGTCAGGGTGTGGGTGATATCAGGTAGTTTCATTCAATATAGAAAAGGTGTGTGAAATATAGCAGGAAAAAACTACAAATACAAACTCTCACCTCAGCGTAAGGGTAATTAGACGCGAGGAAGGTTGCTTGCATTTATTCCGTAGGGAGCAAGAAGCAAAAGAAAGTATTTGAAGAGGGGAGTTACACGTTAGGGTAGACCTAGAAAGAATGATTTAGCCATAAGTTGTGCCATAAATTCACTTTTTCGATCATCGTTGAGAACCTATCATTTCTCACTGGAACCACTCAGAGGTTGCAGAGAAAGTAGAGGTCAGCGGGGGGTGGGTACAGAACCTAAGGAGAAGAATTTGAAGAAGAAAGGAATAAACTACTGCCTCGAGTGCAACAGAGATTGAAAATAGAAGTGCTAGCTATTTCTAGTAAATAGGTCACAAAGATCTTCCCAGACGGTCTCACTTATTGAAGAACTTCACCTCCTCGGTGAAGCTTTTCTCAACCTCTGCCACCTGAAGAACCCTCAGTCCCTTCATCCTCTACCTCCACCCTCTGCTTTTTTCCCTCATAACATGGGTCTCCACCAGGCGTTTTATGGTGTAGTTATTGGTTTCTTTATGGCTGTGTGTGTAATTACAATGAAATACAGAAATGAGCAGTCAGAGAGGTATTTAATGCATTAATCAGACTTGTTAGTTTTGACTGTTTACTCATGAAAGTCTTTATCAGCAGTTCTTCGTCAGGGTGTTACTGCAGGCTTCCCGCTCCAGGAGGGCATTTAAAAAGGTTTACAGGTAACTTTGGCTGTCACCATTCTGTAGAGACCAGTGAAGGTTCTATAGGCGTTTGGTGTTCTGAGAAGCCAAGGGGGATAAACACCTTTCAAGCCATGAGACAGTCTCACAGTAAAATATTCTTCCACCTAAATGCCAGCATCACCCCTACTAAGAAACACTACTAAAAATCCTTCTTCCTTATTTATAAAGATAATGTAAAAGGTTGCCTATTGCTGTTATAGGTCTGTTTATTAATAAATAGGAAAAATATGTGAACATTATGTTTTACTTTAAGGAGGATTTGTAACTTATCTGAACACTTCCTAGAGTAATTACATTTTTATATATAGTTGTTGTATGGTATGATTTATCACTTTATTTTCTATCTCTAAAAAGGTATTTTATATTCTTAGACTTCATTTTTTTCTATGTGAATACATTTCTCCTTCAAATTGATTTAATAGCTTAAGCCCACGAATCCAGCTGAATACAGAATGAATGGAAACCTCACCTCCTCCGTCCTCGTGTTCTCTATGCGGGAACTGGCCAGCTACCTTGGGGACCAGCCCCAGGCCGCAAACGGGACCACTGTGTCATTCCCGGATGCCCTGTGGGGTTCACCTAGAACTGCTGAGCTGCTGTAGCCTTTGGCATCCTTCTTTTTACTCCTTTCCTCTTTCTCTGTGGGCCACCCTTGTTGTTAAGTAAAACAGTGCAGGAAAAAGCTAAGAATTTGGTGTCATTTCCCCAGCATTTCACGCTTTGCCTCATTCTTTTTAATATAACGGTGCAATCGGGGCTACCATAAAAATGTCCCTCTAGGGAAACTGTGTCATAAATTGGCCACTCAGATGACAGGGACCTCTTCTCCCAGGGATGTTAACTTAATCCTGATTTCAGCTACAGAATTTTAAAGAAGTAACAGATAAAAGATACCAATTTCTTGGAAAACAAGCTTGGTTAACTGCTTCTGTGGTAAATTAATTCTGTTAGCACAAACTCTTTAAAAACATGGATCCTCTATTTTCCTAGTTATTTTTCAGAATGTCATGAAAAAGTAACGGTGGTGGTAAAATGATGACTTGTGTACGTTCCTTATCAGGGACTGTGTGTATGTCATGCTGTATGTGTGCTTTGCCTTAGTTAATCTTTACAGCTGTGTTCAGTCATCAGTCTATGTAGTAAATGTTTACTGCGCACGTACAACATACGAAGTCCAGTTGTAGGCCCTGGAAACATAGCACCAAACAAGGTCAAGACCCAGCCTTCATGAAGTGTGCATCGCAGTGGGACCTTGAGTCTCCAGGGGGAAGGGCGGCCGCTGGCCAGGATCCAGGATGCATCCCAACAGCACGCACGCCGCGGGTCTGAGCTCCGCCGCCGTGCCAGTGCTGTGGAGGCAGAAACACAAAGGCGAAGGAGGACGGGGTGGAGGTGGAGAGAGCTGCCTAGGATGTGGAGGGGGGCAGAGTGCCAGCGGGGCGTGCGGTGCGGATCGAAGTGAGAAAGCGGAAGGCCACAAGCCACGTGGCTCTCTGGGAGGGGAATGTCCCAGTCGGAGCAAACAACAAGAGAGCAAGTTTGAGGCAGGGGAGGAACTTAGCAGGAAGGAAGTGAGGGTGCTTGGGACAGACTGAGCTGCAGGGAGAGACGCAGGGGAGAATGCTGGAGAGCGAGGCGGAGGCCAGCGCAGGACGACGCCGGGGGCGGTGGCAAAGCCGTGGTCTTACTGAGGGCGCGGGCTTGTCGAAGGAGACTTGGGGCAGGAGAGTCACTGGTTATGCTTCGCCTGGGAGGAGAGCAGCCCAGAAGGTGTGTGGCGTGGACCATGGGGAGCAAAGCGGAGAGAGAGGCTGGGGAGCCGTCAGCGTCCAGCCCTGACACCTGCCAACACCTTGGTGCTGTGCCCTTACCTGCAAAAAGTCCTCATCAGGCACCCCACTCTGTAAAGTACAAAGTTTCTAGTATGCCTTAGACGTTATACCATGCACTAACGTAGTGTACGCCTTATGAAATAAAAATAAATAAAATATTTAGAGTAAAATTTTTAAAAATTAAAAAAATCAGTTATGAAAGCATTTTGCCTTCAGGAAAATATCGTTCCAATCTTTCTCTTGTTTTAACTTGAATTTTAAATTATTCGTTTTTAAAATTTTCATCAGAGCAGTATGACAAAGTTTGCTCAATAATTTTGGAACGTTTTATTTAGTACATAACTTCAAGCATCCTTTTACATTTATGTTGATGTAAAAACATTTGCTAATCATAACAGCTTACCTGCCAACAGCTAATATATCAAGACAAATGTTCATTATTAATGAATATTAGTGCATTTACCATTCCAAATGGTAGTTTCTCATAGCTGATTAGGTCATCATAATTTTTACTTCATCCTGTGGCCTTGTTATCATAAGCCAGGGAATTATCAACAGTTAAATTTCCTTCATAGCATTTAAATTATTTTAAATCCTGGTTTTGAATAAATTTTCTAGAAATATGTGCCAATGTTTAACAGAAGTTGGGTTTCAAAATTAGTTAATTCTCTTATCTTGAGTCACTGAAATGCACTTAAAAGTGAACAGCTGCATTGAGGCACCCGTGGGCGTCTGGCCGTCCCTCAGACCCTGCCCGGTCCCCAGGGGACCCAGGAGCACACGTGGCCCCAGGGAGGGCCGCAGCTCTCAGTCTGTTCTCCCGTAGGAAGTCGTAATAATTTCTTCCTTTTTTCCTAGATAAAAGTAAACATAAATAGACGTGCTCGTGGTTTTTAGGCACTTCTCTCCGTGGTGGTTCTCGTGTGCCCTTGGGGAGCGCGTGTGCTGTGCTGGTCACCATTGTCCTGTGTGAGGGGTGGGGTGGCCTGGGTGGGCAGACTGCAGCTCCGGTGATGCCCAGCGACCCTCTTTGTGACGGACGGTGTTAGAGGCAACAGTCCGGACAGTGAATCTGCTTGTCACTACTGAGTTGTCATGGCACCTACGGCTTTTTGCTGTTCAAAGCTAAAAATACCCATTTTCAAAAAGTTATCTCAAGTTAATAATAATTTGAATTTCAAATTAAACATTTAAATGTTACTTAACATTTTTTTTTTTTGGAAGTTGTACTTTTCTCTTACAATGAGAACTTGTGTTTCAAAAGAGAGCAGCCCGGTCACCTGTTCGCGCCACTTCCTCCTCCTCCCGCCAGGGCCACGGGCAGAGCGCCGAGCTCTGTCTTCACAACACACTCCACCGAAGACGGACACGAGAACAGTGTGTTCCAGCGTCGTTCGAAACATCTGTTCCCATCGTCCTGTTCCATTCTCACTCCCAGAAATAATCATCTTTATTTTTACATTTATGATTCCACTTTTTTTTTTTTTTTTTGCAAATCAAAGCACGTACGTATCACAAACGCGCGTGTGTGTACACGTGGCCCCCCTTACCTTTCCTCAGGTGTGGGCTTCTAGTCGCACTCCTGTTCCTGCGCGCCGTGCTCCCTCTCAGTACCGCCCTGGGAGACCAGCTTGAGAGTGTTCTCGTTTCTGTTTTTTTTCAGTTGCGTAGTATTCCTTGTGTGGACACAGCATCCCGCCAGTCCCTTCCTCCCGGGCCTGTGACTCGGATCCGGCCTTTTGCTAGTACAGACAGTGCTGTGACGGTTCTCGCTGTGCCCATGTCATTTCACGTGTTGCCAATGTACCTCAGGGAAGGGTTTGCGGAAGAAGAATTGCTAAATCAAAGGATAAATGTGTGTGTGTGTTTTCAGGTTACTCACAGGGCTTGTAGGATTTTCACATGCCTTTTAATTTTTAGAATTAAGTGGCATTGCTCCATTTTCTTGAACTTTTTATTTTTGGAAAAAATCATTCAGAAATGATAATTAAGAACATTGTTCAATTTATTATGTAGAAACTCAGAGAACAAGTTTCTGTCTGTACTCAAGTGTAATAAAGCTTGCGTGTCCCTGACTAGCTGGCCTGTTCCCTTCAATTAATAGGCTGTTAATGAAAGCAGCATGCCAGGACCCCACTCCCCTCTCATCAGGGGAGCGAGCTGGGGCCAGAGAGGTGCAGCGGGTTGGTGAGGTGTCTCCAGTGGCCTACAGCAGGCCAGTCACTCCTTCGGTGTTGGCTCAACAGTGTACGCCTGGCTCAGGAAGGAGTCTGTGCCCTTGGCACCACAATGTCAAGGTTACTGTCTCAGGAGGAACTGGGTCAGAGTCATTGAGAGTGAATAGACTTGGCTCCCAATAGCGTAGTACGCTGTTTCTGGGAAGGTCAGTGTTTGTCTCGTCAGGGTAAACACTGGCTTCTCATGAGTCATCGGCCATAACTCTCATTGGTGGGGAAGAGGAATGGGATTAGGCACCCCCCTGACTCCCTATTTCTTCACATTCAGAGAAGCACAGGACCAGGGGATGAGACTTCATTAGCATCCAACAGGCTAGTCGGAGGCTAGACTCTGCAACACACACACACGTACACACACTCACACACACCAGTGAGTGGAGCCCTGTCTCCTATGGGGATGGATGGAATTTCCCAAATATGTGGCTAGGAGACTGGAGGTTTGAAAGAGGAAGAAAGGAACTGAAAGGACCCGCAAGAGAAGGAGAAGCTGGGAGAGAGCTCCAGGGCTCCCGCGGAGGCCCTGCAAGGGCTTGAGTTCGCAAGGCCTCCTCGTCATGTGTGAACATGTGGTGAGAAGAAATATAAAGCCCTGGATTCGGGCCCTCAGCAAACTGGCCCGTGAGACCATGAATCTCCCCAGGAAGGAGTGACCCCTCTGCCAGGCAGAGCGCCCCAGGAACCATGGCCTCTGGTGGTCAGAGACAGCACCTCCCCCCGAGAAAGGCCTCTGCTTTCTCTTCAGGCCCTCCGTGTGGGGAGCAGAAAAGTATTCACTCTCAACTGATGCGCTTTTCCTCAGACGGAGCTTCTTGATATGTTGCCCTTTTTCTCTTTCTGCATAGAAATGTCTTTAATAGTGGTACTTCGCAATGTTTTTTTGGAATTAAGTAGAAAAAGAAAGAAGGAAGTGGGAAAAAGAAGGAAAATAGAAGATTTCATGTATTTCAGTGATGCATTAAAATATAATCATTGTTGCTTTAGAAAAATAGGTCATTTCTTATCAAAATTATTATCCCCTGTCGTTCTGAATCTATTTTAAAACTCTATTGAAAACAAACGATTTTAAAAACAAAACGATTAATTATAATATTTTATTTAAAAAAAATAGTATGTCTGAGCTCAAAAAGCTACAGTTGTTATGCTTGGTGAGGACAGAGGTTGACACAGGTTCCAGGCGTGTACACATTCATGACGCATCGCAACATCGAAGGCGCCTTTCACTGCTGCTAGGTAATGAATAAAACTCATCCAAATTAATCTTTTCAATAAAAAAATCTAAAATGATACAGTATATTTTATTATGTACATATTCAGAACATAGATATTTAAAAACATATTTTCCTAGTGCATAGCACCACAGCATCTCTAATTCTCAAACGCAGAGTGTGGTACCAAAATTCTGTTTGTCAAGTAACAAACATTTAAGGTGAAATATAATCAACACCACGTAAAGTCTCCATCAAACTAATCTCCATCAAACTAACACATGTAATCTATAACCAAGCACCAGTTAAAGTCTCCATCAAACTAATTCTCAGTCAAACTAATTCTCCATCAAACTAATTCTCCATCAAACTAACACATGCCAAATCGAGGGGGAATTTAAAATAACCATTGAAATAATTAAGAGCCTCAAGTTTTATCTTTAATTGGCTGATTATTTCAGAGAAAATAGGGGAACTGGATGATTCAGACTAGTGTTTTTCTAACTGTTTGATGGAATCCCAGGGCTCTCAAGAAACGTCTGAGGCTCTGGGGAGAGTTTGGGGGACAAACAGGGTCATTTTGTGTGCATTACATGTCAGAGCTTTGTGTCTGAGTTCATACAGAGGGTTCTTGTTGCTGTAAAATCAGTTTGAAAATACTTATTTGGAAAATCGCTTCAAAGCATATTTCATTTGGTTCCGCTAACATAAAAAACATCTCTTTCACAACAGATGAGTACACTTGGTCAGTGGCATAACCCACCTGAAAGCTTACCTACAAATACGGCCTTCGTGAGTCACAGGTAGTGTAATCAATCCTAAGCTCTTATGTTCATTTGTTAGGCTAAAAGGATTTGGAATGATACAACTTTATTATTAGCTCAGTAGTATGACCAATGAACATTATCAAATTATAGACCAACAAGTAAAGGTAGAAAGATAATCTTTTTATATATGGAATTAACTATTTTAACATATTTCCTTTTTATCATATGTACTATGCAAAATAATAAATTATTGCTTCTGAAAATGAGACACACTTATAATTCTGTTTGGTGATTTCAATTCTAATTGTATTTAAAATGTAAACCTAGTGAGGAAATGTATTTTAGTAATGCCTTGTTAGAGAAAAAAGGAAAACACTTCAATAAGCACCTCAGAACTGGAAATCATGAAACATCATTATTTAGGAAAATGGATACCAAGGTGTAATATTTATTCTTATGCTCTGAGAAATGTAAGTCAATAGAGTCAAATGTTTTTAGATGCTTCCAGATTTAGAGAGTATCTGAGAATTCTAAAATTATACAACTTAAATTTTTATCGAACAGAAGAAATAGCTTTTGTCGCAGGCCAAGCAGCCATCAAGAATTGGTTTTGGCCACCACCAGAGGGCGCCAGTGCCTGCAGCATGGTTGGTTAGGTGTAATCTAACCTTTAGGCGATTCTTCGACATTGCTCAGCTGAGAAATGCCTTAGAAAAGAAAATTGATAATTTCTCAAAAATCATATTTACATTTGGTAGCAACTAACTAATTTTGGACTTTTGGAGTAAAAATAGAGTTCATTGGCCAATTTTTGGTTAAGACTAATTTAGCAAGATTTTATTACTGTTTCTGAATCAGGAATTGAATGGCTGACACTTTCAACAGTGACTAGAAAGAGCGTTACTAAAGCTGTTAACTCCAACAGTTCATGTAGCACCATGCATGTAGCACCAGAACAGACGATAGCTCACACTTCGTAACATTTTAATTGCAAAGAAACCTCAAAATTGTAGCAATTTTGGTGGTTGTAATGTGTTTTCAGCACCATTAGCCAGTTAATTATTAAACTTCCTAAGTTTTTGACCTCTCATAAGTCAGTTATAATGACACAATTTTTAAAAATCATTTTGCGTGTGTTTAAATATGTCTTCCCCCATACATATGACAATACAAAAACACACACACACACACATACATAAAAGTGAAGATAATGTTAGACTTCGACGGAATCTAACTTTACTGTCCTCAAACACTTCGGTAGGCAAAGGCTTTGCTCCACGTCCAGAGTCTCACCCCAAGACGCTGCAGAACCGAGGGTGTGTTGTGCAAGGACAGGACGCAGGCTGCAGCCCCAGCGGCCCCTCCCTGCGTGGGCGCCTTCAAGCGACCTGTCAGCTCAGGCCTTGGTTCACTGAGCAGGGCACGGACACGGAGCACGTAAACTGGCCCAAACGTGGATGAGGTTCGCTCACGCAGAGCCGGCACGACCTCGCACGGGCACGCTCCAGTGGGAAAATGCACGCGCTGCTTCGGTTCGCGCATCCGCAGCGACGTGTGTTGGTCGGGCTCGCGCCAGCGCTTGGCGACCGGGACTCCAGCTGCGTGGAGCTCTGGAGCGCGCGTGCCCGGGGTTGCGGGTGGACGCTGCAGCACTGCCCGTGACGCTAGAGGGGACACTCGTAGGCCACAGAAGGGACAGGACTGGGACTACTGAACAGAAGCCGGAAGGGTAATAGTAATTGTTTCTGCCACGTGTTGGAAGCGAGCTCACCTATCATAACCAGGAGCGTCACGACAGCGCCTACGCAACCGCGGACATTCCGAAGAGAAACCCATGAGTTTAACCGCTAACATTGTCATTTTAATTTTTCCAGTCTTTTGACGACAGGAAAGCCAAAAATCCACTTGTCACGGATTTTCTTTTTTCTTTCTTTCTTTTTTTTTTTTTAACTTTTCTACCGAAAGAAAAGGTGGTATGAAACTCTATACCATAGAAAAGATCAGTGCTATAGAATATGTATGCCAAGTACTGTTTCTTTTGAATGAAACCTTTTGAAATGAAAACCTCAATACTGACTATTTAAAGCTGCTCTTATGAAATAGCTTAGCCCCAGACCGTTTCTGCCTCTGGGAATTACACTGAGAAGTAGCTCTCCAAGCACCATTGTTACATACTGTGAAAAATATGACATGCCTGTTGATACTAGCAAACTTGCCTTTGCTCCAGCCTGGGAAATAAAACATTTCACGTGGCCACCTTATCTTACTAACTTTAAAAAGTACAGATAGAATAACAAATATACCCGTTACATCTTCAGCTGAGTTGTTGAATTATAAATAAATGCACAGTTCTAGTTGTAGTTCAGAGGACTATTATGTCAGTGATGGGTTTAGACCGTAGTCTTCATCTGATGTGTTCAAAACTTTATCTGCTTTTTCGATGCATTCAGAGCTTTGCATTTAGGATATTTTGTCTTTATAAAACACGGAAAGGTAGGATTCCTCTAAACCATTACAATTCTAGATTTTTAGTTATTTCTAAAAGTCCATTCATTTATCACATTACAGTCACTACAGAAGAAGCTGGGTTAAATACAAAGATTTAGAGTTTCTGCCCAAGAGAAGCTCATGAAAACTTAATTTTATTTCAAACAGAAGTTTCACACTACTGATAATTTTAATATTTATAAATTCTATTCATGTGGTAATTTTACTTCATAGAAAACTCTGTGAAATATATTGCAAGTATTCTTTTTTAAGCCTGCGGACCAAGCCACATGAACCAGCCAGCAACAAAACTGGCAGTAAAATAGCCATCTTTGACTTAACAGTACTTTCACTACTTCTGTAGAACTAGTTTAGCAAAATCAAGGATGCAGACACTTTCTAGATAAATCAAGCAAACATCCTACTAATGAGATTTCTCTCGGTCGCCTATTGTACATTAGATAAAAGTTGGATTTTGGGGCCTGATTCATAATTATTTCTGTTCTTTATTTAAGTCTCCAAAATAGTTAGTTTTTATAAAGTCTGTACATGCTCACAAAAGCAAGTAGTATGATATCAAAACATTTGGTCCCGTATTCAATTTGTAAAGGGAATCAGGCCACTTGTCTGTCATCACGTAAACCTAAACTCCAGACGGTGGATTCCTCCTGAATTGAATGGATTTAATTAACTACCTGCCATCTTTCAGTGCATCCACCCAAAACACTGCAAATGCATAGGGATTTTAAGTAAGTAGCTTCCTTCTGGTTTGTTTGTTTGTTTGTTTGTTTGCACTCTCTAACTAACCCTGTTTAGTTATTCTGCAACTCGATGGAGGTATTACATAACCCGAACCTCTTTCTCTGTCTCTCTCCTCCCTCGTGTTCTCACGCACACAGACCAAATGCATCATATCAGGTGTCTTGACCCAGGTGACAATTGAGTTCTCTCTAAGGAAACATTGCAGTTCCAAAGTAACGTAAGTGAAGGCTTCATAGTGACTTTGATTACATGAACTTAATTGAGAACTGAAAATTATTCCTCTACGTTAGGCACAGAAATAGAATTTGGTGCTTAGTCCTTAGAAAATCGTGGGACGCAGACTCCTGAATGACTTGTGACTGTCTGTGATGTCCATGATGGTCTTTTGTGTGATACACACAGACCCATGATTAGGTCGAGACTCACCAAGTAATGACAACGAAGAATTGGAAGTGTCCTGGTCACCCCGAAGATTCTTTCTGGCTGCTGCACCTCCTGCGAGCAGGCCTCAAGGCTCAGGATGGGCCCTCCACCTAAATTTTTTGTGCAATAACCCTACTTCTGTGACTTTTCACACCTATCCCCTAAATCTTACCTCTCTTGGGCCTCATCAGTTTCTTAGCATCTTGCTTTCTGCCTTCCAAAGTCATAACTATTACTCTAATCCAGAAGTCTCTGGGCAGTTTTTAGTCTTCCCTGCCTCTTTTAGTTCTAAGGGCTGTAGCTGAATTTTGTGCTGATCAGAAGCCTCACACATCACACAGCAATGTTGTTGTTGGGTTCACTTCCTCAGAGCAACCTGAAAATCCCTTTGTAAAAAATAATAATTTTACAGTGACATCATTAGGCTACTTTATGTCCTGAATATTTTTACGAGCTTCTTGAAGGCAGAAACCACATCTTATAATCTTTGAATTATCAGAACATAACTATCAGAGTGCCTTGCACATAGTAAGCACTCAACACACCATTACTGATTCGATAGCAGAGATCAAGCAAAAGACATGATTGGAAACTTATAAGAGTTTGAGCATATCCTTTTGTGAACCCAAATAAGATAAAGTATCTCCAGAATGAAACCCATGGTCTGTTAATTAAATTACATCCAGATATCACTGAGAGTTATTTTGCAAACTCTCCTTCTGTGGGTATTATAAAAATAGTTACTCACCAGCTCATATATAATTTTAAATACAATTTTTTTTCTTTCCCTCAAGTTAACTACTAATCATATTATTATCTGTTACATCATGTGTTATGTGTGTGTGTATGTATATGTATACATATACACACACACATATATATTACAGGTCAAATAGATTTTTTATGCCTTAGGATCATAATTCTTTTGGAAAGTAAGGTTTGGAATTGGGTGAATCAATTTTGTCAGTACTACGTACACAATATTTTAATTTAGGCTTAGCAGTAAGAAAATAGAAATGGATGTTTTGATCACCTCAAAAGATTAAACAAACATACTAGACAAACACTAATTTATACAATGAATACTAAAAGGAAAACAAGATTACTACAAAATATGTATAATATGTGCAAAACTCAACATATATATAGACCTATGATTCCCAGAAACCATTCTGTTTCCGGGGGGAAAAAACAAGCTTATTTAAACCAGTATAGGTAGTTTGACGTCACTCCTGGAAAACACAGATTGTCAGTACAGGACGCCCCATAACTTGGGGGGCAAGCTGAGCACGGTACCCCTACTTTATATGGTGCTTCTCCAATCCAGTTGCCCCTAGAAAAAAAGAGGGGGTGAGGTAGCACTGGTGTTCCTCGCCCATTTATAAGAATTTGTCCTTAAGTACGTGACCACATGTATGGACACGTGATGATCTTTTTGAGAAGTCTGTCATTTTCTAAAGGCACCAAGTTATATCCATTTCTTATTTCTACAGTAATTTACTTTATACATCTTACTTTTTCAATATTTTCTCTCTGAGTTCATACTATCTTAACTTGCAGATACGGAGTGAGACACTGTGAGGAACAGTGACATGAGGGCCATGTGACACCAGGCTTGGTGCTCATTCCAATTGTCACGCCTGTCTGCCTTCCCACAGCCACCTCCTGGAGCACATAGTCAGGCCATATTCCCTTTCTAAAAACTCACACTAATGCTATTCTAAGGATTGTAATATTTTCTAAGAGGCCTTAGAAATGATGAAATGAGCAGCAAGTTGTCATAAGCACAAAAAGAGTTATAAATGTTCACAAGACTTGTTTCTAAAGTTGTGAAATATTTTAGATTCTCAGTATTTAAAAAATGATGGGTGAAAAACTCCACTCATAGTAAGAGAAAATGGCCTCTAAAGGAGTCATAACAGTGATTGTAAAACATTTTCCCATATGTAAACTCATAGCCTTTTTGATTTTTAGTAATGCTATTCATTTTTTGATAATGAACACATTTAACTGAATTACTTTGTGTTCTCAATATTTTTATCTGTATTGATCAAAATAATACAACAATTCACCATTTAAAATAGTTAAAAACAGTCACCTGCCTTACTAAAGAAGGTAATAAATGTATTTTCATAGCATGGCGAGCAATAACTGGAGTACTAAGAATGGCAATATAGCCATCAGTGTGAAGCGGCTGGAATGGTCAGTAGAAAAGGGTCCGGGTTGAAGACAAGACAGTAGATAAGGGGCTAAACTATGAAACAGGTGGTTCTTATCTTTTTAAAGACCTGAATAAGACCAAGCAATGTCTTAGAAAATGTATCTGTAAGACATGAAAATATCTGCTTAAATCATAGACTTAAATCTATAAAATATCCATAGAAGAAAATATATCCATAAACATCAAAAACATGCTGACAACTACTTATGTTGAAACTGAGATGAGATTCCAAGACTGTCCACTCTGTTCAGTTTATTCTGCGTCTACCCTCTGGATAAGCTTCCTCCAGCGTGAGTTTGGTCAGGCGTAAGCTTGCCCGGAAGCATTCACCGAGGCCCATTCTCCTACAAGTGTAGCACCCTCCTTCGTCCTGGTCTCGGGGATTCTGTTCTCATAATCTTACTTCCTTCTATATCTTTACTCAGAGCGGTAAATGTATATGGACCCAGCCTATGCTATTTTAATTTCATATCTTTTAATCTTTTAATTTATATAACTTTTTGAAATTATACAGCACATATTTTTGAAAACATAAACTTATAATTTTATTATATGTAAAAATTAGGATGTATTATAAACCTTTACATAAATCACAGATTTTTATTGAATAGAATATAATTATATTCAATAGTAAATCAGTCAGTTAATACATTATTCTCTCTCTTTTTTTGTCTTATTTCATGTAATTAAATTCGCTCTCTCTCTCTCTCTCTCTCTCTCTCTTTCTCTCTTTCTCCCACCCCCCCCCCTTTTTTCCTTTTTTGCTCTCCTGAAAAACAGGCTTGATTTGAGATAACTTCATACTAGCATTGGAAGAATCATATCCAAATATAACTCAAGATTTCAAAACTTTCCTCATTGCCTAGGTTTCAAAATAATGACTTTTCATTACAACAAATATAGCATATTAGTAAATCTTAATCACTTGGACCCATAAAACAATCAAATCTTTCATCAATGGTATTAGAAAATTCTAATCATTGGCCAAAACCAGAAAACTTAAATGAATGAAATAAAAATTTCTTTCACCCTGTGGGTACTATTTGGCCCATTTATGTCAGGAAGAAGGGTAAAAGCTTAACAGGAAATATAAGGTGTGAAACTGAAAATATCAAACAGATGCACAGTTTAATGCTTTTCATAATGCAGACATGTTCTACTTTACAAATTTTACTGTTGTAATCATTGTGAAGAGGGGGCCATTGGAGAAATCGCTATTTTTCTAACTTTGTAAAAACACTGGCTTACTACCATAAAATGAGTAATGCCGTTGTTTGTGAAACATTTTCTCATTCCCTCCCCATACTGGCAATGCTGGAGAAAATCTTTGTTTGGGACTTACTTTGGAAGACACCAAGAGTGTCATAAATCTTTTGCACATTTTGGTATTTACTCCAAATAGGAACAGACTCATGAACAAATACTGCGACCTTTTATCATCTGAAGAGTTATTGTTACCAAAAAGGCATTTTATCAAATGTTACTACATGCTTATGTATCCTCATATTGTATAAAAATGTTCATAAATATGCCACATTTTATAATCTTTAATCGATTTTCATAATATTTTTTATGTATGCCAGAATATGAAAATAATAATTTTTAACACTGAAATTTAAATCATGATGAAGCCTTTATTTAAAAAGAAATCATGGCATATAAATTTGCTCTTCTGATAATGAATGGCTCCTTAAACATCTATGGAATTAATCTATAATTTTAAATTTTACTCTTAAAACGAAAAAGGAAGAAAAAGGATTGTTTTGCTTTCCTAGTGAAAAACGTAAGCCAACAGTCATTCCAGTGCTGAGAGATGAGGGTATTGTGGTGTTGATAAATTCCCTGGAAGATTCTTTTCTGAAGCCTTTTTATATAGCTATCAAAAGCCTGGAACTAAAGTGTTTATTTTACATATTTTACAATTACCATGACAGGAGAAGCATGGCCGGGAGAATTCAGCGACTCTCCATACTCAACGTGCTTTGTCTACTATTACCCTAGAATCCCTTTCCTTGTGAAAAGAAGCCTTTCGGCTCATCATTTTTTCAGGCATATTGGAATGATGAAAGATTTAAAGCTTAGAGGCCACTGCAGTTAAGTCTTACTCATATTAAAATACCCACCAGACAGAGTGCCACTGGCTACTTACTTTGGGGCATAGTTGCACACCAGGTAAACTGCCCGTCGCCACACGGCTCCCCACACGTTCATGTTTTGGCAAGTGTGAATTGCACATCCTATTCGGTTGGAGGTGGCCCAAACCATCTGTGAAAATGCACCCATATATCATTAGTGAAGGCAGAGCTAAGAGAATGTGTGTTCACCGAAATCGTTAAGAGCGTTTTTAAAAAATATGAATCAGTAATTTACAAGGCAATTGAAATAACCTGCGTATAATGTGTGCACATGGGGCCAAAACACCTCATAGGACACCGAGGGTTGCAGTCCTGGGGGTATGGGAAAGCATAGTCCTTCACTTCGTCATACCATGGCTTGACCAATTGGAGGATAGAGCGATATCTAGATATGAAGAAAAACAGTGAGAGAAACAATGAGTACGGCAGTGGTAGGGTCAAGTGAGCTCATGTTAGATTGTAAGTTTATTGTTCTTTTTGCAGATTACTCATGATGAGTCAAGTGCATATCCACCCCTCACACAATTACCGTCACCACCTAGTACAATCCTCTATTCTTCCAAGTAGGGCCACCATAAAAATGCCCAGGACTGGGACAAGTGGTCCTGTCTTTGTTTAAGTATGGGTCTGGTTGTTTCAGAAACAGAAAGGCAGGTATTTCAAGATTTCTCATTTTTATCTTATTTCATCTATGTCCAAAATTTCTTCCATCAGAATCTTATACACAATTAAGAATTAGCTATGTAAAAGTAGTGTGATACTATAACCCAGTGTTTTTGTTCACTCTGAAACTTGCATCGCTTTGATTTTAACAATAGCATACCTGACCTTCCTCTCCTACATGGAAGAGAATGGGTCTTTGGAATGTTGGATAACGACATTCCATAGTGGTAGGAAAATCATCCTATCACTGGGAACAGCTTTCTATAGTTGTGCATACTTGCACATATACAATTTGCACAACACACACATATTGATATATGTGACCATGAGAAAGTTGCACACATGTCAAGGGATCTTCTCGAGGTGGAAGAGTCAGAATAAAGGATAGAGCACACATCCGATCCTTTTAGAGATGCTGTGACTTAAGTGGAGATTACAGGCTAAGGGAGAGTGTTCTGAGGGTGAAAGGGGAAACTGGTCTTGCTGGGCTCTTTGAACCAATTACGCAATCCTCGAGGACATGTAAAACAGTCATAGGCCAAGCATCCATGCCTGACACATAGTAAGCACTCAGTAAACAGCTGCTGATATTACCAGAAATCTGTATCACCCCCTTGGCAATGAAGTTGCATAGATAAATGGAATCAGTGAACCTGCTTCCTACCTTCCAGTTCGTACAGATAGATTTTGGCCCAAAAATCTCAGTAAGTAGGAAGGTCCATGGTCCCAAATGCAAGTAGCTGCCCAAGCCTCTGCAGATTTTGCAAGATTTTCATCCCAAACCTGTGAAGGGGAAAAAGCCTTCAGCTTTATCAGGTTTGCTGATGAGACACAGAAAATAAAAGAAATGGTGCTACTAATTCCTTAAGTTTTTTTTTTTCAATTCTGGTTCCTGAGACTATTTTAACTAAAAGAAAGCAAATTAAAACCATTGATAGTTCAGTTCTGTAATGCAATATAATTGTGATTGTACCAGGGGCGGGGGGGAACTTGATTGTTTTTACATTGCCATCTAGATCCAAAGTCTAGACATCAGCTTTTTGTGAAGGATGGGTTAACAACAGTACCATGTCTAGGTGTAGCCTGAGGACACCTCAGACCGACCACTGAAACTGGAATCCACCAGAGTCAATCGATTTCCCTAGAGGCCATTTTCTAGGAAATTACAAGGTACAAAACACAAAGTAGAAAATATTTATAATTCTTGAACTTAAATATAGAAAACATGCTTTCAAAATTTCCCCCTAGTGAAAATATAATTTACTGAAGGACTTAATCTGTTGTAAAAAAAAAAAAAAAAAAAAAAAGATTTTAATTGAGTCTTATATATCATGATATTATTTTCTGTTTTTTGAATATTTATATATTGTTCTGAAAATTTTGTTTGAATTGTGACAGTGGGCAGTGGTATATTTTAGAAGGTAAGGCCTTATTTGAAGAAGGAAGGGATGGTTTTATTACTCAAACTCTGTATGAGAAGGCTTATACATGTTCTTCTACTAATCTTTGTCTTTCTGCTTTTCATAGTCTCCCTTATTTTATCGGTCTCTTGGTGAGTTTCTCCTACACCCAGTTGCGTGGAGATACACCGCAGGCACCTCCATTAGGGTTAGTGGCCATGAGTTTGCTGTGCCTTACAAGCTTCCAAGCAAACCCTGGGGACGGCGTGGCCGGAACACTGAAAAGGCACAGCTTTCCTCAGGGATCATGGGGCACATAGACTTACTTAGTAATCAGTGTATTTAAATGAAAGGAAATCAATTTAGTGACTTTGAAATAAAAAAAGAAAAAAAAAATAATCGATGAGTCCTCCGGAGACACGTTTGCCCTAGGAGGCCATGGCAGCCACCCTCAGAAGGAATTCATGAGTTACTCAAAAGTCATTTTAAATTAGAAAAACAAAAGCTTGTACATGAATTTATCCAGAATTGCATTAAAATATACTCACTCCCAACGTTTATATAAAATCAGAATTATTTAGGAAGGGTCTGGAGCAATTCTGTGGTGGCAACTTCTTTGTCCACGTCCTAGAATTACAGAGATTACTTGAGGGGCCAGTTCAGTCATTCAGGACATGACCTGCCATTTTGTGGATTAAACTAAATGTGGAAAAATTTTACATAAAACCACTTTAATAAATAATCAATGTTAAATACAGTATCAAAAATGGATAATACTCATTCTGTAATTTATGACTAATGTCCATTTCTTTATATATATTTTCCCTCTGAATTGCTATCATACTCTTTTACAGTTACAAAAAGATTTTGTACTGCTTTTTAAATACTTAGTAAAATAATTATTGGATATAAATTTTATGAATTATTACTTCAAACTTCTTTGTTTTGTTTATAAAAATCTGGGTAAAGTATATCAGACACATACAAAACAAATTTATAATGAAAATCATAGACTCTTAGGGCTGAAATTAACTTTTAAACACTTTTTGTTTGGCTAATAGTAAATTTATCTATTAGTTATTTTTCTGATATTTTTGAATGAAATATGGATTTAGTACATATGGGTTACAGTTCCTCAAATACAAAACAGCAAGATTAATTCACAGAGAGATTCCAGATGGAACATCAGTAAATTATGTCCCCTGAAGAGTTCTTAAATAATATAGTCACTGGAGGAAAAAAAATATATCTAAGTGTCATTTACTTATTGAAATACAGTGTGCACTCAGATCAAAAGTGCTAAAAATGCTTTATTAGAGTCTTGGTCTAAAATATCAGCACAGCGTGACACAAATAACATTGACCTAAAAATTTTTAAATGGATTCTCACTCTAATTTTACTGCTGAGATCATCTGTGACTGAGGGCATGTCAGTTTTTGTATCTCCCGGTTAACACATCTGAAAATTAAGATTGGATGACGTCATCTCATTTAATTACCCGAGTATCCCAGCATCAGAGCCAGGAAGATCTATGTTATGTTGGGCTACAAAATGCCCAGCTCTAGCTCCACAGAGAGTAAACTTCGTTCTTTTCAAAGTTATCAGAAATATGTGAGTTAAGAATTTAAGAATTTAGCATATGTAATCCTTTTGTTATATTCATTCACATATTTAAAAACTAAGTATTATGTATATCAACAAGATGTACCAAAAAGTTCATGCCTGAAAAATATCTAACATAAACACACTCCATTAACTGTGATGAGGGATCCTGATAGGAAGACAATGTATTTAGTAGTACCAATGCCTACATTTTTTCAGGTGTTTCTATGCACACATGTCGCAATGAAAACTTTGGAGAGGACAGCCATGGGAGGGAGGAATAACCACTTTCTTTCTCTCTCTGTGGTGTTTGTCTTAGGAAACCGATGCGAGGCATTTCTGTCTCAAGGCTCCTGAAGAAAGATGCTGGAGAGCCTGATGGGCAATGGCCAGGGCCCACACAGAGAGCGTGGGCCATTTGCCTCTCTCTGGAAAACACCATCCACTGTCCCTTCAATGCCCACTGTAGGGTAAGTCAGAGGTTCTGTACTCTTTTTTGCCTCTTTGTCCCCAGTCAGGTCTCATAGTGTAGAGAAGGGAAGACCCAGTTCAAGTAGGAGCTCTGACTGAGGGATTACATCAGTCACATCTATCAGTAAACCTGAGATCTGCATTCACTGTTTCTGTCTTTCTCCATTGATGCCAACTCCCCAGAGAAGATACGTACATTATTTATCCCTTTAGCCTCCAGTAATAGTTAAATTGATTAATATGATGAGAGGTCTTTGAGGTTTGACAATGGCAAGCAATGATAACTTTATTTAATTTAATAACAGTGGGAAATTTCAACAATTGAAGGCTATAGGGGGTCGTCCAATAGGACCTCTTAGTTTCCATCCAGAAGCTCTAAATTGCAATGAAATTTGCCAGTGTAGCCATGTGAGAGAATTTGAACAACTTATAAAAGTTCAGGGAATGGAGATGTAAATTGCTGGTAAGCATTTAACTTAATATATACGTTTCTGGATACTCGATGGGCGTCTGCCAATTTTTTCTGGGTATCTGTGGTGTTTATTTGAAATGATTTCAATATTATAGTCTACAGAGACAGCAGCAGAAAAAGGGAGGGCACACATGTGCCTCTACTTAACATTCTATGAAATGCCTAGGAAATATGCAGAATTTTTGGTTGGAAAACTAAACACCTTATATTTACTTAACTTTTATTCAACCAGCTTCAACATTATGTATTCCCTCTAAACAGATAAGGTACTTTCACAGATAATTTAGTTGTAAACATTTCAAGTCTGATCCTGCCGCCTAAAAATGAGGTAAAACTTAAGAATATTATGCATGGATATGCAAAAATATTTACAGGACACTATAAATGTTAGATATTTTGATTAAATTAGATAAACCACAAAATAAGGATGGCTTACAGCAGTGTCTGTACATCCACATGCTTAGAGGTTTGCCCTGTCAACTTATGTGGTTTTCTTCCATTCTTTGATGTTAAGAGTCATATTAGTTGGTCAGCTCATAAATTGATTGATTTAGCATTGGACTAAAATGTTCACAAGCTATTCTGCTTATAGAGTCAGTGCCATGTCTGTGGCAGCCACATAGTTGGACTAAGGCACGGGAGAGATATCTAGAATTCAGAATGATGCTATTTAAATATCTGAAAGACATGTGGCTCGAAGAGATAGGAGGGTTATGAAAAGAATGCAGATTCTCATCAAGTTCAGAGATCTTCGGCGCTTGAGCCAAAGAAATACAGGATTGAGTCAAGGAATGATGTAGCATGGGAGAAGGTTGTTGACTTTCATAAGCAGACAGACGAGTTAGAGAATGACATGCTCCAGCCAGGGATGAGGTGGTTTTATCGGTCGTTTCCTAAGTTCTGGTATCCACAACACAGTGGCAGCCAGGTTCAGGGAGCACACTGACGTCCGAAGCTCCCCCTCAACCCCAGTCGTATCTCTGGACGAGAACTGCAGTCAAACTGGAAGGCACTCTAAAAATCACTTGGGAATGTATCCCCAACATTGCAATGACATACTGCTTTTTATGTTTTAAATGTGGGCAACATCTGTCAGTTGTAAACAGAAGAATTAAATGTAGAAGTGTTCACAAAAACCACATTTAAGGTATTAAAAAGGATAGAGATTTATGGCTGAGGAACCTGGGCATATTTGATACTGTTAAGATTCGAAATGGTTAAGAGAACGTTGCCCATTAAAGCAGCAGGTTAGCCTTGTCATTTCCGCATAAATATATCAATGAGTAATGGTTCATACTTGCAATTTTAAGTTGAATTTTATAAGAAACCTTTTAAATTTTTTTTAAAGTGTTGCAAAATCTAGAACTTAAGGGTCACTGCATTTCTTAAACTTTTAAGACATTTAAATATATGAAAATTAATATTTTCGATTAATCAATTGAAATACTCTAAAAAACAAATATATTAAAACTAAATGCAGCTTGTGAAATTTGATAATTAAATTTATTAGTAAACATTAAACAAATGTAATTGTCAAAACTTGCTAGATTTATGAATAGGACAAAAGATTTGTAATTCAGAGCTAAATTAAGAAAGAACAAGGAATATTACTTTTACAAACAAAAGTGACCTTTTGAAAAATCAGTTATGCACACAGAATCCATAAACTGTGAAAATGAAAACATCACACTGAATTTCTGGGGACATTTCTAAGCTGCTGTTGGCACAGGTGTTTCGGCAGCAGTGGCCCTGGAGACGGTGCGGCACGTGCTAGACGTTTGTTTTCTTGGACACTGTTTGGTCATTTCTGGTATGTTAAGTTAAAAAGCGGTCAATTTCAATAAGTTTTGAAGTTTCAAAACATAATTTAGCTAGAAACGTTTGATCTTTTTCTGCGTTAGTCAGATTGGAAAAGAAGTGCTGACTTGCAGAAGTGAGGAAGAACTATTAAAAAGAAATTAAGTGACGACAGAATTTTTTCCCCAAGGACAGCAAAGTTTCTAAAACATGTAAAAATCACTTTCAATCACGGGCATGATTTGTGGATCTGTTTTGAAATGGGTGAGTTTATTCCCATTAGGTAGAAATGCCTGTGAAATGCTGATAGAGAAACTCAGAGCTGAATATACAAGACCCTGTGTTAACCAGACAGGGGGCAGGAGTGAGTGTCGGCAGGCTGGGGAGGTGTAGGTCAGGTGTGGCGGGGTGGGGCAGAGGCAGAGCAGGGTCGTCATATGGGGAAGGTCCACCATTGATTAGATTAATTGAATGTTGTTAAACTGTTTCTACTTTATAAGAGAAGAGAGAATAAAAGGACTTGAAAAAAAAAAGGAATCCCTCAGGCCACAAAAGTAACTATAAAATATGGAATCACATTATGTCATAAAGTATCAAAGTGGGGTCCTCAGCATCTCTTAAACGTTTAGAAGTGGATGATGAAGAATTCCCTCAGGTAAGATGAGTAGCACTTCAAGTAGGCGAGAAAGGTAAATTTCTATAAAGAGAGGTTGTGAAGCATACTTTTTAGAGGGGACCATTGCCAACAGAATACATTTCTTTAAAACAAACAGAAAAAGCCCTTCCTTGATCCCTGTTCATCTTCTAATCATTGTACCATTCTTCTCTTTCCTATAACAGTGAAATTCTTTGAGAATTGTCTTAACTGAGCATTTACAATCTCTCTTCTCCATTCTTTTCTGAGCCCTTCCCCAGGCCGGTTCCCCACCCCATCTCCACTCGACCCCATGGCTGGCTCTCAGACATGGTCCTTTCCTGGTCGCCATTGTCCTTGGTCAGTCAGCAGCTTT
Source organism: Eonycteris spelaea (assembly GCA_003508835.1). Taxonomy (NCBI): domain Eukaryota; kingdom Metazoa; phylum Chordata; class Mammalia; order Chiroptera; family Pteropodidae; genus Eonycteris; species Eonycteris spelaea. Next base: position 109,280 of record PUFA01000150.1, read on the forward strand.
CGGCGTGCTTGGCCGCTTGGTCCTCCTGGACACGCCCCCAGCTCTTGGCCACGTGGCCTCACACTTGCCTTGTGTTCCTCTGGCTGCTGGTTCTCTACGTGTTTGCTGAGTCCTCTCACCTCTCCAACCTCTCAATGCCGGAGGGTTCCCAGGGCTCAGGCCACACCCCCTTCTCCCTCTTTCCCTCTTTTTGTTCTTTTCTGTTTTATCTACATTCACTGCCTATGTAATCTCATCCTGTCTCATGGATTGCTATACCATTAAATGCTGGTGGTATTATTACTCCAAATTATTTCTCTAAAGCTCTTCGTTGAATTCCAGACCAAGTCATCCACCTGCCTAATTTAAATGTCTTCTTAACTTGTCGAAATTGAGCTCCAGTTATCTCCAGCCCTCCCCCACCGCCCACCCCCAGCCAGCTCGTCCTGGAGTCTTCCTCCTAGCAGCGAATGGCATTGCCCGTCTTCTCGGGCAGGGGTCACCAGATCTGTCCCGCTGCCTGTCTGTGTACCATCTGTGGTTGTTTCCATGCTGCCAAGTCAGAGTTAAGTCGTTGCAGCGTAAACCATAAAGCGTGCACCGCTGGACGTATTTGCTACCTGACCCTTTGCAAAAAAAATTCACAGGTTGCTATGGCAATTGCTCAAAATCTAGCAGGCTGAATCTAGGCTGAAAATGTTTGCTGTTTATTTTTTCATAATCTTTATCTGCCTCGTCAGCAAATCTTGTCGATCCTACCTTCAAAATATTATATCCCCAGAAGGTAACTGTGGATCATCACCACTATTGCCACCACCTTGGTCAAAGCCACCATCCTTTGTTATCTGGATTATTGAAAGAGACGCCTAACTGAGGGCGTGCCCCATGTATGTAAAACCTTAATATATAAATTAATGAAGTCATGTGTAAAAAAAAAAAATCTGGAATTCAAGATAAGAGTATTTAAATAAGATTGGTGATCAGGAAATAAAGAAAAATTGCCAGTGCTTTAAATCTATGCATGACTAAGTCTACACTGTGAAATTGTACGTCAGTCAAGTACTTTGAAAACACTCAACCTCTAGGTAAATGTGATCAAACTCAAGTAACTGTGTAGAGGGTCAGCCTGGTAATGAAGGTGACTAAAGTAGCACTGGATGTAGGATGACAAAGTGCAACTGCCACTCGATCTCTGGCCAGTTATATGAAAAAAAAGAGACACTCAAGAGCGAGCAAACACGCCCACCCAAAGAGGCTGCTTTCTGCGCCATCGATGGCAAGTAGGAAGCGGACTCAGTGTCTCTAGACCTTACCACTTTTCAGAATAATCTAGAAATCCTGATGTTTATTATATTAACTTTTACATGTTGAGAAATAATTTTTTAAATGTAAAATTCTGTAGAGTTTAATACTACACAGAGCAAACTAAACATACCTGCTAATTAGAGTGGTTGACGGGCCTACAGTTTGCAAAGTCTGATCTAAGGTATTGTTATCACCTTTACACTTACATGGGTATGTCATGTAATATCCATGGATAGCGGCACGATAGAGTGACCCTGGAAACTGTGTTTGCCCCAAACTCCCTGCAACAAACTTCCCACATGGGGAGTACTGTTTTTTCCTCGACAATGCAAAATTCAAGAAATGTAACTTTCCAGATTAACTGGTAGGATCCTAGGTAATTCATTCATCTAGGCAGCCAGTAAATGAGTATTTATCCGGAGTCACTGGATACTGCCACCTCAACAGTCAGCAAGAGCGAGAAGGACTCTGCCTTGTAGTTTAGGAAAGAGACAGGCAAGAAAGACACTACCGAACCAGCAGAAGGTTGAAAATCAGAACACGTTGTATAAAGGCATCGTTACGTGTATAAAATTCGTGGCACGTTATGTAAAGAAGCTCCGAAGAACCGTGCCGCTGAAAGTTCGCCTCTGTGGGCGTGCGCTTCGCCACCCAGTACGTCCCAGGCGAGCGTCGATCCGCGTTGCAGACCCGCTGTTCTCAGCCGTCTGAGAACGGGTCCAGTGAAGGGCCTGTTGCCCGGGGCTACGCAGATGCGGATGTAGAGGTAACAGATGGTGTTCGTGCTGCTTATTTAGAAATCATAGGCATTCTACATGGCTTTACTGACTGATACAAGAAGTAACGTGTGGAAGAGCTATATACGTAACTTTCTGAAAATCTAAAATCTTGAAAAAAAATAGATGAAAAGTTTCTAAAGAAGTCAGTCTCTTTCCATCATAAGAACATCAAACCTGTCTTTAAAACGCACGTTCGACCTGCACGTGACTTAGCTCATGACGTGAACCAGCAGGAGGCCATGCCCGGCAAACCTGCCAGCCCCACAGCAGAACCCGCCCACAGGAGCGGGACGCGTGGAGAAGGCGCCCCACCACCCCACTCTGCCCAGGCCGCAGCGGCTGCAGGCGCCTGGCTGTCAGGATCCCACACACGTGTTGGAACCCAGCCAGTACGACGACCAGGTGAAAGCCGTTAACCAGGGACATGCTGCAGCCCGTCCCCAAGACGGTCTAATTGGCATGGCTCGTGTGTGTGTGTGTGTGTAGCAGAAGGGCTGAGGGAGCCCCTGATTCTCCACACAACTCACCTCTTCCAGGACTTTCAGAAAGCAGATATCTTCCCTGATGGGCTCTGCTGGCAGCACTCTGGACCTTAGGCGTGGCTGCACAGCTATTTAGCACAAACGAGCTGGAGGCTAAGGAAGAGCTGGGTGGGGGTCAACGTGTGAGACATAGTTGCTTAACAGCTTTCAAAGACGGAAGAGCTAGTATAAGGCAGTTTTCCCGTATGTCGTCCGAGAACATTCAGGGAGCAGATGAGCTCCCACATGAAGCAGTCACTTTCTCGTACTCAGTGATGTCCGCCGATGAGCTGTGTGTAGGGAAATCTCCTCGAGCCGGCTTTGGACAGACGCGAAGGAAGTGCGTGAGGCCCGGTCTCCCCAAGTATGGGCTTTGCTGTCGATAGAACTGCGTTCTCATCATCCCGGTGTGTTCGCTCTGTGGCTCATGCTCTCCAAGCGTCTGGTTTCCTGTCTCTAAATGAGGAAAATTGTGCCCCTCTCTTGACTTTCGTGACGGTTTGGTAAGATAGTGGGCAAAAAGCGTTCAGCCCAGCACCCCTGGCTCGAGGGTGTGCAATGGAAGATACTAGTTTGGGGATTTGAGTGCTGAAAGGTGGTGGTGTCAGGGAAGGAGAAAGCTCCCTAAAATGTGCCCTTTGATCACGTTATCTGGTAGCCAGAGGTTTAAAAGACATCAAGCTTTAATTTCAACTGAGCATGCCATCAGATAAAGTGAAAACAGATAAATCCTAAAGCAAGGAAATAATCAGAAACGGAATTGCATATAGATAACAGAAAGCTTGCTCCAGGGAAAATAACATCAGGCAGTGGAAGATAAAAACTAGAGAATATTTTAGAAGTTTTATAACTTGCTAATTTCCCAACTTAAATCCCTCTTCGAGATATGTTTTATCTTTACAGACCCTTTATTATTGTATTCTAGCAATAGGCCTTCTCACCAGTGAAATATAACACCCATCAGCAATCACTTAATACTGGTTTTGTGAGCCAGGAAGATATTTCTATGCATGGTCTTCCCCTCCCCCCCCAAACTCACTGTTACAATAATCTAAAAACGGATGCCTGATTGTTAAACTCTCCTGGGATACACATGCAAGCCCAGTATTTTGCCATTGCCCACTTGGTCAGAAGAATCCAAATGCCTTTCCGCCTACCTGCTGCAAACATGATCTCCCTGGAATGCAGAGGGACACACTTGCTAGAATGTTCACATTTAGTGAAGTTATGAAATTGAATTTGATGCATTTCTTAGGAGAAAAAAAAACGTGTGTCCTTAAGTAACATTTCTGAACTGTTTCAGTTTAGACTATGTGGTGTGAAATTTTAAGAGTCATGAAAAGTTTAGTCTGAAAACATAACTTATTGGGCATGCTTTCATAACTGTCAAAAAAAAAAAAAAAAAAAAGCCTGGTACCTGATTTGAGATGCTGTGGGTAACATGGACTGGAAACATTTGCATCTCACCTCTCCAAACCTCACTCTAGGATACATTTTGTGCCAAACGTTTTTCCTTGGCCAATTAAAGCTATTAGCCTTTCGTCCCCTGCCCCTCCCCCTCCCCTTCTTTGGAAATTCTCATAGACAATTAAACATCTCGAGTTTGGAACTATTTCATGGCCACTGACTGGCTAGTAAATGGTTCTCAGATAAACTAAACTCAGGACGCCAGGCCAGCCAGACTAGTCAACCTCTATTTTTCTGTAGTTCTTTGATTAGTTTCCAGAAAACCCTTGTTCTGAACATGTCAGTAGGACTCCGTGGGCCTGGTGCTGTGTAGGCCCCTGAAACAGATGTGGATTTGTGTTGATTTAAGTCTTAGCACTTATTTAAAACAAAACAAACACAAACTTTCTGAAATGACCAAGTGGATTCTCAGACATACAATCATCCATCCACGCTGCCCCCGTGACGCTGTGCTCCCCCGTCATGCGAAGTGGTCCATTGTGATTACAAAGCAGATTCCCACCCAGGATCCTTTGTAGTGGAAGAACGTCCCCTGCCACACGCTAGCTACCCTTTTCAGCCTCCGTAGACGTGGACCCTGGGCAATAGACCTGCAGCCACGAAACACTGACTGAAACCTGCTCTTGATTTCGTGTCCCCTGCCTCCGGGAGCCCTCTGTCCCCATCAGGACAAAGGCTCCCTCCTCCACTGCTTCAGCACCCGAAGCCTCATTTTGCTTCGCCTTGCTTCGCCATGTAAATCACTCGCTGTAGTCGACTTCATCTCAGGCTTCCTTTCTCACATCCCTTTGGCCTTGACCTTTATTAGGGCTTCTTCAATCACCTCTCACCAGAAGGTTAGAGTAAATAACTGCCCTGAACTGTGGACCCCGCCTTCACTCCGCCCGCCTCCATTCTCCTCCTCACCCGGTGGCCAGAATCACCTTTCCTTAATGCAAATTCATGATACGCCTTTCCTGCCTAAAACCTTTAGTCACCTCCTTTGATCTCAGAGTAAGGTACAGCAGATTTCTCCATGTCTTCCCCAGCCTCAGCCACATCACTTTTGCCTTAAAACACCCCACCAGGCCACACTCATCTCTCTATCCCCCACTTCAGTATGCCGTGCACCTCCTCAGGTTTACTGTCTGTGCCTCTCTCCTTAGCTTCCTTCTCCGTGACTTTTATTTATTTTTCACATTTAATATTTGAAATCGTTTCTTTCTGGAAGCCTTCCCTGCCTGTGTACCCGAAGTCCAGGTGTGGGCTGGGCACACCCCATGTGGTATCAGAGCCCCTGGGTTTATTCGCTGTAGCGCTCAGCTCGCCGCTTTGCCACTTGGTGTCCGTTGACAGTTCCTGTCAGTGAGGAGTGCTTCTTCCCTGCCCGCTCGCTCCCCTCGGCACAGGGCCAGGCACGTGAGCAGACGCTGTGGAGTGACTGACATCGACGGCCTTTTGCCACAGCCACACACGCTTTACGTGGGTGCCCGGAAGAAGTTAGAAGACATCATTCAATTGTTCCACAAATATGAACTGAGTGTTCTCTGTGGAACAGACATGATGCTATGTTCTATCAATACTTGGCAGGAACACAATGAAATTCTTGTTCTGTGCTGTTGTGTCAGGTCAGATATCATTGGCCATCACAGAGGCAGTGTTGAATATTAGGAAATACGGCCACCATGCCTGTGGCCTCCGTGGGTTCCACAGCTCTTGTGGCCACCACCCCGCAGAGCCGTTCGGAGTCTGATCATGTTTCGCATTAGCATTCCTTAGAGCCTGTGCTCAAAACGGTCACAAACAAAACGTTCTTAACCTCCAGCTGGCTCCACACACGGAGAGCTGAGCACTTGTCTACAATTCTGAGTGATGCTAAGCACCGTGCACCTTGAAAGAAAATTCCTACAGAACGTGCCCGGTCTCCATCTGCAGCCAAGACGCTTAAAAGGCTCGACAGCTGGCCCGGGGAATGCTGCGTCCGAATGTGCTGGGGAGAGGCCTTCCTGCCGCCTTCTCCCAGTCCCCTGCTGGCTGGCAGCGGGCGTCAGGACGCGTTCCAGGGCACACGAAAGCATCCATTGAAAAGGTTTAGGTTAGGCACATCAAATTTCTCATGTTTATAACAAGAAAATTGAGTTACCCCCCCCCACATGAGGAAAATGAGGAAAAGGTGCCATCTGGGACAACGCAGGGTGTCATTGTTTGCAACATAGTCAGGGTAGGCATCGGAAGTGTTCAGTCAGCTATAGAATAAAGGAAAAATGTGTTTTCCATGTCGACATTCCCTCCCACGTGAAGCCCAAATAAACAAAATCAGCATGTTTCATTATCCCCAAGTCATAAATTCTGGAAGGCAAAGAGTTGGTTGGCCATTTCCAAGGGTTAGTCTCTTCTCCATCCGTCCATCCAGGTCATGCCTAATGCTATGCCGCCGCCAGCTACGACTTGATAACAAGGACTTTTCTCTTTTCCAGAAGTGCGTAGGAAGCATATTCCTTTAGCTCAACCAGTAACATTCACAGCACCAAACGAGATAAGCCATGTTGTCAGTATCTCCCTCTTCGTCTTCACCCTGCCCCTCACCTGCCTTTCCACACTCGTCACCCTCGTGAGGCCTGCATCTGGTGCCGCACACCAGGTCGTGCGTGTAGCCACGTGTGCGTGTAGCCACCCGGCTCCTCCCGCCTCTGCCTGAAGCAGTGGCATGGTGGACCTGGTGCTTGCCACCTGCCCTGTCACGTTCACTGCTAATCTAAATCGCACCAGCCGCCAGGGTCACCGTTCTGAAAGGCACCTCTGGCCCCACTCTGAAACCGCCACAGCCTCCCTGATGCTCTAGTGTTAAGCGGTCCTCAGTCTTTCCTCAAACTCCTCGAAAACAAGGCTCACACGCTGCGCTTCCTCTCTCCTGGCGATTCTGTTTGTGCCCGGCTTTACCTGCCATCAAGCCAACATCTCTAATGTCCTTCCTCCAAGAAGCCTTTCATGATTTTGCCAACTAGAGATTATCACTTCCTCTTCGACGTCTCCGTGGTGTTTATCTGGACCTCTTTTATTACATCGATCTTATGCAGCAGTGTATTATAGCGATTTATACACTTAGTGGGTTTTCCTGTTTGTTTTTGTTTTTCACCATTTTGTTTACAAGACAAAGATTTCTTTGAATCTCATCTCATGAAGGGACTTCAAATTTTTTAAATTAATTTATTCAATTGAGTTGAATTCAAAGAATATCCTACAAATTTTACTCCATGTGTGAGTCTTGCAATTTCATTCTTTTGGGGATAATTCTTATTCTAAGAAACTAGTGTGGTTTGTGGTTAAGAGTCATGGTTTAAACTACCCTTAGGAAGAATGAAAAACAGCTGGTGTCCAAGGAACTCTGGAAATTTGTCAATAAACTAATTGTAGAACAGAAGCCAAGAGTAAAGAAGTTTGACTTGCATATCTTAAGCTCATATGCATGAGATAAAATATTACTATAAATGATTAGAAAACTTCTGTTAAAATGTAAATAATACAGTCTTCCCTTGTTATCCATGGGGAATTGGTTCCAGGACACCCGTAGATACTAAAATCTGTAGGTGTTCAAGTCCCTTAGGTTAAATGGTATAGTATTCACATATAACCTACATGCATATTTCTAGTTACTTATAATACCTAATGCAATGTGAGTGCCATGTAAATAGTTATTATACTGTATTGTTTAGAGAATAATGACAAGGAATAAAAAGTCTGTACATCAGTAGGTATGGCTACATAGTACACAACAGCATCATCATAACATTTTCTTGAATAATTTTGACCTGTGGCTGGTTGAATCCATGAGTGGAGAACCTGGGATGTGAAGGGCCGACTATAATATCGAAATTACTGCTACAATTTCAATGCACAACAATTCATAGGGGTTCAATTAAATTCATGAAATAATGGTAGATCACTGTCTACATGCAAGAAATTGCCCAAGAAAATAGTAATACAAAGATGGACAAACATATACTTAGCATCCTAAAAGCTCAAAATTAGGAAGTGTGCAAGAAATATACAAATAACTATAAATCAAGTTCAATTTTGATGAGAGCTAGATATTAAAGGTCACAGTGCTTCAAAAGGAGGAGGAAGCAAATATGGGTGTGATTGTAAGAAATATATGCAAAGGACACAACATTCTGATGAAAACTTGAAGGGCAGGGCTATAAATAGTGGAAGACGTTAACGAGGTGATGTTAGAAGGAGAGGAAGTGGCATGGGAAAAGGTTCAGAGAGAAAAGCTGGGCATGAAAACGTTGCTAATCAGGCTGGTGCAATTAGGAAAGGCCCTGAGCTGAGTCCATCCTCCATGAGGCTCCTGGGGTGACATCACTCACAGGTGGGGATAATTTAAACACGTGGCTGCTGGCCAGAGCAAGCCAAGTGTCCTAAGTTTTTGTGGTATACAGTAGAACTTACTTTCAAATTGCTCACAATCCAAATCAATGTTGAACAAGTTAAAATAAAAGTAACAGTGTTCGATTGAGATCTGTACTTTCCACCTGACCTAGAGATTGAAGTCACTTACACCCCTGCTCTGATCTACAAGCTACCTGTTATATTGTACTGCCCTCAGAGTTTTTCTGAGTCTTCATGAGATCTAATGAATTAATTTCAATTGCTCAATTCACTCAGAGTTCTATGATTTCACTAAATTGAGCATGTTTTTTTGAACAAATCGGTTTTCTCCGGCCTCAGGGACTTTGCCCTCTCTCTCCTCTCCACCCGGAATGGTGTGTCCATACCCCTTAGAGTGGGTCACTCCCTCACCTCTCTCCAGGACACTTTCACTAAGCAGTTCCCTTACCACCTTATTAAATATCACAGCTTCATCAGCACACGGGCTTTATTTTTCTTCATGAACTTACTACCTTTTAAGGTAGTATGTAATTTATTTATTTATCTTGTTTGTTATCTGATTTCACACCCAGATGGCCAAGGATTGACTGTTTTGTTCATGTTTAGAATAGTGCCTAACATATAGTAAATGCTCAATAAATAGTAAACGAATAAATATATGTACAGATGAACTACATGCAGTGTTTACATGATAACTTGAAACAGTCATATGTTAGAACTTAATTGTTCTAAATACTATTTCTCATTGACTTTACTGAGTTAAGGAGGATTTATAAAACATCTACTATGTAACCAGAATTGTATCTGTTTCTTACAAAATAAATCATATATAATAGCTCCTACATTTGAAAAGCAGACAAGACAAGGATGACAAATAGAATATGACTACTGTAGGATTTTAGCTGGCATTTTAAAGAAGGAAACAAAGATATCCTGACACCTCCAGGGGTTTCCAACAGTGGAGCTTCTGCTAGATCTAGCAGATGAAAAGATGCTCCCAATACCAGCATGGGCTTTGAAATCACGCAGACCTGAAATCCCGCAGGGGTATTGTTCCATATGGATAATGACCCATTCATTCCCCCTTGGCCTAGACATGAACTTCTCTGGGTCTCAGTGATTTCAAGATGGAGATCACCATCTTGACCTCACAGGGAAAATGTGAGCTATCAAATGAGATCATCTGTGGAAACAGTTAGCCAAGTCCTTGGCACATAGAAGCAACTAAATAAATGCATGTGGAATGAATTAATTCTTGATCAGTGGGGAAAGATATAACTAGAAAAACGTGGCTTTTTTCAGTCTATTTCTGTTGTGTTATACCCCACCTATGCCTTTACTCATGAGACTCCCTCTTCCCTTGGTACCATTGAAACAGTGAATTGCATTATATGCCAATTGGTTATTATGTAAATTATCATCCCCACTTTACAGATAAAGAAATCGAGTCTTAACACCTTGAGTAACTTACGCAAGGCCACAAGTAAGCAGCAGAGTTAGGATTGCAGCCCAGACGAGCTTGTCTCCAAAGCGGGCTCAGGTGTCTCGATTCTCACCTTAGTCTTAGCGGTGCAGTCACCTCCAGGGAGCAGTGCCTGAACCCACACTCTGGGTATAATACCTTTTTGAGCTCACATAGCGTCTCACGCACCTTTCTCTCATAATTTATGGTAATTTTGAAAACGTGTTTCTTCCCGTCCTTTCTACATCTGGACATCACCTTCTAGAAACACCTCTTTGGTGTGTGTAAGTATTTCTGCTTTTAAATCTTAAATAGGCTTTCATTGGGCACCTTTCATAAGAAGTTCACAAAAACCCATAAAAGCTAACATTTATTTAACACCTATTTTGCGGTAGGCTCTGGTCTAATTGCTCTACCACTTAGCACATAACATTCCTCTTAACAGCTCTTTGTGGTGGTTACTGCCTTTACACTCATCTCAGAGATGACAAAAATGAAACACAAGGCAATGAATTCACTCAGCTTACATTCTAGGACTGGAATTTGAACCCAAACATTTAGATTCCAGAGCTCATATTCTTAATCACATGACGGTGCCCCTCATACACCCTTTTTCTTTTCCTCTGATTACATTTTCTTTTCCTCTTTCTTCAAAAATCCTAGAAAAATACATTTTTATAGAGACTAAATTATACTTCTATGGATATATTTGGCAAGCCTTTATTTTTCCTGTGACACTGATAGCTGCATTTAGTCAAACTTAAAAAGCTTCTGTAAATAAAGTAGATGAATTTATAATCTGATAGAAATCCCAAAATTTTAGGTCAGCATTAAGAAAAATTGTTAGTGGTACCAGCACCCGCCCACCCAACTTAGAAATCCATATTGGTGGTCTTCATTGCCTTCAACAGGCTCCAAGCTGTGCTCTTGAAAGTGCTGGAATTTAAACCATAACCTTGCATAAATCCAAAACCAAAACAAAGAAACTTTAAAAAGACATCCATCCTTTCAATACCAACTTAAAAAAAAAAAAAGGCTTTCTAATGATTTAAACACAGAGAGCCTATTTTTAAGAGAGAGCGAAGAATGTGTTCATAGCTAGTTGGAACAGTGTGCAAATGCACTGGGTTCACTGCTGTCTGAGTGACAAAGCATTAAAACACAAGGAGGAAGAAGTCAGCATGTTCTCCAAGAATACAGATAAATTAGCATCGGAAAGAGCTCCGTCCAAGAAAGGGAAAACACACCTACCCAGAGAATAAATCATGCACAGGAAACCTATAACGTTTAAAAATTACTTTCAAGAAATGTTTTAGCTAATAAATATGACTATTAGACAAAGTACAGAAAAACTTTCACGTGAAATTTGTTTTAAAAGTGGACCTTCTGGATGTAATCAGTCAACATCCCCCTCTTTACATTTCTTATATGAGACCTGATTTATCGATGGTTGTGGGACCCACAAAAGATATTTAGACCTCCCCTCCTTTTTAATTCTATGCTGGAATAGTACTTAAGCTCACAAGGCACATAAGAACCTTCTGTAAGTTAAAATGTGTAAAAAGTTCCCCACTCCCGTATCTCATCACGTCTAAACACTCATTAGATTCTTCTAACATACAATTCATATCAAGCGTTCTCACTCAGAACTCAAAGAAAACGAATCCGTCTTACCATGTATTCCATATTGGCTGCTGGTGGGAACACTTTGCCCCGAACTTGGTTGTGGTAATCGAGAATCGCGATCATGTCGTTCTGCGAAATGTAGCGCTTCCGCCGCGCTTTGGGGACGTCCGCAGAGTCCAGCTGCGCCGAGAGAGCTGCTTCGATATCAGTGAAATTATTGGCTGGCGAGGATGAGTCAGTGGAGTTGAGTAAGACGACAGCACTGGCTTCACAGAGAAGGGAGAACAGGACAGCGCTGCTGGCGGCAGAGACTGCTGTCATTTTGAGGGGTGGAGGAGAGGCCACCGGGGTCACTTTGCTTTGAAATCAGAAAGGTAGAGTTAGGGTCGATGGAAGGGAAAAAAATAGTAGGTCCACAGAGTCTGGATTTACAAGGCACTGTGTGGGAGCATTGTTTGATTCGATTTTCTCAAAAAAAAAAAAAAAAAATCCAAACAAGTGTTGAAGTCTCAAGCCTAGGTGATGACCTGTAACGGTCTCTTTACATTTTACTTGGTGTTATGAGGCAGGTTTCTGAGAGGCAGTTTCTTTAGCTAGAGAAACATGAATGCATGACCACTAATTCTAAAATGAATGTGAACCATCTGCCCCCGCTGCCTGAACCACAGAATGCATCTCTGCAGAGTGATTTTCAGAGGGAAATCTTTAGGAATTGAAATTCATCTGGAGAGTGAAGAGGAAAAATGCATCCCAGGTAGCAACAGAGAATGTGCTGATAATGTCTCCCAGATAAATATGGACACCGAGTGATAGAACACATACAAAAAAAGTCATAATAATCCAACCTCATTTCTAAAAGTAAAAAAAAAAGAAAAAAAAAATGTGAGCTACTTTCAAATCAATGCATGCAAAATAAACTCTTTGAGCCAAATAGCTTACCTCTGCACAATGCCAAAATGAATATTTTGTTCTTCCAAAAATTTAAAGTTCTTTGCTAGGTTGTAGTATATGAACTCTTGGAAGAGAAGTGTGTCTTATTACAAACTCTCAGAGAGCAAAAGCCTGCAAGGTTTGAGTGCTGCTGGCCACAGGAGCCGCTAACAGCTTTTATATGTCACAGCCGGCAGCGTCCAGGAAGGGCAGGCTTTCTTAGGGTCTCTCCTAGCCAAAATCCAAGGGGAGGGGTTTGGGGTAGAAAAAACAGTGATTGGGTGGCAACCTTTTTTATGTGGGTGGTGAGGAAATTGAGTCACACCCACAGCTTACAAAGTACAAACCATAAAAGACAAACCCTTTTTTCCCTGGGCTTCCACATTTTCTGCAAGTGGTTAATTTTTCCCATTTAATAGTTCCTAGTTCCTGATTCCCATACAAAAAGAAGGGGTGGGGGAAAGACTATGACTTCTTAAAACACAGACGAATGAGTAACAAGCAGTACACTTTTTTTTTAAGACAGTACATGACATGGGAGCTGAAAAGAGCAAGCTGATATTAAAGCAAAAGAGCAGCTCGCACAGTCAGTCCACATGGCCACAGACGTGGCTCACGAGGGATGCCAGACAAGCCGGCAGTAGCCGGACTGCAGCGTGTGATGCTGGGATGACGATGCTCGAGCGTTTGTGCTCTTTCTCCATGTGGCTTTACGCCTATAATTTCTACATTTATCCTCTCTCTCTCTCTCTAACTCTCTCTCTCTCTCTCTCTCTCTCTCTGTCTCATTTCATCCTCCCTCCCCCTCTCCCTTTTTCCTTTCTCTAGGATGTAAGGCAGCAAATTACCTGCCTTTAATCTGCCTTGTATATAATGCAAATAGACAAGCCCATGACAAATGACAGCAGCCAAGATAACATCTGTTTCAGGTTAGAAGCGTATAGTTGAAATGTTAAGCAGAGGGCGGCTCAGCTTCTCAGGAAGCATATTGGAGGGCACCGCACAGAGTCCGTGAAGAATTTAACAGCAGCAGCCGCAGCCGCCAACAGAAGGGCCTTCTTAGAAGGATGCCATGGGAATGAAATCTGTGTCCAGCAACATGAGAGCCAAGAATGTGCATTTTAAGGCAATGCATAATAAAAAGGGACCCTTAAAAATGCCATATGTTCTGATAACAAAACGTGGCCCATTCACAGTCAAGGGCAACAGGGATCCTAGAAAACACACATTAGTCAGTTTAGAAACTTACTTAACAATGCACTGACTTGTCCAGTGTCCCGATGTGCTTGTCTCCTGCATGTGTCTGCAGAAGGAGTACTTCGAGAACTTACAGTCATCAGAAAGCATGGTCACGTGGTTAGAAGCACACCGGGCTGAGAGCCAAGTTTCCTGGGCTGTATTCCCAGCTGGGTCTCCAGCAATATGTGTGGCCCGATGTGTATTGTTTAACTCTTCACTAGGACATCTAAAAATGAGAGGGGAAAGGTGTATATCCTATGGTGAGACTGCTTTTGTCAAATCCCCTAAGAGAGCAGAAAAATGTTGGAAGCCAGAGATGCCACTGAAGTTCAAAGCACAGTGACAAGATGCAGTCTGAGAGGTCGATAACACGTGTCAAAGTTCAAGTTTCACTGTATTTTGATGAGTATCAGTCTCCTAACTAAAGAAGTCATTTTCAGAGAGCTTGAGTTGCAATACTGAAAACTGTAAATAGGACTTAATTAACACTGTAGAATTGAAGAGGCAAGACCCTGCACGTGCCAGAGGCGAGCGGGATCGTGGGAGATGTCAGAGCAGCTGGAGGAATGCACGTGACCGCCCACAGCTGCAGGTGTTTAGCCGCTGGAGCTGTCCAGCGAGGGTCTCACCCTTCAGACAGTGCTCATGGCGCCTCGAATGAATTTCAGCGATGCTGTGTAAGGATTCCTGAATCAAATGGGAGGTCAGACGGTGCACTCTCTCTGGGCCGTCCAGCACGAAGGCCCCAGAACCTGTGGAGAAATGAGCGCCGGCACTCATGACCTGTGCTTTTCAGCACGCGTCATGTAGCTGCCTGGCACATGGGAGACTAAAGGACTGTTCATGCCCGAGCAGTGAACACGAGCCTTTCTTTCTCCGGGGTGGCTAAGTTCTTGCTTAGACCCTCCTAGATAACAGCCTTTGCTTCCCAGGTCACCTCTTCCTCATGCACACAGAGAGGCATTGTCCATCTCTTAGAGTTTGACTTGAGAAACTCCCATACAAATAAGAAAGTGTTCCTTGAGAAACTCGTCTGAACCACAGTGGCTTTCCCTTGAGAGAAACTGAAGGGATGGAGGAGGACAAAGAGAAGGAATTTCTACCCCCAGTGTGAGGGTAGGGCTGGAGGTTGCTTCATCTTGAGACCCGAGGCCCGTTGCTGATCTCAGACGTCTTCCAACACACGTGGATTACGTCGCAGACCATGCAGGAAACCCACAAGGCCGTGGAACCATAAATAAAAGATCTGGGGGGGGGGGGGGAGAGTGACGATTTCTACTTCCAAGCCAACTCTGTTGCCAGAAGAGGTATTTGAAATGCTTTGAAAGTAATTTTAATTTTAAAATACATACAAAATTAAGAGCATACCTCCAGGTTGTAATTAAAAGAACTATTAATGAACAACTGACAGTGAGGGTGGTCTTTGTGAGATCTCGTCTTGGAAAGGACCACTGACATGTTTAGAAACACTTAGGGGAATGCTTGCCAACAGAGACGGCAGCGGAATGCAGTGACATCACCGAAAGGAAATGTATATGTACACTTGGCAGCGACTGTTGTCCACCTTGAAACCTGTGAGAAAATGGTTGTGGTTTTAAAATTGGAATCGGATACATTGTAATTGTCTCAGAGTAGCACGCCTGCAAAGCTACTTGGAGGGTGTGTGTGTGTGTAGAGATGCGCGTGTGTCTTCAGTCTAAATTGTTTTCTAATCAGACTGTGTTCCATGGACCAGTAGCATTGGCGTCACGGGGAACTGTTGGCAATGTAGAACCTTCAGGCCCCATCCAAGACCCACTGAATCAGATTCTGCATCTTGTCAGGATCCTCAGATGATACATATGGCCAGAGTTTGAGAAACTATCTAAATCACTTTATTTCCTGAGTCCCACAGACAAACCTAATACACACATGCCCATGAAATAAATTATTGGAAAAGTCCAGTTATCTAGTATC
The DNA here is from genome assembly GCA_003508835.1 of Eonycteris spelaea. NCBI lineage: Eukaryota > Metazoa > Chordata > Mammalia > Chiroptera > Pteropodidae > Eonycteris > Eonycteris spelaea. The sequence continues at coordinate 124,915 of PUFA01000150.1, forward strand.
ATGGGGAGAATCAAAGGTGATATAGGTATATACAGGTATCTTTGAAGAAGGAAACACAAGTCAGCCTCTTCTGTATAAGGAAAAAAAAAGATGACTGGGAAAAGTATATACATGTAGCATCTCACAAAGAAATGATTTAGTAGAGGTCAGAGCCTTTTGAAGATTACTGTATAAACCAACTATTTGTTATTTAATACATATTAATTTATCACAAGACTGTCGAAACAATGGAATGCTGCATAAATGAAAATGTTAGGTAAATCGTGACGTGCCACATAAATAGAAGCCATAACTTTACTCTGTCATCCTAGGACAGAGTCCTAAATTGTCCTTTGGCCCTCACTCTTTCTCACTTTGTTTTGTATATCTGCTAGCTCTGCCAAGCATGTGGATTTTTATTCCTAAAATGTCAACGATCTGCTCCTTTTTTCTTTTATAATTATTATGACTGCTTGAAATTAATCCCCTTATCTTTTTCTAGGATTACTCTGGTGTCTCTCATCTCATTCATTATCAGTGTCGCCTTTGGTAACCCTCCTAAAAATTGAATTGAATCATTTCACTCATTCACATGTAACTCTCTGTAGGCTCTCCATTGTCCATGGGGTCAAGTTCAGTTTCCTTGAACTTGAATCACTTTACCTTTTAAGCCTAATTTGCTGCAACCATCCATTTCTGTTTCCCTCCCCCAGCCACACCTACGTCCCAATTGCACTTAACCACTGTCCTTTTCTGTAAGCTTCGGTAAGTTGAAAAGCCCAGGTTTAGTGATGTTTAGTGGGTAGTGGCAGCCTTTTTGCCTCTGGTAATGTCATTATTACAAATAATTGTGAATTATTATAAAAGAGCTTATCAAACAGTAAGATAACATTGCATTAGCTGTGCATTAACATCTCCTTAATAAATTACTTTTTTAATTGTCGGTCTCATATCGTATTCTAAAGTCATCAACATTTACAATGTCTAAATGATCTTTGCAAACTTTTTAAAACCTATTTAGCCATTTATAACCACTAATCAATCTGGAGTATATGGAGGGGATAATTTAATAAAAGGTGGAGGCCTTGTGAGAAGGGAAAAGAGTTTTGTTGTTAATATGTCTTTCTATTTTGTAGTGTTGTAGAGGATCATAAATTTATTTGATTCAGAAAATGTGCAGGATATTTATACAACATATTTGAGTCCTCTAATGCTATATATGACTATATATGTAGTTATATATATATATGATATTATAAACATACATAATTATGACATGTAATACCAAAATACTACATTTTCAAAGTATTTGAGAAATTCTATAAAATACCTATGTGATACCAGCTGTGCATATATTATAATGTAACTTATTACATAGTATGGTGAAACCAGATTAAAGTATCAGTGCTTTAACTTATCATTATCTCTTCTTTTTGTCTTTCTTATAAAAAGTGATTAGGAATTAAATATCACATGATATTTCTGTGATTATTCCAATTTCTGCGTATTTATTTTTCTTCAAATAAAAAAAAACTAAAGAAAAAAAGAAACACACTTTTGGTTTTCTCTACTGGAAAAGCATAAACTGTAACAACTTTAAGTATGACCAAAGTTGAGCTTTTGCATTGGAAATCGTTCTGAAAAGCACATTTCCAAAGCCTTCTTTCTAGGTCTGTGACACAGCTCGTTTCTAAAATAAACATATAATACATAATAATAAAGAACAACTAACTGTTCAATGGAAAATTTAAGAGAAGAACAAAATTGTCTTATATTCATACAAGTTTTTAAAACCTTGCCATTCATGTACCTTTTTTGGAAAATTATCGAAGAATTTGCTACAATGAAATAAGGAAATGAGTCAAGAAGGGGCCAGGTAAACAGTCCCAGAATCTGGTGCTGGAAGAGAGCGGAGGACTCCGTGACAAAGGTGAGGGATGCTCCCAGCAGAAGCTTCGGCGCCGCCCAGGGAGCAGCCGTTCTAGACTGGGATCAAAGCACAAAGAACTCCAGTAGCGTTTCCCAGGGGAAAAAATGAAATTGATAGATTTCGTGATACTTTTGAACATGTCGAGAGTATAATTATAAAACGTTGCAGGAGAAAGGAAATATCACAGACTACTAAGTGGCCCTGTTATGAATATTTATATATACATAATAATAAAATCAATGACTAGTGCTATCACCCAAAGATATGAATGATTCTGTTGGAAGGATGAAGAAAGAAGTATGAATTTGTATGTTTATAGGGAAGAGGATGGAGCTTGAAAGAGAGCTAAATACCTACCTTCTTCTAGAGGAAATATACTATGACTTATCAACCACTGCATAACAAATTATTTGAAAACTTAGAGGTTAAAACAGCAATATCATCTCACAGTTTCCGTGGGTCAGGAATTTGAGAGTGGCTTATTTGGTGTTCTGGCGCGGGGTCTCTCAGAGGGTTGCAGTCAGATGTTGGCCAGGACCTCAATGGGCTGGAGGATTAGCTTCCAAGGTGGCTCATTCGCTTGGCTGGCAAGTTGGGGCTGTTGGCAGGAGGCCAACACACATGATCCTCCCCACGTGGACCTCTCCAGAAAGCTCCTCGAGTGTCCTCACAACACTGAAGCTAGCTACCCTCAGAGTGAGGCAGCCGAGAAGGAGCAAGATGGAAGGTCCAGTGTGTTGACGGCCGACCTGAGGATGTCCCACACCAGCATCTCCGCACCGTTCGAGTGAGTGCACAAGCCACTCAGACCTGCCCAGTGTGGGACAAGACTCCGCAAGGCCGTGGACCAGTGCGTGAGAAGGCTGGTAGCCATCTGGAAGGCTGGCTACCAAAAGACATTTTTGGAAAACAGCTAATTTTTAAAAATCAAGAAGTGTACATAGTACTTGGAAATAAGGAGTTAACTGCCATAGAGAAACTCTTAGGAGGTGAAAGTGGTTGCTTCTGGGTAGCAGAGCTACAGGTGTGAGTGAGGGACATGGGGCTGCCGTCTTTTTTATTTTAACTTTATAGAAGTATTTGATTTTTAGAAGTATATATACTTATGATCTAATGAAACTAAAAGTTAGTTAACTAAAATTAATTTGGTAAACAGTGCATGTTACAGTATTTACCGAGTAAACAGACGTCAGAGCTGAAGATGCAGCTTGGGCAGGTTGTGCATAGGAGCTTCTGACTGGAAACTTTCATCTTAATAATCCGGTAGCCTTACTCCTGGAGTAAACCGTCTACGTTTTAAAGGGTCCTGTCTACCTTCCATGTCCTACTGAGTTCGAGGCTGTATGACCATCTTCCTGTGATTCAGCGGAGCAAATGAGGCCCGTATGAACATGTAGTTAGCAGCTGCTCCTATAGATTTAATGGGTTGATAGTCTGGATATTTCATGGCCCTAGGTAAAGAGGAGGTCACCATAACTTTTCATGTGGTGGCTGGCTGTAAAGCGAAGTGTATGAACCCCATAGTCCATGGTTTCTTTAGGGTCAGTAAAAGATGAAGGCACCCCTTTAGTTGTCTAATTAATCCTTAAAATGGATACATATATTTTTTTTCTACCTCTGAACAATCTTCAGAAATCTTGGGTAATAATCTCAGGGTTCTTAAGACCAAAACATGTGGTGGATCAAGAAGAATCGCATGACTTAACTAGATTTTGTGAGTTCATGGACGAGGCCCTCCCTGACCAGCATCAAGGAGCTCTTCATGCTGTTGGTGTGTCTGTGGGTGTCAGCGAAACAGCCAGTTAGAGAACTCTGCTGTTCTCCGCTCAGAGGCGTGTAGATCCATTGGGATTTATTTTGTCTGAAAGATGTATAATTGCATATATACTCATCTGGCTCCAGAAGGTCTAAAGATCACATCAAGGCTGAGCTGATGAGATGCAGTCTACATCGGTAAATTCTGGTTTAAAATATGGGTTATATCTGGTGAAACACATGAAGAACCAAGCACACTTCGGAGGAAGATGGTTGGAGTTGGTTTGAGTGTTGGTTCTCTACTGAAAGAAAAAAGGACCTGGATGTTAGGATTCTTCAGAAGTTGCATGGTCACCCTATAGAGACAAAGAGCCTTAAAGTTCTATTTTAGGTAAAACAGTATTTATTTATTCTTTCCCACCACCCTAATTTTTAGGATAAACTTGATGCTAGAAAAGAACAGTAGAGTGACCAAAGGGTAGGATATTATCATGTGCCAAGAATATATCAAAATAAAGCCTAAGAGGTCTTTGTTGTGGGCAGCAGACTGAGAGATTTTAACACGCTTATTCATGGCATCATTTCAGAGTTCGCCTATAGTAGGCATTCAAAAGATGTTTGTTAAATTTGATAAATTAATAGATGCTATATCAGCATGGCCTTTTTCTAATCCAGGACCTCAGCACACAGCCAGAAAAAACTTGGGCTCTCCAAAAGCCATCTGCACTCTGGCCAGAGTCATCAATTCTCATTCTCTTTGGTCCTTTCACTGAGAAGAAGGTCTGGATAAACTTTGTGGGAAACTCTCGTTAGCTGCTCCATAAACCTTTAGAAATTCACATATGGGATGGCAGTATTAGGGTGCCCGGAGCCATTAGACAGATTGTCTGTCAGAGAGTCCATCATTTGCCCTTCACAAAGGCCATGATTAGAGTTTTGCGATCAGGCCACCCTTGCTTGGGAAGGGTGATGGAAATAGCATTAAACTCTCTTGAAAATGTTCCATTTCAGACATTTCACAGAAACCTGAGACTGATAATCAACAGTTATGAAAAATTCTGCTGAGCAAAATTATACATAATGGGTTAATATTCTGAAAATAATGAACTGGAAATAATTATTCTTTCCTGTAAGTCATGTTCCTGCAAAGCCTGTTTGCCATTTATGAGCCTAAGGAAGCAAATGAGTTAGTGACCCTTAAGGATGACAAGGTAGTCACGTAAGAGAAGTCCCTTCTAGACAGAAGAGGAACAAAATGAAAGCAGAGAATGTAATAAGAAGAGGCACAGGAAGAGAGAGGCAACAGCCATAACTCATCCCTCCAGGTTACAGTTTTGGGAGATAAAGCATGATGTCAAAAGGTAGGCAGCATTTCACATGAACGAAGCAGACAGACAAAAGTAGAAATGCTTTGACTGTCTAGTTTGGGCTTTTAGGAGGAGAGCACATTGCATGGTGCTCCATACCCACACGTGATCCTCACAGCTGGTGAAGTGGTGGCGTTGATAGCATGCCATTCCTGAGCAGAGAGCTGAGCAAATATAGCGCGTGCCAAATTTTCCTCTGATCACAAATATCGCAGAAAGCAATCTTCAGCATCTTCCAGTGGTGGAGAGGGAGGTGGACCGAAGAGAGACGATGAGGAAGGATGAGGTAACCTTGTAACAGAGGCTGCAGGTGGGATTGGAGATCCCAACCAAAGAATGGATACGAATAACCTGACTAAAATTGCAGAAGACCTGCAATGTTGAAGTGAAGACAAATCAGCAAGGGAGGACCACTGGACGCAGACTGTCCTGAGTGATTGACAGATGCAAGTTTCACCCACTGCAATTTCAAGAGCAGACAGTAACATAATGTCCAGCTACCAGGCATACAGACTTTGAAACAAGCTAATTAGCATCCCAGGGACATAAAGACAGACAAAAAGCTCTACCTCATGAAGTCACACAAGATTTGCTCGACCCTCTGATGTCATCTTGGGTGGGCAGTTAGGGGAGAAGCCCTGAACTTCTGAGTATCTACCCAAAACAGATCAACTCAACCTGTGAGGGTCTGAGATTTTCTTAATTGGCAAGTGTAAGGATATGTTTGCCCCTAAATCCAACGACCTAGCAGAGTGAGGGCTTTGGAGGAAGAGAAAAGAAAGGAGCTAAAACATTTTGAAACAATCTCAATTTCTGGTGTGTAAACTTTCAAAAACGCTCTCAGTATCTCTATGGGTTTGTTTGGAGGGCCTATCTAGATCATCTAGGCGTTATTTCTGGATGAAGCCATATGTCACCAGAGAGCCACGCTTTGAACCACGTTTCTTTCACATGCTCCAGCAGTACCGCTTTCCGTGACGTGTGCACTGGCACCATGCCTCGGGCGTAGACGTGCTGACTCAAAGGGACACGGTACAACCTCAGTGATGACAGAGCTGTTCCTGAGGTGCGGTTAACCCCAGTCGTTCAGTGTTCCCTACTCGTTTCAGCATGAAAAGCATATTTCCGAGAGAAGAGGGAGATCTTCATCTCTGTGACAGATTTTGCCTGTGTTTCCTTTGTGACCATTGCAAACCTTAGTTATGTTTCCTTTCTGCTCCGGTGAACAGGAACCCCTGATGCTCAGTTTCCGTGCCCACTGCTGCCCCTAGAACCGCGTACCTGCACGTCCTTGTGGTCTTACGTCTCTGGTCTATTTGTGCTTTTGCTGGCCGTGGTTTGCCGTGGTTTTGTACTGTTCCTTTCTTTAAATGTTGCTCGTTCATTTTCCAGTGTCACCCCGTATTCTTTGATAATAGCAAATAATGATAAAAAGAATAATTTATATGATATACTGAGACTTCCTATAACAGGAACTCTCCTAAGGTAAAATTTAACCTTCACAACAATCCACAACCTGTGAGAAAGTTTTCATATATCCCTACTGTTAAAAAAAACAAAAACAAAAAACCAAAAAAATGGGGTTTGATGAGATCAGGCCATTTACCCAAGTTCACAAAGCTGGAAAGTGTTTACACTCAGATACAAAACTGTCTTTCTGAGGGCAAAGTCTGTTTTCTTAGTTGCTATACTATACCATTCTTCCAGAACAAAGTGAGCTTTTTATAAATAAATTACCAATTATTAAATAATTATTAGATGCTTATCAATTTCCAATCCTCTGCTGAGTACTAAAGATAACAAATAATAAAAGAATCAGCCTGTGCCCGTAAGTATCTTATATATAAGTTGTAGAAATAAATTATTAAAAATTATAGAATAGAATGTATAACTATTTTCATGGACTAAGCAGTAGATGAACGTCATCAAGAATTTTTGAATGAAGGGAAATCTGCAAATATTAATTGAGGATTACTTATCAATAAATTAAAATAAAATGATGAAAATAAATGAGCATAAAGGATGGTTAAGAATAAATTTTATGGAGGTAAAAACAGAGCCTTCACAGGACTTTGCCCTTCCACACAGGGACAAAAAAGGATAGCACTCTTGTGGGACAAACTGATTAGATCTAGCCAAGGAATAGGTTTTAATAAGTAGATCTTAATATGGTTCAAATATCTCAAAAGTTCTAAGCCGGGAAGCTTGGAAAAATATATCTTTGACCAAGAATTTGGGAAGAAAATCCCATTTAAAGAGTAAAATGAGAAGCTTAATTTGTATGTGTTGAGTTTGAAATGCTATCCAATTGGAAATATCAGGCCATGGAGAACTGAGAACTGGGTAGTGGTCAGGATTTATTATGCTGGGGCAGATGCAGGCCGTGCATAGAATACACTGCAGGTCAGGTTCTACCCAGAAACCAGCTGACACTAGAGAATTATTTCATAAGTGAATAAGTAACGGCATATCTTCTCAGTCCAGGCAGGGAAGTGGCTCAGTGTTGCTAGCTATAGGGGGCTGGTTAGATAAGAGTGTGTGCATTTGGAAGCAAACAAAGACTGAATCCCATGAGATTTAGTGGACTGTGATTCCAAAGAAGACCGCTAGACCTTCATAATACTCGGAGAAGACTAGAAATAAACAGAGATAATCTTCAAAGTAGAGTTGCAAGTGAAATCCTTGAAAGCGTGCTAGCCATTTAAGGACACAAGAGTACAGGGAAAAATATACAGGTCATTGAGTAGTCCTTGGAAAATGAAAGGTGTTAGGAGGTATGAGAGAGAAAATCAAAGAGAAGAAGGAATGACAGACAAGGAGGAGAACAAGGCACTGCACTCGCTAGTATTCTTTACCTAGGATCATACACGCCTTTCACCTCAGCTTATCTGCATTTTGAGATTACATAAGAATAAGTGAACATAGTGTAATAAGCTATTCGATCTAATATGCTAAAAATATGCTGGAAAATAAAGGCCTTGACTAATTTGAAGATGTCACTGTGTAGGGCTGATGTTCCATGCATGCGTTGTGACTGATTATAATGTGTGCTTTGAAGAAACTTCAAGACTGCACTTACCACTTAATCTCCCCACTCTCTACTGTGGCGTAACCCCCACTTCTCCTTTTCTGACAGGAAATGTCCAAACAGAGTCCCTAATAAAATAGGCAACAAATGCGTCCAAAAGACTAATGGTAACTAACATGATTTATGATACATAGAAGAAATTTTTCATCTTTCCCCATCAGCACACTGATATCCTAATTAATTTTGCTATGTACCCCTTAAAAGGCATAGATGGGCTTCACCAAGGGCCTCTCAAACTCCACCCCATCCACAGGGGCTTCAGGGGATGGGAGGGCCTACATGCTTGTAATTCGCCTTACCTTCTCAGTTCTCTTGGAGCAGAGGTTCTCAAATGTTAGCATGATCGGGATCGCCTGAGGGCTTTTAAAACACAGGTTGCTGGTCCAGTTTCAGTAGGACTGTATTCTCAGGTCATAGTGATACTGTGAGAACCACTGACTCAGAAGAAGACTAGTTATTTGTATGATTAGAGTCACTAGTGGATTTCACACGTGTCTCCTTCATTAGGCAATAAGGCAAGAAGACTCTCTTGCTCGTATCTGATCTGCCTGATACAACAGCAAACCTGGGCCGTATAAATGAACAGAAGGATGGATGAATTTATCCTCATTTCTATCTCAAGACACTTTTTTCATGTGTTTACCTACCCTGTAATTTAGTTTCTTCCCTCTTTTGTTCTGAGAAGAAGAGCTATCTTTCTCTTAAACATTGAATCTTCAAACTTACACCTTTCATTTCCTATTTTTCTGAAGGCGATGATTTTGGAGATGAGGCATGTCATTTCCACAATTATTCCTTACCCGCTTCCAGGATGTTCAGTGTTTTTTCTTTCTCTACTTGTTTACAATTCCCTCACTCAAATTTGTATACGTCTTGCTTGTGTTAGAGCAGCTTTTATATAGCATTGTTTCCTAACACTTTAATCTCCTTTCCCCTCCACATTTACCTTCTAAATTTTGGTATGGTGGTGCCAGGCCGCGTGTCCCTTATCTCTTCACCGTAACCTCCTTAAGAACGCTGTGCAGAGACTCCGCCTTCAGACCGAACCTCCTGCTCAAATCCCAGCCTCATACTCCATACTACCTTCTATTAGGTAAATTCAAACTCAGTTAATAGGCTGATTATCAAATGCTTCACAAAATATTTTGTTTCAGCCTCTGTCTCCACTAGTGTCACCTTTGGTCTCCTGTTCGTTTCCAGCATATAATGTAGCCCGAACCTACCAGTTTCCCCCTGAAAGTATCTGCAGTTCCCTTTCTCTCTCTCCATCTGAACTTTGATCACCCCATCTTAGGCACCCAGGGTGTGGGATGTTCAAATAAATGCTTAACCATTTACTTCAATCTTTCCTAATGCTGTGTAACCAGTTATTTTCAGAATTTCATATATACCCTTACGCCTTATAATTCCTCTATATAAAGTTCCAGAAGACTCTTACTTCGTGAATATAAATCCTTTCTCCATCACACTATCTGTTCATATTTCCTATTAACGTAAGCTGATCAGGTCAGTTGCCTCCATATGAGGTGATACTTGGGCTCAGTCCAGCCTCCGGCTCTGCTCAGGTTGGGTCCCCAGTGGCATAAACCTGCATCTCTCACTGCCACAGACCTTCGCTATGGGCTCCTAGGCTACTTCCACAAATTGTTTCACCCTTCGGGGACCACGTGAAGAAGTGCAAACCAACCTTTACCTCCTCTATAACCGAAAGTCAAAAGGAACGTAGCTTAGCTTAACGAGAAGTACAGCTCGTGCTATGAGCGGAAGAGAACTGCATAGAAGGTTTAAATTGTGATTAAGATAAACACTTAGAAACAAGTAAAAGGCTCCTTTTTTAGGTGACTGCCCTTTAGCATCAGAAGTGAACTGCAGAGACCTCCATACCTCTAACCAGTGTTGACTAGAGCGAAGAGAACCATTTCCCAGCGTTGTCGTGGGAAAGTCATCTCACAACACCCGTTTTGCTGCAATCTTCAGTTGTTTGTTAAAGTTCTGTCCTTCGGTGTGTCCACCCTGCCACTGCGCCGTAGCACCGGCCGTGTGACCCTTATGTCCTCCACGTCCTCCAGCTGGCCTTTCAAGGATCTGAAAAGTAACAGTTGACACCCAAAAACCGAGAACCCTTGTAACACAGAAAGTTATACTTTTTTTTCCAGAAAGTGGAGGGGATTAAGCCACGAGACATGCAGTAAGTTGTCTTCCTCCTTCTTTCTTCCCAGCTCCAAATACCCTCGAGCTGCACAGGTACAAGCCTCACACTCTCAGGCTCCCCACAGACTGCAGGGAGAAAGCACGAGACCATCTGGCGGGGCAGTAGGCAGGTGGTCGGGGAGCCGGCTACCCCGGCGTGCGTCCTGACCCTGACAGCCCAGCTCCAGGACTGAGGGCAAGTCACCTAACCTGCCCCACGCCCAGCCTTCTCACTCTTTGAAGGAGAGCTGACAGCCCATCCACCTCACAGGGTCCTTGCGAGAACTAAAGAAGTCACATAACATACACATGTTCCATGGCACATTTCAGGCATTTCTGCTTGTGCCCAGGAACCCAGAGAAGAGGGAGGAAAGTGGGGGAGGGGCACGGGAGTTAAGGGGGAGAACGTCCAGTCATTAATAAGACCCATGTTCTCACGGTATTCTAACTTTCTTTAAATGGTGCATAGCTGAGAAGATAATCATAAAGAGAGTAACAAATTTCAAATTGACTGTGTTTGAATTTAATGTGGTGAGAGACAGGAAACACAGGGTCAGAAGGGAACAGCTGTAGTGAGGGACAGCCTCCCACAGCTGTCCGCGCCGGCCATTCCAGCCTCCCTGTGAGGCGTCCTGACCAGAGCAGCACGGGCCAAACCCCAAGGGACATTTGGATTAGAAAAGACAGAGGAAGGGACTGCTCAGGAGAAAACGAGCAGGAGAGAGCCGGGCAGCCGGGCAGTGGGGCGGAACGTCTGGGGGAGCCCAGATGGCCCGACACACCCGTGAGGTCTTGGCGTCACATTGTCCTAGCACAACGAGTAACAGTTAGAATTGGACAGACTCGAATGTCCTTTGGTCTCTCTCCTTGTTTCGTTTTCCCACCAATAGTGCCTGCCTGTGAGCTCACAGGATCTCCGGCATTGTCTGCGCTGCATGAGTCCATTGAATGATGCACTTGTTCAGAGAGATACATGTGACCGTCCAAACGTTTGGGCCAACTTTTGAGGGCGCCAAGCGAGATCCACTTCAACATCATAATTTATACTGGCAGCTGGACAAACAAAAGCAGAGTGACGCATGAACCAGCTTAAGAAAATTGCCAGTCCTCCACCGACTGCTTGTTATATTACTCCTTAAATATTTCTAAATAGGTCAGTTAGAATAACTCATGTGGGCCATAGTAAGTCAGAAGAAAATAAATGTCACTTTTAGCAAGTTGAATTCTTCCTCTAAATACCTTCTCTTCAGTCCTTTTATTTAACCATCATCTGGCTAAGGGTAAGAAACAAAATTGTCATGGTTTTGTAGTGGTCAGCAGTTTCAATGATTCCCATTTCAACATGGCCCTGTGACAACTGTGGGTCTTTTCCAGGTGGTTTTTGGCACCGCCTCCATGGCTGGTCACACGATGTATTTTGCCTTGGAGGCTGGAAGAGTAACAACAATGAGCCCATCCTTCGGGGAACCACAGCCTCACTCTGGCAGAGCTGCCGAGCCAAAAGCCCTGAGGACATGAGCTCGAGGGCAGTGCGGGGTTCCAGCCCCTCGGGTCACCCGGCCTCTCCTTCCTCCATACTCAGAGGACAAGATAATCCTTGGACGTGGCCCAACTCCGTCGTTCTGGCCGAGGCTGGGTCTCACGTCAGACGTGATCTCTAATAAGATATTAGCCAAATGGGGTTGCGTCGAGGGTTTAAACACATGTGGAAATGCGGCCAGGGGAGATTTGTCTGGCGATAACTGCAGAGAGCAGCTGACTTCTTGCCTTGTGCGCGCCCCCCACGCATGAGGCTGTGGGGAGGGGGCAGCTCCCAGGATCCGTTTTTGAGGTAAGGAAAAAGCAAAATTACAAAGGGGGAAAGGAGAGCTGAAGTGCCATTTTTCCCTTTGATAGATTAAGATGATATGAGGTAATCATGCCCTCTTTTCAACATGGGGAAATCGTGGTATCAAACCATTTACAAATACCACTAATTCAAAGTTTCACTAACAATTGTTAAGTGTCAATTTTCATGGTATAAAGTCTTTTTTCTTCTACATTCTACGTTTTTGCTAAAGATACATATTGACGCGTGGGCTGGCTCATACCTACAGAGTTCGTTTGAAAGCTGTGCCATGGGCCGGCCATGCCATTATCTACAGTAAGCAGCCGTGAGTACAATGGGCTATGAACTGTTTGCTCCTCGCAGATCCTTTTGGGTTAAGTCAAGATGGTTCGTGTGGCTGTTTTCCCATGGATGAGCCATTCTTTAATTTATAGCTAGCCAAAATACTTAATATATATTGAGAATATGATACCTTTGAAAAATACCATTTAAAGGGCAATTGGAAAGTTTGAGCAAACATCTACAAATTAGAAACAAGTCCTGGCCACTGGAAAAACACACGTGGGAAGACCCAGTGTGCCCTTCGAGCCACTCATACTCTGGAAAAGCCAAAGATACAGGAACACCGTAGCCATAGGTCAAGCAGAGGTCAATTTATGAAACAGCAAAATTATAGCACCATGTGAGATATACGATATGAGTGATAATTTCTCACTAGTACAATAGGGACAGCCTCATAGGAGAAACATTTTATCTGAACCTTGAGAGAAAAGTAGCATTTAAACACGTTGGGGGCAAAGATCAGTAGCAAAACAGGCAGGAAGCTCTAAAGGAGCTAAAGAGTTCTGGGCACAGAAAGTCGAATGATGAGATTAGAATGTGAAGTTCTAATTGAGGAGGAGAAAGTGGGGAGTTAGGGTGGAAAGTGTTGTCATGTCCAAACTAGAGAAGTCCCTATGATGCTAAGAAACTTGAACTTTAGTCTCTTCTAAGTGAGGAGCCATTACATGTTTTGCGTGAGTAAATGGCATGATGACAGTTGTGGTAAAAGAAGATAACTCGTGGGACAACCTGGGTTGAAAGGCAGGAAAGCATTTTAAAGAGTCGCTGTAATAGTCCAGGCGACAGATCATGAATGGTCGAACCCAGAGAGTAACAGTGCTGCTCAGTGGGACAAACTCCATAAATAAACTTGGTAGAAGGTAGAGTTGATTTAATAAAAGCACATCTAAAAAATGAAATAAAAATAAGGGACGATTTCAAGGCTGGTGAGCGAGAAAACAGTATTTCTTAGATCAAATGCAGGAGGAGACGTTGATTAGAGCCGGGACATCAGAATTTGGCTTTGATCATGTTGGATGAGGTTTGAAAAGGGACAGTTGCACTTAGAAATAATAACGTTTTTATAAACTTCTGAAAACAGTGTCAGTGGATTAGTGGGACAAAAACCAGAGGGCAGCGAGCCGCAGAGGTGCATGGAGGTGGAGGCGGCGGATGGAGGCGGTGGATGGAAGCTGCTTCTGCGAGGTGGACAGGTCAGGGGGCTGCTGCGTTCTTAGACCTGCTTGTCAAAGACCTGGGGTTTTTTGTTGTTTGTTTTTGTTTTTGTTTTGTATTCTTTTCTCTTAAAGGGAATTCGTTTGAGTGGGGTTGCTAGGGAATGTTTAAGTCCAATAATGTATTACAAAAAAGTGAGAGTAGATGAAAAAAAGAGACGAGTAGTCCAGACGATAGTGGGTTTAGGGAGACAATAGCTGATTAGCCAATGCCATTGAGCTTGTTTTAATGACATTAAGACTGGACAATTATTGTTCTTCTAGAGAAAAGAGACCTACTGTGCATTTACCTTCAACAATTATATGTGAGAACTAAAATTATCTTAGAAATTGCCCCATCTAATTTTCCTTGGGAAAATAGGCAAACAAACATGTCTACCCAATGTAACTTAAGTTTCTCTCCCTGGTATAATAAAATTGGATGTAATTCATGTTCAGTAAATGTTAATAAGTGGGGAAAAAATCAATGACACAGAAGTTTCTGAATATTTGTACCATTTTTATTTATAGATGGGAGATGAATGATAAGAAGATAATCAGACACATGCTCTATGAACCTGAAACACACTGTCAGGCCATGCACCCCAAAGAAACAGCAGCTTCAGACAAAATAGTGTCACCTGAACAAAGGGAGAGCAACTTGTTGAGACGAGACTAGGATAATCTGACCAGAGTTTGTTTGATGTCTATGATGGTGGAGTTTAGTCTAGGAGTGTTTTGAGAAAGGTGCTTTTTTTACACATAGTTCAAATTAAGGAGTTGTGGAAGATTCAGTGATAGGTTAAGTGCATATTCCGTACAGTGAAGGTAGCATATTTATGACCTAGAGGGATGGAAAACAAATAATAAATAGTGGAAAATAAGTTGTAAATCTTCATTCTAGCTTAGAGTATGGAATGAGATGTTATCAGATGAAAAGAAGTGATTGCTATAGTGTCAGGATATAGAAATTCACTAAGCTGATTATTGAGTTAAAACTGAACATAGAAGTTACCCATAAATTTTCTTCAGAGTTGTGCTATTTAATATAAAATCATGTTGAAGGGTGATCTCTGCTGAGTGTAGAAGGCTACAAAGCAAATCATTACAGGAGGAAGAAAATGGTATAGAGAAGGAAGCAAAGCTAGAAAAGTGGATCACTCTTAGAAGATTCTCAACTAAGCACTTTCAATAAATCAACTAGTAAAGAAATTAACAACAACTATGATATAAAAGTGGATTTGATTTAAAAACCAAGGAATATGTGGCTTCTCTCTTCATCATTGTCATGTTCTGACCTCCTGGTAACTCACCCTCAGTCATGAAGAAATTAATACTTGATCAATTATATTTTTTCTATCTGACATCATCCTAGGACAGTCTGTCATAAAAAATTCATCCTAATGTTTTTACTTTATACAAAATTCTTACTAAATCCCATATTTTTTACTCTGATCTTAGCAGTTTGCACCTTCCCCACAGTCTATACATCCACTTTCCCAGAGTCACATTTTGGGTCTTGTCGTCTATAGGAACTGTAATATGTCAAAAAATCTTAATTTTCAATATCCCACTTTGTGGCAACCGTTGTGTAGTAAAATCCTCAATTTATGAAATAAAAGTGTTGCTGGAAAAATAAAATGTGTGTGTGTAGTTATAACTAGATTTTTGTGCCTAATTCCGGGAAACTTTTTTTTTTTAACTAATAACATCTTCTGATTATCCAGAGGAGTGAACCAAAATGATGAGACTATGAACTCAAAGAATTCTAACCTCAAAAACCTGAAGAAGGATAAACATACGGAGAACCACATACGGTCATATCATAGACTGAGAAAGGATAAGAACAAAGAGAAAAATCTTAGAAGCAGCCAGAGAGAAGAAAAAAAAAAAGACAATATTAGTCAAAAGGGAAGAAGATAATACTAACAGACCAAAAGACAATGAAGTGACATCTTTAAATTGCTGGGTGAAAAAAACTTAACCCAGAATTCTATGTCCAATGAAATCGTCCTTCAGATGTGGAAAGGAAATAAAGACATTTTCAGATCAAAGAAACTTGAGAAAATCCAGCACTAGTAAACCTGCACTACAAGCAATACTAAAGGAAGTTCTCCAAGATGAGAAATGATACCTAAGGGAATCTCAGACTAACAGGAAGCAAAAAGCAAACAAACAACAACAACAACAAAATAACACTGGAAATGTTCAGTATGGTCTGGAGTCTAAGACCTTGTGACAAACCATGGTAGATAAAAATCATAACATTTTCAAGGAATTTTCCCTGGAGTTAGTGGAGTCGGGAAGATTTCTTTTATGAATAGATACATAATGAATAAATATGATTTATTTTACCATGCAGATGTTCCACACAATAACAGTGACATTTTAAAACAGAGATTGAAAAGCTGATGAGTGTTTCTTTCCATGAAGATTGAGACAGAACTGATCAAAATGGATTTAGAAGCCCCAGAACATTGTGGTGTAGAAAATCTGATTGTTGCCTTCTTAATTTTAGCATATATGATATTCAAAGCTCTCAGCCAGCCTTCAAGCCACCTCGGGAAGTAACCCACACATTATGCGGCTGTGAGATACCCTAAGATATCTTATTTTGTGATCTGCTTAGGTTAAAGTCTATCTAAGTGACTCAGCAGTCTATAGGAACAGCTTTGAAATCAGTGCAAAGGGTGCCAGAGATGTCACAGGGGCTTATGAAGAAGCAATTCGAAGAGTTCTGGATACTCAGAATAGGTCATAGCACTTACTTACCCCAGATGGTTAAACCTCTGCTAAATACTAGGCCGAGTTCCTCTTCCTGACTGTTGCGGAGTGTCCACGTGTCCTCACCGACTCACACACACATACCACACGTGTACCAAGGCGGATTTGCAGAAATGCACCATCTACTCACATGATTAATCTACATCGTTGCTTCACTGGTGGGTGGGAAAAGGAAGATCTGCTCGCCGGATAATCTACTGAATCAGAGAACCTCAGAGTTATAAATGTTAAAGGGTGTCTAACAGCATTATTTCTTTAATTGAATTACCTAATAATATAATAATAGAGATAACCAAAATATTAATTATTATTAAAACAAAACATGAATATTCTAAAAAGATAAAAGAAACCACCATATATATACTTTTGGCAGAGAAAGGAAGGTTGTGTTTGAGCTTTGTTTGGGTAGTTTAGTACAGAGGTCAAAGTTGGGGTGCTCGTAGTGGATTTTCGGACAGCTGTCAGGGCAGGTGGTTTTCACGGTGCAGTAACTGCCACAGCAAGTCACAGCTCACCTGCTCATTTCCTCCTTCAATGTAAATGGCAAGTCCTCAGCCCAGTCCTGCAAGTCTAATCAGTGGGATTTCATGATCTTCTTTTTCTGCATTACTTTTGATTCCTCTCATATAAACTCATTTAGAAAAATTTTAGAATATAAAATGTAGAATAAACACTACAAATATGCTCCCCTGGTTAGGAATATGTATATCCCGTACCACCCATTTCATCTAGACACCCTGCAGGGAAAACAGGATGTGTAAGGTGTCCAGTTGCTTTTCCCGCCTTTCTTCTCTCTTTTATTGACTAAGTAAATCCCAGACGTAGATATTTAGTCTTTCTCTCCCTCCACTGGGAAATGACCTCATGCCTCTCCTGACTCATGGGCTACATACACAGATACTGTAGGTCATTTCCCGCTAAAGTATTATATTTTGGGAGCAGAATACTAAAAGGCTTAAAATAACACAAGTACCACAGTCTAAAAGTCTGAAATTATCTTTGGAAAAGTCTGTGATATTTTATATTGAAAAAAGTAGAATGAGCATATTTACCAGTTAATCAAGGTTTTGCATGTATTACTGAGTATAATACATAGAATCATTATGTGTATTATTAAGTATAACACATAGACATTGTATTTAAGAGTAATAAAGCTAATAAATGTAAAATAATGATGCAATAATACATAGAAACATGATCAAGTGTTAAGTGAGACAGATCATAAATACAACACAAATTCAGATATGACTGAGAATCTAAGTAGTCAAAGGAAGTTTGCATTGAGGCAAGGAGGAGTCAACCTTAATTAAAGGTGTAATTAAGTGAATACAATTTGGATTGGGATTAAAGAGGAAGAACATGGCCAGAAATTGGCATGAGTAATGACATGAAAGTAAAACCACATAGTGGGGTTAGAAACACGAGCTAGGAGAACTATGAAGACTACATCAAGAGCTTAAGTTGGGAAGGATGGAGAGAAGAGTGGATCGATGACCAAGGTCTGATTTTGGAGATTTCGTGATTTAATTTAATCAAACAGTTTAACAAAGAGATTAGACACGCTATGTCAGGCCATCATGAACCCTTTGTATTTCCTGGGACTAAGAGACCACAAGGGAGAACTTGAGTTTTAGAAAGTCTGGTCTGAAATGCAAATCGATGGCTGTAAAAGGAATTAGTGACACATGTTGAATCTGGATGCTGTTGCAGCAATGCACATATGGAATTACAAAATCGTGACCCTAGCATGCTGAGAGTGGCAATAAAAGTAAAACAATTAAAATTTGGTAGTTGTTTAATAATAGGATTATTGGCTTGAAAAATATTAGAAGATTTCCTAAAGCTAGAAAAAGAAAAGATCAGTAGTGCCACTTAACAAAGACATTGACAGTGCTTGGAGAGTGCTTACAATGTCTTCATATTTATTTAAACATGAAGGAATTTATAGTGAACAAAGGAGATCTACATGGAGGTATTTTATAAGAAGCGAGAAATATAAGATTGAAATAGAGACCAGAGGTCAGGGCTGCTAAATGTTGATTTGAGCATCACTTACACAGAAATAACAAATGGTTACACTCCTTAGCTCAAGGCTCATTCCCTCCTACATTGTGGTGTGATGGTTAATTTCATGTCAGCTCGATTGGACCATGTAGCACCCAGACACTTGGTCAAACATTCTGGGTGCATTGGTGAGGGATTTTCTGGACAAGATTAATATTTGAACTGGTAGACCGAGTAAAGCAGACAGCACTCCCTAATGTAGGTGAGACCCGTTCAGTCAGTTGCAGGGGTAAATAAAACGAAATGTGTACCCTCTTGCTAGTAAAGAGGACTGGTTCTCAGGGTTTCTCCTGCCTTCAGACCCAAACTGAAACATTGGCTCTTCCTGGGTCCTGAGCCTGAGGGCGTTCAGGCTGGAACTATGCAATCACCTATCCTAGGTCCCAGCTTCTAAATCCTGGGACTCGTTAGCCTCCAAACCAGTCCCTCACGAAAAACGATCTTTCCCCCTCTCTCCGTCTGTATGTGTATACACTATTGGTTCTGTCTGAAGAATCCTTAAAAATACACTTGAGTAATATGTCTTATTTTACTCACATTGAAAACACATTGATGCCATCACATACTCTTAATCTTGTTGCCTCCGACATTGCCTTGCATAATAGGGATAGCAGATGGTCACGTCGGTTTTGGAAAATGACTTAACCAGTGAAGTCTCAAAGTTAAATGAGCCCCAGAGAATGGACAAAAATGGAAATAAAGAGGATATAAAAGAAGCACATGCTGTAAAAGTCAGTGTAATGTAGAATTTCTCTGTATTATCGAATACTTAACAGAAGGGAGTAGAGCAGAGAATAATGAAGGCAAACATTATTTAGGTGTTGATTTTTTGCTTCCTGCCAGTTATTTCTTTGAGTGCAGGGAAGGGATGTGAAATTTTTGAGACAAAGAAGGAAAAGAAGGGAGAAATATGTGAAGAGGAAAACTCAGATATTTGGAGAGACGTTAAGTCAGTATCATTTTCCCATTTGCTTCTTACACGGGCCTGGGTCTCAGGTCTTCTTTCAAAGTGAATTTTCCTTCTTTCAGTCTCAATAACTAAAATTACTGTAATGCTATCTCATGTTAGCAATGTGACAAGTCATGATTCTCACTTTACAATGTCATATAATTATTTTATTAATATGAGTCCATGTTTTTTCTACCAACAACATAAACGTAAGAAACAAGAAGTACTTAAAAGCTTCTAGAATTCTGGAAAAGGTAATGGAAAGGTTTAAAATAATAGAAATTATTAGTCATCTATCCAAAACCCATGGATTTAGATAAATTCAAACAAATGTCCACTCTTCCTAATTCTCCAAACTAAACATGGATAATATTAATTTTGGAATAAAAATAATTTGGGTATGAGATTTAATATTCCAGATGACTCAAAGTAAAAAATCAAAGCACACAGAAAAATAAGATCACCTATTGTCAATCATATTGGATATTTCTATCATATCAATGTAGCATCCAACTAAGAGCAGATTACCACATATTACGCATCTAATATCTACTCGGTCTGTACCAGGAACATTCTGAAATTGCCCTTAAAGGTAGTATTGTTATCCTCAATTTACACTTTAGTACACTGGGGTTTCAGAAGGTAAATTAACTTGTCAAAGATTAAATGAGGTAATGAATTTGAAGCTGGGATTCCAGCCAAGTTCTTTGGACTTCAAGTCCAGTGCTTTTTCTGATTATACTCTGCTGGATTGGGTATAACTGAAAACTTTTTTAGATGGCTAGGTTGTTTCTGAGGCCAAAAAGAGAGATTGTTTTGATATGTTTCAGATAAGTATGAGAACCTCGCCTGCTAACGGATCCCAAACAGCTTTAGAGCTCGGCACGTCACTGACCATAAGTCAGTGCTGTTGAGAAGCTGCGTTTTCCAACGGGGTTTCTGTGCTCGTAGGTGCTGGCGTTAGTAGGGCACAGTACATTGGCTGTCCCCCCACCAAAAATGTTTTAGTCAAAAAAAACAATTACTTCATAAACTATTGCCAGCTTTCAAAAATTTAAATAAGTTGTGTAGTACTGGGAACATTTTAGTTAATTTAGACCTAAAATTTCTGCATAAAATTAATTCCGCAGGGTTTAGAAATAAAGTAGTAAGGACAAACATTTACAGTTTGTAAAGGATAAATTGCACTAACTGTGCAGTGTGGTCTAAATGAAACATAAGAATGTTCTTCTCAAGTCTCGTCGAGACTCAGTGCTCACATCAGGCAGAATCTATGAGAGTAATGAGATGTCTAAAACGGAAACATGACCAGGCCATCAAAATGACCTCAAAAATTCACTAATAAGACATCAAAATATCCGAGCCTATCCCAATTGTTTAGATATATCACATTAATCAATTCATGAGTTATTTTTTCTGTGGATTCCATTAAGAAAATCAAAATGACTTTTTAAAGAATGTAATTCACAAACTATAGGATAAATGACAATGGAGAAATAAATGGTTAACCAATAAATATTTCCTTATCTTCAAAATGAGTAACAGATAACGCAGTTCTTTAAAACAAAGAAAGACCCTAAAGAAATACGAGGTCAACACCATGACTTTTTAAAACTGACATTCTGCTAACGTAGACTCACACGTGATATCGTTATTACGTTATTCGATTGGTACAATTTGCCTTGTCTCTGGCTCTTTCCATTTTTTCCAATGACTCTCTTTTTTCTCTTTGTGTTTTCCCTGACCAACTTACTTTCCCCTCTACGTTGTCTCCGGAAGCTCACCTCCGAAAGCACTGGGAAAAGGTGTAATTCTGCCTATTCCAAAGCCAATTAAGCAACATAAAGAATTCCCCATCTAAGAAATATTTTCTTCAGAGACTTAGCAGAGAATTTAAGAGGAGTATCACTTTTCCCTAAAGGGTGAAATGTATGGTTCGTTAATTCAAAGTAAGCAGAGGTATAATTCAGTATAGTTAATTCGGAAACGTTCACATAATTGAAGTGAGCTGTGGCATAGCTAATCCATGCAGTGAGAGTACAAAAATAATTTACACTGCGCTCACAATTCACAATTGGGTTTTTATGTTTGTTTGTTTTGAGGGTTTATTTTTTTGTAAATGGTTTATTTTTTCATTTCTTCTGTCTTATGCAAGTGATTAAAATTAATGTTCGCCAACAAGGATCAGCCCAAATAAAGAATTCAGATTTCTCTCACAGAAAAATCTGTCCAGTAAATAACTTCACATATTTGAGCCGAACATGAAAAATTTAATGGAACGGTCACTGTAGAAGCTCTCAGAAGAAGTCCTCACCTTGGGAAAAGCGTGCAGAGAAAGAACCAGAGAGAAGCTCTGACCCGTAAAGCATGGCTAACAGAGTCTAGAATCTCAGGAGACTACATGAAACCTCAGGAATAAGAAAAGTTAGAGACTTGAGAAAAAGCTAGGAGTTGGTCAATATTTTCAAAATCTGGCTTGCTCAGCTTCTCCTGAGTATTACTGAAAATGCTTAAAGGATTTGTTCTTTCAGCTCAGTTACTTATCTTAAATGACTTAGCAATATTCATGGGAAACTGTAGACTTTAGCATCAGATCAGAGTTTATCAGCACACAGACCTCTGATGACAGATGGGAAAGCGTTAGATCTTAGCTTAGTGTCCTCCAGAGCTTTTTGGTGGTGCTCAGAACCAGGAAATTACACTCGTTTTCTTTTTGTTGCTAAAATTTGGCTCTTAGTCAGTAAAGGGGGATGTTAGGTGTAAATCACAAGAGTATTTGATCCAACTAAAATATTATTTTTGAACTGGGTCTTAAGCTAGACCCTCATGTATATCAGCTGTTCCCAGGCAGAGTAGCAAAAAACATCTGTTCAAAAAAACCTTGTTTATTTTATCATATCTCCTAGTTTTGTGCTTTTAAGTGATTATGACAGTACTGGGAAAAAGACCGGCTTTTCTGTTTTGCGTTTATAGCAAGGAAAGTTTTCAGATAATAAAGCAAAGGAATATAAGATCAGACCCCGCTCTCTTATTGCTCAGTTTCTACAAGGTGTGGACGTTTTGCTGTAGATGAGGAAAGTCTCCCTCACACGTTTCCCCTTGTCTTCGAGCGTCCTCAGATCCGGTCCCCTCTGCCCTCCTTCGTTGTCATTGCAGCCTCTGCCGTGCTGCCTCTCTTTTGGCTTAGCCAGGTCCCCTCCACAGGATCTACTGTCCAGTTCTACCTATGGGCCTAAATGCATGCCAGACAGCAGTAAGTGCCAGAAGCCTCACCTTCCATAGCTAATGGCTCCTAAAATCTTGTTGCCTCTAATGGTGAATTCCAGTTACCAACTCTATCCTTGGGTCTCAGGATCACAGATGATTTCCTTCCTCTCCACTTGTGACCCAGGGGACAGTTCCTGTCTCGTGCTCCTGACTGAGAAACTCATTCCCCTGGAAGAATGAAGGAACCTTAAACCCACCTCGTTTCTGGTTTTGCTAGGTTCCTCCCAGGGCAGGCTGGATTCTGCATCCTGTGTCTCTTCCTGTGAATGGACGCTGTTCTCTCATCACCATGCGTATTACTAGAAGTATAGCGCGTTGCCTCCGTGAGTCTGCCTGGTAGTGGAAGGCTTGTGGCCACCGATCTTCCCTCTACCCAGGAGAGCTTGAACTAGGCCTGCAGTCCCGTACTCAGTGCGCCCTGCGCAGCTGGCCTCCTGCTGCTCGCATCCAGGGCAGCCGCTTGGATAAATCAGTTTTCCTGCCTCTCAGGCCTGGCTGGCTGCTGCTTTGCTTCCTTCTCACTTCTCTCTACTAACTAAATTACCGAGGCCTCGCTTGCCGTAACTTATCCCTGTGTGTTCCCATTCACATATCCACACACCTAGGCGTTCAGTGATACTGTATCAATGTCTATACCTGCTTTTAGGGAACACGTGTAATCCTCGGCTTTCCACTGCAGCCCTGCCCCTCCTGCTCCAAACTCAGATGCTTTGTCTTTCTTCCCAAAGCCCATCGAAGGTAACAAGGAAGACAAAGAATTCTCTTCAGCTCTTTTCTTTGTACTTAACTTCCCCACCACAGCAACCCACAGCGCCGCCAACCTTCCGCCCAAAATCAAAAGCTCTAGGAAGACAATTAAATAAATAAGAGAGTCTTGAAGAAGGCCAGAGTGGCAGCAGCAGACAGAAAAGTAGAACTAAACTGAGATTAGGGGGGCTTGTTGAGGCCAAACAGCCTAAACCTCGTAGACCACAGAGAGTGATGTGTAATAGGTCATCGGAAGAGGACCATTTGAAAGAATAAAGGAACACTAACTGTGGCAGGAAACCAATGCAAAATGAGACCGCATAGAATACCTTGGGATGTTTGTCAAACTCATAAATAAGGGAATGTTATCTCTAGTCTAAGAACAAGGAACCAGTTGAGTGTTAGGTTCATTATCTGCATTTCAGATTGCATCTGTGGTGGGAGGATTAGTCCACAGTGTAGCCCCACCCCCTCTCAGAAATGCGTCCTTGCTGCGGGCAGGTCTGACAGGAACTATCACTGGCACCCACGTGCCTGCTCCGATTGGTTTTACCCCTGGGTAATGCTTCTGGGACCACTGAGGGAATGTGACTTTTCCTGTCGCATGTCACAGGCCAGTTGACCTAAACTTGAAGCATTTAAAGATGGTGTGGGTAGTGATGGTGGCAGGACCTTGCAGTACTTAATTTTCAAGTGAAAACTTGTGTTTTAAAAAAATAGTTATTAATTACATTATTTTTATTTTAAGTGATGCAGACATCTCAAAAAGAATTTTTAAAATAGAGAATTATAAATATAGTTTGAGTCCTTTATTTTACACTTCATTTTCCCATGTCATTAAAATATCTTGGTAAATATTATTTTAATTTCTCCATACTATGCCATTATCTGGAGATACCATATCTTAATAATTTCTCAATTGTTGAACATGTAGATAAAAAGTTCAGCAGAGATATGTATCCGTATTTCAGACCTTGCTTTATAATGAATTCCTAGAAGTGTAATTAGTCTATAAACCGATAAGAACATGTTGAAACCTCTTGATACATATTGCCAAACTGCTTTCTAGAGAGTTTGAAGTGATTTATAAACGTATCGGCATTGTAACCGAAAGCCCAAGTCACCATCGTCTTGTCACATTGCGCATTGTGCTGTCAGAAAATATGTCAATCTGATAAAATATACGATATATCATTACTGTTTTGACTTGCATTTCTTTAATTTATGGTAAGTTGAAACAGTATCTCACATATATTAGCGATTTCATTTTCTCTTGTGAATTGCATGTTCATGATTCTTACCTATTTCATATTTCTTATTAAAGTCTACGTGTTTCTTTTTTAATCAGTTCATGCAGGCTTTACATAAACTTTTTTTAACCTACTTTTTTTTTTTGGCTTTCCTTGGGTTTGTATTGTTTTTCTTTCTAGATTGCTGAACCATTTTAAAAGTTAAATTGTTTCTAACATAAAAATCTTACTTTTTAACTTAAAAATATAATGCATGGTAAGTAAAAACAATTGAAACTATGAAAACAAAGAATTTAAAACTTTCCTCTATTTTTCTATGTTAATAGTAAAATGACTTAAGATTATGATTTGCTTTCTGTGTGACGCTTTCAGACGTGATATTTCATGTTACTAGGCGCCATTAAATTTCAATTTAGTATTTAATCCGATGTTTTTATGGGAGTGCTGTTTCGTAAAATTTCTTATATCTTTAAATTTATTATGATTTTCTAGTTTTGTCACTTGATGGTCAGAAAAGGTAGCTTGCACCATTACTGCCTTACAGAGATTATTTTGGTTTTCTTTGTGGTTCAGGATGTGATATATTTTTGTCAATGTGGCACGAACAATAGGAAATATTTTTTTATCAGTTTGCAAGGAAAATTTATACCCATGAACTAATCAACTTTATTAAATGTATTTTTCAACACTTTTGTGTTACCATTTGTCTAGTTCTGCAGGAAACTGAAAGCAGGATCCACATGGGCTCCTTAATCAGTCGTAGATTAAAAATACATTCTAAACTCTTCCACCAGAATGAATTTGTCGGTTTTTCCTTCTATTTCAGATGACTTTTGGTTTGCCATGTTTAGGATCTACTTCTAGGTAGATGGTTGTGATCACCACTGTTGAGTCTTCACTGGGAACTTTACTCTTTAGCAATAAAAATGCTCTATGTCTACTTTTATCAAATAGTAATATTTCTTGATTATTTCACATATTCTTGATCATTTAATTTTTTATTTTGTTAACTTCGAGTTTACAAAATTAAAAAAAAAAGCATTGATCTTTATAAAAGAAAAACAGCAGGTAATTTTGTTATTTATTTCTCTGTGGTTATTTCAGTGCTCAATCGAACCATTTTGAGAATCGCTATCTCATTCCTGATTTCCTTATTTTTGATTTAATTTTTATCTGCCACCTCCAGAAATACATCAGCCTCTCCATACCTTAAGGCTGAGGTTTGAGAAATAGACTTACCCTTCATCCCATCTAGACCCCCTCACTTCCTCTCCCATCATCTCCTGCCCCAAACTGATACCAGAAATATGTACCCGCTTCAGAAGACACCTCATTGTCCCCCTGCCCCTTTGTGGGTGTGCCAGACCCCACGGTGGTGTTTGGGGCCATTTTCTCTTCCTCAGGACTAAAACATAATGGGTGCTTACCAATAGAATCTAAACTGATACGTTTCTTTGGATAAGAAAAATATTCTGAAATTCCTGTGAAAGTTTTTGTTCTCTTGTTTACATCCTTTCATCTGTATGTTGAGTTGTTAAGCTGAGTTCTCCATATTTACCATCACTTTCACCCTATTATCCTCTTCTGGTTTTTGTTCCAGAAAAAAAAACTTGAATTTGCCTTCTTGTTTACCGATATTATTTCCTACAACAGCTAGCCTGATCCTAAAACCGTTGTTTTAAATCATTTGGCCCTTGCATTTTTTATTTCTTGTTCATTCTTTACCTTTCATATTGTCTAACGCAACTGGATATTCTTGTTGCGAGTCCATCGCTTTGTTCTTGTTGTTTTGTCTGTTTCCTACACCTGTTTCTAACGCGAGATTCACTTCCCATCTCCTAAAATAGGAGTCATTCTTTGGGCAGAACATGAGCATCACTATGCCAGAGCTCCGGGCCCTGCTTCTTACTGAATGCCCTGTCTCTAGCGGGAGAGTTCCTTGCACGTGTTGTATTCTTTTTGGTCAGAATCTGGAGGTTCCTCCTTGAACATTTTTGGCGGGACTCTCAGCAGTCCCTAATGGAATTTAGTGCCCAACTTAGCGGGCGCCATTAAAACAGCCTACGTTTTTCTAGTGTAATGGCAATGACTAAAGTTTTACCAGAACTTTAAATCTTCTCCTCAAATAATATTCAGTGTCTGCTGCTCTCTGCAGAGCACTCAGTGAGACCTAATGGAACATGCGAGGTGACTGTGAAATGTGCTGTGTTCTCAGAAAGTGCAGGACTTCATGGGGGAAAGTACCATCATGAGCAAGAATAAACGCCACACGAAAGTGTGCAGGTTACAAGCCGAAGGGAATGCGTGTACCTCGTTAGGGAGTTCCAGAGACAGGAAGGACCAGCCTGCCTCTCAGGGTCACGGCGTTCTTTGTGATGCTGGTATCTGAACCGGATCTTGGAGGATGGGCAAGTTTTTAGCCATTATTTTTTTAGATGAGAGGAAAAATAACATGGAAAAAGAGGACAGTTTAAGACATATGTGAATAATATTATAGGTAACATTGAAGAATATACTTAGAGGAAATGTAAGTTGAATATAGAAAAAGAATAGGACATGCATTTGGAAAGATGCAATGAAACTAGATTACATCATGCAAAGGCAGTAAAGTTTTCTAAACAGGAGAGAAAAAAAGAGAGCTCCAGAACCAATATTTACTGAGTATACACTCAGTGCTTCTGTGTCATTTCATTTCATTGTTGTTCCTTTGGTGGGCGTTCATCACCACATGTATATTTTGACCTCTTTTTTTTTTAATGAAAAGCGATATTGAGAGCAGCGGGAATATAATTATCAGAGTGGGGACAGTCTCATTTCAGAGCCGGAGACGTCAGCCTCACGAAGGCTGAGCTGCGCACGTGCGTGGCACCCCGCCAGGGAGAGTCAATGCCAGACGTGGATGCCCTAGGGGTCCACCGGCTCTAAAACCGCTTTGCTGTTGCTCGTTGTCTTGCTCTGCAACACGCTCCCTCTGCTCGTGCCTAGAATTCCACTTCATGACACTTCACCTAACAGAACGAGATAAATTTTCCATTTCCTGTTCCCTCTTCTTATTTCAGGCTCTTATTATTTCTGCCGCCTGATGCCCTGTTTTTCTGAGTGTTCAGCGTCAACATCACTTCTTTTTGAATATGTCCTGATTCCACCCTCCCCCACGCAGCAGGCATCTCCAAACTGTAAGTACACAGTCTGGCCACACCACTAGTGTGTTTCACACTTATTCACATAATTATTAACTCTCCCACCTCCTGGTAAGCCCCTGGAATCCAAGGCTTCATAAACCAGCAAATATGCCTTGAGTTGCAGAAATAATAAGTGAAATAGGCCCTCCCTTGGCTCGAATGAGCCTTTCCTGATGAAAGAGTCATATGTGTACACAGTGACAAAATAACGTGATCACTCTATAGAGCAGAAAGAAAGCTGTGGTCCCTCTGCCCCTGCAAGAATACCTCGTATATAACCAGGCAATTAGTCACTGGTTTTTGAACGAAGAGGTTAAAACATTCATGTACATGTGATGTGTGGCAGTGTGGTTTCTAATAACCTACTCTGGAGTTACTCATTTTAAAAATACAAACTGTGACATATTTCATTTTCAAAACATGAAAAGAGACATTACCTTAAACGTTTCCTCTTGGAAAGCAGGAATGTTCTTCCTACTGTATCCAGCTGTGCTCGCACCTTCCTTCCTCACAGGCCTGCATTTGAGATTACCGTAAACTTGGCCCTCATTCTGTCCGCCTTTTCCGTGCCACTAGAAACAGCATTTTCCTGGTATTTCTATTGAAAATACTTTTGGCTCATAGTTTTTGTCTCTCTGGCACGGGGAGGGGGTGGAGGTAGAGGACGAAAAGGGCCAGTGTGACAGGATCCTGGAGGAGACTGTGTTAGCCAAGCACGCGTGGGATTGCCCCAAGCCCCCCAGTGTCTGGATTCCGTCTCACCTGAGAAGAGGGAAATACAGAGAAATGTCAAGTCTCCTTGCACTTAGAAAGCAGAGGGCCGTGGTGGTGTCAGTGCGAAGAACTTGTTCTACGGCAGTAGCAAGCATCGTTGTTAATAAACACATTCAAGGGTCCTCCTTGCATATGGTTAATGACTATGTCTGTTCATTCTGAAGTAGGGCCTTTGAGCTTCACAAACCGGTTTCCAAGATATTGATGCCTCCAAAACTTTGGCAGAGAAAGGGAAGAGGGGTACAGCCAGAAAGACCTTTGTCCTCAAACTCCACTCTGTCCATACTCAAAATGCAGAGCAAAGCAGGTACAACATAGCCACTTAGCCTTTCTCTCCCTGTCCAAACGTTCTACCGTGGCCAGAGAAATAAATATACGTGCCCCCCTGCCCCCTTTTCTCAGCTTTTGGAATCTGTTCTCTCTCCTGGGTGTGTTTTTCCCTTGGCCTTGATTTGTCCTGTAATTTGACAGCCACTCTAAGCCAACAATCTCAAATAGTTTTAAATATTATTTGGTGACAAGATGTTCCAAGTTTGAAAACTTGAAGAAACCAAAAGCCAAAGATATAAAAAGATCATATGGTAAGTTAGCATCAGAGCTAGTGTTTATGTGTCTAGTACATTATGCCGTAAAACCTATATAAAATAGGCATACATGCATATATGAATAAATATATATTCATATATATTTATGTATTATGTGTGTATACATATATATTTAAACAGCTGTTCAAGGCAGTATCATTTGTATAAAATAGATCTGCTACTGAGTCTTAGCTTTGTTACTTAGTAATTATTGACCTTGAGCTATTTAACCTTCCAAGTCTAACCTTCCTTATCTGTAACATTTGGATAGTGATATTCACCTACTTCTTGTTATTAGAATTTAAAATTTAAGAACATATATAAATCACCTAGCAGGAAACTTGTTTCAAAGTAGGAGCTCAATATTACTAGTGCTGTTGCTTTTGTAAATGTTCCAGATTTGCCCCAAAAGATAACCGTAAAGGTTATCCCAGTTAAAACAACCCAAAAGGCTACAAAAGCTTTCCTGGTATATTTTCCCATGAGCGTTTCTGTTTCTTTCCCTTCCCCTGCATGACTCAAGTGTGCTCACCACGAGTATGGTTCTGAGCAAAAAGGTGATTGGAGAATAAGACACCAGGAGAATAAGCATCATTTTATGGGTTAAGTGGTGCTGTTTTCTACATGTTGTTCCTTGTGTCTCCCTTTATCATTGGCTGATTTTGATTTTACAGACCATTCACATTATGAAAAAAAAAATAGTCCATTTTGTTAATCCAGTTAATGAGCAAGTCAGTTCTATTTTTTAAAACCATCAATTCTGTCGCTTTATAGAGTTGGCTTTTTTTCTCTCCACCGGACCAATCAATTAGGTATAATAATACAGTTTGTGTGGCTCAATTACAGTCCATTTCTCTGCCATTTACTGTCAAAATACAAAACTTTATTCTTTATATTTAATGAGTATGAGATCTATTTTCTTTATTAGTTTGGTTTCCTAGTGACATGGAATGTGATTTAAGTGTTCACGACAGCAACTTGATTTTAAGCAATTATTCTGGTACCATCGATGAGGCGTGAGTCTCGGGTGAAGGTCAGGAGCTCACCGTCACCTTCCAGTAGCAGTGCAGATGGCATTGGGGGATCATCCTTCTTGGCAGGAACCTGGCGCGGTCTGTTTCAGTCACAGAACACTGACTGCATCATCCAGGAAGTGTGAAAGCTCTTGCAAGTTTACTGTAGTAACAAGGGGTTAAAGGTTTCATTCGGCCTTTCACATTTGAGAGGAACATGTTGGCATGGGTCTTTTCTAGACTTGTGGAACAGTTTGATAAGGATTGGCCCATAAACAAAGTAAAATATTTGTCAAGGCAATGAATATGTCCACGTCTGCCTTACATTACAGGCCTCTCTGATTTTTTTTTTTAACACTCCATCTCTTATCTGTGCTTTGTAGACTTAAAATTCTCATTATTTTTGAGGCGATTACTTTTGTTCTCTCTTTAATCTCTCCACTTCACATTCAGTATATGAGTCCAAAGCCTGTACCTAGAAATCACGTGCGTCTCCGTAGTTTATGCTGATGGCCTCCTGCCAGTCGACACAAAGGTTAAAGCTTGAGATGTAACATTTTTTTCGCGTTAGTATAAGGGGATAGACTTGATGGTGGCACTAAACTGTCCACCTTCCCTACTTCGTCTTGGAAGAATAAACTTAGGAAATGCGTTAGACGTAACGAAGCAAGCGTGCCAGCATTGTCGCTCTTGCTGCTTCAGTGGGAAAACGCTGGCGTGAAGAGGAATACTTCCAGGAATGGCTGGAGAAAAAATAATGATTAACGTGCTCCTGGTTTTCAGTTGGCTCAACTGGGTAATGCCATTAACTCTTTTTGTTCCTTGTAATATATGAATCTCTGTAATATACGAATCTTTCTGTGGGAATTTAGTATGTCATGATGAATGGCACAACATAGGCGAACATTTCTTGCCACACTTTCTTAAAGTTTGGTAGCCAACAAATATTGCTCCTCACAGTATAACGAGGACTTGGAACGTTTTGATTAAAATCGACGCCTCCCGATGTCAGACCTGGTGTCCAGCGTAACGTCCGTTAGCTCACGGCTGCGTTAGCAGGGCTGGTGGCGAGAGTAAGGGAGGGGATGTTGTGAAACCCGTAGCGTCCTCCTTAGTTGGTGATTTTCCCATGCCCTGTGTCACTTACCATGTCATTCTTCATATTCACTGGAAACAAGATGTCCGAACGACATCCAGAGCCATCGCATATTTTGGGAGGTCTGGTTAGTTTTCATGACACGAGTCAATGTGGGCTCTCGGAGGCCATCTTGAAGACTGCCTGTCACACCGACTGTCTGCACCTCAGTGTCCAACAGGCTCTCAGTCATCTAACCCTGTAAAGGTCCCTTAAAATTCCTGTAACATCCTAGGAAGCTCTGCTTATTTAATGAAGTGCAGACAGGAGATTTAAGTAAAACATTTCTCTATGAACTGTGGAATGAAGGGCTTTTCTAGGAGGTTGAAGTGGGAGAGCCTTTTGGACTGGAGTATCTATGGAAATTTACACGTTGTAATGAGATATGAGTAAACACTTCTGGCCACATACGTGTCTGTCGGGTAGTAAAATGCATCACTTAATTTCTACACCTTGTGAGAGCCCTTCACATATACTATTTTTATAATTACAACTAAGCAACTGGTCTGTCCTTGGTGTGAGAATTGAGGTTCTCACAGTTAGAACAGTGGCTCTCGGCTGGGCTGGTATTGCTCCCCCTATTCCCCACCCCACCGACCCCGAGACATTCGCACCGTCTGAAGATGTTTTGGGTTTTTACGACTGTGAAGGGCAGTGGTCCAGTCATTTAGGGGGTAGACTCCAGGGATGCTGCATCGGACCTGTCCTCCTAGTCACCGCCAACAAAGAGTTACCCGGCCCATGTGGCAATGGCGTGATATTCAGAAACTCTGAGTCGGAAGTATTATAAAACAATAGAAGTTGTGGGAGAGGATTTGCTTCCTAAAGCTATTATCTCACTTGCAACCTCTCAGTCTCAGCAGGATCTATGGTCACTCTAGTTGCTGGGTTTCCATCATTCATTCAACAAGATGTTTTAGTGAACTGCAGCATGCCAGGCACTGGTCACATAATGATGAGCAGACGCAGACCGTGTCCACGCTCTTTACGGAGTTTAAGTCTGGTGGGGAGGTCAGATCAAATTACGGCACTAATGAATATGCAACTGCAAACAAGAGCCTTAAAAAAAATTGGAATTTGATTCTATGAGAAGACAACATAGGAAACTGACAAATTTATGGTGCTCGAGGCGGCTCCTCATGGAACTGGTCCTTGAGCTGAGAGCTGAGGGCCGAGCTGAGGAAAGGCGGGGGAGGGGAATTCCGTCCGCAGCGCCTGGTGGCTCGAACGCAGAACACGGGAGTGGCCCCGGAAGGAGCAGAAGGCAGCACAGAGCAGACGATGCCGTGTCTGTGAGCCATGAGGACATAAGGACAAGCCGCTGATGGTTTTTATGCAGGAGACTTGCAAGATTGGGTTTAACATGGTTGAGCAGTGGGATGCAAAAAATGTCGCTCAGTGACCAAGTGTCAACCT
The DNA here is from genome assembly GCA_003508835.1 of Eonycteris spelaea. Taxonomy (NCBI): domain Eukaryota; kingdom Metazoa; phylum Chordata; class Mammalia; order Chiroptera; family Pteropodidae; genus Eonycteris; species Eonycteris spelaea. Next base: position 157,752 of record PUFA01000150.1, read on the forward strand.
TGAAGAAAGACTGCTGGAATGTCACAGTGCTCTCTTGTAGTCCTTTGCTATTCAGTAATTTATCAGTAACTTGGATGAAAATGAAGATGGGCCAAACAAATTGATAGGTGGCAAAATCCTGGAAGGAATCTACTATCGCAGACAATAAAATCTTTAAAACCCCAAATTATCTCAAGAAATCAGATCAATCAGTAAGCTAATACTAAGTAGAAGAAAGCTGAAGAGCTACATGTGAAAACCTCTACTTCATGTGTTAATTTTAATAATTAAGTGTAGAGTCCCAGTTACAGGTTTGGCTTCAGTAGTAGTTTCTGTGACATTATCTACGTGTTTTATAGCTTACTATGAGTCATCATTACGCTACGGTTTCATGAAGAAGCCAACGCAAGTTTAGGTTAAATTAATGAAATAAACAGCCCGTGCGTTTGCCAGCCCCTGTGGCGATGTTATAGTCATGTCCAAGTACCGTACCAGAAGCAGGACCTTGAGAAACTACAGTGCATCTAGACAGAGACAAACTCTGGTGAAGGAAAACCAAAAAGAAAATGATTTCATGAACTGGAAATCATGATAAAATCTTACAGACAAGAATCGTAGAGGATTAGGACATTTTATCTGGCAGCGTGAAAATTCAAGCAGAAGCTATAAGATTGTTTTCCAGAGCACTCTTAAAGAGTCCTCTTGATCTTGGAAGGGAGCTTCAACTAAACAGATGAGTTTGGCTTTTTCTTCCGATTCTAACAGTCCATTAAAGTCCATGAGCATGAATCCTTGTGCTCGTTTGTTTTCCTGGCTGCCAAACACCTGAACCTTCTTTCTCCACATATTAAATGTCTCACTTTCTGAGTCTTAGTGGGAGACAGAGCCTTCCTCCCTCTAGAGAAAAGAAAAATGCCAAATCTTTATTTTTACAGCCTCCTGTGCACAGAGGACACAGAATTCATGATCTCACGCCAGTCCATCAGCAGCACCTGCTCTGGCCTCTGTGCGGTGAGCATTCGGGGTCAAAGAGGCCCCTTTGGGAGCAGGTGGCGCCATCAGATCCGGAAGCAATAAACAGCAGGCAGAGGCGGCGGCACTGGTGTTCTTGGCCCCCATTGCTCCTGGCTGTTTTCTGAGCCAGGTCCTGCAGCTCTCCCTAAGAGTCTGGTTTTGCTCAATATCATTTTAATAAGCGCGTCTTTAGCTGAAGTCACATAGATTTGGTTTTGTTCCTTGCAATGACAAACCCTGCTTGGTACAGTCTCAAGTGTGTATTTCACCTCACGTTAAAACCCACATTCCCATGAGGCAGTGAAAGGCAACAGATGTCAAATTCCAAGTGAGGCTCCTTGTCACCACCGCTCAGTTTCCCAAAGGGCGTGGCCCCAGGGCCCTTTCCTCACGGGGAACAGCTTCCCGGTCAAGGATTTACAAATAAAACAGACAGGAGAGGGCTTGGTGAAGGTACTATTGAAATATTCAGTCAATCCTCGTTATTCACAGATCCTGTAACTATTTATTTGCCTACTCCCTAACATTCATTTGTAACCCCAGAAACAACCCTTGCTGCACTTTTGTGGTCATTGCTGGACATGCGCAGAGCAGCGAAAACTGTCAGTCACCCAACTCGCCTGCGCCCAGTGGGGGTCGAACACCGGGACGCGGCTCTCACACTGCGAACAAGCGGCCTTTTCGCAGTTAGCGCCATGCTCTCCTCGGGCTGCTGCTTCTGCTTTGCGACTTTACTGTCAAGGTGGCCCAAAGCCTGGTGCGGACGTGCTGTCCAGTGTTCTAGGCGCAGCAAGGCCGTGCCGCACCTTCAGGAGACAACAGCTGAGTTAGTTCGGCTTCGGCTCCGGCATGAGTTTCAGTGCTTGGCCATGAGCTAAATTAACGAAGCAACGACATATGTTAAATGGGAGGCCTCAACGGAAACACGCGTAAAACAAAGTCATTCACGTATTGATGGGTTGATGACAATGCTGTGACCAGAGATGCAGGAACCTACTTCTGTCTCTCCCCCAGGAGCAACAGTTCAGTGTTGTGGCAGCTTTATACAACAAAATGTCATGAACAATGAGAAGGAACCGGATTTGGGGAGAACAGTTGCTGTATCATGAGCCCACGTCACACCCCAAAAAGCGAGAGGGAATTGTGGGCCGCCTTTCCCTTCTCACACATAGGGAGGGACCCGCACAGGACTGAGTGAGAGCTCGCTCTGTGTTTCCCACACCTGGGGCATGATGAACTGCTGTCAGACCCCAGAAGAGCTAGAGAGCAGCTGGGAGGACAGGTGACTGCGGGGTGGTCTGGGGAAGGGCACAGAGTGGGTGCGCGTCTCCCTCTGGACAGGCAGCAGGGCCCCGGAGTGGGCTGAAGACGCCAGAATGAAGCCCTCTTAGAACCTGTGCAGCGGGGCCATCTGCAGGCAGAAGGGCCTCGGCAGGGAGAGGCTAGGGTCGTGCTGACCCGCTGCCAGTGGCCTCCTAAATAAAGAGACTGCAAAGGAGGGTGCCCAGAGGGACCTCTGGGAGACCCACAAAGTGTCCTTGGACAGGAGGAGTCAGCTGTGCAAGTCCAGCAGGGCAAAGTCCTGATTTTGTTGTGCCTGGAAGAGTTGCTTATCCCCGTTCCTCCCTCTCCTCCCCTTAGTTTCAATCATGGTGGGACCTGGGCGGGGAGGGTGGGGGAAGGGGGAAGGAGGGTGGGGATGGGGGGGGTGACAAACAAAGGATGAGGAGGCCAAGCAGTGCAAATGAGGAAACAGAGAAACTGATAGAACTTCCTTTCCCAGTAAGGGTCTCCAGCCCAGAGCCGCAAGGGAGAAAAGGTGTCACGACCAGTTTGTGGTCTGGTTTATTACTATTTCTTAGTCGGTGTTATGTCTATGACATAATGTGTCAGTAGCACTATGATAAGTCTGCCAGAGCTTTCAGACAGGAGCACCCACAGGTGGACGGTGGTAGGAAACCGGACTGAGTAGTGGCTCAGTTCTGTCATGAGTTCATGCCTGGGTGACTGGCAATCTGTGGTTGCATAAGGTTTTGCTGTTGTGTGTGAGGTACTGGAGTGCTGCGTCCAGGGCCGGCTTCAGCTCCTGATTCACCACATCGTGACCGTGGCCCTCACAAATTCACCCTCACGAGACTTGAATTCGGTCACATACAAAGTGGAGATAATAGTATTTTAGAAATATGGGTTCGTAAGCGTCATTCTTGGACCAAACCCCAGTAAGAGGACAGTGGCATAGCTGGAACGTGGCCTTCTCAGGTCCTGAAGGAGATGGCCATCGTGAATGGTGTCACCTGAAGCCACATGCTCATGAGGGAGGTGAGGTAGAGTGCTCCTTCCTGTGTGCTCACCTGCTTCCAATATGCTTCTCTGTTTTGGGCAAACTAAAAGGGGATCCAGTCTACTCTTCCTACAGATATATCTGGAGTTTCTTCCCAAGAAGCCATGGTTCACTTGAACTGTTGCAAGATAACTCTCCATCATAGGTTAGTGTGAAGATACAATAAAATACAAATAATGCATATAAACCACTTCATAACATTAAGCATACAATACACAATTTAAAATGAATCTAAAATTGCTAATATAATTAATATGATTTCGATATGTTCTATTTCCACTGTTTAAGACATTTTACTCTTTTGTTCCAGCTCATTGGTTGTCAGAATATACAGCTGGAAGAGGCACGTAGGGATTATTTAGGGTCAGCTCCCTCCCCATGGCTAGGCTAACCTCCAGCTGCCGAAGGTTTTCACCACATTTTATAATTTATTATTAGTGTACCTACAGCGATGTTCCTAACAATGCACTTGGATGACACAAGAAGATATTTCTTATATCTATCTAAATTTTCTCTTGATAAAATTCTAACTCGTACTGTTCTTTTAAAACCTGTGGAGATGAAAAATTACATAGCAAGTGAAACAGAGGGCTCCCCTCTGCCCGACGCGCCTTCTGGGCTCGGTCACAGCGCCGCCAGGTTGCCACAGCTTTCTCAGGCTCAGAAACTCAGTTCTTTCATCTGTTGCTTCACCTAGTTTCCCATCGATTTTTTTATCCTTTTTTTATTCCAGCCTTTTCACATTTAGTTTTATAATGTGCTGCCAAACTTGGTTATAATACTTTAAAAGGTTGTTTCTATCATTAAGTATATGAAATGATTATTTTTAGCATTTAAATAATGTAGCATTTTATACAGTACTGTATTGTACTTATTTCAAAAATGTCCCACAATATAACAGTAATTGTAAAAGAAAGCGTCCCTTTAGCGATCATTGGTTGGCTACAAGTCATCTGGGTTCCCTTAGCTTTCCCGAAGTGTTAGTAGCTACACAGCCAATATCAACATAAAGGCTTCATCAATATAAAGGGTTTCACTGAATTGAATATTTAATTGAACGTGTAATTTCTAGTTTAAGAACGTCTACAGGTAGTATCCAAAGCAAAAATAAACGAATGAATGAATGAATGAATGAATGAATAATAAACAAACATATAAATAAATAGAAATATGAACAAAGAAGAAATTTAAAATCAAGTTAAATGATTGAAAAGAAATCAAAATTGTAAATGTTGAAGTGTCCAACTTCTACTGTAAGCACAGAGTTCCAAGAAGGAAAAAAGTCAAATGGGGAAGTATTCATCTTGATTTCTCTGACGTGTGGCAATTTTCCTGGAGAGGGAGGAGGTTTAAAGGAATTCAGACATCAAAATACTTAATTTTCCCAGGAGTTAGATGAGTAGAAAAATAAGCTTTGCTGAGGGAAAATTAACTTTGACCTCTGTGCTGACCTACAGGCAACTTAATTTTGTAAATTCTTTTGCATTTCAGATGTCTTAATTTTCCCCCAAATGATCATCATCTCTTAAAAGAGGATCAAATGGAATGATAGTTCTTAAGACTATAAATCGTAGTCTGACAAGATCTGATTCCGAGACTTGAACTTTCATGAGAGCTGCTCCTGTAGTCGGCAAAATCTGATCAGCTCCTGGGAAAGAAACACACTTGGGGTTTTTTTGTTTTTTTGTTTTTTTTTTTAAGTCAAAATTTGAAGTGGCCTAAAAAGAAAAAGTTAGACTACTCATAGCAATTGTAGAAATAAATTTCAAGACACTTCAGAACAATTTTTTTTAAATGTACAACATATTCCCAGGTCACTAAGAAAACAAAATAGCACCATTGTGTTTTACTACTTAATTGGTCAAAGGCATTGGAAAAACATATTTTATATATTCAGCAGGCTCACCTCAGTCCTATTTGCACTGGCAGATCAAAAGCACTTTACAATGAGTATATCAAACACAATCAGAAACTGAGTTAAGAATCTAGAAAATGCCATGAAAAAAAAAAGAAAAGGAACGTTGGAACAAATTCATAACCACATCAAAACAGTACGAAATATCTAAAACACTTCTTTCTTAGTGAAAATGAATGAGTATTTGATATATGACCAAGGAAAAAAGATCAAACTCTAATATCAACTTGCAGGAGGGTACAGCATAGCAGGGGAATGAGAAGCCATGATCATGTGTATTGAAGAATGATATTTCTCAGTGCAATATTATAAAGCAGTATTTCTTTATTTTACTTTATTGTATTCTGTATATAAATCTTCTATCGGATAATGAAATTTTCAAAAAGTGGGGCTTTGTTTACTTTAACTTTATATTTCCATTTCCTCACAGATTATCTGCCTCATAGAAGATGCTCAATGCATGTATATTAAGTGAATTGACAATACTCTTTCTTATTGATACCTCAGTTCTAGATGGCTTAATTAAAATTTTATTTCATAATCTTGATGTAGAAAAAGTACAATAATTTAAAGCCAGAAGGCCTGGATTCTAATTCTGACTTTTCAACAAACTAATTTTATGTCTTTTCATGTTCTCAATTAAATGAGACTAATAAATGTGAAATACAATAAGATGTAAATGGCTCAATAAAAAAGAATAAGTGAAACGATACATTAAAATATGATAAACTTAGAATAGTAGTATGAAACTTCAAGTAGAGTTCCAGGATAAGGAAGCAAATATAGCCTTTTGTCTAAATCAAAAACAGAGCATGTGCCCTGAAGGTATGTATACTTTCTAGGCTGAAGTTTTGAGGCACTTTCAGTTTTAAAAATCTTCAAGGAGCTTCTCTCCTCATGAGGACCAGCCAGGATTCCTGGATCAGCCGCTGGAAGCCTGGAAACAGGGGAAAAGGATCACATATAAGATCCTGATGGCATCTACCTCAGTTTTGGAAAAGCTACTGTGCCAGAATGGTGCGATTGTGGGTTCGCGTGTGGCTGGTTTTTGCTTTGTTTAAGGCACGTAAGCAGGGATGTTGCTGGGCGGGCCCCGCCTGTGAAGGCGACGGTGCTCTGTTGTTGAATAGGGAAGAGGCAGCACTACACCGCAGTTCTGTTAAACGTGGAGCGTTGATACAAGGTGGGTCCGGGGACATGCGGAGGCGTGTGCTGGTCTGACAGACAGAACAACTATTGGCCAGTGTCCGTGTCCTCCTCTTTCCAGACACGTGGAAGAGTCGCGTTTTCCTACTCTTTTGGAATTGAACCAGGATGAATGATTTCTTCCAGCGGATGAATATCGAAGCGGTGTAGTGGGCATCTGTGTGTTCGTGTCCTCTGCCCCTCGGGAAGGGCCTGTGGCGCAGCACGAGATGGCAGGGTCACTCTGCCTGCGTCACTGGCCTGCTACGGGGAAGACCGGCGACCCATCTGGTCCTTTGGCAGGCCTTACCTGAGCAAGAAAGAAACTTTGTTTGGGTAAGCCACAAAAGCCAGGCTGCTCTCTAACTGCATCCTCTACCCTGTCTAATAACGTGGCTGCCATGTGTCATGGCACGAAATGCAAAAGGTTTGAGTTTCGTGTGAGTCCTTTGTAAAGTGGCTAAAGTAGAAAACGGAAAGGTAATTGCTGTTGAAACTGAAGGACTCGTGGCTCCCTGGGTAGAGGAAGCTCATGAGCCCTGTGGCACCAGTCGGCCATGTTTGAGTCCAGGCTTTGCTGCTGGTGAGCTGCATGCTTCTGAGCAAGGTTACCTCATGTGTCTCGGTCTGTCACCCACCCGTACAATGGGAATCATAGTCTAAAAGTAGACGGGGCTTCTGTGTGTGTTGAGATTATGTCAAAGGGTTTAGTACAGTTGATCCTCAACACATTTTGTTTTCCTCCCCAATTTTTCCTTTATTCATATGATCACCTATGATATTCCTTGAAAGGAAAAATGATATTCTAAACTCTGAGCCTACAGTAATGGACAGAACAACAAATATCTGTCCATATATGGCAATGGGATGCAAAAGCCAGGCATTCAACTAGAGGAATTATATGTCAGTGACTTTCCTCTGAGATATCGAATAAGAACTGTAAAAGCTTTTTAACATTTAGTGTAGTGTGTGCACTGGATGATAAATTTACTTTCCTTTTATGGGAAATAAGACCAGACTGTGAGCTGCAGGAGGTAAGAAACAGCATCTACCTTTTCCCTAGTATATTTTCAGTGCTTGGCACAGAGCCTAACCAAAGCAAACGTTCCCCATTATTCACTAAATTAACAAGTTAAATGAAGGAGTGAACAAATTAAGTGTTCACTGACGCAGAGAACAGAATAAAATAAATGCATTGATTGGAGCCTATTTTCTTCCTTTCATGTATTTACTTATGCAGTAGATATTCAAGCTTTGCTTTGGGTGTTGAAGGTAGAGCAGTATATGAAACCAAGTCCCTTTCACATTTTTCACGTTCTCTGGGTCCTTAAAATTATTTTTGATGACAGGTGGGTGGGCAAGTCCCTTTGTGTTCTGAAAATAGCTTTTTCAGCGATCCCACTGCAGTGCACTTGGTACATTGGCATACCATCAGATTAGTCTAGATACTTAGGAAATAGTTGGCAGAGTAGTCAAGATTCACTGTGTCTGTGGCTTCACTTTCCAAAAAAAATAGGTACTGAGATTTGCATTCAAACTTCACTGCTACATCCGGCTGTGTTTCCGCATCATCAGCCCATGGGTTAGTGATTAAGAATGCTTTAGCTGGAGAGAAAAAATCATTAATCAGGTTTGTTTTATAACAGTGACTTAATCTCTGCTTCTGAGGGAAATAAATAATAAAAAGCGAAAAGGCAAATCTTAAATGACATGATGCCTTAAAGGTAACAAGTCAACCGTTTCAACATAACTCATAGGTGTGGTTAATCTAGATACGCGATGTCCTACAAATGAGCAAGTTAGGGTGCTCGCCTGCATGCAGATAAGAACTTCCTGCCTGGTGTTTTGTTTCTTCGCCATGCATCCCCATCCGCTTCATGAAAGAGGAGAAAATAGCCAGTGTGACAGGTAGATTAGTTCTGCCTCATTCTTACCCCAAAGCCATTGTAAGGAGTTAATATAATATATACAATGTCTCGGCCACTATTTCTGCTATCTGTTATTAACATTAAAAAAACAAATTACATTTATATTAAAATAAAAGAGATTTAATTCAGACTTTAAAAGATAGCCATAACAATCGTAAGGTTTGTTAGACACCTGTAGCTAGGAAACCTTTGGCAAAATGTTGAACTCTGTGCTGTGTAATAATATTACATTCCCCAAAATATTAATGAGAGGTTAAGTAAGGTGATCCACATTTAGTGCTTAGCATGATGCAGGACACATACTAAATTTTAAATTAATTTTTATAGAATTAATTTTTAATTTTTCAATTATTTTTATGGTCGCTGTTATTAAAGATGCTCTTAATAAGAAAGAATATTTAAAAGGGGTCACGTTGTCTTACTCATAATGAGAACAATTGACTGAATTAGCTTTTGATGACTCTTTAAGCATTAAACATAAATAATTTGTATCACTATTATAACAACCTAAACCTATCAGTAATGCTTATTTTACCACAATCATTAAATACAACTTCCTAACTTCTAACATCAAGGAGTATCAAACTGTAAAAATCTTTATCTTCTCACTCTCCATATAAAATATCACATCCAAATCTTTCCTCTTCTTTAAGGATACTAAATTTGCTGCTTAGCCATTTTTTCTAAGTATTTACCTGTGTAAACTCGGTATGGTGCTATGTGAGGAATGCCAGTATCCTTCAAGTCAGTTTCACATGCCAGAGTCGTACCCTACAGGCCGAAATGGAATGGGAACTAGAGGCATCTCTACAATCCCTGTCATCCTCGAGGCTCAGGGTTTCATGCCATACAGTCTACAGCACAGCAATCCACACTGCAAACCACACCACTCCTGGGCCAGAGTCCAGCAATGGCACAGCCCAGCGCCTGAAACTCCTAGGTGTGGCAGTACACCCATGACAGCGTGAGGTCCTTTGCCCAGCGTTGGTGAGCCAGCATCTTTATTTCCAATGCCCATCGTAAAGAAAGAAGCGAAAGCCTGCGCCCAGCACTTACTTGACAGATAACCTGCTATCCTGGCACGTAAGCTATTCGCCTCCCAAACTGAGAGATATTGCAGATCCGCTAAATATCTCTGGAGGATGAAATTGGCATTTGCCAATGCATCAAACACAAGAATAGTCATTTATGAAATCCTGCTGTATGGAAGACACAATCCTTAAACGCTAGCAGAAATCAGAGTTCAGAAAAAGCGTGTGATGCCAATCCAAATTTCTTCTCAAACAAACGTCAGCACTTAAAAACATAAGGATTAAAGCAAATTTCTTGAAGGCTAGACTTCCACATAGTGACGTCAGAAACATAATCCTCTAGTTGAGGTCATTCACCATTGGAAAGCATCCGCAACCTCAGTGAATATTTCCCACGTCTATACTAAATACGTATAAAGTAATAAGATACATGTTAGAAAAGAAAATGGCATAGTTATTATCTAAATCTAATGGAGACAGACTTCTATTAAAATATTAACTTTAGCTTTGAAGTTTCCAAATATCATTAGGTCCAAAAACCAACCAAACAAACAAAAACCAAGATTTGGCCACAAACTATGTCGTCGTCTTGCCCAGAGCTATAACAAGTGTCGTGTGCTGCCCCACCCCTCCCCCGCCTCTACCATCTGGACCTCCTTTATTCATTCCCCACATCCATAGGCTAACCTAACTAGACAGGAGATGCCGCACTGCTGAAGACAGTTCTAATTTCAGATCCTTTTCCTCTGTCAGACTTTCGGAATGCCCTCGATGGACACATGTTTTATTATTCCAACATCTGATCCCTTCATCTTCCCATTTATTCTTTTTCTTCTCATCTCTCTTTTTATCTCAGCTCAATACATTGTACTCACTTTCAGTTCTGGTATTTCTTTTCATACCTTAAAATGTTCATTTTCCACCTCACTTCCATAGTTCCTTCTGTGACCCACGTCCTCTGGGTTGGTCCCTGGATTTTACATCTAACTGCTTTGTCAAACCTAGGCTATGTTTTCCATCTGTCCTTAGCACTGGTGATGATCTATAGAAATTCCGCCACTTCTAGCCTCTGGAACGTGACTACCATCTCCTGATTTGGCATAGCAAGAACACAAGCTGCCAGGCACAGGGCTTCACCACTGACACCAGTCACGACGGGAAGGCATGGACGGGCTTATCACATGTACGTGATGCTCTTAGCCCCATTTTCACTGGGACAGCTCTGCTCTTTTATGCTTTGTGCATTTGGACCAGCAGCTCTTTTCATGAGCTTACTGTGCAGCTTATCAGAGTCAGTGCGAACACCAGCATCCAGGTCTTGGTTTCTAGTCCCCTGTGCAGTAAAAGGACCAGAGAGTCCTGCAGTAAGGGTGGACTCTAGGAGCAGGGCAGAGGGTATATTAAACAAGCCCAAAGCATTTGTAACGCCAGAGGTAAGAAAACAAAAACCTACGTTAATGGAGGTGTGTCAAAGGGATGCAGAAGCCAACGGAAAGAATCCCCGATGGCCAAAGCTGGAATAATTTGAACAACAAAGTAAAAGAAGTTGTGTTGGATTATAACCCAAAGTGTAAAATAAATACCAAAATAAATAAATGACCAATGAATTAATAAATGGGAAAAAGATTTTCCCTGCAGAAGAATTCCGAATAGTTCACGAAGGTGCTGTGCCCCCAGCAAGGGCAGCCTAAGCCCTTCCTGCCCAGGCATGGGCCGCACAAAGCGACTTCCTGCCACAGACTAAACCACGGGAAGCGGGGAAAGAGGCACGTCCAGTGGGGAGAACTGACGACCCGCCTCCGCCAGGGCCGAGGCCAGTGTCGTGCGACGGCACGTTTGTGTCATCAGCCCGGGCTCTGATAGGATGTGATGAAATGGCACTTTTCCTCTCTTGTTTTCTCCCAGAAACACATCATTCCAGTCTAACCATGAGAAAAACACCAAACAAATTCCAACGGAAGGGCATTGAAACAAACCAAACAAGTGCCTAGTGCCCCTCAAAACTGTCAAGGTCACCAAAGCAAAGAAGGTTCCAGGCACTGTCACAGCCAAGAGGGCCTAAGGAGATGTGATGACTAAATGCGGTGTGGTATCCTGGTGGCATCTTGGAACAGAAAAAGGACATTTGTAAAGTAAGGATCTGAACAAAATAGAGATTTTAGTTAATGATTACGTGTCAACATTGATTCATACCAGTCAAACGTAAAACGTCGCTAATAGGGGAAACTGCCTAGGGCACCTGAGAGCCCTGCACCATCTTCTCAACCTTTCTGTAAATCTAAATTAATCTAAGTCTAAATCTGGAAAAAAAATGTGTGTTTAAAAATTCAATACAAAGCAAACAGGGAAAGAAGACGGCAAGTAAAAATGCTTTCAGGAATCGTCTCTGGGAGAGAATTTAGAGCACGAGATGACGTCTGTGGCAGAGAGTGGATCTGAGATTTTTCCTCAGGAGGGTGAGACAGAGTGCCAGTCCTTTGATGACACAGACATCGAGGCCTGGTCCTCTCCCGCCTCAGTGCTGGGTGGGCACCGCGCTCCGTCTCTAGCACGGCCACCTCCATGCTCCGGGGCTCAGCTCCAACTGCACATTCTCAGAGAAGCTTTTACAAACCCTGCAGATCAGGCCAGGGCCCCTCATGCTGCTCTCCAGCCTTTGCCTTCTCCTTCACAGCATACTTCATGTATATATGGAAATTAGTTAGTGCCTTCTCCTGAGTCTGTAAGCTTCACAAAAGCAGAAAGTATGGTGTTCAGGAGACAGCCAGTGCTTAGCTCAAGTATGTTCATTGATCAGCTAACAAGATGAATTCCAGGAGTAAGAAGAGAGAAGCCATGCCTTTGTGGAAGGCGAATGACCTAGAGATACTTCCAGATTAGATGTGTGAGAGGCAGAAGTCAAAACACTGAAAATGCTGCACTTGATTTGATCACCCAACAGCATAGTGTGTTTGGGATATGACCTTGGTAATGAATAATACTTGCAAAAAAATTGTGGTACCCAGTCTTGATTGGTCAGGAAAATATTTAGAACAACTTAAATCTATTCATGAAATTTGACAGTAATAATCGTTACTTGTTTAGTAGTTATTCTATACCAGACACTGTACTAGACACTTTGAAAATTATTTTGTTTAATCTTCACAGCAATTCTGTAATGATCACAGCTAAGAGGTATCCAGCACTTGTTCGTTCTAAGCACATTACATACATTAGCTCATTCAGTCATTCCCTAAATACTATGAGATCAGCACTATCGTAATCGCTATGTGACAGTGGATGATACCAAAGTACATAAAAGTGTGATGGCTTAACCTGAAGCAACAGAAAGCCACAGAGCTGGGACTTCAAGACACAAAGAAGAGAAGGGGAGGGGACCTCTGATCCGAACCATCTTCTTGTGTTGCCTTACCAATACTCCAGAGGCTAAGTTTTATTATCTGAACTTTCAAGACTAAAACAAATACACTGAGGGTCAGGGAAACTAAGTCATTTGCCCCAAGTCACATCGTACGTGACTCTGCCGCCCCGGGCTTCAGCTGTCTGACATGTCACGTGTTTTTTATTTTTTTTTAAATTTTTTAAAATTTATTTATTTGAATCAGTTTCAAGTATACAGTATTGGTTAGACATTATATAGTTCATAGATCTCCCCAATTGCTTCCTCCCTACCTTAGCCCTCCACCTAGCCATCATATGAATGCTGACTGCATTCCCTATGCTGTGCTCCCCAGCCCCATGACCAACTATCGACTACTAATTTGCACTTCTTTAACCCTTCACCCCATTCTCCCAGCACCTCCACCCCCTTCCCCTCTGTCACCAAATTGTCCACTATATTTGTGAGTCTGTTTTTGATTAGTTTGTGCTTTTTGATCCTTAGATTCCGCATATCAGAGAAATCATATGGTATTTATCTTCCTCTTTCTGACTTATTTCAGTCAGCATGATAACCTCTAGCTCAATCCATGTTGTTGCAAATGGTAGGATTTCATTTTTTTAATGGCTGAGTAATATTCCGTTGTAGATATGAACCATAATTTCTTTATCCAATCATCTGTTGATGGGCATTTAGGTTGCTTCCATATCTTAACTATTGTAAATTGTGCTGCAGTGAATATTGGGGTGCATAGATCTTTACGAATTATTGTTTTGGTTTTCTTTGGGTAAATATCCAGAAGTGCAATTGCTGGGTCAAAAGGTAGATCCATTTTTAATTTTTCGAGAAACCTCCAGACTGTTCTCCATAGCGGCTGTACCAATTTGCAATCCCACCAACGTGGCTTCTTGACAACGATTTCCTGAGACGACAAGACCCACATACTCACCACGTGCTGTGTAAGTCAGTTATCCTGCTGTTTACCCGAACTTCACCTTCTTCAAGTTCAGAACAGTGTCTGCTGTTTTAAGAGTCCCAAAGCGGGTTCACGGACCTGAGCAGGAAGTTGCACCGTATTCACTCGCAGAGAATGAGCAACGGGGCCTCGTGTCCTCCTGTCAGGACCTGAGCTCCACCAGTATCCAATGCCATGCGTGAAAACAGCAACGTCCCTTTGATAATTCGAGTTTGCCAGGCCCTGCACTGCTCTGTGGTCCTCGTTTGTCCTTAAGGAGAGTGACTAAGATTATACACTATGGTCAGGTCATCTGCGATAAATGGCTTCGATAAAAGAAAAAAACTCACTGTCAGCTTTTTTTTCCCACATGTTCGGTGGCTCAGTTTAGAATCACCACTGACTAAACTCCTCAGGGGACAAGTTTTCTTCTAGGCGTTTCAGCCCTAAGATCTCTTATTGCAATTCTACCCGGCAGCCTTGGGTAGCTGGCTCTCAGCCCTCTGCAAGCTTCTTGAGAGAGACTGATTCTTATTTATTTTAATATTCTTCGTAGCATCTAGTACCATGTCTGGTATATTGTAGGTGTTCAGTAAAGTTTGCTGACTTGAAAGAAGTTTCATACATTGTTGAGGAAAGAGTCCCATCTCCTATTGTCAGAGAGAGCTCCACAGAGCACACTTTCCTGTGGCAAGCGCCTGGTAGCAGATGGCAGCATTCTGTAAATGTTTGTCCAGCCGAATAAACTGCTGCCTGGAACGCACCTGTTTACACTTACTTGTGCAACCTGTCATCGCACCGTTTACACTTTATTCAGTTTAACAAGCATTCAGTAAGGTAGAATGAGGCAGTCGGAACATCGTGGTTCGGTTCTCAGCTCTGACAGTCACTTGGTATATAACCTTGGAAAAAACGATGGGCCTCCCTGGGCCTCAGCCCCTCCCATTGTGCAAGAGGGAGATGAAGATGAACTGCCTTACAGCGTCGGTGTGCGGACCGTGCGATGCAGTGAATGCGAAGTAGTCAGTCATGCTGTGTCTGGCACCCAGTCAGTGCTCAGTAAACGTTTTTAAAAATTATCCTAATGTTAGTTAATAAGTAATATAAAGATAACACAGTTAGAGACCAAGTAGGTAAATAGCAGTTGTACTTGTGGTAATGTACATGTGGTTGGAATGACAGTGATGCTGACGATGATGGCATAGAAGAGTCACAGAGCTAGGGCAGCGAAGGGAAGAGTGCACCAGAAAGCAGACGGGTGTTAAGGGCAAAGAGTGGCCTGTCTGTGTGGGGCGGGGCTTCCCGAGTCGGGCCACGCCCACAGGAGGCCGGGTTGCCTCTCTCACTCCCTCTCTTTCCCCCTGGGCTTCGGGCCTGCTGCAGATCTGGACTCTTTTTTTAGAATCGTGTGGGCTCGTTTGTCCCGGCAGAGTTCTTAGGAAGGCATTCTAAATATGCTGCGCTTTTCAATCAGTCTGTAGAGAAGAGAAAAAAGAGACGATCATGTTATTCAGCTAAAGGGTAGCTTTTTCTCCTGCTTTTATACATCAAAGATTGCATGCCGTCTGAGCTGAACTGAAACTCCTGAGTCTCGGAATGTTAAGTCACACATTCCGAGCATTTTTCACATCTATAAAACATCGTATTTCTATGACATAAACGCACACTATAAAATTTAGTACTTTAAAAAAAAGACTGGAAGGCCATATTCAATAATATGAATGATGATATTAAGTGTGGTTTTGATTTTTTTACGTTTTCAAGCTGTCAACGATAAACACGTATTGGATTTGAATCCTGTTGCTTTTTTAGCTATTTATATCTGTCAGTTTGACATTTGACTAAGTGAGAAATTGAAAGAAATACAAAGTAATCATTCCCACTGAAAACAAGAACTCAAAACGTAGGCTGTACGGAGAATGTCAGTACACTTGTGTTGTCTTCACATATGTACATAGCAGTAAATTAAAACTCTTGAAATTGAGTAATTTAGCAAAAATGAATGCAGGCTAGTCCTAGACAAATGGAAAGAATGCTCTGGGGGAAAAAAATTCAAGGAATAAAAACTATTTTCATGTTGTAGGTTCTTTTTCCCAATGATTTTCTATGTACAGGGAGACATGCCTTTTGAGGAATATTTTATTCAACAGGAATCTTCCTAGCAAGGAAACTACATTTTACTGGAAGAAATAACTGGAAAGGGGTAAGGGTGCCATGCGAAGGTTTACCCTGCACCAGACTATATCTCATAAGCTGAAGAATGAGAGGTCAAGTGGGGAAAGGGGCGCAGCCAGAGATACAGAAGTCTGCTGCCCTGAGATTTGACCCAAAACTATGAATTACCAAAATAAATCATTATAAAATCATAATGACTAATACCAATGGAACACAACATTGGCCAGGCACCATACTAAGTCCACTACGTGTATTAAATCATTTAATTCTTTTCTCTCAACTGCTGGGTTCACCATTCTTGTTTGGGGGAATTTGTGTATTGAATTTTTTTGAGTGCAGACACAGGCTCCTGGAGGCAGAAAGAAGGCAGCCCAGTGACCGTGCAAAACTGGGGAGAGTCCTGAAATCTTACGTAGTTGGGGATTAGGGACAATGAGAGTCAGATCTAGAAGACAAGGGAGGTTACAACTGATATGAGAAAGGCACTTATTTGAAGACAATTCAAGCTGGAAATAACAAAAAGAAATGTTGCTCAGCAGCCGCCCCGCACCCCAGCAGAGACAGAGAGGTCTGGTGGGGGGCGTATTGGCTTCAGAATCAGGCAAACACGCATTCCAGTGTTCACTCTGCCCTTCGCCAAATGTGCGACCTTTTGGGCAATCCACTTACCTTCCTTTAACATCACTTTACCTGCACGTGGAGCCGGCTTTATGTGCACGTGATCCGTGCGGTCACACAGGACCCTGTCTTTCAAAGGGCGCCTGGTTTGGGTTCATGTTCTGCTATTGTCATCTTGAATTTCTTGTTAATTTCAAATGTGGGTTCCGACATTTCATCTACTGACCCTGAAAGTTAGGGGGCGAAGTCGCAGAATCGACCCAGACCCATGCCCTGTCAGGCCGGGCTGACTCTCTGGCAGAGAGCAGGGCGGGGGAGAGGGGAGGAGAGAAGGTGGGGCTCCGTTGGTCGATCGCAGTGGCGGTGCCACCTGCAGTGCTGGCTTCGTTCTGGCTGCAGCGCTGAGGACGCTTCCCAAGCCGCGCAGGCCCGCAGCCTGCAGCCTTCCAGAAACGGAAGGTCACGGTAATGCACAGCGATCGTCTTCTGAACTGCAGTCTGCGCCAGACGAGTTTTTCACATGATAATTACGGAAATCCAGCTCGAGGCTATGAAAATGCAGAATCACTTGTTAATACATACGGCCTTGTGGATTTCAGAAGTATCAGGTAGATCAGCTCAATTCAAATCGCTTAACTCAGCAAATACCTTTTTAAAACAATAGTGAAAAGGTACTGACTCCCTGCAGATGCAGTGTTCTGGAGAAATGAACAGTACATGAAAAAGAAAAAATCATGCATAAAAATGACAGCATTTTTAAAGCTGGATAGAAATCCGAAGACAATTTTGTGCATGTTCTGGTTTTGCAAACACTGTCCAGATTGCTAACAACATTTCACTAGAGCAATGTAACTTGTCAGAGACAGGTTAGAAACCAGAATCCACATCTCGTATTTGCCAGTCCGTTCTCTTTGGCTATTTCTGTCTCTACAGTTCATCTGATGTAGTACAAAATGGCCTTGGACAAGGGAAAGCGTTATTCAGTACGTTTGGGGTCATTCAACAGTATACTTCAAAGAGGTCACACTCTGGTTACTGTGGTTTCCAAACCTGATCAAATTTGCCATCATCTCAGTTAAATGGTAATAAACACTGGCCCTTCTGTAAATAATCCGTAACTCACTTTAACATATAATGTAAGTTTTATAAAAGAAACAAAAAATGCTGTAGAAATAAGTACAGCTTTATTTCTGGAATCATTTGGATCGATCACAACCTGTGTTACTGGAGATAGAGATGTTTATAGATTAACAGCTAAAACCAGGGCTCTGGGGAAAAACACTGGGGCAGGGCAAACCTGTCCATGGGCCAAGGTATTTCACCTCTTGGCACCTCTATTTTTTTTTTTTTAAATTAGGAACGGTAATATAAGAATAACTGTAAGGAAAAGGCGATATTCTGTATGTAAAGTACTAGCCTGATGTCTGGCCTACAGTTAGCTCCCAATAAATGAAAAATGTTATTATCACTGGTATTAGTGGTAGTTAGTAGCTGAAGCATCACAGCTCTAGGGAGTCTCAGAAGTAGACGGGAGATTTAAAAAGTGTTTAAAATGCATTTCAGGTCATTTGAAAATAGATTCACATTCGAAAAACTTATTTCATAAAGTTTTTTTCAGTCTTCAGCCTCTTTACAGGGTAGATAATCTAGTGCTTTCTCTTACAAACAGAGTAGACTACCCAGAGATTTAATTCCACGGTGTGTAGTTAACTCAAGCTAAACAAATAACAGGGGCATCGTGACCAGTAAAGGTTAGTCATTCATTGCATTTGAGTTTCTCCTGAGTAGTTTATTTCATCCTCGTGTCTGAGATTACATCTGAAGCATGATTTTACCATTGTAGATTTACGAGATTTTAGAAACCGATTAGTGGCATTCAGCTATTTGTGCTCTGCCATGCAAACATGAATGCAGCCCATAACCGCTGTCGACAGCTCAGTGTCGTTTGGGGAGTGGGGAGCACTATTAAGAGCCCACCAGTTTCAATGTCAAACTAAAGATTTAGGAATTGTGAGGGTGTGCTGGGGCTTTTACAAAACAAACTGAAATATATATACTCCACATTTTCACACATTTAAAAAATGTCTAATTTGCAAGATCATAACAAGATATGTAGATAAGATAATACTATAGTATCAGTGTTGGTTCCCTGATTTTGATAGTTTTACTGTGGTTGGAAAATATATCCTAAATTATTTACAGGCAAAGGGGTATCATGTCTGCCACTGAGTCTAAGGAGCTCAGAAAGAAACCTGTGCTCGTAGAGCAAACATAGAAAAATGTGAGCGTGGGGGATCTAGCTGAAGGGAATACAGGAAACTTTTCAGTTTCATGTAGTGTTTTTAAATTCTCAAATCATGTCAAAACAGGAAGTTGAACTAAAAAAGGACTAATTTGCACCAAAAGCCTGGTAGATTTTTGCCAGGTAGACAAAGGGAAGAGGGCTCAATGCAAGGACAGGCCTGCGTCCGGGCGCGCATGGGGGCCGGCCCTCCAGAAGGTCCTGGGCAGCAGGTGCAGTGGGAGTGTGGGCCAGCGGGAGCCAGGTCCATGTGGTCCTGTGGGAGGTGCTTCAGGAAATTATAAGCAGGGGAGTGAGAGGAACAGACTGCATTTGAGAAAGATTACCCTAGCAGAAGCATAAACTATTCAAGACAGGAGTCAGGAAAGCCAGTTAGTAACTAATGTAATAATGTGAAGATGAGTATGAAGGTCTGAAGTAAGGCGGCAGGTAAATGGGTAAAAGAGCAGGTCCCGTAAAAGGCAGCAGTTAGCAGCACAGGCTCTGGTTTCGAATCCAGCTTTTGTGCTTAATAGCCACATCATCTTTTGCAAGCTACTTCACCTCCCTGAACTTAAGCTTTCCTCGTCCATAGGCAGACAACAGAGGAGTCCATCCCTCACAGGGCAGTTAGGATTAACAGCAGGGACAAATAAATACAAATGCTCAGGACAATTCAGTGGCACACACAAAAAGCACTCAATAAATTAAGAGGATGCAAATAAAAATCTTATCATAGGCATTGTTAAGGTCTGCTGGTAATTAGTGGGGTTTCTGGTCTGGGAGAACAATGATACCATCCACCTGGCCCACGTTCATCGGCCTTGGTATTTAAGGGTGTTTAGCCTCCTGGCCCCTACTGACCAGATACTAGTAGTGAATCCCTAGTTATAAGAATGAAAACGCATCCAGACTTTGCCAAATATCCCCTGGGGGTAGAAACCGCCTCCCAACCTGACAGTGAGGAGAAGAGGAGGGAAAATGAACTTGACACAAGACGCCAGGCAGCAGGACCTTCCGCTGAGATCTGCATGTGGAGTTGGGCAGGGAAGCCTCGCTCCCCAGAACTCTGCTCCTCTCAGCCCTCCTGCTGAGACGCTCCTGGGCGGTCCCCGGGCTGGTGAACAGCGGTCTGCCACCAGGAAATTGCAGCTAAGGACAAACCAGGTGCTGTTTCTGACTTGCCATACAAGCGGGTGTGTTTTAAAGGAGGTTTAAAAACATGGAAGTGGAAGAAGGCAGATTACAAAATGGTGTTTCTATAATTTTGATATATACATATACATGCACACATAGGCATATAAAAAAAGTGAAAGAATGAATATACAGTAAAATTTTAATTGTAGTTCTTGCTGGATAATTTTTATTTTCTTCTCTGTGCTATTCTGGATTCTCTTGATGAAATAAGGAAAATCTATAATAGATGTATTTTTTTAACCAGAAAAATAAATGGAACTTTAAGATATTGGAACATTTTTCATATAGTGAATTATTTTTTAAAATGTTTCCAAGTATCCCATACTCAAAAGGAATAGAGGCAGGATTACATTTTAATAAATCTTACTCCCAAGAAAAGTTGACTATGAGCCATGACTGTTTCAGCATTTGGGAAAAAATAAAACTTTGCCGTATTGTATACAATAGATTTCATTAAATGAAAATTTTATAGAAAAGTCAGTAGGCCCTGACTATAGAAGAATGAATATTTCTGACATGGTCCCTTCTTATTTATTCTTGGTGATGTCACCATGCACATGCTGTATCAGATTTGACAAATTTCTCAGAAGGTTGGGCTGACATTTCTTGGTATTTTGGAGGAAGAGTAATAACCATCCCCCCCCCCACCACAAAGAACTAGAGGGCAGGAATTTACAAGCTGACTTTCAAAGGGACAGAACCAACAAGTGAAATAGGCTCGTGCCTGAGCGAGGCTTGGTTCACTGCAACAGAAACTCAGACTCTGAAATGGTCACATTGGTTCTTTCTCTGAGTGTTCCAGCGCGTTCTTCCTGGATAATCGACTGTTGATTAGATCTGTGTTAAAGTTTTGAGACTGCTCGTCACTAGTCACATGACTCTTAGCAAATAACTTAACCTCCACAAGTTTCACTTTTCCCCATCTGGAATATAAGGACAAAATTGTTCCCCCGTAATTAGATTATTGTGAGGCTTAACTGAGATCATTCATGTAAAAACACTCACAGACCTTATAATGATCATTATTACCATCATTAGTACATTGAGAAAAAAAACTATTTTGTTTTATTATCAAAAAGGTTATCACAAAGAAGTAATGATCTTGACATATAGATACAGTAGGATACTGATTTTTAGTCTTTATAATGAAACAGAAATTGTAATTGTAAAAATTCCTGAGTTCTGTGAGTCATTCTAGGAAATTATTGAATCTGGGGGGACCATGGAACCTCCAAATACAGAGCCAGCCATTCAAAAATGCAGGTGGCTTCGGGATTCCCAAGGTGTGGGCTGATGTCCGAAGGGCATTTTTTTCGGGGACTGTACCCTTTATTTGTGGTGCCAATGCCAGGTGGTTGGTGCTGCAATTGAATTACAATGCCCCCAATTGGGGTTGAAATGGAAGACGAGCTTAGACCAGTCCCCGGCCACATGATTGGTCTCACCGAATGCCACTTACCTACTCCAGTTCCATCATGCCGACCTCTCTCCCTGTTCCATTACCTTTTATCTCGAGGGGCTGCCTGAAGAGCCACGAGCATAATGAACATAAGGAACATGGCTTACGATCACCACACTTTAGTGGATGGACCAAGACAAAGAAACAGATGGACAGATGCTGGGAGACAGTGCATCTCAGAGTGTAAATTCTTAAAAGTGCCGAAAAGAAGCTTCAAGGCTGGGAGCCAGCAGAACATTTTGTGACTTCTTCATTAAGCGCTCTGGAAACAATCTGCAGTGTCATCCGCATCCATACTATAAATTCAGCTCCAGCTCTGCAAACACTGCACGCTGGCCCATCACCAAAGCATGACTTTCCCAGAGCCAGCGCGAGCTGCAATGGCTAATATGGTCAGCGACAAATAAATCTTCCCCACTAAAACCGCATATTTGTGGTTACCGGTTTGATCTTTTTAGGAGTCCTTTGGCGTTGTTCTTCTGCAGTGCTGCCAATATACACATAACCCATCACTTCAAAGACCACTCTCTGCTGTTTCTGCAGCAGATAAACTCGTCAACATATAGACATCATTGGAAAGACCAAAATAAAATTGCGTTTGAATTTTTAAAAAATAAGGCCGTTTCGATTTTGGAGGACCACTTCCATCTCTAGCAACCTGCTGACAATTATTTTCCCTTGGGGCTGTTACACTTAGGAGATGTGAGGGTGAGGGCGGGAGTCAGGAACGGTTCGTTCTCATGCCGACTCAGCTGTGCACCCCCTGGACGACTTCGTTCAAGCTCCTTCATTTCTCTGGTTGTCCCAGAAAGTGAGATAAGTGATCACAACAAGTCCTGCTGGGACACTATGAAAATGAAGAACAGCCAACTGTGAGATAGCAGTCGCTAATAAAACTGACGGAGAATCCAAAGTGTTACTTTAAAGACAGTTATTTCCCTTCGGTCTTTCTCTTGACCTTTAAGAATAGTAGACCCATTGATGACCATAATCAGAGGGTGATTTAGGATTTATTTTTTTTCGCCCAGTTTGTGGCAGAGTTGCTAACAATAAAAATTTCAGTGGCCAAGAGGCCAGCACAATGGGTATGATGAAGACATTCAAATAATCCAAGATGTGTTAGCTCTTAAATAATCGAAAGTGTACTTAATCCAGTCCCCTCTTTCCTTTTCTGTTGCCTGCGACTTCCAAAGATCCTCCGAGAATGTACAGTCCACAGTTCTCGCCCAGAACTTCATCGCCTGCCACAATCCGGGGCTGGAAACTGGTTCTGAAACAGCAGCTTCGCAATTCACAGATCCCAACTCCTCTTCATCCCTTCTCCACCTTGTCCACCATCTCCTCATCTCCACAGAACTTATTCTCATGGTGATCTCTCAGCTCTCAACATTCTGTGTCCTAAACTCATAGCTCTACTTCCCTTGACATCTCTCTCTGCTGAAGCTGAACCTCCAAGTCAGAAATTCCAATTAAACAAAACCACTAACCAACTGTTGCCAGTACTCTGGATTTCTGTGCTTTCCACCAGTCTACCTGTCAGGCTGCATAATTTCACCAAGAGTGAAGCGGTTTTAAAGGGGTAATCAATAATCTTAAATGCTGCTGAGAGGCCAAGGGAGAGGAAATAATAATAAAAAAATGTATATTGGATTTATTTTATTTGACAGAAACGATATAGTGCTTAGAATGTGCTGAGCACCGTTCTAAGTATTTTACAAATATTCTTTGCTTTCATCCTCCTAACAACCCTATGACATGTACTATTATGTTGTCCATTTTACACATAAGGAAACTGTAGCGTGCAGAGATTAAGACATTTGCCCATGATATTGCAGAAAAGGACACAGTTAAAACGCAAGTCACTTCAGAAGCCTGTATTCTTAGCTACTAATTTATGTGCTTTTTTTAAGTTGGACAGTTACAACAAGTAACTTTTGTCTTTTTTCTGAGAAAGAAATTTGAGCAGAGTGGAAGTAGGTAGAGAAGGAGAGGACGATTTAAAGGGGATTCTGAGCGACATTAAGATTCTCACATTAATTAATTTGTCGAATGAAAGGAACGCATGAAGAGCGTGTTTTTTAGGCAGAATGCTTTCAGTGGATAGAGGTGGAAGTTGCAAGGAGACAATGAATAATTATTGGATGAGATTTTGGAAAAAGTGAAAGGGTATCTGAGATGATTGAGTTCAGATAGAGGAAAAAGGGAGTGAGACATTTTTTATTCTGCAACCTGCAGTCAGTAAGGGCTTTCGGCTTGTCCTGAGAGGCGGAGGGATGCAAAAATGATCGGTGGTAGAAATGCGAGGAGGAATCCATTCGCTGGGAGAGAAACAATCGACAAAGCCAGAAGAGTCCCGGTGCGGTTAGAAGCAACGTGAGTGCCGTAGCGTCAGTTTAGTGTAGTCTCACAAACCTTTCTACACGCAATCTTCCGTCTGGGTATGGAATGAGAGAATCTCTTGGCATTTCCACCTTCTAAACTGTGGCTAAAATTTATCTTGTAATTAAAGTTCTTGGGGTAAACCAAATGAAGACAGCTACTGTGCGCACTTTGCAACAGTAAAAGTAAAAATAAAATTTAGAAACAGCAATATATACTGGAAAAAATATCTAGGAATTCACCTACATGGCAGCTCATTTATATATTAAAAGCAGAATCATTAGATTTAATGCAACCATTAAGGTAGCATTAATGCAACCATTCTGACTTGGATTTATAAGTCATTTATCTGGACCCTATGCACCAAATACTAACTGATATTATTTTGGTTTTAGATTAATTTTAGATTAGCTAGTTAAGCAATCCAGAAAACGAATATTTCTAAATATCTTAACCTTATATGTAAAAACACACACACACGCGTTTCTTCGGATGACATTCATAGCTGGAAATTCATCCCCTCCCCCCTTTTAACACGGTTTATAATGCGAAATGGCAGCTCTTTCCGTCGGCAGAGCTAAATATCCACTTGTACAAAGCTGCCCTTTTAGGGAATCATGCAGGTAAATCTGAGATGCTCTCAGGGACAGTCTTCAACGCCAAGTAAAATTGAGCCAGTTTTAACTGAAAGTTTTTTCAGCTGCTACATATTATGAAAAGTGTGTTTGTTAAACTTCAGTGCTGGCCCATGGCCGAGAGGAAAATTAATCATTGACTTCTTTGTATATCGTTGATGATAAATGACAAGAATAAACTGTTGACATTATTCTTGTTTACAAACAATCTAGCTTTTTTCCGGGTGCCTGCAATCAGGACTCATACCTTTAAACAATCAACAAAGATATGATCAAACGCTTGTTGAAATGGCTCCAGCTCTTGAACCACAGTGCGTAAATATTGAAAAGAGCTAAAAAGTCAGAGAGAAAATATCTTCCCCGCTTACTTTCAGATGAACTCTTCAGGAACTCTGAGCAGCTTCTCAAACGAATTTGGAAAGTGAGTTGATGCCATTGCTAGATTGAACAAGGGCATGATGCGTAAAATTCACCTGACTCAAGAAGAAAGATGCTCCTGAAATGCACCAATAGTGAAGATTACCGAATTTCCTCCATCAAGAACTGTGACTTTGAATTGAAGAGCTAGAAACTGCAACAAACGAACAGGACGAACAAACAGAGACTCGTGAACAAGGACTATAGGCTGGTGGTTACCAGAGGGTATGGAGTGGGAGAGGAGAGGGGAGGTAGACGGGAAAGGGGATCAAACATAGCAGGGGAGGGGAGGGCACAGTGGGCAAAGGGGATCAAGCATATGGTGGCTGGAGGAAACTGGACTCTGGGTGGTAATCACACAATATACAGCTATCAAATTCTAATGGACAGCTGAAATTATATAATCGTATTAACCAATGTCACCCAAATAAACATTTTTTTAAAAAGAATTGGAAATTATCTTTTAAAATCCTAGACTGTTTCTATTAGTAGTTTTTGAAACGTTCACTGACAGTGGATTGAGTGAACCTCTAAACGACAGAGATTTTAACAAAGATATTAATGAAATCACGCTTAGTTGAAATAAATCTCTCTATGAGTCAGAGAGAGATCTCTTCTTCATGGCATCTGACCAGTGAAGCCTCTGTTCATTCTGAATTTACAGTGACTACCTGTTTCTCGTTATAGGGCTATGTATTCCCCTAAATTTAATCGACCACTCTAATTATAAATGTTTCCATGCAAGCAAGTTCTGTTAGTTCGTTTTATTGTGACATATGATACTTTTGCTTGTGTTTGTACGTACTTTATGGCAAAAAAAAAAAATGTGATAGAGTCCATTCTCATTTTTCATGGCCGTTACATTTTATAAAGTTGCTACAAATACTGAATTAGTGAATACTGAACTTGGGAAAATACAGGATTATGTTTCTAGGAACGTCTGGTCACAACATTTTCATCAACCAATCAACACATAACGTGTTTTGTGTGTGGCCCCTTCTTTAATATATATTATTGTTTTTAAACATTGCACTCACAGCCAGCAGCACTGTAGCTAACTCCTGGACCAAGCTTACCTCCCACATGTGTTCTCAGTGCACATCCTGGCTTTCTCACACTTAGTCACACTAGAAAGCTCTTCAGGACTTTGTTCAGAGGCTCTTTTACACCACAAAATCACTAACAATAACAACAACAACAAACACAGAAATGAGGAAAAATGTAGCGCTTAAGAGACTGCAAACAGGACCCTCGTTTATGGTATAAGAGCTGAAGTAGGAAGGTAGAGCAGAGCCCCATTCAACTTGGCGGGGACGTGAGCATCAGGCAACCACAGGTTTCTCATTTGCATGTGCACATTCCACAGTGACCCACAGATGTTGATTGAGGTTACAAATACTTTTAGCAAGTAACAGACATGCAAATACATAATCTGTGAGGATTGACATATTCTTTAAATTATATCTAGGACATCTAGAGTTCTTAAGAGAAATTCATAATGTTATAAACAGCGTATAATTTGAGAGGGAAAAAAATTCTTCTCATCTCTGAAGACCATAGGTATGGTGCTAGATAAATGTTTGCCTTTGCAGTCGTGGGTGCTATAAAACTAGCATCTCTGTATCTACAAGATGACAAGTTAAAGCATAATTAACTATAAAGTCCTCGCAGGCTCTCTAGCTCTCCTTTTCTAGTAGAACTACTGAAACTACATGTTATCTATATTCCTAAAGAAATATAAAGTTAAAGGGAACAAGTTGCAATGGTCCTTTTTGCTTTGAAACTGTGGGAAGAACCTCTCCTCACACTAAATTTAACATTAGATGTCTTTTCTGAGAGAAAAACAGAATTGGTACAAGGCTCTCAGAACACCACATAGCTTGTCTCATTGATGACCCCTCATCTGTTTCCGTTTGGTTTAATACTTGACATCATAAGCTGACATGTCTATCTTTGGCATTATACTTGTGAGGCTTGTTCCTGTGTTAGCCAAGCAAGTATAACGTCCACATTTAAGATCAGTTTATCTATGGTTGTAAAATCTATGATTGCAGCATGTCTCAGATGCTGAATTTTTCAGAGAGGAAAAAAATAGATTTTCATCTTGAGAAAGTCTACTTTTCAATTGGCCCTATTATCTTCTTTAGGGAATAGAATTTGCTAGTGAAAAATTCTAACATAGTCTGGATTTCATTTAAGTATAGAAACAATCAAGAAGAATATGTATGTGACTGAACTACTTGCTTGTATAATTATTACTGCTAGATTCTACTTCAAAATGATCAGATGCTTATTTCTGAGAATATTATAAAATTGATATTATCATACTCAAAAGTAAAACAGTCATCTTTCACTGCAGTATTAGAATCAGTTGACAGCTTGTTCCAATAAAGGAAAATGTCAAGCTGACCCTCCACTCGGATCTGCGACTCTGAGAGAAAAGGGACGATGTACCTGGCTTCCGTTTCAAACGATGATGTCTAGGCAGGAGGAGGAGGACGTTCCCTGGAACGAGCTTTGAATGAACTATTCAGAAATGTCTCAAAATGCATATCAAAGCTACTCCAAATATATTCTGCAATGCTCAATGCTGTGTTCACTTTATAATGTCTAACTTGATGATTATCTCGAGACATTTTCACCAGTTGGGCAGTCATTTGTTTTGAAAATATTTAGCAGCTGGATCTCATCAGATCTACTTTAACTAAAAAGGCACCGCAGTTTTTTTACTTGGTGGTCAGAAGGAGCATCGTCCGTTCCCCTCTGAGAGCTTCCAATGCAGTGATAGATTTCTTATGTCCATAATTCAGCCTAGAGAGCTTTTGAGTCATAAAAGAGAACCTAAGTGAATTACAGAATCAACAAATATAGTTTTGCCATTTGGGATTTTCATATTAGAAAGACATGTTCTCTGATAGGATGATGACAGTATATTACAACTTTAAATCATCCTATGATACACTATTCTAATACCCTTTAATGTATTATATAAATTTCATAAATCTTACCTTTTCTTTCTCTTTTCTGGTTACATCAGTTATGACAGAAGTTTTGTACAATCATTGTAGCTGTCAAAAAAGCCAAGCCAATGAAAATGGCATCTGGTTGGTATATAAAGTTTAAAAAATTATTCTCTCATCTTTCACAATTAATACAGAAAAGATAAGTTGACCAATCAGCCTTGAAACATTGTAAAACTCAACAAACCTGCTTCTCTCTCTGTATCCCACTATAGTGAAAACCTAATTACCTCTTGAAAGAGGAACATCATACATGTGGCTGTTGTAAGGTCATGAAAGTGGTAGAAAGGAAATGTCTGTTCACACATATCCCATTGCAGAATCTGTATAACACTTTTTATGACAAAGGTTTCCCCTTTAGCCATGGAGGTGGGATGAGCGAAGGAAGGAAACAGGAAGGCTCTGGGGGACCTTTCCCTGGGTAGATTGCTGATTCTCTGCTCAAGAGCATATGCTGTACTGCGTTCTTAAACCGCAAGAGAAGAGCCTCTAGCTGCCCTTGAACTGCAGCAGCTTGTTATAAAGCTCTCACAATCTTTAAAGCCACACCTAACACAAAGATGAAGTAGAAAAACGTTTGCTACAAATTCACGTATTATAACACTTGTTATAACAGGAGGCCATCTAAGAGATCCTTGGATAGGCACATTGTTTTTGTCTTCCTTCTTTGTTCCCAAGAATGGCTTTCAACAAGAAAGATTGGAAATGCAGGAGGAGTGACCGTTCCAACCCATTTATGGACAGAGCCAGTGCTCATGGACTCTTACCAAACCAAAAGACCGTTTTCTGAGCTCACTCCTTCACTGCGTTTGATGGAGTTGGAATCTGTTTTTCCTCAAAGATTATTTAATAGGTCCACCAAGTCACAGGCAAAACGCCAACTTCTGACTGAGTTTCTGCCTTTAGACTTTGGTTTCTGGTCCAACCTTTCAACATGGGACAAGCGGGAGAAAGTACTTCTTGAACACCTCAAAGCCATAACTGTTTAAATAGAAACCAGTGCCTTTTATCTACTTCTGAGATTAAAATCCCAGAAAGAGACTCTGACGAGAACAAAAGCTGTCAAAGAACAAAACTGGTCATGTGTAGATAATTTGAAATATAGGTACAGACTTGGTATCATACCCAGTGATAACTATAAAAAACACATATTGTGAGAAAAGTTTTTTAGGAGGGGATGAATCTGTGGGACTTGACTGCTTCCCAAGGTATTATGAAGATAAATTATAGATTAGAAAGAACACTGAACTGAACCAATTATTGGTTCAGTTTAAGTACATTTTTCCCTTTTTGTCCTAAAACGTTGTATTCCAAATTGGAAGTAAAAACTCTCTAAAAATGTACCTAAAATCTGGCTTCTGATGAAGTTTGCTTAATTTAGATGTACCCTAGATTTTTACCAAAAATGTCAATCTGTTCTTTTGTCTGAGCCTGCCATGTACAACTGGTCAGGTAACTAAAGAGAAAAGATATTCAGAAAATAACTTGCTCCATTAATATAGTAGGAGCTTTTTAGGTTTTCTTAGTATATAAAAACATGTTGCATTTTTTAGCTAATGTCCTCTAACTGGTAAAAACTGCTACTGTGAGCCTCGCATTCTTTTTTTCCTTGATTTAAACCTACATAGTTATCTTTTCTTAAATTTATTAATAAAAAGGAAACATTAAGCATCTTCCAAAAATTTGCTTATCCGTAATTACAATAAATGCTTATAAAATGATTGCCAGGTGCCAGTGCTGTCCTAAGCAGTTTAATCCTCACACTAATTTGTGAGCTGACTACTACTGCTTTTCCAGTTTTACAAATGATGAGCCTAAGACATAGAGTGTTTAACTTCCCAAGTGTCAAAAAGCTCATTTAGTGAATTTGAATCAGGATTTGAACCTAGACACTGAGATATTTTGTTTCCACCAGTACAGGCCCATTATCATAAATATCTGCATGTCAACATCTGGGTAAGATGTAGGCAAAATCCGAAACCAGATCGAATGACTCTTAATGGCATTCCAGAGACCTGTCCTCAGATCAATTTGTTCTTTAACAAATGTTTTTATACTGTTGAAGGAAACTCATGTCAGAGGGCGTGGGTGGTAAAGTAGAAATTGTCAAAGCCATGGTAACTGTTTTCTTAACGCTCCCCTTTGCCAGTCCCTTTTATCCTTAGATTTAGCTTTCAATTAATATCAGAGTTGGTTACTCGAGACATATCTAGATCACACCATTCCCTTTTTAAAATTTCCCATTTCTGTTTACTTTGAACATGATGAAATTTAACTATTTATCTTGGGCAATGGTAACTTCACAGTCTCAGTCCTAAATTGAGCTTCTCCATGACTTTTTCTTTGTTCACATTGTTTCCTGCCCCAAATTCCTCTCCCACAAGACCCCGCCCCTTTCCACTGCATAAATGTAGCCTCTGCCTCTGTCTCTGTGTGCGTCTCTTTCTCTCAGTCTGTCTCTGTCGTACACACTCACATCGGTCTCCTCCAAGAATTACTTACTTAGACAGCTTTCCACCTGCATTCCCACAGCTCTCTAAGTCTCCCTTTATTATATCATCAACTTTTGGATGATGATATTTATTTGTACTTTCTGCCCCTCTACTGAGGATGACCTCCTCGAAATCTAGAGCTGGGTTATTTATTTTTCTATACCTAGGGCTTGGTGTGTAGGAGATGCTTAATCAATGTAGTTGTATTAAATTGAACTGAACGGAACCTAATGGAACCGAAAGGGTTTTATGGCGAGTCCGTGAGAGAACTAGAGACTATACAGCTCTGATGCTTGAATTGTTTCTACCAGGAACTAATTTTGGTTTCATTCTTTTGCATCTTGTACTGTGTCTATCAGTGTTTGATCAAAGGTTGCGTCTGATACATTTTGAGTAATTAAGCAAATCTATCTGATTTACCCAATATCCACGGCAGAGTCAAGAATAAAACCGATTTTCTAATTATGACTTCCTCGAGAGGCCGTCACGTGGTGTCCATGAACTTCAGGGCCAGTCTGCGGAGGTTTGAATCCTTGCTTCCCCTTCCTGCCTGTGTGATCTTGAGCAAATTAAGAGAGTGCTTACTTTCCGCATCTGTAGGATGAAAATAATATGAGTCTAAGAGAATCGTTGGGAGAACTGAAATGAGTTGATATGTGTAACATGCTTAAAAGTGCACCTGGCATACAGTCATCTTGGTAAAACATTAGCTAAGGTTATTACTATCTGTGACTTCCATTTTTTTCTGTACATACTCTGTTATGCCTACTGCAAAAGTCTTTCAAGAAAATAATCATTGCCCATACAATGAAATTCCAGGGTAGCCACAGTCATCCACATGTAGTGCTTTTCTTTCGTAGACTAAGGTATATATTCCTTTATCCCCACGATGTTCCTAGAACACATATTTTATTTATTTCTTCTAGCCTTGCAATGTTTATTATAGCACTTTTTCCAGTATATATAAAAAAAAAAAACCACCATGATCTGACCTCATACACAAAGATCTCATTTCTCCAAATCAAAAGCTACATAATAGTTAACTAAATGAACAGGTAAAACAATGAAAATAATATAAGTTTAATGGAGTTAGATTTATCGATCAATGCTAACTTACCATTTATCGTGATAATGTGTTCTTCGGTAGCAATAGTTCACTTGCCTTGCTGTGTTTACTTGCAATGAGGTCTTAAACTATTGAACTTTTCCTGAGGATCACTTCCCTCATCTTGTATTCCCAAAACTTTTCTATCAGACACCAATACTAACCTATAGTTCTTTTTCTCACTTCACTTTTGCTTGTTTGAACTTTGTAAATTTTTCTTTCATTTCCTGACCGGATTGCTTTTCTTTCCTGGTGCAATGAGATTTTTATTATAGTTTTTGGATGGACGCTTGTGACATAAAACCAAACCCCAAAGATTAATCACATATCCAAAACAACTCTGACTTTCTCAACTTTCGCTCTTAGCTTCTGCAACAAAGATACTTCGGGGCCTTATTTCTTATCTTCAAGCCCTCAATAAAAATCAAGACTATAGACTGAAACAGTAATGTGTTTGTATTAATATGGCTTTTCTTTTAAAATTTCTTTATTTAAAACACATTTACCTTACAATCTCAGACTGATCTAGTATGTTAATTGTGGCATTATTTCATCTGTTTCTGCATCTGCCGACTCTTCCTCATGGTGATTTTCTTGAGAGGTTTGAAATCTATTTGAGTGGGCTTATATTAAGCTTGGTTTTTAAAATTCTGTTGGATTCCAAAATACTCTAGGTTGTGACACGATGGTGTGTCGCTTGCTTTTGCTGGGGACCCCGGGGATTTCAGTGATGTCGGATTAGGTTTTAAGGTTAATTTCTCAGATCATGTTAACCTGCACCACCCAGGTAGTTAGAGACTTAGACCCCACATCAGCAGTGAGTCAGACTTAGCGTTTTTATCCTTCAGAGTGCCGTTTTTTTCCAACACAAGTCCCAGATAAAGAGCAAGTTCGTTTACGTTTTCCCTGGTTAATTTTTCGGATTTTTTTTTTTCTAGCCAGTGAAGACTAGAAGTCCTTAAAGATTTTGTGTTTCATGCAAGATTCGTATTAAGCTTCTCTTTTTGATCAGCGTTTGCGATCACTTCTCTAGCCTCCTGGTTATTAAAACCCACGTCTGGTCACTGGGAGCTATGTCCTTCCTGAGCCGCATATGAAACGTCTTGTTATCAGCCTTTTGTGACTGGCTCTCACTCTGATTCCCTTCTTCCTTTTAGCTATAACACCTGCTGAGACCTGTCTTTTGATTTTCACCTACTCTGTAAAGCTGGTGTTTGAGGTGGTGTCCAGTCTGTTCACACACACTTACTCTGCCATGTGTCGAGGAGCCTGGTTGCAGTTTGTTGGAATCCCGTGGGCCTCCCCGTAACCATGGGTGCGCGCGCTCTCTCGGAGCGTGTCCTCCTCCCCGGCGGCACCTCGCTCAGCTTCTGGCAGCCTGCCTCGTTTTCGTGTCACAACCAGATTTTGCACCATGACATGGAAGGGATTTTAGACAAACACATAGGCTTTATTACAGCTCAACCTCTGAATGATAGTCCTACTTAAACCTCTTCTGTCTTGGCCAAATTGCATGGATTTGATCATCATTTTCCAATAATAACCAACAAATTTAACATTACCTGTACCTAAAGAGAAGATGATGATAGAGTCAAAAGCAGCACAGCGAAGACAGACAGAACGGGCCTCGTGGGAAGGCGCAGAAGGGCAGAGGACTCGGGGCACAGGTCGGGGGCCACGCCGTGGTGTCAGTGCCTCACAGGAGGTGGGTTGGCCACGGGGCAACGTTCTCATCAGAAAAGGGGTTCCCAGCAATGACCTTGTGTGATTGGGGTGCAAAATGTAAAACGTTATTCCTTTTAACATCCCTGGTGGTTCACCCAGAGGTAGACATGTGGCCTGATTATATGCAGCATTTCTCCAAAGATCAAAGATTGGGGGAAAAGTAACCAGGTGCAGCTCCTCGTCGACTCTAATGTTAACTCTGAACAGAGAAGGAGACGATACATGTAATTTGAGCCGGGTTATAGCATGTTCGTTTACGTTAAGAACATAATGGGCTGCTCGTCGGTATGCTGCGGAGAACGTCGCTGGCCATACACATCTGCGTTCTTTCCCTTGACCTGTTGGGAACACTAAGGCTCATGGTAGGAAAGGTATAAGTGTGCTCTAGACCAAGGAATGATTACGACACAAGATGATCTTAAGGAAATTCCCCATAAACTAATCTTTTATGACCCTGTATTGGTTCCTGGTTTGAGCTCTGGAAATCAGTCCTGCAATTGAAAGAGAGGAAGGGACTGGAAAAAGCAATGTTTCTAAACTGTTTACGGTGATCCTCATCATTTGTGGATTCTACGTCAGCAGCAGCTCCTGCTTTCTAAGGTCTTCATAAGCCCAAAATCAATACCTGCAGCATTTCCAGGAGCATTCACAGACATGTACAGAGCAGCAAGAAATTTGAGTTGCCCCTCACACGTGTTCCCAGCTGAGGTTGAATAAGGCAACACTCTGCCTTCTTGTTGCGGCTCGCAAACTATAAACAAATGTCCTTTTTGTGGTCTGCTCAGTGTCACGTTTTTCACATTTGTGTCCTTTTTTTTTTTTTTTTTTTTTGGTAATTTTGCTGTTTAAAATGGTCCTCAAGAGTAGTCACAAAGTGCTGTCTAGTGCTCCTGCATGTAAGAAGGTTGCCATGTGCCTCCGGAGAAAATGTGTGCTAGATAAGCATTGCTCGGGTGCGAATTCTAGCGCCATTAGCCATGAGTTCAAGGTTAAGGAGCCACCAATGTCATAGACCTGGCGAAGGGAAGGGAACGTGTGCCTGTCTGTATGTGAGGCTGCTCTGTGCAGTGCCAGAGGAACAGCTATAGTGTATCATGGCGATCCGGGGGGAGCTTTAAAAGGTATTTAACAGGAAGGCGAGTTTGTGGAGTTATGAGGTGACCACCAATTAAAGAAAAAATATTTTTTAAATTTATTTATTTACATTAGTTTCAAGTATACAGAACATTGGTTAGAGATCTACATAGTTCATAAAAAGATCCTTCTGATAGCTCCCTCCCTCCCCTGGCCCTCCACCTGGCCGTCATATTAATGCTACCTGCATTCCCTATGCTGTGCTCCCCACTGAAAAAAAATATTAAGCATAATGGACAGCATTGTTGTGAAGCTGAAAGCCAAAGACATTTAGAGTCATGTTTTCCAGGATCAAGAAAACGTTAAATACTGCTCGGCTAGTGAGGCCCGGATGGTGTGTTTCTAAAGGCGATGCGGCATGGAAGTGTGAGACTTGCAGGCAACGCAGGTTCTGAAGACCAAGAAGATGTCGTAGAATTTTTAAAATATTTGCTAAGTGTTACGCAGGAGAAAGGTTATCTGGAAG
This sequence comes from Eonycteris spelaea, assembly GCA_003508835.1. Taxonomy (NCBI): domain Eukaryota; kingdom Metazoa; phylum Chordata; class Mammalia; order Chiroptera; family Pteropodidae; genus Eonycteris; species Eonycteris spelaea. The sequence continues at coordinate 192,582 of PUFA01000150.1, forward strand.
AGCATATTTCCAGCGCTGGTGAGACTAGCTTGTGTTACAAGGATGTCGGCAAAGGAACGTCATACTCAATCAGCCACCAAAGTCCCCGGATTTAAAACATTCATAGACCACCAAATTAATTAATTATAAGAAATCTATGTTTAATAAGGTGTCCAGGATCAGAAACACACCAAAAACAACATTATGTGTTGATCATTCAACAGAAATAAGACCAGGGGCTCTCGGGGAGAGAACCCCGTATTTCCCTGAGAAGCGGTGCCCTGGATCTGCCAACTAAGTGCCTACAGCAACTTTATGGAATGTCAGTGTGAATAATGATAATTGTCCATAGTGCAGATAGTTAACCTGAATTGTTGTAACAGTTCAGAGACAGTGAGTAAATCTTGTTAATTACGTTCGAAGGGAATTATTATGTCTGATTGTTACACCAAACCTCAGATTTGAGAGCAGAGTGCCAGCTACCAGATCTCTAGAGACCATGCCACCTGCTTGCTACAAGCAGTGAGACTGTCTGCAGGAAGAACTGGCCACCCATTCGGCGCTGCGTCCAGCATCTGGCAACCCCTGGGTCTCCTCCCCACGTTACCAGTGACGTCACCAGCTATTTAAAGTGACCAAATAACTGCATTTTACTGAGCTTTCTATCACAGCAGCTCTAGAATTCTGTTTTACTTATATCCTTTATGTCTATTTTTCATATTAAACTATAAGCTAACACAGCGTATGGTACACAGCAAGTGGCAAACATTTATTGAATAAAAGTAATCAATAAGAAGAAAAATATAATTAATTATCTCCGGAGATAACAATAGATTTTTTAAAATCATGATCAGAATTCAATCTGAATTTCCCTGTGATTTCACAGAATTGTAATTATGGATAATACTGCAGTACATGCTTTTAAAATTATTACGATTACATAAATAATACAGGGATGCATAACTATAGTTAAAAATATAAACATTAAAGTAATGTAGTAATGAAGTGTACAGCCCCTTGCCACCCTCCCCGCCCTACAAACATTTTTATATGACTAGATGATGAAGAACTATAGTTAGAGGAAAAGTGGTACAAACCACACACACACACAGTGTTTGTTAATTTTTGGTATTTATGATGTGTCCAAATACTGATTTAGAAAGTATTCGATATCCAAAGATACCATTTTATTTGGAACTACATCCTCCAAGATAACCTACATATATATTCCTTCTGTGCTGTACACTCTGCCTGCAGTCTATTTAAACTCAAATGTGTTTGCTATTAAGTCTTTCCAATCAGTGAAGACATTATTGTGACTATATTTACACAACCTTTGCATCCTTCATTTCCTGTGAAAGTTCAGGGGAATTCACGAATCTGCCTTTTCCGTACACTCTGAAATATTTGCTCCAAAGAAAATGTAATTTTATAACTCAAGAAATCTTCGAATTAGAAATAAAAGGTAGATACTTATCACAACTCAGAAGCTGTCGACGGAGTGCATCCAGAGTTTAAAGAGGCTTAGAAAAACCCAGGGGAGTGTTCATATGTCAAGAATTCTGCATCACCAGCAAGCCGAAAGGACAGCCTATATAGTTCATTTCAGAACTTGGATAAGAACCAGTAAAAAGGTTATCTGAATTGTAGAATTAATGCCAACAAAAGAGTGTCACTTCATATTAGAGACAAGAACCACGCAGAAATAAAGAAACATCCCCATGGTGCTTTTACATCTGCTCAGAAAGGCTAGCACATCATCGACAGCTTATTAGAAACAGCAGAAAACACACACACACACACACACACTCACACACTCACTCACTCACTCACTCACTCACACACACGTTTAATATTTTAAAAGCTGGCTTCAGAGAGAATGTTTGCCATTTTTACATACTGACCCCTTCCTTCAAATGAAGTAAAATTATTTTATAACCTCCACACTCTTCTACTACATTCATCATTGTACAGGAGAAAAAGGGAAACCTTAAACTAGCTCACTTGAATTTTTTTATATTGTTTCCTCCAAGTTCAAACATTTTCATCTCCTAATGGCCAGCATCCTCTTAGATCTGTTCAATTGAATGCATGGAAGCCTTAGCATAATTCTCTGTGTGGTTTTAGCCTCTTCCAGAAAACTAATAGTGTCTGCCCACTGTAGGGGGCTACTCTGCTTTCAATCAATAACTCCTCTTTTCCATGAGGCTAACGTGGAGTTATCTTTGGAGTTGGTGAGTTTAGGGGACATTTCACCATTTTTTTGTGAAATTAATCTCTGCCTATAGAAAACAAAATTATTAATATAAGTATTTTACTCAAAAGAGCTCATTAAGCACCAAGTCTGTTATGAGTACGCAGGAGATAAATAATGTGAATACAGAAAGTGGTGAACGGAGTTCCTTCTAGTAAAATGGTTTCTGATGTGAACCTCTAACCATTCTGGGTGGCACTTATTAAAGAACTAAGTGATTCAGTGAATAAGTACCACCTAGCTGGGTAGAGAGAGCGTGAGGAATGTAGCCTTCCGTGGATGCTTGTGCTATAAAGGAGGGTTACACCGCACCTTGAAGGAGCATCCGGAGCAAATGTATGGTGAGGAGGTGGGAGAAAGGCACGGGCGGCCCCCTGAACCCACGAGAGGAGGGTGCTGTGTCCACTGCGAATGAAGAGCAGGACTATTTTTGCCAAAGCAGAGAGTTGGAAAGAAGAGAACTGGGAATATGGCAGACACGAAAGAGAGGAGGATAATTGGGGGCTTTGAATGTCACGTGTCCGCAAACTGCAGATGAATAAATCACCACCATGTATTCACTATCCCCCAAAACATATTTTCAAATATTCAGGAGGTTGGCCTTGTGTAGGTAAAGCTGTTTCACTGGGGCTGAGGAAAGCAGGAAAACTGTGGACTAAAAAACTGGAGATCTTGTCGTTTATGCTCGTCCATAGAAGAATACTGACGAGAGTTAAGATGGTAAGCCAAAAATCTTAATTGTCAGGCTGAAGGCTCTTGAACCAAGGCCAGAAGAAGAAAGAATCGGACTTTGGGCTATGAGTGATAGGGACATTAGGCCAAAAATGGTGGGTTCTGAGAGGTCTGAGGCGGTGTGAGTAGCAGGCAGGAGGCATCAGAGCTGCCGTAAGCAGGAAGCTCCCACCTGGCTGAGAGGCAGCCCTAGGGCCCCCGCACTGCCCCCCACGGCTGCTGCAGTGGTCAGGCCTGGGGCCGCACGTGAAGAAAATGAAGGACCGTGGGTGTAGGGGCGGGCGGGGCAGGGGGCAGTCAGCGAGCAGAGAGTCAAGTGGTGTCCAGCCCAACACATCCGAAATCTATGGAATTCTCTGCTCCATCCAGATATTCTGATGCCACGTGGACACAGACTGAGACCAAGTAACCAGGGCTGGGACTCAAGGGCACTCATCCTCTTCACAGCAGTGTCTCCGATCCTGTTTTTGAGAGCTCAAGTTCAAATTCCATGACCCCCGCAGCCTGCCCTGAGAAAGGCACACTCTCTCTGGGAGCGAAGTTTCCCCGTTTGGTAGACCGCATAGACTTCTTGTTTTCTTAGCACATTTCTGCAAGCCTTTGCAAGATTTTTCTTTTTTTCTCTATCCTGCATTTCCCTCCCCCCAAAACACATTTTTAATAGTATTATAGATGGACTTCTCATGGCTCTTTCAAAATGACTAGCTAGAATATTGTATTACAATAGTACTTTTCAGTTCTATGTACCCACTACTTAGAGATTCACAGATATATTCAGAAAGAAAAAATATTTCTTCAGTGAGTGGAGAAGTTTGTACTACTGGGTCTATTTTAAATAAATATAAGTGTGCAATGGAAAAAGAAAGAGACCGAAAGAGTATTTTGGGAGTCAAGGGACTTGGGGACCATGTTTCTAAAACTTGGAATGTGTCACAGATCAAGAGACTTTAATCTGCCAATGGGTCTGTGAACCTAGATACAGACTTGGAGTTCCCTACCCCGACCCCTCTACTTATTAGGCATTCATATTGTCTCAGGACATAAAATTGGAGAATACTCTCAATTATTTAAAATTATAGCAACAATACCATTAAGTTTTATGCTAGAATATGCTTGTTGCTCATTACTCATTTTAAACAGAAAGGAATGCTGGTATCTGAGTGGCAAGCCTCTCGCCCACTGCGTTGAATTTCAGTGTTATACTAAGAACGATGCTATAAACTTCATTATAAGCGCAAGGGGTGTACTAACCTACCACTATCCTTTTTAATTTCGCAAACAAAATTTGGAAACAATATCAGTTATTTCTGATCCTTGGCCAAATATTTTTAAGTCCCCAGAATTTGAATCACCTGGAACTTTTAGTTGTAATGAGTCAGTGAAGTTATGGTTAAGGTCAGCACGATAAACAGGCCACAGTGGATCACGACCTTCATCAGGCGGTGGAGTATATTCTGTCTGGGAAGCGTCACCCTGCGGTCCCAGGCGGTCTCACCCGCGGCTTGGAGCAGCCACGGCCCGCAGGGGGCTTCGCACCAGCGAGCGGCCCGGGCGGGGGCGGGGGGGGGGGGGGGCGCGCTTCCTCCCGCTGTCTGCGGGCCGTTGGCAAGTCACCTGCACGCGCCGCGCCGCTGCGTCCTCGCTCGGAAGTGAGGGTTGGGGACCGGACGCTTTCTGAGATCCTTTTCGGCTTAAAAGCCTCTGAGAGAGTAAGTTCTGCAAGTGAGAGGGAAGCAGCTTCTTGAGCGGCGGGCGCTCGTGTTCCCGTCCACACGTCCCGGGAGCGCGGCGGGGAGGAAGGGCGCGGACCTGCCCGCGCGCCTTCTGCGTCCGCGGCGGGGATGGGCTGCTTGTGTGTTTCAGACGTCGCGTGGTGCTCCATCCGCGCAGCCACCTTCATCCGTAGCATTTTTATTGCAGTCTCACACCTCCCTCACGTCTCGGTAAGCGGGGACCAGTCAAGTGGGCCGAGTTTGCATCGTGAGCGAAAATCGCGGTTTGCGCTAAGATACAGATGCGACTCTGGTCATCCTTGCTGTCCGGGCCATTGGCGAGTACGAGTGGTACGACCTTTTTTGCCTCGAGGTAATTTGAGGGCTGAGTTACACACGTGCATTGGGAAGGAGAAATTCAGACGGGCTGAGAGCATAGGTGTGGTGTGCAGCGGTGCTCGGAACGATCGCCGCCCCGGTCTCCTCTGACGGCGGCAGGTCGATCGTCCGGCACCTGGAAGGCCTCCCGTGGCCAGACGGGCCGCTGTCGCGGTGGTGTCGCTGAGCCGTCACGGGCTTCCCCCATCTCCGCTGCAACTCGAGGCGTCCCAAAGCCGCGCAAGGCGTCCCAAGCCTTCTCGACCCAGACGTAGCAGTGACGACCTACCGGGCTCCGCTGCGATGTCTCCGCTGCGATGTCCCGAGCCAAACCTGCGATGTCACAGCCTCCCACAGAAGTGAAGCGCAGAGGAGCGCAGGGACCGGTTCTTCGGCCTCTTCTGAGCTCCTCGTCCCTGTCATTTCCTGATCTAGGAAATAATTAAACAGACAATTGTCTCTTTGTGGTATTTGTCAAGACGTACACTTATAATGTGTGCTTCTTTTTATGTTATATTTCAGTGAAAATTTTATTTAAACAAACATATACAGCACAAACTCCTAAATTTTAGCTTTTATAAAATTGCTTTGGTGATTATCCTTACACAAATATCTGTGTGAGAGTGTGAGAGTGTACCTACAGGTAGATTCTAAAAGCAGATTTGCTGATCAATGTGAAGTTTTAAATTCCAACATTAAATATTAAGTGGTCCTCCAAAAAGGCCCCAAAATCTGCTCCTACCCATGTCTCAACTAATACTGAATGTTATCAGTTGTTTTAACTTTATGCTAACCTTACAGGAAAGAGTGGAGTGTTCTAGCTTGTAGTATGCGGTGCACAGTGATCACCACTGGTAATAATAAGCCTCTTTTCGTATGTCTTTTAGAGATTTGGATTTCTCTGTCTGTGAACGGCCTGCTCCGTCCTCTGTGCATTTTGCCGCTGGCTTGTCTCTTCTTGTCAACAGCAGGAGCTCTTTCCTCAATTAGAACATTCACCTTTTGTCACATTGGCCTCATAAGAGCACGCCGATTTATGATAGTAAAGTATTTATATTGTAACAAAGGAAATCTTTGTCCTGCAGTAGCAGGAGGGCATGTGTCTGATCCTCTAAAACTAGTATCGGATCATTAAGGAAAAGGGAAGGAAACGGCAGTTTAGGAATAAATGATAGCTTTGCTTGAAATCGTTTCGGACCACGGTCTTGTCTTCTTCCGGAGCCGGTTACTACGCGATTCTTACAGTGGTGTTAACCTGAGATTCAGCAGAAGCTTTAGAGTCAGGGATCTGTGTTCGGTTTGTGTGTTTATGCTTTGATTCATCTTTAGTTTTCGCTTTACACGTTAGTGATAGGAATGTAAAAGCTTGTTTGCACTTCCCATTTTCAGTTATTCCAACACCACTTTCCCCCAATTTCTCACTACCTGTTTCTTTTCCTGCGGTCAGGAAACTTCTCTTCACTATTTTACGTTCATACGTTTATGAGTGCAGAACCCAAAAGTCTTTCAAGGGTGCCGAGGCCCAAGGAGAATTTCCTTTACTTTCATGCGACCGCATTACCCTGCTTGGTGGAGCCGAGGGGAAGCTGAGGACATCTGTGTCGCGCTTGCCTGTCCGTGTCGTTCCCCCGCAGATTCCGATCTGCACCTCTCTTGGGTAATGGTCTTTCTACAGCGCTTTACAGGACACTGGAATGTACATTTCAGGATCTAGTTTTCTGTCATGTCCCTTACAACATTTAGGATCTGAAGCATGAAGCTTCTTAATGTCTGGCTTAATTTTCTATTTTTTTTTTGACTTTTAAAAATCATATAAACAAAATAACCATCTAACTCAGCATTGAAGTATTTATCATCATTGTTATCCATAGTTCTCCAGTTTTAACATATATATTATTTCACATTTTAAGGTCTCTGAAATTGGAGGGTATCTTACAACCAATAGTATGTCATAGTTTAAATGGTAGGATTTTTATTTATGTCCTATTTAATACCAGATAAAATAATGGCATCTTAAATGTGATGAGATTCAATAACAGCATATTTTATAAAGCCATTGAACTTTTGTTCAAGTTCAGGCCTCCTTTCTAACTTTTGCTCTAGTAATTGGATTTTTGGCATTAAAACAAAAACTTGGAGTCTCTCTAGCAATCAAATAAGGGAGCTTAGCTGTGGAAGTTTCTTTGTGTGGCTGTAAAATGCCTGCCCGAAATGTGTGAACAATTATAGAGATGTGGCTCTTGGAGCTGGTTATTGGTTTGCAACTTGGGAAAGTATTATTAAAGTAATGATAATATTTTTCTCTTTAATAATTCGAGGTCTTTAATCCAAATAATCCCTTGAATGTTTTATAGCCTGCAGATTAGAACTACGTCTGCTCCTAACAAAATCCATTTACCTTCAGGGAAAAGTCTGGTGACTATTTGTGACAATCAAAGACAACACTATGCAGTAAGAATAAATATGCAATAAGAGTTAATTTTGACCAAAGCGATAAGGAAAATTGGGAAGAAAATATGTAATGTTTGTAATTAGAACTTAACCAAGACAGCACAGCATATTTTAAATCTTATCATTGCTAGGTTTTTGTAAAACTAAACTCTCTGCCTTGAACATTCCATTTTTTTCCTTTTTATTCCACCTTTCTCACTTGTTAGTTACCACTGTTGGTCACAGAGTAGCTCTCATTTCTTCCTGGAAGCCTTCCTTGATCTCTGCAAATAGGTCAAGAGCCCCAATTAATCATTCTCTGGTATCCTGCATTTGCTCTTAGCAAACTGTATTGTAATCGTGAGTCTGTGGCCTATACTCCCCACCAGACCATGTGCTTTCGAAGAGAGGGAAGATCATGCACCCTTTTATGTCAATTGTCTAGCACATACCTGGCCCACAAAAATGTTAAATAGTTACTGAATGAGTGAATGAGTGTATGACTAGCCATCTGGTCTGGAATTCCTTTAAAACAAACAAACAAACAAAACCGCAACCAACTCTTTTTGACAATCTCAAATTCCTGAAGCTATATCCATGTAGAAACCAAGGAACGGAGACAAAGGCAGCCTATCTCAGCCCAGGCTCAGTGACTTTAGAGGCTTCTTAAGGTAGACCTCAGGAAAGAAAGTAGCTGACCACACCAACTCTCTGTCTACCTCATTTTAATCTTGGGCAATTATTTGGCTTGTTATGATACTCACATATAGATGACTACCTTGACAAATGTTGTATGCACTGTTTTCCTCCTCTAGATTTCACTACAACTCTTATTCCAAGGAAAGCCCCACAAAAACAACTATCTAGGGCCAAAGCCCCTCCTCAATATGATAGTGCATGGGACACCAGATACAGGAGAGGAATCCAGGCCATTTGGTTGGCACTTTACCGATGTGTGACTTGTGAGAAAGTTCCTCCTCCATCACAGTGAACTCCTGGTACAGCAGAGGCCATAAGCCAAACATCACAGAAATATAGAGCAAGGTCCTTGAAAAAACATGGAGGGAAGCCAGCAAGCGTCACCACACCCAAGAATCATGACGTGAAAACCATCCAAACACACCCCAGAGCTCTTGAATTTATTGTTTTGTTTTTAGTATTTTCTCTGTCTAAAGATTCTCTTTCTTTTTTTTATGTTTTATTTTTACAGCTTTACTAAGATATAATTAACAAATAAAATTTTAAGATATTTAAAATGTGCATTGCAGTGATTTGATATATGTGTACATCGTGAAAAGAACCCCAGCATCTATTTAACATGTCCCTCACTTCATGTTTTTGCTGTTATCTATTTTATTTCTTATTTATTTATTGGTGAGAACATTGAAATTATACCGCTTAAGAAATTTCAGTTATATAATACAGTGTAATCAACACTAGTCACTACATTTTACATGAGATCCTCAGGCCTTATTCATCTTATAGATGAAAGTTTTTACCATTTTATCAACCTCTTCCTATCTCTCCCACCCCCAGCACCTGGCAACCACTTTTGTACTGTTTCTATGAATTTGGCTTTTTTTAAGATTCCACGTATGAATTATATAGTATTTGTCTTTCTCTCTCTGGTTTATTTCACTTAGGATACTGTTTTCAAGATCTGTCCATATTGTTGCAAAAGGCAGGATTTCCTTCTTTCTCATGGCTGAATAATGTCATATATGTGTACATCTCTCATCTTTTTTATCCCTTCACCCATTGAGGAACACTTAGGTGGTTTCCATACCTTGGCTATTGTAAATGCAGTTTGAAGGATTCTTGATTTCAGTAATTAACCAAGCAGGTAGATACATACTAAGTACTCAACTAGAAAAAAATTCAAGTAAATGATTTTTATATTTAAAAACCTAACACACTGACTTGCCTTTGGTTGTGACAGTTGTTCCCAACCAAAATTTCGAAATCGCCCACATTGTGGTCCATCATATCTCAGTGTCTGAACCCGGTATCTTCCCTTAGGCTACCAGGATGTGACCTTGAACAGTGTTTCTGACGTCTGGGCCTATTGAGTCATGATTCCTTCATATTTTACTGAAACAGATATGTAATACAATTAGTGAATGTGCAATCCTGGAAATGAGTGACATATAGGACTTGTGCAAATCCACTTGCAGACACTGCTTTGGTGCGTTCCTCATGAGGCTTTCTCAATTGGCATAATCATGACTAATTAGCTGTTGTCACAGAATAATTGAATTATTACCAAACACACGGTACAAGAATATGTTTAACCAAACCTTCGTCCTTGTGTATACTCAATAGATCTGAACTTAAAATTTTTAAATGTGCGTGTATGTGTGTGTCTGTTTCTCTGTGTGTGTGAGTGTGTGTGTGTGTGTGTGTGTGTTGTGTGTGTGTTCAGAACTGGGGTGGAGGCACTGGATTCCAAACCAAATGTGTAAAACTTGATACCACTTTTTAACAGACATCATCTGTCTCTTCCCTTGGCATCCTGGCTGAATTTGTCCATACTGGCTGGAGTTTTTCCCAAGAACCAAGAAACAAACTGATGTAATGTTCATTTTCTATTCGAACTTGGCATTGGAAAGATAACAAAGTAAAAGCCAGTTTCTTCCAAAACCTAATATAAACATGAGTTATGCCAAAAACCCTAAAATATACTGGGCAGCCCGTGAACATGGTCACTTAGTGCTGTAAACATAGGGCAGATTTCTGCCCCTGCTCCGCGACAAGCCTGCATTCACACGACGCGTGTTCTGCACGAAACCCAGAGGGTCCCACCACTTGCAGTGCAGCCCACCCCAGCCACGCCATCCAAGGTCTGCACGTGAAGACAGAGACATGACAGCTCAGAGTCTGAACTGTCATGGTGCCAGGATTGTTGTGTAGACCAATCCCGCCCTGCGTTCTTTCCTCCATCAAGTTATGCCCTGGGGATGGGGGGGGGAGGCTCCATCTTATCTAGTTCATTTAAATCAAAACAGTCGATGACAATCTTGAAATGATTCCTTGTGGGGGAGACTAACCAGTTGCCTGGTGCGCGTACAACCAGAGATTTAGAAATAACGTTTTAGATCTCAAAGTCATGAAAGTAAAATAACTGGCAATCTTAGCACCGAATCTATTTTAGTTTTAACAATATCGAGCAAGCTTTAGATTCTCAGAATGTTGAACTAACGTTGCAAACACGGTTTTATAGTCTTAAGTTTCTAAGCAAATGACAGTCTCCGTTTTGGATACTAATTATAATTAGCAAGATTAAACCTATACATAGAGTTAGCAAGTGGCTGCTGTTTTTGTCCCTTCCCCTTACAACAGCCCAAGAGTCCCCACGCTAAGGGGGCACCCTACCTACCCCACCCGGCTTGAACGAGCACTCCCGGTAAGTTAGAATACAAAAGCAGGCACATAGTCTAGAGAAAAGCAATTAAAACGCACCAGGGCCAAGGTGGGCTATCAGAGATAGCAACAAAGAGAACTTTTATGACCTCTGACCTTTAGCGTAATTTAAAAAGTGCTTACCAACTTAGTACATTCAAGTGTGGGAGCCCTGGGTGGACCTAGTAGATTTAAACAGGTTAAGGAGGTTGAGAGCACAGGAGAGGGTCCAGCATCTCTTAGACCAGGAGGACATGAGGACATCAGAATGCCAGTGCTTGCTGTCAGAGCGAAGCACGTGAATCAAGGGGGTTACAGAAAAACAGCCAGCTCTGTCAAGTATCCCTGTTGCCGTTTTCCCTCCAAAACAACACGGCGAGGAGAGTGTGTGCCCTGTCTCTCATTTTATACATGGCGAACCCACGCCTCAACGGCCACGTGCCAGTCACCCAAGGTTGTCGTCACGGGAAAGGAGGAGCGGGAAATAGCCTGCAGGACTCCTAGGGGCTGTGTCGATGACTTTGCAGCCCATCCTCCCTCACACTTCGCCTGGGAACCAGCTGTGAGCACAGGGTCACGGCCATGTGGGTGTGTGGTGAACGTGAATGATGAGGTCCCACTTCCCCACGCCAGGCAGGAGAGCCTCCGTTGGCAGGTTCTTAGACGTCTGCACTTGTTTTTTCGGTTTATTTAAATTTACGTGTGTGTGTGTGTGTGTGAGTGTGTGTGTGTGTGTGTGTCCCTAGTCTGTGAAGCTCATGGAAACTATTTCACTCCATATTCTTCTCTTCTGTTCTTGCACCAGAGAATGTGATACGACTTGTCATAAAAGCCATCTGCATAGGAAGGAACTTTGAAAATGATCGGGGTGTTCTTCTCATGAGAAGATACACCCACCTTCCTCAATTCCCTAAGCTTGAGATACGGCGTTTAGCGCTTTCCAACAGAGAGGTGAAAGCCAAGAGGAATGGCTAGGACGACACAGATGACAACTAAAGCTGGAAGCGAAAAAAATTCACAGCGTCTAAGATGAGAGGGCAGACGTGATACTAGAATTGTGAATCCCTTTTGCATTTTAAGTCAAGGTCTCGAGAGTTCACGTAATCAAAATAAAAATTAATGGAAGAAAAATAAATTTAAAGACAAGAACTGTCAAAAGTGGAAATTGATAAATTGGCCCTTTAAAACCAGAAATATCAAAATCGTGGAAATTTGAAATTCAAATCTCCTTATACATTAAATCCCTTGGTATATTTAAAGAATTTACCAAATAAGACACAACATGTTTAGAAGGGTCAGTCTGTGTCACCACATCCGTGCAGACTGCGTTATGTCACGACCTTCACGGCGCTGTCCTCTCCGAAGAGCAAACGTAATGGATGCTTACGTTCTCTCATTTAACTCAGCCGCGTATACATGGAATTTCCCTGGCAAAGCAGGATAGGTCGACATCGTAACAGGACACTTAGACTGTCACAGATATCACTTTAAATTTGTCAAAGTTCCTCTGGCTGGTCTTTCCTATTATCTCCAGAAATTTTTTGCAAATGAAAGGAAGATATTAAACAACTCTCACATTCTGCACCTGTTTTAAAAATTACGTTTTGGCTTTAACATATATTTGTAAATCATGTTTTTTACAGAAATATGGAAAATGGCAGATGTTGCCTTAATGGTTTACCAGATAATATTTGAGATAAATAGCTTAAAAATAAAAGAACAAACCCATCATTTTTTATTAAAAATGAGCACATTAAACACAATGAAGCATAATTAAAACAATGAATGAGATCAGACTGTAAAGAACACAAACTCATCAAAATTTAATTGCTGGACAATAAAATTTCCCTAAAAGTTTAAGTGGCACAGAGTCTTAGAGTCAGTTGGATGCTGGTTGCAATAATGCTAATCTGTCAGCCTCCCAACAAAAATAAGAAAACCACTCATTCTTTTCATTATTGCTTAAAAATAAGGTAGTGAGCCAAATTCAGGGTGACAGTGCGGAACATTGTGCAGAAATTACACTGACCCGACCTGAGAGCTTTGCCTTACTCCATCTTAAATAATTTCATCCTGATCTCAAACGCTAATTCCATCCCAATCCTTAAGAGCCCATAAATCCATGAATATTGACGGTAAAGCCAAGGAGAGATTTGTGTATCGAAGAGATCCTGTCAATATAAAAATAATGCACTTTTTAAACATTTCTATAACAAAGAGAAAGGTTTTGTAGTGGAAAATGGAAAATGGAAATATGGAAAATGTAAAACAGACTTAAAAATTATAGTCTGATATGTTCTTCAAGCATTGATTCCTACAAAAATGCACAGAGCAATAAATACCCTTCAGGTAAACTGGAGAAAAAATATGATGTTTCATTAATTCCCCCTAAAATAATGTATTTTTAATACAGAACCTATTGTAATAATTTATTGTTCCTGAGCATGCAGGAGTATTTTAGGGACAATGACTTAAGTCTAATGAAAGGACCTTCTGGCAGAGGCTGCTCGGTGTCTCCGAATGTCTGTTCCTCCTCTTTCTTTTACGGTCACCAAGCCCCAGTATTGACCTGGTGCACTGCCACCCGGGACGTGGGAAGCAGTCTCTGAAGACGGTCCCCAATGCTCCCCCCCCACGCCGCGTGTCCCTCCTCCCGGGAGGTGGTGGAGTCGATGTCTCTTCCTCTTGAACCAGAGCTGGTGGAGGCGGTGCACCATTGAGCGAGGCAGTGCCGTGGGGGCCAGAACTGCCCAGTCTGCCCAGCCAGAACTGCCGTGGGGGGCCAGAACTGCCCAGAACAGGCAAACAACCCACCCTAATTTGGGCGCATTACTTTTGGAGTCTCGGCAATAGAGAAGTGAAACAGAATAAAAACTACTCTTGGGAGCCTTCCTTGCAGCTGGATGTGGACATATGACATGGTCTGGCTAAAGGGACACAAATAGAAAGGAAGTGCTCATCTCCTGGGTGACCCCTCCCTTGCCCACGACCGGAACACAGGTCATCTTGGATCACGCAGACAAGGGCACCTCCCGCAGGGATGGCAGAGCAAAACGGCGCAGCGGACAGATGGCCCTGGGCTGTCAGACAGCATCTTCTCTGAATTCAGCTGCCATTATTTTTAGTCTCTGCTATAACGGCCAAACGTACATCATAACCATTGTGAATCTCGTTCCAAACGTGGGGCACGCCTACAAAGCTGGGGGCTCGGCCTCGGACCAGCAGTCAGGAGGGGGACAGAAATGACACCAGTGGTGCGAGCCGGAACGTGACGGTCCACGGCGAAACGCTCGGCGTGTTGGTCCCTTGTGATGCCGTGATGCGCTCACCGTATGTTAACTGATCTGGTAGTTTTAAGGAAAACAGCCGGGACGTTTTCAATGCTGTGTGTGTGCGCGTTGGCTGCATGTTGGTGCTTTCAGCAAAGTCTTACAGGAGAGATGCGCTTGGGCTGGACGGACCTGTCCGTGGGCAGACACTGCAGAGAACAGAGCTGCTAGGAAGACTCATTCTGCCGTGGCCTGAATCGGCAGTGTAAATTGACTGAGAGTTTAGTAATTTGAAACCTCAGAGGCTAAAAAAATTTTAACATATCTATGTACAAATGTACAGAGATAGAGGAAGGACACAGGGAACAGCCTTAGAAGGAGCTGAGAGTGGCACCTCAGTAAGCATTCTCCATCACGTACCAAGGATCCGCCCAGGGAATAAAGTGAGATTGAAAATATTGCCCTCACGCCCAAGCCTTTTTTTTTTTTTTTTGATGCCATCAAAATAGCCACTGTTAAGTGGAAAAAGAGGAAGGGCAGGCTGAGCACAAAGGCAAATAAATAAAATGTCAGTGGTTTCAGGCTTAAAACTGGTACCTAGAAACCCAGCTGGTGATTCTTGCCTGCACATGACATGATACGGACCAGAAGCAAAAGTCAGCGAGCTGGTTTGGTCCTGACAGAAACTGAAATGCCAAAGGCCACAGCCAGACCTCCATTCTGCCCTCACAGGATGTGAGCTGTGAGAGACGGGCGGGGTCAAAACAGCCTCCCCCCCACCCCCTGCCCGTTTCAGACACGGCCGGAGAGCAGTGAAGAGAGCAATGTGCCAGGTGATAAAGTCAGGGACCAGGAAGGACAACTAAAAGAGCCCATCGCAGACAGCAGACTGAGTGGCCGCCAAGGAGGCAAACTGAGGGGCGAAGGCTTCTCCATGGCCAGAACGGGGCTCTTTATGATTCCTGCTCAGCAGGCTTAGGCATTTGCTAAAGGTCAGAGCTGGCTCTGCATGCTCCATTTTCCCTTCTCTCCCAGTGACTTATCCGTACCCTGTCCTAGTGAGCGTTTGGTGTGTGTGGCAGAGGACGCAGATCATTGGTCTTTGAATTAACAGGTTGTCCTCCTCTAGAGTCACCCTTAACATGAGGGAGGGGACTGGACACCACTCGGAACTCCAGGATTTTGAACTGGAGACTATAAATGGATGCGTTTTCTCTCTCTTGAGGAATGGGCATGTTCTCTGTGTACAAAACACGTGCATGGATTTGCCTGACCCAAGAGGAAGATCCTGACAGAAAGTGCTAGTTATCGGTTTTCTCATGGTTAAAGGGTCCATCAACTTTAGCCCAACACTTGTCACTCAGAAAAAAAAAAAAAAAAGACTACATTTCCCAGCCTCCTTTGCATGTAGGCATGACTGTGTGGCTAAGCCCTGCACATTGGTTTGTGAGTGACGTGTGTAACGTCTGGTTTATTCTTTCGAAAGGAAGAAGTACACCCTCCCCTTTTTCTTTCTTTCCTTGTATCCTCTCACTGGACTGCAAACAAGGTGGTGAGCCATCTTCAACCTTACAGATGAGGGTGAACTGCCAAGAAACAAGCGACAAGATATAGGAGCCTGACAAATGACCTGGGTGGCTTACACTCAGGTTGTAATAAGAAAGAAAAAGCAACTGCCATCTGATCCAGGCTGTTATTTGGAGCCACCCGTTTCAGAATTAACTGTGTATCCTTGTTAATGTAGTTCCTCGAATTCATATCATAATACATATTTCAGGTTCATGCTGACACATTATAAAAATGATATTAAGGAGAGTTTAGAGAACACAAAAACTATATTTTATCACAGTGGACTGAGGTTTACTAACTCTTGATTAATTGTTTCAAGAGATAAATGTTTCCATTGCCCCAGCAACGATAAGTATAAAAACCTCTTGCAATAATATGCAAAATAATTAAAAGTAGAATGACCAACATAACATTGTATTAACATATATCACTACTCTTAATAAAAGTTTTTACTTTAAACATTTTATAATATAAATCATAAGAAGAAACTTTAAAATTTTTAGAATGATGTATTTATAGGATACTTTTATACAATATTGAGATATATAATCATAACTATCATTGGCCTACAGTGCATCTTTATTATTGTAATTTAAGAATAACCACCTCAGATAAAAGTAAAATATTTTGGCATTACTTATAATTGATGTATCAATTAAGATGACTCAAAGTAAGTCCTTAAAAGATAAGTCGTTTATGCACATACATGTATCCAGAGACAATAACATAATTATCCAACCGTCGTAAAACTATGATATCTGTTAACAAAAAATATGGGTTAATTTTTTACACTGGCATCATATTCTATAAAGGGCCCAGCTGTAGACACAGTCCAGGGCTTGACTTAAAGCTTGCTCTTAAGCCAACTTCTGTCTCATGATAATAAGCAGTTGGAGCAGCTGCTGTGGACACCCTTCCCACACCCCCCAGACCCCACCGTTCTGCTACACCCTACTGCAAGCACCGACCGCTGTCTGCGTGAGGGAGCTCTCCAGTGTGCATGGCCGGTATTGAGGGCAGGCCCGAGGTGTTGGAGCATTGACACCTCCAGGTGTAGCCTCACCCATGACAGGTGGGAGGGGAGACGACACCAGACCCTTGTCGTTCAGGCAGCACATGTCTGAAGTACATCGTACACTGTCTCCAGAGGTCCCGGGGGAGAGCTCAGTCACCCCTGGCAGCAGTCTGCTGATGAACCCACGCTGTGTTGCTCTCGCTTCTACATTTTCCTACCAGAGCTTTCTGGGATCTTCTTCGAAAGATCACTCATATCAAGTTCCTTTCCGTGGGGTCTGTTTCTGGAGAAACCCTACTCAAAGACACCAGCATTTAAAGCTCTGTACAGTTGATAACCAGTGTGGTCTACATTTCTTATTTGAACATGAGAGAGCCATAGAGGAAAAAGTAGAGGGCCCAGATGGGCCCAGAGAATTTCAGTGATTTACTCATAACCCTTCCCACTAGCTTCACTGGCAAGTGCAAAGATAGTCTCCTAGGACCGACATCACTTTTTTTGCAAATTGCTTTTATGGGTTCTATTTGTTCCTGGCAACAGATATCCTTGCTTGGGTCTAGTTACACACTCCATTTGTAAAGTAATAGATTGAGCAAAAACAAGTATGTTTCTTCTTTTCTCTGAACTTTTTTTTTTTTTAATCTGTCTGCTCATGGGAGAGAAACCAAATGACCAAGGTGTCCATTTGAGTGTCCAAAATACAGAGAGCTCGCAAGTCACAAACAGAATGGGATCTTTCAAGATAAACATCTTTGAGTTCATGGTAAGGCCACAGGGGCAAGATGAAGAGGTTTCTGTCTCGCGAGAGCCTAATTTTGACTATCCATGGCAATTAGGCAAAAGATGACTTTACCCCTCTTCCATGTATGAACTCGACAAAATTTCCTAAGTGTCTGTTGCCAAACTAATCTACATCTTCCTTTAGTTATCTCACAGCCTTGAAAAGTCAGAAGTACTTTGTACTTTTTACTAGGACCCTCTTTTAAGTAGCTACAGCTCTTTACCTGCCAGTTACCAGATATTTCATGCAAACGGGTTTCGCATGCTTCATGGTGAAGGTCATGTTAATTTGATACAACGAGTAGCAGAAATATTATAAGAATACATTCTTTGAATCTATTCTCCTTTAAAAATATTTGTCCCTGTTTTCATACATATCTATTTTTTCGTCCCTGAAGATGTGTTTGATGACAATAAAAATAATAAAACAGGAAAAAGTAGGCCTCCAAAAAAAGAGGCTTTTATTGCTGAAAAATTAATTTAGAACAACCACCCCATATTTCATATCCTAAAATCCTAACACATACACTTGCAGAGAGTTTAAGAGAGAAAAACAAAAACAGTGGAAAACCGGACTTAGCGTTAAACCATAGCGGCCTTCTAGCTATATTTAATATGCAGCTAGGTTCATTGAGATCTTATAACTTTTATTTACTTACGAGCTTATGCTATATGTTTTATAATGTCTTTTTCTCTCTTTTGTAAACAGGTAAAACCCATGAAAGGATACTTATCACACATATATGTTATTGTATTTGACAACAAATTAATATTTGGTAAACATGATTTCTGGTTCATGAAAATTTGTTAAGGATCACCTGAGTTCATATCAGGACAGTCCCCACTCCTTCTGATTGGAAAACGGGAAAGAAACTTTTACAGCCCCCACCCTGGTGGTGCTCCCTACTGAGGGACCTTTCCTGTCACATTCTCATCCTAGAAGATCCTCACTGAATCCTTCTTGAAACTAACTCAAAAGAGTGACTCAGTTTAAATTCTTGGAACCTAACTTAACCTGATAGAAGCCTAGCTATTGAATGAAGAAGGTAAAAAAGATTCCACTGTATCTCTTAGGAATTCATAAACTTTTATTGACACTTAGCAAATATAATTTCTGATTATTAACTATGGTCCTTCTATCTTTTTCTCCCAAAATGAGATTTAAGTGTCTTAAACTTGCTGCCTTTCTGAACCCAATTTAAGGTGATCTCTTTAATATAGCATTATTTAAGATGAGGCATTTCCCAAAATATGTATGAAGAGAGTGTTCACATAAGAATCACCTTCAAAAAAATTTTGGTTAATAGGTTAGATTGGAGAATAGTGCAGGATATACAATTTGATATCTCTAAGACTCTACAAAGTAAAAATCAACCACCCAAATGAAAGCTGTCTTTGTTTTACTCGATATTTTCTAAAACTATCTAACCATGAAACCATTTCCCTTTTTAAAGATGGACGTATTAGCATCCATAGTGTCAGTGATCACTGTATATCGGGACTTGTGAAAGGCAGCAGTGGGAGATGAAAGAAGAGAAGGAAGGAGGGAGGAGGAGGAGGAGGGAGGAGGAAGGAAGGAAGGAAGGAAGGAAGGAAGGAAGGAAGGAAGGAAGGAAGGAAGGAAGGAAGGAAGAGGGAGGGAGAGAGGTAGAGAGAGAGGAGAAAGGAGGAAGGGAAGGAAGGACGTGGAGGGAGGGAAGGAGGTGGGAAGCAGCCACGTCATGCAGGCCTTAAAGACCATGAAGGGAATGGGGGGCTTCTAAATGAGAAATCGTCGAGAGTTTTTAGCAGTTGACACCCATTTTATCATTTAAGAAGTGAGTTCCGTCTTGCACTTTGGTAAGAGGGGACGGAGGCAAGTTGGGATACTACAGAATTGTCAGAGACGATAGTGGCACTGAGGATGGGAGCATGAACAAATTCAAGATGTATTTTTGAATGCTGTATTCAAAATTTAATACCATTTAATAGTGCTGTATTTCTTTGTTAGTCTCTTAATACATGCAATGTACTTGGAACAGTGCTCGGCATATAAGAAATGTCAACTCATGTGAGCTCTTTAGCGTTAGGATGGCTGACTCCTAAACTCAACGTGAGCTCAGCTCACATGTCTTTCCTTAACCAGTGTCCCGTCTCTTCTCCCCGCTGAGCTATTGCCCCTGTACTATACCCTCTTAGCCTGCATGCTTCCCTGTATCATTACCATATCATGCTACATATTTTAACTCATTTTCTGTCTGCACCCCATTGCAATACAAGTTCTTTGAGGCCAACACAAAGTCTCCTTCAACTCTATGTCCCTAGTGTGTGTCCTTCCTACGTATGAAATACGGATTGGAAAATCAGTGGGGTGCAGAACAGTATCAAACAGCAGTGGTCTCCACCTCACAGCTACCCTCAGGTACTTCTGAATGCCAAAGTGAGCAGGTTTAGAAGAGAGCGAAGGCAGAAAACTTGAAGAGTTTTGAACCTTTGCCAGCCTCAGCAATAGCCAAGAAGCAGATAAAAGTTACGGATTCGATTTCAGGAAAACTGAAGTCTAACCCTGATCCGATGCCCACAGGCCCTTTCTTCTTGCTCAGAACTTAACCTTTTATCTTTAATTCCCTCATCTGCTAAGAGGCATATCACTCCTCGGCCTGCCCCTCCTAACGGAGATTCTGTAAACACGATAATGCCCGTGAGACTGTAAACGACTACGAACTGCACTGCAGACTCCGAATGTGACTGTTTCTTGCAAATAGTTGAGAAACAGAGAGTAACCTGAGTTCCTTCCATTTTTCAATTTCTGTAGCCATAACGATGAGCATCTGGAAACCGTGCCTGTAGTATGGTCTACGCGTTGGCCTCCACCGCTGTCCAAGGCCCGTGCTCTGTGCTAGTCATAATAAAAATATTATTTACTGAACATTTACTCTAGTAACTCTTCTACATACTTAACCTGCGTTCACTAATTTAACCTTCACAAGGACCCTGTGCAGTGGGTACTACCGCCATCGCTGTCTTGGAGAGAAGAAGGCTGAGGCACAGAGAGTTTAAGTAACTGACCCAGAAAAAACAATCAACAGTGACACGTGTGTTGGTGTCTGCACTGTAGATGCCACATTCCCCTGCCTGTCGCAGCGAAGCACCCCCAACCCAGGGCACGGGGAGGCGTGGGACGACCTCTCTGGACCATGGGTGCCATGTGCCATTTCAGGGCCATAAAGCATGCCAGGAGCTCAGCCAGTAACCACCGCATGGTGGCTCCACGCTCGAATGGGTGTTTATCCGCTGTTACAATTTCTGCTTCAACTTAACCAAAGGCATTCTGAAATTTAAGGAGCAAAAGGAGATTGATTTTGTCCTTCTAACTTCCAATGACATCCAGCCAACACTGCAACTGGTCAGTAAATGTGCAAACGTGAGGGGAGCTCACAGCGTCTGGAATATGGTAAACCCTGTGAGCGCGCCGAGCCCAAGAGCTGGGAGCAGGGTCTGGTCGTTACTGGAAACGGGCAAGGGCTTTATCCGGAAGCCAGAAAGGTGTATTCTCCCCACAGAACTGTCCCTGGACTGAAACTCCCGCTGTTATTCCTCACGATCCTCCCAGCCAAAAAGGTCGAATTGCGGCTGACGAAGGGCCTGCTCTGACCCACCCAGCTGCGATCGCCTCGTTCAGCACAGCGACTGCGCATGTCCCGCGGGCGCTGGGCACTGTTTCTGGGGTGCGTAACGCTGAGCAACGTAAATACAGCCCCTTCCTTCTTGCTTCTTAGAGCTTACAATACAGTAGGGAAATGTACACCGAATTATTAATTACATAATCACCCAATTACACCTGAGAAGAGTGTCTGGTAGGCACATGGCAAGCACCGAATGGAGACGACGAGGGGGATCTAACCTCGCTGGTGAGCCGAGGAAAGTTTCTAGGGGAAGTGAAGTCTGTTTGCTAATAAACTTGCATAGTTCACACACACACAATGCACCCGAACACAATTGTAGTGGCACGAGAAAGGTGAAAACGTCAGACACGGGAATTGCTGCCTAGTCCTAGAGGGGCGTAGTGCTGGGTGACCAGGCAGGCCGTGGGCAGCCTCGGAGTCTGGGCAGTCTGGGTCGGAAAGCGAGGTCCGGTTTGCCCACATCTAAAGGTGTAGGCAGCACAGGCCACTGTCCGCCCGGCCCACCCAGTCAACCACCTGCCCCTCCTCGAACTGATACCACTGTGGTTTGGAGCATGACTCACAGAGTTCCCCAATACTTAGATAAAGCTGGCAAATCCAATAAGTGATGGAGACCTGATTGAAAGCACTGATCACAAAGACACACCCGATTGTCTTCCAGGATTTTGTGCAATTCCAAAAGAAGGTAGACTCCACAGCACCCCTTACGACGCAGATACAGCCCCATCGGACAAAGCTCCACGTGATTTCTGTTCCAGAAACTGCGGGACTCTCCGCACAAAAATGTACCAACCACACCACCCATGAACATGGTCCTAAACTTTATAATGGCTTTTAAGTACCTTGTCATGTTACAGTCTCTAAGTTAAGAAAAGCATCAGCCTTCTTGTATTGTCCGCTAAGAAATGTGGTACCAACACCCGGAGAGCAGTCACGTCACGTTGCACGGGCCCCGTGTTGCCTCACATTTTAAACAAGGGAAGTCAGTTTTCAGTAAAAATCATGGAGAAGCTTGCAACAGAAATGAGGCCACAAAAGGACGAAGAAGGGGACTTTACCCCTCTCAGGGCAAATTATGAGTCTTGAAAATACAGTCGAAGTCGGTGGACCCAGCTGCTGCTTCTCTGACCATCCCTGACCTCCACTGGCGTCTCGTCTGACTCCCCCATCACTCCTCCTCGTTCCTTCTTCCTGCCCCTACAGAAAACGCACGATTGTCTAACACTTAGATCTGAACATTCCAGGAAGAATAATGCAAACAAAATAGTTTCAGTGAACACATCACTAGTTAAAGTGACGTACTTGCCATTTCTCGCCATGAGCATAGACGACTCGGCAACGCAAGTGACATGGAATAGCGTTGGCTACAAGCTGCTCCCTGAAGAAAATCAGCATCTCCGATAACTGTTGAACTGTGCAGATATGTACTACATTCTTGTTATTTACCATTGCCAGAAAGTAGGCCATACACATACAAAAATACAAGTTCTCAAACATGACTCAGCCTAAGAAGTAAATCAACAGACTTTTAAAAATTCCAAAGTAACCCCAATGTACTATATACTTGAAACTAAAAATAAAATTTAAAAAATTACAAATGAGAAAAGAATAAAATGAAATACTGTTTATTATAAGTAAAAAAAAAAAAATCTGAAGTAAAGAATGTATCTGTCTCATTCTCAGCGCTCAGCCCAGGCCCTTGATCATAGCACGTGTAAAATACTTGAGGAATAAATAAATGACTTCTAAATAATTCTTAGTTCAGGCCACTATAACAGAACGCTATCGACTGAGTGGTTTATAGACATCAGAAATGTTTCTCTCTCAGTTTTGCAGGCTGGGAAGTTCCAGATCAAGGCAACAGCTTTGGTGTCGATGGGCCCCCCTTCCTGCTTCACTTGCCCTCACACAGTGGATGGGGTCAGGGATCTCTCTGGCGTCAGTTCATGAGGACACTAATCTCATTGAAGAGGTCTCCGCCCTCACCACCTAATCACGTCCCCAAAGCCCCGCCTCCTAATATTGCCGCCCTCAGGGGGAGGCGGGACTTCAAATAAGAGTTTTGAGGGGCACAAACAGATAGCCCGTGGCAATGACGTAGGACACAAGGAACACATTCCTTGATTAACCTCCAGTTAAGCGGGTAAATTAGGTTAAGTAACAAAGATGGAAACTGTGTAGCCGTCCTAATCTAAGACATCCTGTATCCTGACAGACAAACGCTAGAGAATCAAATTGGTGGTTCAGCATAAAGTTGACTTTTTGTTGTCCATGCTCTTGGACAAAACAGAAACTGACAAATCTCAGGAAAGGAGTACACGTTCTCCCTTTCCCAAAACTTCTTAGTACATGGAACGTCCCCACCCACTCAACCCCGAACACACAAAGTTTATGTGCTGCCTATTTTTAAGGTAAATTCTGTACATCCAGGCACTAAAGACTCTTCGAAATTTGGCCTTTGATCTTCACACTAGCCTCTCCTAAAGAATCTCCACTGTGGCGTTCAGTCTGCCCCCTGACTTGCCGACACGCTTTGAGCTGTTCTTCCTCCACGCCCCTGCGTGTGCCACGGCCCGTGCTCGACGGCTCTGCAGCTCACTTTGCCAGAGTTCGGATGCTCTCGAGTCCTAGCTCAGATCACACACCTGCGTGCTGGCAGGAACCAGCACGTTGCTCCTTGGCTAACGCAGCCATTCGGTGCTTAACCAGCCCTGCCTTATGTCACTGGTTATTTCTGCTATGATGAGAAGAAACATGTTATCATTAAAAATCAAAGAATTTTAGGCCTGGAAATAACTTATGTATCAATTAGGTCAATTCTCTCATTATCCAGATGAATAGAGAGATGAAGCCACTGACCTAAATCATTTATTGGGAAAAGTCAGCACTAAGTTTTCCATCTTCAGTTCAATAAACTTCACAATACACCATGCAGTTTTTAAATTTAAAATTTTAAATATTAATTTTATGTAAAACATTTAAAATTTACTAATATGTTGTATATCCGTAACTGTAAAATTAACCCAAAAGTCGCATTAACATTTTTCTTAAAAAGTTCAACTAAGCTGTGTGGATCCTGATGATAAAATGTGCTTTCCTTTAATGACTGAGAGCAGCACGAAAGGATGGGTCCAAGAGTGATGAGGAAGCGATCCCCTGGGACTGAACTTTTGCTGTAAATA
The DNA here is from genome assembly GCA_003508835.1 of Eonycteris spelaea. Classification (NCBI taxonomy): domain Eukaryota; kingdom Metazoa; phylum Chordata; class Mammalia; order Chiroptera; family Pteropodidae; genus Eonycteris; species Eonycteris spelaea. The sequence goes on from PUFA01000150.1 coordinate 216,946, forward strand.
GTCTGTAGTCGCGAGAGCCCGCAAGGAGACTTGGGAACCATCCATCCCTTTAGGAGCCCCATGTTCTGGTCTTCCTCAAAGCAGGTGGTTGGAAGTCATGGGCCAGTGGCACAGAGCACGCTGGTTGGGTTCTTGAGAGGCAGGTTTTCATCTCTTGGACCGGAACGCCCCGCTATTTCTAGGAACTGTGTTTGGAACAAAATGCTTCCTTGTGATACAGCTACGATGAGTCATTCCTGTTAGATGAAGGGAAAATGTTGCAATGGTTTTTCCCATTCAGATGATGACTCCCCTGGCAGAGAAGGGTAAGATCCTGTGCGTGGGTTCAATTGTATGCCAACTTACAGTGCCAGATCACAGGGTCTCTTCACAGCATTTGGACGTATCCCCTGGAGCAGAATGGTTTATGGAGGGAGAGGGCCAAGCTCTCTCAGTTGAAGAACTTCCCTGGGTCTCCCTTTATTAACTTTTTGAGGGGGTTCCATTTACATTTGGAACCTAATGTTCTTTCATCCTGTCTCCTTCCAAGGAAAGTTCTCTTTGGTGTTTGCATCACGAAGACATCCATCCTCCAGAATGTCACCAGCATCTCCTGCGTTGACCCAACTCTTTCCAGTGCTACAAAGGCCTATCAGTTCCATCCCCACCGTCATCTGATTTCTTTACTCTTATCTCAAGCATCAGAGAATTGCTTGATTCTCACACAAATTATGGTCCATTGTATCTCTGCTGTCTTTTAGGCCAACTTCTATGTCATGTAAGAGGCAATGTCCACTCAACTGTTTATATTGAAATTACAGACAAGGCTTAGGAAGCAGACAATGCCTCATACACAAAAGCACTCCAGCTATATCGGGCCAGAAGTTTTGTCCAGTAAAGTGACAATTTATGAAATGTAGCTCAATAGACGTAGTTGCAGTTAAAAAAGGAAAAAAAAAATCGAAGCATCGCATGCTATGAAACACAAAGCTATGAAACTATTGTAATGGACAGAAATTTTCCACTCAAATGGCTAACCTCGTAATCAGCTCTTTGTTCTGCTTCTGTAGACATGCTTGCCACATAGGCCAAAGGGCAGGATGACCTCGAGATCGACTGAAGACTCACCCTCCCCTTTGCTTGTTCTGCCTAATAACAGATGTACTGCCTTTGCTTGTTCCATCTAGATAACAGATGTATCCCCTTTGTTCTCTGTAACTGCCCATATCCCATAGCAACTCCCATGCTCTGTAACCACCTGAGGACAAATTAACCAATCAGCTCATACCAACTGTAACTGCGCAGATAAGCCCTATAAAAGCAAGGTTACCCCTGAGCTGGGGGCCCAGATCTTCAGAGCGCTAGCTCTTCTGGGACTGCTGGTGTAATAAACCTGAGTTCTCCAACTTTCTAAGTGGTGCTTGTCTCTCACCGGTCTGATTTTTCTGCAACAGTGTCATTATGGGTAGAGGAAAAACATTTTGAGTGGTAACTAATAAAACAAAATCTGATTATTTACTCCATCTGGTCATGTAGCCTTCTTGGTACCTTTCTGACTCAACCACATCGGAAATACTATCAATGCTTGTATAGATTTCGTTTTTATTTCTGATGTTTTATTTATAACAGTGGCTGTCACTGAGTCAGCAGGTCAAACATGGCAGTTAGAATCAATGGGTTTTAAGATCCTTTCCAACCTCAGACACCAGAGGTTTATTGAACATGCTGTTCATGGCACGTGGCAGAGTATCTCCATGTATTTAGGTCAGATGATAAGTGTTCTTAAGTGATAACAGATATCAGAATCCAAGGGAATTTTGATTCACAACTTCTCTGATTCAAACATTGGCTGAAAATTCATAGAATGCAGTTATTTCATAAATATTGAACTTTCATTGGTTACAGTGACAAATACCATACTCAGAAATGCAAGACTGTGATGGAATAAAAAAGTTGTGTTGTGCTCTTTTTATTATTTTCTAGCTAACGTATTTTTAAAAGTGCACCTGACCTAAAGTGGGCATGTTTCTCCCATGTGTGTTTGCTTCATACGCTCACAAAATCTCTGCCTATGATTTCCTTTCCAGAAAACTACTCTCCCTGCCAAGAAGCTTGTGAAGAAAATACTTGAGAGCTATCCAGTCCATACAGTAAGAAATCATATTCCAGTTTCTACGTGTATAAATAGATCACTAATTGTATCCAGGTTTTTCTTGTTTTTACAATTGCTTAGCCACGGATTTTGCTGTCTGCACATCTTTAAGAAGTCATCTTTTATACTACACAAACAGCATGGTTTTCTTACCTGCTCCAGCTGCCAGCCAACGTAGCAGTGATAAGAGGACCAAAGAGCAAGGAGGCCCCTAGTGCTTTGGTTTCGGCAAGAACCCACATTGCGCATGATCTTGAGATGAGGCTGAAATTCAGTGGGTGGCAGCTCCAGAAATTCTCTATAGGTGGGACTTAGCGGCGAAGAGGTTTTTGGAAGTGGAGGGTAATTGATTTGTCGAGAAGCTACGACAGGGCAAGCACATTTGATTGCACTTAGGCTGTTCAAACTGTGAGTTTATTAGGGGTGACTCGGAGGGAGTTGTTCATGGAGATTTGTGACGGGGGCCAAAGCCCCGGTCCCCCAAGTGCTACACATTGGCAGTGCCACTGCTGAGGCCCTCAGAAGTGCAACTACTCAAGTCTGTGTTTACTTAATAAATGAGAGTCAGGTCAAGTCTCTTGCCCACCCACATTGTTCTACAATTTCATATTTCCTTGTGAAATGACTTGGAGGTTCAGGCTGGATCCTGCCTTGGCTCTGATGCCAGACAATAATACTTCCTGCTCAAACCTCATACCAAGGGCAGAGCGGAGCTGCTTTGCTGAGCAGTTAACATGTGACGGAACAAGAGTGATTCTGTATTTCTTTCAATAGACGATTGCTTTCTATTTCCCTATCTTTTAGTGAGTCATCTTTTAGAGTACCATTTTCTTCTAATGTGATGTTTCCAATGATTTCTTAATCCTATGGCTATAAATATATATGGTGACATTTTTTCACCTGAACATTTAGGAAGCTCAGCTTGTTGCTAATTTCTGCTTGCCTTCATAGACCGAGTTCTCTCTGTAAATATGTTTTTATTTGGAGTCAATGCACTAGGATCTGCTTCTCCGTAATGGAAAGGAGTTGGTCTTCTGTGAACTGCCAGTTGTTTTGATAGCTGGTAACTTTGAGCTAAAGGGACATTACTGTTATCAAAACAGCAACTAGCTTTTCTTGGAAGTAGAAACTGACATGTTCTTTTTCTCCCCAGTTTTTTTTTTTTTTTTTGCCTGAGGTCGTATCCCTTGACTACAGACACATCTCCATGCTTTTCTAGAGCCTTCTCTCTTTCAAATCTCATAGGTCAACTATAGAAAGATCAGCATCTCGCACAGAGTCTTCCCGCAAGAAAGAACAGTGCAGGGCAAAGGTCATGAATTCAACCAGGGTAGTGCAATTTAGAAATAATGGTAAGTCCTAATTTTGGAATGGAAGTAGCTGAATTTCAGATCCAGTACAATTTTTGAAGTTCTCTGCTTTTTAGGATGGGATGGAGAGAGAGGGCTAGCACATATACTTTCAACTTGAACTATATGGAAGGACATTAAGTTCTTTTAATTGTACTAAGGGAAAAACATGTCTGCAAAAGTACTTAACTGAGTAGGCTACAGCAACATAAGAACTCAGCTGAATTTTTTCTGTGACAACTTTGGCATGTCTGTACTCTAGATTTTCTTGTGATGTCAAAACTGGGTCGTCCAGTAATAGCAGTGAGTCAGTTCTGATGCAAAACTGGCCTCACTGGTCCTGATCTCTTCCACTCGCAGTTTTAGTGACGACATGGTCCTGTGCATCACAGAACGTGACATTACACAGTCACCTTCCAGACACACATTACCCACCTAATCATCACACGGCAATTGTTCTAGCCTATTGAAGAAGGATGGTTTGTGAGAGGGTGTCAGCGTTAGACGTGGTATATTGACAACACCTAATTATCTACGATTCTTCCTGAAGATGTCATGAATTTCCATTAGAGAAATAAAGTATTACCAGGTCGAAAGGACGAAGCATATAGGACACCTCAGTGGGCCAAGCACTTAACCACGTTTTAGGTGATGAAAAGTTTCGCAGAGTGAGTCGTGAGGGAGCTGAGTAGGGGAGCTGGAACTAAAAGCTCAACCTGCACTTGGGGAACCCCAAGACAATCAGGATGACTGACACTGCAGAAGTCCAGAAAGGCGGAGGCACTAGACTTGGTAGAGGGAGAAGGGCTGAGAAGAGGAGCGATGGAAGTCTATATAGGAAAAAAAACTTGTCCTTGCGGCCAGAAAACTACTATTCTCAAAATCCCCAGGGGATCAGAGTTTTGTTCTCTGTAGACAGAGCCCAGAAAGGCTCCATCTGTCCTTGGAACATCAGAGAACTCCAGTGAGATAAGATGCAGAAAACTATTCTATGTCTCTGTGTCTCTTCCTCAAGATACATTGTCCCCAGGAGAGCACCAAGCATTGGTCACATGCAAATGCTCTCATTACCAAGAACTAAAGAGAGAAAATAGTTGTCTCCATAAAGCTTTCTTAGTGGATCAAGGGGCTCTGCTCTCCACTAAGTCCCACACATTGGGGATTTCTGCAAGCAAAAACAGTTAGAAATCAATTAAAAAAAATTATTCCTTTGGTTGCCCATTACCCACAAGTTCCCTTCTTCCTATTCTTACTTTTTCCTCAAAATGTTACCATCCATTTAATTCAAATATCCTTCTTCTCTGTAAAAGGTGACAGTCTTTAGTGTGACAAAGTAGTGGCTTGCTCCAAGTGCAGGATCTCCAGTTGTCGCAAGCAGTCAGCACTTACCGGAGCTTCTCATCCCATTGAAAACCCACATTAATCTTCCTCAGGGAGCTGAAGCCTTGGTCGTATTGAGCACATGAGGTCGTATTTGTCTTCCATCAACTTTTACTAGAGAAGCGGAAGTCTGAGAAGAGACCTCAAGACATGACTGGCTCCCATCTGTGCTTCTCCGGGACAGACACCCCAGTGTAGCAGAAACCCTATTCACCCTTGATGAACAAAACAAGAGCGATCACTCCAGGACAAGCCCCTGCCATTCTCCTGTTTCTCCACTGACATGCAATGAGCAACTTGGAAAACAGCTACGAATGGAGCTTGGGTACCATGGATCCTGTCATGGAAACAGTATTGGTCACAACTCCATTTGTGACCAGATTCCCTTACGTCTGCTCTTATCAGTGGAGTACAGTTGTCCCCTGAATGCCTGGGACTTTTTGTTAGCTCAGAGCCAGTATCCAGTAGGTTCTAAAAACTTTGGGTATTTCCCACTCCCTAGTACATAATTATTTGGTAAATGATGACAGGTTTCTTTGACAAAAACTCAAAAGAAGATAAAATTATTTTAGCATTGTGGTAGAAAGTTGCTAAATTTTAGTTCATACCTTGAGCCAAGGATTTCGAATTTTGACCTATCTTTCCCTCTGCACTAATTGCTGTTAGAAGCAAATATCCTCCCCCACATCCTTGAAACTGTATGACCTTAACTCTGTTCTATTATTGCATCGATGTGATAACCTCCAGGCTTTGCCTTTAGTGGACCTCATTAATGGTAGCCCTACGTGATGATTAGTTGTTTTGTCATTGCACGTCATGGGTTACCAGAGACTGACTGGGCATTAACTTGATTTTTCACTGCCTTCAACCCCAGTTTAATCATGGATAAGATTCTCATTGCCCCAAGGCTTTGAGGCTGCCGGCCCATTTCCTGAAACTAATTTTTATACAAGTCAGACCTTTTGTTGTAAATGCTTGAAACTGACTTTGGCTAATTGATTCCAAAATTAAACTAATTGGTAGGTTATTAGTAGTTCAGAGAATTATCAGGAATGCTGGAGAATGGGGCTCAGAAAATGACAGGAAGCAGAAGAGACTTAGTGCCAAGAAAAAGCCAATCGGAATCAGGAACAGCCTGGTTAGGACGCCACCAATGCTTCTGTCACTACATGAGTTTTTTTTTTTTTTTTCATAGAGAAACTGTGCCCCCTTTCAGCCTTGGAAAACTTACACCTTTTGAATCAAAAGCTTTCTCCTATTTCCAAGATATATTTTAATCTTCACATGCCATAACTTCTTTCGACCAACTCATACCCACTGCCACTGACTCGGTTTTAGAAGCTCACCATCTCTTCCTAGAACTGTTCGATTCAAAACACTTTTTACCCGACGCCCATTCTATCTGGATGCCCGTCCCCTGGGAGATACTGATAAGCCCTGGCAGCTGCTGCCTCAAAGGAGCTCACAGTCAAAGGAGACAAGCCCAGAACCCACAGGTGGTGATGGGGCTGAAATCAAGACGTAACTAGAGGGCCCGGGACGAGCGGCGCAGGGGATGATGGGTCCGCTCGGGGAGGTCGGGCAGAACCTGGCGCAGGTGTGAATCGAGCCTTAACTGTGACCGCAGCCTCCGCGCCAGTCTCGCTCGCCGGCAGCCAGCACCTGGACCCACCGGCCACTGCATTGCCGCCGGATATGAGGCTCTGAACTGAAAGCCAGCGTGGGCCACCTTATCCTCTCGGACTCCTTCTGCGGCCGCCTCCGGCCTACAGCGGAAAAGCTGCCCGCGAAGCCCTCGGCGTGGGCCCGGGTGTCCACCTGCGGCCTGGGCCGTGCGCGGAGGCGCGCGTGGCCGGCCGCACCTGCGGCGCCCATCACCTGGCGCGGGCTCTGCGCGGCCCCAGCGCGTCGCGGGCCGCCGTCTCCGCGTCGCGGCCCCTTCCTCCAGGATTGCCCCGCAGCCTGCCGCGTGGAGCGCCCGGCTCCGAACCTGTCCCCAGGGAACGGCCTGGAGGCGCGAGCTCACCGAACGCGCAGCGCGGCCTGCGGGCCCGTGGCGCCGGCCACACCACCACCGTCGGTCCCGGTCCCGTGCCCGTCCCGTCGTGTAGCCTCTAGTGCAGCGTTTATTTGCGCCGCTTAGAGTCCGGTAAGTCGCTGGCAACCTGCCTTCCTCGTGGCCATGCGCCATTTTACATCCCCCCCCCCCACGCCCGGAGTGTGTGGGACTGTTTCTCAACAGAAATTTGGGAATCGATGAACGAATGTACCTGGGTTTAAGCAAATCTGTGAAACCGCTGGAAGTAAACTTTGCGCCGGTTTCGCAGTGCTTGCCTTTATCAATTCGTTTTTTTAAATTTTATTTTATTAGTTTCAATTATACAGTACATTGGTTAGACATGTATGTAGTTTATAAAACGATCCGCCTAATTGCTCTTTCTCTCCTCTGGTTTTCCACCTAGCCAATATGTTAATGCTGACTGCATTCCCATGCCGTCTCCCCATCCCCGTGACCGTCTATCAACCACTAATTTGTACTCCTTTAACCCTTCACCCTACTCTCCCAGCCCCCAGGCTCCCTTCCCTCTGGCCATCACCAAATTGTCCTCTATATTTGTGAGTCTGTTTTTGATTAGTTTACTCTTTTGGTTCCTTAGGTTCTGCATATAAGTGAAATCTTATATTTATTATTTTCTAACTTATTTCACTCAACATAGTAACCTCAGGTCCTTCCATATTGTTGCAAATGGTAGGATTTCATTTTTTACATGGCTGCGTAATGCTCCATTGTGTTTAAGAACCATAACTTCTTTATCCAGGCGTCTGTTGATGAGTGTTTAGGTACTTTCCATATCTTGGCGATTTCAGTCATGCTGCCATGAACATGAGTGCATAGATCTTAGAAATTATTGTTTTGCTTTTCTTTGGATAACTGGATCAAAAGGTAGATTAATTTTTAATTTTAGAGAAACTTTCACAGCAGCTGTACCAATTTGCAATCTCACCAACAGTGTATGAGCATTCCCTTTTCTTGACAGTACTTATTTGATTTATTGATGGTAGCCATTCTGACAGGTGTGAGGCGATATCTCATTGTGGTTTTAATTTGCATGTCTCTGATGATTAGTGACCTTGAGCATCTTTTCATACATCTGTTGGCCATCTGTTTCCTCTTTGGAGAAATATCTGTTCAGGTCTTCTGCCCATTTTTTACTTCTTTCTGGGTGCCTCCGATACCTCCCCATAGGTACCAGGTCTCTTGATTTTATTTTCTCCCATATTGAAGTTTGCTTTCACGATAAGTGTGATTTTTCTTTTTTTAATCAAAACACGAACGGCCTTTCAGGGCCTGAAAAAGCACTCAGTAAATGCTTTTTCTGACTTAACACTGTGTAATCACGAATCTAGCCAAGTAGGACTATTCACCATGCACTAAATGCATCTGTACATTAGTCTGTACATTAATTAGCTCACACTGATTTCGCCATCCAAAATCCTTCACTCCTGGAACACTAGGAATCCTTCATGCTCAACTGGCATCTTTTTTGTTAAGCTCTCCCAGATGATACCAAAGAGAATTATTTCTTCCTCTATATTCCCATTTCCTTTGTGACACTCAACGCATAATAAATTGCTCATCAAGCCTGTATATTAGATGTGCTACGAAGTGTTGTCCATATTTATACAGCACATAATAAAACACAGAAAAAACTGATTCATAAATAGGATGATGGCCGCACTTTCTCTTGGCCTCTCCTTGGTCCTGTAATGTCCTGCTTACACCCCTATTAGTGCTCTTATCATGATGCTTACTTAGTCATTGCTTAATTTATGGTCCATCTTCATTAAACTTTCAACATCTTGAGGGAGGATCTTCTGTCTTTAGAGTGTCTGGTCCATAGAGGAGGATCATAATTTTTTGCTAAATATCTGTCAGCCCCACCAAAATGTGAGTACATGTAACATGCCCCGTATTTTAGATATTGTTCACATTCAGTTCTTGTCTAGATGAAAAGCAGCTTAAATGAAAAGTTTATGACCCCATCCTTCCTTAAAATTTCTACCCTGCCTATCAGATTATGGCTTTTGATACAGGATTATTCAATTAAAGAGAGGGTTTTTTTTTTTCTATATGAAATGTCCAAAGATTATAGTATGAAGTATTAAATACAAAGAATTCAATTCTGGTAATAGATTTTTAGACTTAGCCAACTAATACTTTTGGGCAAAGAAAACTCTTAAATCATATCACTTAGCCCTACATGAAACATTTATTGAGTAACCAAGATGACCTTCTGAAATGAAAGGGCTTACATTGCTTATTAATAGTTTCACAATCATACCAAATTGCATTGGCAAGAAAGGAAAAATAGAGAATCACACAGTTCATGGTATAATGAAAATCATATTTTTCTTCTCCTAATTACTCGGTTACTTTTTGTGACTTAAGAACGCTTATTTGTCATAAATTGCAAATAAGAGGTGACTCTTCCCATTCTAGAGGTCTTTTTCTCCTCACTTGTCACAAACCCTCTTCCTCTGAGACATCTCAAGCATACATCACCTCAGCCTTTCTCAGACTATGAACTGCAGATATCTAGTTGTTTCTACATGGCATCAAAAGAATGAAAGAGCAAGCTCCCCAAAATCAGTTAACTTAAGAAAAATAAATCTATTTATAACCCAATGACAATGTATTCTTTTTTCAAACTGTGTTTTTGATAATGTGGGAAGCTAATTCTTATTAGCTTCCTCATTTTGAAAAGCAAGATTCAGACTTGTACATTTGTCTGTGCTATATAGCATGTTGTCCATATTTATGTATCATCTACTAAACCAAAGAAGAAAATTCAGCAGCCATAAAACATGCAAACAGTGCACATTTTCTTGGCCTCTCCTCAGTTCTCCTTTAACGCCCTGTGTACCCCCTGCTCGTGTTATCACGATGGTTAGCAAATGTTTGTTTCTGGTCTCTTCCATTAGATGATCAGTTTCTTGAAGCCATGAACTGTCTTCTACATCTGTATCTACATCTTCTGTATTTGCATCCTGAGTGCCTAGTCTGTGGGAATAAATGTTTTCAGATTTAATAAATGAATGAATAAAATAATGGTTTATTTTACAGCGTATACTAATGTGATACTTTTGGATCATGAGGACAGATCTTGATTATAATTTAAACCACTCTAATTCTGCTAAAGCACATGCAGCTGACTACTCCTTGGCTACCACTGTTAAAATGCTACCTCATATGTTATGAGATTGCACGATATAAGGCGAAGAAATGTAACTATATGAGGGCTGCTCACATGCACACCCAGTTTGCAGCTCTTAGCTCCATGAGCATCAGTCAGCCCTTCTGAAGAGTCCTTATTATCAAGTGAAGGAAACTTTAAGGCCCTATCAGCATATAATATGTTTAGCTCTGATACAGAATATAATAAATGACCCCTTGAAAGTCAGAACTATACCTGTTTCTGACTTTCAAAGTCCATGAAAAAAAAGAAAGAGATTTTGCAAACAAAAAGAACCAGATTATTGTGAACCTATCTTTTAATGGGTTTTGCAGTGGTCGTAACTACTTCTCAGTATGTGCTGCCCCTCTGGTTTTATCAGGATGGGTGGTCAATCTGGAGCAGGCCAAGGACCAGGACAGGAGTGGTGACTAGGCAGACCTGAGGACACAGGAGTAACATTGTTTACAGAATAACCGACGGATTCTCTAAGCAGTAAACGTGTGTGCGTTATGTAGTCCTCAGAACGCTCTTACATAAGGCGTATTTATGGTTCCCATTTTGCAGATGAGAAAACTGAAGGATGGAAACTTCAGGGAACTGGGCCAAGGTGACACAACTGGTGAGTAGCGGAGCCTGGATCCAAGTGCTGACAGGCTCTAATTTCTGGTTTTCTGTTTTTATTTTTCCTTTATTCCGGGGTATAGCAGAATGTCTGGCACAGAGCTGGTATTCAGTGGAAGGAAGGAAAGGAAGGATAAAAGGAAGGAAAAAAAGGAAGGAGATGAAGCTAGGAAGTCCTATAAATTATGCTATCAATCAAGTCAAAATGAATACTACTTAGACTTACAAAATAATAATATTTTGACTCACAGAATTTTAAGTTAGTCAGAGGCAGGTACTATTTTTCTAGGCAGGCGAGGGGTCAGTGTTGAGGACTAAGATGTTAATTAGGGATCAGAGTTAGACCTGGTGGACTTGGGGATTAAAGAATGCCTTACCGGGAGACATGTGAAATGCAGCTTTGAAAACGTACTCAAGATATAGGCAAAAGAACCAGGGATAAGTATCAGTAAGGACAGTAGAAGCTGAATTTCTTTTTAAAGCCAAAAAAAAAAAAAGCTGATAAGGCCAGGAATAAATGTCTGATGTCAAATCACATCACCTCGATGATCTCAAAAAGCTGTTTTTGAATGTCCTTAAAACAAAAATTTTAAGATAATTTAAAAATTGGTAGGACTCATCTGGCCATTTGGAAACTGGTGTGTTTTTCTGTATAAGAGTTTTATAGAGTTTTATTATGTTTACAAAGTCAATGGATACAAAATTCATTTGACCGACTATATCCTATACATTCAGGCTCGATCATTCCCATGAAACAATCTCTTATGTAAGTTTTGTTTCCTTATTTTATGAGTTATCTGGCTGTATGAACCCTTCTGATCCATGGGCAATTGCTATGACTAGAGTCTTGCTGTGTAGACACATTACGGTATATGGGGTTTTCACACTGGAAGGAAATTGTACAAGTGGAAGACCTGTGACCAAGATTTGAAAAGTTATGTGACCTAAACCAAATGCTAGAGAGCTGTATAAATTTCCAGAATGGAAGCAAAAGATAAATGCCAGATTCCAACCACACATGGTTGTGAAAATTTTCAAAGGAAAATTCCAAGAAGCCAAAATTCTACTGTTTCCTTTGTAGTTATTTGAAAATAAAGCAACCAGCTGGGATCCCTTTATTTGCACATCTGAAAGTATGCAGCACTGTGGCAAATGGTTTTCTGAAATGAATAAATAATGTCCTTTTTGGAATCATTGAATCATAGATTTTGAAGAGTTCCTAGGAGGATATCATCCTATTTTCAAGTGAAATTATATCTTAGCCATCTTAGAGAACAGAAATTCTGTTTTAAAAGACATCCAGGAAAGTCTAAAATACTCTTTAGGGTATATTGTGAATGTTTCCAGAATGATAACAGCAATTTCTTGAGTGTCAGCTGTCTAATATTATGTTAAGTATTTCACATAGCCATTCAAAGATGGCATTATCACTGCTTTACAAACTAGAATGTGAATCTTAGTGATTCTGAGCAATTTGCCAGCTCACACCTGGCAGTCATCAGGAGCCAGAATTCAGAACCAGATCTGTCTGCTTTCAAAATTAGAACCCTGCCCAACACACCCCTGCTGAGTGCCATGTGTTAGATTGACCCCAAGTTCATCATGCTGAATTGTAGATTACTCTCTCCAATCTTTTATCAGAAGGTCAGAAGAAAATACTTTGTCTCAATTATCTGCTGACATCTCGTTTGCAATCATTCCCTCTAAAGGGTATGTAAGTCGAGGGAGTCTGTTGATTTCTCTAACCTTAGTGATGGTTTGTAACTGCAGTGTGAAATGAGGCTGAAGTTGTAATGCAGCAAAAAGACACGTCTTTCATATTTACTCTAAACGCTTCTCTTTACCCTTCTATTTTGATTTTGAATCATATAATGAGGGTTTTGAGTGATTTGGATGATTCTTCTAATTTCTTCATTTGCTCCTGTGACCTTGCAATATGTTAAAATGGAAAGAGAATACCCCCTACCCCGCGCGCACACACTTGGCCTTTACTGTATAACTTGCTTTAGCCAAGGAATGTAAGTGGCCGTGACTGGAATAAGGGCCATAAATGTGTTTGGTTTGGCTTCTTGCGCTCCTGTGATCTTCCATGAAAAAAATAGGCCCGAGATAACCTTGGATCCAAGAAGGATGTGGGTGTGTAGAGCTAAGACAAGCAAATCCCCAACCTAAAGCAGACAGATGAGTAAGAAAACCCAATGCATGTTGTAAGCCACAGAGTTTGCAGGCTTTTCCACGCATTGTTTTGGCAATGAGTGACTAATGCATTCATGGTGTGGTCTTGAGGTAGAAGTGAGTTGTCAGGGCCAGTGTTCCCAGAAAGATCATTGAAGTAATACAAGAGTCACCTGAGACCTGTATAAGGGGAGAGCTGGAAGCTTCCACAGGTTATGACAGGGAATTTTGTGCAAGCTGTAATTGGAGTCCCATAATAATCTAGGTAAAAAGAAAATCAATTATCACTCTGATTATAGCACAGCCCTCTGGCTGCTTGTGGCCCAGGGAAAGAAAAAATATAAAGAAAATACAGAAAATGTCACCAGTATTCTTTTTAAAGCAAAAGGTATTAGAGAGTCATACTCTAATTTCACAGATGGGTAAAACCAACCCAGGGAAGATAAGCAAGTTGTCTAACTAGACCCAGAACCGGGACACCAGAAGCAGACCGGGCACCTACTCAGGGGACAGTACAGCCAGCTCTCCCATTGCTACTTAAGTAAGTGGCACTGTGTTCCAGGCACTCCCAGTCGTTTGTACACTGTACTTAGTTCACGTTCAGTTAGGGATGGTGTTAGTGAATTCAGTTTCCAACCGAAATGAATGAAACTCGGAAGACCAAGTGATTTAATGAGAATATCAGTCATGTTCAAAATCATTAAATATTTTACTAGATTCTTCATTCCCATTTCCTCTTAAAACTGTTCACCTGAGTAACAAGTATTTTGAGTATTTCAGAGGATTTTTGCAATGTTCGATATATTCATAAGAATATACGTGTTCATATTTAGAAGACTACTAGTAAAACACCCAGGGACTCTTTCCAAACCCTCCCATGTAACCGCTCTTCAAAATTTGTGTTTTTCATGCCTTATTTTAGTGCTTTAATTATATGTGCGTACATATATATCTGAACATATGCTTAATATTGCTTGGCTTTGAACTTTATAAAGGCGATATAATTCTTTATAAAAGCAACATAAAAGCAATACATATGTGCAATCTTCTAAAACTCCTTTTTTGTTTCTGAGACTCACCGTATGATCTGTGCATGGTTGTGGCTTTTTTCATTTTCGCTGTTGTCTGACTACACTGTAATTTATTTCATTGTCCCATCTTTGGATGGTTAGGTTGTTTTCAGTTATGGTCCATGCAAATAAGCATTCTATAAAAAGTTATTGTACACTTCTCTTGATGAACATAGCCCAGAGTGGCTTAGGTTTATGTTCACAGAAGTAGATTTGCCAGTTGCACTGTGTACAAAAAGTTCCAGGTGGTTGCACCAGTAGACTCTACCACAGAGCATGCGAGAATTCAAAACACCTGCCACTCTCTGGCTTCTTAAACTTTTGGCAACGTGTGTGTGTTAAGTTGTGTCTCATGTGGACTTTATTTGCATTTTCCTGATTTCTAATAAGGTCGAGCATCTTTTTATAAGTTTTTCTGTTTTATGTGTTTTCCTATGTTTGTGTTTTCTCTTTGTTGAAATGTCTGCTCATATCTTTTGATCATGTCGCTACTGAGATTTTGTTAATTTTCAGTAGTATAACATTTTATATATATTCGTAATGCAAATTCATTTTTAGTTACATTTCTTGAAAATATATTCTTGAGGTTTTGACTTGTTCTCACTTTGCATGGTGTAGTTTGATGAAATGAAGTTATTTTAAAGCAGTTAAACTTAGCAGTGTTTGTTCTTTTGTTTAGAGATTTTATGTCTTATTTAAAAATCCTTTCATATCCTGAACTCATAAAAATAGTTGTCTTTATGTTAGCCTCTAAATATCTTCAAGAGTGCCTTTCCCATTTACATTTTTAATCTATTTGGAAATGGTTTTGAGTGTACTGTGTCATTGGTCCCTCTAGGATAACCAAATGTCTCAGCATCATTTATTGAATATTTGTACCTTACCCCAATAATCAATAATGATATCTGTATCCAAAATCAAATTACCATAAATTTACAGGTCTGTTTTTCGTCTCTCTGCATTGTCTATTGCTCAGTGTTTCTATCCCTGTGTTAATACCAGGCCCCTTCTCAGATACATGGTTTGCAAATACTTTCTCCCAGTCAGTAGCTTGCCTTTTATTTTGTTGATGGTTTTCCTTGTCTTGCAGAAGCTTTTTAGTTTGATGTAGTCCCACTTCTTTTTACTTTTGTTGCTTTTGCTTTCGGTGTTAGATTTTTAAAAGTATTGCCAAGACCTGTGTCAAGTTGTTTACTGCCTGTGTTTTCTTCTAGAAGTTTTAGGGTTTCAGAGCTTTAATTCATTCGTCTTTAATTCATTTTGAGATATATTTTGCATATGATGTAAGGTAGTATCCAATTTAATTATTTTCCATGTGCATGCCCAATTTATGAACACCATTTATTGAAGAGACTGACCTTCCTCCATCGTATATTCTCAGCTCCTGTGTCATCAATTAACTGACCACATATGTGTGAGTTTATTCCTGGGTGCTCTGTTCTGTTCCATTAATCCATATGTTAATTTGTGCCAATATCATACCATTTTAATTATTATAGCTATGTAATATAGTTTGAAATCAGGGAATATGATGCCTCCAGGTTTATTCTTCTTTCTCAAGATTGCTTTAGCTATTCAGGGCTTTTATGGTTGCATATAAATTTTAAGATTGTTCTATTTCTGTTGGAAAATGCCGTTGGAATTTTGATAAAGATTGCATTTAACCTGTAGATTGTTTTGAGTAGTATGGACATTTAAACAATGTTAATTCTTTCAATTCATGAGCATGGAATATCTTACCATTTATTTGCGTCTTCTATAATTTCTTGATTAATGTTGTATAGTTTTCAATGTACAGATCTTTCACTTCCTTGGTTAAATTTATCCCTAGGTACTTTATTCTCTTTGATGCAATTGTAAATAGGATTGTTTTCTTCATTTCTCTTTCTGATATTTTGTTATTGGTGTTTATAAATGCAACAGATTTCTGTGTATTGATTTTGTATCCTGCAACTTTACTGAATTTAACAGAGTTTTTTTGGTGAAGTTTTTAAGATTTTCTGTATATCTATCAACTGCAAATAGTGACAATTTTAATTCTTCCTTTCTAATTTAGATGTGTTTTATTTCTTATTCTTGCCTAACTGCGCGGGCTAGGACTTCCAATACTATATTGAATAAAAGTGGCAGGAGCGGACATCCTTATCCTTGTCTTTTTCCTGATCTTTGAGAGAAAGCGTCAGCTTTTCACCATGTATGACGTTAGCTACGGTTTTTCAGCTATTATGTTGAGCTATTATGTTTTTGTTTGTTTTTTTTATCAAAAATAGATATCGAACTTTGTCAAATGCTTTTTCTGCATCTATTGAGATGATCATATGATTTTTATCCTTCGTTTTGTTAGTGTGGTGTATCACATTGACTTATTTGTGGATCTTGAACCATTCTTACATCCCTGGAATAAATATCACTTGACTATGGTATATGATGCTTTTAATGTGTTGTTATATTCAATTTGCTAATATTTTGGTGAGGATTTTTATATGTTCATCAGGGATATTGGCCTGTAATTTTATTTCTATTTTTTATCTTACTGTGCTAGATAAGACCTACATTAAAACACTAAATAAAAGAGGTTGTAATATTCTTGCCCTGCTACTAATTTCAAAGGGAACACTTCTAACATTTAACCATTAAGAATTGTATTTGGCGTAGGTTGTTAGTAGATTTTGGTACCTCTATTCTACTGTATGATATCTTCTATTCCAAGTTAGATAAGTTTTATCATGATGGAATGTTGAATGTCGTGAAATATTTTCCTACATTAATGAGAGGATCAGTTGGTTTTCCTTTTTAACTTTTTTAATGGTGAGTGGAATTTATAGGATGATGATGATGATGATTTCAATGAGATTTTTACTGAATATAGATTAATTTGGAAAGAACTTACATCTTTAAAATATTTATTCTTACAAATATTTATTCTTGTATCTTTGTCATTTTTTTAGGTTCACTAATTTCTCCCAATTCTGTTTTTTTTTTAATTTTCAGTACAGAAGTCTTGTTTATCTTTTGTTAGATTTGTTCCTAGAATTTTAAAGCATGTACTTTTTATGGTGTAAACCTAACTTCTCATTAAGAATTATCTTTTCTTTTCTATATGGCTGGTCAGACTTTCATTTATTTTTTAAACTAAAATTGGAACTTACTCTCCTTTCTCATAATGTCCTTCTCTAGTTTTGGTATCAAGGTTATACTGACCTCATTAAATGGCTTGGGGAATATTGCCATCCTTTCTTTTCTCTGGAAAAGCATTTAAGAATTATTTTCTCTTCATTGTACATTTAGTAGAACTGGTATATAAAACATTGAGCAAGTAGTTTTCTTTAACCACAAATTCAATTAGTTAATGTAGGACAATTCAAACTATTTTCTCTATGATTAGTTTTAGTATTGTATGTTTGCTAAGAATTTATCCATTTTGTCAATGCTATAAAATGTCTTCAATTAATTTTCTTGTAGAAATTGAATATATTTTCAATTTTTACCCTAATTTCATAACGTAAGCATTCTAATTCATAATATTATTTGTAACATCTTTCTTTGTTACCTCATTCTCATCAGAGGTTTGCTCAATTAACCTTCTGAAGAAATCATTTTTGGTTTTACTGATTTCTCCACTTTTCTTTATTATAGCTATCATATTCTCTCTTGGGCTTATTCTCTTGTTATTTTTCTTACTAACTTGATGTCTAATCCATTCAATTTCAGCCTTTCTGCTTTTCAAATGTTAGCGTATTTACTCTGTGTATCACATCCGATGTGCTTCTTTTCCTGCATATAGGTCTTGACCTGTGGTAACCTAATCATCATCTGTTTCTCCATATATTTTTATTTTATTGTAATTTCTTGCTATATGAATTATTTAGAAGTATGGTTTTTAATATTCAGTTTTTGATATGTTAATTTATCTTGTTGCAGTTTACTTCTACATAATTGGACTGAGATGAACTGTGTGTGATACTAGTGTGATATGGTTTGCATGATATCAGGTTTTTAAAGTCTGTTGAGATTTGTTTTATGCATTAATATATACATGGTTGATTTTGTAAATGTTCTTTATGTGCTTGAGAAGAATGTATGTTCTCTAATGAGTAAATGATTCCATGCATATCTGTTGATTTAAGTTTGTTAATTATGTATCATTTTAATTACAATGAAACTATTCCCAGGCTACAAGCTACTTTTGCCCAGTGTTTCAGTTTTTTTCTATTTTTCATCTGAAAAACTAGACATTGTCATTATTATTTTATACAGTTTTGATTATTAATTTCTTGTCCATTTCTTTTCACATTTACTCCTTTTTTTAAAAACCATTTTCCTTCTTTCTCAAGAATTTGCTTTAGATGTTCCTCTAATAAAGGTCTGTTGGTAGTCAACTCTGCCTTAGTTTTTGTGGAAAAAAGCATTGTTGGAAGATCTTTTCTGGGTTCACAATTCTACATTGAAGGCGATTTTTCTCAGAACTTTGAAGATATTATTCTACAGTCTTCTGACTTTATTATTGCTTTTGAAACATTTCATGTCTGAATAATTGTTTCTCTGGCTATTAAACACAGCTCTTTTAGTTGAGGATATGATTTTTTAGTAAGTTAATACATTATAACATTTTAGAGATATATCAAATAGATACTAATGGCACTTAAGAAATATTTGCTACTGGGGGCTGTTGTACATGTAAGAGGAACTTCATACAATGTGATTTCAAGGTCATTATCAGACCGTTTCCATCCTCCCCAATGCCTCCCTGTTTTATCGTGCCTGAAATTCTACTCTTAGTTTAGGTTGTGTTTTCCATGATTTTTTGTATAGCTGGATCTTTCGTTTTTATTCAGATATTTTAATGTCATTCATCAGAAAGGCCTTTCCTAACCACACACCCAAACTAATTATTAGCTGATCATTTATCCTAATTTAGTTGATTATTCACCATTGTATCATCCTAATTAAATTCTCTGTACAATAATTACTACTATCCAGTATCTTCTGTTTTTGCTGTCTCTCTTTCCACACTAAAACAGGTCCCATGAGGACAAAAAACTTTTTTTATTAATCATTGTAGTCTGCCCTGATAGTTCAGAAAATTTCAAGGTACATAGGAAATTTTTGATAAATTTGTTGAATTATTAAATAAAAATAAATATAAAACGTTTATAGTCTTAAAAGATATACTACTTGAAATACGTCTCTACTTCAATTAGTACCTGTTAATCAGTGAGGTGGAAGAACTCTTTAATTATGGTTTAAGGTGCTTTAGCAGCCAGAAGGTAAAAAAGATAGGGAGGTCATTGGAACATGAGGGAGATATAAATTATGACACCAAATAACTAGAAGACCACGGAAAGTGGGGAACACTAAAGGCACCCCAGTTCTCTCGTGACTCTTCATTCTTTGGGAGGGAAAATGAAGACATGCTGATGAGACACAAGTTGTATTCTAACAAGACCAGAAAGTCATACCTTTCGGCATTATGTTTGGTCTCATGTAGAATCCCTTCCCTTACTTTCTTGCATAATATATCGCTATGGTGCTCTAGTTCTCTGAATGCTTAATCACTAAACTCAGTCAGTACAACCCAGGGGTAGGGAGTGGAGTGGATGAGGAGTAGGAGGTGAACCAGTGCTAGAATCATGACTCTAGATTGGGGGCAGCAAATAGTTAGCCTTTGCTGCTACTGGCACCCATGGGAGACATGACTAGTCAGTGATACGCTCATTCTGGACACCGTCTTCATCAACATAATGACGCAGGCAGAGGAGACAAATCCTACTTGCCTCTCTGTGTGAGATCGAGAGTATAAAATCTCTCGTGTACCCCATCTGAAGTACGGAGCATCACTTCAGGCAAATAGCAGTATCTGTAAGGATGACACAGACTGCTCTTGGTGAAACTTACATGAGACTTTAATATTTCGTGACGAAATAAAAAGATGTATGACTAGTAGAGTTAATCCCAAGCACAAACTGACAAAAAATTTAGGGAAAAATAAATACCTTTTAACCTATCAGACACTGTATCAGCTGGAAAACAAGCTGAGAATAAAGGGAATTTACTTTCTAAGAAAACATATTAGAGCTCTTGAATTAAATTTATTAGTGTAGCATTGGTTAATAAGATTATGTAAGTTTCAAGTGTGCAGTGTTATAATACATATCATCTCTATATTGCAATGTGTGCATGTCACCCAAAGTTTAATGTCTTTCCATCTTAAAGGAGGGACAAATATGAATGAATAAACAGTATGTATCTTAAACTCTCTTCTTGCCCAAGACCATGGAATGAGAAACAAAAAAAAAAATTGAAGAAAATTATGTATAAACCTTCCATGCTTTGAGCCTAGAAATAAAGTATAACACAAACTAAAAGATTATTTACCTCTACTTCAGTGCATCCATTCATAAAGCTAAAAAAAAAAACAAAAAAAACAAAAAAACGCTGTTGCTGAAGTAACCAGCACTGAGAATGGGACAGAATATCAGTTCGGCAAATCCTGGTTTATCTGTCTGTTCAGTGTCCGAATCAGCTGAGGAGGTGAGTGCTAAGCATAAGAATTAAACACGCATTCGTGGTCCTCCAGGCTCAAGAGAGGCTCCCCGGGGACTCACTAAACCAACAGAGAGACTTGGAAACAAATGAAGGTCCACAGATTCTGCCGTTTCCTTACGGTTATCGTGACCCTATTTTCCCTTCAGGCTAGGAGGCCCTTGCAAACAGCTGTTACGTTCGTGTTGTAAGAAAGTCTGCCCTTTTTAATAATACATAACGATCCAAACAGCTGGAGTTCCTTCCTCTCAGTAAAACCCACAGTTGTTTTTCTTGTCTCCTCTTCCATTACGAATTGTCTCATTGATGAGAAGTGTCACCAGTGGATTGAAGAGAAGGCATCACCCCTCCTGCAGCTGTGTGCATGATCTCTGTTCCCTGTGATAGTCAACCAGGAGGCATATCGCCCAATAAGGAGGCCCACAGAGCATGGGACTTGTTCCACTGAACTCTGGATAATTCCATTTATATTTTTGATAAAGGCAGTCCTTCGTTAATGTGGTAAGACTACAATTATACTTTTTTCCACTTTTATTGAGATACAGTTGACCTACAGCACTGCAGAAGTTTAAGGTGTACAGTAGAATGAATCAACTTACATACATTGGAAATAAATACCACAATAAGTTTAGTTCCCATTCATCCATCAATGGACACTTAGGTTTTCATGTCTTGGCTATTGTAACTAATACTGCTGTGAACTGGGCAGGGTGCAGATGTTCTACATAGTGATTTTATTTCCTTCGGGTATATTCCCAGGAGTGGAATTGCTGGATCATGTGGTAGTTCAGTTTTGAATTTTTGAGGCATTTCAATACTGTTTTCTATAGTGGCTGTACCAGTTCACAGTCCCACCAGCAGTGTATGAGGGTTCCTTTCTCTCCACATTCTCGCCAGCATTGATTACCTCTTGTCTTTTGAATGATGGTCATTCTAACAGCTGTGAGGTGATTATCTCATTTCCCTGACAATTAATGATGTTAAACACCTTTTCGTATATCTATTGGCCATGTATCTTCTTTGGAAAATGTCTAATCAGTTCCTTGGCCTATTCTAAAACTGGATTATTTGGGAGGGTTTCCTGCGAGGTATATGAATTCCTTACATTTTGGATATGAACTTCTTATCAGATATGCTTTGCACATATTTTCCCCACGCCACAGGTCATCTTTTCATCACGTTGGTCATTTCTTCGGCTGTGCAGAAGCTCTTCACCGGGATGTACTTCCACTTGTTTGTTTTTTACTCTGTTGCCTGTGCTTGGGTGTCATATCCAAAAGGCGCTTTGCCAAGATCCACGTCAAGGCACTTTTTCCTTCTTTTGCTCTTAGAGTTCTTCTAGTGTCCAGTCTCACGTGTAAATATTCGATCCATTTTGAATTAATTTTTGTGAGTGGTTTAAGATAGGGTTCTAGTTTCATTCACTTACACTTTAAAACAATACTTACCAGGATATGAGAAGAATTTAGAAGATAGTAAAGCCATAAAATATTGTGTCTAGATGGACCATCCATGATAGTAAAATGTCATTTGTATGAATTTTCAAATTCGGGAGTGATATTTAAATATTTAGAAACTGCTGGCTGGCACATGTTTCTTCCCATCCTCCCTGAATTTTCACTGGACATAGCACCTGAACTTTTATTTTTCTGATTACAGGCCAGTTACAGATATCAGGAACCATCTGCAGGAGACATTCCTGCAAACCCATTTAACTGTTAGGACTCGTAGCCCATTTTACTGCTATTTACCCTGCCCTTCTAAAATACCCTAAGAATCCTTGCTGTCACCACCTGTCTGATCATCACTGCACGATACTCTTTTTCTCCCATTCACCGCTATGTCTTCCTCACATCCTTCTGAGATTCGCCAGGCCGGCCAGCTGCTGACACGACGCCACGCTGACCTCCTGTGCTCCGGCTCCTTCAGTGCAAATGTGCTACGTCTTCTCTGAGTTTAGCAGACACTGGACTTGCAAAACCCCGATAAGCACACCCTCTGTTAGCTAACATCCGTGGCATTTTCTGTTTTCTAACATCTTTGGGAAAATGTGATGCACAGAGGCCAAGAAATATAAGGAAGAGAGAATCACACGTACATTACTTAGTAAATATTTTATATTAGTACATGGATAGAACAGCAATCTCAGCTTAGCTGTCACACGCCGCCGGTGCACTTTGGCGTTTAACATTAGCAGGGATCACGGGGAAGACTCATGCTGCTGTGGACTTAAAATTCATCTATAAAAAGACACCCCACTTGGTGACATTTTTCTTCTTGTGCAATAATAGCCCTTTCGAAAGAGATCGTTTTTCTTCTCCTGAACTGACCTGGAGAGGTTTGGCTTGGTAGGGCCATGGAAGCCACAAAGTGGACTCCTCTTAGTGGGTTTCTGGTAATGGGAATTGAATCTTCGCGCAAGAAAATGATAAAATTCAGCCTTGGTGCCAGATCAGAAAGTACAAAGAGTCGATATTGTGCAGAGCAGCACCAGAGCTGTGTTGTCTTTGACCAGGGAAGACCACGATTAAGGAAACCTCAGCCACCACGAAGGGCCCTCCTCGGATAGTTCTCTCATCTCGGTCCACTCATTGTTACCAGCAAATGCCTCTTCCAGCAGCCCCGTGCTCTAACTTCGGGCTTTGAGACCAGTTGGATCTTAACAGCATTTTTTTTTTTATCTCCAGATGAGAAAGCACATAAATTCTACTTTTAGTTCCTCAGCTTTTTAAATGAGGGTGAAAGTACCTAAAGTAGTTGTTTTTACAAAACTCAAATTCACCACTTTACTGAACAGAAACCTATCTATTAAGACCAGAATTAGACTTACAAGAACTACAAAGCAAGGAAAGCTATACTTAGAACATGTATAAAAATACCTCAAAGAACAGAATCAGTTCTGGTCAACCAGAAATGACAGTGATAGAAAAAAATGTAGCCTTCTTAAGTCGTAACGAACAAAATGCAGAGGGATTTTTTCTAGGCATCTCATAGGTAACTGACAGCAAAAGGGAATGAGAAACTTTCACATGAAAAGCCAGAGCCATAACACTGTCTTCCTCCTCCTCCCCACTTCGCTTCCCTGCTCACTCCCTCCCACTGCCGTGAGCATCCCTCTCTGGGACGCAGGCGCACACATGCCTGACCCCAAGCTCCTTGCGGCTGGGGACCGTCCATCTGCCTTCATCTACCTAGCAGTGTGTCCGAATGCCATGGAGCCCATGATACTGCTTCCAAATGGTTGAAAGAGTCACAAACAAATGAGAAAGAAAAATGAGAAAAAAGAGAGGAGGAAGGGAAGGAGGAGGAAGAAAAGGGGGGGATAAGATACATTCTGTGAAAATTAAATCCAAACCCCTTTTCCTTGCATTCAAGTCATATGGAAATCTCACCCTCCTGCCTTGGCCCCGAAACCAGGAATTTTTCAAGCCTTTTCCACTTGCTTGTTGTCATCAAGTCTGATAAACTTACACCAACTTCTTGACACAGTCTTCTCTTAGATTGTATAAATATTAGGCGTCTCTCCGTGATTTGTTTACGTCTCCATCTTATGTTTTTTACCAGCTTACACATAAATCTGTGTCGTCGCGGACTCAGTGATGCAATCCCGGGAGCTATCCGGCCTCAACGTTTGTCATTTGCTGTCATTTTAGATCTTGAGATTATTCTCTCACAATTTTATAACTAAAGAGACGTTTCCTACTTGTTCTGTATTTTCGAATGGTTTAGGCTAGGAAAGTTTTTCTAGATGTATAGCCTGCCACAAATAAATAGCAGCACTCAGATTTATCATACAACCATCTTTTCCCCCAACCTGACTATTTTTTGAGGCAGCCGTCACATCAGTTAATTTATTCTTATGACGTGCCTGCAGCACACCAGACGCTGTTCCTTGCCCTGGAAATGCAGCAACAAGCAAGGCAGGTGACACTGTGCCCAAGAAGCGGCTCTCACACGTGAGCAATGGATGACAAACACATAAACCAACACACAAACGTGTCGGTCTGCGTGGTGCGTCTCGCCGTAACAGGATACCAGAGATGGGCGGCTTCACAACAGAGATTTATTTTCTCGAAGTTTTGGGGACAAGAAGTCCCGGATCAGGAGGCAGCATGGTTGGGTTCTGGCGAAGGTGTGTCCTTGCTGGCTCGTAGAGGGCCACCTCCCAGCTGTGTGCTCATGGCGTGGGGGCAGGTGGAGGGGGAGGGGAAAAGGGAAAAAGAAGAAAAAAAAATTTTTTTATAAGGCCCGCAGTGTTGCTGGGTTCAGGCCCTGCCCTATGACCTCATCTCACCTTGATTACCTCACGAAGACCGTCTCCAGACTCAGCGACGCTGGGGCTTAGGGCTTCAGCATAGGAATTTTGGAGGGACACAATTCAGTCCAAAGCCATGAATTTCAGGACTTACGAGTGCTGTGAAGAGGATCAACTGAAATCAAATGATAAGAGACCCTGGGGGTTGCCTTAGGCGGGTGGCCAGTGTGGCCTTCCTGGAGCATGACGCTAGAGCTTGAAGGATGGAGAAGATGCCAGCGAAGAGCTCGGGAAGCAGCGGCCCGAGCAGCAGACTCTGCGAATGCGGGTGGGATAGAGAAGGAATTAGCGCGCGCACCCGAGAGGTCGCCGAGGCGCCCAGGAAACAGCGAGGGGCGGCGGAGCGCGAGGTGCGGGACTCGGGCTCATCGGGCTCATCGTGGGGGCTCCGGTGTGCGGTCCGGGTTTGGTCCCTGCGGGGGAAACCGTTAGAGTTAGGCAGGAGGACGACAAGGTCTCGTTTAAGTGCTGGATGAGACATAGGTAGAGGGGCAGGAGAGGGGACAGATGCGGTTGGGCGCCTGGGCCGTGTGCCAGGCGGGAGCCCGTGGCGGTGCCGCAGCAGCACCGATGGTGAGCGGGACTGGACTCGAGACGCGTTGGGAAGGCGGGGCCGGCAGGATGCCGACCGACAGGACCTGGGTCTGGAGGAGGAAACCAGATCGAGGGTGATGGTTAGGGTTGGGGTGGAGGCATCTGGCTGGCCGACAGACCACTGCCAGACGCCCCACGGAGGAGCGTGACTTCGGGCGAGGCACTCTCTGCAGAGGAGGCAATCCCTGAAGTTAGCTGGCAACCTGAGCTTACCTTGGGGGCAGCCCTGCCAGCAGCTGGTGTCATAACCCCGCCTTTCCTGAAGGGAGATCTAAGCAACACAGCACATTCCCCACCCACCCACACACCGAGAGAGTTATAAGCTGTAAGCGATGCTTAAGGATAGGAAGCTGAATAAAATGAGTTTTGAGAAGCTGCGGATAAAGAGACAAAGGAGCCTGAGACCAGAAGCCCCAGACGGCGTCCCGCAGTGATGTGACATGCAGGAACAGCTGCTCAGTCCAGGTCGGCGCTCTGTAATCAAAGGAACATAAAGGTGCTGGGTCCTGTCAGGTCCTCGAACTGCCCAGATTCCTGGCAAACAAACAGGCGCTCCGTGTAATGTCTTCTGGACTCCCCGAGCAGAGGCAGCTTAAAAGAACTTTTAAAAAGCCACCTTCTCGAGTCTCATGGCTGATATAGCTAGAAAACATTAAAATTTCAAAAGTTGGCCTGTTTGTGCATTTGTTGCAAACAGAAACAGGTATTACGTCTAAACAAACACACAGGGAAAAGGATTTCGACAGGCGACAGGTCCACGCCGCAGACTCGCAGTCTGCCCCTGCCTGCAGTGTCGCTCTGGGGCCTGCCTGCGCCCCGCGTTGGGCAGGTGCCCGCCACCGCCGCAGCCCGGTCTCAGGCCGCGCCGCTCCCCCGCGGCCGCCGACGCCTGTCGTCCCCACAGCAGTCATCTCCGGGTGCACAGCTCCGTCTCCTCCTCCTCCCTTTCCAGAGTCTCTGGCATCCGTGCCTGCGATGTCTGGCTTTGTTGCCCCAACAGCGTCACACCGTCCCCGAGTAAAGCAGGCCCAGCCGTATGTGGCTCCCTCCCTTACTGCCACCGTCTCTCCCCGGCCGGTCAGGTCACGGGTACAGGCCCTTCCCAGAGCATTGGAAAGCACAGTCCGAGGGGCTGGTCCTCCTGAGCACGCCGTGCCCACGGTTCATGGAGTGCGGCCGCGGTTAAAGATACGGCATGCGTCCTCGGTCACAGACGCAGGAGGGCAGGTGACCTGGTGGGGGTTTCAGGGTTATTCCACACGTCTGGAATGCTTGAGAAAAACCAGTGTCAAAACAGACCACGAGGAGAATTCCATTCATGCTTGCGGATTCATACAGCAGCATACATGAGACGGAAGATACTTTAAACATGGAATTTATAGATGTCGTTAAAACTCTATGATAGGGTTGAAGTCTAATTGTTTTACATTTTTAAAATTGTTACATTCCTTTATATTCTCTTTAAATAACAAACAGCTCCTAGATGTCAAGAACCAGCTAAATTCCGGCAAATACATTTCATGTTAATTTTCCTTGTCTTTTGTCATGTAAGTTCCTTTGCTGAAATTTTAATTTATGATCACGTTCTACCATGGAATTGGGAATTCTGGCTCAAAACCCAGGTGTCGTCTTCAGCTCCTCTCCCTTACTGCCTCGCCTTGCTGTTGGGCTTATGCTCCCCGTGGGAGCTCCGCTCCAGAGATGCCCCCAGCGGCCCCGCCGGGCCACCCACTTCATGTTCCTCCTCCATCTGGGCTGGGCACCTGACTGCTTTGACCAGGAGAAGGCAGCACCTGTGCTTAACAGGAGTCCTGCCTACAGGCGTTAAGGATGCCTGGCAGTTTCTCCTCGTCTGTGTTTTGGGGTCTCTCAGCAGTCATGGAAGGGGTCCAGCTCCCTGCGGGAGAGACCACGCAGACGGGGGCCGGGAGGAGCGGTGCTGAGATGACCTGCAGCCCAAGGGGTGTGGCCCTGCTTTCCCGGATGCCAGTTAGAGCCTCCAGGTGGTTCCAGCCTCCTTCTGACGGCAGTCTCGTGAAAAACTCCAAGACCAGCAGAACCACCGCCGGCTGAGTCTAGTCAGTCAATACGCAGAACCAGGAGACGCAGTGCAAAGGTTTTTATAGTGCGATTTATACCCAGCGTGAGCAAAAATGTGGATGCGTAGTCACATTTCTTACACTGTTGATGGGAGAGGAAATCTGCGCATCTTCGTGGATGGTAATTTGAGGCTATGTTTTGGAAATTTTAGATAAATATA
Organism: Eonycteris spelaea; assembly: GCA_003508835.1. Lineage (NCBI taxonomy): Eukaryota > Metazoa > Chordata > Mammalia > Chiroptera > Pteropodidae > Eonycteris > Eonycteris spelaea. The sequence continues at coordinate 244,621 of PUFA01000150.1, forward strand.
AATGTGAGCAGTCACAGAATGCTAGGAATTTAAAGATGGATTCTCTCTTTTTTTTAGTAAGAACTAAAAAAGATCTGCTGTCTTACCAGACAGTAAGCGTGCAGTGCGTTGTCGTTGATGACAGACACAGTGTCACAGCAGATCCCCAGAGCTCGTTTGTCCTGCTCCCCAAACTTCACGGCCACGAATGACAGCCCCGCAGCGCCCCCTCCCCGGCCAGCACCGCCCAGCCCTTCACTGTCTGCGTTCCCCTGCTGTGGATACCCCGCATTGCTGGAGTCACGTCCTTCTGCGTCACTCTCAGAAGAGTGACGCAGACAACCTGTCCTCCAGGGTTCTGCACGTTTTCACATACTGCGGAGTTTCCTTTTCTTCTAAGGCTAAATAATCTACATACACACACATAAGTATATACATGTACACACATGTGACTATACATACATAGTGAATGTATAGTCACATTTTCTTCATCAGTGGACGTGTTGGTTGTTCTCACTTCTTGCCTGTCATGCTGCAATGAGCATGGAGGTGCCAATGTCGCTCCAACATACGGACTCCAAGTTTTTCAGCCAAAAACTCAGAAGTGGGATTACTGGATCCCGTGGTGGTTCTATTTTAATTTTTGAGGAACCTCTCTGTTCCTTAACATAGTGGCTGCACTCTCAGAAGTTCTGCACAATCCGTATTCACCCGACGTACATCGAGGCTGCCGTGTGCTGGGCACTGCTCCGAGGAAAAGGCGGAGGCCGGCTCTCGGGGAGCGCGCGTCCCGGTGAGGAGCGGCAGACACCAGCAAACAGAGGCAACGTGGAGACGTAAGCCAGGAAAGAAGCAATCAGATCAGGACACGTGCTCTCCTGAACGCGGAAAAGTGATCCAGGCGGACAGGGTGGTGACTCCGGATGGGTGGTCTGCAGAGGGCTCTCTGAGGACACGAGACCCAAGCTGCCATGCAGTGCCACTCCTGCTTTCTGAGCAGGGGAGGACTTGGTCCCAAGTCCCAGAGAAAAACTAACTATGAGAGACAGAGACAGACAGAGAGGGAGAACGGGAGAGGGAGTGGGAGGGAGAAGGGGGGAGAGGAAAAAAACATCCAAAGTTACTAGCTTATGGGTAAGGAAAGATGGGGAACAGGAGAATCTGGATGTATAAGCAGAGATCGTAGGGCTTCGAAGTCTGTTTTAAGAAACTTTTAAGTGCTATGTTACGCCATTGGAGAGTTTTAACTAAAAGAGTGATATGATTTGATCGTATTCTTTTAAAAAGTGTCTCTGGATACTGTGCAGAGAATGGATTATGGGGAAGAGAAGAGTAAGGACAGAGTCGGGTGTATAGACAAGGAGTCCAGGTGAGACATAACGATGGCTTGAACTAGGGTGATGATGGAGGAGACAGAGGGACAATGGCATGAATGTAGAAGTTGCTGCAAAAGGAAGCTGTAAACCATGGCAACATGGCCTGGGAAACCACAGTAGAAGTAAGAATGCAAAATGAGAAATGTGGTCAAAACAATACGAAGAGGTAAACATAAAATGACGCTCAAGAGATATGAAGAAAATCGAGGATGAGAGAGTGCTTAGAAAAATCAGACAAGTGAATAGCAAGAATTGAAGTGACAGCTAACAGTTTTGGATCTCACGGCGAATGAAGTATCATTCTGGGGAAAGGACACTGATTTCATTCATTAGGGGCCACTAGAGAGCTTCGAATAAAAAGCTTCATACAGTTGTGAGAAAGACTTGAGCTTTATGACGGACTAAAGAGTAACTTGGAAGTTAACACGAGAAGCCAGCAAGGGCACCGAAGGCTCAGTGAGGCAGCCGCGGGCCAAGCAAGTCAGCGTGAGTTTCGGGGTCGTCGATGCTAACTTGGTGTTTGAGGATGTGGGAGAGTAAAAGCCTAGCGAATTAGGGGCCAGGAGACAAGGGAAGCAGATTGAAAACCCAGGAGTGTCCTAGAGAAGGCGGTGGGTATTGAGATAGAAGCAGAGTAGGAACAGTAACGGGAAAAGCAGAGAGCATCCCTCAGTGTTGGAAAAAAAAAAAAAAAGTAGTGGAAGAGAAGCAATTCAAGAAGACCAGGAAATCCACTGAGAATAAAAGGGGTCAGAGTGAATTTGATTTCTTGAGGAAAAATGGGAGAGAACTTGGTGGTGTTCCTGGGACTCTGATTCTAGGCATCTACCAGAAATCTTCAACAGATTAGTGGTTCTGTGTCGAATTACTGATGTAAAATCCAGAAAGCCGTGGGGGCGGAAGGCAGGAAAGCAGCGTTGATAAGGTGTAGGATGGAAAGGACAAACTAAAGGAGTAGAAAAGTCCAAATAAAGGGCGTCCTGGATGTTGTTTTAATTCCGTGCATGTGAATCAGTGATTGGAGTCAGAGTGTTGTCGTGCTCAGCTTAGGCTGCTGACTCACATTAAATCAGTTGTGCCTTAGGCCGCCGCCACAGTCCTTTGTCTTCGAGGACCGTTCTTCCTCGTCACCCATGTCACTCGCCAGTTTCTCATGGAGGAACATGGAAAGGGAAATAATTTTCGTCTTGAGTGTGAGGGTGTTCGGTGTCCCATTTAATCACTGTCACCTTAGCTCCTGCGTGCTCAGTGCCTGACACCCCCTGACTCCGGGAGGCTGAGGGCGCCCAAACTTGTAAAACTACAGGCTCTCCAGTGCGAAGACTCCGAGGTAAATGCTCAAGTGTTTTTTTATGTGCTTCCCACATTCCCAAAGAACACTGAATAAAGATGACTTATTGGATTAAATGAGATCAAGTTCGCTGAATTACTCTTTACCCCCTGAGATTCGGCCACTTTGGTGAAACTGGAATGTGTTTCTTTGTCAAAGTCAGCCCCATTAGCGGTGTTTGTAAACGGGTCGTCGTGGGCTTTACCTTTGAACAAGTACTCGTTCCGGACAGGAAGAACTCAGACCTACAAATGGCTTCTCTTCCATTTAGTTTAGAAACTATCTCAGGCACATCCAAACTTCCATCCTGGCCGCAGAGATTTCCTAAGAGACTATGAATTCCCTCAGTTTTAGTCTCAGTAGGTTTTACGAATTTGGATGAGTAAAACTGCAACAAACAGTTCAAAACACGGTGTTCTCAAACAAGCTGTAGGCCCTGCCTCGCCCTCCCCCACCCTCCCTGGTCCTCCCTGGCACGCGCATCAAAGCACCCAAGTCAGCGTCAGTCCGCCAAGGAAAACCCAGTAAACTTCTTCACCGCTCGAGCTGCAGCAGGACATTCGGTTTTTTCCGGGGCAAGATCAGTCAGTATCATTTACATCTTCTGTTTATAGTCACTTCCTTGAAGCGTGTTTATCACATTGGTACTTCCATGTTACTGACGGTCATTATGGGTAAATAATGCTAAAGGACCTCTGGATTTTATGGCCAATAAACAGAGCCTATCTTGTTTCATGGTTTATGTAATAATTCAAGATTAAAATAGGATGCAATTTTGTATTAGTTTATAACCTTGGCTATCACATTGGACCCGAGTATAATAAAAGCGTACGGTACTGTTATAAGTCCTAAAAAATATTTTCCAAAATACCATATAATAGATAAAATCATAAAATTTTAGCTGATACACATAAAAATGAGTCGTTTCTAAGGAAAAGGATTTCTTTTCAGTGCCTTCTTTTTACATCCCCTGCTTAGAGGCCAAAAATACCCACATTGCTCCGAGCCCCTCCTATCATAAAAGAAACCATTGTAATAGGCTCGTTTTTACTAACATTTTAAGGTGTTTTCCATCCTATAAATATCTGTTTAAAAAAAAAAAAGGAAAATTACTGAAAATTCTTAACCTGAATAACAATTGTCTTTGGACATGAACACAGTTGGGCCTTTCTTAGGCCCTCAAATTATACCTTGCCAGCCTCTCCCCCTTCTGAGGAGCACGCCCTCTGCTGGGGACCCGGGGTTTCTTCCAGGGACCAAGATCTTAGTGTCCTTGGAATATCTAAACAGGCAAATATCCAATGGATATATTTACAGAAGTGAACTGATGTCTGTGGTTGACATTATCGTGGGAGAGAAAATGACTAAAGTCAGCTACTGAGAAGTCGAAAAAGGCTCTAAAATTATCGTCTTGAATCTTGAGAGCCAGGAGTAAGTGCCGATGCTCGTGACTGCTTTCAGAGAATTCCTGTTTGAAAACTGTGATACTGTCTGATTTGTTGTGAGGGAATAGCCAGTGTTTCTTGGAATGAATTGGAGCAGTTATGCCTAAAGGTGGTTTTTAATCTATATGGTTTAGGGTTCATATCCATTCAGTGCTATGATCGATAAACCTTTATTTTTGTCACTGATAATATTTGCTCTTTTTCTCTTGTAATTAGTCTCAAGCCTAGGTATGCAGTTTTTCGTTAACCATGAGTTGAATGTAGTGATTTGTGTCTCTTTTTGAATAATAATTCCTATTCGAAGTTGGGATGCTTTGGGTTCTAGCTTTCTTTAAAGGGGGTATAAAACTATACCTAGTTCCGTTTCTCAGTTACAAGCTCAGATTTTGCCAACTGAATCAGATTCTCCTTTTCTTTTGTTTTGTTTTTAGTACAGCTTAAGGCCATTCCATGAGTGATAGAACTTTAAATGCTGGTTTGAGTGTGATACAAGAAGTGGAAGAAATCCTTGTTTTTTTGTAAAACTCCACATAAATATATTTACTTGGTGGGCGGAGGAAAGGAAGGCTATGAGTCCTCAGAATGTCAGTTTTTAGAAATGATCAGTGAGCCACTCATACAGCCGTGGCCAGTGGCCCTGGATGTCCCTGTCTGCGATTTCTCTCTAATGCGGAGAAGGACCCGGGCTGGCATACCACCTAAGCTTTTTCTCGTTACCAGGGAACCAAGGCAATGCAGCCAGTAACTGGCCAAGCCGAGGCCAGGACTCAGGGCCCCCTGTTTCTTGGGTTTGGTGTGCTGACCCGTGCTGGGTACCCTGTCCCCGTGATGGATTTCCTGAACTCCAGTTGCCGACAGAGCAGATTTTTGTCTAAATCCAACATCAGTTATGTATTTTTTTAATTATTTTTTTTTCTCCTCTGTCTTGTCCAGGCAAAATAAAACCTGTTCCAGTTGTTATCAGGTTTTCCCTGGATCTCCTCCAGGTTTTCAAGTCTGTCTTTTTTTTTTCTTCTTTTTTAATATAAACCATGTTATAAGATTAGCATGTACCAAATCAGAGATTCCTTTTTCAGGGAGTATTTCAGGGATCTTAGGAGGAGAAAGAGAGTGACTTTATTTAAAACAATATAATAAACTATCTCCAAAGACATGTCCCTAAACAGTTATGTAATTGGTGGTGTTTTCTTAAAATCCAGATGGATTAGATGAAATTCTGTATTTTGAAAGCTATCCACACCCTTTCCAGTTTTGGCACCCTAAATTAAAAAATGTAAAACATCTCAATTCTTGAAAAGAGGAACAAAGTAATATCATACTTCCCAAAGAACATATTTGGCAAAAATATTTTGCTAGAAATTATCTTCTGGCTGGTGGATCCCGGAGTCTGTATTAGTGCACTTGAACCTGAGCGTGAATCTCGCCACCTGTTCACACACTTCACTTCTGCACAGGGAACTGGGCCTTCTCAGCTACAGCCGATTGTAGCCCATTGCCCACCCGTGGGGTTCAGTGATCACGGTTCAAAAATGAACTGAGCCAAATAGAGTGCTCTCTCGGGAATTTGAAACTATAGAGTCTGAGGCGGATAGCTGTAGCAACTGAACAGAAAGATTATAAAGTCAGGCCAGAGGCACTATGGGTCATTTGAATTGAAGCTGAATTTACAGGGTCAGTAATCAGCAAAGTGAGGAGAAATGGTTCAGATGAGCAGAGAGAAGCAATTAGCAAAATCTCATGAGCAAGATCGGCCCTTAGCCACCTCAAGTGGCCTTCCAGTTCCGTTCCTCTAATGCCGTTCTGTGGCCACGTGGTTGTGGGTGACCCTGCCCAAGGACACGGGTTTCTCCACAGCTCCACATTTTTGCCTGTTTCGTGAACTGGTGTCTGTGTGTAAATGTTCCTTGTAACCAGAAGAACACTAAACAAAGCTCTAAGACAAAATGCTTTGCCGTGCCTTATATTAAAATAGAAGAACCCATGAATAACTTTAGACTATCCTGATTACATTGACAAAATATTTACCTTGGTTCAAAACTGAGAGATTAGAGCAACTCAATTATTCTGAAAATATTTTAAGAGTTTATAAATAGGAAATACTTCCCATCAAAAAAGCACATAGCAAACATGACCTTCAAGTCAAAACATGGTAAAAACTAGAAAAGTTTTCTTTCAAACTATACATGTTATTTTTATACTTGAGGATACAAGACACAAATTTTTCACTTGTTTTTCAAACATGTGGGTCTCCATAGCTATGTAATCCATCTGTTTCTGATTTACTTACACTTAACTCATCGAAATGCTGTTTTATAAAAATTACTTGTCCAAGAAGCCCTTCGCGTCGTCTTTATGAGCATATTCAGCCTTTCTTAGAAACAGGTCGTCTCGCCAAGAGCAAGTGAGCTCGTACAACAAAACATTCAAATTTGGATGGAAACGGAAAATGATCAGGTTCACTTCTTTGGGGGGAAGGCAGTATACATAACGTTCAGACACTAGTCTTGTTGAAATTGGGTTGGATGAATCTCTGTGTGTTTCCTTTGCCTCTCAGGAGAGAAGTTCATTTGGCTAAGTATGAAAGGATTTATCAAATTGTTTTAAATAAAGCTTCCTTTATTGAAATTGTGGAAATGAGTAAAAATTCATATTCTTCAGTTGGAATAACTTCCATATTTTGTTCCACGGCCTGCATAAATGCCAATAAAATAATGTACTTTACAGGAATTTGGCCTTCCTTAGAGAAATTTTTAAAAAGTTATTTTAAATAGTTCATTTAACGTGTATTTATTAAGCAGGTATTATGTGCCAGGCATCACTCTATAAACTAATGAAACACCAGTAGGTAAAACAGACAGACATCCCTGCTGGTGTTTATATTCCCAGGGGAGACAGACAATAACATAACAGATAAATTCTACAGGACGTTAAACGGTAGTAAATGTTAAGAGGAACGAGGTGGAGTAAGGAGCATTGGGACTGCTGGCCTGCAGAGATGCAGTTTTAAACGCAGGCCTCATCACAACTGGTCTCATTAAGGGGAATAAAGGAACGGATGAAAGGGGGCCGTGTGCAGATACCCGGGGAGAGGTATTCGAGGAAGCAGGAATAGTCATTGCTAAAGCCCTGGGCGAGAACGGGCTGGTGTGCTCGAGAACCACTGTGGCTCGATGGAAAATGGCGAGTGTTGGCGGGTTATAGGTCAGCGCTTCGCAAACCGTCAGAGCCCTGTGGATCGCCTGGGATCTTGTGAAAGATGCAGGTTCTGACTTAGTAAGTCTGAGGTGGGGCTTAGGACGTGGCGCCTCAGGTGACGCTTCCACCGCCCCGTGAGCAGCAGGACTGCTGGCCATGGGAAAGGATGCTGGCTTTCACTGTGAGAGGGGTGAGGAGCTACTGAAGGGCCGTCAGCGAGGAGTGATGCACACTGCCATAATGCAGTAAGCAACACCCTAAGCTTTGCTTACACATCTCTTTCTGGCCCCGCCTGCCTGGTGCGGCTGCGGCGGAGGCTGACAGGGGGGCAGGGGCGCGGTGGCTTCCCGTCTGTGTCCTCTGACAGCCCGGCCGTCCTGCCCCGCAGCTTCCTCAGGAGGACGGGGTGAGAGCAGCAGCCCTGAGAGTGTACACAGGGGTGCCCCACGCGCCCTGGTGGCTGGGCCGGAACTCGCAGACTCGCCCCAGACGAGTGCCCCACAGACGAGTGCCCGCGAGGCTCAGGACCCTGTCCCCTCCTCGTTCTGCTCTGCGCCTCCAGGTAGAGGAAGGACGGGTTTTACCTACCGGTGCGCTCGTCAGCTGGCGCAGGTGTTCTCTGGGACGAGCAGGTGTCCACAGGTGATTATCTCCACTCGATGGACTGAGCTGGTTCCTTTTCCTGGGCGTCCTTACAGCTCCTTCCCACATGTAACTCCCCACCATTTGCTTATATCCTCCCCCTGAGCCCGGGAGCCGGCCGTCCTCCCTAGCGGGGTCACTTCATCTCTCCAGGACATCCTCTTAAGCAGGATCAAAGGTGACCCTCAGCCCAGCTCGATCGCATGAAACGCGCACGCGTCCTTGGCGCAGAGCGCACAGTGCAGCGTCTTCCTTCGTCCTAATCTAAGCAGCCGGCCCCGTCTCCCCTGTGGGTTTCTCACGAGAAGAGAGGTGCCAGCCCATGGAGACCTCTGACGGGGCGGGGGGCACGCACCCGCCCCCGGCCCGCTCATCGAAACCCTCTCACGGGACTTAAGAGGGCGGGCAAGCACGTCTGGGCTGCGCCTCCCCCGGGGAGCCCAGGGCAGTCACGCAGTAGGAATGCTCTGTCCGCTCAGCCTCCCGCGGAGCCGGGCTCCCCGCAGTTCGCTGGGGCTCTGCTCCCTCTGTCTGCGTGCGCGAGGAGACGTTGTCACGAAGCACGCGCTTTCGCTCCGTGGTCTGGCGTCGTCAGGCCTCCGTGTACTCCTACCCGAGCCATTTCAACTGCGTCTGTCTCCATAACCTTTTGCCTGACTCGTTGATTGGAAGGAAACGTTCATATCGTCATGTTGTGGGAACGTGTCTTAAAGGGGAGCGTTTAATTACCGCTGGAGGGAGGGATGGAAAAATGCTTCATTATATACCTCCCACCGGACTTCTAATGACGCGGCGCAGTTTATTTCACGCTGAGACAGGTTTCGGGTGATTTCGTGTGATGGTCTGTTCTCAAGCGTGAGCATGCTTAACCTCCCGGTTTCAGCAGTTTCTCTGCGTTCTGCCCGTGATACCATGTGCTGTAGGGATCCCACGCTTACACCAGTTGGCACTATTGAAGTGTATTTAGGGCCTTTCCTTACAGCATGTCACTTAACCTCTAATTAGCACCAACTAATCCATGGATAAACTCCAACACACCCCACCCCCAAAGCCACATGGCCAGGAATCAGAAAATGAAAACGCAAAACTTAAAAATTTTAGGTGTGTTTAATAACTAGCAGACCCTCAAAGAGTACATCTTCAGATACAGTTTGAGACTATTAAACTATTTGGTGAAATAATAAATCCCGAAGTATCAAATAATGGCACTAAGGCTTGAGCAAGATAGAAAAAAGTTCAGTCTCAGCCCGTTTTGCATTTGTGGCCCGATGTGGGGACAGAGTGAAGACCGGGAAAGACACGGTTTCCTTGCCCCGTGTAAAACACGGGTGAACATTTCTCTCTGCACAAGAGCCTTGCGGATTCTAATGCGGCTAATGTTTGTGTTTGTGAAAAGAAACACAAGAAAACCTGACAAGAAAAAAGTCAGGTATAGCTAGAGAAACAGAATAAGGTGAGGATAAACGAGGGTGGTGACATGGATCCTGACACGCATGTGCTGTGGCCTGCCGACCGGATTGTTCACAGTTCCTTTATCTTTGAAGAAATGGCTCACCATTTAAATATGGTCAGCAGTCATCTACCTGCTCCCTCCCCGGTTTAGTTCCTTCTGCTTCCTCCACCATCAAAACATACTCACCTGTGGCGATTCACGTACGCTCTGCTCTCCGAGGGCTAGCCTGAAACGCACATGCATGAATGGCCAATCCAACTTAGTAGAAACAGGAATGCGTTAGACGACAAACATTCAGTGCAGGGCTCCTTCCTACCCCTACCCAGTCCTGGGAGGGCTATTGTTAAAATGGCCCATTGATATCAAGGGTCGTGACACGTTTGATCAGTGAATTCTTTTTCGAGGAGTGAGAAACTGTATGAGTCACGTAGATGTATGCTGTGCTAACAAACCCCCAGATCTCAGAAGTTTAAAGGGTAAGGTAATCTCACATACGTCGCATGTTTAGTGCAGGTTAGCACGAGGCTTTGTCCACGTGGCCATCACCACAGGGCCTAGGCCGGCACAGGCTTCCTTTTAATGCATGCTTCTTAATGCATGATTGCAGAAGCAAGGAAAAGAGAATGTGAAAAGTGGCATGTTGGCTCTGCCCGGAAATATTACACGTTTTGGGGTCGTGTGTTCTCCACTGCATCGTAGCCTCCTTATAGAAGTGGCACCTTGTTTCAAGTTTCCATAGAAAAGAAGCCGGAAATATATTTGTTAAATGCTATTCTCTTTTATGACAAATGAAAGAAAATAATCACTTGATGTCTATGTAGTCACATGGAGTGATGGTAGCTGTTTTAGCTCACAGAAGACGTCTATACAGACTTCCAAGCGCTGTCTGTCACTGTCATTCACCTCGCAACTTAGTAAGAATGCATCTTTAAAATTTAAATATTCTGAAAGAGAATGGAAGCTTCTTGATAACATTATACAATCAGCTCCTGACAGCTCTGGTGGCCTCAGATAATATAAAATTAAAAGTATGCTGAGGAAAAAAATGAACAAAAGAATTTTTTACCAACCCACTCCAAACATAAGAAAAGAAGAAACACACACAATTTCTAAGTCAGAAAGGAAACAAAAGCATATTTTTGTCTAAGATGTGAGGGATGACACAGAATTCAATAAAACAGATTTACGATGAGACATGTTAAAATGGCAGCGTTTGAATTATTGAACTGAAATGGATGTACTTTACCATTTTACTTTATGAAAAGGAAAGTATTTCAGTACAATAAAACTAGGCCTTATATATTCCAAGTCTGTGCTGGTAGCTGAGCAGACCGAGAACTCAAGTAAAATTTACCTTCATTCTGTCTTTTTGGTAAAGAACCTTTTTTAGTCACATGCTAATCCATAACGTAAAGCCTTACATATACGCTCTGGAAGAACTGAAGCGAAAACAGCTGACCACATGCAGAGCCATTGACGGGGGTTGGGGGGAGGAAGGAGGCAGGGGGCGGGGAACCCCCAGCATCTGCAGAAGGCACGGCTGCTTTGGAAAACAGCTTGGCATGTCCTCCTGCCGCATCTTCCCAGGTACACGTTACACACCTGTCGCACAACTCAGACTTCCACTCGAAAGTTCTTACGCCAGAGAGATGAAAAATGTCTCCAGAAATACTTGTATGATAGTGTCTGTGGCAGCAGTTTTCAGAAAGCTACCAGCTAGGGATAGAAACACTAAATATCCGCCAGCAGATGCATGTGCAGAAGGGCTGTGGGCGATCCAGGCTGGAATATTGTCCCCCAGTGAAAGTGAACACACTGCTGATGCGTGCACGTGAATGAACCCCAACAGTATTAGGCTGGGTGGAAAGAAAGTCAAACACAAAAGACTACACGTTGTGTCCTTTACGTCATTGCAATTCCTGAAGAGACAAACTGTGGCGAGATGGAGATGGTCTGAAAGCGGGGATGAGATTTTCCGAATTTCCCGCATCCTGATTGTGGTGGCTCTGCGGCTGCTGGACATGCAACGGGCGAAGCTTCTTGTGTGCGAATTACACGTCGGCAAGTGGAGGAGACTTCGTGACTGTGATGAAAAGGAGAACGATACAGCCTACTGTAGAGATAGCTAAAGTCAGAATTAATTGCTAACGTAAAGAGTATCATGTTAATCATACCAAAATTTAAATCATATTCCGAATATACACAATAAAGAGGTATTTAATATTCGTGATGCAAGCAGGGGTAATGAAGGTTAGGGACCAATATCAGTAAATCTCTGGATTTACAGAGTTCTCCGGGGAAAAAAACGTGCAGTGTGATGTAAACATATGAACGTAGCAGACCCAACAAGCCACTGGAACTTAAAAATTACTCTGCTGTGAGGCTACAACATGCACGCCTCTGAGCTCTCCACGTTCATTCCCAGATCCCCGTGGGAAACGTACCTCATGGCGTTTAATTCACAGTGGCACTTACTAGATAAAAGTGTGGATCTTAAGATACTTGTATTTTTGTAAACAAAAAGTATTTTTAAATGAATTATAGATTGAAAATATTTGGAAACCAAATGCTTAAAACCAAGGCGTTTGTTATATAATCAGAGTGCGTAATTATGGTATGGTGTGTGTGTGTGAGTGTGAGTGTATGTGTCTTCATGTTGGAAATCTGTGGCGGACATTTTGTTTTCTTGAGAGGTTATGCCCCCAGGATTTCCTTTAAAAAATTTTTTTCGTCTTTATTGCATTTAATCCTTAAACCCACTACCAAAATCTCAGCACTATTTGTGAAAAATATTTTTAAATACACACAAAAGAATGCAATTCCACACCAAAAGAAATGACAAGAGAAAAATGTATTCAAGGTGTTATTTCCATGAAATATTCCAGACCACATACTCAAAGCTCTATAAAGTGGTTAAGAAACCTGTAACAATGTCCTGGAATACAAATGAGATTTTTTTCTTTCTTTCCCTCTTTCCGAAAAATCGGCATTAATCATATTATCGACATTATCTTTTAAATCGCTGAAAGCAAACTAAACCACAGACACCCCACCTGATAGTCAGCACCCTGACAGTGATTTCTGTGATTTTAGCACGATGTACCCACTGACGATGATGGTGTTTGAATTTCCAGCATCAGACATGGATTCTCAGCAGTGCACAGAGCATTGTCCTCTCACAGGTACCTCAAGTGCACCCTGTCATCTCCTCACGATCGCTGCCTTGTGTTCGTTCTCTCCGGAACGGGCACCAGGTATCCAGCCACGCAGCTGCCCCAAACCAGAAAACGATCGCTTCCAACAGCGCCTCCTCCTCCTCTAGAAAGTCTCCCCTGAACCCCGTGTCTGGGTAAAGCACCCTCTTCTGCACACTGCAGCGCTCGGTACTTCCCCGGTCACGCCACCGATCCCACGGTTTTACGGACTGCTTCTTTATTTGTACCCCCGCTGGACTATGAGTCGCAGTGGGGCAAAGCCTGAGACATAAGGAAGGAGTGAGAATTTAAGAGAATTGTCCATATAAGGGTCACTTTGTTACCTATAAAGTTTTGAAAACCTTTTCTAAACTTTTATCTTCCGGCTCTTATAATCTCATTATTACTTCAGCTTCTATTCGATTTACTGGCGTCGTGATAAACATATAGTAGTGCTTAGAGTAATTCGATACTTCTTTCCCAACCTGGTGAAGGAGATTTTTATGACTGAAGTCATTTTGTCAACTAACAGGCTTAGAGGAAAGGCTGAAAGGTGAGCCGTGAGAGCTGCAGAATACCGCCAGACTTCCAGAAGCGCTGGCGAATATAATTCGTATATTCCCTCACCCATCTTCTCCTAACTCTGTCCTTGAGTTGCTCACTCTTTGAAATGATTTCTAGTCTTAAAAGAATTTTTTTTTTGAATTCTACTGAGTTTCAAAACGCTAAGTGCATGTGAAGAGGACCAAGAAACCATATTTATTACCGGACTCTGCGGGGGAAATGATGGAATTCTGAAGCGGTCGTCCAGGGCGGAAGCAGTGATGAGGACCGTTGCTGAAAGTGTAAGAACAGTTTTCTCTTATGAGACAGCCCAGGTTGCGAGTGAGCAGACAATCGGCTATTTCTACCTATATATCCTCTCTGCCTGAGGATCTGATGAAGGGTTAGAATGCCCCAGGGGGGAAATGGGCACAGGGGAACGTGTAGGAGAACCTATGTTAGTAACGTTTTGCAAATCGTGGGAAGAAAGGAAGTGAAGGAGAAAGGTAAGGGTGAACTGCCTGCCACCGTGGCACTCCGGCCGGGTGTCATTGGAACTGTGCCCCTCCGCCTTGTGAAACTCTCCAGTGCTAGTGGGCAGAACCTGACATCACATTCAGAATTTGGGGTGCAAATGCTACCCACACTTGACAAGTGATGAGGCAGAAGGAGAAAGGAACGAGAGCCAGTTCCTTGGTGCGGATGGCAGCTTCAGGCTGCTTGGTCTGTACCATTACAGGGAAGCGAGAAGCACAGTGGGACACAGGCCATGAGTCTGTCCTGTTCTCATCCAGTTCAATCAGACAGTCGCAGATAGGCTCAGAGGGCAAGGGAGCTACTTTTTGGTGGGGATCACTCAGAAATACTGTTGTTTCATATTTAATTGCCACTTCCGGACAGCTAGCAAATATATAAAATATCACTAATATTTTTCGTTTAAATTTTGCTGGTACTTTACAATTATTCACAGTCATCCTCCCAGAGATACGACTTTAACTGGAACTGGCGAGGATGTCCACATCGGAGTTGTCGTTGGCAAGTGTCTGTCTGATCTGCGGCTCTTTCCTCAGTGGCTAGAACAATGCCCAGCCCTGAGCTGGTGGCTCGGTAAATGCGGGGTGCATAGAATGCCCAAGAGTCAGTATAGGTCCCAAAGGATAAATTACACATGTGAATCAAACTTCCCAGAATCTTCGTGACGTCCTCCAGACTTCAGAAAGATGTTGGCACAATTCCATGTTCTTGAAGTATTCCGATCCTCGGAAGGAGCCAAGTGCCCCACAGTAACCACTGTGACCTAAACCTAGCGGAATCACTGAGGTCAGGAAGACATATTCACATCCCAACTGCCATTTAACCATTAGAGATCTGAGCAGGTTTTGTGAACTTTGGTGTTTTCGCATTTAAAATGCAGTGATACAATCCATCTCACTCTATAAAAAAGGAGGGTTAAGTACTATAACATTTGGAAAGTTGTTGGCACCTATTACGTCACCAGTCACCCTCACCAGCACCCGTCACTGCCATTCCTGACCCCCGCCAGTGCCTCATCAGCACCATGGACACCCCTGCTCCCCACCAAGCATCTTCACCAGGCCTTTGCCCTCCTTCCCCCTGAAGGAAGTCAGCTGAGGCAGTACATCAAGGTGGCGAGCATGCTGTCATGTTCTCACCCTCTAAACATTAATGCATTTTGATTAAAATATATACATTAGGTCGTTGACTATAACCTACAGTTATCTCACTCTTATAATCTACTTCAAAAGGGATAAGGATGAATAAGTTCATGTGCCTTGATTCAGAATTATTCACAAAGAAATATTGTATTTTGATGGCTTGTCTTTTACTTCTCGAGTAAGACATGATATGTTTTCTCAACTGTTGTAATTATTTTTATACTGAAAAGAAAATTGAGCCACAATCTGTTCTATTTTGCTTTTTAATCAGTCATAATATAAGTATTAGTCAAGAAGAAAACATACCAATGCAATTTCTATAGTTCACCAGAGAGAAAATAAGTACAATGACAAGATGAAAATGAGGTTGTTTTGCCTTTAACCAAAGTAAATGGAAGAGTTCCTCAGTGTCCCAGTTCAAAATAATCAACCAGTGACGACCTGAGAATAGCTATGCTTTTATCGCCTCAACAGCTTGCTCTGACAGCCTTGAATTCATAGATGATTATGCAGGTCATGTCGTTTTAGCACTGTGAACATGGCCACAGTGCACCCGAGATAAATACGAAGGCTTTTTAGGACTCAATAAAGAAAATAAAATATCTAAAGAAATGGCATATGGAGTATAAAATCCCTCTTTCATCCGGCAGGATGATGGGAAGGCAGTTTCTATTTTCGGTAACTCATGAGTCTAAATGCATTAGCAGTTTCTGACACTGACTCTCCTCCTTATCAACAGCTTTATAATTATCACACTCACATTTTGCATCTCGTTTATGTTAATACTTAACACCATTAAGAACCTCTTCGATGCCGTTGGCCGCTAAAATCTCTGTGACCTAAGCAGAATTGCAGTCCACCCCAGGCACAGGACGGCTCTGCTCTCGGTCTCTTGGCAAAGGCCTGGACTGTAATGCCCTTGAGCAGGGCGGACATCACGGCGCCTGAGAACGCCAAGGCTTTCGCACAGTTTATTCCTGTCGCAGCGAGCGAAGGCAAAGCTTTGGGAGCTCTCTGCACACGGGGCCACGGGCTTCGAGCAGTTGTTTTTCCTGCACGTAACTCTTTATGGCCGAGTGAAAAGGGAGGGTGTTTGTAGAGAGCTTCGCCTGGGACGCTGTCGGAGCTCCTGCCCTGGGTGTGGCGCGGAGGAAGCTGCTCTCAGCTGGCACTCACGTCCCCTGATTTGTGCTTTAATCCTTATAAGAACATGTGTGGAGCCAGTGGGCGCATGTTGGGGGCAGGGCACAGCTTCCTGAAAACTGGTGATCTGTCGCTCTCTTTCTCCTGCGTTTGCTTTCAGGAGTGACATGTGGGGACAGGGAATCACTGCCCGCCCGAGCCTCTGCTGAGAGAAAGTCCACGTTCAAAAGGGTAGAATTAATTGAAACATGCTTAGTTTTCAGACTGTGGGTTAAGGAAGCAGGAGTAATATGGTGCTTAAGCCACTGAACATGAATAAGCTAAAGGCATTAAAGGAGCCGCCTGTGGCCTGGGCAGCCACGATGGATTGTAGGTCATAGTCAACGACCTAATGTGTATATTTTAATCACTGGTTGCCGCGATGGCCTCAGTGGCCCCAGGCCGAGCGCTGCTGGCAGGAGGAGGTCCCAGCATAGGCTTCCCAGGGCCACGGCAAACCAGCGCGACAGGTGCAAACGCCCGTAACTTCCTCAGTGGGGATCCGGGAGAAATTTTTAGATGTATTTAAAGTGGTAAAGACAAATCAACATGCCATGGTGCAACCTCTCATTTATCAGAAATATTGAACCTTCCACAGGAACATAATTGGAATCATTTTTCAGCAGAGAAAAAATTAAAATATGAGAGGAAACAGGCGACATTTCAATTGGTGTTTTTCACATATCATGAGCTAAACACCAAGGATAAAACCATTCACAGAAATGAAACACAGTTCCTGCCTCTCAGAGCCCTAGGACTGTCCCAGGATGGCCATCTTAGAATCCCACAAAGGCTAGTAAAACCTACATGTGACCCGTTGTGCCATCTGGTTACTTTCTGCTAACTTCCTGTCACGCAAGGCGAAGTCCCTGTCCTCAGGCAGCTTTCCAGACCGTTAGGAAACACGAGCCCAGGTGATGGAAAGGTAGCCTGTCGCAGAGACACAAGGTGTATAACATCACAGATGTACGTAAATTGTGAGGAAGTGTCTCCAAGCGAAAGGTCAAAAGATCGTTATGAAGCAGATTCTGCTTAACGGGCTCTTAGAAAAAGGTGGGATTCATTGGAAGGTTCCTGTCATTTTACATTTCTTTCCTAACACTCATGACAACTTATTGCAATTCCTTGTGTCCGTCAGCTCCTCACTGTTATAAGCTCCTTTAAGCTGTGGGTCTACTTTGTTCAAAGCTGTAGCCTCTGAGTGGAGCACATACCCTAGTGTAGAGTAGATACATTTATTATCCAGTGAATAAGGGATAAGTACTCTTCTGGTAGGTAAATCATTGGGGGAAATAAAGTAAGAGTTGTGCTGGAAAGGTTAGCTAAATCATAAAGGACCATTAATGCCATAATAAAAGTTGTAAATCTTTTCTGGGAAAATGGGGACCCATTCACGAAGCAGCTAAATTCTAAGGCAGGAGAATGTGGCAGCTTTGAAGTCATCTGCCTAGAAGTGTCTAGAGAAGCGTCTGCACGTTTTTCAAAGTGATACTTGTGCAGGTTCTTCAGAGTGCTTTTTCATTTCCCTTAGAGACTCTGAGTTACAGAGTTAAAGCACAGCGTAAGGACAGAAATTCACTGTTAAAACTGTGTTTCTTCTGCAGATGAAACTGATTTGCGAGCCAGCAAAATGGCAGTATGATTAGGACCATTCGCGTGTGCATGTGTGTGAGTGTTGTGTATTTTATTTGATTTTTATCCCCCGTCTCCTAGCCTGCAAAACACCTGGACGTGTTTGTGCGCGTGCCCTGTAGGGACTGAGCTAATGAAGCTCGCTCCCTCTCCAGTTCTGTCTCTGCCCTCTGTTCACTGTGCACCTGGGGCCCAGCCAAAGGAGCCTATGGAGTCCGTGCATTCTGTCTGGAATATTCTCCATGCCTGCTACAGTCCTTCACATCTTCCTAGACCCAGTTTAACTAAAGGTCTCCCGTGACATCTTCCTAAACTTCTGCTCTCCGTGAAATGAATCCCTCCTTTCTGTCCTCCTCAGTGAAATATGTCTATCACCGTATTCCACTTGCTTCCATTGGCTTTTCCCGTGCCTCATGTCCCCATTGTTCGTGAGTCACCTTAGTAAAAGAGGGTCCCGAGAAGCTTTGCTACTCAAAGTGTGGTCCTTGGGCCAGCACACCTGTGAGCTTGTAAAACTGTGGACACCCAGCGCCCCCCCCCCACCCGGACAGCTTAGTCAGCCTCCTAACATGTTTCTGGTTTACCTTCGTCAGGTAAAGTTCTAAAAGTACAGCCCTAGAGTGTCCAGTGTGGTTGACACATAGCAGATGCCCAGTAGAGGCTTGCCTGATGGATGGGCAAGGCATGGAGAATCAGGGAGAGGCACTTATGCGCCCACCTTAGTGTGCATGTGTGATTTGGGAGGCACCTGGGGGTGCATAATAGATAACCTGGACAGTGTGTTAAATGCGTGGGCCACAAAACATCGCTAAGAGCCGTAAAATGTTGAAAGACACCGACGCATACCTGGAGTTTTTGGCAGAGAATGTTATAAAGTATTCTGCAAATGGAAGGTCTTTTTGAAAATCACTATAGCTTGACATGTTTTGGATTAGAAGTATTTCGCTGCATTCAAATATTTTTTTTTATCCCTGCATAGTTTCTTCCCTCTCCTCCCTGCATAAATTTATATATGAAACTTGGTTAACTCAGACTGTCAGTCAGTTGGCTTAAAACTGTCTTCAGAGAAAAATGTGAAAGTATACTCGAGGACAGGAATTTGCAGGGTCGGTGGGTGATCGGGGCACCCCACAGTCAGAAACACACTGCGAGCTCTGACCTCAGCAGGCCCAGGAACAAGGCCAGTGATGCAGAAGGGTGGAAGAGAAACGGAGGCCAACCTGCGAACCTTCCAGATTCCTCCTCTGGAAGAAATAAAGTGAAATCGCCCCCCGTTATTTTCAGTCCCTGTGTCCAAGACCGTCTCACTAAACCCCAACGTGGCATCTCACTCCTCGTGGAAATCAAAACCCCAACGCGGGGCAGCCGAGGGCATCTCAGAGGACAGGACGTGAACTAGCAACAGGGCCTGACGCAGAAACAGATAAGGAGAGAAATGATGAGTTTGTTTTTTCTTTCTGTGAAAGTTTTAATTCCCACATTTCCATTACTTAATGTGTCATTATTTTACTTCTCAGCAGCTGGCAAACCAAAAGCATTCCACCATTTATTTTAAAATTGATAGTCAACACACAATACATCAGATTTTTATATTGCCTCAAAGGAAAGTTCTCAAAAGAATCAAATCTGAGGCTTTGCTGTAAATTTCCCTTGGGAAGCTGATCCTGAGGCCCCAGTATGTACTCTGGACCAAAGGTTTAATTTCAGAAGTTAGATGACACAGACTGATGAAATCCAACTACATATATTTAGCCACAAAGTATGTGTCAACACTGAGGGGGAACACATTTCATTGCCTGTTAAATAAAGCTCAAATCCCCAGCCTGGCATTGAAGGTCCCTAGACGCGGCCCTAGTTTGAATTGTGAACCCTGTTTCCACGATGCTCCTACACTCTAGCCAAGCAGAACAAATCCTGTTCTGCACGCATCGTTCATTTACTGTCTTTGCGATTTCGCTTACAGCTCTTTTTACTTGTAATTCTCTTTCTTCCCACATCCCCGGATCCCAACCCAATCAAGTAGTTAAGACCCAGCACAGATGACGCTTCCCCTGAGCCTCCAAAGACCCCCAACAGCTGAAAGCCACCTCTTTCAGATATCTCAGAGAGACTATAAGCTTCATCTCACATTAGATTTACTTACATGGGTGTCGAATGCAACTCACTAGACCGAAAGTTTCCTGAGCGGGAAGTTATCCATCCTTGTGTTCTTGTTCGCACTCGTGGGATGATTATAACATTCAGTCGAACAGTGAGACGGTTATAACCTTTAGGCGTGTCCTTCTCTTTGACTCTCACATTTCTGTTCTCATCCCCCAGGTCCTCTAATCCTCATGAGTCATTATCACTGCAGCTTGCCTCGTTCCTCACGGGAGTCGCAGATGAAACCCGGGTGATGCATGGCATAGTTTCCTCCCTTTCAATAAAATTAGACAATAACCCTGGCACAGTGCCAATACCTGAACCTTAGATGACCTTCAGTGAGTATGTGAAGCACAATCAACCAATCAGCTCTCCTGCCAAAACAGCAATAAATCTAGCATCATTAGCATAAACTTATGGAGCCACTCAGTGATTTTTTTTTTTTTTTTGGCCATTCCTATCCTGTGACACTGGTAAACTAGCCAGCATCTCCAGAGAGTACAAGATGGTCTTTTGCATTTCCCCCAAGCTTTATTGAGATATAATTGACACATAACATTGTGTAGATTTAAGGTGTAGAGGATGATGATTACCAAGGTAAGGTTAGTTAACACATAAATCACATAACTACTATTCCTGTCCCCTAGAAAACACTTAAGACCTGCTCTCTCAGACACCGGCAAACATGTAACACAGTAGCGCCAACCACGGTCACCACGCTGGACGTTAGATGCTCAGCACTTACTTATCTGGTCACTAAAGTCTGTGCCCTTTCACTGGCACCTGCCCGTTTCCCCCCGGCTTCTGGCATCTTCCATTCTGCCCGCTATTTCTTGGAGTTCAGCCCTTTTTAGATTCCACACATGAGTGAGATCACATGGCAGCTGCTGTGTCTTCATCTGACTTGTTTTCCCGAGGACGGTGCCCTCGAGGTGCGTCCTGCTGCTGCAAATGGCAGAGTGGCAAGTTTCTTCTGCTTTATGTCTGAATACTGTTTCATTGCGTGCATGTGAATGTATATGCACGTGTACATACACACACACCACATTTTCTCTACCCACTCACCCATTCATGCACCCTTAGGTTGTTTCTCTATCTTGGCCATTGTGGATAATGCTGCAGTGAACACGAGAGGCAGGCAGATACCTTACTGAGATAGCGATTTCATGTCCTTCGAATACACGCACCCAAGTGGGGCGCTAGATCTTATGGTAGCTCTATTTTGAATTTTCTGAGGGGAAATCTATACTGTTTTTCATAGTGGCCGCACCAGTTTGCATTCCCGACAGTGCGCAAGGTTCCCTTTTCTCCACATCCTGGCCGACACTTGTTAGTTCTCATCTTCTGGAGAATAGCCATTCTGACAGGCCGAGGTGGTATCGCATCGTGGTTTTGATTGCATTTCTCTGAGGATGAATGATGTTGAGCCATGTGTAGGTCTTCTCTAGAAATCTCTGTTCAGTTCCTCTGTCAATTTGTTTAGTCATTTGGGTTCTTGCTGTTGAGTTGTATGAGTTCTTTATATTTTTTAGATATTGACCCATTATCAGATATATGATTTGAAACATTTTCTCCCATTCTGTAAGGTGCCTTTTCATTTTTACTGTTTGTTTTTCTTTATAGAAGATTTTTAACTTGATGTTGTCTCATTAATGTTTCCTTTTGTTGCTTGTGTTTTCGGTGTTACAGCCAAAAGATCATTGCACAGGCCCATGTCAGGAAGCTTTTCCCTGTGTTTTATTCTAGGAGTTTTCTAGGTTCAGGCCTTCCATTTAATTCTTTAACCCATTTTGAGTTTATTTTTATGAGTGGTGTACGTTAGAAGTCCGATTTTATTCTTCTGCATCTGATTATTCGGTTTTCTCAGCACCACTTAGCGAAGAGACTGTCCTTTCCCCATTTAGTATTCTCGGCTCCGTTGTCAAATATCAGTGAACCATGAGTGCGTGGGTTTATTTCTGGGTTCTCGGTTCTGCTCCACCGATCTATGTGTGTGTTTACGCCATTACCGTACCGTTCGGTGACTGCGGCCACGTAACATACTCTAAAGTCGGGACGCGTGATGCCTCCAGCCTTGTTGTTCCTTCTCAGGACTGCTTTAGCCACTCACGGTCTTTTGTTGTTCCAAATGAATTTTAGGATTTTTTATTATTATTATTTTTGTGTAAAATGCCATTGCAATTTCGATAGGAATTTCGTTGAATCTATAATTAGCTTTGGGTAACATGACCATTTTAACAATATTAATTCTCCCAATCCGTGGACACAGGATATCTCCCCATTTATTTAAGCCTTCAATTTCTTTCATTCATGCCTTGTAGTTCTCAGTGTACAGATCTTTCTCCTTCTCAGTTAAATGTACTCCTAAGGGTGTTACTGTGTCTGGAATTGTTTTATTTCTTTCTTTTGCAGATAGTTCATTGTTAGTGTATAGAAATGCCATTGATTTTGCATCCTATAACTTTACTGAATATATTTGCTAATTATTTGGTGCTGGGACAAGGGCCTGCTTGGGTCCTTAGTGCATCTTTTACCAAGTTCATGGATGGATGTAGCTTTCACAAGATCCCTGGGAGGGCTCCCGCCTGGTCATAGGATGGGTCCTCGGGTGGGCAGAACTGGTGCTGGACCACGGCTGAGAGGGGCAGGAATCAAGCCCCACGGCTGTTTCATGGTCTACAGCCAGAAACGAGGTCTGCATATCTGTCTCTGGAGGCACAGGGGGGCACATCTCACGCCAGGCGACACTAGAATTTCAATCTCCTACCTGGACCCTAAAGTTCCCACAGAGGCACTTTTGTCTGTGCAGCTGTGCCATGGTCCAGGAGAAGCCAGCATTTCCCGAGGGGAGACGGGCTAGACCGTAAGTGTAGTTCACCATGGAACCACACGTGGGAAAACAGCCTCATAGCAGACAACGCCTAATGTGCAGGGTTCTCATCCTCTTAAGTTCCTCTTCTTGCGTGTGCTCAGTATGCTTCTACATGGAATAAATGATTTTCAAAAGTTATTTCTACCAATCCTTCCCAGATTCTTTCCACCAATTCACAGAGGACATTGATACCAATAGCCATTGAAGTCTCTTAAATAGGCGAAGATGAGATTAGGTAATTAGATTATGATACACTGAATCTTCTGTGTAAGAGAAGATGCAAGAATGTGAGATGTTTAAAGGTCAAAAGGAGAAATAGAAATACATCTCCCTAATTTGTGTCAAAAGAATAAAAGCCAAACTAGTAGCTCTCAAAATCAAACTTTCAGGAAATATGTGGAACTGACTATTCAAATATATCAAACATTATTTTCCATCATTCCTTCTACCCTGAATTATTGTTGCTACAACAAGTAATGTTCTCCTCAGGTTTGTCGTTGGAAAGTAAAGAGGCAGATGCATATCGTTTTTTCCCATCTATACCACAGTCTTCCTAGGTGGTCTCCCATCCAGGTACTAACCAGGCCGACCCTGCTTAGCTTCTGAGATCAGATGGGATCGGGCATGTTCAGAGGGGCATGGCCTTAGACTCAGGTGCGTATTTGATTCTCCTCCTGCTCCACAGACAACCGAACACAAAGAGCTGGCTGTAAGCTGTGACTGTCTGGCCCACCAGGCACCAAAGGCTCCTGTTTATTCTGAGCGTGCCCTGACCGGGGTGGGCATGGGCCGCGGGCACTGCGCCACATGTGATCATGGCATTGTCCTCAAATAACCCTGAAATGAAAGTTTCTTCTTTGTGACCAATCACAATTCAGGAAAACCTGATCGCCCCTGAAGTCCTGGATCTGTGGGACAATGGAGGACTGTATTTTGTTTTAGGTACACTTGATTGCTTTTAAGTATCGATGAAAGAATAAGCCACTGAGTAGCTGTATGAGCTCGAACAAATGACCGAATCTCTGGGCGTCAGTGTCCTCGTCTTTATCATGAAGACAGCAGCGTGTTCAGTCTGAGGATCGAACGAGGTGGTGTGTATGAAACACCCTGCACGGTAGCTCACATGCAGGAGGCACTAAATTCCTTAACACCTTCCACTCTCCTTATTGGTCAGTTGTCCATGTAGCAAGCAGAGGGCTGAGAGCAGAGAAGATGTGGACACCGTGACATGCCCTCTGCTGCTCCCTGCCAGCAATTTCCAGCCAGCCTCTTCTCCCATTTCCAGATGGCTCGTCTCGAAATCTAAGTTGCATGTTTTCTCCAGCTGTCTATCTCCAGAGAATTCCTTATCGTCAAAGATTTGTGAGCTCAAGTGTCCTTGTTATTTATTTATTTTTATTTTATTTTATTTTTTTTTCTGAAAAATTTTCCGTATTTTTGTCCTTTCTCTGAAGATTCCTTCCCCTTTCTGGAGGGAAAGGCTGGCCCGGTTTTCTTCTTAATCATGTCCTCTTGGCTCCTCCCCTTCTCCTGGCCGGGACGGAAAGATGGACATTTGCCGGTGTCAGGACTTGTCCCTGTGCCCGCCATCTGGAACCAGCAGCAGCCTCACCTGGGGGAGAGAGGAGGAGTTTCTGATTTTCAGTCAGTTGATTAGATGTGTCAGGTTTTCTCTCTTGGAAACAAAATGGGTCGGGAAGAGGGTTATTGGGAGCTTATCTGGAATGTCTATTTGGAGCTGCACACATACACAAATAACTGTTTTGATTTAAACCAAAATAGTAATAATAATAATAATAATAATAATGAGTATGTTTAGCGTGAGTATCAGATACAACCAGACCATTTCATCTGTTTATCATCCTGATCGGATCTGAACTGCCACTGTACATTCATTGTCAGGCTCATTCCCCGTGTGTCTGAACAACTCTTTTCCTTGCCTGCAGTACGTTTTTCCTCCTTCAGCTGGAGAAATCTCAGTACGCTTATTCATTCAAAGAACATCTATTTGAGAAAACGCCTGGCTGCATGTGTAAATGTGGGAGTCGCCAGGCCATCAGAAGGTGGTGATGAGTTGCAAATGAGAGCAGTAGACATGGCTTAGGGAGAAATGTCAGTTGTGAGAATGAGGCCAAGGACATTTCCCGGGAAACATCCATGTTCACGCTGCTTGAGAACGGGCTCGACATTTGATATCTCCATTACTCACCTCCCAAGCTCCCTTGCGGTTGATTCGGCGATTTGGTTCACCCCCCAGCCCCCCAGACCCCTTCTACCGGGCCCAGTGCACCATCCCTGGCTTCTATGAGTGTTGGCCGCCGAAGGCTCACAGCTCCTCCCTTCAAACACTTGCCCTGGCTGGCAGGAGTCCCTGCTCCCTGAAAGGACCGACACCCTCACAGAGAGGCCCACAGCCTGTGACAGACACCACGCGGGAGGGCCAGGCCCCCTGCTGTTTCATGTTTCCAGGCCTTTGTTGGTTTTCCTGTCCTGTGGAGCATCATCCCCCTTCCCCACCCTGGACATCACCTCCTGCAGAAAACCTTCCAAAAATAACCTCCCGTGTGCCCTGTGAGGCCCCTGCGCTTTCTTCTGTCACCTCGCTGTGCTGCGACTGTCTCATCATGGCTTCGTTTCTCCACCAAACTGGCAGAAACGTCTGATCCACCTCAGAATTCCTAATATCGAAAACACTTCTTGGCTCATAACGTTTGTGCAACAAAATTTGCTGAGTCAAGGGCTGAAGGGCCATGCGCACCACTGCTTGTGTAGCGAATGGTTTGCCTTAGCCTGACAGGCACCGAGGCTCTGTGGTCAGATTAGCTACATGCCAGCGCCTTTAATTGTTTAAAAATGTTTATGTGACATTTACATGAAAGCGCATACTGGAGCAGTAAATTAATGACAAAGTGCACATGGAAGCGATTAAGACACTGGCTGCTGTGGGAGAGCTCGGTAAGCATCAGCTCAGCACGTCGGTGAAGGAGGGGAAGGTCTCTCTAAAAAACCTTCACAGGTGTTTTTCAAACTGAATGTCCCCAAGATTATCGGAAAATGTGTATGTAGCCTTATATCATGAGACAAGATACCTTTTTTTCCTTTTCCCACCAATTCTCTACTTCCTGCACCATCACAGCCTACTCTGTACTTGAGACAATTCTCAGAGCAAAATTGTCACCGGAGATGCCATCAGGATCACATAATAGCACCTTCCCTCGAATTGCGCCTTGTAACATTTCTCTAACTACGACTCTGTTCAGCACCTTCCTTATCCTGCTACTGAACTGGAAAATCAATTTCACTTCTCACAGCGCCGATCATCGTTAAACATCCCTCAGGACCCAACAACGAACGCCCTTAAGCAGTTTGGCTCTGAACTGTGGAGCTGAAAGCCATGAGACGTCCGCACCGAACGCCCCGTTCCCAGTCAGCTAACCCCGGTGCCGTTCACGTCGCGATGCCTGCGAACGTAGAAGCTGCTCGTCCCCAAGCGCCTCTTCCCTGCCCCAAGTGGAGCGCGAGCGGGGACCCCGCCGCCCCAGCCTGCCGCGTGCCCCAGCTTCTGACGCCGGTTTTCATCTCTGACTCGCACCTGAGCTCCATGAACACGCCTGTGTATTTCAGCCTTAAGTCGGAGATCAGCATATTGTTGTCTTCCACTCATTTCCCCAGGCACTGTTTTACTGCATCAAACTTAACAAATACTAAGTTTCCGCTTTCATACAAGGGCCTCTGTCAGAGGGCTCCTGGGTTCTCCAGACGTCTTCTTTCCTTCGGGTTTGTGCTTCTCTTATCACTTCATCTCTCCCCAGGGCCCCAAGGCCAAATCTTTTGTAATATATTTGTTCTAATCTTTAACTGCTCTTTAATTCGAACATGAGTTATTCCCTCTTCCTTTTGACTGTCAACGATGAGAATCAGCAGAACAGGGCAATCAGAAGACATCACTCCCACTTTCACTGAGAATCACATCAATACTAGCACTAATGGAAAAGGAGGAGCAATGCTCATCACAGTTGTGGAAATATAAGCCAGCAATCAACTGAACATTTCTGCAAAGTTATGTGGCCGTTAGGCTTGGTAGATTTGAACTTAAAGGCTTTTTAGATCCTTCAAATCCCTGATTGTAATCATGTTAACCTGTAAACAAATCATTAACAAAGTGGAGATTTAATAGTTTTGCTAAGTATTTTCATTTTAAGAATATTATTCTATACTTTGATTACATTCGGTTGACTGAATTACATTCAGTGTACTCAGGCATAGGTAAAACAACAAACACAAACACATAGTCACATAGACCCCCAGGATATTACATGGGTATCTGACACCGTTACTCAGGCAATACAAAGCAAATCCATTTTTACTTCTTTCTGTCATTACCTATCTCATGAAAAGTAGAATTTGGCTCTTTTTTATCTGCAGTCTGACTTACCCAAGTAACAGCTTTAATTTACCTTTTTTTTTTTTTTTTTAATATAGACCCCAAATAGGAAAGTGTTATCTAAAGCTTTCAAATGGTCATTAGAACCACTTTATTCCACTGGAACTTTTTTCCCAAGATGTTTCTATAATATCCAAATTATTCTCTAATAACTTAGTTTGATGGAATTTTTGTGAACCCATGTTTTCAGTTGTTCAACAGCATTTATCAGCCATTGCTCAAGTGCTTACTAAGTACCAGTTTTAGAGATAGAATGATGAAAAAAAAGAAATTTCCTTGTTCTCATGCAGCTTACAGTCCAGTGGGAGACAAATGTTAAACAAATAATCACATCAGCTTTGATGTTTCCTGAAAGAAAGGCACGTATTTTTTTTTAATTTCTTAAAAATATGAAGCAGAGGAATCCAACTAGACCAGGGCCTTTTAAAAGATGCTTTTGTTGTAAAAGACGATTGAGTGTTAAGGAGACTGTGGGTGGAGCGAGAGGAGAAAAAGGTGCCAGGCCACGTCCAGGGCCGACAGAGACCGCGGTGGCCGCAGGGCAAGGTGGAGGAGACGGGGATGTCCGAAGACCGAGAGTTAAGCAGAAGCTAAAGCAAAGGCCTTAACACCATATTAAGGACGTTTGTTCCTTTTCCTAAGAAAAAATGGTAAGACCGCGTTCCAGTCCGGCGGGCGTTTGGGAGAGATCTTACCGGCTGTAGTGCGGAGGATGTGCTGGGACGCAGAGGGCCCGTAGAGCAGGATGTGGCACAGTACAGGTGTGCCGTGACGGTGACCTTGGCCTCATTGGCAAGACCGAAAACACTGAATGACTCAAAAATATGGAAAGGGGTGCATCTGGATGGTGGCCAAGTGTTCTCTATCGCGGTGGACAGTGGCAAATTGCTCATATTTCCATCCCCAGGGAAGGTACCCTTGGTCCAGTCTGGCACAGCCTCTGGACTTCAGTATGCAGGTTGTCGGAAGGCAGTGATCCCCTTAGCAGCCAAGTCAAGACCTTGGTACAGAAATTAGGGGCAAAGTCTTACTGCCGCCAGGTGCCTCATCTGAAGATCCTAGGTGGCTACCTTTCAAGGGTTGTCTAGTGATTGCTACTGACAGCAGAGTAGAAGCAAAATCCAGCACTTACTGCTCAGTGCCGAGGTTCTGGGGTCTCTTCACTGGGCCCACGCTTCAGCCACCAGCTGCCCAAGGCTGCCACTGCGGACGAGGGGTCATGGAGCTGCTGGAGAAGTTCGTAGTTCAGGCGCCCAAGGAGAGTGCTTGCAGCCCAAGGAGCATGCGCCGGTCTGGGGTCGGAGGACGGAAGGGGCCTCTTCGGCCTCCTGCAGCTGTGGATACAGGTAGCAGGCCCTTTGCATTTTACCTTTGCATTTTGGCTAATTTAAGGGCGTTCAGGGCTGCTGCAGGGTGAGTGTTCTTATAACGTATGCGTGAAATTTATAGACATGTCCTTAATTTGAAATGGTCAGCGGGATTCAAAATTAACTTGTGTTATTACTTGAAACTTTAACATTTCACTCATCAGTATAAAATGTAATTTCAGTTTAAAATCGTTAAATGATCGTAATTTTTTAAAATGTATTAATTGCTCATGCAGAGTTTCTCAGTGATGGTACCTATGAGGACTTCGGGGAGGTGATAATTGAAACAAACCTTATGCGTGACCTAGCTAAAATATAACGGACAGAGGCAAGTTCAGTTTTCTCCAAAATTTGTGACATTTTATCATAACACAATAGTCATGCGTTCCTTAGAATTTTATATTTTAGTTTTTATAATGACATAAAACACTGTGTAGATGCCTTCAAATCTCTCCCAGTTTACCTCAAACTACTCTATCAATATCGTGCACTTCCAAAAGGATATTAAGGCCCCATAATGGCAGATAGCAAGAATGAAAAAAAAAAAAATCACCGTTTTACTCCTGAACCCTTATATTTTAAGAACACATGTATTTGTCCTTTGCTGATTGATCTGTGCCTCCCTAGCTTTCGTCGATCTCCTTCCATGCTTCCTTGGCAGCTAAAGCTCCAAAAAGAGATTCATCTTTTCTTCTTCCTTCACATTTCTGTTTCATTATCTTAGAGACTAGGTGAGGAAAGTGTGTGGGATCCTGTAGGCAGCTACAATCACAAAGAACAAGCCTCAGAGTATTCAAGCATCAGGAATACATTAAGCACATGCAACCCAAATGTAAAACTGTCATGATGCCTGCAAAGGAAGTAGTAAGTGGAAATACTTTATAAATATGAATCAAAAATTAGAGATGTCAACAGGTCAATCAGTTGCATTTCCAAGCATTTTTGTGAGTGCGTTAATAGTGTTTTTTAATATCTGTCAAATATACAAACTCCAGAAAATTCCTCACTCTTGCAAAAGTCAGTTAGAAAATAGTTGGAACTCAGGATTTAAAAACAAACAAACAAACAAACATAAATGAAGAGCCAGTTGTGTGTACTTAAGAGTGTAAGAACCTGATTAGTAGCAAATGGTTCATCTCAGTGACAGATGGGTTCCACAAAAACCCTCCAGTGTATTTACGGTGACCCAATCTGATCAGATCACACTGTTCGCCCAGAAAAAAAAGACCAAGAACGTGCTTGAAGTGAAATCAGTCTCTTTTGGAACTTCGGACAAAGTGACATAAGCCCAGGAATTTGGCTGTAGCAACAATGATGTTGAAAAGAATGATATGCTTTCAATTTGAAGAGAATCATTAGGCCATTGGGTGGTGCCCTAGAAACTATACAGCGTGTTTGTGGCTAATTGTTCCCAGAACAAAATGGAAAATCAGTTGGACCAAAATGACCATGATTTCCATCTTTGCCAAAGTCCAAATGTATATTAGTTCTTTTCAAAACATTGCCAATTAGTCACAAGCTGGCTCTTTTTGATGGTGCTGTAGTTTTTGGAAAGGTGCTAGAGCCAGGAGGCCAAGCATAATGGGAAGTATGACCAGAGGAGGCAGCGCTAGGCCCCAGAGCTTCTGAGATGGGTAAATGGAAGTGCTTTTCTCGTTTCATGATGAGAAATTTCGCCTTTCTCCTTTTGTCAATTCAAGCACCCTTAAACAAGATTTCCTTCAGGCTTAATAGCATCCACATAGCTCACCAAGCAATTTAGCGAGCAGTTGAGATAAAGACCTATGAGAAAGACCGTTCTGAGACTCGGGAGAAAAGAGTCGCAGACCCAGCTCATTTCTTCTCACATCTCTGTGACATTGAACAAATCCCTAACTCCCTTCCCCCGCCAAGTCTTTGATTATTTGATGGGTTTAGCATATGTCGACTACAGTCCCGAAGAGACAAGACAAGCCTCAGGTTGGTACCTAACTCCGTGAAAAATGTGGTGGTTAAAAGTTCTTAACAGATGAGGAAAATTCTGTCATGCAGCGACGTAGAGGAAAGCCGTTTTTGAAGAAAGGAACAAGCTCCAAACATACGAACATGAAAAGAGAGCCATTAGTCCTGGTTCTGTTGGGTCAAATCAGAAAGTTTGGCAAAGGCAAAACTAAGGAGCGAGTCTGGCAGGGCAACTCAAAACCACATTGAGATATCACCTCACACCGGTCGGAATGGCTGCTATCAAAAAGACAAGAAGTAACACGTGTTAGGATGTGGGGAAAAGGGAATTCTGTGCACTGTTGGGGATGTAAAAGCCACTATGGACGACAGTACAGAGATTCCTCAAAAAAATCAAAATAGAACTGCTATAAGATCCAGCAGTTCCGCTTCTGGATGTTTATCCAAAGGAAATGAAGACCCTAACTTAAAATAGATCTGCACCCCTATGTTCATTGCAGCATTATTAAAATACCCACACATGGAAACAACCTGCGTGTCCACGGATGGAGGAGTGGATAAAGAAAATTTGGCACGTGTGAACAACGGACTGTTCGCCGTAAGAAGGAAATCCTGCCATTTGCAACAACATGGTTGGATCTTGAGGACATTAACGTTGTAATAAGTCAGACAGAGAAAGACAAATACCATATGATCCCAGGTAGATGCAGGATCTGAAAAACAACAACCGCCTAACTCAGACTGGTGGTTGCTGGAGGTGGCAGGTGGTGGATGAAATGGGCGAGGGTGAGTCCTGGGGATGTGACATACCACATGGCGACGACAGGTAATAACGCTGCATGATGTGTTTGAAAGTGGCTCAGAGAGGAGATCTTGAAAGTTCTCACCACAAGGAAAACATTTATAACCAGATGGTTAGCTAGACTTAGTGTGGTTATCATTTCACAATACATACATATATTGAAGTATGCTCTACGCCTGAAACTAATATAATGTTTTATGCCAATTATATCTCGATAATAAAAATAAAAGAAGTGAGGCTGAAAAAGTAGGATAAAGCTATTCTGGAATAGGCTCTGAAATTATCAGGCTAAGTAATTTGAATCTTATTCTATAGGCTATGAGGAACCACCAAATATCTTACATAAGAAGATAACAATGGTCAAATGATGTTTTTAAAAAGGTTGAAGTGGCAGAAACATGTAGGGTAGATAACAGGATAAACTGAAAGCAAGAATATTAATTATTCTTGTATTCTTTAAAAATCCTGAGGCAACATAATGAAAACTTAGAACAGTAGCAACACTAGAGACACTGGATAAAAGAGATTTGAAGTAAGAGAATCAATAAGGTATAGCAACTACTGAACAAGATAAAGACATAGAGAATAAAACGTGATAGGTTTTCAGTCTAAATGCCTGAGAAGTTAATGAAACCTTTAAGACAATTAAAGAAAATCAAAGGATCTGGCTCCGGGAGATAAGAGGATTCTTTCTGAGACTCTAAGTTGAAGGTGTGGTCATCATGCAGATACTTAATAGGTCGTTAGAAACTTAAATGTGTAGCTCAGACAGATGTTTCTGCTGCATTATGGTGGCCAGTGTAACTGTGAAGTGGGCGGGATCTCTGAAGCGTACAGCAAAAGGAGAGGTTCAAGAACTCGACCTTGAAAAATAGCTCCTTGGATCATATCTCCTCAGCCTCAGCTTGTATTTCCCTCCACACTCTGTGTGCTCTGTCTTCTATTCTCTTGATCATTCTGCTGCTTGCCACGGGGCCTATGTACATCTTCATTCTGTTATAATGTCCCTGTTTTGCTTGATTATAACCTACCTATCTTCAATTTAATTGTCACCCCCTCCGGGAAATTTTACTGACCTTTCTAAGTCATATATACTCTTATTTTACCATAAGTTCCTCCCTTCTGATTCTTCTTCTTCATGAATTCACCAATGTTTGCAGAGTGTCTGCTGTGTGCCAGGTACAATTATGGACATGTGGGACATATCAGTGAACAAAACAAAGACTCTGTCCTGACGAGCTTATATTCTGATAGGAAGGAAGCAATCAATAGGCAAATCAATGTGTAAAGAAGAGATAGTGATCATTACTCCGGGGGGGGGGGGGGGAACGGTCAAAAGACCAGAAAAGGACAGAGAATGATGGACAGGTGTGATGTTGGAGAAGGTGGTTCAGGAATACCTGCTGGCAAGGAAAGAGCTGAGAGAGCTCTGAGGAAAGGTTCTAGGCAGTGCCGAGGGCTGTGGGACCCTTCGGGGTTGCCTGGGGAATAGGTGCAGATGGAAGAGAGAAGAGCCGCAAGGTCCGGCAGTGTGGCACTGCACTGCTCAGAGGCTGGAATGCACAAGCCAGGAACACAGCTCTTTACTGTCATCATCGAGCATCACGTGCCGTGCGTAATCGTAAGTGCCGTACTCCTCCAGGGCTGGCGACGCGGTAGGTTTGCGTGCCAGTAACACCACGAACACGAGTAACGGGCTGCGCTCTGACCTTACAACTGCTGTGACGTCGCTGGGCAGTAGGAGTTTTTCAGCTTCGTTCTAATCTCATTCGACCACTGGGGAATGTGTACTCTGTCGTGACTGTAGGTCTCCTACAAGTTATCACGTGTTGGTTCCGAAACCAGAGTTCCAACAATACAGAAGCTGTCAGTGTTAGGTAATTCAGTAAAAGCACAATATTTAAACCATCTAAACATCTGTTTCAATCCTGTAGTTTACTTTGAGGAAGATATGAAATTCCTTATTGGGCTTTCTCAAATCAGAGAAAAAAGTCACTGATAAAGGCTGAGAGGACTAATTAAGTATCTAAGACTACTGTCTCCATCACCTAAATTCCTATAAATATCTAAAATTCGGAGAGGAACCTGGACATGCCTAATTCACAGCTTATACCTTCTGACTAGATCAGACTGACACAAACTTCAAAACCAGATCAACAAACCCTGTTAATGGCTTACATCACATTTTTGCTCTCGAGTCTCTAAACTAGTCCTTATCTTGTCCACTCTGCAGCATTTACGGACGAGAGAAACAGTCTTTGTTGTTAGCCTAAACACGTGTACTTCCTCTTCGCAAAGGTTTATACCTATTTTGAGCCCAAAATACTGTATTGATCATGATTTTATTCTTCGCCCTCTTGAATACTAAACCGAGATGAATGGCTCTCTACACACAACTCTGCGTGACGTTTACAAGGGGCTGCTCATTACAGAGGGGCTTACGCGTATCTTGAGAACCAGGAGGCGCACAGTTGCCATGCCGTCCCTCAGCTCTGTCCCTCGACTGTCCAGTCTCAGCTTTCGCAGCCCCTGAACTGAACCTTCACTGACGAAACTGGCCACGGCCTCTCTCATCAGCAGTGACCTCCCTTTGCTCCCCGTTTCCGGGTTTCACTGTCTGATTCAAACAGCTGTCTGTCCCTTGGGAGGCTCGTCTTCCAGCGCGGCACAGCTGCGCTCCGGGCTCCCCCAGCCTCCTGCCCCAGCTCTGAGTCCTTCACGTGGCTCTCCAGAGCCGGCACCTGTGTCTTTGGACGTCGGGGTCTCACGGGAACTGGAGAGGAACATTTTATTTTTAATAACTGCATCTTTGATTACATTCTTGCTGCTTTTACTCCATCACATGAGGGAGAAAAAAGTAACTGAAACACTGGAAGAACTATGATTTTAACACCATAAAATGACTCTTAAGACCTCGGTCGAACTAGTCATCAGCTCATTTAAACGAATGGTTCGCGTTGCAAACTTTCCAAGGGGCATGGTGCTTAGCAGAAGTAGTCTTCTTTCCAGGGCATAATTCATGCTTCCAGCCGCGTCTCGGTTTTTCCAGACAGAACGTAGAAATTACCGAACAGCGAGCGTGGCCTATGTCCAAGCAGAAGGCAGTCAGGACCGCGCGGTCCTCTCCCAGCTGCCCCTGCCCCTCTGTCCCCAGCCGAGGCACCTCAGCTCTCCGTTAGCATCCCTGTCTCACTGCTCAGCATGAGCTTGGGAACGGTGGAGCCACAGGCACTGAAGTGCAGGCACACGAGAAGCGCTGGAGTAGACCTCAAGGTAGTGTCCCTGCCTGACCTTCCAAAACAGCTGAAAGCCCCATCAGTCACTCCCTGAATGTTAGTCTTAATTTCTGATCACTGGATCAAAGAGCATATTATGAGAATGAGTGTACAATTTTGAAATTACTAATTTGAGAAACTCAAAACTGGTCAACGAGGTTATGACTCAAATTTTAGCAGGTGTCAGAATGGCCTAGAAGGAGGCTTCTTTTTTATATACACTTTTATTGAGGTATCTAACAAACTGTAACCTGTATGTTTAAAATATATGTAGCCATGAAATCATTACCACAGTCCAAGCAATGAGCATGCAGTTGGGGTAATGAGCACATCACTACCCCCGAGGCCTTCTAGTGGCCTTATATAATCTCTCCTTCCTACCCCTCTCTGCTCAGCACCTTCCCCTACCACTGTTTCCTAGGCAACCACGAAGCTAATTTTTGTCAACTACACTTCGGTTTACGTTTTCTAAAAGTTTGTGAAAATGGAATCACACTGTACGTACTCTTTATTTGGCTGCTTTCACTCAGCGTGATTATTTTCAGACCGATCCATGTTGTTGTGTGTGTGAATAGTTCATTTCTTTTCGTTTCTGAAGAACATCTTATTGTATAGATAAACCATGTGTGGTTAACAATCCACCAGTTAATGGACACTTTGTTCATTTATACCTTTCGGCTCTTACAAGTAAAGCTCTTATGGACCTTCATATACAATTCTTTTCATAGTCATATGTTTTTACTTCTCATGGGTGAATTAAAAGTAGAATGGCTATGTCACATGGTAGATGTACGCTCAGTATTTAAGAGACTGCCACGTTCTCTTCCAAAGCAGCTGAATTATTGTACATTCCCACCAGCAGTGTATGAAAGTTTCAGTTGCTCCACATCCTCTCCAATGCTTGGCACGGTTGCTCTTAGTAGTAGACATTTTGAACAGGTGTGTAACAGTGTCGTGTAGTGTTTGTATTTTGCCTTTTCCTAATGAATATTGACGTTTGGCATTTTAATGTATTTATTTGGTGTCAATATATCTTCTTTGGTGAAGCACATGTTCAAATATTTGGCCCATTTTTAACTTTTTCCTTTTTTTTTTTTAACTTTGAACTTTTTAAAATATGTTCTGGATACAAATCCTTAATCAGATGTGTGATTCGCAGATACTTTCTTCTAGTCTGTGACTTGTCTTTCCATTTCCTTACAGTGTCTTTCAAAGAGCTATCATTCTTCATTGCGAAGTTCAATTTATTGCTTTCTTTTACAGATCATGTTTTTCATGTCGTATTTAAGAAATTTTCACCTAATCCAGTGTCCCCTGTGTTTTCTTCTAGAAGTTATATAATTTTAGATTTCATACTTAGACCTATTCTCCATTTTGAGTTAATTTTTGTATATGGTATGTTTGCTTTTTGCATAGGGTAGTCCAACAGTCCAAATGGTAGGCAGCATTTGCTGAAAGAGACTATTTATTCATTGAATTGCCTTTGAGTCTTTGTCAAAAATCAAGTAACCATACATAATGAGTATATTTCTGGACTCATTTCTTTTTATCCTGTTGCCAGTGTTATACTGTTTTGATTACTACAGCTTTATAAAAAAAGTATTGAAGTCAAGTAGTGGGTAATTCCTCCAACTTTGCGCTTTTTCAAAATTGACTATCCAGGTTTCTTGCATTTTCATACAAATTTTGGAATGAGCATGTCAGTTAAAAAGAAAAGACCTGGTGAAATTCTGAGTGATCACTTTGAATTTTTAGACCAATTGGGAGAAACTTGACATCTGAAAAATACTAAGTCTTCCAAACTATGGACATGATATATATCTCCATTTTTTTTAAGTTTTTAAAATTTTTTCAGCCATATTTTATAATTTTCATTGTATAGATCTCATATATCTTTTAAAGATTATTCTCAAACTATTTCGTATTTGGGAAAGTTATTATAGATGGTACTGAATTTTAATTTCAATTTACAGTCATTGGTTATGAGCATATAGAAATATAATTGAGTTTTATATACTAATCTTATATCCTGCAACCCTTATTCTAGTATCTTTTGTAAATTTCATAGTATTTTGTTTGTAGATGATTATTTTTGTCTACAAATAAAGACAGGTCTACCACTTTTTTCCAATCTCAACACCTATTATTTTTTTTCTTGTTTTAGTGTGTTAGCTTAAACTTCCAGTACAGTGTTGAATGCAAATGGTGAGAGTGATATCCTTAACTTTTTCCTGATTTTATGGGAAAAGAACTCAGTCTTTTGTCATTAACTTATGTTACTGGTAGCTCTTTCATAAATGTTCATAATAGGTTGAAGATTTTTCTTTCTAATCCTACTTTACTGAGACTTTTTTAAATCAGTAATGGATAATGGATTTTTCAGATGACTTCTTACATCTAATGAGATGACCATATTGTTTTCTTTTTTTAGTCTGATAATTTGTTAAATTGATTTTCAGCTATTAAACCAATCTCTCATCTTTGGAATAAATCAGACTCTTGATGTTTTAGCATTGTAAGATATTGTCGAATTTGATCAACTCAAATTTTGTTAGAAATTTTTACATCAATGCCTATGAGAAATATTTGTATGCAATTTTCTTTCCTTGTAATTCTTCGTCTAGTTTCAATGTCAAAGTAATGCTGGCATTGTAGAATTTATTGGGAAATATTTTCTCTCTTAAATTTCCTGGAAGAGTATACAGTATTGGTGTATTTCCTGCTCAAATGTTTCACTAAATTCCCTAGTGAATCATCTGGGTCTAGAGTTTCCTGTGAGGGAAGGATTTTAACTACAAATTAAAATCATTTTACTCAAATGGAACTATTTGGGTTATCTATTTCTTCTTGAGTAAACTTTAGTAGTTTTGGTCTTTCAAGATATTTGTCAATTTCTTGTAAGTTGTCAAATTAATTAATATACTTTTTAAATAATATTTCTTTTAATATCTATAAATTCTGTAATGATGTCAGCTCTCTCAATCTTGATACTGGTAATTTTCTGATCAGATTGTCTAAAAGTTTAATTTTATCAATCTCAAATAATTTCATTAATTTTTTATGTTTAAATTTTTTTTGGTCTTTATTATTTATGTTCTCTAACAAATATTTATTCGGAGATGTGTTGACTGTTGTTGTTCTAGCTTGGAACAATAGATGAAAACTGAAGTCATTAATTTGAGTCCTTTCTTCTTTTTTATTATAGGTAGGTAGTGCCATAAGTGTCCCATTAAGTTTTAACTGCACCTCACAGAACTTGATATGCTGTATTTTCATTTATTAATAATATTAACTTCCACTTGGCTTTTTCTTTGACCCACAGCTTATGGAAACCTGTGTTGATAATTTCCAAATATCTAAGGATTTTCCAAAGATTTTTCTATTACTGATTTCTAATTGTGATTCAACAGTATACTTTGTATGACCTGAATTATTTTAAATGTATTGAGTCTTGACTTATGACTCAAAACATGGTATGCCCTGGCAAATATTTAGTGTGCCCTTGAAAAGATTGTGTCTTCTTATTTTATTTTGTTTTGTTTTGTTTTGTTTTTTTCATGGGCTGCTCTATGAAAGTTTATAGGTCAACATCATTGACAGTGTTATTAAGACTTCAATATTCTTACATGATTTGGTGTCTACCCTATAAGAGGAGGAAGTTGAATCCCTGAATAAATTGTAGATTTGCCTATATCACCTTGCTATTCTGTCAGTCGGGTTTTATATCTTTTGACACTGCATTATTAGATGTATAAGCATTTAGAATTATTATGTCCTCCTGAAGAATTCACTCCATTTATCACATGAAATAGTCATCTTACCTCTGATATTATTTTTATGCTCTGAAATCTTTGTCTGAAATTAACATAGCCACTGCAGCTTTCTTTTTATTAGTGTTAGGGTAAAACTTTCCCCATTTTTTTTTTCACTTTCAAGTTATTTCAGTCATAATACTTAAAGTGGATTTCTTACAGACCATACTAATAGGATATTGTTTTGATGTCCAATCTGTCTTTTTTTTTTTTTGGCTTTTAATTGCGGTTTTTATGTCACTTACACTTAATATAATTATTGATATAGGCGAGTTTAAATCTACCACATCAATATTCGTTTTCTAATTGTCCTACTTGTTCTTTGTTGAATTAGTCTGGTTTTCCTCCCCGCTGTAGGATTAATTGAGGTTTTTCTTATCATTCTCTTCTCTCTCTTTCTGCTCTTACTAGCTACGTTCTTCGTTATGTAAGTTTTGTGATTGCTTTAGGATTGACAGTATACATTTTTTAACTTAACACAGTCTACCTTCAAGTGATGTGAAACTACTTCGCATGCAGGCCTCTTCAGGAAAGAACTGCGCACTGACGTTCTTTCGCTTCTTCCCTCTTGGCCTCTGCGCTTTTATTGCCGTACGTTTTACTTTTATTAAACTTCACAACACATCAACACACTTTATTATATAATGCAATTTATTTTAAACAGTTTATTGTAAAAGGATATAGGTGAAAATAAAATAACATTTTATATTTATCCTCGTCACCATTTCCCATGCTCTTCATTTATTTGTGTGAGTCCAATTTGTTATTCATTCAAATCTGAGTTTTTGACTATGAAAAATATATTTTTTTCTTCATTGGAACATCCTTTCAGTACAAATTACTTAATTACTGACAGAGCGCTAAAATGCCCTTTCAGAGTTAGGCTGCAGCCCTTTTCCTCATCATGGCTTCCCAAAACGCAGACAGTATTTTCAAAGCGTCTTGTTTCCAATTATTTTCTTCTCAGCTAGCCCTACTCATAACTCATAAAATTAAAGGAGAACTCTTAAATAGGAAACTCACAAGCCTGTTTCCAGTTCCCTCCTAAATGTCAGGGGACCACAGTGAATGGGAAACTTTTCACTGATTCATTGTGAAGTGCCCTAAGGAATCAAATCAGTGAGCAGCGATATTATTAGTCCCCTGCTTAGCTCCAGGCTGATTCCAATCTTCCTCCTGTGTCTATGTTTTGCCCATGTTTTGAAGTGAAGTTCTCACGTCAGATTATAAGTGTTCTCCCTGGGTAGACCTTGCTACAGCCATGGCGTATCATAGCTAACTAATATTATAATTCTGTCTGATTATCTATTACCCCATCGTGTAAAAATGATATGAAAGTCATGATAACCTAAAATATAGACTATGCAACTTTGGAGGGTGGAGAGATAAGGGCCTAAGGAATCCAAAAAGAAGAACTGTCCTCTAGAGCAATAAAATTAGGATGCAGCAAGGGGTCTATGTGACCACTGATCAGAAGTGGCAGAATGTGGGTATTAAGACTTATTGACATAAAACAAAACAAAACAAACAAAACACTGAGCAATCATTTCAAGTGTGAATACTAATTAAGAGTTACTAGAGCAGAAGTTCCAAAGTGTCGGTGATTTGTGATTAATCTGCTTTTCTCGTGGCCAGTGAAGTATGCTTCTTGGTGAAGAAGATGCTGGGATTTATTTACTTAAATGGGATCAATAATTCTCTGAGTAATGCAAGAAAAGCCAGTCAGACTCTGGTAATAATAAGTATGCCAGCTAGTGCCAGCTCACAACCAAATCAAATATTTATCAAAGTTTGCTTTCCTGGCTATTTTGCTGTATCCCAAGGTATACAAAAATTAGTAATACCAACTTCCTATCCTAAAATCAACTCTGACTTAGTGGGAAAACAAGGCTTTATACACATAGTAGGAATTAAATATTTGTCAAAAGCATTGATTTTAGTCCAACATAAAGTGTGATCAACATTATATCAGACGCTCCATGAGGAAAAAGAACTGAGAAAGATTTATTCCAATTGAAATGACTGAAGAAAATTTCCTGAAGAACTGGATCTTGAAACGTGCGATGATTTCACATAAAGATGAGGGGGTAGGACAGTCTCTTTAGGAGAAAGGGCCAGTCTGCCATCCACAGCCTACTGATGGTGTGTGGCCATACTCTCTTACAGAAAGCATCAGGGACAAAGACACAGGATGAGGACAGGAAGAACATTTCCAGGAATGGGAAATTCCAGTTGGACTGCTTTGAGACATAATTAGGTCAGTAAAACTCGACTGATTGATTGCAGTCAAGCAGTGGACTGTGAATTTAATGTTAAGAGATTTAGACTCTTCTATAAAGAAGTTTGTATATATACAAATAGATAGGAATAAATTGAGAAAAGAAAACAAATTGCCTGAGTTGGTACAAGGAACCATAGAGATATTCATCATGCAGGGCTGTTAACAGGAAAAAATTTCATCATCTATGGGAACTAGCTAGAGGACTCAGATGATTCTTGCCTCCCTAGTTGAGAACAATTAGGCCTGGACTAAATGCTGCTCTGGCTCTTGCTAAAAAATCTTAAGAGGAACTGTTTCTGAGTAGCTTAACTACATCCTAGAACAATGCTCAAGCTGTGTATAAGAATACGGAAATATGCAGCACCTAACAGGATAAAATTCACAGTATGAATAAAATGAAAAATGATGAGGCATGCAAAGAAGAGAGAAAACATTACCCATTATGATGAGAAAAATCAATCAGTCGAAACCAAACCAGAACAGACTTAGATGTTAGAATCAGCAGACAAAGGCAATAAAACAGTTGTTTTCAGTTTACTAAGTTTCTTTATTCCTTTTCTTCAACACATCAGTTTGACATTTTATACAGATTTAAGAGTAAGACATTTACCATGGCCAATGCAACAAAGTAAAAACAGATATTCAAATCACAGGAAAACTTTGAATTTAAAAAGTTTTGTATGAAACTGATCTTTTTAACAATTACTGTATAGAATTTTATTCCATGCTGACTCCCTTTTAAAAATTTAAATTATTAACTTTTTTTGTGGAATCAGCAACAGTTCTTATTAGCAGTTCTCATTCATCTTTTTTTATACGTCGTTCACTGCTTTAGACCTTTTCTCCAAAAATTCCTCTTTAGGGTAACCCATTACTTCTCGAGTAGGATGAAGTTTTGAAAAAATTATTCCTGTCTTACTTCACACAGTAACTTGTTATTCGTCGTCTGATTGACATATAGTAGAACAGAAGTTTTAATAAGCCCCATGTCTGGGGGCAGCAGGTCAGATCCCAGCTTCCAAACACAGATCCCATCCTTAGAGCAGGAAACCCAACTTAGCGGTTCCGAACTGGGCTCCACACCAGAATCACCTGGAGAACTGCTGACAACATGCAAGGAACCAGGCTCCACTCCAGATCAGTTAACTCGGAGCCTTTGGGGGTTGGATCCAGCCATCACATTGAGTCCTGACTTCTCAATTGAGGGTAGTAAGAGTGATAATATCTTGTTCACTTCATGAGCATCAAAAGAGAAAACATATGAAAATATATCAGGCCTCAAAACAGTTAAAAGCCTCTCCTCATGTCTAGTTCCTAAAAAAAATCTGGTAATATATCAATCTCGTTTTTGATAAAGGGATATGAATCTTCTTTCTGTTTCCTAAAAAAGTACATCCTGAACGGCCAAACCAGTGATTCTTGACCTTTGGGTGTGGCAGGGAGAA
The DNA here is from genome assembly GCA_003508835.1 of Eonycteris spelaea. Classification (NCBI taxonomy): domain Eukaryota; kingdom Metazoa; phylum Chordata; class Mammalia; order Chiroptera; family Pteropodidae; genus Eonycteris; species Eonycteris spelaea. The sequence continues at coordinate 286,649 of PUFA01000150.1, forward strand.
TGGCAGATTGGACGGGCAGGAAGCTTGGCAGAGATCCAGTTGAGAATTTAAAAAGCTGTGGATCTACTTTCAAGAAAAATACGTAGACACAGAGGACAAACCTTGGCCGGTGTCTCCGGGGTCCACACATGCCCTAGCCTGTCTGCGCTGCTGGTCAGAGGTCTCTGCCCTGGCTTCCCAAGTGGATAGCACTTCTTGTTTTGTTCTTTTTGTTTCGTAAAGGCCTCAACAACAGAAGCCAATTGTTAAGACTGCAGGGAATTTTTTTTCATGCTTATTTTATGGTTATTGGAATGTCAGTCAGGCTAAGCTATTCATAGAATGTCTCCTCCTCTAGTAAACAAGCTCATTCCTGATGAAAACAATTAACGAGCATTCCTTCCCATCAGACAAGAGGAATGGGACCTGATCTAGGGAACACAGCACTTTGCTTCTAGGGGATTCCTTCAAGCTCAGTTACTGTGATCTGAGCCCCATCACTGTGGAGAGAGCATCACACAGGAGCTGGCCCTCCGCCGCCCGCAGCCGCCGGCAAGCGAGAGCCATGCAGGCAGTGCTCTCAGGGAGAAACCACTGCTGTGGCTCGTTCCCTCCCCCGAGGCCACGCGGCGACATGAGCCATGTTGGCAGACCTGTAGGCCTCATGACAAGCTGTTCACTTACTGCAGTAATTATTGTTCTTTGCTCATGGTCAGAACTTGTCATAATCACATATGTTATTTCTTTAAAGTTTTCTATCATGTCGATCATTCCCGCACCACCAGCCTTCTCCTCTTGTTCACCTTGGAACTGTTGCGTGCAGCAGGAGACACATTTATGGCTTTCCTCTCACCAAGTCAAATGCTCCCATTTTCAGATAGTTTTCTTATGTTTAACTCTCGCTTATGCCTAATTAATTATTTATTGTCTTGTTCAGAAGCATCTTCTTGAAAATACTAAAACATGCATCAAAACCCAATAGTATAAGATGAGTTATAGAGAGGATGTGGCATTCCAGGCCAGCTGTATCTAGGTAGGATACTGGTAAACGTTTAACAACCAGCTTTCCAGATCCCAACAAACCCAGGTCTAATTTGTGACATTTGACAGTTTCCATGGTATAAATACTCCCACCATCATGGCTAATTTTAAACTACTGAAATGTCAGCTGTCTAACAAAACTCTTAAAAATTTAACAACAGGGCAATACCAGCCAACTCTAGATACACCATTGTGTCAAACTTCCCACCTATCTTCCCCGTGTTTGCTTGAAGAACTGCTGATTCCTTTTCCCCAGGGAATCCCACCACTTTGCTCGTTCTGCTTAACTAGAAAGCACTTGCCTCATCAACGATCGTAACGCTAATCCCCTTCAGAGATGAACTAGAAGATCTCTTCCAAGGTTATTATTTGATGGTTCCAGGACAATTGAAACCCCTTCTGTTCTGCTGTGACCTTACATTTTATAGTACATTTCAGTAACTACTTTGCATTAATCTTCTTTATGCAGATCTTATTTTCTATAAGATATTGTATGTATTTTCAGGGCAGGATCCGTGTCTAACTTGTCGTTATAGTTCTTAAAATACTTAGGAAAGTTCTTTTTCATAATAGGTGCGACACATCGTTAATTAAACATAAGAATGTGGAATTTTGACTGTTGTGAAATATGTAAGAATATATAAAAATGCTCATTTTAAACTTAAGATATAAGCTAAAAGTTTGAAATTAAATACATGGGATGAATTAATAGGACTTTAAGCGAAATAAATCCTGGATAATAATATAGGCATTTTGCTAATTCATAAGACTACAACTGTGCTATACTATGTGACTAACCAGAAAAAGGATAAAACCTCAAATAATATAAGAAATACAAAACTTCAGAATAAAGAATATGATCAGTGTAAAAACTGAGAAGTACCAAAATAAAAGTCATCACCACAGACCCAAACACACACACACATAAACCAAGGAACTCTTGAAGAATGGGTTTTTTCTGTTTTCTTTTGTTATGTATAAAGTAATAGTTAAATGATACATAAATATTTATATATAATTGTTCCTGAGATGTTCTGTTTCAACAATTAAGGTGCCTAATCTATTTGATGAAAAGGACCTATAATTTTGCTGAAAATTTCAAATCAAATTCAACCAAATTTTAGAAAGTCAACTTATGTAGAAAACTCTTATATATTTAGGAATAGGTTTCGAGTATAAAAGTTAACACAGTCTCTTGCTTCAGTTCCTCTTATGTCTTCTATCCTGTCTTTGACCAAATTATTTTTTCCCATTTGTATTATTAATTTTTTTTTTTTTTTACTAAAGTCAAGTCAACCAATTTTACTTCCTCATTTTGAACCCTGTGATAACAAGAAGTTAGGTTAGTGGCGCTGGCTAAAATAAAAAATAATTTGCTCCCATAGCATGCATTGATACTTTTGTTGAGAATGAGTTCCTGAGACAAGAACTTTTAAGATGTTCTCTCTTACCAACTTTCAAATATACAAGAGTCTTGTTAACATTACATTCCAGAACCTATTCATCTTGTGACTGGGAATTTATGCCTTTTGACAACCTTCATCCAAGTCCCTGACTCCCACCTCCTGCCTCTGGTAACCACGTATCCGAACTCTGTTTCTATAAGATCGTTTATATATAGTCTGCATGTTTTCTCTTGTGCCTGATTTAAGCTCATGTTGTTTTGTACAGTGATGTGCTGTACAGGCTCGTGGCCGAGAAGCAATAGACTATGTATAGGCATGGGTGTGTAGTAGACAATACCAACTGGGTTTGTGTCAGTGCACTGTGTGGTTCCACAGTGTCACATCGCCTAACAATACTTTCTCAGAATGTATCCCCATCGGTAAGCAGCGCATGACTCCATTGTAAATGGAATTGTTTTCTTTATTTCTTTTTCAGATAATTCATGGTTAGTACATAGAAATGCTGATTTTCGTATCCTGCAACTTTGCTGAATTTATCAATTACATCTAATAGTATTTTAGTGAAGTCTTTAGAATAGAGATCAATTTGCTCCTTTTCAATTTGGATGTCTTTTGTGTCTTTTTCTTGACTGATTTCCCTGGCTAGGACTTCCGGTACTATGATGAATAGAGCGGGGGAGTGGGCACCCCTGTCTTGTTCCTCATCTTAGAGAACAGCTTTCGACCTTTCACCACTGAGGATGGCATTAGCTATGGAATTGTCATGTATGGTTTTTATTATGTTGAGGTACGTTCCTTCTATATCTAATTTGTTGACAGTTTTTCTTTTATCCTTAGTGGTTGTTGAATTTCGTCAAATGCTTTCTCTATGCCTATCGAGATGATCATGTGATTTTTTAAAATCTTTCATTTGATCAATACAGTTGATCACACTTATTGATTTGCATAGGTTGAACCACGTCCGCATCCTGGATGAACTCACTGGATCATGGGGCATGATCCTTTTATTGTGCTACTGAATTCAGTTTGCTAGTATTTTCTGGATAATTTTTCCACCTATATTCGATTAGGATATTGGCCTGTAGTTTACTTTTCTCGTATTGTCCTTATCTGGCTTTGATATCAGGGTGATGCTGGCCTTGTAAAGTGAGTTTGGAAGTGTTCTCTTTTCAATTTTTTGAAGTTTGAGAAGGATTGGCCTTAATTCTTCTTTAAATGTTTGGGAGAATTCACCAGTGAAACCATCTGGTCCTTGGCTTTTCTTTGTTGGATGTTTTTGATTATTGATTCAGTCTCCTTACTTATTATTGCTCTGTTCAGATTTTTGTTTCTAATTCAGTCTTGGTAGGTTGTAGATTTTATCCATTTCTTTTAGGTTGTCCAGTTTGTTAGCATGTAGTTATTTATAGTAGCCTCTTATGTTTTTTTGTATTTCTATGGTATCGGTTGTAATGTCCCTTTCATTTATAGTTTTTATTGATTCGTTTCCTCTCCCCCCCCTTTTTTTTTTTGGTTTTCTAGCTAAAGGTTTGTCAATTTTGTTTATCTTTTCAAAGGACCAACTCTTAAGCTTCGTTAATCTTTTCTATTGTTTTCCAGTTCTCTGTTTCATTTCTTGCTCTAATCTTTATTATTTTCTTCCTTCTACTAACTTTGGATTTAGTTTGTTCTCTTTTTCTAGTTCCTTTAAGTGTAAGGTTAGACTTTTTATTTGAGATCTATTTTCTTGATATTTGTGTTTATCAATATAAACTTCCTTCTTAGAATTGCTCTTGCCTCCTGCCATAAAGTTTGATATGTTGTGTTTACATTTTCCTTTGTCTCAAGATACTATTTTATTTTCCTTTTAATTTCTTCTTTGATCTGTTTCTTGTTCAGGAGAATGTTGTTTAATTTCCATGTATTTTGTGAATTTTCCAGCTTCTTCCGTTACTGATTTCTAATTTCATGCCACTTGGATTAGAAAATATACTGGGTATGATTTTAATCTGTTTAGGTCTGTCAAGACTTGTCTTGGTCTTTCCTAGAAAATGTTCCATGTACTCTTGAGAAGTATGTGTATTCTAATATTGTTGTATGGGATGTTCCACATATATCTGTTAGGTCAATATGATCTATAGTGTTGTTCAAATTCACTGTTTTCTTGACGATCCTGCATCTGGATGACCTATCCACTGTTGAGAGTGAAGTATTAAAGCCCCTAACTATTATTTTATCACTGTTTATTTTCTCCTTGTAGTTCTTGTTAGTATTTGCTTTATATATTAAGGTGTTCCAATATTGGGTATACAAATATTTGTAATTATTATAACTTCTTGATGGGGCATCATTTTTATCATTATACAGTGACCTTCTATGTCTTACAATGTTCATGCATAATTTTCTCAATTTTGTTTAGTTATCTGTGTGTTCTTTCAATGCACTAAACTTTAAGAGAATTTTTTTGAATTCTTTGTCTGACAGTTCATAGATAGCCATTTCTTTGGAGTCTGCTACTGAGCTTTATTAGTTTTCTTTGGCAAAGTCATTTACCTGATTTTTGTGTTCCTTGATCCCCTGCCCTGGTAGCTGCACATTTAGGTCGGTGGCCCTCCTTCGTGGCTTCACAGGTTCACTTTGGCGGAGACATTTCTTCATCGGTCACCTCAGCTTGGGATTTTATACAGGTCAGCTGCTGCTGTTCTTGGGCAGGTGGGCTTGCTGTTGGGTCTGTTTAGGGCAAGGTCACTGCCTGATCTCCAAGTAGGGGAGCGGGCATCGGCCCTAGCTGGGAACAGTTAGCTAGGACTGCCGGTGGTTTTCCTGCCCGAGCATGGCTATAGGTGGCTTTGCTGTTGCCTGGGTTTTCTGGCCAGGCTTCCCAGTCAGGTGGGACTTGGTAGTGTACTCGGCAGCACGCAGGGCTATAAAGAAGCTTCACTGCTCAGGCAGCGTGGCAGAATGGGCAGTTCGTTTTGGGACCCAAATCAGGCAGACTACACTGGCCAGATGGGGCCACTTTCTTTGCTCTGCAGATGGCTGGCTGGGCTCCCTGCTCGCGTGTAAGCAGGACACTGGTCATAGCACCGACCTCTCAGAGGGATCCTACCCCCACCACACCTACACTGGTTAGTTCCCATCCATCTCATCACTGCTTTGGAGTGCGTCCTTTTTATAAATATGTAATTTATTCCATAATATTGCTACCTGCTGTGTTAAAAAGATTTTTTCAAGCCTGTTTTCAATTCTGTCCCTACTTCTGAAGTTACCCTTCCATACCTCGATTCCACATTATCTATAATATTCCATGATTGGACTTGGTTCACAGAATGACATACTTAGTTTCTGTCGCTCCTCTGGCATGAGCTATCACGAAGGACTGGAGAAGACGTTTTCTGTTATGTACATAGATAATTAAAGAAATCCAGTCGAAAGGAAAAAAGAAAACTGAAGCAGAGCAGCAGAGAGAAGCGGTGACAAATAATCATGTCGCATAGAGAAATAGCTTTAATGAACATCCTCCAGTTCCTGATTTAGTCCCTTGTGAGATTGCAATGATCTTCCTGAGCTTGATGAAATAGCTCTCTTGGATAAATCTCTGCTTCATCTCTCAATTAAAAAAGAAAAAAACTAATCTGAATGGAGTTTTGTGATTTACGAATAAAAAAGTTCAATGAGGCTAATATGTCAAAACAGTATAATTTTTATAATGTGGGAAAATTCCAAAACATTTTTTAAAAAATAATTTGGAAATAAAAGTAGAAAGGGTCTCAATAAAAAAGTTAGAGGAACTTTAAGTACCACTTTAAAAAAATCCTCATTTTTGAGGTGTACCTCTCTCTATCCTTATCTCCAAAAGGTTAACAAAACAAGGAAATAAAATTTAAAGGGCTTTAAATCCTAAGGGAAATCTTGACCTTACCAGTTTAGAAAGTTACACGCTTCTTCTTTCAATTAATCTTTCCAGTGACGCTCCTGTTTTTAATATGGTATTTAAGAAAAGGAAGTAACTTGGTGACTCAGTTGTAAGTCACCAAGGTCCAAGTCAGATGAAAACTGGGCACATGACAAAGTAACCCAAACAAGTACAAAGCCATGGGAAAAAAAAAAAAAAACAGAAAGGACAAGTTTAGGGAACTAATGGTAATAGAATGAAAGTATGAGTAGGTGGATATGTGGTCAGAAGGAGGGGATGGAGAATTCTTGGAGGATTTTCAAAACTCAGGGGACAAATTAAAATGAATATTTTTCTGGAAAAGAAGATCATAAACCCAGATGGTAGAGGATATGGTCCTGTTTCTTTGAGAAATTGACTCTAGTTTAATATATAGAATCCCCTGAGACTTGGAAATATTTATTAAAACGGAAAATGCAATAGTCAAACAGGAAGGAATTTTAAGTAAAGATGTCTGCCACCTGTTAGGTAGGTGATGCAATAGAACCAGATTCCAGAGACCATTTTTTCCAACACCGAGTAAGGACAGTCCCTTTGGACTGCTACATAGGAGCCGCCATGAGCAGCTGCATAGGAAGGAGAAACTATTCATCACGGTCATTTAAATTTATTTTGGGTAATTTGAGTATTTTTTCTGAAAACTCATAATTTTTTTCTCACAAATATTTGTGGCAAATGAATGCCTTAAAAACTCACTTTAAATTCTTTTTAAATACATCTTCTCTCCTATGCAAATGTAACAAATGACATTTTTCATGTACCATCACATTGATGAGAGACACTGCCCATAACTTTTTACCACATGAAATCCATTCCAAGTTCACTCTTGGCACTATTGGCTGCCTTTTTGACTATATCCAGGGAAGATGGCTATATAAGTCAACACATTCTCTGTGTTCTCATAAGGATGCATCAGCTCTTGGTTTAATTAAGATTTGACTTAATATCCTCAATATGGCTATTAACGTATCTTGATACCAATTAGTCAAGAACAGAAGATACATGTGTAGTTCTGCACTGCTTCTAATGAGCCATGCTGTTTCATGCTTACACACCTTCGTTTATACTGGCCTCCACCTGACAGCCTCTGCCAGCCCTACCCTCCCATCCCCCTCTGGCAGCACCTGCGCAGGTCACCTTCTGTAAACACCTACCCTGGCTCCTCTTCACACACATTTGCAATAGGTTGTATTTGTTTGTCTACATGCCTATTTCCCCCACACGCTGACCATATAAGATCGAAATTCTATTATCTGTCTTTTATTATTTATCTCTGTACTAAGCCTATTAATCCTAGAACGGTATTCTGTAACTGTTACTGGCTGAATAAGTATATAAAACTTTGTACTTTTTCAAACTCATCACCACATTTTGACCTTCCTATATCATAGCTATCTGGGGAAAACGTCATTTATCCCGCTGACAGTTAAAGAAATGAAAGCTCAAAATGTCATCTCCCGTTAAGGTCTCAGAGCTGACACGGAGCAGATTTTACAAGTCTCACCCCCGTGCTCTCAGAGAACAATAAATCGCTTCTCATTGTCCTAAACCACCTTTCGCTGGAGAGCTAAAGATGTTTTTTGAAATTGCATTTTTTTTAATTACAAATGACTTTGGCAGAGCCAGCCATATATCGCTCGCTACACAAAATTGGATATGGAAATGTGTTTTTAACTCCACCTTTCCAGATCCAACCAGTCCCCTGAGCCTGAATTAATCTCAGCATAGTATTACACGTTATATTATCTCACTCGTGAGATGAATGTGCACTCCAACCCAAAATGCCTCATCTAGTTTGTTTTGACTTTTGGATTGTTTGGGATTTTCAACAGATTGTTTAATGCGCCCTTGTTTCAGCACTAAGGAGAACTCATGCCACGTAAGTTGATCCCAAGATATGGAGACCAGACCCACTGACACACACCACACAGAATGGCAAAGGTGTTCATGGTCCTGAATTAGAGCTTAAACTTTGATGGAAGACTGTCTGGGGTACTGGAGATGGTTTTATCAAGTGATACTCCAGAAAAAAAAAATCAGGAAAGCCATTTCATTATAGAGATAAAAATAACACTGCTTCAGCAAACAAATGCTCTGTCATAGTGACCTTTCTTGACTATGCTGGGCACAAAAGTGAGAGGACCGTTATTATCAGTTCGATGTGCCTCTTCTCTCCTGGTCACCTGGTGGCAGTGTGCCCCATCAGAATAAACTGGAGAGTTAAAAAGCAAATCTTGGATTTGGCTGATCCAAGTAATATACCATTTATCTGTGATGAGTGGAAGTTCCCAGCTAACATCCCAAGATCACCAAAAGTATTTTATTATCTGAAATTCAAGGCTATAAATTATTCTTAAGCACAAGCTAAGAGGTTTAGTACAAGTGGGCGCGTTCATTATTTTATCCTTTTACGTTTTCTCTCTGCGTAGCCTCCATCCTGAGAAACCCAGCTAATAATGGGAAAAAGAAAAAGTAAAGTGAGCAAAAAAATGTGAACAGATGTGCCTCAATTTAAGAAAAGGCAATTCAAAAAAAGTCTACAGCTAGAAAAGCATCCAAAACAGGTGAATTCGAAGGCTAATCCATGTCACAAATGAATTTTCTAAAGAACTTATCTTCAACCAGCTATTCCTTCAGTAGCATTAAACACAAAGTTCCATCGACCTGGATTTTTTTAGACAGAAATAGATTCATCGATTGACTAACATGAAATCCCTAGAGGACATGGGCAAGGAAGCAAGACAAACAGCAGCATTTCCAGAAGACGTTATGCATCACGTGGGCAGGAATTTCCCCCCGTGTTCCTGTAGGTTCATTGGGCCCCAAGCGGAAAGTATAACTCAAAAGTCCTGGTCAAGAGATCATTCAGTTTAAAACGATTAGATGATAGAGAAGTCTAAAAACAAAATAAGAAGAAAATGTGTGCACTTAGGAATTTTCCTAAGGAAGTGGAACCTCCTGGTCTTTGTGAGAGAAACTAAAATCCATGCGAGAAGGATTGGCCCTTAACATTGAAAACAAAAAAAAAAAAAAAAAAAAACAAGAAAAGATGACAAATCTGGCCCCTAAAACTGTAGTTTCTTTTAAAAGTTTACCAAAGAAGGGTTGACATAAACATTAAACCAGGACAAGATTAGCAGCAGGTCCCTGTATCTACTTCTCTCCCTCCTCCCTCCCTCTCTCCCGTCTCAGAAACTGGTTTTCTAGATCAAGCCCAGACCATGCGTTCTGTGCCCTTCCTTTCCACTCCTTTCCCTGCGTCTCAACTTAATTACTGTCCCTCGCATACACAATACTAACAAAACCCTTCCGATTTATCTCCGTAACTACTGCACTTTTTTTTTTTTTTTTTTTACAATGGCCGAACTTTCTTACTTTGATCCAGGGACGGGGAAACTGTTGTGACTAGTAGTGGTCTCAATTCTGTCCGCCATCTGTTTATGTAAATAAAGTTTTATTAGAACACAGCCCATGCCACGTGTTTACGCGTTGCCTATGGCTGATTTTGTACAATAATGGCTGAGTTAAGTAGTCCAACAGATAACCTCGTGGCCCACAAAACCTAAAATATTTGCTGTCTGGTCCTTTGTAGAAAAGGCTCAAGACCCTTGCTTGGCAGTGAAACACCCTGGATCCTGAACAAGCGTCTACACTTGCCGTTCTGCCGCTTTACCCGTCGTCAGCCCTTGACCCACTGCGCGGTGCCTTCACCATAAGAATTCCGAAGCGACCCTGCGCTTTAAAATGAGCACCACCCTCCTCGAAAATCTCCAAGACACTGCGCGCTCTTTTTCTCAGCCTAAATTTTGATCACCCTTTTGTCTCTGGCTTCTGTTGTTCTCATTCCTCAGGGTCATTATTTTATGTCTTTTCCCGCTACTCTTGTCTCTCTCTCTCTCTATTCTAGTTCTGGGTAATCTTATCTACTTTTATAGCTTCGGTCATTGGATCTACGTGGACAGTGTCCAGATTTCTCCAGCCCTGATCTGTTCCCCAAGCTCAACATTTCCAGTTATATACGGGACACTGAATGCCACTTGGAAAATTCCAACTATCAAAAACAGAACATTTTATTCTCTTGTTCTCCTTTATGATATTACTAATCTCCTAGTTCCCAAGGCTGGAACTTTTGGAAATATCATGCTCTTTCATTGTGACCGTCCACATGCTCACCGAGTACCATGACATTGACCCATTCCGCATCCACGGTTGCTTTTGTGCCCATTCGCCCTGTCCACTCCCCCAGCCCTGTGTCCAGCGCAGGCCCTGGGGCTCTGCGGCCTGGACAGTCGTGCATCTCCTGTGTGGTGTCCCGCCTCCTGCAGCCCGTCTGTGTGTGACGCTTCGCACGGCACAGTTCAGTTCATGGCCCTCCCCTCACTCTCTTTCTTCTTGCTGCCTTCTGAGCGAAATCCCAAGTCCTTGACCACAGGAAGCAGATAACACACTCCAACTGGACCCTGAAGGAGAGCTGAGGAAGTTGACACGTGCAGGCAGGGGTGTAACACGGGACCTTAAGGTCGGCGAGAATGGAAAGCCTCACAGTGCTTAATCCTGAAGACGCAAGAGGAAGGCAAAGTCACTCGAACCCGGAGGTGGGGCGTGTGGAGAGGGCTGCCTCACAGGAGTGTGGCCTGCTGCGGGGGCGCTTCCGCAGGGAAGGGGCCCGGGAGAGTAAACACCAGACTTCGCTGCCTTTCGCTCTGTGCTGACCACCCCCAGTGCCTCCTGTTGGCTGAACCCCATTGGGACCCAGTGACCAGCAGAGAACAGTTCATACTGGGCAGCTTTCTGAGGCAAAGAGTGGAGCAGGGTGGGAAGCGGGTCTGGAGGGAAGATACATCGCACAGTATTGGAACATAAGTGGCTTTCTGATCCGGCCTCAGGGGAGCACTTTACTTTGTCTCCCAAAATCCCCTCTGTGCTTCCTTTAATCAAGGCAAACTGCTGTCCTCTCTAAACATTCTAAGATTTGTGTGTGTGCCTGTTCTCCTGATGTTCAAATTAAAAAATTCTACAGTCTTCTCACATCGTCAAAAACTTAGATGCTGTTCAGCGTGAATTTCACCATCATCTCACAGCTCTGCTTCTGAGCTCAGCCGTTATCCTGGTGGGCTCTTCTGATGCCGTCACGTCTTCTTACCTCTGTGGTGCCTTTGTGCTCCGATCTGGGCTGGACAGGAGACTTGTTTGGGGCAATGGAATAAGGCAGAAGCGGCAGAGCACCAGTGCCTAGGCCTCAAGACACCTTACGTGTCTGCTCGTGCTCCCAGGCCCCTGCCGTCACCACAGAGAGAACGTGCCCGGGCTTTCCTGTGGGGGCCAGAGGAGAACGAGGGAGCCGTGGAGCAGAGCCTGGGCCAGCGGAACCACGGATGCCCGAGGAAACCCAGCCAAAGTCAGCTGGACCCTGCAGACGCATGAGAAGTCACTGGCTATTTTTAAATGCCACAGGCTTTGAGATCGTTTGCTAACTATCAAGTGATGCAAGGATAATAGATGTTCTGACTGCCTTCCTGCTCTCGCACAGACGCCCCTGCTTTTCCCCGACGTCACCCAGCCTGCCTTGTCCTCAACCCTGTGTGTAATGACCAGTTCTTTCAAGATACTCTCGGAAAAGAAGTCACCGGTTTTTCCTCTTGTTATCTTTCATGTCTTCTCCACTGGTTGTTGCCCCTCCGGCAGACATACCACCACAGCCCTGGAAAACCCAACCTTTCACGCTGCGACACGCGTAATTCTGAGATCAGCTCTGATCGCCCAGGCTCCTCTCCGGTCTTCTCTCATCTGAGTATGAGCGAGACCCACGTGTGTCAGTCACCAAATATCCCTCCGACGACCGGCTTCTGCTCCGTGGCACGGTCGACTTCAGGAAAAGGAGATGAGTCACGCAGATCCCGAACTAACCGGGCGAGCTCTTAAAAGGGATGGAGAGATTTGAAGCGAAAGAGACCTGATGCATGAACCTGTTGCTGCCCCCAAACGGTGACAAGGGCCGTGCGACCCCTGGGGGCCGAGAGCGCCCCGTCTGAAGCCAGCAGGGGAAGAAGGAGTCCGCCCGCAGCCTCAGGGCTCTGCGTGCTGGAGGCCGAGTCCTCCCCGGCTGGTCCAGAAAGACAGGCGGCCCGGCTGCGCCCTGACCACACGCGTGACGCGCAGCGGGGCACTCGGTCGAGCTCTTTCTGGCCTCCTGACCTGCGTGGCGTGAGACGAGCAGGGGCAGTTGCTTTACGCCTCGAAGCTCGTGCTCCTTTGTCCTGCGGCCCTGGAAGACGATACTCGCCCCTCCCCACGTCCCTCGTCAGACAGGCTCCTTCCGGGCACAGCGATGAGAACGGCCCGTAGAAAAGACCTACCCGCTCCGCGCGCAGTTTTACACACACAATAACACCTCGACTCTCACAGCCGTTACCACTGCCCAGTTCCAGGTGTGACGCGCAGAGGTTCACACTGGCCCAGGGCCGCGGCGACTCCGCGGCAGGGCAGGAACGTCTGTTTGGAGCCCACCCGCTCACCCGCCACGTGCCTGTCGTCCGCCTCCCCGGCCGCTCTTCCTGCCGCCGCTGCGGCCTCGTGCCTTCTGCCCTCCACACGCCCCCGCGGGTCTCGCCGATTTCCCGTCCACACCCTGCTCCTCAGCTGGCCGCCGTCTTGTTTACGGTCCCTCGTTCCCTCGGCATCCCTCGCCGTTTACGGTTTCTCCTCTCCGACTCTGCCTTGCTGGTCTCCCTGCCCGTGGACATGCTCTGTCCCTGACACCTCAGCCGCATGTTCTGTTCCTCACGTGGAGTCCTCGGCCTGCTCACTGGACAGAAATCCCCTGAATGGCCTCGGCTCTGTGCATGACGCTGGCTGCCATCCACGTGCCTGTGACATCCGAGTAGCATGGCCCTTTCTCCAGAACTCAGGATCCGGGGTACCCGTCAGCAGCAATGTGATGTCGCACCCCAAACACAGCACCTCCAAGTACCTGTCATCCGCCCCTGACCTCGCTGTCACTGCTCCGCTCCCCAGCGCCCTCCTCTCAATCCCGTGGATTTCCGGCTTCCATGATGTTTTCGTCCTCAGAACCCGTTCTGCACTCCCCCCTAAGTGATGGCCCACTGCAGACCCCACGAAGAAACTTTCCCAGGACATGCCTTCACCTTTCAGACCCTCAGACTCTGCTAAGTGTCTGCAAAACAACCAGGGAAACCAGTTTCTGCACAAATGACAACTAGCTCTCCCTCCCAGATTAGCCGTGCCTCAAGCAAATAGCACAGCCAGGCTGCCTAGGAGAGTCCTAAAAAAAATAAACCCGATGCTAAGATGGAGTAAAGCAGAGACGTATTCGGGGGACCACGCATCTTTCACATGTGTTCCTCAAATGGGACCTCGGTGATTTATCCGCGTCTCGCCGTATCCAGCACTCCAGCGAGACAGCGCTCTGGAGTCTGGGATTGTGCTTCAGACCGGCCCAGACCCCAGCAGCCGTCACCCCATCACTGAGATTGGGGACCCACAGGCAGCTTCTCTGTCCTGTCACCACAATCACGGAGCATGCTAAAACCCAAAGCACAGCTCTGCTGCCCCCGATAACAAAAGTTGGAAATTATGTTTTTCACTCATCGCTTCAGGAGCATCTCTCGCCTCCTCTTAAAGCATACATCTCATTTATAACAATGAACTTACTTGCCTTGGGATGTGGTCCAAGTTATTTTCTCAGCCCTCAGATATGCCTGTGAGAAAGGCGGTGAGGTCATTGCCGTTCACCCCACACGCTCGGCCATGTTGCCAAGAGAGTAAAATGCACCTTCTCCGGGGAACAGGGGCCTCGCGGTGGCTCGGAGCCCTCGGCTCTGCTGCACACCGTGAGTGCGTGCTGCGCCTCAAGAAACGTAACCCGGCGGAACCGACATTGCTGGAAAATGGTATTAAAAGAGCAGGAATCCAAAGTGCACCACACGATGGGTGTGAACGGATGTCAGCGTGTGAATTCCTTCAAAGCCTCAGGTGACCGCTTGGTCCGTTACCCCGCTGCCTGGTGACATCCGTGCTATACACATGCTGCTGAGGCGCTGGACTCTAAGTGACCAGCAGACAGGAAGACGTTCCCGATTCAGGGGAAACGGTCCTCAGTAACTGCAGGCTGAGGGCTTTGATGATCTGTCCTCGGTATAAAATGATAATATTTAGCGTGCTTTTCCATACATGCACACAAACATCTCTTTGAAGTATAGTAAAAAAAAAAAAAGGTGGGGTGGGGGAGAAGACAACTCAAATTAAGGAAGACATGCCAAAATATGGTGCTGGAGGTGGTTTTAACTTGAATTCAGAAAACGACACATTTCCTTGTAGTACAAATCAAGTGCTGGATTCTAGTCCTGTGTCCGTGGTCAGCTCTGTGACCCCATCTGGAAAAGGAGCCGCATCTGCGAAAATAGACTGACGATAGTAGGGCACGGACTCATTAGGAGAAAAGGAGATCGTGTACGTGAGAGCGTTTAATCCTCTGCGAAGCGCTGTGTAAAGGGATGGCGTTGTGGTAGCCGGTTGTGACCGGGGCACCTGTCAGAAGCCAGCAACGGCAAGGCCGAAACAGCAGCGGGCGGAACTGGTCGTCGCCGCAGGGCCGGTTCCTTCGCACCCCCGGGAAGCTTGCTAGAAGTCCTGCCCCCGCCCCCGTCTGAGGCGTGGCCGAACCGAAAGGGAATGGGTAACCGGTTTTCTAATCCATACTTTAATTGTCAGTTGCTGCCTAACTGAAGACAGTTGTAATAACACCTTTGAGTGTGCAGATGAGGGATTTGGGTTTCCTTGTTGGTGCTCACGCCCCCTGCCCGCCAGCCCCCCAGGTTCCCTGCGTCCGAAGGGGGCTCCCCCGGGGCGCCTCCCGGGCTCACAGCACCAGCCTGAACGCATCGCCCCTCGGGGCTCCATCCTCGTCTTCAGTCCCACTCTCCACGTGGCCCTTCATCCTCCTGGGGACCCATCCCCATTTGTACTTCGGATTCTTTCCCTGTTATTCAGCTTGGATCACCCGTCCAGCTCCACTCCGACCCCAGGGTCCCTCCGTAGCACCTGCCCCGTTGGCAGCCGCCCCTTCCTCCTGGGTTCCAGAGACTCTGGCGAGAGCCTGAGCAGGGCGGGGGGCCGTCATGTGGCGTTGCTACGCGACGCCATGGGTGTCATGAGAAGCCACCCCACTCAGCTCTCCTGCCCCCGCGTCTTCCCCGTGCTCGGCCCAGCCCGCCGCGTGCACGCGCTGCCGCACCCTGCCACGGCCAGAGCGCACAGGTGGGCACAGAGCTTCCCTCTGCCCGCGCGGGCCCAAGGCCAGCGTCTGCCTGCCAAGGCGCGGCTCAGCCTCCCGGCTAGGGCTGAGGTCATGGCTCTCTCCTGTTTCCCGTCCGAGATAAACCACAGGGAGCCTTTCCCGACCCACCCTTTTGGCCCACACTTGTGCGTTACAGCCACACTTCTCCCTGCCAGAGGCGCTGGTGTCAGACGCTGGCTTGCCGAGAGTGGATTCTGTAAACTTGCCTCATCAGTAGGCTTTGAGGAATAACGCCGGGAAGCCAGATATGTACTTGCTGCTAGCTTGTTTTTCACAATTATTGTCCTCCCGGGAACTTCTTGGATTTCGGCCTCAGAGATAAGACAACTGTCTCTCACCAACGTGCACTGTGTGCTGATAATTCTAGGAAAAGCAGAGGGCACCGCAGACACACTTCCTCCTGCCTCCTGGTCGCCCGAGGCGGGGCTCCCAGGGTGGCACATGCATGCAGATGTGAAGGCTTATCTTCAGGGAGGTGAACTCTTCTGTCTCAAGGACCTAAAAACGTCTTTTGTCGTGATTTATGTTGCTAACTTATTGTTTCCAACAATACTATCTATCATAAACTCCTGCTTTTTTTTCCTTCCTTCCTTACTGCCCAGCCTGAGGTTCACGCTGGTAACTTTTGCTGCTGACGGAACAGGGAACCTCCCTGTGCTTCGAATGAGTGGATGTGACCTCTCCTAAGTTCACCTGTGATCTGACTTACCAAGTTCATAACAGGCCTGAAAACACTCGGTCACTCCGAGGTGCTCGGGCATAAAACGTGCCCCGGTGGCCATCGGAGTGCCAGAATGACAGTTCCCAGTCCTCCCCAGATTAAATGCTGCTTCAGATGGCACTGCGTGTCCAGAGGCTTTTGAGGGTTTTTTTTTTTCTTTTTGAAACTAACTTAATGAATTTCCGGGTATATTCCCAGCTGGATCCACTGGCTTAGGGCAGAGCCTGTTCGCTTAGAAAGAGCCCCACATACATGTTTAGGTTAATACGGCATGAGAAGGCCTGTAATGTTCGCCAGTCAATAAAAGAGGATGACAGGGCTCCTCAGGAACCCAGACTTAGCTAAATTCCCTGGCGAGGGTTTATAAGGGTTCTAAAATTCCTTTGCAAAAACCTCTCAAGGGAGGATTACAACTCCATCATGGCTCCATTGCCCAGATGAGCAAGCCGTGACACAGGACTGAGGAAGGGGCCCAGTCATTCCTAGCAAACGTAGAAACAGGACCTGCGTGACACATGCACAGGTTTATTTCCGTGTCCCTTTTCTGTTCCATCAGTCTGTCTTTCTGCTTTGTATGTCAATACCAGACTGTTTTCATTACTATAGGTTTATAATATTTGAAATCAGGGAGCTTGATGCCTCTAGCTTTGTTGTTGTTTCTCAAGATTGCTTTGCTATTCAGCGTCTTTTGGGGTTCCATACAAATTTTAGGATTATTTGCCCTATTTCTGTAAAAAAAAAAAAAAAAATGCCATTGGAATTTTAATAGGGATTTTTTTTTTGACTCTTCATATTGCTTTGGATATTATGGACATTTTTCTGATTCATGAGCACACAGTATCTTTCCATTTGTGTCTTCTGTAATTTCTTTCATTAATGGCTTATAGTTTTCAACATAGAGGTTTGCAACTCCTTGGTTAAATTTATCCCGAAGTACTTTATTCTTTTCGATGCAATTGTAAATGGGTTTGTTTACTTAATGTCTCTTTCTGATAGTTTATTGCTAGTATGTACATACATGGCACATTTTTACATAGCGATTTTATATTCTGCAACTATACCGAATTTATTTGTTTTAACTGGTTTTTGTTGGAGTCTTTAGTGTTTTCTACATATAATACCATGTCGTGATGCAAATAATGACAGTTTTACTTCTTCCTTTCTAACTTGGATGCCTTTGTTTCTTTTCCTTGCCTGATTGCTCTGGCTAGAATCTCCGGTGCTGTGTTAAAAGTGGTGAGGGTGAGCGTCCCTGCCTTGCTCCTGATCTTGGAGGGAGCGCTTTCATCTTTCACCATTGAGTATGATGCTGGCTGTGGGCTTGTCATATATCGCCTTTGTTGAAGTGTGTTCCCTCTATACCCGCTTGTTGAGAAGTTTTATCGTGACAGGATGTTGAATTTTGTCCAATGCTTTTTCTGCATCCATTGAGATGATCATATGATTTTTATCCTTCATTTTGTTACTGTGTTCTGTCTCATTGACTGATTTGGGGATGGTGAACCCTCCTTGCATCCCTGGAATAATGCCACTTGATCATGCTATATGATCTCTTTCACGTATTGTTTAATTCAGTTTGTTTATATTTTGCTGAAGACTTTACATTTTTGTCCATCAGGGATATTGGACTGTAATTTTCTTTTCTTGTGACATTCTTATCTGGTTTTCTTATCAGGGTAATGCTGGCCTCATAAAATGAGTTTGGAAGAATTTCTTCCTCTCTTATTTTTTTGGAAGAGTTTGAGAAAGATTTGTATGAATTCTTCTTTGAATGTTTGGTAGAATCCACCAGTGAAGCCATCTGGACTTGGACTTTTGCTTGTTGGGAGGGTTTTTTATTACTTTTTTTTTTTTTTTTTGATTCCTAAAGGAAAAGACAGATAGAAAAAGAGACTGATGGCAATTCCGTTTTGGTGGAAAAGCTACATTGTATTTTCACAGAGAAAGGAGGTCATGCGTGTCTATGCTGTGGAAATCTTAAAACCCAACATTTAAGAAAATTTAGGCCATCAACTATGAATATGCGATGCCTTGTGCTGAAGCCACTTTGTTTGATGGGATCAGGAAATAAATTAATTTAAAAGTCCAAAGACAAAAATGGAGGGAAAAGGGGGGGGGTGCTATTATGTTTTTACAACTAAAATAGGATTGAGATAACAGACATTTCACAGCGTAGCTTAGGTACTATTCATTCCTACATGTTTTCATAACCCCTATACTTCACATATCAAACACCTTGGGTTTTTTCTTGTCTTTCCCACTTAACTCTTAAGGGGTCTTGTTTATCACTGAGCACTTAACCCAGCACAGTACCCAACATCTGATGAGTACTCAATAAGCATTTTGTTATAGACTGAACATTGTGTCCTCAAAATTCATGTGTCGAATCTGTAACCCCCAATGTGATGGCATTCGGAGGAAGGGCCTTAGGAAGGTAGTTTAGGTTCAGATGAGGTCATGAGAGTGGGGTCCTCATGATAGTATTAGCGCCCTTATAAGAAAAGACCAGAGACGATAAGCCAGGAGAGTCCTCACCAGGAACCAGTAATCAAGATCAGCACCTTGATCTTAAATTTTCCAGCCTCCAAACTGTGAGAAATAAATGTCAGAGGTTTAAGCCCCCAAGTCTATGGCATTTTGTTACAGTACCCTGAACAGACTGATAAGCATATATTGCTGACTGACAGCGAATGGATGAACAATACCTTCTAAAGAGATAATGTAAAATGCAAGTGAAGATAACTGTGATTATTTCCAAATAGTCACACAAAAACAAAATGCTTTGATTTCTTGCTTCTGCTTTACCCTACCCTGAAATTAAAACTATCTGCATCCTTTGAAACCCTTTTGCACTTTTGAAGTTTTTTTTTCCTTTTGAAGGAAAAGGAGTGTGCAATATGACTGAAAAAAGGAGATATTTGATCTTCAAAGGCAGTCGTTCATGTGGACGAAGACGTGGTAGTAGGCATGCAGGACAAGGTACAAGGACGTGTGGTAGCCTCTGTTTGCAAGTTTATTTTATTTTACAAGTCAGTCTCTGTTTTAATCTAAGCCAAAAATACTTCTATCTTTTTCACTTTTTAAATGGATCCATGTTCTTGACTACTCATTTTAAATAATGTTTAAAAACTACTTTGAGTCCGCTGATACACTTGATGCGTTTCTCATGAACCGGTCCAATATTAGTTGCACCTAGAGATGTATTAACAGGAATGGCACATCAGATGGACCGAGGAGAATAAGCCAATGGCTCTGCTGCTTACTGCAGATGAAAAGCATCTGACTCGTTTACTTCGATTAATCAGTATATTACAGCTCTCTGGAGTTGTGCGGAGGTGTTAGCCTAGTGTACATGCAGTGATGAAAAATATCTCAGCGACCCAGGGTCTTAGGCTATGAGGCCCAGTGTGCAGAAATTTATTGCTTTAAATGTTTTTTTTTTTTTCTCCCTCTCTCCTTAAATTAACTGAAAACAGCTTGGGAAGAGGAACTTCAGAGGAACTTTCTGGCTTAGCTCAAGGACAGCCTAGGACCTACTGGCAGAAATGTCATAGGAAGTTTACACTCATTGTTCTGCAAATTGGATCAATTAAATAGAACAACACGGGGCCTTTTTCAATTAGAATAGAATGCCCTAGGCAAGCTGTTGGATGGAGAGTCTTAGGATTCATGTTTATCATGTTTTAAAGTGAATAATTTCCCTTTGGAGTTGACAGGATGCAAACCAGGAAAACTCCAGAGTGCAGAGAGGAAAGAATCCTTTCAGTGAGGATTTTTCTCATGAAAGTAGGAAGACAGCTTGCTTGGAAAATAAATATATGAATGAATGAAGCCAGAAACTTCTGGGGCCCATTGGTAACAAAGCATCTCTATCTCTTTCTTAAATCGACCCAAGAAAACAGCCTTCAGGAAGTATGTGGAATGAAGGAGGCTGGATCAGTCAGCTGAAATAGTGGCATACAAGGGAAAAAACAGGTCAGATATGGTCTCCCTCCCATTATGAGTTCTGGCTTTTTTCACCCTTGGGTATGCATTTTTTTACTTGTTCTCTGAAACCTAAGAAAGAATTTTGACCCCATTAGGAATTTTTACTCCACCCACTGGGTCAGGAGGTGTTGAAACTGAGCTAAATAAAATGGTGGTGATGTGTTGTCTCTATTGTATAACAATAAAAATCCCCGTAGAAAGCAGTAAATAGACTGAGTGTGAACAGGTTTAAATATATATGATCCAGCCATTTTGAAAAGTCTATGGGATGTAATTTTTAAATGTCTAGAGACAGCAGGCTAATGGACCAGAGTCATATACAGAATGCAGAGACACCCCCAGGCCATTATCTGACACCATAAAAGGTGAAGCAAACACAGTTCTTTCCCTGCAATCGAGGTAGAGTATAAACATGTGTCATAACAGGAGGATCTTAATGTGGCACGATAATGTCCTCTGGCCCTGCAAAACCGGAGAAGAGCGATGTATGTTCCTGTTGCCTATTACCTGGTACGTTCTGGAGAGTAGTCCCTAATCGCGTGTGGTCGGCAAACACTCTCCCGCTTCGTGGGTTGCCTTTTCATTTTCTTGGTCCTTCGTTTTGCTGCGCAAAAGCTTTTCAGTTTGTCGTCTGCTTGTTTCTTTTTTGTTGCTTATGCTTTAGGAGTCATATCTGAAAAATCACTGTCGAGAAGCTTTTTTCTTATGTTTCCTTCTAGAAATTTTATGGCATTAGGTCTTACATTTAAGTCTTTTATTCATTTTGAGTTAGTTTCCGTGAGCGATGTAAGATAGGGATGTAATTTTATTTTATTTTTTATTTTTTGCCGTAAATATCCAATTTTACCAGCATCATTTATTGAAGATACTGTATTTTCTCCTTTAAGTATTCTTGGCTCCTTGTCAAATATTGATTAATGGTATATGCATGGCTTTATTTCTGGGCTCTTGACTCTGTTCCATTAGTCTATCAGTCCGTTTTTATGCCACTACTATACTGTTTTGATTACTGTAGTTTGAAATCAGGAAGCTTCAGCTTTGCTCTTCATTCTTAGGATTGCTTTGGCTATTCAGGGTCTTTCATGATTCCTTACAAAGTGTACGATTGTTTTCTCTATTTCTAAGGAAAATGCCATTGGAATATCAATAGGGATTTCATTGACGCTATAGTTGGTTTGGGGTCGTAAGGATATTTTAATGATGTTAATTCTTCCAGTCCTTAAACAAGAAGTGTATTTCCATTTATTTGTGTCTTCTTCAATTTCTTTCATCAATGTGTTATAGCTTTCCATGTAGACGTCTTTTACCTCCCTGGTTTAATTTATCTCTAAGTATTTTATTGTTTTTGCTTATATTATAAATGGGATTTTTTTTCTTTATTTCTTATTTCTTTTTCGAATAGTTCATTCATTGTTACTGTGTAGAGTTACTGAGTTTTGTCTGTTAAACTTGTGTCCTGTAACTTTACTGAACATGTTGATAAGATCTAACAGGTTTCTTTTGGTGGAGTCTGGAGGCTCTTCTATATAGAAAATCATGTAATCTGCATACAGAGATGATTTTACTCCTTCCTTCCCAATACCAATGCCTTTATTTCTTTTCCTTGTGTGGTTGCTCTGGCTGGAGCTTCCAGTACTATGTAGAACAGGAGTGGGGAGAGTGGGCACCCCGTCCTGTTCCTGATCTTAGAGGAAAGGCTTTCAACCTTTCACCACTGAGTATGATGGGACCTGTGGGCCTTGTCACATATGGCCTTTATCATGTTGAGGTATGTTCCTTCTAAACTTAATTTGTTTAGAATTGTCATCATAAAATGATGTTTTGTCAAATGGTTTTTCTGCATCTATTGAGATGATCATATGATTTTTTACCTTTTATTCTATTAACGTAACTTACCACGTTTATCGATTTGCGTGTTGAACCATCCTTGCGTCCCAGGATGAATGCATTGTTCCAGAAGAAAGGAATGATGAACTGTGTGAGATAAAGACATTACGAATAAAGAATAAGGGTGCATTCAGCATAGGAAATGCTTAGAAAAAAAATTGAGGAACACAACGGCTAATTAGATGTGAGAAATAGAAAAGAGTCCAAAACGATGGTAAGGGTTAGGATCCGACTGTCCGAGAGAATGTGAGGCCATAACCCAGCATGACCAAGAAGAGGAAAGGATCAAAAGGAAAATAACGAGTTCAATTTTGAAGATTTTTATTGAAAGTTTAAGGACCATCCAGATGGATTACAGAGAAGGCTGGGTTGGTTATTCAATATGTCATCACTTATTTCAGCAGAAGATAAAGGGAAAATAAGAGTGAACAAAGCTATAAATATTTCCTTAATGCCTAATCTGTGTCATCCTCTGCTAGGTACTGATAGTCTAGAAAGAAAACTGAGACTTAAGCGGGAGTTTGTGACAATTGTTAAAAGTGGCAATGAGAGCCAGAGGAATGAGCCAGTGTTAAGTGACTTCTGTTGTTCTTGGTATCTCCATAAAGAAATAGAACAAAAGGGCCAGAGAATGCAAAGGGACTCCTCAGGGCTCTACCCTCCAGTCATCTCATGGTCTCAGAAAGCCCTGACTTTGTCTCATTTCTGTTCAGCATGGTTATCAATGCCGAGGACAAAGGCACTGATGACAGTTTATCAGGTATGGAGCAAATATGGAGCTCCATGGCAGGGTCGAGGAGGGCTGGCAAAATGAGAGCTCAAAATTATCTCTAGCAGCTAAAATAATAGAAGCCCAGGAGAGATGTTTAAATGATAAATGTTTGGAAACTTGGTTTGGTAATATTTCATATGAAAAATAGACCTGAGGTTTTCATTGAACCCTAAGTTCAATAAAAGCCAAAGTGTAAACCTGGGCCACATTAATAAAAGTTAAATTTCAAAATCTTGGCAAAAAAAATAATAAAAACACCTCATATTATTTACTGGTCAGGACACATCTCAGTAGTTTACTGAATTTTAAGTATTAGATTTTATAGCAAAACTTGCAAATTTGGCAATATAAAGAGGATAAGAAAGATGAAGGATGTGAAAAATTATAGTTTTTAAAAGAACTGAGGATATTTAGCCCAGAAAAGAGTCAAAGGAGTAAGGGACATAATTTTGTCTTAAAGAATTAAGGGTGGGAACGTGGAAGGGTGAGGAAGCTTCACCCAGACTGGGCCAGAGAGCAGAACTAGAAGCAGACAGCAGGCAGCCATGGGAGGGACATTTCACTCTGCTTAAGAATGAACTTTCTAAAAGGGGCAGCTGGTTAATAGGATGCACCGTCCTGTAAACAGCTTGACTGGGATTGTCAACATGTACCTCTGCTGGGGAAGGAAGCCACACATCAGGTGGGAGGTCGGTTTTGATAACCGCTGCGTAAGATCCGATGACCCTACGTCTTCCGGAAGATCACAGGGATAATGAAGGACCTTCCACGTGAGAACAGTTGTAGTGAATCAGTCAATGGAGTGAAAGATAGAACTTAGAGTCCAGAATCTCAGATCTGGATCTTGATTCTGCTAATTGCAAGTTGTGTCATTTCACAAAATTCGGTTTCCTCGGGTAAAAATGTCCTACCTATGCTTCTGAGAGGGTCAGGTGAGGCTGCATCTGAAGTACCCTGTATTAGTTTTGAAGAGATGTGATAAATAGCTAGTTTTTATTACTAAATAACTATCAAAAATTAGTCTCAAATCTGTTCATTGGGAAATTGAAAACATTGGGCCCTCATTAAACCTATGTTCTAGGGAAAATTTGGTTTCTTCTGCTTAGTTCAGACCAAGCATCTTAAAACGTCTAGTAACATGATTCCAGGCATTAATTAAAACCTTGTGTAAACGATTTTTTTTTCTATATGTCATTCAGGATCTATTCCTTAACACTGCTGTTGCTAAAAATCTCTAAAACTTATCAGTTGTTACCAAAAAAGGAACTATTTGAATATCATTATGTGCGTGTGAAGAATTTATATTGTAGAATTTATTTTTCTATAACCAATAAGTACCACATTTTTCCATTTATTCAGTTTTGGCTTTGATGTTTTATAATGTGCTTATAAAGATCAGGTCTCAGACACAGTGCTGACTTGAAGTTATTCTGCTTTTTCCTCTATTCCTTAGAATTATCTTGTTGCTTTAATGCTTTCCAGATTGGAATAGCTTTTGAGAGAGAGAGAGAGTGGGTAAGGAGGAAGAGGGAGGAAGGGTGAGACAGACAGAGACAGACAGAGAGACAGACCTGACGCTGGTTTGCTCATAGCAGAACCCCTACTAAAACGAGCTGCTTAGCCAGCCAGCTATGGGTGCCAGGATCATGATGTAAGATCTTTGCATATGGTTTCTCCAGCAAATGCCAACTCTTTATCTGCCCTTTCCAGTGTCCTACCTGCTCGCCAATGATTCCTAATATATTGCTGTCTGATTTATCTGTGAGTTGGAGACAGAGCTGTGTTTTACCTTTGGGGGCAATGGATGACCTCAAATCCCAAAGTTACACAAGCATTTAGCCTCTTAGGTGAAAGGTACAGAATGAAGCGTAACCTGAGAGTGTGTTTGTGTGTCAGAATCAACCAAATCCCCGATCGCATTCATGCTTCCCCTCCAGGTGTGCTCGGAGTTAGTCTTCCAATTGGAAACAGCGAGAGGAGTGAAATTGTATTCATAACACAAACAAATCGAGGGAAGCACAGTTAACAATGTCTTTTTGTTTTGTGGACTTCATCATCCATCTGGGGGCGAAGGAAGAATACTGCCACATCCCTTCACATATCTAAGCAGGCATCCAATTTTTTCCGACATAGAATTTCAAGGTTTCTGTAGAGGGGAGGGGATTTCGACTTAGTTACTTATAGTCTACTGACTATAAGACAGTGTTATCTGTTATTTAAAACTACACCTGGATTCTATTCCAAGCTCTGCTGAGTAACCAAGTGGACATGTGTAAGTAACTTGACCGCTCCATAACTAGCTGTATCATCCACATAATGTGGGAGTGTGTTAGTTTCCTTAACAACTCCCCACCAGCCAGGATGGTCTAGGATTTGCTCTTTGGGGGGTTCAATGACACCCTGCTGAAGAGAAAAATATAAGTAATTATCTCAAGTCAATAATCTTTATCTAATTAAATCAGATTTGAAGGGGGGAGGGCTTGTTTTGTGGTTGACACAGGTCAACATGAAGCCAAATATGATGAATTTAAACGCAACGGCAAGCAAACCGAATAGTCTCTAGCATGCGGGAGAAGCTAGTTTGTCTACCTAGCTATGCATAAGTGCATGAGATGATATGCAGAGCACATCTCTTTCTGAGAGGACTAATAATTGACACGGTCTGAAGTAATACTTACATTAGGTGGCACTTTTAAAATGATGCTTCAAAACAGCTTTTTCATGCATATCATCTACCAAGATTTCCCCACTGCCGTAACTTCGACAGCGCCAGTCACATCTCAGACGTTTTATTAAGTGATAAGTTAGTACAAAAGAAGAAACCGTACATGAACCCAGGGCCTTGGGGTGGTGATTGAATAGTTCCAGTGAGCATCAGGAAACATTTCTCTACCCCATTCTTGATTCAGGGGCGATAACTTTGCATTCCTCCTTCCTATCCACCCCATCACACAGAACTCAAGAACGTTACACAAGCATTTTGCTTACATAAAATTAATTCTCATATGTCACAGCCTCCCAGATATTTGGTTCCTTTGACCTGATATTTCAGACCAGAAGGTGGGGGCAGTGGGCTCCCCGGACCTCACACCCAGCATCCTGATTTCGTTCTTCTGTTTGGTCTACAAGCACAAAGTGGTTGGTGGTTAGATCAATCAGAGTCTATTACCTTTTAGCCAGGGTTATTATCTGCGATGATCTCATTCTGTTAAATAAATTCACCAGTGCTTGTCAGGAACGCAGGACTGTTCTAATAGGAAAGTGCAGATATTTATTTAATCTAGTTACCAAAGCTGAAGTCCAAGATGTTTCCCTTGCCTCTGAAAACAACTTCCTTGTTCATTGTTCATTATTAATCAAGTTATCAGGTAATTTTTAAACTGTTGAGTAATTTATACTATTTTAGTGGGAAAAAAGGAGAAGTGTTCAAAAAGTATTCTAAAAATACAAAACATTTTTAAAAGTTGGTGATTAAACAATAACTGCAAAAGGTTTTGTAAGAATTCTGGCCTCATCATCTTTCTGTGCATTGGAAGCTAGTATTACAGGCATAATTATGCTTCATGTTTACAGCATATAGATTCTTCAGAGAAAATATAGCCCCTTGAAGAAAAAAACTAGAACAGGTTATTCTCTTAATGCACGGGCCAAAAATGACCTAATTTCTCCATAAGAGAGTCCAACAGTAATAACTTCCAAAGGATTTTCTTGCAAAAAAAGAAAAAAAGTATCTTTTTCTATTCTTCTTAATATTATCTTTTCTGATTATTTAAAATATAGCCTGTCTTATAGTCAGTAAATGTGTACTTTGGCTACAATCTAAAATCTACTTCAGGGGTTGGAGTTTTTAACAGATAACACTTTTTGATAGATACATCTAATATTTTTTTTCCTCTAACAACAATGCATATTTGTATACTAAAATAGTCACACTAATGTACCTCACTAGTCTAAAGACTAAGTTACCCAAGCCTATACAACAAAAGTTAATTTTATTCCAAAAAAGAGCTAATATCATCGCAAAGGAAGTTATGCGCATGAGTGATAAACTATGGGTTGGTCAGTGCTACCTGCCTTTAGAGACTTGACAATGAAAAGTAGTTTTCATTTATGTGACTTTGGATCTGCTGAATATTTCTGAAACAAGAAATCATCGTACTGTTTAACTATAAGATCATCTTGCAACACTTCAGGACACGCAACAATGGACTCCATACGCTCCCCCCCCCCAAAAAAAAATTGTTCACTCTGATATTCAAGTTCTTGTATCTGGAAAATATTTACTTCATCTTTTATATGCTACTTACTATTTACCTGAAAAATTTGGACTTGTGGCAATAAGCTAAGTATTTTCAATTGAAATAAAGGTAAAGCAGTAAAGAAATCAAGATGACTTATATTCCCCCTTCTCTCTAAAGAATAATATATTTACTCCAAAAAAAAAGGAAAAAAAAAATTCTACTACCTCATATATTGTCATTTTATGAGCAGTCCAAAGTCAGTTCTGCCAAACACAAAAGCATTAGGTTGGAAAAGGGCCATTTAGTCAGCCTGGTTCATGTAAAGCCATTTTAATAGCTCTTGAGCAGAAGAATCAACTCCTGGTTAGCAACATAAAAGCCAGCAACAAATAGGAAAATGAATATATCCCAGTGTGCAGACCCCTCGCTGGAAGCAAACAGAGTTCCAGTCAACTTTGAACAAATCTGCCTCCTTCGCCAGTCATTACATGAGTCAAAGTCAATGGCCTTTTCCAGCACTATGACAGTTGGCACAGGTGGTTTTAATCGGCGTGTTTTTTTCACAACTGTTAAATATAATTCCAAAACAAATAGGCATTGAAAATGTATTTGTTTTTAAACTACTCAGAGTATTTCACTTAATCTATACTAATTTTTTAGCACTCTCCAGAGGTTTCCCATATTTCAATTACACAATCATTACAAAAATCATTACTCCACGTCATTATTCAGGTACTAAAAGTGAGAACGTCTTCCAGATTGTAAACTGAGACGTTAAAGCAGAAATGTTCTCAAGATAATTGTGAGACGTTCGCTCTTTGAATTACAATACATATGCGACTTGCTATTTAGGAAGTTTAATTTTTTTGAAAAGAATGAGAACATTCTAAAAATCCTTATTTTCTCCTGCCTTCCGCCTCCACTCCTTATGAGAGCTTGGCAAGATGGGGCCCCACTTTGACAGGCGTGTCCCGCACATCACCACATCTCTTCAAGTGTATCCGAGACTTCAAGACGAGAACCATGTAACAGGCCCCATCTTTCCGAACAATGGCACGAAAACCTTCTCTACGTCCAAAGACTTTCAGGCACGTGATGGCTAGAATTAGTCGATGTTAGAGCAAGGCCGCATCTTTCTTTAAGCCCGGGGCCTGACGCCGTGCTGTAGCCTTATAAATACTCAGAAAATATTTACTGACTGAATGAATGGCTGGCAGATATTACTGTACTTTAATTTCAGGAGATGGGGGAGGGGGTAGCCTGCCATCACTGACTTAAGGAATAAAGCAACGCTCAAGACTCACGCAAAGTCCACGCATATGAAGGCAACCGTCTGCTCTGCACTGGATTTTTTCACCATTCTCTGTCATCGTGATCTGTGCAAATCACGTCAGCTCTCTGAGCTTTATCTTGATCACCTATAAGATGGGAGGAACAGGAATGCCCTACGTGCCTGAGTGTCAAGCAAGATGCTCTCTGTGTGGAAGGTGGCAAGGTTTTAATGCCATGTAGAACACAGTCGTGTGCATGCTCATCCTTTGTTCAGAAAGACAGTGGTGGGTCTTGCAAAATTCGAAAACCATCAATAGAAATATTTTACTAAATATGCTGAGCTAATGGTAGAAATTTAAAAATATTGCTTTGTAAATTTTTAAATCATAACATTTAGAACAAAATGTAGTTTTCTGGAATTATGAAGATCAACTCTCAGGAAATTCCATTGGAACCATATTTGCAAGGAAACATTTTTAATGTGACTTAACTATTTAAGTAGAAACCTAGCAAAACACTATGAGACACTCATGCGATGTGATGCAGCCTAAATAAAAGCACACTTGACTGTGCTAATACTTTAACTAAAGAACATTTCACACCCGAAGTCCCCCCCAGGAATGGTGAACTAACATCCTGACTGGGAATGTCACTGGCGATGGCCTTCCGCCGCCAGTCACCTGTGGGAGCTCGCGCCCCCTCCCCAGAGAAGCCCCCATCCAGTGGCTGGGCCACACAGGGCCCCTCGCACTGCCTCGGGCAGCTCTGACGCGCCCCCTACGCGCCAGAGCCCCCACAGTCACATCTCGGCTCCTCCCGCAGCCTGGGTCTGTGTGTTTCGCTTCCAAGCTGTGGATCTCAGCACCGCTCCCTGGGAAACCTCCCGCGTCCGCTCTCCGTCTCAGAGTCCGCTTCTCACGGAGCGCAAGTGGCAGCGGCTCTCAGGACGTGTGGAGTCACTGTTGCAAGTAGAAGCCACTGCGTGTTCCCAAGACTGCACGACAGTCGCACCCACGCAGTGTCTCACCTCGGTTTTCCATGGCACCTTA
This sequence comes from Eonycteris spelaea, assembly GCA_003508835.1. NCBI lineage: Eukaryota > Metazoa > Chordata > Mammalia > Chiroptera > Pteropodidae > Eonycteris > Eonycteris spelaea. Next base: position 316,254 of record PUFA01000150.1, read on the forward strand.
GCCCCACGAAGCACTCGGACACTCCTGTTGTATCGTGGTCTCTGAAACAGCCCTGGGGAGAAGGCCGAGCAAAGAGTGTCACCCGTTTCAAATACGAGGAACTGAAGACCAGAGAAGCTCGAAACTCGACCGGAGTTGCTTCAGCCCGTGAGTGGGCAGGTGGTAGGTCAGTGGTTGGTCATTCACTTGGTGCCAAAACTGGAAGCTTACCTTGATTTTCTGGTTTTTCATCCAGGTCTTACTCGACCGTACACCGTTTTTCCTCAGGAAAACTAAATCTGTGTTTGGGGTTCTTATCCCGTGTAACTAGTATTTCATGACTCATGGACAATTTTAGGAGTTCATTTTGAAATATCTTAAAAGCCCTTATGAAACCTGCCAACACCCTTAAAAATCAAGATACTTGAATTGGAAGTAAGTGTTCTATGGTTAGAGATGATTTCTTTCCATGTTTTTTTGCTGTTGCAAAATCTTGGAGTTTTATTTCCTGACTAATCCTTACTCATAATAAAGTGCTTGTTTGGTACCTTTAGGATGTGCTTCTAAAACAAAAATAAAATAAAAACTAATGTTTATTTTCTTCATTTTGTGAATGATGAAACCAGGCTCTAAACTGTGTATGATGACTTGGCCCCAAGTAGTTTTATACATGCTATCTTAATCCTACAAACTCTGTGCCTTTTTATTCAAATTCTTGTAGGGATCTAATTCTCAGTGGCTTGGAAGGTTTTTGTTTGTTTGTTTGTTTGGGGTTTTGTTTTTGTTTGGTCTTTGAGTAGCTCCTAGTAGAAGGAGCTTAAACAACTGGTTTGAAAAAAAGGAAACATTCATCTCAATACAGTAACAAAATGCTCTGGCCCTTAATTCTTAGCTCAGTGATTAAAATCAAAAGTGAATGATCTTCTCGAGCAGATATCCTGTAGCAAGAAAATTTTCAAAGATATATTTTCCTGACAAAACTCTGCCTTGTTTTTGAATGTCCAGCTGTCGCAGTCTTTCTGAGTAATTCAATCCACAGTGGGATGTGGAGTAGCCTTTTTAAATGAGCAAAAAGTGGGAGAGCAAAGCGCAGTGGTGGCAGGGCTCAGGAGAGCCAGTCGTTGTCCTGTAACTAATTTAGGGAACTTAACGGAAGACGTCCAGGGGATGTGAGGACACCAGCTGGCGGGTGATCCGAGGGACTCTGAGGTGTTTATAGAGACCGGAGTGATGTGATCAGATTGGGATGTTCCACACCTTTTTCCAATAATGACACAATTAAAAGCCATTATAAAACGAAAACCTTGGTTTTCCAGGCAACATTTAGATCACTTAGACCGAAAGCGTCCATTTTCAGACTCTCTGTTATGAGCACTAGGCAAGTAACCTCAGTCTATACAAAACATAGCTTAGAAACGAAGTTCCTTCATGTTTCGGTGCCTAAAAGTTCACTTCCAAGGAAAATATCTTACTTGAAATGATGTCATTTGTCTTAGATTTAGTCTAGCGCTTTGTAATCATTCGCTGGAAGGTCTTAGTAGAGATCATTTCCATAATCATCCGAGAGTAAGCAAGCTCTTTGTATTAAATGTCAACGTTCTTAAAATGACAATTGCTTGAAAGCCACGATACTCAGCAGCATTAAATAACTTGTCCTGTATTGGGACAGTCTAAAAAGCAGTAAGAATTGAATGCAGACTTGAAAAAAGCCTGGGCCTTTGTTCAGCGCAGAAGGTCTTTGCTACTCAAAGCTCAGTCTGTGGACCAGACTCTTGACTTGGGAGCTTATGAGAAATGCAGAACCTCAGGCCCCAGCCCAGACTCCATGAGTCAGAAGCTGCATGGGAGCGAGCTCCCAGGAGACTTGCATGCACATCAAGTCAAGAGGCCCTGCGAGCATCTGCTTCATCACCTCTTACATATGACTTGGTACCTGTTCACAGGGTCGTTGTGTTCTAGATCGCTCTCCTGTAAAAGCCCGTTAAAACCACAGTAACAAATGACATGGGAGCTTCGTGATCACCCGTGGCCCAGGAGTCTGGGACCTCAGTTTCTGATCCTTGTTCGATACGCCGAAGTCCTACCACCTGTACCACCTGCATCAGCCCACTAGACTTCCCATCTGGAGGAGCCAGAAGCACAAATAGGATCTGAAACTTAAGAGCTCAAAACTCTGGTCCAATATGTTTTCCCGTGTTTATTTTTCATCATTTCCTCTTAAGAGTTTTATAATCTAATGACAACAGCTTTCTACCACTTTCTTAAAAAGCCTTGCATTCTTGTGCCACTGGGCCTTTGCTCATGCCCTACCCATCACCTGAAATGATACTTACTGCTTTAAAAAATCCAGTTACTCTTTTAAAGATCAGATTATATGTCACCTGTAAAATGGCCCTGATCTGACCAAGTAAAAATACCCTCCTCTGCACCCCAATAGCAGTTTGGTTATACTGGTCATTTAACAAATGTCGCATTACAGAGCTAATTGTTTATCTTAGTCTCTTCCTTGTAACTGCGTATTTCCTAAGGACAGGGACGGTGCCTTATGTTTGTAAATGTAACGTGTATCATAGTCATAGATGGTTCTAGCAGTAATTATTTGTGAATTGACTTGAAATATTATTACCGTGAACGTAAAGGAACTGTCCAAATTCCGTTGTCATCTGAGCATTTGGTTGTAATACATTTTTTCCAAGACCAACATATAGCTTGTCGTCAACTAGAGATTTTTAGGATTATAAAATTTTGGAAGAGATTTGACACCAAGGCATATAACAGAAGCCACCAAAGTTCATATTTAAAAGCAGGAGAGTGCATACGGAAGGGGAAATCTTCTATGAAGCTGCGAACTTGACTTTCTCTTCTGAGTAAGACTTTACAGGCAGAGAGGTAGGCCCATGAGCTTCAGTGCTTTCAAAAGAGAGCAAGTTATTATGAGTAATTTACCAAAACCTCATTTCTATTTCGAAGGAAACATGGGGTTTGGGAATTCAAATCAGAAGATTTGTGTTCACGTTCCTAATAACTTCAGATTTTTTCTTTAGTATCCTCTTTGGCAGGAAATGGTCCAAATCATTGTACCTCCCACCTATGTAAACTAAAGATGATAATACCAGTCTCACCTGTTTCATAGGGACTTTATAAAAATCAAAAGAGGTTGCATGCAAAATCACTTTAGAAAACGTAACCAATGAGATTTACTGAATAATTGCAAAAACCTAACTCTATCCTAGGTGAAACCACGCCTATGAGTGAACATTTTTTCTCCCTACCAGAAAGGTTGCTGTCATTGTTGAAATAAATTGAGACTGGAAAATGCTTTTGGTAGCCTCTTAAGGGAGATTCTTAAAAGTATGTTTATCCTAAACATGAGCAACATTTTGGGTGCTCAGATATTTTACATGCACGCCCGAGGCTGTCGAGGCAGGTAGTTAGAGAAAGGCTTGAACGCTCATCAGATGCTAATCACCAGTGAACGAGGTACTTCACTTCCTGTCTTCCCGAAGTTTCACAGAATAGTGGGGATGCAAACAAGTAAAGAGAATTCTCAAACCCCCATACAGGACGTCCTCACTTCATGTCCTCGGTAGGTTCTGAGACTTTAAGCGAAACAATGTATAATGAGACCAGTTTTACACAGGCTCATTGTTATAAACAAGAGGTAAGTTTCTTTGGTAACTTATCACCATTAAGATGAAATGACACCGAACCAGAGGACGTTATCTGAGGACCTGCTGTATTCCTGTTTTAACTTTATGAGAAAGGAAAAAGTGTTAAATGTTGATAGTCCATACATTTCTAAACTGACAATTAAGATGCACAAAAAATCAGAGATGGCAACCAGAATTATAATAGATGTCCAAAGGACACTTGGGAGAAGACCAAGGTCAGCCAGAGGTGGCCACTGCTGATTTTGAGTCTGTGGTGTTCCGATAGGACCCTGTACTCCAGGCGTCCTTGTCTGCCTTCTTCATGACCTGCTTTATGAATGGTTTTTAATGCACATGTTTATTTGGAAAGACTCAAGGAAAGAGAAAAAACAGGATACGACTCCATTGCGTATTTTCCTTAGTTTAGGTCCTAGCGTGACTCTAATTAGATGTGTGATTTTGGACAAATCACCCTCAGTTTGCTCTCTGAAGGAGTATAGGCTAAATAAGTTATTATTCCCCCCCCCTTATTCTAATATTCTTTCTCTAAATAGGAAGTTGGTATGGAAAAAGTAGAAGAAAAATTTTAAAGTGCTATAATAAATAAAGGATATGGGTTGCCTAGAACATCTAAAAGTAAACTTTTGAACATCATTATCACAAAGATAACAAAAATATTATTTCTCATAAAGTATGTTTATTCTTTTTTATCATAATTACTAAAATATATTTATGAATCCCTAGCAAATCACCTCCAGAAACACATTGTACATGATATCCCAGATAAAATGAAAATGTTTTCCACTCCTTTTCTAGAACTCCGAGGATGAATTTAATTCATGCAAAATGTTTTAAGATAGCTAAGTTCAAAAGGAGTTCAAGCGAGAGCCGCAGGCAGAGCCCACGGAGGCTGGGCGGCCTCGGCCTTTGAGAGACGGGTCCGCTCCCTTCCCGTCGGGGAACCGATGCCTTTTCCAGGTGACGTGGGAGGCCTGGTCCTCACCGCTGTCTCCAGGCCACTTTTCTAGAATCCCTCTGCAGTGGGCTGTCTTCCTTCTGAGACAGAAGGCGCTTGCACGTCTCCCGATGCATCCTGGCCGCGGGGGGCACTTGGTCCCTGGACGCCCTCGTGGACTCGCACGCCCTGAGAGCCGGGAGGTGGCCGGGAGGTGGCCGGGAGGTGGCCGGGAGGCCCGGCTCAGTCCTCTCCGCTGCCGTCTGCTCTGCCACACGGCTCCTGCCACCGCCCTCTGCTTGACCTCATGCTTTCAGGAGAGCCCACCGGCCACTGGTCACTGTCCGCTGCCCGGTCAGTGCCGCAGTCCACCCCGTTGCCGTCTTGGCTCGCCCTCTGCTAGAGAGCGTGAAGCCACTTAGGCCCCCTGTGCGAGTGGGTTCTTTGGTTGAAAGTTAATCTGAAGTAATTGGTGGTTTGTGGTCAAAAAGCAGGCGGCCTATAACTGGAACACCTTTGGAGCCCGAGGCGGACCCGGGGCCGGGGAATAGCAGAGCACGACGGACAAGCCAGGGCACCAGCCGTCAGGCTTCTGAGCAGAGCATCTCAGCACCTCAGCTCGCCTTCAGAAACTGCTTGCGGAGAACTCAGATGTCAGGAGGTCGCATTTGACTTGCATTGCTTTCGCCAAAAGTAGCGTGTTCTGAGATCCCCAGTGGCCAGCCCTTCTTATTAAAAACAAATCCCATAAAATTGGTAAAACACATTTAAAAGTACATTTGACTGCAGAGGCAAATCTCTCAGTATCAATAAGTCTCGTTTTCTAAACGGATTGCCCCCGAAGGGACTGAGGGGTGAGCAGCGGTGGGTCACTTACCGAGGCGTCTCCGCGGAGGCTGACACCTGTGAGCGCTGTGCTTCAGCGGCCAGTGTCGGGCCGGTGTCCAGTGTCCGGCGTCGGGCCGCAGTGCAGAGCAGGGACAGCCGCTCCGTTACGCGCAGGCATCTGCTGACCGGCGCACCGTGGTCCAGTCGCAGGTGGACAGTGACCGATGCTCCTCGAGAGCCCTTGCTCCGCCTCGGCTTCTTCTGGTAAGAGCGCCCTGACCGTGGTGCGGCCGGGGCCGCGGACCGCCAGCTCAGGGTGGCCGCGCGTGCCGCTCCTCCACGCGTGTCCGTGAGGACCAGCGGGAAGCAGGAGGCAGGGATGGGCACCAGGCTGCGCACGCCTGTGCAGTCCGCTGCCTGCTTAGAAGCCACTCTTTGCCCAGAGTCACAGTCTATAATCGTGGAAGTGTGGCTCGACCCTGCAACGTTAAAGCACGCGGGGAAAAGACAGTTTGCACAGGCCTTGGGGTGAGTCCCAGTTGGGCTTGACTTTGGCCTCCCCACATCCCACATGCACCCACTCTCTTCCTGTCGTGGCCCTGACAGCAGCTGGTGAAGAAAGAACTGTGGGACTCCGCGTGGTCCTTCAGGATGGAATAAACGGATGGCTGGGGTGAGCGACCCCCTCTCATCATTTCCGTCTTCGTAACGGCATGCAGTGGCGTGCAAGGCGGTGGGCTGCCTTCAGAAACCAGCTCACTGCAGTCTGCCACGTGGCTGTGTGCGTCCAGACTCAGCGGGCTGACGGAAGCGAGGAAGAAATGGCATTTTAAAGGGACTGCACTTGACCACTTACCATTATTTAAACAGGTCCTGCCGTTACTTTTCAGACGAGAAAAGGATTGGAAGCTTCCATTTCTTAATGTCATTCAAACATCTGCGATAGACTTTCTACCAATTGGGTTACAAGCCAGAGAGCCAAGTGGTGGATGCCGGTACCAGTCAGGGGGCCCAGTAAACTGCCCAGAGGAGATAGTTGTCTTGCCACAGACATCTGCATTTTTCGTCCAGGGTTTCTGGGGCCGTGGAGCACAGCCTGGGCTGGCCCCGGGCATCACGTGGGCGCGTCTGAGAATACTGAATACTCCCTCGCAGCCGCGGAAACTCTCATTTAATTATTCCGGGGTCTGCACTGGTCACCGTGATTTTTAACCACCACTTCACCCCCAAGCGATTGTCACCTCAGTCTGGCTCCAGGATGCCTGTTCTAAACTGATCAGACTCGGTAGCTGGAGGGGGCGCACAGGAGACCTCCCCGTGCGATTTAATCAGAGGAGCAGATTCGGGCCGTTCGTTCCGGTGGGTTCAGGCAGTTCCCTGGGCCGTGGAAAATGGCTCAGCGGTCCTCTGCCTCTTTGTTCCTACCCTTCCGTTGGCTCTTCCAACATCTCATTTCCTCTCATGTTCATACCTTTCCGTAAAGGCAAAGGTCCTTTTTAATATCTTTTGGGGGGAACATCATCATGTTTGATCTCATTTCCGTCCATGTTAGTTTGGCTTCATTCTGCCATTCCACCCTTTGGAAAGTGTTTCTGGGACGGTCATTATTCTCCTGCTAGATTTACATCGTTGGCACACAGTGTCACTTTGGGAGAACGAGGTGGGGCAGGACACTCTTGTTTTCCCCGTTGATGCACACCTCCTAGGGTCACTGAGACTCTCTGTAGGCTCTAAACGTGAAAAGCATTGACTAGCTCCGTCCCCCTGGTCTGCCGACCGCACTGCACAAACAGCTGAGCCTCCTGGTCTCCCTGTCTCCTTCCGTCTGTCTGCTGGGCACGCACAGTGTGGATCACATGAGGTGTGATGAAGACCTTGGTGTGTGACTTGGAAGTTAGGAGAAAACACAGACGATTTGTTAGAGAAGAGAATGATCTGGCACAGAAGTGCAAAGTCAATTAGGAAATTAAAACCCAGATGCTAGTGCCAGTTATAATATACCCAGTGGACTCACTTGGAGTCCACTTTAACAAGTCCAGAGGTGAGCCCCCTCTCCTGGCATTTACTGGCCTTTTTAGAAGAAGCTGGGGTGCAAGGGCTGATGTCAGACCAATAACTGCGTGTATGACCCAGCAATCTCGGGACCAGGGCTCCAGCAAGGAAATAGCAGAGAGAGATTAGGCATTAAATGCAGGAAGGGGCCATTTTTCTGTTGTTTTCACATTCATTTGCACTTGAACAAAAGTTGTTTATTGTTTTAATAAAACTACACTCACACATGTAGCCATGGCATGGGCTCTGTCAGCATTTCCATGGTAACCTTCGCTTTCAGGGGGTTTTAACTCAGCCATAAAACTTCCTCTGGGTTAAAATCTGGCATCCGAAATAACTTGGAATCTCTAAGGCTCAGCCATGAAGGAAATAGTTGTGTGTGACTGTGTGTTTATGGACCTTTAAAAATACATTAATTTGCTAATTCTTCAAGAAACGCCATAAAAGAGTTTCCCTCTAATTTGTAAGTGTTAATTTTTAACTCCAAATTTTATCTGTATCCCATTAAAGGTAAATTCATTTAAAATGCTTTATTCAATGTAAGATAGAGATATCTTTCTCTTTATCTTGCCTCTTTATCTCTTTTCCTGTCGCTTAATAACAGCGCTTACGAAGTAAAGAGATTCTAATTTCTTTCTGGTTGCATAAATCCAGTTTCATTACCCCGCCGTCAAAGCTTATCTAACTTTTGTGTAGCTAAGTCTGTGTATCTAATAGTATCCACAACACAGAGCAGGATGTGGCACTGGCTTCTGAAATCTGCCATCTGTTCATCTTTTCTCTTAATCATTTATAAAAGATATGAGTTAAGTCAACGTAGGAAGAGTCCATGAGCGATTCAGGAGATGGGGCAGGGTGGGAACTGGAAATAGTTTGAAAATTTTAGTCTTATCTCTCTCTCTCTCTCCCACTGACTTTATACAAAAACCCTAGCAAATTTCATAACATGTCTGGAAATTACGTTTTTCACTTATCAAAAGGTTACATTTGGACTGTGGTCTCTCGTCGTTGACACTCTCTAAGAACAGAGAATGCAATGACGTTGGTCCTTCTGTGCCCTCCAGTTCCAACTCCCAAATACTCCTCCTACGTGTGGGAAATTCCATGACAGGTGGCAGGCAGGACCATACCTGGAGGGGAGGCAGTTCCAGCAGTTGGGGGAAAGACCGTGTTTCAGTGGAGTGAACCAGGGTCTCAGACCTCTACAGCTTTGCACTCGTTGAGAGAATGCTGCAAAGTTCAAGGCCAAAGGTTATTTGCTGCCCTTATAGCAGCCCCAAACCCAACACTTGCTGTGGGCAGGGTCTTACAGAGCTGACGCTGGAGGTACAGTCCTGAGCAGACTGCTCCCGAGATGATCTTGGCCACTCCTCCTCTTTTATCCTGATGGCTTTCTTGGACATGGTTCTACAGCATCTCCATTAATGCCATGAACGATCTAATTTTCTTGTAATGTAGTTTTTTTCTTAACATCACCAGAATTATGTTGGCATATATTTTTTGTAATCAAGCACGATATAACTAACATATAACCAGAATGAACAGAACTTTTTCCAGAGCACATTATTTTCTTTAGAAGGCATGTAGGATTTCACAGGCAGAAGCAAGATATTATTTATCTTTATATCCTGCTAGCATCTAGACACTAAAGAGAAATCCTTTTTTTTTTTTTTTTTTTTTTTAGGACATTGCATTAGAGTTCACCAATTATTGACATATGTGGTGCCTTTTAAATTTTTACTTCATTTATTTACGTTACTTTTTTATTCTGGTAGTTACAGTATTTTTCAAAAATACTAAGCAGCAAAGAGTCTTAGACGTCGCAGGTGGCATTTGTCATGGAAAATGCCAGGATTTGCACAGAGCGAGTCAGCGTGGAGCCACACCCTTCTGTGACCTGGGGATGTACATGTCATCTCCTTAACGCCCTCGTAACTCTGTCTAAACGAGGCAGTGTCACCCGCTTGAAAGATGCAGAAGCAGAATCAGGGAGATTTCTGTGTCTTGACCGCACCGCCCAGGTGATTCCCAGACCAGGTCTTCAGACTCCATGTCCGTTGCATTGCGTGGCAGAGCAGCCTTGCAGGAGAAGGCGGGGGCTGGTGCCGAGCGGGGAGCCACGGTGCTCGCTGAGCACGGAGGCTTCCTCATTCAGGGTTGCTCAAGAGCCATCTTCTGTACAGTGTCTCGGTAAAAGGAACAGAGGATTTGGAGTCAAAAGATTGGAGTCTTAACGTGACCACAAATACTTACTATTTGTGGAACTGATAGTAATTTAGTCCAGGTTGACATTTTTTAATCTGCAAAAGGAAGATAAGCCTCACGATAAGGGAATTTTATGAAAAGTACTTTGGGGAAAAAGTCAACAACTCTCAAAGTGCAGCTGCAGCGCCGGCATCAGCTCGCGGAGCTGAGAAGCTTGGCTTAACAGCCACCTGTCTTAAGTTGACAGGTGAGAGATGCCTCCAAGAGTCGCCTGTTGGGAGCATGGACAGAGGGAAGACTTCTAAGCTAGCCTCGTCACAGAAGCGATGAAACGATCTGCCTTTGCTGTTTGAAGTTTCCAAACCGTGCCGTTTTTCTGTCCTGTCAGTAATGAGAGAGCTACGTAAAATCCGCTGCTGGGTCGTGGACTTGTCCGCGCTTAGTTCCGTCATCTTTTGCTCTGTGTATTTTGAAGCTATGTTACTAGGTGTGTGCAAATTTAGAATTGCTATGTCTTCCTAGTCGAGTAAATATTTTATCATTATGAAGTGAATTTCATTATCTCTGGCTATTTTTGGCTTGAAGCCTATTCGTCTGGCATTAATTTCGCTCTTATCAAATTTTTATAATCTTCACATAGTATTTTTTCTGTCCTTTTACTTTTAAACTTTTCTGTGTTCTTACGTTTAATGGTACACAACTATGCTTATGTATAGTTTTTAAATCCAGGCTGACAGCCTGTACCTTTGATTTGTGCATTTAGTGTGATTATTGGTATATTTTGTTTTATATATACCACCTTACTATTTGTTTCTATCCTTCCTCTCCCAGGTTTCTTTATCTCTTGCCTTGTATTTTACTATGTTATATATAGTATTTTATCATTTCTTGTTATATTTCATTTTCTATTAGCTCAGTAGTTACTTTGCTCTTTGAACGCATGCACACGCGTGTGTGGGGTGTGTGTGTGTGTGTGTGTGTGTGTGTGTGTGTACGTGAACATTGCCCTGTCAATAACAGCCATTAGCCGTGGGTGGTTATTTAAATTTAAATTAAAGTCCTATTGACAGCACTACAGAGATTACAACATCCATTTCTTAACTGAGATAAATTAGCGGTGTTAGCACGTTACAATATTCCCTTTACTTCCCCCCTAAATCATTTGCTATTATTTTTGTTCGTTTTAATTTAATATGTATTTTAAGCCCCACAGAATATCATTATAGTTTTATATCACCAACATTTACTCAGATTTACCTGTATATCTACCTTTTCTGTCGCTCTTTCTTTTCACTATATCTGAGTATTTATCTATTTTTCTCCTGCCTGAATACCCTTACATGTTTCCGTTAGTGTGAATGTATTGCTGCTAAGAAACTCAGCTTTGTCTGAAAATGTCTTTATTTCACCCGTATGAAGGATATTTTTTCTGGATATAGAATCCTAATTGCCAGTTATTTTCTTTCAGTACTTTGAAGATATTCCATTGTTTTCAGGTTTCCATTTTATTTTTCTGTTGAATCAGCCCTTGGGTCTTATTGTTGATCCTTTGATGGCAGTGTGCCTTTTCCCATGTCTGATTTTAAGATTTTCTTTTTTTATATTTTTTAGACATTTTAGTATGCTGTGCGATTTGTTTATTTGTTTAAATATCGTGATTTGTTTATTTGTTTAAATATCGTGACATGGTTTTCTAATTCTTTTTAAATTCATAGATTTTGTATTAATTTTGAAAAATCTTCAGTCCTTACTTCTTCAAATATTGTATCTACCCCCATTTTTTCTCTCATTTTAACTCAGTAATTCAAGTTGCATGAATGTAAGATTTTTTTTTTCAATATTCCTTTAGCATCCAATGTCCTTTTTTGTATTTTCCAGCTTTTTTTTTTTTTTTTTTTTTTTGGTCTCTACTTCAGTCTAAACATTTTTTTTCCGGTTTATCTTCTAATAATCTAATTCCCTCTTCAACTGTCTCTAATATGCTGTCATACTCATCCTAAGATGTCTTAATTTCTGTTGTTATGTTTCATTCTGGAGTTTTTACTAGATTTTTTTAAATGCTTTTTCATCTTTTGCTGACATTTTCAACTTTTATTTTATTTCCTTGAACACACTAAGCATGGTTATTTTAAAGTCCAGGTCTGTCAACTATCATTTGTTTGTCCTGTGAGTCCATTTGTATAAGAAGTTATTTTTCTTGGTTTGGAATTATTTCTTGTCTTTTCATATGATCATGTAATCACTTGAACTCCTGGCTCTGCAAAAGTCTATCAAAGTAAACAGACTTCATCTATGATATGTGTCCTCTCTAATTTATGTTCTTATTACCAGAAACTGGGGGGGAAAGGCAAGTGTCTTGCAAATGTTCCTTTCTCTGTTCAAATGGACTTTACATGAGAATTATTTGCTACCACTTTGCACATGTTTCCAAATGATTTGTCTCATTTTTTCACTTATTCTCTACCTCATCATTTCTTTTTCTTTACAAATACAGATAAATATCTACCATCCGAATAGCCTTGCTATTATAGTAGACAGAAAGGGAACTATAGTTAGTGCTGAGGTAGATTTTCACTTTGGGATAAGAAATTTTAATTGTCCTTAATGATTTTCTCTTACATGAATTATCACTAGCTTTAAAGATCTCGCTCATGTTTGTTTTTTTTTTTTTTATCATCTGAAAAAAACAGAGAAAAATATACCAAGAACCTTCCTTGAGGAAAAGGTGGAAGCTCCCCAGTGTGACGCCTTTATACATGCAGTGTAGTGCATAGTACCTCATCTGATTCTCTACAGCTACTTACCCTTCCTCTTTGAACAATTTACCTTTGCTTTTTGAAGGTTCCTGAGAACATTTAAAAAATACAGTGTAAGTAGGGGCCATCACTGAATGAGCATCAAGGTCAAAACCACAACATACCAATCCACATTTGATGGCAAAGTCCCTTCTAAATCAGTCATCTTCTGGCTCACTGTGTTTTCTTTCATTTAATCGGTGTCACAAAACTTCCTCTTACTTTTTTTCCTTTCAATTTTGTCTCTTGTCTGTAAATTCCATAGTGCAAAGATCAGGTTTTCTAAATTTAGGGTTTCACATGTGCAGTCCTCATTGCTAAAGGAGAGTGAAATGGGCCACTTTCTTGATATTTTGCCTTTAGGCAAACAGCCAGGACTAAAAAGTTGTACCTGGAGCTTCTCACAGCCTTGTCATAGCATCGGGGACAGCCTGCACGGTCCCGTGCGTGCTCCCTCCCCCTCCTCCTGCACTCCAACTCTCTCCTGTTTTCCGTTTCTCTTGCCACCATTTTGAATTGCTTTAATATTGTCTCTTCATGTCATACTGCCACTCTTTTAAGTTCACACTTTCAACCTAACTGACGTGCCGAGTCTTTTTCCCATTGTACACGTGGTCCCACAGCTGTCTCCCCCTGTGGAGGGTCTGGGCAGATAATCAGAAAACCATTCCTGAACCTTCTTTCCTCCTGTCTTTCCCGTTCTAAGTCTGGGTAATTAGAGAAAATATTGCCTCCCTTACAAAATTTCCCAACATATTTAAATCCTCCCTACATATATGTCTCACTAGATGCTTTCTGGAGCCAGAATGTTAAGAAATCTGAGGTGAGGGGCTTAATAAATATTTGTCGAATGAGTAATATATTTTCATTCATAATAGGTGCATAATGCCTCGAATGCACAAGTACAGTGTTCCAGTCAGGAACAAAAGGTCTGGGCCTGGTCCCTCTAACTTGCCCACATTTACCTTCACACCCACAGTTTGCCAGTACATTCCTCAACTAAACTGTAATGCCGAATTCTTCTTTTAGCTAAGCCATCTCAAACAGACATTGAACTTCTGGATGAGGCAGTTTCCTTCCTGGCCTACACAGAGGTATTCTTTCAAAGGAAGCCATCTGTTCTCAATTCTTTTCCACATATTTTTTTTTTCCATATGCAGCGTCCATTGCCCCAGTCTTATAACTGACATCATTTACTTCATTCCTGGCCCTGAGGTCATCCCTCTGAACCTCGTTTAGCTAGCGAGCTGCCCTTCACGTGGTATGCAGCCTAACTATTCGGGAAGGTCTCTTCCCCTTTGGAACTTCCGTTCCTTTTCCTGGTTACGTGTAAAATTAAGATAAATAACCAGATACTGAAATGTCCCTCCCCGTCCTATAACTTTACTTCCAGGGCCACAGGAGCCCATGTGCTTCAAATAAGACCGTATGAGAGAAAATGTGTACTGGGACAGTTGATTGTAATGTGCTACATGACGAGTTGTAATTCTTACCTGCTGAGAAGAAACCAAAACTCAGGACTTCAGGACTTCAGGAACCATAGAAGAGTATTAAATTTTCTCTAACACATTAGCCTCAGGAATACTCATTACAAATAAGAGTAGGGGCTTAGTATAATCTAGTATTTGTTGAGTATTTACTAAATGTCAGGCACTCTTAATTCCTGTGTGTGTGTGTGTGTTGTGTGTGTGTGCGTGTGTGTGTGTGAGATCTTGTTCACTCCTCACAAAAACCCTAAGATGTAGGGGTCGTCTTTGTTTTACAGTGAAGTAAACTGAGGATTAGAGAGGTGACTCACCTAACATCTTGGCATTGTTAAATGATGAGATTGAAATGAGTCTGTCTCTAAACCCAGTACTTATCAAACCACGCTCTTAACTGCCATGCCACAGTACTTCAAGAAAATGAAACGCACCTTGGTTAAATGTGAGCAGAGTAAGGAAAATGGAGAGTCACACTGACCAGCTAGAAGGCGCCGGGCCCCCGGGGAGTGGGGGCGCACTCACAGACTTGGAATGCTTCATAGCCCCAAATCTACATCCAGTATTTTTTTTCTTTCGATTCTCTAAAAATAAAACGTTTTCGGTGTCCATCACTGGGAGCGTTTTGGCAAGTCACCCTTTCACTCTGTGCTCACAGGCTGTATCTTTGTGGAACAGAGGGAAACCTCGCGCTGAATAACACAAAACTTTTTTGGTAGAATTCTCATTAGATGTAAAAACACACACACACACAATGAACACGGCATGTTATGTATTCACAGCTGGCTAGAGTATAAAATTTTATATGGAGAAGGAAAAACCCTATAAAATCTTATCTTCAAATGGCTCAAAGAACAGACAATGGCTGTTCTTGTTCTTTTTACAATACTTTATTGTTCTACAGAGTTTTGCTGTGAAGTAAGTTGCAATATCTGGATATCGAAGTAGAAATTCAAGCTCTGACTCAAAAAATAATGACCTTAGCCTTGTCGCCAGCAGCGGCCTACCATATAGGTATTTCATTGTCATCCCAACCTTCTACGTTTGAGCTCTCGGGGCTCTGACAGTAAAGGTATATTGCTTTTGGCTCAGCATATGTAATTCCTGCCGCGATAGATTTTCATCCAACCGCAAAGGCAGCCTGAATGACCGAAACAGAGACTGCAAGGCATACTTTTTCACGTCAAGGTTTAATATCATCTTCTAATTATATTAACACAGAAACCTTCAACCTAGGTGAAATTCCAATTCACAATTAATTTAGAAAGCAAAGATTTAGCTTAAATTTTTTTTTTCCCGAGTCATTAACCTTGCAATTTTAATTTCCAAAAAGTAAGGAAAATCTCCTTCTTTTTTTTTTTTTTTTGTTCATTTTTCCAGGGAAAATTGACCCTGTCCTTCAGTATTTTAATTATTTAACCCTTCTACTCATATTGAACAAGGGAACATGTCTATTTTCCAGTGGAATTCTTTAGTTTCTTTATCTTGAAAAATAGAAGAAGTAATTTGAACCAACTGGCCAACTAAAGAAATTTTTAAAGGTAATTATATTTCATTTATTGTATCCTTGCTATGTTTTAAAATGAGACAGCCCAAATATAAGTATCCCTGAACTGTGACAACTTCTATTTTAATTATTATAAGCATGAATTTTATTATATGTTCTTCTCTCTCCTCCCAAGTGTTTATAATTTTAAAAATGAATAACCAAAGGCTTATTTGTTTTGTCGTCGTCGTTTATTTTCCTTAGTGGCTTCTTGTGCTTCGATTTCTTGGCAGGCTTTTAAAAACAGCTGTTAAAAATCTACTCACTAAAATATGCAGTGTTACTTTATACCATTCCAATTTGGGTAATAATCTTTAGGAATTAAACTTTGCATAAAATTAGCCTTATCCATGCAGAAGGACCTATTGTGGTATGGCCAAAGCTCATTTTAAAATAGTTTGCTTTTAAATTTGCCTCTTTACCTGTGTTCCGTTCAAGAAATAGAACTCCCACCTACTCACGTAACTGGACAATCAAAAGTTTCTGCCCTGAGCCCAGCCAGTCACTTTCATTTCACTCATGGCTGCACAATTTACACACCTGCAGAGAATTTTACACCTTTCTTTTCCTCACCTGTTTATTATTCAAAGTCAGTTTATAAGCAAGTTCTGTCAGCTCTGCCGTAAAAGCAGGAGGTCTGTAAGCCTGAGGGGGCAAAATATCACGTCTTGGTGTTCAGTAGCCTCTAACCACAATGTCACATTTCTTTGCATTATGAATGTCATCAGCATAGTAGCAGTGTCTTGGACACCTTCGCCAGTAGAGATTATAGATATTTTCATATCCCGTTACTAGTATCGCTGCTATGTTGGAATAATGTTTACCACAACTTTGAAATTACAGTGGTTATCAGACCCACTACTAATTCTTATTAGTTAATGGATGACTAAGCTGCACGCATATTAGTATTTCACAAATGTGAGCTTTATATATATATATATATATGTAAGTATGTATGTATGTATGTATGTATGTATTTTTGATGACTGCACTTTGAGGCAGTTGGTTTCCTTTGTAAATCCTATGTATTGTTAGTTGTGTATTTGAAACCATGATTTTAAGAGTTTTATAAGCTTCACCAGATTGCCACAGGGGGCAGAATCTATCTTGAATTACAAGCTCTCACCATGTCCACTACTGCCAGCCCAGTCAGACACTTTGTCATCTGCAGCCCGGGTCACTGCAGGGGCTGGACTCACTGCCCCTTCTTGTGCTCCCCTAATAATCCATTTCCACAGAAAAGCCAGAGTCACATTTTTAAAAAGTATAAGTTGAATGGCCTCACTCCCCACTTTAAAACGTCAGATGGTTTCCAAAGCACTTGAAAAAATATCCTCATAATGGTGTCCAGGCCCTCCAGTGACCCCTGCCTTCCTCTTCCTCTTCCTCTCAGCCTCGTCTTCCCCCCTCACCGTGCCCCGGTCACCCTGGCGGCCTCCTCTTCGTCAACCACGTCGAGCCCTGCCCTGCCGCCTCCTTGCTGTCCGTGGGCCTGGGTCTCAGCTCGCAGCGCACAGGCGTCCGCTCAGACAGCGCCTTGAGCTCCCAGATCTCAGCCTCTCACACCGCCCACCCGCAGAGCCGTGTCTTGCTTTTTGTTCCCTTCTGCAGAGCGCCTGTCTCAACCTCAGATTAAACTCCCAGCGACGATCGCCACCCGGAAGGCAGAGATTTTATCTTTTTTTTCCTCTTCTCGCACTACACCTCTCATGGTGTGAACTCTTTGAGTGTGTGTGTGTGTGTGTGTGTGTGTGTGTGTGTGTGTGTGAACTGTAATAAAAAATGAGGCTGTCCTGGCGCGAGCCTTCAGAAGTGGCACAGAACTCCAGGACAGGAAGTTCACAGAGCTCATCGTGTCTGTAAGGCACCAGAAGGTGGGCCTCTGACATACAACCTGTGCGTGCGTTTGCTTCCCCTCCAGTGACACAGGCTTTGACTTCAAACGCGCCTGGCCCTCCTTTGCCAGGCCTCCTCTTGGCCCCTGAGTCTTGGTGCGGCAAAGACATACACCAGTAGAGGGCGAGCTAGGACAGGCTGCAGGTCTGAAAATAAAGCTCATCTATGTAGCCAGCAAAGAGAAAAGGCTCCGTATGGACAGGCTTGGCTAAAATTCATAGTAAACAGCATTGCTAAAATAAATCTATACCGTTATGTTCTTAGGTTATACAGTGTATGCTTCATTTTCATTTAAGTCATTTAAAGTGTGTCTCTGTTTTTTATCTGTTTTCATAATATAAGTGAACATATAAAATATCTTTGGACATCAGTTTTACCAATCGCTAGATGCAGATACACCCAAGCACTGGTCGGTTGTAGTAACATGAAAATTGAAATGATAGGGAAAGGATGTGGTTTCCGGTTGTAAGCCAGAGACTATGAATACGTGGCCCATAGAGTCTTCCTTTTCCACGCCTTTTTCAAACACAGCAAATCATTCATGATACTCCCCCATGGTCCAGATGCGGCCTCAGAACCTTCCAGAACATAGCATGCAAAATAACTCATGACCAGGCACATGGGGAAAAGAAAGAAAACCAAAATACTGACCATCTCTCTTCTAGGTAACATATATATAACCGAATAAAATGAAATCAAAGATAACCTATTTCCTGAAACAAAAATTGGACATACATCAAATGCACAGTGGACTACCACCATTCACAGGTCGACTGTTTCTCACCAACTTTAAACGTTTTCGCTCACTTAACTTGCAGAAAAACCCCAAATTTGTAACTAAACCACTTAATACAAATAAAGTTAAAAGTGATTCTTTTCTTTTTCAATGTGTAGGGCTATTTATTATCAATCTAAATAATCAAATAATCTAGCATTCTTGATGATTTAGGTCTCAATATAAATGTAGTCTCCCAAAATCTAAGGTTGATAATTTTAAAGTCCAATGTTTAATTTTTTTGTAACTCACCATTATAAAATGTATTATGCTTCCCCAACCTTTTTAACAGAATGTACTGAGCCTACTATGTGTTCTTTGGGATGAATCTAAGTCAGTATTATAAATTGTATAGTTTACGCACAAAATTATTTACTGTTCTTGCCATTTACCCATTAGTTATCAGGTCTTAAAATTACTGTCGTTTCTACCTCCGTCTCTTGTAGATGACTGCCTCTAACTGACTTAATAAGAACTGTATATCTAACACTCTGAATTACTAGTTCAAAAAGGTTAATTTACAGTTGTCGTATTCAAAGGAAAAGAAAGCCATGTGCCGGAAGGTCCTTGGTTTGAACTCCCCTCCCAGGAAACCCAGTGATGGAATATTGTGAGAGGTCGTGGGGGATGGGGCTTCTCGATCCACTACCAACCATCAGAGGGACCGTGACAGACGTTACACCCTCTGGATTTTGTTTCCTCATATCTAGAGAGCCAGGGTATATGTCCTCCAAGGCCCTTCCTATTCCAACATGTCGGAGCCTGTAGGAAATAAGTCCAAACTGTATGTTTCTTACTGTTTCCCATCCAGAGACTCTGACTAAGTGTAAATTTGATATAGTCTGGCTCCATGCACCTAAAACTGAAATTCCTTCCTCTCCATCTCTCAGAATGTACCTCAAATAATGTGCTCCCCACGCATGAAAATCTCTGTTTCGCAGAGATTCCAATAATGAAGCAAACACCCTAGAATGCTATTTTCTTGATCGCCTCTACGCTGCCCCTACTCAGTCAGGTTTGTCCGGAACAAAAGCTGAGAAAACCATGAACTACAAGATCCTTGGGTTAACTCTCCATGGGTCTTTATCTGCCTCAGGTAAAGCCACGTGACCCAGCAGTTAATCCCATTGATTCCAAGTACTTACCTTTTTAATTCTTAAACAAACAAACAAACAAAATAGTAATTTAGAATTCAGTTTATGCACAAAGCTACACATACACAGATATAGCATTGACTAATTCAGAATTTTTTGAAAATTTAACCTGAGGCCGAATGGCGTTTACTTCATTTCCTGAATAAAGAAAAGGCTTCCTAAGAATATTAATGATACAGTCAAACAACTCCAAGGAGAATGTTTAACCTAATTAAGAATATTGAAACAAATATTTTAGCATGTTAATTTTAGTTGCAAATTGAATGTTAATGATTAAGGAAGAATTTTATCTATTTCTTCAAGTGGCCCTTTACATGGAATTACTTGATTATTCATTACTTTGACTATTTTTCTTAGCTAAAGATAATCCTAAGTTTCTTATAATAGTTAAAATTTTTCATTTTCAGATAGTTTAATAAAATATAGAAAAGTCAGAATTTACATACACAGATTTTGTCAGGCAGGTAATTTAGATCAGAGTGTTTTCTGTTGGAAATATTAAAAGCCAGGTAGTTTCACTTTTTTTTTTTCAAATTTTCAGACTACAAAACAGTGTCTAGTACATAATGGGTTATTAACAAATACTTAGTGGATAAATAAATTCCCTGTACTTATGTACGAGCTTTTAGTAATAATTTTAAATTACAAACCCAGAGATTGGCTACGACGGCATCAGTTTGCCATATTCCAGTCAAGTAAAAATATTTTTACTGAAATAGATGAAAAATGAAATAATAGAATTTATAAAGGGCGTTCATACGGTTATTGTAGAAGAAGTGAAATTATGTGGTATGTAAAGAGTATATACTCGAATCAAAAAGAGCTGAGCTTAAACCCCGAGCCAGTCCGTTTTTAGCTGTGTGACTTCGATCTAGAAAATGAACCTCTCTGTAACTTTTTTTCTGTAATAAATTAATGATGAAGATAACTTCTACCCCTTAACATTATTATAAAAGCTTAAGAAACCTAGTGAATACGAAAGCAAAGAGAAAAAGGGTTCTGTGGCATGTGACAAATATTCGCTTTTATAGAATTCAAAATTAGTGTATTGAATATTAGTATTATATTAGCATATTTTTCTCAGCACTGTAGGCCAGCTAATATTGGTGGAGAAGAGATAACAATGTATACTTGACATTAAACATATACAATTAAAAAAGTAAAACATATGCACTTGTTACAAATATAGCTATGGAAAAACCATGAATTTGTTTCTATTGCTCCTAAAGTGTTAGAAAAAGTAGTTGAGTGATAATGCCAGTTTGATGACTTTAGATACAAGGAAATTCTGATTAAATCAACCGTATTTATAGCTTCTTTTTTTCATTTAATCTTTCAAAATTCCTTGTGCTTTGTAGACTTTTTCTATTTCCAAGCTCTAGACAACTCTTCGTTGCCATGGTGTAAGTCACGTGACCCATTTGCCGGCGTTGTCTCCGTCCCGAGCAGGGTGACTGGCACTGCCCAGGTACACGGCACAGATCTGGCCAATAGACGGGTGGCAGGGAGCACGGCCACCTCATACATCCGTGGGTGTGCCTTTCGTAAAAGCCCAGGCAGCGTTTCCCTGTCCGCCTGCACGCTCAACGTCAGTGTCTTTTCAGTGAGTTTTGATGTTAATCAGAAAAACGTAGATGTTGCCAGCATCTACACATATAGTAGCCAACTTCAGCTAATTTGACCAAAAAAAAAAAAAAAAAAAAAAAAAGTAATCAGCCCCAGTAGAAATAGTTTAATGGTCTTTTCCATTCCACAGTGTCTGTCTGTTTCTGAGCTCATGCTACCTGTCCAGGTGGGGCAAACGCTCTTCCCAGGGGATTCTTCTGGCTACGGTCTCTTCACCCACTTTTGTTGTCTTGAGTCTGTCATGCCGTTGAGGATGGCAGACTGCTTCGATTGTTTCCCCTGGCTTTGAGACGCTAATCCCAGGATTCATGCTTTGGTTTTTTGTACCACGACCCAGGCAAGAGGGGTCTCTGCTAAACCCCACAGTTCAGGAAGTAAGTGTCATACCTCCTCCCGTCTCTGCTCAGTGGTCCAAGGCATGGTGAATCTGGACGCTCCTCTCTGGGTTCCAAGTTCCTTACCTGAAAGTAGGAGTAATAAGCAGTTATCTTCCCTAACTCAAAATAGTGCAGGGCAAGCAAATGAGATGAGATACATGAAAAATACTTTGTGCACCATCACTTAGTGCACCAATAGTAGACTGTGTTATTGACAAGTTCATAAAATCCAGCACGTTTCAAACTGTGCATAGGAACAAATGAGAGGGGAGTGCGGGCAGAACGGCTCACCGCTGGCCTCCCGAAACCGGGCAGGGCGTCCCCGGACACTCCCAGCAGCCATTCTCATCTCGTTAACCACGAAGGTGTGAGCTTCGGAGAAGTTAAGCATCTCGTGTAAGGCCACAGAGCTAATTCTCAGTGTTGCACTGAGAATTGGAAGATTTGTGTGAATCTCTTCGGTGAAAGTAAGAAAAGGAGGAAACGAGAGGAATGATCCGTCAAGACTTGAGAGAACAGAACCCCAACAGGTGGACAGAGCTGTGGGAGGCATGGAGGCAGCAGGCGGGGCGGTGGCCCAGGGTCCCGAGAGGAGGGACAAAGGCCTCAGGGCGGGCTCGGGATCTGAAGGGGACAGGGCTGCGCACACCCCTGGGAGCATTCCAGTTTCAGCCAGCCGAAACTTCAGTTACGTCTGTCTCCGAACACCTTGATTTTCGATATTAGACTTTTTGCCTCTCGGATATGGAAAATTAAGGAACCTTCCTCTGGGTTTCGTCAGTCTAGGAAATCACAGTAGATATTTCAGGCCAAAATGTCTGGGCTTTCCCAATACCTAATGCAAGCGTTCTGGATAATTGCACCGGTTCATTATTTAATTCTCCTATGCACAGACGGCCATTAGCGTATGGGAACACTTTATCCATGAATACCAGAAAAGCGTGGCGTGCATAGTCCCTTTGGGAGAGCGGAGTTCTGGAAAGCAAGTCTCTTCCCGTGGTAAAACCGGGATTTCAACCTGAAGTGACACAGAAGCATTTTAACGAGTAGCTTTGCACAGGGTAAGTGATTTTCCCACTGCGAAAGCTGGGTGAGGAATGCATTTCACAGGGAGGAAATTTTTGACAGAAACTTGAGTTTAATCAAAAGTAATAAAATTAGTGAATGAAGAGTTTACCTTTCTTTAGAGAATTCGGCAGAAGGATGTGTTTTCAGCTCAGTCTTACCAAGCAGCAAGAGAAAAGTTGTGTTGTCTCCAAACAAAACTTTAAATCTTAACACCAGACACCTTTCGTGTTTTTGACCCGACGAGGAAATTGCACAGGAGCAGACTGAGACGGTTGACGTGACCACGTGTGACGCGGAAACGCTCCGCAGGCCGGGCATCCGCAGACACACTTCACATTCTGCCAGGTCCCATTGAGTCAGCAAGAGCAGGGGGCCGAGAAGAGTCATCGTGCTGTCCGCAGCCATGTCGCCCAGGGCTGGGTTCTTGTGCCAACCTTTCTTTTCGTAAAGCAAATCGAAATAGAAAACGGATTTGCAATGAACGGACTGATTTATAGACTGTGACGATCGCACTGCAGTGACTTCTGGCATACGTCTGTGCTTTCTTGTGCGGTAGACTATTAAGTTAATCTCTAACCTGCCCCAAAACCAAGAAAAGGGAGGAATCCCGACTACAGCGTGCATGCGAATGAAGATCTCTTCTCAATGCTCTCACACATGGCGGCACGTGTCCGGCGTCCTGGACGACGCGGCCTCGCGCCCACACGCTGCACGCCTCGCAAGCCGCTCCGAACCTCTGTAGGGCCCACCGCTTCTGGGTGGTGCGGTTCGTGATGGAACGAGCAAGTCTCGCGGTCACGGGTCCACTTCTGTCCCTGCTCTTTGTGACACGGGCCCCCTGGTCCGGTGCAGCACCACGTGGGACCCCACGCCGGCAGACCGAGCGCTGTGAGGCTTCAGTTAACGGTGCAGAAAGAGAAAGAGAGCTGCACGCCCGAGTGCGCGTCCGTTCCCGTGAGAACAAGGCACTGGCCCTTCCAGAATGGACGGCTCCTCCGCAGCCGATTGGTCGTCAGTGGTCAGTTGGTCTCCTGGAGGAATGTAGCCACCGTGGGGACCGAGGAGGGCCCTGCTGCTGCCTCTTCCAAGAGGGGTGTCCCCTGGTGGGTGTCACGGGCACCAGGACCCCCACGTCTTGAACCCCCTCCAGTATGCGAATCCTCTTGCCTCGACCCCACACCTCCTAGGCCCTCTCTTCCCTTTTTTCCTCTTCCATTTTCCTAACTACAGGTCTGTATGTCTTCCAATCTCCAACCATTTCTTTTTCCCCACAAAGTGGTTCGTGACGAGGCATTTTCCTCATCAGCACTTCTCTTTCGAGGCCACACCTGTGGCCTCATGCGGCCGCCATCCGCTTGCATCTTGTGCCCACGTACCAGGCTGGCTCGTCCGTGAAATTAAGCTCAGGCTATTCACTCCTGCGTCTGCTGGTCGTGCAGGACTCCCCACGTGGCCACAAGCTGAAGAAGGGGCGCTAGTGCCACCACAGTGGACGATGTCTGGGCTACCTGCTCAGGTACCTGCTTATGACCCAGCAGAGTCTGTGCCTCCTTGTTCATGGTGGGAAAGGCAAGAGGCACTGATTTGTCTTTCATTTTGAAGGAGATATCCTGGCGTGACCCCCACCACAGATCTCCAGGTGTTTTTCAGACGTGGCTTGTCCCTGAAACTTTGCAGAACTATAAAAATCCTAGAAGATAATGTGGAAGGAAATCTAGATGACTTTGGATTTGAGAATGACCTTTTAGGTAAAACACCAAAGGTATAAGCCATGAAAGAATCGATAAGCTGGACTTCATTAAAAACTGAAATGTCAAGAGAATGAGAAGACAAGCCACAGACTGGGGAAAAATACTTTTAAAATACACTTCTGGTGAAGAAACATTATCCTGAATATACAAAGAATTCATAAACCTTAACAATAAGAAAGCAAAAAACCAGAATAAAAAGTGAGGCACACTTACCCTCTTTACAAAAATTAATTCAAAATGGATCATAGGCCTAAATGTAAAACAAAGTTATAAAACTGCTCCTAGAAGATAATGTAGAACACCTGGATCGCCTTGGATATTGTGGAGTCTTTTTAAATAAAGCACCAAAGATGTGATCCATGAAAGAAATCACTGATAAGCTGGACATTATTAAAATTAAAAACCTGCTCTGCAAAAGACAATATTAAGAGAATGAGAAGACAAGCCACATACTAGGAGGAATTATTTATAAAAGTTATCTCTTTAGATATATACCTAAAATATACAAAGAATTCTTAAAACTCAACAATAAGAAAACAACTTGATTAAAAAACAGGCCGAACACCTTAACAGACACCTCACCAAGAAAGATATCCAGGTGGCAAATAAGCACATGAAAAGATGCTGCATGTAGGTCACCAGAAACATGCACAGTAAAACAGCAATGAGGTACCACCGCACATCCATTGGAACGGCCGAGATCCAGAACACCGACAGCACCAAATGCTGGCGAGGAGGTGGAGCACCAGGGACGCTCGTCTTTGCCGGTGGGAATGCAGCATGGGATGTGCAGCCACTTCGGAAGATAGGTTGGCAGTTTCGTAAAAATCGAAACTGACTTTGACTGTACAGTTCAGCAACTGCATTCCTTGGTATTTACCAAAGGAGTTGAAAACATGTCCGCACAAAAGCCTGCATGTAGGTGTTTGTAGTAGTCTTATTCATAATTGCCAAAACTTGGAAGCAACTAAGATGCCCTTCAGTGGGTAAATGGGTAAATAAACAGTGGTGCATTGAGACAATGCAACATAATTCAGTGCTAAAAAATGAAATGAAGTGAAAATAAGCTATCAAGCCATGAAAAGTCATGGAGGAATCTTAAATGCATATAACTGAGTGAAAGAAGCCAGTCTGAGAAGGCTACACACTGTATGGTTCTAATTCTATGAGGTTCTGGAAAAGACGAAACTTCGAATACAGTAAAACGATCGGTGGTTGCTGGGGGTTTAGAGAAGGGATGGATGAGTAGGTGGATCACAGAAGGCATTTAGGTTGGGGAAACTGTTCTGTATGATAATATAATGGTGGATACACATCATTATAAATTTATCCTAATGCACAGACTATACAACATCAAGAGCGAACCCTAATAAAACTATGGAATTTGTTTCACAGTAATGTCAGTGTAGATTCATCAGGTATAACGAAGGTACCACTAAAGTGTTTAAAATGTACCTCAAAGTGTTTAAAACAATGGTGGCGTCTACCTTTAGTCTTTCCATCTAGAAGCTAGTGGCAGTTTCCAAGCCTTTTCCATGTCATCCCTGTTCTCCAGATACACTGTGGTCTGTCAGTGTGCCACTTAGGCCACGGTCTCAGAAATGAGCACCAGATGCAGGTGTGGGCTTGACAACACTTAGTAAAATGCCTTTATCTATACAAAAAAAAAAAATCTTTAATCTGTCCAGGATAGCATCGCTCTGGGACAGCTGCCTCTTATTGGTGATGCCCACTGAGTTCTCAGCCACCTCTAAACCTTTTTCCACATATGTGGCTTAACAAAGCACATCTTCTCCATCCTAGCTTGTGCAGCGGTGCTCTGGACACACTTATTCTTCCTTTGCATGAGCGTAGAAGACTAGATTTCTTCATTAAGTGTAATCTAATAATTTCAGCCCATCATTCCATCCTCGCAAGATACGTCAGGACCCTGATTCTGGCATTGACTGTAAGGCATGCTCAGCTCCCTGCCTTCCACAGATGTGGTAAAAGACATATTCTTGCACTATACAATTCACTAATAAAATAATAATGAACGTGATATGCAGAATATGCCACTGTGATGTTATAACAAATAATGACTGTGACAGTGCTAAGGAAATACCTGTTGAAACTTCCTTTCAGGCCGTGTAAGCTTATCAGTACTTTTCCAGAGCAGCTAGTCAACAGATACTAGTGTGCCTCACTCTCCCATTGTCCAGTGTTTCTGGTCCCAAGAAGGTGCTGAGAGATGCTGCCGGAGTCTTGTAAAACCCAGCTGCTGGGAATCTGCTCCACCCTCCAGTCCAGTTAACTGGTAACACCGGTGAGAACATGGGTTGCCAGCCTGTAGGACATGGTTTCTTCACTAAGCTGAAGAAGGAGCTCAAGATTCGAAAGTGTCTTAAAATTGTAATATCTATGGTAAACTTATTTCATTAAAATAACGAGAACACGAGGTATTTAGGAATCAAGTCAAAGAATTAATTGAACCTGTGTTGGCTAGCAAGCTTTGACTTTGGGGGCCTGGGGACAGCTGGCTTTTTCTTTACTTAAAAGATACGATTGGTCCCCGAGTTTGGAGTTTTTGTATGAAGCGAGACAGAGTGCTTATCAGTTCTGAGAGCGTGCCCCATGTCCCACACAGGCAGGCGTGGGAGTGGCACTCAAACTCCATTGCCTTTCTATAATTAAGAGAGTTCTGTCTCTTGAATGTCTCATATCCATGTCGCCCAGTCTAACCTTTGGTAGACCCCTACAGCACCCACCTTTCTACATTGAAACTCACTCCGCTGTATTTTGTGTACCATTTTAAGCCACCGTAAATCCTGTTCTGAAACAGAGAAAAAGAGATCGCACAGTGAACAGATGCGAGAGGGGAGGAGTGACAGGAAGCGGAAAGGGACAGAAAGAATAAAATGTGTCTCTTTATTGATGCAGTGGACCTCTGAGAAACAAAGCGGGGTTGATAAAACCCTGCTTTTCTTTTTCACTCATGTTATTTGTGAAATATACATATACATACACACACATACACACACGCACACACATACACACACACTATTTCTTCATCTAGTTATCTGTCGATAGACACGTTGCTTCCATGTCTTGGTCATTGTAAATAATGCTGGAATAAACGTAGGCGTGCAGATATTTCTTCAAGTTAATGAGTTTATTTCCTTTGGATATATACCTATAAATGGAATTATCCTAAGGTAGTTCTATTTTTAATGTTTTGAGAAACATCCATACTGTTTTCCGTAATGACTGCACTGATTTCCATTCCCACCAACGGTGCCCAAGGGTCCCTGTTCTCCACATCCTCGCCAGCACTTGTGATCGCTTGTCTTTTTAATGACAGCCATTCTGACAGGTGAGATATGGTACCACACTGTGGCTTTGATTTGCATTTCGCTGACTACTGATGCTGAACACCTTTTTATGTAAACTTGTGGGCCATTTGTACATCTTCTTTGGAAAATGGCCTGTTCAGGTCTTTTGCCTATTTTTAATGGGATTATTTGGATTTTACTATAGAGTTGTATGAGTTACTTACATATTTTGGATATTAACCCCTTATCAGGTATATGGTGTGCAAATATTTTCCTTTATTCTGTGAGTCGTCTTTCACTGTTGATTGTGTCTTTTGCTGTGCAGAAAACTTTTAGTTTGATGTACTCCACTTATCTACTTTTGCTTTTCTTGTTTATGCTTTTGGTGTCGTACCCATAAAATCATTGCCTAGATCAATGTAAAAAGATTTTTCCCTATGTTTTCTTCCAGAGGTTTTATGGTCTCAGGTCCTATATTTAAGTTATATCTATTTCGAGGTAATTTTTATGAGTGGTATAAGATAAGGGTCCAGTTTTATTCTTTGGCATATAAATGTCCAGTTTCCCCAGCACAATATTATTGAATAAATCTATCTTTTTCCCCCGATTTAGTATTCATGCCTCCGTTACCAAAAATTAGTTGACCATATGTGTGTGGGTTTATTTCCAGTCCCTCTATTCTGTTCCTCTGTCCTATGTGTCTGTTTTATGCCAACGCCATATTGTTTTGATTACTATAGCTTTATAATATAGTTTGAAACCTGAGAGCCTGATGCCTCCAGCTTTGTTCTTTTTCTCAAGATCGATTACCTATTTGGAGTCTTTTGTGGTTCTTTATGAATATTTGGAAAATTTTCTCTATTTCTGTAAAAAAATACCATTGGAATTTTTGATAGGTATTGCATTGTATCTTTGGATGTTATGGACACTTTAACAGTATTAATTCTTCTGATCCATGAACACAGGCTATGTTTCCATTTATGTGTGTCTTCAATTTCTGTCATGATTGTCTTACATATTCCAGTGTACAGATCTTTTATCCCCTGTTAAAATGTATTCCTAAGTATTTTATTGGTTTGATGCTATTCTATATGGGGCTGATTTCTTTATTTCTTTTTCACTTAATTTATTGTTAGTATCCAGAACGCAACTGCTTTGTTGTTAGTGCATAAAACAAGTTCACTGGTTTTTCCTCCTGTTTGAATCTGCTGTGTAAGCTCCCTATTGAATTCTTTAGTTCAGTCATTGTCTTCTTCAGTTCTGGAACTTCTGCTTGGCTCTTTATTGGTGGTTTCTATTTCTTTATTAAACTTATTTTGTTCGTGCATTATTTTCCTAATTTTGTTTAGTTGTCTGTATATTCTTAAAGTTTACTGAACTTTTTCCCTATAGTCCTTTTATTTTTATTATTATTCCCATCCCCCCAAACACTCCTCCCCTTTAGAAACCATCATCTTGTTCACATATAAGTGAAATCATATAATATTTGTCTTTGACTTATTTTCACTCAGCATAATACCCTCTAGGTCCATCCATATTGTTGTAAATGGCAAGATTTCATTCCTTTTTTATTGCTGTATAATATTTCCATTTCATATATGGACCACGTAGTCTTAATCCATTCATCTTACTGAGGATTGCTTCTATATCTTGGCTATTGTAAATAATGCTCATGAACATAGAAGTGCATATATCTTTTCACATTTGTGTTTCGTTTTCTTCAAATAAATACCCACCGTAGAATTGCTGGTTTGTATGGCAGCTCTAGTTTTAATTTTTCAAGGAACCTCCACACTGTTTTCCATAGTGGCTGCACCAATTTACAATCCCAGCAACAGTGCATGAGTGTTCCCTTTTTTTCACATCCTCACCAGCACTTGTTATTTGCTTATTTCTTGACGATAGCTACTCTCACGGATGGAAGATGGTATCTCATTGTAGTTTTAATTTGCGTTTCCCTGATGATTAGTCATATCGAGCATCTTTTCATATGTCTATTGGCCATTTATTTGCTTTTGGGGAAAATGTCTATTCAGGTCCTCTACCTATTTTTTAATTGGATTTTTTTTCTGGCGTTGTATGAGTTTCTTACATTTCGGAAATAAACCCCTTATTGGATGTATAATTTGGGAATATTTTCTCTCATTCAGTATATGGTCTTCTCATTTTGTTAATGGTTTCCTTGCTGTGCAAAAACTTTTAGTCTGATGTCGGCCCATGTGTTTATTTTTTCTTTTGTTTCCCTTGCCCAAGGTGATATATCCAAAAAGATATTGCTAAGAGCGATGTCAAAGAGTTTATTGCCTATATTCTCTCCTAGAAGTTTTATAGTTTCAGATTCACATTAAAGTCTTTAAGTCACGTTGAGTTTATTTTTGTATATGGTGTAAAAACAGTGATCCCATTTCATTTTTTTGCATGTATCTGTTTTTCCCAACACCACTCATTGAAGAGACTGTCTACCCCATTGTATATCCTTGCCTCATTCGTTGTAGATTAGCTGACCGTGTAGGTGAAGATTTATTTCTGGGCTCTCTATGTTTTCCATTAATCTACATATCTGTTTTCATGCCAATGCCATACCGTTTTTACTATTGCACCTTTGTCGTATAGTTTGCTATCAGGAAGCATAATACCTCCCACTTTGTTCTTTCTCCAAACTTCCTTGACCTCACCTTCACCTCACACTGAACTTCTTTAAGAGGAGTATTCTGAATTCAGATAGTTCATGAATCTCCATTGCCTTAGGGTCCGCTGTTGGAGCTTTATTAATTCCCCCAGTTGCGTCTACCTGATTCTTCATGATATCTGCACACTGGAGTAAGCAGTCTCCTCTTCCTGACTTCACAGGTTCACTCTGGCCGGGAAAGACCTTCACCAGATGGCTCCTCTTGGGGTACTGCATGGATCTGCTGGTAGCACCCAAAGGTAGGCGGAGCTTCTACTGAGGTGTCTAGTTGGACGAGGCCACTGCCCATGCTCTGAGGTTGGGGGCGTGTGGTGGTGCTACTGGCTGGGCTTCATGGTGGGGTAGCCCAGCTGTCTGGGCTCCAAGTTTAAGCCAGGCCACTGAGAAGGCTCTCTGATGGGTCAGAGCATCAGGTAGGGCCACTAGCTGAGCTCTACATTCACTTCTGGTTCAGCAAGTTTGCAAGCTGTGTTCCCCGCCAAGTTGCTGTCACTGGTTGGGCTCTGCGATTGGGCAGAGTTGCTCGCCGGACTCTGCAATTGCTCCTGGTCAGGTGGGAACTCACACTGTGCTCTCCAACTATATGGTGGCTGTGGCTGGACTTTGTGTTCAGACGGGGCCACAGGCTGTGTCCCAAAGTTGCAAAGGGCCACAGGCTGGGCTTTGCAGTCAGCGAGTCTGCTAGCTGTGCTCTGCTGTTGGGCAAGGTCATTGGCCAGGCTCTCTGGTCAGGCATGGCTTCCAACTATGTTCCATAATTGGATGGGGCTGGAGACTGTGCTCCATAATCAGGTGGGGTCACTGTCGAGCCTCTCTGGTCAGGTGGGCCCGAAAGCTACGCGCCGTGATAGAGCGGGACCACTGGCTGGGCTCTCCGCCCAGGTGAGGCTGTGGGTTGTGTTCAGGAATTGAGCGAGGCTGTAGGTTAGAACAATGAGCCGGGCTCCAGGGCTGCCCATGGTTACCGTTTATGCCTCCTGGTTACGTGGAGCTGGAGGCGAAGCATCACAGTTGGACAGGGCTGGTGGTGCGGCTCTCTGCCCAAGCAGGGACCTAAGGAAGATGGGCTCATCTGCTGCCCAGGCTCTTGGGCCGGGCTTCCTGGTCAGGCGGGCCTGGGTTAGGCTCAGCAGTTGGGCAGAGCTGAAAGTCTGCTTCCCTGTCCGGGCTGAGCCACAGAACAGGCTCCATAACTAGTACAGCCCAGGGACTAGAGACGCAAATCCTGCAGGGCTGCCAACCAGCTCCCGGGGCAGATGGCGTCACCGTGGCAGCCCTGAGGCTGGGCAGGGCCGCTGGCTGGGAGCTCCGCTTCGGCGCTAGTGTGAGCAGGACTGTGGTCCACCAAACAGGCATGCTGGTTGCTTAAACACCGCCCCGTCTCCATCTCTATCTGATGCCCAGTGCTGGAGCCTGGCGGATTTCCGCAGGGATCCGTGTCAGGCGAAGGCTGAGCGGGCCTCCAGGAAGCGTCCCACAGTGCTGGGGAGGCGGTTCCAGTCTGCACCTCTCTTTTCCACTGGGATAACCGCAGGGCGGCGGGAGCACCACTCCTCGAGGCGCACCTGCTTGCACCGGCGCAGGGGGGCAGGGCGGGGCGTCAGGGCGAGACTGCGCCTCTCCTCCGGCTGGCCAGCGCAGCCCTGCTCGGTCTCTGCATTCCAGGGGGCGTTTTAGCCTCACCCGGCTTCTGGGATTTGCACCGTGGTGTCGCGAGGGTGGGGACTGAAGTCGGGGAGCAAGTGTCATCGTCCTGATGACATTACCTCCCTACTATATTTTTAAAAATACACATCTCATTTAATAATCACGAAAATCTGTGAGGATGTTCTATTATTTTATGGAACGAAATGGAGGCATGGAGAAGAGAAGCAACTTATGAGTGATCCACACCGCTTGCTGAGTGAGATAAAGTCCCGTAAGCCAGGTCCTCCTGACTCCAGAGCCCATTCGCGTTCCTAACATGACTGTCTGAACTGCTGTAATAAACAATGGAAGCACTAAGGGAATGCATAAAGGACAGTTTCTGTACCTAAACTTGAATATTTAGTAACTACTGATTCACGTGGTATTGGAAACTGATATTACCAGAAAGGGTAAGAGAAAGACTCACATACACTAATACCCAACAGGGAACATCGTGTGTCTTCTCAGTCGAGAGAAGAGACATCTTTATGATTATCATTTTCAAGGTAACCATTCTATGTATAGTCAAAACCAGGACAGAAATTACAACAGCCTGCACTGAGCATCGAGCCATCACACTTCCTGGCTGTGCTTGGCCCCGGAGAAGCCGAGGAAGTTAAACGTTTGCCCTGTGTGGTGAGTGCGGAACGTACAGCCTGGGCGAGAGAACACGTGGGGCACGTCACTGCGCCTCGATTTCTACTCTAATGGAATAAGGGTAATACTAATCCTACTAGATTTCTTGACCTCAGGAGCATTGTACCAAGTGTTTCCTGTAGGAAATGATTTCCTGTCCAGTCACCGGACGTGAGTGTAGCATCCGTCCGTACCGTGTAACGCGTCCCACGGAATGACAGAAGCCGAGCTCGCAGGGCATGGGTAGCCCGGCTTTCTCTCCTTCCATGGAATCCTTGTATGTGAGGCCACGTAACGGGAGCACTTCTGCCCCTGAGTTCGGTGCCTCAGCTTGTCCCCCCACGTGGAGCGCACGAGCGCCCATTTCCCCGTTCACCACTCTTAGGCCAGGTGTCCAAAATCTGGCCTGTTGCCGTGTTTTCGCGTGACAGGGCGCTAGATGTCACACTTTCTGTGATCCAGGTAGAGCCCGGGCCTCCCCACGAATGATGCAGCTCATCCAGTGAACCATCTCCCCCACTCCATTCCAGTTGGTTTCCACGGTGGGCACAAAACCGCCACGCATGTTCCCACCCCTAGGACTTTTTCTGCTTTCTGCCTCATGTGGAATGTCGGCTCTCCCTCTCCGTCTACCCAGCCTTCGGGTTCCTCCCACTTAAAGCCTTTCCTAGTGACTTCAGCTCCCTC
This sequence comes from Eonycteris spelaea, assembly GCA_003508835.1. NCBI lineage: Eukaryota > Metazoa > Chordata > Mammalia > Chiroptera > Pteropodidae > Eonycteris > Eonycteris spelaea. The sequence continues at coordinate 349,401 of PUFA01000150.1, forward strand.
AATGTCCCTTTCTGAACATGACACTTTAGGGGTCTATCAGAAAATTAAATTCATGATTACTTACATAGAAATTTGTCTTACTGTCCAATAACTTCCTGTGACCATGTCCCAATGGCACCTTCATAACAACAAGACTTGTGCCTTGTATGATGGGGTTCCACCTAATTTATCATCCAAACTGAGAGTGAAGAGAAAGTATTGATAATTACTCTGAGGTTTCAGATATAAACAGGAGGTGTTGCTGGCAAACTGAGACTAATGGTCACCCCGTATTTGTATCTGTCACAGTCCCTAGTATAGAACTTGGGTGGTCAGTAATTGGATTGCTGTCAGTTTGTATGAACATAGAAAGTAAGAGGGATGGGTAATACTTTCAGCCTGGGAAGCCCAAAGGAAGGAATTCTAAAGGACATTCCATATGGAAGAGTGTAACCTTATTCGGTAGGTGATGAAGAGCCACGGGCTACTTTTACGCAGGTGGTGATTTGGCCAGCTTTTGTACAGATGTGTGTGTTGACAGTGGCAAAAGGGAAACTTGGAAAGTCTAAGAATGGGCTTACTTAAAAGACCTTAGGCAACTGCTACAATAGTCCAAAATGACGAGGGCTTGGTCAGTGGCAATGGGAGATGATATAGATGTCACAGATTTTTAGACTTTGTGCATCGGTATCGAAAGAGAAAGTATCAAGGTGACTAGGTTTCTGGACTTTGGGGAAAACTAGCAGACACGTTGGGATAGTAAAGATCACCTTGCAGAATAATGAGGAAAGTGCGAAGGAACTAGGCATCTGCAGCCTCCCCGTGTCGACTTCTTAGCAAGCTCATTCTGGCCAGTCCCCAGCATTTATGCACGGCTTGGAGATTCCTGTCCCTGGAAACAAGTATCTGGATAACATCTGCCCCCCCACCCCCAAAAGAAAACACTAGAAGTGCAAATGTGGATATACTATCAGGTGTCTCTCACACTGCCCACTGATATATTTGGTTCTTCTGGGATGGGGGAAGCATATTTGCATTTCATGAGTCAGGCGCCTCTCATGGTTAGCTTTGCTCATCCAAGTTAAGCAGAAATCTGTTTCTTCTTTCACAACTATATGACTGTTGCAGAGTCAGGAATGTTCTGTGATGCTCAATTGTCATCCTTTCTAATGTCCTTAAAATAAAGAATGTATACATGATGAAATACTTTTACATGCATAGTGTCTGCTGTACTGTCCGGCCCTGAATGAATGAATGAATGAATGAATGAATGATTATTCAGTCCTTTAAAGAGCGACTTAAGTCTATGGCTAAGCTGACTGATGCCAGTACAACCTACCAGTGTCTCCTAGTGAGAAATAGCACCCCAAATTCAACCTAAATTTAGAGAGAGTGTTCAGCTTACAATATAGTTTTAGGTCACCTGACTTCAAGTTCCAGAATCTTCCAGTTTTTATAAAGTGTTTCTATGGAATTTTTCCATGTCAAATTATAGTTTTAATCAGTAATTTTAAAATGAACATTGATGCATATTCCAAATATTCTTTTGCACAGTTACATATTGCCTCAGTTTCCTCTTTCCTCCAATGAAAAAGAGATGACATAGATGTGCCTGAGCATTTGCAAGCAGTCTTATGCATGCCTTATAATATTAGTTCTTAATTCACTTCATCCTATTGAAACCTGTGACCATTGGGAAGGACAGAAACCCTGCTGTTCCTTAGTGTGACCTCAGGACAGACATCCCTTAGCAGAAGGAAAAATGGCTGCACTTCAAGAGCCTGACCCTGGTCCAGCAAAAGGGAGGAATTAGTTCATCAACTTCTGCTAAGTGGAAACTATTCTTCCAGTATGACCGGAGTTAAGCAGGACCCTTTTGGGCTAATAAAATACATAACCAATGTGCAATGTCATTTCAGGAGTTCTGGGAAGATCCTTCTGCCCCAAAATAATCTCCACCCCTGCTCAGTCATGCCTCTAAGTATGAAGTTTCTGATAACATAACTAAGGACTGTGTTTTAAATGTATATAACTCTCTAAAAGTTGACTTTCTAAAAAGTGCGTGCCAATACATAGATGGTTTACACAATACTCTTTCTAGAGAGCAGCCTTTAATAAGGAGGGAAAAGGAATGAATGCCTTCCTGTGTAAAGGGCGCCCAGCATTAGTCAGAATTCTGTGCAAAGCCTTCTTCTGAAAACCTGTGGTCCAGACGTCTACCCCATCAAATATTTTCTGCTGTTGTTGTGTTATGTTTTCTCCCCTGTAAGAATGTAAACTCTTAAGTGTTCGATGCGATGTTATCATTCTTTCTATTTTCCATGGCCCTGGCTCAGTGTTTTATGGACTAGTTAATGCTCAATGATTACTAAGATTTATGGAGCTTGAACCGTCTCTCCAGAAGAGTGTTCGCTCTGTGCTCTCATTTGTTTATTGTCATCAGGAGCACTCCCAGGAAGCGGGACTGTTTTTACTTTCATTTTAAGATGCCGAGGCTTAGGGCAGGGAAGTAACTTAGGTGTTGAGGTCACACGGTCCGCACGTGGCACACGCAGAATCCGAGCACAGGCCCTCCGACGCCGAAGCCCACACGCGTGTGCACCACGCCGCGCTGCGAGTGTTTGTTAACCCGGAGGAGACAGGGTGAGCGCGCTGAGTTCGGAGGGTCACAGAGGGTGTGGAGAGGCAGCTGATGGTGATGAAAATCAGATCATTTCACACCGAAGTTCTGTTATGAGCAGGCCCCGCCCAGTGGCCCGGCCCGTGCCTTCCCTCCGACCTGTCAGGGCGCCCTCCGCGTTTCGGGGGACGGGAGGGAGCCGCCAGATGCAGAAAAGGGAGCCTGAGACGGTGCTTCCACACGGGCAGCTTCCGGGAGAAGGACGGAGCGTGTTGTCCAGGTGACGTTTTGGATGTGTGCATACGCAAGGAACACTCATCCCACTGGGTGATCTTCTTCTTTTCTTTCTTTTTTTTTTTCCCATTTTTGAACCATGCCACATATATTTTCTCACACAAACAGTTGACGCCCTGCCTATCCACAGACTCTGGACTACAGTGTGAAAACCCAATAAATGAAACACATCCCCAGTGGCTCCTCAGAAACAGAAGAGGAAAAGGGGGGGCGGGTACCTCAAGAAAGCCCGTTGGGTTCTGTGTATGGAGAATCTGCTAACATAGTCACAGAGGCCAAACGTCGAGGAGCCGCTCCTTGTCAGGTGGGCCCTGCCACCTTTACTTAAAGGGGTTCAGGACGCGGCGGTGACGCAGCTGCTGGGAGCTACGGACAGACATGCCCGAGACAGCAGTGGCGACGTTCTGTGACGCGACTCTGCAGAAAGGGCATTCCCAGGAGACATCGGCGTGGTCTGAGGACACGGGAAATCCTCCTGTCTTTGTCCTCTCCCTGCTTCTCTCTTCCCCTCACCCCCTCCACCTCCTCGTGCACAGAATCGGACTTCCGTCACGCCGAATTCCTTTTCCAGACGCCCTTCATAAAGAGCGGGCTCCCATGAGTCAGTCCCCATTGTCCGATGGCTTTCTCTAGGCTGTTTGAAACAAATGATGGCCAGTTATGTAATCAGTGGCCACTACCAAGCATAACAAACAAAAGATTGGGTGTTTTCCCAGCAGTTTTCGAGCTTTGCTTGTGCAAACTCCTCTCCTCGTCGTGCACTCATGTTTTGTATTATCGATAGGAAAATTATTCACGAGAAGAAAAGCTTATTTTATTTAATACTATACTGAGGAGCCAATTCTTAGTTTTTGCCTCCAGAGTAATGAGCAAATCTGAACCGTGGCCTAAATCTCGTCAGAGCAAAACAAAGCCACAGGGATGAACAGCTTATCAGAAAGGGAGATGTTGTTGGCCAAAACGAATTTTTCTTTGGAAAGCAGCAAAATTAGAAATGAGAGATACAACAAACAAAGAAAAGTTTATAAAACTGATGCAGGCGAATAATCGTAATTGTATTTTTAGTCAAAGGAGGAAGAATATCTATGCTAAGGCTTAAACTTCACCAGGTGAGGCTGACACAGCCAACGAGCAAGTTTTTCAAATGACGTATCAGGTAATCCAGACTAGCAATACCTTTTTACAGGTGTCGCCCTGTAGCCACCAGGGGGGAAGGAGGGCTCACTCGGCTTGATTCCACCCTTGACTGAGATGTTCTGGAACAGGAGCCATTTCTTCTAATTCTGCCCTTTCTACTAGAGCTCCGGCACCCTGGGTATTCCCAAGAGAATGGCAGCCGGGCCCCGGCAGAGCTAAAATTCAGACCCGTTCTGACTGCAGGGCTCATAGGCGTGGAAAATTCGATCTCAGTTTCTTTAACATTGGATGCAAATGATTATGATAATTCGTTAGCTCCCCAAATGGACTGATAAGGATGAAATTATTTTAAATGCAAAAAGCACTTACAGTGGTGCCAGATACATTATAAATGCTCAATGTCTCTTCCCAGAACAAAGTAAGACAAAAGAATGCTTCATTGCAGGCAGGGTCCTCAGCCCTAGACTCCCAGGGAGCCATACTGGACGCAGGTAGGGAAAAATTCCTGCCCCGCCCTCCCCCGATCCTGGAGCCTGACATGAAGAAAGACCACAGGCAGCAGCAGCAAGAGACAGAGAAGCACAGTATAACCCCCGATGCAGGATTACTTCTTCTACGGCTCCCTAAGCATCAGCCTCTAGAAATGTGACTCAGTTAAGCGATTTCAAATTTTGCCGATTCATAGAAATACTCTGTTGCTTGAGAAGAGAGGGGGTGGGGGCTACGAGCTTCCGTAGGGCAACGCACCCCTTCCTGGGACCAGCAATGGCTCTCCCATTCACACATCATCCAAGCAAGAAGTCCGACAAAGCACAGATTCCGTTCCTCGCTCTCCCCCACTTCCAACACCCAAGTGTTAATGTTCCCCAGCCCGTGCGTCCATGTCCTACAGTCTGACTGGTCTTCCTGGAAACAACCTCTGTTCTCCGACCCAACCTCCAGAGCGACAGCACAATGGCAAAAATGCCACAACGCTCTGCAGCTCCTCCCATCATGAGACGGAGTCCGTCCCTCCACGTAGATAGCCATGGGAATAGCCATGGAATCTGGAATAACCCAGTGAACTGCTCTGACCAATTGGAAGCAGAAGAAGTGACACCATGAGCCACAAGCCTGGGTCTCAGGAGGCTGTGTCGCCTGACCTTACTGCTCTTAGAGCCGTGCGCCCACCACGTGAAGAACCTCGGGCTAGCCTGCTGCACAGGAAAGATACACAGCCCACTCACCCCGACACCCCGGCTGACAGCCAGTCTTCCCAGAGGCTCCAGCCGCCCCTCAGTCCGTCAGCTGGGTACAGAGGTATGAGAGGCCCAGCGGGATCAACCAAACTGGCCCCGACTAAAGGGATTGACCCACCGACCCACAGAAGGGAGAACTAAATGAGAGCGCTTGTTTTAAGCCACCAGCTCTGGAGGTAGTTTGCTATGCAACAAAAGACAACAGATGGAGATTCCATTTCGTGCTTTAAAAATTGCAGATAACAATATCAACTACTATAGAAGCAGCATTCCTGAAGGAGAAATGTAAGGATGTGAAGATGAATAGGAACACTTACAAACAGGAGATTTTGATTCCTCCTTCTCAGTCCATGAAAACTAAGTAGAGGGAGATGAGGAAAAAGGATATAACATCTAGAGAACGAAATTATAAGATAGACTCGATTAGTATTTCTTGAACTGTCCACTTAAAACTATAGAATATACCTTTCTCCAAATGCAATAAAAGTAGAAATTAAATACAAAATAAAATGATAAAAGGCTTTTCTGACTGGAAATTTAAAAACTCTCTATCAGAATTTTTAGAAAGCAATAAGAATGAAAACACAACAAATCGAATCTATAAAATGCAAGTAAAACACTGTTTCAAGGAAATATTTGACATTAAAAATTATGCAAATGAAGAGTAATTTAAAATCTGACTCAGAAATTTACAAAAATATATCAAAATCAATAGAAAGCAAAAGAAAGAAATTATAAGAATAAAATAAAGATTTACTCTGAATTAGAAAACAGAAAAATGGTTTTTTAAAAAATCTAGTTAATTGTTTAATTTTTTAAATATCAATAAAATGAAAAAACCAGCAGCAAAGCTAATCAGGAAAAAAAACAGATGAACTGAAAACATTTTAAAATAAAATTAGAGTAAAACCATTTAAAACAGAGGCAATAAAAAGAATCATAAGAAACTACTTTGCTCAACCCTAAGCAAATAAATTTGAAAACTTGGATAAGATGAATAATTATCTAGGAAACCATAACTTCTTCACAACTCAAGAAAGAACTCTAAAGAGAGCAATATCTATAGGACAAATCAGAGCCACCTCCTGAACTGCCCCCCCAAATAAAGCTGCGCTGTATTTCTTTCTACGATGTAATATCTTCGTAAAGCAGATTTGCAAAATTTTTAGCAGTTACTGCAATAAAAAGAAGCACTGCCTAAAAGCCAACGAGGAACAGAAAATGAGTGTGGCAGTGTCCGATCTGACTCCAAAATTTGAGAATTTGTGCTGTGAGCAAGTGGTGAATACATCCCACCATTTGTGGTGAAAAAAAATTGTTTTTTTTTTTCAATTTACACGTATTATTTTAAAACAGCGACTAAGTTGTTAGGACTCAAATACGTATTAATTTCTTTGGTCATAACTACTTAATAAATGAAAGCGTCGGGTCTTTCTTTTGGCCCGGAAGCAGGATGAAAAAAATTATGCAGAAGGTGCGATAGCCTTAAGTTGAGGAAGAATTCGGTGTGATTAAAGAACTAAAAATTATCAGTGCGCCTGAGCACGATGGGCATCTTGGAGGAGCGCCAGGTTCCGTGGAGCAGCACAGGCCAGACTGCGACATTCAGCCGTGTATGCTGCGAGCAGTGAAGGTCTCTAAGTCATTTTAAGCAGATGAGTAGTTTGATCTGATTTGCAATTTTAAATGGTCATGAGGTTCCACAGAGGATGAGTTGAGGAGGAGAGAAGTGGCGGACCGGACAGGCAGGCACCTCGTCCCCAGAGCACAGTGGCTTGGAGCAGACAGTGGCCACAGAAACAGGAGTGTACAGAGACCAGGAGCATTTTCTAGGGAAAACCGACAGGATTTGGTGACGGAATGAATGCAAGGGGTGAGGGAGACGGGAGCAGCAAGGACGGGCCTTACATTTCTGTCTTGCAGAACTAGGGGCCCGAACCTGAAACGCAGCTGGCGGGTGGTTCGGAGGGGAACATCAAAGCTCGAATTTAGATATTTTAAACTTGAGCTATTGACAAAACGATCTGCAGATGACAGGCAGGCGTTCGGGTTCGAATATAAAATCAATAGCCCTGTTCCTAATACGGCCTGATTCTTCACTCCTCACTTAACTGAGTTCTTATCTGTAGCCGCTCGATACCATCAGCATGCGCGATCTCGTTCACACCCAGACGCATCCTGCCCGACGGGCCGCTCGTTAGGGTCTCCGGCTGTCAGTGAGCACAAGACGCATTTCTGCTGTCACAAACCCAGTGTTCAGGCAACGGGGACGCAAGCAAAGATGGTCAGATGTCTTTTAGTCTCCGGGCTGTTCCTTGAAAACAAACTTGTTTCAGCTGACTGTCGACAGCCCCCCGGCCCCTTCTAGGATCTCCTCGCTTGGGGCTGTGCAGTGTCCTTATTATTATCACAGCCCACCCTGGGGTCCTGCTGCAAACCTCACCAGACCCCGGGACCCAGAGCTGCCGTTCCCTGGCTGAGTTTCGCCGCAGCCTGGGTCCCTCCCCTGTAATGGCGCAACCGGCCTACCTCGCTAGGTCACCACAGGTATCAGCAGCTTAAATGAAACTGAAGTTTGCCACTCTTCTCTAGTCGGGGGGCGTTTTCCACCTCGTGGGGCCGATTTTCTCTACTTCTACTCATCCGCCCACACCTGGGGCTCCGGCACGCCTCGTCTGAGCCAGCTTTGTTGATCCAAGTGTCCGTGACTCTGGACCAAATCTGTGCCCTTCCTTCTGCAAACGTATTTATCCGTTAGAATCCAACTTAAGTTATTCTCTCTGGAGGTCCGTCTTTGCTCAGCTCCCCTCTGCAGCTGAACACTTGCTTCACGTTGCCTTGAGTGGCCTGGTGGTGATTCTCTGACTGTCGCACGGGTTTTTCTTCTCCTCACGTGATTTGGTCTCTGCTGACTGACTCGAGCTGCCGTTGGGGCGTTTGCATCGATTGGTGGCTGAACACACCGCGTCTGTTTGTGGACAGGAGCGGTGCACGGCAGGGTGTGACGGCTGTCACAGCTCCCGAAGCGGCTTCTTGCGAACGTGACCATTTCGCTCCGTGACATCAGCGCTCCCACTTCTGCATTGGTTTAGTCCCTCTTCCAGGGCGACATTCTCCCTGGTCTTGTTGCTATTACACTCGCAGAGCTGGGGTGGGAGACTTTTAACACCGCGCCACGGCAGAATAGACTTCTCTGCAGCAAGGACGTTCGGTGGCTCCAGGTGCATCTCGAACGTCACGTAGCAGTTCTGCTCCAAAATGCCTTTTGAAGTCATGCTTCCTGTGCCGCTTCGTTCCCTTCGGCCCGCAACTGGGGAGCAACCTAAGCAATGTTACTCATTGGCCACAATTTATCGCCTTAATTACACGTCTTGCAATTTCTAATTACCCGCCCGGAGCTAAGCCATCACGGGTTGTTGCATGCTGCTTTTCCTCAGTGTATCCAGACGCATCAATATTTATGGATTTTCCCCTTGGTACCTAGTCTTTTAATAATTTGATCTCTTCTGAGTGAATAAACTATCAGGTGCTGTCATTTATATTGATCTGCACTTACACAGTTAGTACCATTGTTGCTCAAATGCTTGCTAAGTTACTAGAACTCTTGAAGGCTTGTTTTCATGTTGGTATATGCTTTGAAATCATTCAGATATAAAGGAAATCCTATAATCTTCATTTCCTACTTTTGTTTTTGTACTATTATTTCCTTAATGGTTTCTGTGTCAAATAGAAGCAGGGAGAATTAAATTTTCTGAAACGTTCCCTGATTTTTATTTCTTTCCCTAAAAATATTGATAATTAGTTTGAATTTGGCAACTTATTTCTTCCTTACAGTAGAAGTGTTTTTATCACGTTTCTTGCTTAAGCCCAATATTAAGCCCAAACTTAGAGTCAGCTGAATGTTAGACTTTTATCCTGTTCAGCTCTGCACATCCCACGGTCCAAGGCAGCCACACTTCAGACAGGAACAAGTCAGTCAATATTTGTTAAATTACATTGTTAAGTTGTTAGACATAGTGAAGGGAAGGCTTATAGGCCCGAGTCTCTTAAATTACTGTGAATATCTCATCTGTGGTCACTCTCTGGTCCCTCAATTGATCCCCGTTTCTATTATTGGCCCATATAAAACACACAATCGATTAAAATGAATAGCATAGCCCAACTGGGAAAAGCAGACATAAAAATTAACTCCAGGCGAACAGAATCCAAGGAGTCACTACATATAGTGAAAATTACCTAGCCATTGTCCTCACTCTTCTCAACCTTAATGTATTGAAATAAGAAAGAGTGTTCAGCTACAACTTCAAGTCCTTTTAAAAAAAACCTCATCCCCCTAGTTCTGCCTTAAGAGAAAGAAAACATCAAGTTTTGATGTTTATTCTGAGACTTGGTGATACTATGATTTCACGTATTTTTTATTGTTCATTTGCTGGAATAAAGAGAGGAAAATTTTATTCCTTGGGAGGAGATGCTCTCTGCTGGAACAGAATTATTTTTTCTTATTCAAATCTTTTAGTACTTTACGAGATTTAAAAGCAAGAAAATATCTGCACCTGCATTTTTGTGGGACTAGAAAACATGACTGAACCCGAACTGTGTTCACGGGGTCAGGCGGGAAAGAGCCACTTGACACCATTAGCCTTGGGGTCCCAAGCGAACACATAAAACATATTGTACTTCCCTGTCTGAAAACGACCCGAGTCTGTTTATCCAGGGCCAACCACGGGGAACATGAGCGGCCCAATCAGTTAGTCACCTCACAGTCTGCCCGACGCCAAACGTCTGGGTACGTAGAAAGGTCCAGATGAGTGAGTGAATTTTCCGCCCCCTCCCGCTTGGTTTGGCACCACACGGACACGGCCAAACGCGGCCCTTTCGGCTGCACTGCTGCTTTCAGACCTCGGCTTCCAGAGTCTCTTCAAAGTCCCAGCTCCTGAGGATCCAAAGAAAACTTATTTAGAATGCAGTCTTTCGAGATTCATTTTAAGAATGTCTATTGAGTGCTTACAGTGGCAAAAAAAAAAAAAAAATCGGGGCCATTCAATGAATTTGTATGTTCATTCAGTAGGCTTCGGAGAGCAGAGCACTGACGTTCTGCTTTCCAGGGAAAATATTTATATGGAGATCATCCGCCTGAAGCTTCTGGTGGGCCCCCATTTTTAACTCATCCTGTTACTATGCCCATCCTCCAAGCTTGCCCTTGCTATCTGAGAAGTTCCTCCAGGAGGGATGTGGGGCAGGGAAGACTAGGTGGCTGGGAGCAGGAAAATGAAGACAGGAAGGGTCTGACGTTCTGAGGCCAAAATGGGACAAAGCTTTGGCAACAGCCTCAGACACAGAGGGAACAACAGTTGACATCCAAGTCCAAGTGCAAGCAGGAGATGCTCTTGGGGAAGTCCAAGAGGATGGAGGGTGCCCTCGCCATCTAAGAACAACACAGAAAACCTCTGGGACCCACTCCAAGGGCAGGGAAAGAGACTGGGGGCTGTGACTGCAGATTTCAGAGCTGCTACCGAAATCCTCCTCCTCCTCCTCCCCTCCTCCTCCATCTTCTCCTTAGCTCCTCTTTCCCATCTCTGTATATTCAGGTCCTCACACTTAAAAGCGCAGCCCACAACTCCACGAATAGACCTTTTCACGTGATCCTACCCCTCTTTCTAGCCTCCACTCCATCTCTTCTTTCCATTCAACTCAATTCCTCTAAACTCTCAGGCTCCCGCAAGCACTCCACCACCTACCCACACATCCCTTTATTCTCTGCAGACTGCTCTGTCCCTGTCATTCCGCTGGCTCTTCCAGGATGCTAAGGAAGTTATGCCTCAGGACCTTTATCTTAAATGGACCTATTGTTCCTGTACTGTTGAAGCTCTTCTCAAAAGTAGAGCCTGTTTGGGCTGTTACTGGTACTTCCCTGATGATTTTTCTCCTGCCCCTTTAGGACTTCCATCCCCTACATCCTGGCATATCACACAAGGTTTCCATCTTAACTCTTAACCCGTTTATCACTGTCATTATTCCCTTCCAGAACCAAGTCACTATCAGACTCAGTTATCATCTGGATGATTTCCTACGCTGCCATTACAGATGACCGAAGCAGGGTGGCTTCAAACAATCAGATTTTTTCTCACAGTTCTAGAGGCCAAAAGTCTGATATCAGGTGCCTGGAGGCTCTGAGGAACGTGTTGAATGCCTCTCTCCTAGACTCTGGGGTACCCAGTAACCCTTGCTTGGCTCGTAGATGAACCACTCTAGGCTTCGCCTCCATTGCCATGTGGCGTTGTCGCCTGTGGGTGTATCTTCACTTCCCTCTTCTTGTGAGGACACCCATATTACTGGATTGAGGACCACCCCAATCCATTAAGACCTTTGCTACACCGATTACATCTGCAAAGACCCTACTTCCTGGTGAAGTCGTATTGCAGGTTCCGGTAGAACACTACTCAGCCCCGGCCCGCACCTCCATGCAGGTGGTTGCCCACGACCCGAGAGCCGGTCTTTGAAACATCCCAATATCCCAGTAAACTCAAAATGAACCAAATTCAGTTCTTCAAACTCTCTCCTCCTCTCCGTCCACCCCATAAAGCAGCTCCCTGAGCGTGGACAGACGGCCTCCCTCACTTAAACCTGCCTGTCCCCACGTGCTCATGTCACACCAGACACTCGTTCCACCCTGTGACCAAGCGTGTCTGCAGAACGGTGTCGTGGAACCAGCCGTGGGGAACACTGTCTTCTGTGCACATGTCCTTCGAAATGACCTAGCAAAATCAGATTGAGTGCTGTGGCCCTGGAATGGTTTAGCCATTGTCACTTACTCTTAGCTTAAAGAAAACTAATGCTTCAATTATAAAATAACTTAGTCTGCACTGTGATTACATCGTGAAAGTGTAGTCATCCACTTGCATTCACCATCTCAGGAAACAGTTGGCGATGAGTTAATGGACTTGTTTAAGAGAAATAGAATGTGGTGTCCATATTGTGTTTATCATGTCCCCTTAAAACCGTAGGAAACCCTCAGCTCCATGTTTTGAGGTAATGATAGCAGCTCATGTAGGGACAGCAAACTCTTTTTAAAATAAAAAAACGACTGTTCTTTGAAGGAGGAATTATCATAATTTAAATAAGTAGTATCCTACTTCCAAGGACTACCAAAGATTTTAGAAAGAGTCTGGTGGTGATCATAATGACTTGGAAAAATGAGTAACAAGAGACTGATAGCTTAAGATAGTTGTTTCTGATCACTGAGTTCTAGTGCCTTATAGCTGAAACACTACTCAGAATCAAAGTGAATCTGAGTAATTGTGGTCATTCTCTAGACATTTTTGTCAACTGTCAAGTAGCCATAAATTTCCCCTGAGTCTGCTTTGGAAAAGGGACAAAATTGAATCTCTATAAAATTCTTTAACTGGTCTTTGTTTTTTAAAAAAAATGTTTAACATTTATTTATATATTTTCCTGTTCTTATCAAGAAAGATATTATAAGTACTTCCTGAATTATCACATCTGTTGGAATCAATGTTTTTCTGCCTGAATGAATTATATAATGCGCTGTGCTGCTTGAAACAATGTGATCATATCCCAAAATCATGGTTTTCCTTCTCTCTATACAAACAGGGAAAGAAAATTTAAAAGGAAAACTGAAATTATCCAAGGTTGCATGGTTGGATTTTAGTTTAAAATTCAAAATACTTTGGCGTTTAATTCTGTGGTTGAATAGGTGTCCCTTGTGAAGCATTCTTTATCTAAGCAGCAGTATTCCAAGCAATTACGCAGAGTTACAAGGTCATTTATTGCTCACAATATTAGAAATGGGATAGGTGCACAGGTAATTAAAATGGATTGCAAACTCATCAGAGGTTATTTTGAAATGGTTTGCGGAAAGGGCACAGTTTTCGGTCACTCACTTAGAAATTATTCCCTCTTACGCTTGCCAGTTGATTTTTTTAAAGAGCAGTTTGAGAGCCAGAAAGGGGTCTTGAATAATATAATTTTAAGACATAAAGAAAAATTACAGCGTAGGTTTACAATGAACAAATTGTCCCAGGCTCCCAAATCGTGCTATTTGTAGTTAGAACACAGAAGCGGGGGTAGCTGTATGGCATGGGCCATCCTTCTTCAATACAAAAGTTATTAAATCTCCTGGAGTTGGCTAAAGGAATCCATAATTATTTTCAAATAGAAAAAAAGCCACAAATTTCCTTTCCCTCTCCTGACAGACCATTTTCTTATCCCAAGTTACATATTTTCAACTTCATCACACAACAGAACGTTAGGTCAAACCCCCGTCCTACGCATATTAACATTCTTTCCAGCCCTGAACCTGTGGCACAAACAAGACTGCTATTTCGGTATCACGGTTATTTTATAATTGCCTTGTGGCTCTCCTATCAGTTGTTTTTCAATATACACAATTGAGAGTGGATATACTATTCATTATAACTGTCTTCAAGAGACAGCTAAGGCTGCATGTCCTGTTTGTGCCTGTTAACAGATGCGCAGGAGCATCAGTATGCCCCTTTGCTGTCTCCGGCGAAGTGTGAGGACCATCGAGGGAGGACATCTGGGAGGGCAGGGACCAAGCGAGTTCTCCCAGTGGGGGTCGAGACCCCGTTTTCTCAGTCCAGAGCGCCATGTCATTGGCCCTAAACCTCTCCTTCTCCGTACACATGCAATGGAGGCTAAGCAGTGGGAAGATAGAAAAATTGATTAAAAGTTAGTCTATGTTTCTGGTAGAGAAATTTTCCTAATAAATTCCCTGTAACAGAATTTCTAGAATATGGGCTTTTCAGGTAGAAGCGAAACTGTTTTACGAAAAATTCCAAAATCAATATAATGTTGTATGTCAACTATAATTTTTAAATTTTTTAATATTAATTTTAAAAATCTCAAGTTGCCCCTTCCTAGACCAGCCCCGCCTCCTCTCCCCAATGGCAGAATAATGATGCGCTTCAAATTATTCTCTTTGTGTTTCACAATGCCAGAAATTACAATTCTACCTAGGGATCTGAGCATCAAATGTCTATCAACTAAAGTCACTAGGGAAATACTAATGAGAGAGGTTTAAGAATCGATGTTGGGAAAGACATTGCCTTGATTCATAAAGAATGTGACTGTAACTTCAGCAACTCTCTTTGAGAAATTCTCTGGGAGATATTTAGGGAGACCAGAAACCTTTCCTGTTTATGGTCCCTCGTAAACGTGCCGTTACTCCTTAACTTACCAGCAGGAACCCCACCGCTGTGAATGCATCTAGCAGTGCACAGACCCCCTCCCCAGCCTAAAGAAACGTGTCATAGATGTCACTGGTGGTTTAGTCTGTTCTTCGTTCACCAAGCTGTGACCCTGGAGGCTGTCAAGTGCTTTGCATAGCCAATCATGGTTATCAAATAAGAAATGTCTAAAAATGATTATTTGAAATACTTCAAAATTTTGAGAAACTCTGTACTGGGTAAAGAATCACAATGTGGGACATAATTTCACATGTTACTCAGAAACTTTTCAAAGGCTGGACTCAGGTACAGTGCGTCAATGAAAAAAAAAATGCACCAGAAACGTACTTAAAATACTTATGTGTTAAATGAATGAGTATTCTTTATGTGAATCATATACTACGCTTCATAGATTTTTAGGGTCACATCTCCACGTATTAACAATTCTATATCAGGGTGCATCTTACAATTACTTGCTGGTGTGTTTTCTATCTTAGTTGGACCTAAAGAATAGATTGCCTTACAATCAACAGAGGTTTGGTTTTGATGATGTACATTCCTGTTTCATTTTTTAAACGCCCTTAGGCTGTTCTGAAGAAGTTGTACCTTGAATTTGATTGCCATGGACTCATTTTTTAATGGAAAGATTTACATAAGTTTTCATCAATTTTAATAGTGCCAAGAAAAGTGATTATAAATATAGGTACCAATAATATCATTTCTGTTTCAAAAAGAATGTTCTAAAAACAAAAGTGGAAAACACATATTGTCCTTATTTTTTCCCTTTTACTATGTGGACTTGTATCAATCAATGGGCTGGCATACTGGAATCGCTCCTTTGGGGTACTGTGGCACATTTGGGGTACTGTGGCACAAACACTCGTAAAGCTCATTCACAACCCATTTCCCATAGAGAAGGAATATTCAGAGCAAAGCATGGCAGCCACACTATCTAGAGAACGTGGAGACATTTCCAGAATATTTTTCTCTTGATTTCAAAATTCAAAAAAAGTTCTATCCCAGCTTCCACTAAAGAGGAAAACGCATTTGATTTAATCTGACTACTATCCACTTGACCTAAGCTTTATTCACATCTCTTTGTCAGGGCCCAGAGCACTGGCCTTTTGTTGAGGTCAGTATATCCGTTGTTCTCTGTGTTCAAAAGTGCCCTGAGCCGGCAGGGGAATGCGTTTGGTAATTTTGTCCTATGAATCTCTTCTGTCTCTAAGGTCTAAAATCTAAAATTAGCTTGCTTCTGGCTTTAAATCCCCATGCTTTGGCTTCTTCTCCTCAACCTGGCCCCTCTCTCCCACAGCCCTGCAAGCCAAACCCAAGTTATGCATGCTTCTGATCCACAAAGTAGACTTCCACGCCTGAGCCACCCACCCCCAGTCTTACTTCCTTTTTCACTGCTCTGAACTCCTCCTAGGTAAGCACATTTGGAAAGTGTTTAGATTCATTTCCGTAGCTGACATTTTGGCAAACCTTTTCACTGGTCCAATTCATAAAAAGAAGTTCAACCACAGGCACAAATACCAAGTAAATATTTGTTAAATATCAGTACAAACACAGAATTAGCTGATTAGCTCCAGTAATTCTTACATACGGTACTTGATAAATATCTTGATTCCCAGGTTTGGGTGTAGAAGGAATTTTCCCTTAGTCTTTAGAATACTTTCTTATGTGTATGTTTTCTTCCGATGAATAAATGATAAGATAGCAACAAAGACTGTCACAAGGGAATGACCAGCATCCCTTCGATTTAATTTCTCAGCATCTTGATAGGGCTGTGGAGGTGAAAATTGTTGCTAGACATGGACTTCTTCAGCTTTCAGGAAAAATCAGACTCCATTCACCTGTTACAATATTCTCATTTCAGTTATGGAGCTAAGAACAAAAGAGCAGAGATATATGAGGAGAGGAGAAAGTGGCAAATGGAACAAAACATCTCTCAACTCTAGTTTGCCTTGCTGGGTGAAAGTACACAGGAAACCTTCTTAAGGCATATGGAATAATCAATACAAGTGTAAGAAATTAAAAAACGAAAGGGAAAAAAATTTACAATCAGATTTGGATATTTAATACTGCTCCTTCAATAGTTAATAAAACATCTACAAAAAATAAGAATATAAGATATTTGAACGATACTGTAAATGACCTTTAATTAACATTTATAGAACATTAATACTACAACTGCAAACTATATACATTCTTTTAGGTACTTATTAGATGTTCACAGACATAGACTGTATCTTGGGACATGAAATAAGTATTAATAAAGATCAAAAGACTGACATATTATAGAGTATATTCTCCAAAAACAGTGAATTAAATTGTAAATCTATAACAATAAAATATATTTTAAAAACAGGTACCTGTAAATTGAACAACACACATGTAAATAAACACTGAATCAAATTAAAAAACAAAAAAATATTGCAAGGTGAATAATGAAGAAACAGAACATAGCAACTTTTTGGATGCAGCTAAAGCAGTATTTTGAAAGGAAAGGTAATTTTTCATGTCTAAATTTGAAAGTAGAAGGCTCTGAATTTGTAATTCATCATATCAACAGAAAAAAGCTAAATATCATGTAAGCATCTTATTAGATGCAGAAAAAAAAGCGTTTAACACATTCATGATTTAAAAATAAACTCTGGTAAAGCTAGGAACTTCAGGAGATCTTCTCAGTCTGCATTATCAAAAACAAAACAAACAAACAAAAACAAACCTATAGCTGACATCAGACCTACAAGTGAGACAATGAACACATTTGACCTGAGATTGAGAACAAGACAAAGATTCAGCGTTGTACTTGCAGTTTTAACAAGAGCAATAAGGTAAGAAAAAGAAGATCATGCCAATTGGAAAGGACAAAAACCATCTTGATTCACAGGTGGCATCACCCGCTGATGAACTCGAAGGACTCTACAGAACAGTGTCTAGGTCCAATTAATTAATTAATCAACGTAGCAGGACACAAGGTCAATCAATATAAAATATCAGATGCATTTCTATATAGTAACAGCAAAATTGAAAAATAAAATTTGTGAAGAATGTCATTTATATTAACATGAAAAAAAAAAACCTGGGTATAAATTTAACAAAACATGTGTAAATCCTCTGCACTAAAAGGTACAAATCATTATTGGGAAAAAAAGCTTAGAAGACCCTAAATAAATGAAGCATAAACCAAATTCACGAACTTGAAGAGCCAGCAAAATTAAGAAGATAATTCTTCCCAAATTGTTCTGTAGATTCAATGTAATTCCTGTCACAGTACCAACAGGTTTTTTACATAAGTTGACAGAATTATATTTAAACACAAAGACTTAGAATAGCAAATAATCATGAAAAGAACAAAGTTGGTTCAAGTTTGAGGTCGAGTTACTATAAAGTTGTAGTAATCAAGACAAGGTATTAGGGTCATAAGTACAAGCAAGTAGATGAATGAAAGAGAATACAGTCCAGAAATAGACCTATTTATATATGATCATTTTATTTTTTTACAAAAATGTTAAGGCCATTCAAGTAGAAGGAAGGACTTTTCAATAAGCGGTATGGGAATAACTGGGTAAACCTGAGAGCCTCACTCACACCATATTCAGAGTTCACTTGAAATGGCTTAGACCCAATTGAAAAGCTAAAACTATAAAACTTCTAGAAGAAAACGAAACAAGAATATTTTTTTTTTGCCATTACAGAGTGGGCAAATATTGCTTAGCAATGAATTTTTTTTTAACTGCTAACTTGGACTTTCTCAAAATTATAGTTTCTGCTCATCAAAAGTAAAAATATGAAAGACAGTCCACACACTGAAGAAAATATTCGCATTACACATATCTGACAAAGGAATGTAATCTAGAGTATATAAAGAAATGCTACAAATAAGTAACAAAAGACAACCTAGTTGTTAAAACGAACAAAGAACTTCACATTAGATATTCACGGGCCAATAAATATTTTAAAATATACCCAGAATTATTAGTCATGAGGGAAATGCCAAGTAAAACCATAATGAAGTACTATTTCATATCCACCAGATTAACTAAAGTGAAGAAGACTAACAGAAAACAAAATATTAGTGAGGGTATGAACAACTAGAACACTCATCCACTGCTGATGAGATCATAAATTGATATAACACTTTGGAAAATTGTAGGTGATTTTGTTATAAATATCAAGAAAAATGAAAATGTATGTCCATGAAGACACTGATAGGATAATGTAACAGATTTTTTTCAAAATAACTATCAATAGGAGAACAGATAAGCAAATTGTGTCATATTCATGCAATAAAATACTCCTTCACAATAAAAAAAAGAACTATTGATACACAAAACAACATGAGTGAACTTCAAAAATACTACGTGGAACAGAAGAAACCAGTCACGAAAAAGGATGTACTATATACCCATTTATGCAAAATTCACAAGTAGGCAAAACAAAGCTAACATGATAGTGATTGCTTATGAGAGGTAATGATTGGGAAATTTTTAAGGTGGGGAATAGTTTTATATATTGGGGTAGTGGTTACATTTATTAAAACTCACTGAATTGTACTTTTAATATCGTGCATTTAAGTGATGTAAATTTTACCTCCGATACAGAAATGCAAGAAAAAAATGTTCCAAGTTATTAAAGAAAATAATGCTTTTCCCCACGTAATTAATATCTTTAATTTATCACTACAGAAATTTTCACCCAAACGTTAAACAGTGAACTCCATTTCCCCATGTCTCAGCACCAATAGTCACAAACTTTCTGCCAATCTCATGAAATAGCTTTGTCAGTGAGGAAGACTTACTGACACCTGGAACAAAATTATTAACTGAATTAAAGACGTAGTTGGAAGACAGTCGGCAAAAAGAGTTTTATAAAATTTGTTGCATCTGGTGCCCATAATAACCTTATTTTACCTTGCATTTAAGTTATTAAGTTATGTCTTAATCACCTATAGGAGATAATTAAATTCTCAATGGCAAGATTCTTCCCTGATGCTTTTGTTTTCCATTCCAGCTAATCTTTTATTTAAGATGGTGAAAGAAGACCCATGTAGAAAGGTTATATTTTTTATTAAGTGTACAAGTCAATGGTTTTTAATCGTATATTTCAGTATTTCTTTCTATTTTATGGCTGCAATAATATTCCATTATATGAATATACCACATTTTATTCATGTGAGCCTGGCACATGTAATTGTTCAATAAACACTAGCTTTCATATTTATTGTTTAACCAAAAGAGAACTTTAATGCTTTTCCAGAATTGTCACTTGAAAAATGCAGGGCTTCACTTTGATCTCGAAAGAGGGTGCCTTTATGTCAATTTCAGGAGGTTTTGTATTACAAGCTAAACTGTTTCTAAGAGAAAATGCCTCTTGATGGTTTCTCACAAAGGAAGCTTTGTGGTCTGCACAAGGAGATCCACTCTGTGCCCCCCGGCCTGGTCTCCAACACCCATCACAGACAGTTCAGCATTTCTACATTATGAACTCCAGGTCCCTGGATTCTCTAAGCAGCCAAAAAGTGCATCACAATAGAGAAAGAAACAGATTGACTTGTTTTTCCATTGCTTTATTATTTCTCTGCCGATCATATTACCCCAGGAAATTCTGATGAGGGCTTTTTCCATATTATTTACATGTTCAGCTATAAAGGGAAAAGAGATTTCTTGCAAGCCCCAGGACATTGGTGTTGTAATCGTCTGTCCGAACCCTGGGCTTGGATCTCAGGCTTGCGGGAGATACTGAGCTCTCCAGGGTGGGATCTCAGGAGGCTTGTTTCAGTCATCTGAGTCATGCGGGTATTTGCATTCTGTTGCACAGATTTATCTGAAATGTGTAGTTTTCTTGAATCGAAAGACCAGCGTATTTTCTCTAAAGGGTAGCTGGTTGAAAATGTCTTTTAAAATCTTTCCTAATATCTCTGTGTCATGGTGCCGTGTCGAGATGCCACATTGAGAAGAAAGGGACAGCTCAGGACTATCTCTAATTCAGAACCGTAGCTGATTTGATGGCTTCTCTAACCATCACCTGCAGTGACTTTGAAGTACTTTGATCTCCATGTATAATGTTCCACTTCCAGTGTTTATATCAAATGGTATATTTTCTTAGCTACATTTTTTTTTCAATGAATTTAGAGAGAAACTGAAGGTAAATTCTCTGTTGACTGAAACGATGGAGAAATTTTTGTTAGTCTTTTTTTAAAAAAAATAGCAGGATCGGGACCTGAAAGAAAATAGAAACAACGTCAAGGAAATCTGGTTGTGTCTAGGTGAGAACGTGAACAATTCAGCCATAGCAAAGGGTCGTATTTCTTTAGGATGCCAGTGCTGCCTTTGGGGATGACTGCTAAAAGATACCCAAGCTAAATGTGTTAGTTCTTAAATGGACTTAAACAGTTTGCAAAAGAAATGAAGCAAACACCTCTACCTATGTTTGCTTATTGATCTTGATTCAGTTAAGAAGATTATAAGAGACGCAACGCTATCAACAATTAACTTTGTCATATTCAGCTCATATAGTCTAGATTATTCTGGTTCCTTCTTTCAGATTTTATAAACAGTGTGAAGCATGATCTGATATCTTGCCTGGAAGCAAAGGATAGGATTGGATTATTTTGGATGTCCTTTCAAGTCTAGGATTCTATGATTCATTGCAGCTTAGCATAGATCCCCAAAAGACTTGCTTGTTGACTAAGACATTGAACTTGACACCCCTAAAATACACAAAGAAAAACAAAGGAAAATTTGTTATGACACAAAAGAGAAATTTGCCAAAGTGTGTCAGTTCACTGGAAAATCCTGGAACCTCAGAATCAAACTAAGAGATGTATTATTCCTTAACTAGAAATAGCAAATTATGCTTTCTGATAAGAGTGTGCAATAGAAGCCTTTAAAAAACAGAGAAGATGGAATGTCTGTTTATCTCTTAAGTATGTTCTCAGAGATTTCCGATCCTTAGCACTAATCTCATTTGCATTCTGATTTAAGTATTTTTTCTACTTTGGATCTTAAAGAAGACATCTCATTCATCTAAAATAGACAGTTTAGCACTTCTGACTTCAAAATATCTCATACTAAACCATAATCCAACATATGTTTTGTTTCTTGTTCTTTTTTCCCCTTCAGTTTTGGCTGCCTTTTTCTCACATTATGTAAAACTGGAAAATTTACAAATCTTCAATTGAAATAAATGTGACCAAAATTCAAGTCTGAAGTTATTTGGTTGTATAATCATCATTCGCTAATTCTTCTGTTTAATTCTTACCCCATTAACTGACCACAGCTGTTAGTATTGGCTCACTAATAACTCCTTCTGAACTTCTAAAACCCTAGAACTTAAAGGAGGAGTTCAATGAGTACTGACAATCCAGAGTTTTCAAGTGGACTTAATCCCTAATCTTGAGAAAGTTTCTGGCAATTTTATGCCAAGACTGGACTATGGTAAATGTCACAAGTTCTCTCTGTGCTTGATGTATCTTCATCTAATGGTGAAAACAGCCTATGTCAGCAGATGGGGGAAGGGAGGGAGGGAGGAAGAGTGTGCGTGCGTGTGTGTGCGTGTGCATGTGTGTGTGTGTTGTGGTGTGTGTTGGGGGCATAAAAATCTCTGGCTATAAACTCAGGAATGTTGGAAATGTAAGTTTATTTTTCTGTAATTAAATTTAATTTCTCTTTTAAGGCCTCTTGCCTCACAAAGAGAAAACTTGACCTTGATTAACATAAGGTTCGACTTCCTAATAAACTCCTAAATTGTGACTTTAGTCTTTTCATTGAAAGGTAAGCGGGTCTGACTCGTAAAGGGATTTTCTAGGTCCAGCATTCTAACAGTGTCGCAGATGACTCTCAAAGCTGTCTCTGCGGTGAGGACAGCACATTCTCCATGACTGCTGCCACCATGACTTCATATAAATATAAATTACCTGAAGTCACTCCACTCGTAACCTTCGTTAAAACTGCTAGTTTCTCACCTTGGATGCAAAATGGCCCTAAAGGCGAGAACCCAGTGGGAAGTATAAAAGGAAGGTAAATCTGTTCTTTCACTCAGTTAGACTGTGCAGATTATTTTAAAAGGCATTTGATTTTAAAGTTTGGGAAAGGCATATTATATGCAGAGGGAGTAAGAAGGAAAACAGCAGTGTAAATGACTTTATTCCATTTGTATTTGGAAATCTGAGAAGTGCCAGGGACACAAGAGAATATCTAAGGAAGTATGGGAATGTAAAAATCAAGGTGGGTGAGGACAGAGACGTTCAAACAACCCCTGAGGTCAAGTCAGGTGAAAACAGACAAATGCCCACTGGCGACTTTGGCGACCATGGTTTTTAACGGTGGGAGGCAAACGCAAGGCTTGATGGGTAAAGGAAGCTTGTGACTGAAGACAGAGACTTAATAAGGCCGAGAAAGGGAAACCGAGCGGTGTAGGTGGACACATTTAAACGGAATGGGAACGGGAGGGCAGGGACATCGTGAGAGCTGTCCAGAGTGACAGGAGGGATGGCAGGGAGAGAGGTCCAGAGCACCCTGGAGAGAGCCATGGAGGAGGATGCCCCCAGCCTGCAGGAGCAGCCACAGCAGCACATGCTGAGCAGGAGTGCCGGGCAGGCGGGTCCTGGGCCGGGACGGTAAATTCTAGGTATTCGGATTTTATGAGCACACCAAACCTCAAAAGACACAGGTGATCCAGATAGAGCTGCCAGCTTTCTTAATTTGTCAAAGACATTTTTTACCGAGTAAAGTGTTCTCGGGTGGCAGTTTCTTCCAGCACTTGAAACTGCCCCCTGGCCTGCAAGGGCTCTGCTGAGGAATCCGCTGCTAATGAAATTTTGGAGTTCGTTAGCCCCGTGAACGTGGACGTCCAGACCTCTCCCTGGGCCTGGGAAGTTCTCAGCCGTTATTTCTTCAAACAAGCCTTCTTCCTCTCCTCTTGCTGGGATGCCAACCATACGTACATTGTTTCTCTTGATGGTATCCCATAAGTCTTGGAGGCTTTCCTTTCTTTTGATTCTTTTTCGTTTTGTTCCTCCGATTGGATAACTTCCATCGGTGTCTTCTCCCTCACCGAGTCTTTCTTCTGCGTGCTGCAGCCTCCTGGGGGGCTGCGCACTGCATTCCTCAGCTCAGTGGTCGTATTCTCCAGCTGCAGAATTTCTCTCTGGTTCTTTTTATGTTTTCTGTTTCCTCGCTGAACTTCTCAGCGCGTCCTTCTGTTGTGTTCTTGGCATCATGAAATTGTTGTCTGTGCTCTCCCGCGGCCCTCTGAGCACCTTTAGAGCAACGGTTTTGAATTCCTGCGTCTCCATTTCGCTGGGGGCGGTTACTGGAGGTTTACTGGACTCGTGTGACGGGGTCAGCTTTCCCTGCTTGTTCAGGACCCCCGTATCCCACATGGGTGTGCCCACGTTTGAAGGCCGGCCTCTTGCATTTTCACATTCCCAGAGGCCTGTCCCGGCTCCAGGGCAGCAAGCGGGAAGGGACTCGGGTAGCCGGCATCAGGTAGCCGGCATCAGGAACCGCGTCCCCGCGGGGGCCGGGGCAGGTGAAATCTGCAAGGGGCCGGCGGTCGCCGTGCTGGCCAGCAGCCCCTCCGGGGGTGAAGCGTGCCGGGTGAGCCTGCGGAGCAGGGCTCCGAGCGCCGCCCCGGGCTCGCCGCCGCTCGGCCTCCTCGCTCCCCGCCGTCGCTGCAGAAGGCTTCGCTGGTCCAGGGGGAGGGACAGCAGGACAGGACGTCCATCCAGCGCCCCGACAGGGCTCACCCCGCTCGGCCTCGCCCGGCGTGGGGAAGGGACCCTTTCCAGCCGGACGTGGCCCCGTGTGCGGGGCGACGCCGCAGCGCGAAGCCGCCCGAGCAGCCCGCTCCGGCGTGTGCTTCCACCGCGCTGCTGAAACGTCTTTGGGGGTTCGAGAGTTCCCACCCATACCCCGGGGTCACAGCGGGCAGCATCAGCCATCCTCTTCGAAATGCGGCTGACCTCACCAGAGGTAACACGTTATTATGAAAATGTTCGTTTAGCTTAGTTTGCTCAGTTTTTTAACCCTGTGGCAAACATTTGAAATGGTAGCATGGAAGTCCAGGACATGAAGAAAATTTAAATAGAAAGTATACTTCCATGACTTCATATTTTGGTCTGATAAATCAAGATGTGTGTGTGTGTGTGTGAGAGAGAGAGAGAGAGAGAGAGAGAGAGAGACAGACAGAGAGAGACAGAGAGAGAGAGAGAGAGAGAGAGAAGTCTATGAATAGAGATAGTACCAATAAAATATTATTAAATAGCGCTGCCTTCCACAGTGAGTAAAATCTCACAACCAGACTTGGTTTCAGAAGATTAATATTACCTATCAACAGAAATACTATCTTAGGTTATAACTTACAATTTAAGTTCGGAATACCTAAACCCTGGAATGTCAAGGATCTCTCCAATCTGGGTTAGAACAACAAAATGTGGAAATTGTGATGACTCTACTGGTTCAATGGGAAACTTTTCATGTAAGAACTATTATAAAGTTTATGCCAATTTTATTTTACATAATGAGCCCATCTCATTAATCTTTTCAAAGGTTTCAGTACATGAGAACACAGCCGAATGGTTCTTCACTCGCTCTTTATTTTATGCTTCAGTAGGTCAAAGGTGAGAACAAAAAGAAACTAAACCTTGGTCAGCGTGTTTATAAGGTGCTGAAGCCACCTGCTCTCTGTCAGCAGTTGATATCTGTAGCACACCCTTACTAAATAACACGATGGGCCCGTGAAGCCATAAAGCTGAGTATTCATAAATTCGCCATCTAGATAGCAAAGTGGCAGGAAATAAAAGGCACATGTCCTGAAGGCAAGTGGCCTGAGCCGGTCATTATAACATTATTTGAAATTCATTACAGTTCTAAGAGTTCCTCTCCTCGAGTGCTCTACCCACTAAGCTCGAACCCTGGACTTTTCAGAAAATATAAACTGGTCGACTTAAACTCTGGCATATGGAAATTTGAGGTTGGAAAATCCACCTCCGATGCTTAGCCGTTTGGGGACAATGACAGAGGGATAGCGATGGAGCAGAAACGGGAAATAAGAACTGTAACTGCGCAGACGTCTCTGGCAGCTACGCACGTGCACCAATCTCAGTCTCACGAGGTCAGAAGCGGAAGTCGGAAAATGAGGAATTGGTGTCGACATCTTCTCGTAAATCAGGGACTCCGCAAGAGATGTATACTTCAGACAGACTGTGAACAGGAGAGAAAATTAACACTGACAGAGAGAACGGGATAACTAGTCTGCCTCGGCGTCATTTTGGGCTCAGGGTAAAAAAGATTCCTATTAAAATTTATAGCCACAGGCCTGTCCCAATGTAGACTTAGGTTTAAGTTTACACTGTCCACGTGTGACAAAGGAATCCAATGTAAAAGTGACCCAACCCTGTTCTAACCAGGGAGCGCCGGGAAAAGCAAATATAAAATTTCTCTAATGGAAAATGCTCTCCGTCCAGCCAGTGAAGAAGTCTCACAGGAAAAAAAATCACTGAAAAGAGACTTACAGTTTAGATTTTAAAACAGACGAGGCAGGCGCCGGCTTCCCTGGGCCGGGCCACCATGGACACGTGGGCCTTGGCGATGTGATGATGGGGAAGCCGCGCCACCTGTCTCCACACTGGGTGAATCCCAACACCAGAGTGTGAGTCGCCAGGTCCAGATGCCAAGACCCCTTAGAGTCCCGAAGGCGGCCTCGGGGGCAGGGAAGGAGTGGCGAGGGAGACAGGGAAGGCAGGGCTGGCAGCTGGACCTCAGCGGATTTCAACACCAGCACTTCCGGGGGGGGGTGGGGGATGGGGGTGAACATGCGTGTATGAGCTGTGAGGCCCTTGTGGGCTTTTCTGATATTTCCCATTCTGATAAAGAGTATTTCAAGAAGCCGGAAGAGCTGAAGGCTGCCTGCATGGACACCGTGACAAAGGCAGAGAACACGGAGCAGAGTAAATTGAAGGAAACTCAGACATTCCTCGTGTCTCTTGCAGATCTCCTGTCACCCTGTCTCCTTAGTGAGTCATGTCAGAGCCCGATTTGGACAGATCTTCCTCCTCGTATGTGTCTTCCTCTGAAGACGGGCTGCCCAACTTAGAGAAAAAAAGAGTATCCTGAGAAAAACAGAATGATGACTTGTACTCAGGACCTCACCAATAGTCAGTATGAAGGTCCTGAATTTCCAGCAGTTAATAAAACAAGGAAGAAACCAGAAGGATGGATGCCAAGACCACAGCACCTGAGCTTTTTCAAATGATGGTTACAGAATAGAAGGAAAAAAGAGATCATGACATCTAAGTCAGATAGCAAAATGGTACCGAAGTACTCAAAAAAAAAAGAATGTTGTTCACCTGAAACTAACATAATGATATATGTCAATCGCATCTCAATTTTTAAAAATAAATAAATACGTTCTTAAAAGAAAGAAGGTTCAGAGTGCGTATGAAGTTCTGAGCCAGACGAGTCCCGCATTCGTCTTTTCCCAGCTCTATCATGACACAGTCAGCAACACAGAGAACGGAGCGGTCTGCGGATGCTTTTGAAGAAGCGCCCCCTCCCCGAGGCGTGCCAGAAACGCTCTCAACACCAGTGTCCAAAGCTCCCAGCAGTCTGCAAACCATTCGATCTTTATGCACCCACTCAAAGACTGTTGGCAGACGACGAGGCAGATGAAGAAAATTTAAAAGAAACACATCGGCTTATTCCAAGGCACAAGCCACCGTAAGATGTCAAGTGCGAAGCCCATGCCTTGCAACTGCATCCCTCCAGGGGCCACAGTACGTTCCAGAGGAACAGAGCGAGCCACAAGGACGTCCTTCGAGGAGAAAAAAAATGATATGTGCAACAATAAAATTCAACGCAAAGCACATGACAGAGTTTGCAGCAAGAAAACGTCAATAATTATTTAAGTTGTAAAGTATAATTTAAAACTGAAGACCTGAACTTACACTTCGATGTTCCATAGCTTCTTCTACTGTCACCTGTTGAATTGTTCACCCCTATGTCCATGTCCATTACTGTGTCCAAGTGACCACTTTATTCCTTCTTCCCAACCACATTCACCTCATATTCTGACCTGATCGCACCAATATTCCCAGCCTGGGAATCTTCTGCTGTGTTGTAAGGGATATTCAGATAATCTCTTCCTTAGGAAAAAAAAAAATATATATATATATATATATATATATATATATATATATATATGAGTTTTAATTTAATCACAGTTTAAACTTCAGGTTCTTTTTAGTTCAAGAGACTGATTCTAGATAGATTTTGAGAAGTAGGAGCCGGACGGAAGACTCTGAAGACTTCCTGGAATCAAAAGAAGTGATAATTTGGGAAGAGACAGTTTAAAAGATTTCTGCATCCGATTTACTGTTCTTCTCCCGAGAGCGCTACCATTTACAAAACTCGCCCCAAACCCTCTCGTCTCCTGGTCACTCTTACCAGTTCTTTATTTCCTAGGATACAGATTCTAATTGGTCCAGCTTGGGTCAAATATGCTTTTAGTGCAGTTGGCTGTATGGACAGAGCCATGTGTTACCGACAAGGTCCTACCCCCTGAGAGGTAATGCCAGTTTCCAGAAACCAATCATGGGGGTAAGAAGGCAACCCCAAAAGCAGTCTCCTACGAGCAGTCTGTGCCATGACGTGGGTCACACGAGGAGAGCATGTCAGCCTGCTTTTCATTAACAGCTTAAAGAGTTTCACTCTGGAACCACCACAGTGGGATGCGTTTTGAAATTTTTTCAAATGTTTCTCGTATTTCTGACATCCTGGGGATGATTAGGACTCATTAATATTGATGCTAACGTTGAGCTACGAGTTGGAGCATTTTCTCCTGTTGTCTCATAACACTTTTGGTCCTTTTAAGGTCCAGAAACATTTGTTGATTATTTTAAAAGATTAAAACAGACGTTTTCGCAGTCAGGCCTAAAAACTGAAGAAAATATGCGGAGAAAACAAAGAGTTGATTTATAATATTTGGGATAACAAAGTAGATCTGTTTCTCAACATCTCTTTTTGAGATACAACTTAGAAACCCATAACAACCAGATTTGATGCTTACATGCCACCGAGGAGGTTTACCCTTTGATTTGAAAGTGAACGAATTTGCTTATTTTTTAGAGACCCAGAATCCTTCTGCTTTGATAAAATCTACTCATATGATTTAAAATTCAAATGTGTTCCAGGAATTTTTACAGCCATGCAATTTTTACTTTTTATAATTCAAGCTTCTCATTGGAATTGGATGGAGCAAGAAGCAAAGACAGGCTCAGACTCAGGTGAAATGTCTACGCTTTCATTCCTCTGAATATTGACTCGGAATTGCCACTGAAAATACGCTCCTGGGTTTTCTGATGGGCTGTTTCTCGCTTTCTTTGAAAACAGCCGAGTCAGCTTTGAGTGTTAATCTACCTTTATCAGGATTCGTTTTCATAACATTGTATACCACTCCTCTTCTGCTTTAAATAGTTTTCTTCATGGGCTAACAGGCTGTCTTTTCACTACTTAACATCTGTCGGTCTCGGGCTCCATGTTACATCATGTCGTCGTGATCGCAGAAGGGAGACGTTTGTAAGAACTAATTTCCAGTACACGGCTGCCTACTTGCTTTATTTATAAGTAATATTGACTCACATTACTTTCATGTAAGTAGAAAAGAACGCGTATCATGCAAAAAAAAAATTGCCACTTAAGATATGTTAAAAACATCTGATATTAGGAGAGGTTACTAATGGTTGGGCTAAAATATAAAAATATACAGAAAATATCTTCATTTTCTGCAAAGAACAGAACGGAAGTTTAGATGCATTATTTAAAAAAGCTAAGACCTTGGAATAAGCTCAAAACTATTGAAAGATGAACACTCACTTTTGTGTGAACTCACCTTATGGTCTCCGTTTGAAGTCACCTACACAACATCACTTCCTAAGTCGGCTGTCACCTTGAAGAAATAGGGCGAGATGACCGTAATTCCTCTGGAACTGGGATAGCAAGAGCCATCTGTGAAGTATGGTCGTCACCGGGAAGGCCGTCACTGAGGCCTCAGGGATCACACTTCCTGGAAACACGGTCACCCTTTCACTGATGGGCTTGGGGGTGCTGCAGTCCTCCGGGTCTTGGAATCAGCCTGCACTTCGGCTCCTTTGTATTCACCACGCTTTCGAGGAGCATCCCTTCAGAGACGGTGACGATCTTCTCATTCTTCTCCCTGCACGCTATCCTTTGGGGAGAATTGGAAGACCATGCGACTGAAGCAGTGGTAAATACGAACAGATCCTAGGCAGTCTCGCCTCTGGAGGTTCAGATGGCAACTAGAATTTCAGTAACCACAAGATTTCTTAAAAACAGTCTCACCTTTAGATATTGTCAAGGACAGGGTTTTATTTTTAGTTTTTAATGTGAATTAATTTTTAATTACATCAAAAAATGTTTTAATATAAAAGGTAATATGTTCCCATGTTCCACCCAATTTCCAACAATTTTCTTCTAAATGAGCACTGAACAGGAAATGTAGGCTGCCTAGAACAGTGGTCTGGCTGGTTACAGAGTTTATAATTACCATCAATGACCTAAATATAAGCACTAAAACCAAAAACCCGTTATAAGGAAATATTGGGATAAGTTTGTGTACCCTTGGATCTGGCACTGGGTTCCTAGACATGACACCAAGAGCACCAAGCTACGAAAAAAAGTAAACTGGAGGGCATCGTGTGCCGAAGCATTATCAAGAAAGTAAAAAGACAACCTACGGAATGAGAGAGAATATTTACAAACCATATATCTTTTAGAGTCCAGCATCCAGAATATATAAGAAACTCTCATAATTCAACAACCAAAAGGCAAATTCAATTTCAAATGAGCAAACCTCTCACTCCTGATCCATTTTCCATGTCTATCATTTTGTCTTTACAAAAATGTAATACCAATGGAACGTAATCTTTTGAGACTGGCCTTTCTCCTTCGGATGCCTTTGCCATCCATCCAAGTCATTGCATGTATCAATTGTTCATTCCGTTTTATTGCTGAGAACTATTCCATTATGTGAATGTGTCATAATTAATTATTTGCTTGTTGCAGGAAACTTGGGCAATTTCTTTTTGGGAGCAATAACTAAGAAACCTGCTACGAATGCTCATATGAGGGTTTCCGTGTGAACCCAAGTTTTTATTTCTCTAAAGTAAATACATAGCAGTGGGATTTTTTGAGCCAGATGGAAAGTATATTTAAGTTTATAAGAAACTGCTTGGGAGTTCTTCAGAGTGGCTGTACCAGTTTTTCATTCCCATGGGCAATGTATGAGACTTCCAGTTGTTCTGAATTCTCCACACTTGGTACGTTTCATTTTAGCCATTACAATAAGTGTATGGGAACATGGTCTTATTTTCATTTCTCTAATGGTTAATGATGTTAAACAACTGTAATGTGGTTATTTACTAGCTGTATGTTCTCTTAGGTGAAGTATCTGTTCAAGTCTTTCCCCCTGTTTTTAATTGAATGATTTGTCTTCTCACTGTTGAGCTTTGTGAGTTCTTTATATGGTCTCGATTCAAGTCCTCCATTGGATATGCACTTGCCAATATTTTCTACTGATCTGTAACTTGTCTTTTTCTCCTCTTAACAGTGTTACCCATGGAGCAAAAGCTTTTACTTTCAATGAAATCCAATTTATCTTTGAAGTCCAGGTTTTTCTTTTATGCATCATGCTTTTGGTGTTACATCTAAGATTTTTTTTACCTAATCTCAGCACATAAAGTTTTTTTCCCGTTTTCTTCAAAAATCCTTATCATTTTTTTTCATTTAAATATGTAAACTATTTTAAGTTAGTTTTTCAAAAGGCATGAGATTTAAGTTGAGGTTTTATTTAATATTGGTTTCTAATTGTTCGACACTATTTGTTGAAAACATCATCCTGTCTCTACTAACTTGCCTTGGCAACTTTGTCAAAAATTAATTGGCCATATTTGGGGAGTTCTGTTTCTAGACTGCTCTGTTCTGTTGAGCCTCGTACTCATCTCTTTGACAATGCCACACTCTCCTGAATACTTTAGCTTTGTAGTAAATCTTAAAAGTGGGTGATACGATCTCCCCAACTTTGTTCTTTTTCAAAATTGTTTTGGCTAATCTAGTTCTTTTTGCCTTTCCATATAAATTTTAGAACAAGCTTATTTATATCTATGAAAACTCCTACCTGGATTTTGATTAGGATTGCATTAAACCTATAAATCAATTTAGGAGAATGGACATTTTTACACTTCTGAGATTTTCAACTCATGGAAACAGTTTATCTCTATTTAGGTCTCTTAGAGTTCTTCATCTGTAATTCGTCATTTTCAATATACAGATCTAGTACTTGTTTTGGTAGATTTATACCTAAGTATTTCAAGGCTATATGTATAGTGGTAGTTTCAAATTTTTTGGTTTGCAATTGTTTATTGCTAGTATATAAAAATAGGTTTAATACTTGTGTGTTTATCTTATAGTCTGTGACCTAGATAAACTCACCTGTTAGTTTTAGAAGATTTTTTTTTACTCCTTTTGAGTTTTTCTACATAGATAATCATGTCATCTCTGACATTTGTTTTTCCTGTCTAAACTGTATGCCATATAGTTTTTTTTTTCCTTTTTAAACTAGTTTGGACTCAGTACGATGTTCCCAAAGGTTAGCAGTAAGACAACTGAGTGTGGCATTAGCCCTAGGTTTTTTAGGAGATGCCTTTCATTAGGCCGTAGAAGTTCCCTCTAAGTGTATTGAGAGTTTTCATTAGAAACAGATGTTTAATTTTATCGAATGTTTTTCTTTTTCATTTTATTTATTATGTGGATTTTCTTTTTTATACTATTAGTATATTGGTTTACATTGATTAATTTTCAAATATTGACTAAGGTTTATATTCACAAAATAAACCTCACTTTGTTGAAGAGTATGATTCTTCTGATACGTTGCTAGGTTGGATTTGCAGACATTTCATTGAGGATTTTTGTATCTATATTAATGAGGGATGTTGGTCTTTGGTTTTGTCGGTGTTCTTGTTTGTTTCTACTGCCTTTATCTGGTTTTGGTATCAGGGTTATACTGGCCTCATAAAACAAATTAGGAATTGTTCTCTGTCCTCTTGTTTTTCTGGAAGAAATTGTTTTAAAACAATGTTAGAATCTTTGCTTTCATTGGTCAAACATACTCTAAAGAACTCAGGAGGTGAGGAATGGTCTTACATTTACCCAGATCAGTATATTACTGCTGCCCTTTCATCACTGCTGTCATTTCACGTTTCCTTCTGTAACATTTCCCTTCCATCTGATCCACACTCTCGAAGCATTGCTTTTAGAACTGGACGGCTTGCAAGAAATTCTCTTACTTTTTCTTCATCTAAGGCTGGTATGTTCTCGTCCTGAAGAATATTTTTGCCATAGAATATTGGACATAGGAGCCGAGACTAGACAATAGTCTCTTCAATAAAAGATGCTGGGACAACTGGATGCAAACAAAAGAATGAAACTGGACCTCTGTATTATACCATGTACAGTTGTCAACATACTGACGGCTCGAACATAAGACCTAAAACCCTAGAAATCCTAGGAGAAAACACGGGTGGTAAGTTCATGGGCATCAGTCTTGGTGGTGATTTTTTGGAATTCACACCAAAAGCAAAGATAACAAAAGCAAAAATAAACAAGTGGGACTACATCAAACTAAAAAGTCTCTTCATAGCAAAGGGAACCATCAACAACAATAACAAAAAAGGCAATTTATGAGACGGGATAAATATTGGGAGATCAAATCAAAAAATAAAAACAGCAAAAAAAATAAATCCAATTCAGAAATGGGGCGAAAACGTGAATAGATGTTATTTATAATAGAATATTAGCCATGAGGAAGAAGGAAATTCTGCATTAGTTACAACATGGATAGACCTTGAGGGCATTATGCTAAGTGAAGAAGCCAGACAGAGAAAGGCAAATACTGCATATCATGGTATCACTTATATGTAGAACCAAAAAAACAAACAAACAAACAAATTCGCAGAAACAGAGTCAAAAAATGATTGTCAGGGGTTGGGGGTAGAGGAAAAAGAGTTTGGTAAAAGGATACAGACTTTCTGCTATAAGATGAATAAAGTCTGAGGATCTCATGTGAAACATGGCGACTGTTGTTGATTATACTGTACTATGTAATCGAAATTTGCTAAAAGGGTAGAACTTAAATGTTCTCACACCCACCCCCCCCCAAAAAAGATAAATATATGTAAGTTTATTGTTGCTTTTTGTTTGTTTTGTTCTTTAGTTTTTTAGATAAAATTAGTTCTAAAATTTCCATTTGATTATCCTTTACATCTTATATCACTTTGCTGTGACTTTCTAGCTTTCCATTGCTTTCGAGGATGTTTGTCCCTACTCATGTGTGCGTTTTTATCAGATCTGCTTTAACGTAGCATCTTTGTCAGATCATTCCAACATGTCTGTTAGCTCAACATGTACCTGTCAGTTGTATTTTCTCAGAGGAATTAAGAGTTTCCTGGGTCTTCAACTGCCAATTAATTTGAATTGTATCCTAGACCTTTTGAGTATTATATGAGGAGACTCGGGGCCATGTTTCTATCGTACGGATGACATTGCTACTTTGTCCAGGCAGGCGGCTGGCCGTTTGGCTCCAGTCCACCTTCTGGGGGCTGTGGCTCCAGCATCAGTCCAGCGGCCACAGCAGAGTCACTGCGGTCTCTCCCGCGTGCGCTCTTGCCTGGTCCGGCATCTGGTGTGCCTCGGTACTGCAGCCCCTCCCAAAGCTTCGTGCTCCTCGGAGTCACGCGTGTTGGTACTGTCAGCTGATCTCTAGGGAGAGTTTTTGTCTCCAATGACTGTTGAATCTGTGTAGTTATCTCTCCTCCCCATCCTCTTCCTTTACTCGTTGAGGATATTCTTGGGACACTGAGGTGCGGAGTGTTTGTTGAACGGAACCGAGTGGGAGTTTCCTGCACCCATGCCGGTGCCCGGGAAGTGCCTAGGAGGCCGCCGTTAGGGTTTGCTAGTGCCCTCTCATGTCTTTAAACTTGCACTTACCAAAAGTTTCTTGTTGCAGTATCTGGACATAATTAAGTTTTTTCTTGGATTTACAAATACTCTTCCTTTTTAAGTAATAGACAGTCGTCCGTGATTTTTAAAATTGCTACACCAGTCTTGACAGAGGTTTAGCAGAGGTGAAGCACGTTCGTAAATCCTGACATTGAACAAGGGGTGATGCTGAGCGAGCTTCTTGAGGGTGGAACCCATCCAAAGGGGTAGGATTTCAGTCCCGCAGTGCTGGAGGCTGGTCATGGACATGACATTGAGAACATTCAAAGGAGCCGTTGGGGAACGAAGCCGTGTTTTCTGGCCAGAGAACACATGTTTGAGGAGACATTTTGAACTGTGAAATTTCCACATGGGACATTTTCCAAAGAGCCAAAAATATATTGGACTTGATACGTGTCAGTGGCCTGCGCAGGCTTGGAAATCCGTTTGGTGCAGGCACTGCGAGCCCTTGGTGTAAACAAAGGCTCAGCTAGGCCCACACGTGCCTGGATCGTCCGAGACGCTCACCTGACCTCCACTTAGTCTGAATCCTGTTTTTAATCACTGCCGTGCTGGAATTCTTAGACCCTGAAAGGCAGTGAAAGTGCGTGGCGTACATGTCTTCTCAGCAACATGGCAATGCACTGAGAGTATTTGTGGCTCAAATTAAAGTTGAGGACAGTCAGTGCCGTTTAATGAATTCTGGGTTAGCAATGATAAATAAACAGTGACCCAACAACACTGCTTATTTTCTGTGCTCGAGACTTTACTTTGGAGCGGGCCCTGTAAACACACATGTACTCCTCACAGGCCTGGCGTTGACATAAGGCTCTGTGATACCAAGAAAAGCCGGTCTGCAACATCAGCTCCGACTTACATGAACAGTTCCCTTCGCTTCTTATTGCACGAAACCATGGAAAGTTATAGCAACAGCAGCAGCCTCGTTTAAAGAGTTTCTATGCTGAGTGCACCTTCCAGGTCACATAATAAATTCTGCAGCTATTATTCTTGCTTTGAAACCAACAAGCAAGAGATAGACTGTGTTATCTGTCTCCTAATGGTTTTTCTACTTTGTGAAACTTATAAATGGTGGAAATTTTTACATAATGATTCAACCCCACTTCGTCCTGCACATCTATCATGGGTTCCTGTAGTGTCCGGTGGCTTCTGACTGTTGATTGTTCAAATTGGTATGAGCAAAGTCCCAGAATTTCTCACCAAGAGATAATTCATGTTTTAAAGCTGGAGTATGGCGTCCATAAAATCCTGTGAGCAGCCGTGCGCGATTGATTTCCAAGAGGAGGTTTACTTAGAACCACGGCTGGTAAGCTGGCCTGCCACAGGTATCGTAGCCACCTGTTCTTAGCGTCATCATAGTATAAATTTCTCTGTCAATGTTATGCTTAATTGCAGTTGACATAATTCGGGGGGGGGGAATCTGTATCAGTTGCTCTTCTGCCATGAAATGTTTAGGCTTTGATTAATAGAGTGGCTCTTAGAAATATCTTTCTAGAGAAAGTGCTTGGTGACAGACACCTCGACAAATGCCAGCTTTATTCCTGGGGAACACGTCTGTCCTCGTTCCGTGCTCCTTTATCCTGCTTGCAAACTGGCCAAGACACCCAGAAGAGTGTTTTATCTCTTTTCCTCTCCTTAAAATCAGACCCAAATGCAAGCCTTGGAGTTGAGCCTTATCTCCTCCTCAACATTCCAGAATCAAATAGAATTCCCCAAACTGACATACCCAGAGACCAAATTACACCCCCATGCAAGCACAGCTGCTTAACTAGCCTCAAATTTGACAACCCTTTCCACTTTTGAGCAACCAAACCCCAGGCCCATAATGCTTCCACGTAAGAGAAGATGGGGGGAAAGGGGATGAATAACCTGCTTTTTTCACTTTCTAGAATATAGACTTAAAAAATTGCTCCTGATCTCTGGACAGTGCCGTTTTGCATTTTATGGTGATTTGTAATGCACTCTCCACCTCGGACTGTTGAATTTTCCCCAAGTGTCCTCCAGCAGAGGTGGGTGGAAGGTAGCATGTGGCATCGCTCACAGTTCTCTGCCCCGGGCCAATGACAGGACTTGGTAGAGGTGTCTAACAAGGGGGCCAGCCTGGACTCCAGCTCCTGAGTCCCTCTGCTGTGGGCCTGGTCACCCCTGCTGGGATCGTGAGAGATTCAGAGCACAGGCGCTAAGCAAATGCACCCCTAATTATTGCCTGGGAATTTGTTCACTAATCCCTACTTGATCCCCTTCCCAGGTGAATTGAGATGGATCCTCATAGGGTGTCAAAGACAGCGTTTGGTCCAGACCGCCTGCCTCGCAGTCGTTTGCGGTGCTTGTAAATCTAGTCACACACTATTTAATGACGGGACCATGTTCTGAGAAATGTGTCCTTAGGCAATTTTGTCATGATGTGAACATCACAGAGTACGTGTACATAAACCTGGATTGTCTGGCCCACGGCACGCCCAGGCCCTGTGGACAGCCCCTCGCTCCCGGGCCACGAGCCTGGACAGCACAGCACTGCAGCACAGCACACGAGGGTAAATCGAGCACAAGGGAAAACGATGCAGTCAGGAGACGCAGCGAGCACGAGGTGTGGGGGCCGCCGTTACACAGCAAACTTTCTCAATAAGTAGAAAGAGTCCACTCACATAACGCTAAAAGGTTTGGTGTAGTATAGGAAATACATAGCCAGTAACAGTCGTTTATCATTATCAAGTACCGTAGGCCACGCATAACTGTATGCGCTGGGGTATTATCATAGAGACTTCATAACACGCTGAGTTATGTGTACTGTATAGACTCAGCACACTCACTGTCCTGTTCTCCTTCCTTTTAAAAATGATTCATATTTCGAGACTGGTCAGTGTATATTTTTAATAAAGAGACTAAAAAGCAAAGCTTTCCAGATATCATAGGCCTCAATCGAGTGTTGCAGGTTTTTAAAATCTCAATCTGAACGAAAAGGCAGCTGCGTCGGGTTTCACGCTTCAACAGCAGCGGCACCTTACAGACGATTGTGGTTCATCCTTGCTGTTCGGGCCGGTGGTCTCTCAAGTTAGTGGAGCACACACAGCAGAGACCCTGCTCCCGGGGAATCCTGCTCACATGCCTTACCCAGATGCTACTGACTATAATCCGTTCGCTTTCCTGGAGCTTCTGGTGAAATTCAGTGGCTGTGCTTCTTCAGCAAAAGCTACAGCATAAATATGTCAAACTTACAAATTGGCGGCCTTGTTGAGAAGGAAAATTCCACTCTCTGGGTTGATTTGCCGTCCTCACTCCACCCCCCCCCCATAAAGAACGAGGAGGCTAAGGTAGTCCCCCAAACAAAACATGTAAACACGCCTGTCTTTTCTCTGACCAGGTGGGGAAAAATGAAGACTTAAACTTCTAAATGTTTATAATCCCCTCTCCTTGTATTTTTTCCTTTTAAATTTTATTCAAATGAAACTATAAAGTGTAGGCAATGCTATAACAAAACTGGTAAGATGGAGAATCCAAGACTAATAAAATTTAAACAATTAAACAGAAGCCTCTATTTCATTAAAAAACATACCTGAATATAATTAAACTTAATAGATTCAAATGTTTTAATAAAGCAAACATACCCAGTGAAGGACTCTTCCATCATTTCAAGATATAAAAGTATCTTACATTTTATTACACTCTGGCTATTATGGTCATATGTGTATTGTAATGAAACTGTTTATTATTATATTATAGAGATTTTTCTATTCCTGTAAACATCTACATTATCTGTTAACTTTTTTATCTTAATTTTTGAAGAATATTATACATTGAGACCAATTTTTTTTTTTTTTTTTACTTAAACCAATTATAGAAACAAAAACGAATGTGGAATATCAATAGTATATCTATTCTGGTATATTCTGATAATTTTATGGACTATTAACTTCTGTTAAATTGGAAGTTTTAAAGATTAGCTTCAAGAATTTTCACATACACAAAAAGTAATTACATTTGAGTAAAAATTATTTTTGTTTTTAGTGCAAAAACAAAGTTTTATTTTTATAAGATAATATTATATTGGAATTGTGCAAAATGATAGCTGCATAGGCTTTTGTTTGTATTTTTCTGAGATTTCAAAATATCTCTTAGAAAATTCCAAAAATCAAAAGCTACATGGGAAGAGAGTCTTCTAGTTCCCAAAAGACTGTCATGTAAATTCCAGTGTTGATGTAGCAGCACTCCCCAAGGCAGTGGCTCTGAACCTCTTTTGATGATGACACACAGTGAAGAAGATCTTTTACACGATAACCCAGTGCACTCACGTGTACATATGGGGGAAAAAAAGTTCCAAAACCGATATCTTTACTACATGCGAGGCGTTCTATTTATTCTTCTCTTTCACTTTATACTCTTCCTTTCTCTCCTTTCTAATGCCAGTCGTGGTCTACTGAATGGATCTCACCATCCATTAAATGAATTGTCGCCACGACCTTAAAAATGCCGTCTTACACCTAAACCGTGTCTTTCAGTTCTTTTAACCTGTTTCTCTATCACTGTAGGATATAAAACAATGTGGAACCTATGGTAGATGCTAAACAAATTGTGTGTGTGTGTGTGTGTGTGTTTGCACTTCCATTAAGCCTAAAATCAAGTGACTTACCTGCAAGTACAGGTGTGGTAAAAACGTGCTTCATTTAGGTGTGGCCGAAGGTGAAGTTGAACCCACTGCCAGTGTCAGCACTGCATCCGGAAGTTACCAAAGGGCAAGAACTCAGGGTCATTCGTTTGAAAGAAGGGTTCTGTGACCCTAAGTTTCACTTCCAAGTATTCCATCCATACCCTCAACACCATAGCCCTGGAACCACCATATGGTGAAACCAGATACAGTACTTAGACAGCATGACTGGGTCCGTGGACTTAAAAGTAAGATGGGTAGATTTGGAGTTTATAGACATTCTAACCGAAGTATTATGGAAGCTGTGTCTGAACTCACTAACAGGTTTAAAAGCTGCGATGGACCCCTAGGTTTATCATCTATGAAATAAGGTGAATGATATCCTCCCGAATTTGTCCGCCTCATTTAACACTCATAGTTTGGGCACCAGAAACTGTGAATTCAGATGACTAAAATACAGACGGTCACAGGCTCACAAAGATGACAGATATGGTCCAAGGACACCCCACCAGGGGAAGCAAATCGAAAACGCCACCTGATGCAACATCTGGGTCCCATACCTGTACTTTCTTCGCAGTTGATGCAACTTCAGGTGTTCCCTCGACTTCGGGTTTCGTGATTTCACTTCCTGGCCTGACCCTGTCACCGCGGTGACTCCCTCCAGCCTTGAGCCTTCTTTGGCATCCCATTTCCAGCTCCCCTTCCTTCGGCTCTTCACTAACAGTGCCGCTTCTGGTCCCCAGCTCAGCTGAGCTCCACCGACCTCCGAGTCATCACCTCGTCATACTTCTGCACTCTCCCCTCTGGTCAGTATGCGTGGACACACGTGAGTGTGTGGATGACGGAGCAATGAAGCAAATGCTCTGGAAACACGGGAGGGAGTGATTAACTGCCTGGGGAGGCCAAGGAGTGCGTTTAACCTGACCGTTGAAGCTGAGAAGGGATCCTAGAAGGTTCTGTCCAAAGCGGTTGGTTACCTCTCCTCGCTCGGGTCAGACATCTACAGGAGGATGTCGCTGGCACTGCTCTGGGACAAGCTGGGACCAGCAGCGTTAGAGTAGGATGGTGGGAGGGAGTGTATGACGAGGAGAGAAGCGGTTTTCATAAAATGGCCCCTGTGGCTGCCACTCTGCCTTGTTTTCTTCCGGTTTATCTCTCGGAAGCTGAAGAGTTATTTAGCACTTAAAAGTAGTCACCTTAACATGAGTCTCGTTGAAAGACGTGTGTCTCCATTTAATGGAACTCGTGTTAACTGACAGGTTTATAATGATTTTTCAACTGTTAGTTATGGTAATATTTAATAATTTGCTTTTGGTTGGCAGGAATTCTGTTTTT
This sequence comes from Eonycteris spelaea, assembly GCA_003508835.1. Taxonomy (NCBI): domain Eukaryota; kingdom Metazoa; phylum Chordata; class Mammalia; order Chiroptera; family Pteropodidae; genus Eonycteris; species Eonycteris spelaea. The sequence continues at coordinate 389,930 of PUFA01000150.1, forward strand.
CAGTCAAACATACAATATTTTTTGTTCGCTTCTCAAATCAACATGAGACACTTGGATAGTTGAAAGCCATGGAATTTTTTTTCTTTTTTAAGTTTATGCCTCATGTTTTTTCTTTCCTTGGTACCAATAAAAAGACATAAAACAGTCATTATCATCTTTCTAGGCTGTTCAGCACATTGTGATCCTGGATACTCTACTCAGTTTATGCACATTAAACAAAAATTAGGGGCCAAGCTTTTCCAACTAAAATTCCCTGAGGCCTTTTATTCATACCTTATGCCCATCATCCCTTATCCAATACTTACTCAGCTCACTCAGCAAAAAAGAAAAAACACAATGTGCCAAGATTTCAAAGCCAGTGACTGAGGAAGTGGAGATAGGGGACTGAAAAATAGTTTTTCCTCATTTTTCATCCAAGCCAGAAATTTTCAGGTTCTCTTTTGCGTTTCTGCCAATCACTGTACTAGAAAGGAAGTTATTTGAATTATTGAAATTATATAGCCTCAATGAGGAAATCTAAAGATGGTTTATGTGCTACAATAGAATTCTCCAGGTTGTTAAGAATACTGCCACATATGATGCAACTCAAAGGCGCTGCTGAATATGTTAAACTTGCTCCTTATAAATCTGAAGTTCTCTTTAATACCTCAATATTTTGGGTATTGCTAAAAATAACATACATAGAAGACGAGTGTAAAATACGTTTTGTCTTAGTAAGAATAACGCTAGCATCTGTAACAAATAAAATCCCTCATGTCCATATCTTAACCATATAGATTTTTCTTGATAGTAGAAATTAAATATGGGTGTTCCTGATCTGCAGCAAATTTCCTCCAGGCTCTGTGGGAAGGTCAGAGGGTCTGTGGGGCCAGGTCTCTGTATGGCATAAATCACCTAGATCTGGCAATATCTAGTTCCTACCTGCAGAAGAGAGAAAAAACAAACAAACAAACAAACAAAAATAACCCTAGCATCCCTTTCACCTCTGTGATTCTAGGTCTTTTAGCAGTTACTAGATTAATATTTAATTAGTATCCATATAATTTGTTTCACGAGCTTTAACATCATTTAACTATGCTTTAAAATAGATCCACATCCCTAATAATGTCGTTCTCCAGTACACTCTTTTGTGTAATTTCAAGATGTAAAGTCAATGTTGGAACTTCAGCTACAAATAAAATGTGCATAGCCGTATTGACTGTAAAACATAGAGTGGACTTCATTCAAGACTTAATGACCTAAATTAGTGCTGGTATGCAGTGATACATAAGCATGACATTTCACTGGCGACGAAGACCATCTCCAACCAGGGTTGCTTTGTGCATGCTTTTATAAACTTATATTGAATTTTTATATTGAAACCTGAAACCAAATGAAACTTTCTTGATGCAGGGTTTATTTCTGGAGGTTTGGGGTTTGTCTATAAACTCCAAATCCATGTGTGGTTCATAGAAAATGTTGGTGAGGCTCAATCAACTTTTAGAAAACCTGGATAGAATTTCAGGCAATTAGGAACAAGAGAATGAATGTGTTTTGTTTACTTTAGACCAAATTCTGTGGGTTTTGAATTGAGACTTGAACAATTGGGGTTTAAGTTCCATTCACGGGGAAAACATGACTTCCTAGTGGAAAAAAAAAGACCTGAAGAAAACAACTTTTACTTTGGAAAAATATAAAATTTGTGCATGCGTGGGCTCTGGAACAAGACGTAGTGGTTGAAACGAGGTTGCCTGAGAGGAATTTAAAGAAATTGTGTAATACCGTTTGTTACTGCTGGTTGTTATTCTCTCTCTTAAAGTGAATTCCCAGAAACGATGAGAGGTGTCGCCACACACAATCTTCTTGGGCAAGAAAATGTTGATATAAGTCATATATTAATGGACAAACTTCAACAGATGTTCAAAATAAACAGAACGTTTTAAAAAGCCAAACAATTAGTACATTGTTTTAATTCAGCTGATTGTATTCCAATAAGAAGTTCCTGGGAGATAAATGAATGAGATAACCATTCGCATCATTTCAGAGGCAGGAAGTCTGCAACTCGGTGTTGCGTTAAACTCGTGGGGCTGTGTGATCACGTGAGTCTTAGACCTTACTGCTTGAACACCAGGTGCAACCAAGACCTGGACCGATCCACCAGATGAGGAGAACTCTGTTATATATTTGCGAGCTTATGCTTTTCCTTTTTGGCGGCGCATAGATTTGGATTGGAAGGCTTCATGGAAGGAGTGAATCTGCAAGAGGTACCGCTAACAGACTGATACATTGGCATACTAAGAGAAAAAAATACCTTCTTCCAATTATATGAAGAGAGCATGAATAGGTACAGATCACAAATGTCAGAGGATGTAATGAAGAGGGTAATCAGGCTCCAGACCGGAGAAGATGAAGAGAGAGATTTGGAAATGAAAAGATTTCTGCCATGGCTTATATACAGTGTTGGATTCTCTTCTGCTAGAAAAACACATTTTTAAATTAAGGATGGAAATATTTGTAAAAATTCAAACAGACTGTTAAATCGAAAACTTTTGAAATCAGTTCTACTCCTGAAAACACAGCCAGATTCTTCTCTCCCAGGAGAAAAAGAGGAGATTTCAAGAGATGAGTTTTGGACTAACCTGGGCTGCAATTTGAGTGGGACACATTAGTCACAAGCCCAGGTCAGGTCTGGAGCCAGTGCAATCTGCTTTTCAAATAAACCTGGACTGGGTTAAAGCTTGGGATAAAAGCCATCGGAAACCTGCAAACAGGTGAAATGTAGCAAAGCAAGCTAATTTGAACTGATTTTTAAGATTTGCCTCAACCCAGCTTTGGATGGGCCAACAACTTAATGCTGAGTGGTCATTCCAGATTTGGATTTGTTTAAATAAGTTTGTAAGCAAACATCCGAGGAAACAAAATGTCATGCTTTGTGAAACATCACTTAATCTGAAAGCTACATCCTGAAAAGACCCAGACTTAACCCAGGTTTATAAAAAACCCTAGAAAGTTTTATGTTTTGTAAACTGATTGACTTGTAAGCAAATTAAGGAAGAAATTTGCTTTTTGTTTGTTGATGGCTTTTTTTTTTTTTAGTTTAATGTAATTCAGATTTCATGAATTCTAAATTTTCAATTCAACAATAGGGGGTGAAAACCTTAGAAATGCTAGAAAGAAGAGTATCTAAATACAGAGTAATTGTAATAAAAGGTAAAATCGTTAATCCAAAAAGTCTTCACTTGAATAATTCAAACTCCCAAGCAAATATGTACTCGGGGCAGGAACTCTAAACTCTAACTTTGTTACAATTTTATCTAGAAGATATATGACAACTAAAAGTCCAGCCTACCATTCACTCCGTGTTAATTATCTTTCTAAACAGATTATTCTAAGGCCCCAATCATCTTAGTATCATCATCTGGCTCCAGCATTAATAAAGAGAATTCAGAAGCAGCATTCACCTATGGAAAAAGAAAAAGGATGATAAACTCAGGGAATAATTCAAAACAGGTTACTCAACATTTTTTTATTCTTAGGCAAAATCAGGAAACTCCAATTAAACTTTAAATTTACTGAAGATCAGTGACAGTATATTCGCTATCCTTTTTTAAATACTCAGGGTATCTAACAATGTGTTAGCTAGAAAGTAAGTCCTTTTGCAAGTTCATGCTTTTATAAAGATGCTTTTAGAGCACACCAAGCTCTATCCACTGAAGACATCTAGAAAAAGAATTACCAACTCAATAGCAATGACCAACGCTCACATCGGTGTCCCATAAACGGGAACCAGAGCTCTTTGGGAAAGTAGCTGAGTCCAAGTCTGGGGCACGAAATGTGAAACATGAACTTGAAGCACTTTCTCATCCCGGAAATCAGTGAAGCTATCGAATTATATGATGAGCATAAGAACTCAGGAGCCAACTTGAATGGGCTTACAGGGGCTAAAGACAAGACAATGCGAGCATCAGTAAGATAATAAAGACAGTGGATTGAAACACATGAAATGTATTTAAATCCCTGAGTTGCCCCTCAAAAAAAAAACAACTCTCATTGGTCATTTCTGGAGGGTACTAGGAAACCAATCAGCTATTTTGAAAACTGGAAAATGACAAAAAGGACCAGCACTTAGTCATTTACGTGCACCTCAGCATAGTGGCCAGTAGCACAGGACGCGAAGGAGAAAGCAGGATCGAGCGCTCAGAGATGAACAAGCTATTGACACAGAGCATGGACGACGCAGCAAAAAGTTCAGGTGCCTCCCCATCCTTCACAGTTCCAGTCACCTCTCCAGCGTCAACCACTGTTAAGAGTTTCATGTTAATTTTTTGTGTGTGCTTACAAATGTCTTTACATAAACAAATCACACATAAAAATATATTAATCTTCATTTGTTCTTAATAATCTTTCCACTTATTCTTTTAATAGCCTCATACTATTGTAGATGTACCATGATTTGTTTATTCTCTATTGGTAAACAAGATCATTTCCAGTTTTTGTTCCAAACTGTTACCTGCACACCCTATTCCTGTGCCTCTGTCTACCTATGCAATCATATTAACAAAACAGTCTTAAAAGTCAAATAATTGGGTCAGATATATGCAATTTTAGCAGCTTTACTGAGGTAATAGAAAGTTTAGTCAAGATGAGGGGAACAGTTAGGCTATCTTGGGCACCCCCTAGGTTAGTTTGCATTTTCTAGAATTTCATGTAAGTGGAATCGTAAAGGAAGTAAACTTTTCATCAGGCCTTTTTTGCTCAGCATCAATATTTTTATCATTATCATGCTGCTACATATATCGATTGCTTCTTTTTATTGCTGAGTACTATTGTATCGTATTCACACACAATTTGTTGATCCATTCACCTATCGATGAACACCTGGGTCCTTTCCAGTGTGCGGCTGTGAACGTTGACACGCACGTCTTCACATGGAATATACTTGTCATTTCTCCTGGTCACATACCTGGGAATTGAATAGTTGGTTTATACCTACCGTTAGTTCTCAGAAACTACCAACTCGGCTTTATTCTGCGTTCCCACCAGCAGTATATGAGATTTCTGTTGCTCCACATCCTCACTGCCACTTGCCAAGATCCAGGTGTCCTTCCAATTGTGGACATTCCAGTAGGTGAGTAGTAGGTAGTCCCTCTGTGGTTTGAATTTACATCTCCCTGAAGACCAGTGATGAGCATCTTTTCATGGGCTTGTTGGTCATCCATACGTTTTCTTTGATAAAATGTTAGTTCAGATCTTTTGCCTGTATTTTTGTTGGGTTATTTGTTTTTTCATTTAAAGTTTTGTTATATCTAGAATAGAAATCCTTTATCGAATTTATCAATTTTTTTTCTTTTGTGGATTGTGCCTTTAGTATTGCTACTGAGAAGTCTTGTCGAATACGGTGTCACAAGTATTTTCTCCTAGGTTTCCTTCTAGAAGTTTTCTCTAAGAAAATTGAGGCTTTATCTATAATCTGCCTTTCTTCCTGAGCCTTCACCAGAAATGACCTTGCTAACTTAATATTCCTAAGTGGTTTTTTAGAAGAGGCCTTAGGGTTTCTATGTAGATAATCATCTCAGTTGCAGATAGAGACAGGTTTTGGCCTTTTTAGTTCTCTGCTTCATTCTTTTAGTTGCTGTATTGCACCATTATTCTTCCAGGCTAATGAACAGAAGCAATGGTGATGGACATCTTTGCCTTATTCCTCATCTAAGAGGGAAAACATCCTTTCACCATTAAATAATATTATCTTAGGCTTTTTCTTGGATGCCTTCATCAGGTTAAAGAACTTGCCTTCTATTCCTACTATGCTCACTTTTTTTGTCTTGAATGTGTGTGGGATTTTACCAAAATTTTGTTCTGTATTTGCTAAAATGATCATCCAATGTTTCATCTTTATTCAGTTAATGCGGTAATTATATTGTGTAATTTTCAAACATTAAAACAAGCTTGATTCCTTTGAAAAACTCTACTTGGCCATAGCGTAGGATGTACCCTTGTGTATATATTAATGGATTCAGTTTGCCAGTACTTTGTTGAGGATTTTTGAATCTGTTTATGAGGGATACCGGCCTCTGTCTAAGTCACTTCAGGCTGCTGTAACAGAATATCATAGATATAAATAGAACTTTATTTCTCTCAGTTCTGGAGGCTGAAAGTCCAAGGTCAAAATACCAGGTGGTCAAGTTCTAACGAGAGCCCTCTTCCAGGAGGCAGGCTGCCAACTTCTCATTGAATCTCATGTAGCAGAGAGCAGAGATTAAGCAAACTCTAATCCCTTTCACGCGGGCACCACCCCTGTGACCTCATCAATTCTGATCACCTCCAAAGGCCCCGCCTCCTAACACACCTCATGTCAGGGGATAGGGTTTCAACGAGTGAATTTTGGAGGAACACAACCATTTAGTCCATACAGTCTCTGATCGCTTATCGACCTTTGTCAGATTCGGTTGTCAGTGTTACACTGGCCACATCAAATAAATTGGCAAGCATTCCCTTCTCCATTTTCTGAAAACCAGCTTATGCATGGTTGTGTACCATTTCTTGATTTGCGTGTTATTTAATTTGTGTAATATGTATTATTTCTTGATTTGTGTTCAATAGAATTTACCATTGAAAACATCTGGCCTTGAGTCTCCTTTGTGGAAAGGTTTTTTGTTGTTGTTGTGTTGTTGTTTTTAATTATTATTATTACAAATTCAAGTTCCTTAATATTATATGGCTATTCCAGTCTTCTTGAGTCACTTTTGCAAGATGTGTTTTTTAAGAAATCTGTCCATTTCATGTAGTTGTCAAATTATTGGTACAATTTGTTTCAAATATTCTTTTCTTTTCCTATTAAAATTGGTAAGATATAGAATAATATTCCTTCCTTTATTTGTAATATCAGTAATTTATATTTATCTCTCTATTTCTTGATTTGTTCTGTTGGGCTTATCAATTTTATGAATCTTCCAAAGAATAAATTTTGAGCTTTTTTTTTTATTTCTAAAAAATAAATAATATTTTTTATTTCTTCTGCACTGACTCTATTCTTTCCTTCTACTTATTTTGGGCTTGATTTATTCTCTTTCTGTAGCTCTTAAAGTGAAAAATATCAAAATTTTAAACCTTCTCCTCAGGCATTTACAGCTATAAATTTCCCTCTAAGTACTGCCTTCACTGCACCCCACAAATTTTGACATGTTGTATTTTTATTGTCATTCAATTCAAACTGTTTTCTTATTCACTTATGGTTTCATCTTCATGCCATGGGTTACTTAGGTTATTTAATTTCCAAATATTTAGGTTATTTGATTTCCAAATATTTAGAAAATTGCTAAAACTTTAGTTACTTGTTTCTGATTTAACTCTGTGGTCATAGAGTTACATCACTCCATAATACACAAATCTTTGGAAATTTATTGAGATTTCTTTTAAGACCTAGCATATGTATACTTTGATAAACAATGTCTTATAAATGTCAATTGGCTCAAGTTGGCTTGATAGTGTGCTCAGATCTTCTACATCCAAACTAATTTTTGTCTCCTTGATCTATTACTAAAAGAGTCATCATTTTTCCAACTATTTTTCCCATTCGTTCTGTCAGTTTTTGCTTCATGAGTTTTGAAACTTTGCTAGCAGATGTGTGTATATTTATGATTATGTCTTCCCAATGAATTGGTTCTTTTGTGATTTATTAATGTCCCCCTTTATCCCTTAACATGTTTTGTCTTAAAGTCTACTTTTTCTGAAATTAATATAGCCACTCTAACTTTCTTATGCCAGTCGCCTGGTTTATCGTTTTCCATTCCTCTATGTCCAATGTATGCATACCTTTGCATTTAAGTGCATCTCTAATAGATGCATCTACTTGTACCTTGCATTTTTATCTAATCTGACAATCCCCGACCTTCAATTGAGACATTTTTTACATTGAATGTCATTTATATTACATATACATTTCATATAATAATCGCTATGGTGTGTTGAAGTCTGTCACCTTGTTAATTATTTTTTCTTTCTGTCGTTCCTTTCATTGGTATTTTGTTTCTGCCCCTCCTGTGATCTCTTAGCTCTTTTTAAGAATTCGTTTTCAGTGTTCTTCCAGAGCTGGCGGTGCATTATTATGTCATCGGTCTGTTCAGTCTAATCGAACTGTGCTGCTTCACACTTTCTACTTGTTACTTTCAGCTCGACACATTTTCTTCACACGTCACACTTTACAGTCCATGAAGCTCGTCGCCTTACAGTGGAATGTGATTCCATTTATCCACCACCCCTAACTTGTGTGCTTTCTTGGTCATATATCTACTTCTACATAGATAATAAAGTCTATCTCCCAATGCTGTTATTTTTGTTGTAAACAGTCAGTTACCTTTTAAGAGAACTACGAAGTGATAAAAATTACCTATACCACCCAGTTATTTGTCATTCCTGGCACTGTGGGTTTTTTTTTTTTTTCCTTTCTGTAGATTTGTGAATACTATCTGGTATCACGCTTACATCAGTCTGAAGAATACCTGCAGCATTTCTATTTTGCAGGCCTGTGGATCCAATTCTCTCACCTTCCGTTTATCTGAAAATGTTTTTATTTCACTCAATGTTTAAGGGGCATTTTCTCTAGATATAGAATTCTGAGAACTTTTTCCCCATCAGCACTGTAGAAGAGACTTCTGTTGTCTTCTGACACCCACTCTACCCGATGAGAACTCAGCAAACACTCATCTTCATGTTCACTTACATGTTACGTGTCTTTTATAACCTCTGGCTGCTCTGAAGGTTTTCTTTTTATTTTTATTTTTCAGCGGTCTATGACGTGCCTCGGTGTGGCTTTCTTGGTATTTGTCTGTTATTGAGTTCAACGATTTTCTTAGATTTGTAAGTTAACAATTTCCACCAGATTTGAGGAAATGCGGAGGTATTTAACGATGTTCATTTTTTCTGCCCATTCTCACTCTCCTCTCTTTCCGGGACTCCTGTCACACATGTATTAGAGGAGTCCACAGTACCCATCTGTGCCTGAGATTCTGTTTCTCTCTTTCCTGTACCATCTCCCACCTGCCGTGAAGCCTCTCCAGTGAATGTTTCACTTCAATTACAGCACTTTTCTATCTTAGGTTTTCCATTTGGTTTTAATGTTTTTTATTTCTCTGTTGAGATTTCTTATCTGTTGACTACATCAGACTACATTTTCCTAATTCTGTGAATGCATAATGTCCTTTAGCCACTTAAAGTCTTTGCTAAATCCGACATCTGAGTGACATCAAATTCTATTTGTGTCAACTCTTTTTTGACCGTGGATCCTATTTTCCTGTGTCTCCGCACATCTGGTAACTTTTTTATTGTGCATTGGACATTGTAAGTGATACATTAGAGAGACTCTGGGTTCTGTGACGTTCCCTCTGAAGGGTATTGATTCTTGTTCAATTGCTGGTTAATAGCCTTTAAATTGTGTAGGTTTGGTTTTGCGCTTTATTATGGGAATTTAGAAACCCAAGATGCTTCCCATGCACCTGTGATTGGCAGGACCCGACCTCCAAAGCCTGTCTCCCCTGCAGATCTTTGGTTTGAGGCTTTGCCGGGGTGTGGGGTGGCTGTAGAGCAATGGTCTTCAACTGGACATAATTTTCTCCCCAGGTGACATCTGGCAATATCTGAAAGCATTTTGGGTTGTCATGACAGGTTAAGAAGGAGCATTTAGTGATAGAGGCCAATGATGCTGCTACATAAGAATTATCTGGCCCAAAATATCAGTAGTGCCAAGATTGGAAATCTCCAGGCTAACTTAGGCCTTACTCTCAGTTGTGGCCCTAAGTTCTGCCTGGGGGTTAACAAGGTGTCAAGTCCCCATGTCTGGACTGGACCTCCAGGAATCTTAGTCACCACTAGAGTCTGATCACTCTGGTGAGTTCCTCTTCCGTGAGCCTAAAGCCCTCATGCTCTGAGGATGCTGTTTTTTGATGGGGGGATTTTTTAGTTTATATCATTTTCTCGATGTAAACCTTTACTTTCTTTTGAGCATTGAACTTAAACGTGGACTCTCTGCAAGTATTAGTATAATTATATTTTTATTATGATGTGTATTTGATGATGTTTATGTGTGACTTTGTCATATAGTAGATTCTTAAATTCAAAAGTTAGTTTCATCTGATGATACAGAAGTTATATATACTGGCTCTATACCTGAAAAATTACTTATTTGATTAGGAATTAATTTATACGTGTGAATGTGACTCTTGCTGTTGGCATGGAAGCCTGACCCTTTGCATTACATTTCATTAACGTCTTTATATTTTCACGTATACTATCAGTTTCTCCTAATAACAAAGTTTAATGATAGCACATTGCAGTCAAGGAGCCAAAGTATAAATGAAGAAAGTGAAAGGCTAAAGATGACAAAGCCCTAACCTTCCCCAAAAAGTCGATGAGAAGGTACCATGGATGAGATACACCCCGCCTTGAATCAAAGAGTGTACCGAGGTCGGAGTGTACCGAGGTCGGAGTGTACCGAGGTCGGAGTGTACCGAGTCGCTCAAGAGCATGCTTTGCCTCCAGCCCCACCGGGCCTTGTTGTCTTGGAGCTTGTGCCAGCCAAACCCATGTCCTCTGACCCGTGCGTTAGTCCAGGGCTCAACGCAGAGGCCAGTGACAGGGTTTTGCCTTTCTGGTCCGTGGCGTTCTCTTTCTCCGCCCGCCCCCCTCTCTTCATTTTCATACTGTAACACACAAAACAAAACTGTTATCCTCACTCTAGAAATGATGCTTCCTCGCATGGCTTAGAATCTACCACCTTACTGAGCGAAACACAGGCATTCTGGGGAATTAGGAAACCCAAACATTCTGATTTGAATAAGTGGAGATAATATAAAATGGGCCAATATTTGGCACAAACGATATGAAGGTCATTTGTAAATATTAAGTGATGTGTTGCATTAATTTGACATTTGTGTCTTTACCACAGTGTTTTTTTTGATTTACTGAGCAGAGTACAGAGTTGTATATGCACTTGACTTTCCACGGGTGTTCAAAATTGTTGCTTTTGTTTTCTTTGCAAACTTAGGAAAAATAAGGTCAATTTAATTTGTTTTGCTCAATATAAAACAAAAGTAGTACTCAGTTTTTATTTGATGATTACAAACAGCCAAGCTTACCAAGGCTAGAAATATGGGTGGTAATTTGAATGTTCATAATCCATAACGCATAGAAGAGAGAATTAGCTATATCAAAATATACATAAATATTGAAGAAGAAGAATATTAGAAACCTAGTAAACATGTAACAAAACTATTAAAAAAAAACTCTCAGTGTTTATCATTTTGATGCTATTCCCTGTTAGGTGGCTAGCTGCAAAAGAACTTCTTTACTGATCAGAATCAATATGTCATTCGTAAGCTGCCTTTCATTTTAACCATAAAATTGTGTATTTAAATAAATCATGAGTCAGTAATTTTTATGTTATAAAGAAAGATGGCATCCTATAGCTAAATATCTTGATACCTAACTTCTGCTTATTTTACTAATTACCACATTATGTTGATTTTAAATAAAACAAATACACGTTTTCTCAAAAAGATTACAAAATTAGTACTTGCAAGGTACATGTTTATTTTCTAATGACTTTTATTGATTTTACAGGCAAAATAGTATCTTGACCTTTCTATTACATTCAGAACACCAAAACTCCACAACTCTGGTGTTAATAGCAACAATTACTAAAAATCAAGCAAGCAATTTACAACTATCTGCAATTAAGGAAAATGGATCCAAAAGGCATATAATTGCAGTAACGATAAAATAGTATCTATGCATTAAGACACAAATAGCCAACATAAATTTAATACCTCAGGAATTTTTCTAATTGTGTTATTCATACGAATTTCGAAACTGTGGACCACATTGGCCAAGTCACCAATAATTGTGAATAAGAAACACATAAAAGTGCCTATTTTGCTAACAGTACATGTTCAGCTCTTTAGCTTAACGTTGTGTGGTACTGTGATCCCTTCCACAGCATTAGGAATCGATACTACATGTGCCTCAAGCTTTTCTACAGATGAATGATCTGAGGAAGGTGCCCTCGTTTCAGAACTGAGGTCATTACAGTTTATCCTTGCTGGAAACGTTTCAGGCCTGGGGGGTGTAAAGAGCAACCAATCGCAGACTACTGGACGAACAGCGACATCTAGTGGTCATGATAATCCTAAATACACATTTTGAAAGAGTGACAAGGGTTTTCATAAAGTCACCACGATGCATCACTTTTAATATTGACACAAGCAGATTTGCAGTGCAATTGTGCCAGAAAATTATAAGCATTTCCTAGTAGATTTTCTCTGATTCAGTAATAATATAAATTTAAGGAAAAGCCAGCACTGGGCTTCTAATCTTTTTTCTTAATCAACAACCCTTACATAATAGGCAAATACCCTTTGCAGATTGTTATAAAAATCCAACTTTGATTTCTTCGTCCGAGGTCCTCTAACAGGGTAACAAAAGAACACTGTGAACTACTGAATAATCAGTTTCGTGGCTCTCTTATGAACACATAGAGTGGCATGTTCCAGCAACAAATTCAGATACTCCGTATGACCATGTGCTGAGGGGCAAAATTAACATTTCAAAAGCTGCCAGTTTGTTAGTGACTGTTGGACTGAGTTTAAACTGGAAATGTTATTCATTTTTTGTAAGCAGGGAACATCCAGTTTATCAAGATTTTCTAAAACTGGATCATGAAATGGAATTAGAGAATCGTTTCACCATAAAAAAAAATCATTGTTTTCTAAGTATGACTGTTTCCTATTAATGAAAAAATCAGTACGTTCTGTGACTGTTTTGCAAAGCCACTGTGAAGAAGTCCCGGCAAGCTAATGTGGTTGGCTGGAGCCTGAACTCCTCGATCTCTGTGCATGCCTCCCGCCAGACATAAAACTGCTCCCAGGGCCCTTCTGCCCTGCTCTGGAAAAACTCCATCTTCCTGTCACCATGAGAGATTTGTCCTGAGCATAAACTGTAAGGAGTGGTCCCATGGCTGTTTATGGGATGCACGGGGATCGTCCCATCCACATGGACTGAGGTTCCCCCAAATGCCTCGGCATGTAGGAATGAATACTGGGGGACCTATCTAGCCATTTATTTCATCTTTCCTCTGTAGCCTTCTAAAGCTTTGTTATGACTGTAACAGTGCAAGGCCTGGACGAGAGTTTGGGGGTTAACACACCAGACTCCCCAAATGCAGAATGGGCATATGTGGTACGCACAGGTCATCAAAAATCTCTACCCAGCCGCTTGCCATGCAGTGATTAGCTGGGATATTTGCCTGACGCCACTTGTGTGCATAAAGGGGGCTGCAGAGGCCAAACCCCCAGTGACCGGACGTGACAGTCCGTGGGGATGCTGTCTCACAGGCACCACGGAATCGGAGAACCGTGAGGAGAAAGGAAGCATTTCGACCTCAGTTCAGATTGTTATGTACATACTAGGCAGCCGTGGTCCAGGGGGCATCCACACCAAGCGTAAAAGCAATTCATCTTAAATGAATGGGTGTGATTCACATGCCTTTAAAATTAACACTCAGGTCAAACGGGGCACCGTGAGTGTGAATCCTGGGGTTTTCTGCAGCCCACCCCCCAGTAACTTCTTAGCCTTCTTCTCCCAAGGTTCTCAACTGCAGGAGGGTGTGTGGGCAGTGGGCACAAGGAGTCGCGGTGACAGGCAGGCGTGAGCGGTCGGGAGGCACCTGGACGTTGCGTTCTACTGCTCAGCATTTGACAGCACGGACCAGGCCACCCCGCTCCTCCCTTATTTCTGCTGGAAACTAGCAGCTCATGTGAAGCGTTGCTGTGTCCTGCGGCTGTCTGAACTCCTAGCCATGTGACAAAGGTGACTTCTGAATCCCGAGGATAGTGCCGCTGACTACTCAGCATCTCTAGATAGTCTCGGATGAAGAGCTCAGGTTATTATTACTGTCTACTCATAATAATAACCCCCACCCCCCCAAAAAAAATAATCAGAACTTGAACTGGCATTTGAGTTAAAGGTCTGTGTCTACCTATCAGCATTTATACATCTGGACCGTGTGCATGTTTTAAGGGTAGATTAACTCAGGTTCGAAAATCGGCCAGCTCAAAGTTGCCAGCCCACAAAACATTTCCGCCGCCTCCCCTCCCCACGTCAAGCACCCACAGAGGGAAGGAAACCATGCCTTCCGCTGGTTACCCGGGTCATCCTCACTGGGCCTGGCAGGGTGGACAGGGTGAGCGAAGGGTGGGTGGGTTGCCAGCTCTGGGCGCCTGCAAGCCTAGAAGTAATTTGCTCTGGGTCTGAGGGCTGATATCATGCTTCCGAGTCTCTTTCTGAAAAGCATAAAGCCGAAATACCCGACCCCTGCGAGCAAGCCCAGTGCCAGCGTGGTGCCCAGGACCTTCGGCGCCCTCTTCCTGGCCACCCGCAACGCGGTCGGCAGCACCGCGGAGATTAAAATGTTGTTGACATGTCCTAGAACCTTGTTAAACGTTTTCCTCTTCAGCACACGGTCGTAGTAGGCTTCCAGGTTCGGGCGCTTTCCATTGCCCCAGTTTCTCCTCGCAAACCCCAGGAACTTCAGGCGGTGCAGTGTGACGGCGAGCGACACGTCTGCCAGCGTGAAGGCCCCTCCACAGAGCCAGGGCTGGCGGCCCTCCTCTGCCGGAGAGAGGACAGGACAGGGCAGTGAGGGCGGGCTGAGGCCGGTGCGGGCCAGCAGGAGAGGACGGCCATGGCACGTTTGGACAGTCACACTCCGCGAGAAATTTATGCTAAAAACAAAGTCCATGCAAACGTCTCCCAAGCTCAGGGGGCCGCGCGTGGCTTCGGACACCCGGCTGAGCCTCCCGGCGAGGCGGGAGCTGCCTGAGCTCAGAGCCTGTCCGTCACTTTGTGAGGGATTCTGGGGACACGAGGGCCTGCAGGCCAGAGGTGTCAACGGCAGCCTCCTTCTGGCTGGGGAAAGTGACAGGTGAGCTTTGGGGAAACCTATGAGGTTGGGCCTGAGCGGTGGGTGCTGCGCTGGGGTGCCCCTCCAAGCCTGTAGCACCCCTAGCGTGAAGCTGCACTGGGGTGCCCCTCCAAGCCTGCAGCACCCCTAGCGTGAGCGGTGGGTGCTGCGCTGGGGTGCCCCTCCAAGCCTGCAGCACCCCTAGCGTGAAGCCCGCTTCAGGGAACGCGGCCTCCGACTCTGTCGCCAGGGCCGCAGGCAGGGGCGTGGACGCTCCGGTCCAGCCCACCCGACACGTGTGCCAGCCCCCGTTTTAGATTTGACCGCGGATGAGAACGCGCCTCCAAACCTAAGGGGAAACTCGAGGCCGCATTCAAGCAATTGCTCCGGTGACTCAACCAAACCGACCTCCACGGTTACAGGTTTGCGAAACAGGCCCGGTTGGAACCCCGCTACGACTTAAATCGTGCAGAAAAATTCTTCGCCAGTCACATTTCACATGGAATGCAGACTGGGTTCCAGTCAGACCCCTGGGTTTTGCTGAATTCACTATTACTCTCGCTCTCCTAACTTAAACTGCCCACGAAAACAACAACAAAACAGGTTCCGAAGAGTTTCCGATGAAATTCAGAACTGTCCCCACATCCTTCCGGCGTTCCGGGAAACGAGAAGAGGAACACGCGTGAGAACCTACCTGGCGTTTCTTCGTTTCTTCTTTGCAGCTCAGTTTCAACCTGATCCAAGACTTTCTCCAGCTCATCAAGAATTTTCTTCAGATATTTGACATTGTCGTGGTCCAGCAGCTTTGACTGTTTAACAGAAATAACTCAACAGGTTACTTTGTGCCTGTAAAAACGAGCGAAGTAGAGCAAAGCAGATGTGAACTCCCACAGGGCAGGGCCTTGTTATCCTGGACAGTGACGAGTAGACACCTTCATGAAAGCAAAAGCAAAGTTGGTGGGGGGGTGGAGGGAATGCCACAGCTTGAAAGCCCCTCGGGGCCAGACCCCACGGCTCACTGGCCCCTCCCGTGGCCCCGGATGACCAGAGGGGGCGCAGAATGTGAGGGGCACACAGGGACTTCTCGGGTGCAGCTCTCTGTGCATGATGCGTGAGTGCCCGCCGGGCCGTGGGGGAGGAAGTTGAGGCAGCGAGGTGAGGCGCGAGTGTGCAGTAAGGGGAGCTGTGTGCAGCTCCGTGGAGAAGCTCCTGAGCTGAGATGAGACGGTAGGAGATGGGCCCGAGGGAGGCAGGCAGGGCTGGCGTTCGCCACGTGTGTAGCACGCGGGAAGCTCGCTCGCCTTGGTGGCGGGGGAGGAGCCGACAGAAAGAGAAACACTGAGCGGACTGAGGAAGCAAAGCCCGGCCCCCGAGGAGGCAGACGGGCTCAGCCTCACGGGGCAGGGCCCCGAAGCCACAGAAGCCACAGATCCCCGGGGTAGTTGATTAACTCTCTCTCATGCGGTATAACGTTTCCGTGGCAACCGGCATGCGCAATGCCTGCTTTTTAAGCCACTGTCGTGAGGTTAGACCAGCACACCCAAGAAAGGAAAATTCTTTCTAAAAGCGCCTCATCAGCCATGGGTGAGCCGCGTGCTGGTGACTCACGGTGTTTCACAGGCGACCTGGAATCAGTGTGGCACTTTACGAAAGGTAGAAGCAGCGGACGCCCGTCGGGGACGCCCGGTTTGCTCACCTTAAGTCTCTTCTGTTTCGCGACGTACGCCTCTTGTAAATCTGGGTTTTCTTCAGCCAGTTTCTTCAGTTCAGACTCTGTGTTACCAATTTGGCCTGATAACGAAATCATTTTTGAAACAATATTATTTCCTCCCTTCCATGCAAGAAAGAAGAGAAGCGGGGAAACCCTGCAGTGAGGGACAGCTCTGGGGTTGATGCCCTGCCTCTGGCTCCGACTTACCCCGTCTGTGCCTCAGTTTCCTCGTCTTTAAATGGAGCTGTCGGAGTACCCACCACACGGGTGAGGGGGAAATGGGAAGCACTCGGGCCGGGCCCCGGAGCGCGGTAAGCGCCCCGTGCGGGCAGCGGGCCTACTTTTCAGTACCTTTCAAGTTTCCTGTAATGAACTTGTATGTGAAGGGAAGGAAAAGGCCTTATTTAAAAAGAAAAAAAATTAACTCTGTGACAGAACTGTATGTCACTCTCCTTGTTGCAAATCACGTGTGAGGGCTCACGAAGAGAAGGAGGAAGAGCGAGAGGGAGGCGAGGAGGAGGACGAGGAGGAAAGGGGGGAGAGTGAAGCATCAAAAAGGAAAGTAACGGAGGTGAGAGCGCGGTTTCTGGATTTAGAAGATCTGGGTGTCCGTGGGTCTGGCCAGACGCCCCAGAGTCTGACCCTCCTGTCCCCAGGCCCTGTGCCCCAGAGCACACCTCCGGCTCTGCCTCTCAGCGCTGGCCCTGCTCTCCCTCTGGAGGGCGCAGAGGGGGCCACTGGGCACCCACTCAGCCTCGAAGTCCCCGGCCGCGGGGTCAGGAGGTGCAGGAATGGTCAGACAGCCTGTGGTTCCGCCTCTTCACAAGACGAGCAAAAATCAAGACCCAGAGACGTGGACCCAGCCCCGCCTCAGCCCAGCAGACCCCCGACCCCCACTCTCCTCTGCTTTCCCGGAGGCATCTCTTCTGAGCATTATCCAGACTTGGCTCTCTAAGCCAAGAGCTGGGGAAACCGGCCCCATAGACCGTACACATCCGGCCGGTGCACGGACCGGCCCATCACACGCACATGCATGAAGCGCTCAGCAGCTCTGTCCCCAGTCTTCCCTCGGTGACCACAAGGTGTGCTAGGTCTCGAAATGAAGGGAAAGAAGCCCCAGGCCTTCAAGCTTCCTACATACTGCGAATCCGCGTCGTCGCGTAAGCGGGGATCATGGAGTCCACCGTTAGCTCGGGGTGTAAGATGCAGCCGTGTGTGTAGGCGTCCATCGGCAAGGAGTCGAGCAGCTCTCGATAGTGCTGGACCCGCGGGTAGTACATGCTTCCCTTCTCGGGCATTAGCCTGGGCGTCTTCTCTAGCGTGCGCACACAAACACACACAAACGTTGAAGGAAAAAACACAGATGAAATCTTACCTCCAAAAGCAAAACAAAAATCATCAACATTTTCAGCGTTATAGTAAGGCGTTTAAAAGGTCTCTGTCCAGCTAGACACTGAAAATTAGAAATGGCCTGAGGTACCAGACCAGACCAAGTCATGACTCCACTGCAATTCTCTCCCTGCTCCTCCTTACAAGGTGCTGCTCGACCCTGGCGGTCTAGGTACTTACTCCCTTCCTGACTTCCAACACCGGCCAGCCCCGGACGAGGCCGGCGCGCCTTCCGCTGCACGCGCAGAACCTCGTACGCGCTCGTCAGAGCCCTCCTCCTCCGAATGTATCGTTGCGCCCCAAACCCCTTCAGGGTAAGGAGCCTGCGACCCAGGTCTCGGCCGGTGCCTCGTGCACGCGAGGCCCCTGGTGGAGGCTGTCTGAGTGCGTGAAAATGCATCACAGGCAGAGGCCGCCACGCGTGGCCCCGGGGATGCCACGTGGATGCGACACGACAGTCCCCACGGACCTCTCACAGTTCATCTCTGAAAAGTGGCTTCTACATAACTCCTCGCTCGCCGGTGGAAGCCTGCAGAGTCCTTGAGGGCAGGGACAGTTCCCTGGGCATCCCCGGGGCCTAACAGAACGTTTGGCTCATAGTCGGCATGCAATAAATTTTATTTAGTGAATGAGTTAACGAATATAATCCCAAATGCCTAGTCGTGACAGAATTCGGTCGCCCCCCTCTGTCCACACAGCCACTTTCCAGGGTTTCCATCACGCGTGTTCCGCCAGGGTCCAAAAATATTACATGAGAAGTTCTGAAGTGAACAGCCCGTAAGTTCTGAACTGCTGCCGGGCCGAGCGGCGTGACGAAATCTCGTGTTGTCCCCGCCCGTTAGTCGTGTCCTGAGCCATCTCGGTGATCGGAGCGACTGCCGTGACACCACAGTGCTTGTGTGCACGTCACCCTTGTTCCACCTCGAAATGGCCCCAAAGCCAGTCACATTCTCTTTCTACTACACTGTATTGTTATAACCGTCTATTGTATTATTAGTTACTGCCGTGAATCTCTTACTGCACCTGATTTATACGTTAAACTTTATCATGGGCTTCTCTGTGTAGGAAAAAGCATCGTATACATAGGGTTTGGTGCTGTGAGCAGTTTCAGGCATCCCCTGGGGTGTCGGAATGAATCTCCCGAGGGGTCGATGGTATTTGAGCTGGAGAAGCCCTGCAGTGTGCGGACAGCGAGGTGCAGAGGCTGAGTTCTCCCGAGACCCCACGGCTGGCTAGAGGCAGAACAAGAAAGTCGTTAGGCAACCCCAAACGCAGTGCTCTGTTTTATTACGTCATCATTACATCTTCAGAGGGTTTGCTGTTCAGAGAATATCCAAGAACGGTAAAGATGAATCACGTGACCCAAAGGTCAGGGCTTTCACGCTTCAGAATCCCTTCCCACTCCCGACTCTCAAACTGCCCGTGAAAAATGCCAACTGGCTTATTCCAGCAAGCGAAAAGCACAGCCTCAACTCTATTGATTTATGTCTCAGTTTGGGTTATTATTTAATCTGGAAACCTTTTGAATGTCACACACTCATTCGTAAGTGCTGACAATTCAGAGTCGGTTGCAGAGCATTTCAGGCGAGATTCCATGATGCCAGGCCACGGGGAACAAGCTTTGTAAGCCAACAAGCTATTTTCTGACTCTCTAAGAAAACAAGATGGATTACTCCTCAAACCAGTGGGCAAACGTCTAATCCCCTGCCAAGGAGCCCAGCCCGAAAGGCTGCACCAGAATAATGAAGAACGGGGTGTCGGCTACATGCTGCTGCTTGTCGACGCAGATTTACCTGACTAGGGCACACCTGCCCGCTCCCCTTCCGTGGGCTCAGCCTGTCACCAGGCACTTCCAGGAGGATGACGCACTGGAGGCTTCTAAGCCCCTTGAAATTCCAAACCTTTCATGTGCCACCGACCTCTTCTCCAAATAGTATTCTTCAATGCATAACGCACAAGTCATAGAATTGCATAGGAAATGGATTATATTAAAATATAATCAATTTAAAATATAGAGTTATCAAAGTAATTTTAAATGATAAAATATTAATAATACTAATATGGGTACCTACTGCTAAAGAGATTAATATCTAGCAGCAAGTCTACCATAATTTTAAAGTAATATGAGCATAAATGGCATTTTAAGATCATCTGCAGTAACTTGATACGCCACGAACACATCTGTGATTTCTGTCGGTAGCAAAGTCACAGGCACTCCTGATACTGCTGAGGATTGTGCAGACATTCGAGATGGAAGGAAACAGATTTCTGTCGGAAATGAGTGAAAACAGGACATAATTTTTCCCCATCTAAGATCTCGCTCTCCTGAATTCTATGCGGAGACCACCGAGGGCCACGGTTCTCAAAAGCGGTTCTGGAAGCCCCACAGCCTCGCTCCAGGCTCTCGCGGGGGCTCCGGCCACCCAGGCCGCCTCTGCGGTCACCCTGAGGGGTCCGTCGCCTCTCCACTCCTCTCCCTCCAGACCTGTCCGGAGGCTGCGTGACATGTGACGCTCCGTCACTCTGACGGTCGGTGGGACGTGTGCGTGCATGTTCCTGTGTTCACATTTTTCTCTGCTGTAATCTCCAATGTAAATACTGATGGAGAATAGCCTGCACGAACAGCCGCTCTCAGCTGTCCTCAGTGATGTTTATGACAGAGGGGCCCTGAAACCAAGAGGTCTAAGTCCGCTGCTTTTGGGATCTAAGACGCTCAGGTTAATACCATAAGTGGCCCAGCTTTTTAAAATGCTTCTCACATGCTGAACTTCACGGCTGCTGGCTCTGGCTGCCTTATGGTGCCAGGCCTGAGGTCTATGTCCAGAGGAGCAAGCCACTTCCCTCCTGGGAAAGCGCATGAGAGCAGCAGAAGCGACGTCTGATTGCTTCCTGGGGACGTCCCATCTGGCCAGGCCTGAACTCTCCAAAGGAGGACAAATGTTTAAGCCCGTGAACATGACGTTCTTCTCCTGAGTGCACCGCTGCTGTATAACTCTGTCCTGAAACGCTTCGTCAGAGCGTCAGATGCCCACTGAGCCCAGGTTCGCTCCCAGCATCGCTCCCTCTCCAAGGACGCCCCGTCCCGTGCCACGTGTACAGTGTGCTGCCAGCCTCCTGTCACCACAGCACAGAAGTGTCCCCGCCTCTGGAAACAGCTTCAAAAGACAAATGCGACATTTTCTTTGAACACTCTGGGGCATTTCTTCCCCTTCAGTCTCATCCTGTCTTACTTTCCAGTCCTTCCATATTTGTTATAATACTGTGAAAATAAATCAACAGAAGCCTCACTGAAATGGAGGTGGGAGGCTAGAAGAGAGATCTCTCTCAAGTCACTCAATGCGACTACTGACCTCAACAGCAACAGCTCAACCAATGGGAGGCTGCCTAACTCAGCCAATGAGGTCACTACGAACTTTCAATTTCCTCCAATGGACTCTTTGTTTATAACAATCTCCCTCCCCACCCCCAAGCTCACAAAGTAGTGTTCCTCTCCTGTGTTTCTTGGGACCTGTACATGGTTCGCTATTAGATCACATGTCCCAAATCGCAGTTCTTTGTTGCTGTGGAATAAACCCACTTTGCTGGAGAAATATCTAGCTATTTGTTAAAAGACAGTAATATTTAAAAAGGAAAATATTTTCTACCTCAGTCAGGAATGGGAAAGCTATAGAAGGCTTACAGGGGCAAGACAGGGAATCGGGGCCGTTTAAGAAACAGGCAACGAGAAGCGTTCCCAGCACTGGGGAACAGGGTCACCGTAGTGGCTGCAGCATTAGTGACTAAGCTGTAAGATAAATAAGAAGAATAAATGGGTTGGCATGAGACTTGACTTCCTAGAAGAACTGAGTAGGGGACAAGGCAGGTCTCGTATTGCACCTAAATTTAGGCAGCAAATTAGAAACAGGCAGATAGAAACAGAAGGATGTGGTGAACAACAAGGAGGGAAAACACAAGTTGTGTTTTGTTTTGTTTTTTAACAAAATCAGAAGGAAACAATAAAAGCATTCTGCAGCTATTTAATGGGGACAAATAGCTCCCAACATTCTCAAGTCCCCTTAATGCTGGTTAGAATAACAATGGCCTAGAGCCATTTTATAAAAATTACAATCAGTTTCCCCAAGAGCAAAGGATAAAAAGAATTTAAAAGCTTAAAGGCATAAGTTTCCATTATTTTACTAAATTCACTACTTTGATTTCCTAAGTTCCCCAGTGATGGAAGATAAAGGAGGCATTATTATGCCTTCTTTTCAAGAAAAACTCCCTTAGGTCTATTTGAATAACTTGCAGATCTTCCTTTTAGCTCAGTGAAAACAGATTAGATTTCATTTCTAACTATCTTTTTACTGATTTCTTATTTCACTTAGATCACTTAGTCATGACATTAGTATATAAGATAATGTGTATCAAGTAATTGAACAAGATTGTACCCTTCAACTAGTCACACACCAGCCTTTTTAAAAATATAATAATACTAGAAATGATTAAGCTATGACCTGAGGCAAAAGATATGGTTACAAACTATAATTCAAGACTGTTATAACTTTAACTAGAAAGATCAATCTCAATAGGATGAGAAAAATGACTTACTATCAAATTATACAAATTCACTATATACACCCAGGATTTTCTGAGACAGAGCCAGATTTATAGCATTATTTTCAATAAATTGTATACTTTAAATGTTTACTTTTTATTTAATGGTATTATATTTAAGACATTTAACAGAAACACAGAGGTATAAAAAAAAGGTTTTTTAAAGCCACTTTTATTGGCACAGTCATGAGTTTGAAAGACTAGTTTTCTTCTTACTGTTCACAGTATTTTCTCCACACTGGGTTAGAATCTTGGTGCTAATCTGAAATTTCAGTAGATGTGCTAGAAGGCACACAAAGTTTTTTGACTATATCTGAGAACCTTTTATTGATAGATACAAAATTATTCGATGAACCTTAACAATAACTGGAAATTCCTTACTTAAATAATTGTATTAATGTAGTAATGATTTCAGGATTAATGTTCTTTTTAAATCTGATACAGCTGATTTGCATCATATACTGATAAAATTGAATCTTTGAAATTATACTTCCATATCAGACTTATATGTGATACTTTAAGGTCAAACCACTGCTAACAAAATTCAGCGAGTAAACTTGAAGACCTCGTTGGCTTTATTAAGCAATTCACGAACCAGCAGCATCCCCTCCAGCAATGAGAAGGGTGCTGCAGGCAGTGTGCAAAATTAAAGGTTTCTTTAGGAGGAAGAGCGGGACAAGGGAGCAATTAGCAAACGCAAAAGATTCTTTTACGCTAGCACACCTTCCTTTGGGGGGTAAGGGAAAGGCAAGGGATTTATCATGCAGACCACCCCTTCTTCCTTGGGAGACGGAGAAGTCCACGTGACAGATGATCTTACTGGTGTTTGACCAGAAAATTACAGATTGGCGGGTTAAGATTGTGTTTCTGAGACGGTCGAAACTGCTTTTAGGTCAGGTACTGAGTATCATGAGCTTTAGCACGAGTGACACCTTTCTGGACCTGTGATTTCTCTTAAACACCAGGATACTGTGATTATTTCCAAACCAAATCCTATTCCCTAAGAATACTTTAATATATATGGATGGATGGATGGATGGATGGATGGATGGATAGATTGATCGATCGATCAATAGATAGAAGATATGGGACATAATCTTCAGAGAACTTTACATTATTAAATTATCAAAGGTCATATTCACCATATTACATCCTTGATTCCAGGTTACCAATGAGCTATTTGGCAGTAATAAATAGTATATGATCTAGTATTTTGTAGTTATTTTAGCCCTTTTTTTTTATTATCTAGTGGCCAAATAAAGTTCACTGAAAGCTCACTGAAAGAGATTATGAATGGTATAAGAAATATCTAGGTTTTAAAACCCATGTTATTAGTGTATACATTCCCTTGTCACATCTACTGTTCTTGAGTTTCCCTAGTTTGCTTACTATACATCATCTAGTTTAATCAATTGCTTTAATATAACTACTCTTCATTACATGTCCAGATTTAAAAAAAAAAACTGTCATGTACATGAAAAAAGTCTGTAAAACTGAGTAGTAATAATAGCACATGCAGGTATGGCAGACAGGTTGGCATTATCGAATTTATAAGATGAAATTATCTTTGAAGGTAGTAAGCTTTAATGATTTGGGATCTTTTAATTTGGGATCTCATGCCAATGCCCAATAAATGGCCATCGAAAGAATGAAGAGACTGCACAAGACTACTTCTTGGTTGAGCGGCCACAACTGGCAACTTCTAAATTCCTCCTTTGGCCAGAGTTCTGGCCTCGGGACTATCACTGCCATCTACACCAGTCTTCCCTGTAACCACTTCCAAAAAGGAAAATCGAGCAAAGCTCTCACCCAACTTAGATGTTCGCATTTTTTTAGGCTAAGACTTCAAAAGATTGTCTTGGCGATCGTATTTCTCCCCCAGAATTACTAGTTACTTAATAGTCTTATTCCATAAGAATGTAAATACTGTTACACAGAAAAATTGGAAAGATTCGCAGATCAGGAAGCCATCATTTTAGTACAGACTCCAGCTGATAGACTAATAAGGGTTAACAAACAGTGACAGCGAGAGATACCAGTTCACTATGCTTGTTTAGATGAAGGATACACTTAATTAAAGTCTCCCATTAGGACCATGGGCAGCAACACACCTCATAAAATCTATTCACTTATTCTAATTTGTCAAGGTTCCTCAAAGTTCCACCCACAATTAGACAAAGCACTTCTAACAAGATCACTGTGGTACCAGTGCTGCTGGTCAGCGGAACACACTTTCAGTAGAGAAGATAGGTGGAATTCTCCTTCCCTCCTTGACAACTGGGATAACTTCTGCCTGTCTCTTGTCTGGCTCTTTTCCTAATCTCCATGAGTTCCTAATGATAAATACAAAGTATCTTAATGATAATTGTGATAACACGTATTCGTTTTTTATTTAATAGTTTGGGAACACTTCATCTGTAGATTAGACTAGACTTCATTTGCGTAACTAATTGTTCTCTTGCTGTTTTTATATCTGCCACGGTTTTAGGTCCCCTAATCATAATCATTTTTTCAGCTCTATACAGTGGAATGGACTACTCTCCTAGGAAAGAGGAATGCGTGAAATAAGAACCAATTGGACTTGTTTTACCTCTGCAATTGATTTAAAACAAACAAACAACAACAACAAAAAACTATATCACCTAATCCAAAAGGACAGACAGAGAAGTCAAGTGACCAAGGATACACAACAAGTTAGGAATGGCTTCAAACTAAAGCTAGGATTCTTGATTGCTTACTTACTCGTTTGGTACAATCATATTTAAAGTCCTTAGTTTCCATATTTTCATCTTAACATTTAGCCCACGATGCTCAGATTCAATAAATCGTGATAAGAAGAACTTAGTATTTCCCTTGTTTGAGCTGGACTCGAATGTATTTCAGTTTTATTTAGATTTTCAAAGAAAAAAGAAACGCCTAAGGAAAATGTTATGAAAGCCTGAGAATCATGAACATTACTGCATTATGAAGTAAACCAATGTATTGCATATGACTGAATATCTTAGAGGAGAAACGATGTAAGGAGACGGAGGAGGAGGAGGGGGAGAAGAAGGATAGGAGCAGTAGTTCAATGGATGCTAACGAAAGAATTAAATATAGTCTTCCATTTACTGTATCTTTTTAAAGTTTTTGATTATTTAAAATAGAATTCTCACAGTATTATTCACATTATCATAATCACTTCTCCCAAGAAATACAAATTATCATTTAACACTTGTCCATTTCCAAAAAGCTCAAGGTGGAAAAAAAATGGTCTTAAATCAATTAGCCACCATTTTCAGGGCAGTACTCAGCATATAGAATGGAAAGCAGGTAATGGTGAAGGAGAAGCAGTTTGTATCAAATTCTTTGGTTTAGATCAATGGCCATCTCTAATAAAACCTCGAATCAGAACCCTAGGGAATGAAACACTTGGACTGAGAAGAGCAGAAGTGGCCTCCTGTCCATCAAGTTCCCTGGGGTCCTGCCCCTATTCCGGTCCCATAGCTATTTTCCTTAGAAGTAATACCTGACACGTTTTCGGCCAGTTTCCTTTCTCAGCTTCCAGCAATCTGAGGTTGTGTTCTAGTTTTGATTTGCCCAGTGAACACTGACATAAGTGGGGGCAGATGAAGAGTAGCTGGACGTCAGAAATCACGGGAGGGTGCCCAGCTGGAAGCTGGGGCCTCGCGTTCTGCTTTTAGTCTTGCCGGGGACCAGCTTGTAATCTTGGGCAAATCACTGACGCTACAAAGGGTTGTTATTAGGAACTAGCAAGACAGTGTGTGAGTGGCCATGACTCTGAGAGATGGTTGGTATACCATGGAGCCTGCATTTGAAAGACTTGATTCCAGCCCTCCTCTGCCATAAAATAGCTTCGTTACCTTCAACAGCCTCTCTGTTTCTCTTTGCTCATGTGCAACATGGGAATAACTAGTCTACCATGACTGTCTCAGGTGGGTTCTTTGAAGACCAAATAGAACAGAAATTACAAAATGCCTGATATAAAACAGGCTATCAATACGTGATGATTTCTTAAACACACTATAAATTTAAGCCCTATAATTCCTTACAAAAGATATGAAATTCAAACTATGCAGGCATAACAGGGACAAAAAAAATCAAAGTATACCACATGCTATTCTCCCTTGCCTAAAAGTTATTCCTCTTTTTGCCCTCTGATTGTTTTTAAGGTATAACCATGGTTGGACAGATAAAAATGATTTTCATAGTGAACTTTAGAAGCTATGTTATGAATTTGACATTGAGGCTACTAAATCACCAGCACAAACTACACACCTGCAGGATTTTTTTGCAAGCGAATTAAAAGGAAAGTTCCAACATTAAAATTTGTAGTTTACATGAAATTCTTTTCAATGGAGTTACACTGGCTTATACAAAAGTATATGTTATTGACCTATTTTATATTTGGTTGCTTATGGAAATGGAAAAGGTTTTTATCACTAAACCACCATCATGAAACCAAAAAAAAAAAAAAGAAATAGGTGGGAGGGAGGGAGGAAAGAATAAAGAAGGCAGGAAGGAAGAGAGGAAAGAAGGGAAGGAGGGAGGGAGGGAGGGGTGGAGTAAACAGATTGGTATTAAAAGTAAATCCAAGAAATCACAAATAGCCTTAACATTACCATCCAGGAAAGTCTGTTCAAGATAATCAATGATCTGAGTGGCCTCACAAATAATGTTTTCCCCGTGGATAAGGACAGGCACTTCTCCAGTTGAGTTCAAACGCATAAACCAAGGCTCATTGTGCTCACTCAGGGGCAGACTTACGTCATGTTCCTCGCACTTCAATGCCTTTTCAGCAATTACCAAGCGCACCTGGAAGAGTTCACACCGGTTACCACAGCGCATGCAGGCTTTCAGTTAAATGACATCCCCAGACACCACTCAGCAGCTTTTCTGTGCTTCCTGGGTTATTAATACTTTCACTATTCTTTTTAAGCACAGTCCTGCACAGCATAACTACCTTCAGGTCAATGACAGGTTGCATACACGACAGTAGTCCCACAAGATTATAATGGAGCTGAAACACTCCTACCACCTCGCGACATCACGGCACACGACGCACTTACGCCTGTGCCGTGGTGATGCTGGTGTGAACCAGCCTCCTGTGCTGCCTGCCAGTCGTGTGTGCATACAATGATGGACAATACGTAATACTTGATGATAATGAACAACCGTGCTGCGGGCTTGTGTATGTACCACACTGTACTTTTCATTGGTGTTTTTAGCGCGTACTCGCTTTAAAGCTATGCCGTGTTCCGCTAGTAGCAGCCTCACGCGTCTCATGGGTACTGTGTCTCCCGATTGCATCATCCTCGCTCGTACTCGATTTAATCTTGTGTTCTTTTGTACGTAACATGATGCACAGGCTTGGAGCCTAGGCGCATAGGCTGGACCATTTAGCCTGGGTGTGTAGGAGGCTGTTCCATCTAGGTGTGTGTAAGTGCAGTATGTGATGTTCGCAGAAGGACGAAATCGCATTTCTGAGATCCTATCCCTGTTAAACTCCGTGTGACTACTCCTATTCTCAAATTAACGTGTCAGAGATAGTCTAGGGTCTTGTTCTTATAAATTAGAAAAGATAATAAGTAATGAAAATGATTCCAGCCATATTCATTTACAGGCACCCTCTCTGTCTCCACTACTTTCTTTGCACCCTAAACCTAATCCTATGCCCCCCCACCCCAGACAAGACCCCAAAATACAGATATGCTAGGCCTTCTGGAAGAGAGTGGACGGGAACAAGAATGAATGAAAGAAGGAACTGTAGATTATTCCGTTGCTTGCTGGCGCTTCCTTCTGCCTCACCCTGCAAGGCCCAGGGGACAAGGCCCCCACCTAAAGTGATGCCTTTTTGTCGCATCTCATGAGTGCCGGTGCCCGGGTCATAGCCTTTCCATCTCAGACTGATTCCCCGTGCTCCCCCGAAGGCGCACTCGTGTCCCCGAGAGATGGCACGCAGGGCTTAGGGCGTCGTGGGAGGCCTGTCGCTAGGTGGGCGGCCGCGCGGGGCGCGGAGGGAGCTGTCCCGGTGCTGAAGCCCGATCCGCGCCGCCCGCCCCCGCGAGGCCTTTACCTTTTGCGAGCTGAAGGAGTGCGTCCAGTGGTACAGAATGAGCTTAACCTCGGCGCCCGCCTGGCCTTGCGCCGGCAGCGGCGCGCCGCCCCTCTGCTCGTCCTGCATGCGGCCATTGCGGGGCGCGGGCGGCCTAGGCTGTCGCCACCGCGCGCTGCTCCCCCCGCCCACGCTGCCCCGCAGAGCGGCGGGGCTCCTGCCGCCGCCTCCTGCCGCTGGGCAGGGCGCGTCGGGGGACGAACAGGCCGCTGGGAAGTGTAGTTTCCCCCGTGACAGAGCCGCGGAGGCGCGGGGCGTGCGCGCGCCGGCTGGCCTCCCAGGTGCAGCAGTCACCTGCGAGGCGCGACTGCACGCTTTTCGGGAGGAACTGTGTGAACGAGTCCCTGAGGATCACAGTGAACAATGAATCATTCTGATCGCAAGTTACCCACTGGTTTGGGAAGTGGAGTAGAGGAGGCTCAGGTATAAAAAGCAGCGATTTTCCGAGATACTTGGGGTTCCTCTCACTGAGTCTGTGCCTGTGTGGGGGGAGGGGGGAGGGTGTTACAGTTAACAGACAAAGCAGCAGGGTAAGGATCTAAGGTGTGATTAGAAGACAGCACCGTAGAGTCATGCAAAATAATAATAATATCTAATGAACAACTAATACGCAATGGTGAGGTAAAAATAACCTAGTTGTTAAAGAAATTTTAGAATGGCTCTACATAGATTCATGTCCTGGTTTTTCAGTTTTCCCCGTTTTTGTAGTGGAGATAGTTTATTTTCCTAATAAGGTTTTTGTGAGAATTAAGGAACTGAATACAATGTTAAACACTTAAAACAACCTGGCGTGTTGCGGGCACTCAATATTATTCACAGGTTCAGTTGCCTTATAAACATTCTCTTTATAGCCGTGGTCAGAATAATGTTTTATACTAGTCTAGTTATTACTGTACACCTCCTAAAATTTGGCTTCATAGTAAATTAATAAAATTCTCTTTCAGTAAATATATATTAATGTAACCATAAAACAAATGCTCATATGATGCATTCAGCAAATATTTATTGAGCACCTACTATGTGCCAAGCATTATGCTGGGCCTGGGAATACAAAGACCTGATACCTGGTACCCAAGATATAAGTTTGGTGTCAGAGACAGCAACATAAGTAGACAACTACAGTAGAGATAAGATCTGTCTGTCTTAGAGTGAACACAAGGTGTTATGAAAAAAAAAGAGAGGCAGGTATCCAACTCAAGTCAAAAGGCCTTGAGTAGGCTCTGATTCCTGGTGACTCTTATGAATGACTGAGGTCCACAATGTCCTGTCCCCAGGGGCTCAGTTTCCCTCCAGACAAAATCTCATATGGGCCTTCCTCCCCCTAACAACATTTCATTTGTTGTTCTCTGTAATTCTTTTATAACTTTTAAAGATTTGATAATATCTTTTTATACCCTTAAGTGAATTCGAATGCTACAGCAAAAGGGATCCTAACTAAATTTGTTTTCTTATCAGTTCACACTTCAAAATAGAGGAGGGGAAAGCAAAATTTTGAAATTGAACAGAGTGGGGTTTAAACTCTAGCTCCACCACTAACGACCTCTCTTGAGCCTTCACTTCATCATGTGTAAAATGTGGATATATAAAAATATGTGGCTGCCATGGGAATCCAGTGAGAGACTATACATAAAACACTTAGGACAGTGCCTGTTAGGAACCGGGCTGCCCGGCAGTAGGTGAACAGTGTGCGAATGAGCAAAGCTTCATCTGCATTTGCAGCCGCTCCCCAGCGCCGGCATCACCGCCTCAGCTCTGCCTCAGATCATCAGGCGTTAGATTCTCACAGGAGCCCTGGTCCCTAGTGCCACAGAGCTAGGGCCTGTAACATAGCGTGTGCTGAAAGCATGTGTGGAAAAGCCGTTGCATGACATTAAGAGGACATCATCTCGATCACACGTGCTCTTCTCTCGTTAGGCCTCAGAATTTTTACAACTTCCTACATCATCCCGCTCTCCACTCCTCTTCAGAAGAACATTTTTAATTCTCCAGCTTCAGGCTCCAACATACACTACACAGTTCCTTTCCCTTAATTTACTCAATTATCTGCATCAACTCAATGCTCTTGGTAGGCCCTCTGTCACGTGCAGCTGAAAGAGTCCTGACAGCGGAGTCCAGATCTGTCAAACAGTGAGCATATCATCACATCTTCCCAGCGGCAGAGCCAGGTAGCAAACGGGAGCGAATTGATTGATTCCTGTCTTGAATATTAGTATTCATACATGTCCTTGGGAGTGTAAATGTGTTCAGAGCTTCTGAAGGGAAACTTATCAATATGCATCAAAAATCTTGAAAATGGGCATAACTTCTAACCTATCAATTCCTCTATTTGCTGTGTAACTTAGAAACAACTGCCGCAAATTCTGTCAGTTGGCCCTAAAAATCCATTTTCCCCTGCTGCAGTGGTAATAGAAATTTTAACTAAGCACATGGCTGCTGAGACTGACTGCATTTCCCGGGCTCCACTGCAGCTACAGATGGCCATGTGGCTAGTTTCTAATGAGTAGGATGTGCCGCAGGGCAAGTCCGAGAAGGGGTCCGTAAAGAGCCCCTCTGCCTCTTCTTCATCCCATCCTCCATCCTGCTTCCAAGAGGGCGGATACTGGCTTGGACCATGAGGAATAAGGCCACGCCCTAGGGATGGGCCAGCCCTGAGCTGGAGGGAAACTGAGCCCCTAGGGACAGGACATTGTGGACCTCAGTCATTCGTGAGAGTCACCGGGAATCAGAGCCTACTCGATGGCATGCAGCACACACAAGGACGTTGGGCAGCAGAACCGCCACACCGGCCTGCGTCCGCATACCTCCAGACTTTTCCTTAAAGCACAAATAAAGCACTCGGTTTAAGCCACTGTTACTCGGTGCTTTTCAAGTGCTATTATCTTAACCTATCTTCACTAATACGCCAACCTTGTAAAGATAGGTGGCTTTAGTCCTTCATGCTTCTATATATTGTACTTTTTTCTATAGTGAGTATTTGCTGCTTTTACTAAAGATTCAAACATCAAAAGACTATCAGTAAACAGATGGGGTACAGAAACTTGGTGGTGTTTTGGTTTTCAATCACAATAGGGGTAGAAAAAGAACTGTAGCATCTGTTTTCCTTGATCCATAATCCCTATGATTTTCCGCCCACTAAAAGCCACTTGTAGATAATTTTTTAAAAAAACAAAAAACTGTATTATCCACTCACATGCTTTTTCAGCGCTTCTGCTGAAGCGCGTGTGTCTCCTCTGCTGTGCGTCTCCGTACGTCATCACGTTATGTTGCGGGATCCTGGTCCATTTATTTCCAGATCCAGGTCCGTTTATTTCTCCAGTATGCGTTTGTTGAGCTTCACCTGTGCCAGGAACAGGACTGGATACAGACGACAAGGCGGTGAACATCACAGACACTGGCCTCAGGGGACTCGGGTGTGGAGGGAGCGAGATGAGATTACAACCCAGCTTAGTAGTAACTGCTCTGGTATCTGGGAGCTTAGGATGGGAATGCAGAGAAAGGCTCCTCACCACAGTTTCCTCCCGGAAGAATTGGTGGCCTTGACCATACCTGGCACCAGACCGGTTGTGCCACCACCGGCTCATGAGAGCTGATTGTTAAACTTTCAGGAATTTCGCAAGCTGGATGTTCAAAATAGCCAATATTAACAATTAAATGAAATTGAATTGCATTTAAAGAATTTTCAAAGCACAGCTAGCAAATACTTAGAACTCATCACTTCCGAATGATTTTGCTATGTCTATTATTATCTATATTCTCGAGATTACTTGTGTCTGTTATATTCATTTGGTGGCAGTCATGTATAAAGCACGCTCCTGCGCATCTCTTCCCAACTCCCTGTTCAGTGAGGTCATATCAGCAGCTCGAAATTGCCCATGGGAGGAGTATTTACAGAAATTGGCCAGTGCTGTCTATCATGTGTGTGTGTGTTTGTTTCCAGAGGTTGGTCGTTAAGCACTTACAACACACCATTCAATGTATGAATTTTATTTAGTGGTTAGTAAGTTATTTTAATGATGATGATGACCAGGAGAACCCTGAGGAAATCTGTGAATGAGTGAATTCGTGTATTAATCTGCTTTTGGTACCTTTTCTGCTTCCTCCTCCCTTATTACATTTTCATTCTCTTCACTGCAATTAGGGAGAAAGTGGATATAACGTACATCTCACTGCCCACTCGCACATCTTCCCAGCAACAAAACCACATGCCAGTAAACACTGAATTAACTGATTGCTGCATTGGTATTTAACATTAATAATACCTTATAAACAGAAGTGTAACATAGAACTTCTGCATCTAAAGATGATAGACCACTTTGTTACAGTCTCATTTGATCCTCGTGATAGCCTCTGAGGTAGCTACCATCCCTAATTTATAGTTGAGGAAAATAAGGTTTAGTGATGGAGAAACTGGTCCAAAAACCTAGCACTAAGAAGTGGAAGAGTTATAACTCAAACATGCTTTTCTGACTACTAGTCAAGTATTATTTTCTACTACTCAATGCTGGCTTTAAACCAAAGGGGGAAATGTGTGGGCTTTCAAGCTTTACACAGCCCAGGGAGAGACTCTGGGGAAAATAGAACCATCTTCTTGAAAAACTAGTCCTCACAGGTAGAAATACTTCTATTAGAGCACGAACTATACTACCAAACTACTGATGAGATGTCTTCCTTGTGTATTAGACTTTGAGCTTCTCAAGGCCAAGGCCGCATGTGACTCGTTTTAGTAACCCCAGGAATCCAGAATAGTGCTTGTTACATAAAAGATGCTCCAAAGCTGCTTATTACTTAATGGAGAAAACGAGTGGAACCCCAGTGCCGTGGCCAGCAGGAGCAGCAGCAACCACTGCAAACAGCTAGCAGCAGCAGTAAATTACAGCCTGTGTAGTCTACACTCTAGAAATTCCACGCGTAACGGTCATTTCATTTGACAGAATTCGATATTTACAAACCTGGCTGAGGATCATGGCTCTGGAAATTGTCTTTTATATTAATATTAATCGAAATACTTTGTTCATTTAAATATCTGCGTGAATGAAGTTAAAATAGATTTGATTGATTTTATTAAATAACAGATCACATAACCTCTCTGAGTCTATGACACCTTACCTATAAAATTATGATAAAAATCTACCAAATATGCTAGGAAAATTCCTTGAACGAGACAGTTATAATTTGTGCACTTTTCTTTATGTCTTACACTTTAATCACATTTTAATTTATCATATAGAACTGTTATGGCTGAATGATGTAAGCCCTTTTACTGATCTTATTTACTTGATAGCCATTAGGAAATATATCTATCTATATCTGAATCTATAAAATAGACTTGATTAAGGTTATGAAATAACAGATTACATAACCTCTATTAGATATATAACCTCTAAATAAATATGTTTTATAGATGTGGATATTTTTCAATGTATGTTAACTAATCCAGAGATCTTGAAAACTTTTGACAAATCAGAATACTCTAGGTTTGTTTTTAAAAGTACTTTTATGAATGACCACAAGAGGTCTCTATTTTTTTAAGAATAATCAATCCCCTGCTATTTTTTTCTCTTGACAAATTAGAAAACAGAAATAGTGATATTCTCTATTTAACTAATTAAGCTATCTAGTTCAAAACCAAATTTTCCAAAATTAGGAAAAAAATTATATGTAAGTAAAGAATATATCATTTCTACTTCCTTCTAGTAATGTCAACATTAATGCTAAGTGCCCAGAGCTACTTCGCCTGCTCTGCGCTAACCCCTGCCAGTTATCTGACCCTCACGAACTGCATAGACTTTGTAATTGCCATAAGCGCGCATGAGGGAAAGAAAAAGACATTTAGAGATTATTTTTTAGAATTTTTATCTCAAACGTGGACAGTTCCTGCTGTCTGATATTCTCAAGCATCTACAAAACTCTAAATATGACCGAATTGAATGACGGAAACATGGCTTATCTGAGTACATTGATTTGATGAAAAACTGTGATGGGTTCCGGCTAGTTTGCCAGGGTCTAATCAACTCGACCTCAATATTTGATTGATCACAGTGGTTTTCAAAGTGTGGTTCCTGACAAACAGGCCGACGTGAGCTGGGACCTTGTCAGAAGCGCCTGTTTTACTGAATCAGAAGCTCTGGAGGTGGAGCTGAGCAGCTGGTGTTTAGAAAGCCCTTCAGCTTTTCAAACTGATGGGAAAATGTCCATCCGTTTTCCTGACGCACAGAAGCTCGAGAATTACGCACTTAGTGTATAGCGGGTGAAACATCCCAATTCCCAGTCCCTGGTTGGCCCCACCAGTCAAGTTGTAGAGCAGAATAGTGTATGAAATCCAAAAGCTGGCTCACGGAATCTGGACGAAAAGGTTAAAAAATTTGGAACCACTTCCATAAAACAGCCTGGTTAAACCCCATAGCGCCAAGCTACCAGTTTGAGTTTACGGGTTCAAGATGCCAGGACTCATCCACTTTTCCCTCAAAAAATGGAGGTTACCCCCTGCGGGCTTCTAAGCAAAAGCCTCGCTGACCTTAGAATAGCCCAGACTTGCTTCTGATACTCTAAAATGTTTCTTCTGGTCTTTCTTGCATCCCAGAGTAGATAATCATATTTAATACTGAGGGCAGGTTATTAATTCCGGAGGCTTTAGCTGTGAGGATACTGCAGACTTATAATAATTTAATTAATTTTCCGGTCTTTTGAATAATGACTGCTACATTAATGATGCACTGAATTATTTTTTCGTGAAGAATTCAGGTGGAGCTGTATTTCTGGTGGACAGGACTTGCAGTATATTCCACCCTCTCCCATCCCCTCTACTGTGAGGGATGGTGTGCATTTCAGAGTAAATACACAAATAGGGACCAATAAAGAATTCCAGAGAGAGGCACTTGCGCTACATGGTTGCTAATAGGTTTTGAAGTACTGAGTGCCAGAAAATACTTTGAGGATTTTATACATATGTTGCATTGTATTTAACACCTGCAAAATCCCTTAAGGCAGAGAGAAATGTCGAAATGTCGTTCCGTTTTACAGGTGAGGATTTGGAGGCACAGACAGGTCAGATTTCCCAAACTCACAGTCTCAGTGTCAAAACTGGGACTTAACCCCGGAAGACTGGTTGGGAGATCACGTCCCCGCCACCACAAGACCCGGCCCGAGGACACACCGGACAACTGCGGAGCCGTCCGCTGCGATCTCGTGGTCTCGTTCGCAAATGTTACTTATTCCTAGATTCACTGACAGTTTACTTGAGGAATGTTGTGCTCAAGGTTGTTTAGAGTTCATAGAAGAACCTAGGAGGAATAGAGTGGAGAAAATATCCACCTAAAACTAAACCAACATTTACTACAGGTTTGTGCCCACGTTCCCCTAATAGTATCTGATTTTCTACGACAGGTTTGCAAAGCACCTTAAAGACAGTTCTCACGTGATTTTCCCCACCACCCCCTTTTAGAGATAAGGAGTCAGCACTGAGATACGATGTTAATCACCCTACTAATAATGGGTAGAGAGGGGACCAACACACCAGGCTTCTAGCTCCGAATCGGGGCACATTCTATGGCAGATTTTCAACCACAGATGGAAAATACTGTTTTCCATCCTCTGCTGGTTGTATCTGGGAGCATAAAACCTATGGATGAGGAGGGCCAGCTATATTGGAAAAACATTCGAGTATAAGTGGACCACGCAATTCAAACCTACGTTGTTCATGGGTCAACTGCATTGAGAATTATGACTTTTAAAATAGGTACTAATCGATATACACAGAATCATTTCTGAACTTTATGCTGCACCCAACGGAGTAGGTCACTAAAAGAATATTTGGTGATTATGTTAAATATTTTGCAAATATCACCTATTATTTGAAAGTAAGAAGAAGAAAAAAGGAGTTTCGGTCCAGTTTCTCTACTGGTATTTGAATAACATCACTAAGGTTTCTTTCATTAACATAACAATAATAAAGAGGTCCGTTTGCAACTTTGAAAGCCTCCAGGATGTTTAGACACAGTCTTGGAAAAAGCCTATTCTATACAGGATACTTAACGCTTAAGTCTGAAATTGCAGCTTTTTATTAGTTATGTGTCCTAAAGTTAGGTGTTTTCTCCGTAGCTGAAACGTGCTTGGGAACAGTTCATGCTTTCGTGGTAACTGCAGAAGACCGTCCGTCCTGTCACCGGAAGGTGACTTTTTCCTCCTATTTCCTGGTAAATGATTCCGGTCGCCTTCCCAGGCGCCTTCTTTCATCATTCTCTTCGTATATTTCAAGGAGTCTTTCCAGGGATTTGGGATCATTTGGTGCTTATCTCTGGAATTCAAATCAGAACATTTCACCAGACCTGGGAGTTTATTTTCCCAGCATCGCTGCTTTTGTCCTGTTCCTCTAATCACCAAACAAGGGCCGCGTTGTCTCCGGCCGTGCCAGGAAAACGGCGTAAAAACTCAGAGTGAAAGAGAGAAAATGCGACCAGTGCAAGGATTGCTCTACGTGAGGTTTCGCTTTGTGGATGTATAAATAGGACAAGATAAGGCTCTGGGCAGCGGCAAGTCCTGGGCACCAAATAGTCATCTGTGTCCCTGGCATGGACTTCAGCATTCGGGCACGGTTTTTTTCTTAACCGCCCAGCGTCACCACGGACATTGAGAGAACAAACATGAGAGTTTGCGCTATTAAACCTGCTTCCTTCATCTTGGTGGTCTTAATAAGATCCTCAAACAGCTCACATAATAGTGACAGTAGAATACAGTGCTGAATTTAACATTGACATACCAAGGCGAAAGCGACCTTTGCCTTAATTTTTTACATATTCCATTTGTCAAATAAAAGCAACAGTGTGGTTCATAGGAAAAAAAAGATTCATTTCAATCCTGAGCATGTAACTGAGGCAGATGAGAGCGTGGACTTGAATCTGTGCCTGCTGAAGCCACGTGAGCGAGACAGGTGACATGTGGCCACCAGGAACCTGTTTCCGGTGACTTCCTGTGTGACGCTGGGGACGGTTAGAGAGACCGGTGATCCACGAGGATCGTAGAGACAAGGAGCGTGGCTGGATAAGAAACTCTATTCTTTTAGAGTAGGGACATTTAACAGAAAAAGGAAAACTGGCCAAAGTTAGGTGATGCTTTGGTTTTCAAAACGCACGGGGAAAAAATCAGGGACGTATATTAGCTTAAAACCTTTCAGTCTGAAAGAATACTGCTGTGCGCAATTCAGACAAATGCAAAAGCCCAGATCTGCTCATTACAAGTGGCAAAAGAATGTGAAGATGGTGCCACCACAACCATCCAGAGACACAGCCGTGTATTAGATGACACTGAAATATACAGGAAAGGGGGCGGATGACGACGGAGCACCAGGAATCCTGGAAATGGCTAGAGTCTAATGGCTTGGTCGGCACAGGAGACCTGAGGAGTTTGGAAGGGTGATGCCACTGCCTCCAGGACCTCCCGGAACAAGGGTGCTGCTTCTGTCTCGAGAGGTTGTCAGCATCCACGGGCCCTCCTTAAGGAACCGATGGCCCCACGAAGAGCTCTCCTTTTCCCCTTCCTCGCCGCGCATGTGCCTTCACGGCTGTGGCAGCTGCGGCTAACAGCAAGTCCTCAGGCAGACGTGCAGGGAAGTCCTCGGCTCAGCCCTCAGGAGCCCGGAGCCAGCTGCCTGAAAGCTGACTCAGGACGGGCTCTCCGGTGGCCAGAAGGCTGCAGAGCCCCCCTGGCCCTCGGGGGGTCTGGGCCCCCTCTCTTTGCGGGCTAAGTCACAGCTAGAAATCCAGCACGTCCCGTCCGTCAGCATCGGCTTTTCTACGTGTTTCCTTCAAACCCCTGAGCCAGCCGCCGTGGCCAGGGGCCCTGTCGGGTGCCACAAATGTGATCCCGTCTGTCGCTCCGGCCTCAGCAGAAGCGCTGCATGACCATATTTATTGCTGTTGCTATTCTGAGGGCTGGATGACGTTTTTCTCCCCTTGTGGCCGAACGCCGCCCGTTCATCTTTCACCACGCCCTCCAAGTCTGCCGGGCTCAAACCAGGGCTACAAATAGAGTCCATCAGGAGGAAAGTTAAAATGAGACGTTCGTAAGTCTTCCCGAATGCGCTTGCTGGGTGGCGTTAGAGCCGTCAGCTCTCGGTCGTCCTGTATTTCAAATGTATATGGGTAGCGTCCCACCACTATCACGCACCGCTACTGGTGGTGACTTTGCTAAGGAAAGAAATCGTGGATAAAAGGGAGAAAAAAAACCCGACTGAGAGACACAGCTTGGAAATTTGGCAAATGTTGAGTCTTCCAGCTGCGGAGAGCAGGGAGCATCCACGTGCCACCGGCACACGGGACGGCTTCTCCCTGGCCTCAGCCCCTTCGCTCACTAAGACAGTCTCCTTTTGTGACGTGAGAGGGCCTCAGTGACAAGCCGCAGAAAGTCCTATTAAGGGTACGATGGCACAGGGCACAGGTGACAGCTCCTGGAAAGTAACTGTATACAGATTTTCTAAATGGGACCCCAGACACATAAATAACCAAGCGCCCGTGCGTCACAGTGCACCAAACGGGGGCGATTCCACTTTCCCGCTGAGCCCTGCTCATCGCCAGCCTCCACCACAGCTCCCGATCCCTCCCGCTCGCTCTCCCCTGGCTGATCACCTGCACTTGGCGATACTTCCAGCTCTAACTTGGCTGAAATGACTCTTCGGATTTCATGTGCCCTGACACAGTCCAGTCTGTGCCCTCCACGGAAGCGGGGGCTGGGGCAGCGTGCAGCACCCTGGAGCCAGCCGCTGGGCTTTGAATCCCCGCTCGGCCCTGGCCGGCCTGGGGCCTCCGTGAGCCTCCACGTCCTCTCTAGAATCAGGGGGACGGTCGTGCCCCCCTCACAGAGTTGCCGTGAGAATTAAATGAGAAAATTACACGTACACACAGAGAGGCTAAAAGACCGTGAACGGGAACGGGGCACGGAACTGGACTCACGCCAGCACGCTTCCTCCGGGCCATTCGGGGCTCATCCTCAGCCCACCGGGCCACTCCGCCCTC
Source organism: Eonycteris spelaea (assembly GCA_003508835.1). Lineage (NCBI taxonomy): Eukaryota > Metazoa > Chordata > Mammalia > Chiroptera > Pteropodidae > Eonycteris > Eonycteris spelaea. Next base: position 429,673 of record PUFA01000150.1, read on the forward strand.
GGGCGGCTCGGCGCCGGGCCGTGCTCCAGATGCGGGATTTCTCGGCGCCCGCTGGGGACGTGGCTTTTTGGTGACCAGGGCAATGTCAAAAGTGCACGAGCAGCTGGCAGCTTGGCTAGGTCTCACCTGTCAAGTCCATAAGCTACGAAACGACTCAAATAAGAGCGCTTCGAACAAGGCCCCGTCCTTTGTGTTGAGAGTGATGCCACGTGAATGACTTTTTCTGCCCTAACTGATTAGTGCTTGTGTCCTTCTCCCTCTTTCCAGGTGCATATTTCCACACCCGTTCCCGCCGATGGTGGGAAAACTCTTAATTTTGTCCTTGTCATGGTGACTCAGCCACCTCCGGTATATACGAGTTCTTTGGGGCAAATGTTCGGTGTCCCTTCCCCCTGCCTCTGGTGGTGAGAGGAAGGGTGGAGAACGACCCGGGTTTCTGGCAGGCTTGCTAGTCATCTGGCCTCAACAGAGGGACATCGGTCAGGGTCGCCAAGCCGCCTCTGGTCCTCGCTGGCCTCCCCGAGGTGCCTTATCCAGCTGGTCTTTGGGACCAGCCCTCTGGCCTTCTGCATGTGCCGAAGACTTCATGTCTGAGGTCACCTGTGGCCAGTCTTCCACGGTCAGGCAAGGGCAGCATGTGGCCGCCTGCCCCTCCCCACCAGTGCTGACTCAATCTTGGCTCTAACCGGCCGGCTGAAATTCAGCCGCGGGTCCATCCTCGTCTTTGTGCCATCCACCCGCGCCTTCCCCTCGTCACGCCACAGCGCACGCACGGCAGCGTGCCAGCTCAGAGGCCCTGTCCAGATGGGGCGAGCTCCCATCTCAGGTTCCGTCCACACTCCAACCCCCAGCCCCACAGCCAGGGAGGTCTAGGAAGCCTGTCTTAGCTCGCATCCCGCAGGGGACAGACTTTGAGATTTGCCCATGACTAGTTTTATCGGCTCGTGTTCTCCGGAACGACACCTGAAAGGAAGTGGGGGAGCCGGGTTGAGCGGAGGGGGGACTTAGAAGCGCCACGTGGCTGTGAAGAAGCCGGTCGCACAGCCCGCTCTGCGGCCGGAAGACAGTTCCGAGTGGCCCCGCCGAGGCCTGGAGGCTGGACCTCTGTGTCCCTCAACGCACCGGTCCCTGGGCCTGGGACGGCGTCAGTGCCCACTGCACAGCCGCCTCAGGCTCCACCTGTCCACAAGCCCACACGGTTCCCTCCATCCTAACACGCTGCCCCGCGTTCGCTCGACTATCGGATGAGGCCGCCGCCGCCCCTCACCCCGTGTGTCCAGGAGGGAAATGTGATGTGTGACGCTTCTGCCCTCAGAGTCTCAGTCCATCTGGGAATTTCTGTCCCCCCTCAGCCTCCCCCAGCAGCTCTGATGGCGTACCTACATCCTGTCTAATCTGGCTCCCAGCAAAAATCTATGCGCGATTCTGCAACTGATGGCTTTTGAGAAGCCCACAAATCATTTTCCCCTGCAGCGAAGCCCAAACCTTCTTAGCCTTGATCTCCTGTATATCACTTCTAAAGTGAAAACTTGCTGTCAAGTTGGAAGTTTCAAGGTTACTTCTTTGTACCCTGCCTGCCCGTCACCTTGAAATAACGGGCCTCACTGACCGATGGGAAGACCTGTGACACTTTGGAACAGTAAGCATTAACTTCAGTTGACATTTTATAGACATTAACTCACAGTTGCAGACTACATCATTTTCTGCCTTGTAAGGAAACGCACCTTTCTTTTAGCTGTTCCTTATGGGCTGGGGCACAGGTCAGCTTCTAAGGCCCCGAATACTTGCTTCCCACATTCCAGCAGATCGGTCTGTGAGCCTGGCTCAGGAGGCTAACGGTGCTGTGTGCCTTTTTCAGCCACATGGCCAGGGAGGCAGAGACCTCAGCTTGTCCGTCCTAAGTCCCATCAGCAGGAACCATGGGCACTTGTGCCATGTCCAAGTTGGCCTCTCCTTACACCTGAGATAAACCTAATGTTATAGTTTACATAGCTAACTGCACATATGCAACGATTGGATATTCAAATCAAGTCAAAATTATTTAAACCACCATGGGAGAGAGGTCGGATAAGTTTTTGTTTTTCTTCAAAAGCCATGGGTGCGTTTCTCAAGTTAGACACTGTCCTGTGGCAGAAGGGAGGTCGCACCTTGCTTCGGGGCACCTGTGACAATCGGCAGGGAGAACCTGGCATGTGGTGCCTTCTCATACTCCCTTCGCACAACCGCCCCTCTATGGGGGAAGTGGCTAAACAGTCCAGTCGTCATTTCTTACCGAGCTCTCGGATAAGATTGCGGGCAGGCCCTGTGCCTCCCCACGCCCCTCACCCCCACCCCCTGCCCACCCACACACCATCTCTCACCAAGATCCTCAGGCTCACTAGTGAGCCTGAGCACACCGGCCTGTTTCCATCCCTTCTTCGTGCAAAGCTCTCTTCCATCTCCGAGCTGCTTCCTCTTCTCCAGCTGATCTCCTACTTACTTCCCAGACTATCTCCTCCTCATCCTTCAGGGATTAGCTCAAATGTCACTTTGTTAGAGAAGCATGTGTTGGAATTATGGATGGATGGATGGATGGACGGATGGACGGATGGACAGATGGACAGGCCTTTCCTGACCCTGCGATCTGTATGAAAGTGTCCATTGATATTGTTTTTATAGCACTACTTTTCCTTCTACAGTAGAGCTATTTTTAAAGACATATTGATTTCGTACCTATCCCCAACCCAGTGGGCCGTACGTTCCGTGAGGGCAGGTGGCTAAGGACTTCACATGCATCAGAGGGCGTGCACTCAGAAGCATCCGCTTCATCCACAGCGGATGAAAAACGGGGAACCACGAAGGTTACAGTCACATAACTCAATAGCTGTAAGGAGGGGAAAGACTTTTTCTAACATTTTAGTCTTTTAATGACTGGATTACATTAACACAGAACGATCCAAAAGAACGATAAATGTTGAGGGGAAGTACCATGTGGCCTTTGAGATGAAAGAGAGTCACAAACTGAAACGGTCCTTGTTTCCAGCCCCCAGAGACACTAATCAAAGCTAAAACACACACTATCAACAGTACAAAAGTGCCTATGCAGACTATGGATTTTTTTGCAAAATTCAGTTACTAATGGACAGAATAGCTCGTAAGATATACATGATTCAGCAGGCAATAAACCATTTGCTCAAAATAATAGAAAGGAAATATGAATTTTTTTCATCGGACAGACATTAATATTTTTTAATACGGAGGAGGTGGCCCCAGGATCATTTGGACACATTCCCTTCCTGTTCAAGCTAAGCGAAAAAAGTCAGATAAGCAGCCTATGACCTCACTGGTACGTGGAGGCTAAGGAACAAAATGAACCAAACAAACAGACTCACGTACAGAGGACAAACTGCCGACCGCCAGGTGGGATGGGGGAGTTGGCTGGGGGTGACATCGGGGTCCGCAGAACCCCACGAGGGCACTGGGCCGGCGTGAAGCGCCCCCCATGTCGGTCCGGACGCCTCTGGCTGTGTCGTTCCCAGCCCCGTCCGAGCTCTGGGGCTGTTCCGTCCCCAGCCAGGACTCACGCGTCTTTTGCCGCCTGCTAACTGACTCCGTCTCTCTCTCCGGCTGTCACCACTTCGCAGCCGTCCACCCCTGCGCGGTGTGTGCGCTCCCTTCTGTACTCAGCTCTTCAGAAAAAGGCGATCTCGTCAGCTTCCACGGCTTTTAACATCTCAATACCAACACTCTCAAATATGCCGCTGTGTCCCTTCGACACCCCCATTTGCGCTTTTTCGAACCCTGAGTTGCCTCGGTGGTTTTCAGTGCAGCGTGAGAGAGACGAGCCCATCGTCTCATCCCCCCAGCTTCCAGGGACCCCTTTTCCAGGAGGTCTGTCTCCTCTGGACATGGGACCCCCTCACTCCTTCCCTCTGTAGGTGTCTCTGGAAGGATGCCCCTTCCACTTCAGCCACAAAGCCGAACAACATGCCGTGATCCCCAAAACAGCCTCAACCGTAGCAGCCCACAAAAATCAGTCCCCTCAACTCTTATGACCCTTGGCACTTCCTGGCTCCTGTGTACTTTCATGATTAGTCTTTTTTTTTTTTTTTTTTGGTCTCCTGCCTGTTTAGAGATGTTTTATACCCTAAGAGCCTGGTCAGAGCCTTACTTCCGTCTCCAAACCTAATGCGTAATCATATGTACATGTGCACACATGTACACGCAGATTCACACACACACGTATACATGTTGTGGTTTGCGTCAGGTGCTAGATCTTCAGCACAGACCTGCAACCCACTCCGTGTCTTGAAGCATACTACCTCTTTCAAATCTCCTTTTAAGTTGCCTTTTCATTGTTAGAACGTTCCAGAAACCCTCTGTGAGCCTCCTCACTGGACACGTATGCCGTCTAAGTTTAGGTGGAAGTCTGCCCATTAAGGAGAGCCAGGCAGAGAGCCACGAGGGCCCAGTCCTGGGAAGAAAGCACAGCATCGCCCCTGAGGCTTAAATAAGGCCCAGCTGGTGCTTTTATAGAGGGCGTGCACCGCTTCTAAATGAGACTCTTAGCCCCTAGCACAGGATTGCCTCATCGTGCAAGACAAACCGACAGGTATCCAGCAGTTACACGAAATTCTGGGACCATGAAGCTAATGTCGAGAACACAAAAGGTCGCCTAAAATTATAAGGAGACTAGAAAAGACTAGGAAGAAACGGACGTGGGGACTGAGCCAGCAGCGGCGGGTGCAGAGAGAGAGGGGTGAGGCTAGATGCACAGGTCCTACAGAAGCCACGGGAGGGAAGTGCTCATGAGCATCAAATTCGCAGCCGCCACTAGCCCAACAGGAATGGAAAGATGCCATTCTGTCTGTCAGCTAGGAGGTCCCCAATGGCTAGACAACTTCCACTAGACTGGCGAGGACAGACCCCAAATCAAGTGGCACAAGAACGGCAGGAGGTACAGACCCGCCTGTGACGTACTCTCTGAGGGAGGCGTGCAAGACACAGCGGACTTCTCGAGGTGCAAGCAGCTCCAGGAATGAGGGCTCTTCTTACCTGGAGGACGCGGGAGCACATTTGACGGATGGAGGGAAAGAAATTACAGCATATTCAAAAGAGAAAGGGGTTGGCCCAGAATCTGGAGACCTTTTCCTCTGGGTCGAGGGGGGTGAGGTGACGAAGAATGAGAACAGGTATTCGCTTTGGAGGGGAAAGAGAGGCAGGTGTTGCCACGTGTCAGCTCTGTGAGGAAGACAAGGCCTCCGCTCAGCAGGGAAGAGCTGGGGCTGTGAGGAGCTTGGGGACGGTCTCAGGCACCTGGCGTCACCTGTGGAGGGATCTGTGGTGCTCTGTGGAGGGCTGAGCCTGAGGTTCGCCAGCACGATGGGCACTGGCAGCTGGTAAATGATGCCGTTTTCTCCAGAAGGGGCTTCGTAGGAGCGGGGAGTGAGTGATGGTGGCCTGGGATTGGGGCCTGGGTGGGCAAGCGCACGCGGAGGCCACCAGGCCGGGGACGGTGTGGGAGAAAGTGACGCACGGCAGAGGGAGGGGCCGGGGACACAGGGAGGGCGTCGGAGGAGCAGGGACCTCGACACGCGTCGAGGGTTTGTCCAGAGAGTGGGAAAGATGAGAGAGAGATGTCAGAGTGGGACCATGAAGGTCCAGTTTTCGGAGATGGTTGACTCAGGGTCAAAGGAAGGTCCAGGCTGTGTCTGAGAAAGGCTGTGGGGCCCGGTCAAAGCTGCCGGGGGCAATGGCAGGCGACAGCATGTGTCAGGAAGAGTAGATAAACCTTTTGTCCTGGATGAATACAGGGGACAGAGAAGCGGTGACAAGATTGACCCCTATTGGGCTTGCGTGAATGGTGCAAGCCTCAAAGGGAGATGCTAAAGGAGGATTATTCACAGACCTACCTTGCTTTATTGCGCTTCACAGATGTTGTGTGTCTTAACAAATTCAAGGCATCAAAGGCAAAACCCTCCGCCCGCAAAAAGATTACAGGTCACTTTACTGTGACGTTCACTGGCTTTTGGCGGTCTGGAACCAACCCACAGTTTCGCTGGGGCACGCCTGTACTCATCGACTGATTTTCAGTTCTTGACCTGCATCACCTAAATGCCCAGCACACATCTCCTCTGGGATAGATTTGTGGATGATCTTCTCCCAAATGAACCTATCTTCCCTGGAATTTACTTTTTCCTCCATTTCTTTAAGTCTAGACAGTAGCATTACCATTCCTCCGGGCAGCCATTCTGTAAAATAAGAAATAAAAGTCGTCTTTGCCCCCCACCTTTTTGCTCACCGCCCCCCCCCCGCCCCACAGCCTGCGTGCCTCCCCAGTGCCAAGCACTCACTCTGGCCCCAATACCGAGTAGTAACCAAGAGAAGGACCTGGAGCCAGGCGGACCTGGGTTTGAATCCTTGCTCAACCATTTCCGCCTTGAATGACCTTGGGCACGTAAATGTCCTACACCTTATTTTTCTTCTCCTGTGAAATGGTTATAACACTAGTACCAAGTTGACAGACATGGGGTATGAGATTGCGATGAATCCATGCATGTAAAGAACCTAGTATAGAATCTGGCACACAGGGATTGCCTTCAAAGTTTTGAAAATCATTCATTTTGGAATTCTCTTCTGATTTCATGTCTGCAAAGCTTATGGCCACGTTTCTTAATCTGTGTATGTATTGTAGACAAATTTCTTGAATTTTTTTGAACACTTTATTGCAAAGGTGCTAGTAATACCCATTTTGACATAAGTCAAGTAATTTTAATTTTATGTGCTGTTTTTTACACATTTGGATCACATCCTTTAGACAATAAACACTTGCAGATTAGCTTTTTGTCACTTTTAAATTTTTTATTAAAAATCCTCCATAATTCTAATATGTAAATAAAATGAAGTCATTAATAAAATTTTAAACACACCCTCATTTAAAAAAAAAGATTAAATGCTAAATAAAACACAGTACCAACACGTTGTTACTAGACACTCACACTCAAAATGGCTTACCTTTAGTTACAAAGTTTTCTAGAATGGCAACCTCCAGTAGCTGGGTTTGAAGGAGGAAAGCAAGCTGCTGGAGTGGCAGTTGGCCCCTGGCCTTTCATGGCCTCCCCCACCCCACCTGCCAAACCAACATTCACATTCTCTTCTTACTAATCCCTTCTTAAAGCTAAATTCAACTCCCCCTTATCCAGGGCAAAGGTTCAGAGTGAGAGGGAAAATAAGGACATCACTAACCCTGACTGGTCAATGCAACGCTATTCCCCGCGTTCTCTCTGCCATGCCATCGTTCTCGGCACCTCTTCCTCTTCCCGGTTCTCTTTCCCAGTCAATGAATGCATCAGTGCAGCTGCGGCCAGTCGCAGGCAACTGGAAGTTACCTGGGGAGCAGGTAAATGGGAGCATGGCTTGTATTGTTACTTAGCCAAAAAACTGTTCCGTACCAAATATTCAGCACTAATTTTCTCCCAGACAGAGAGTCAATGGCAGGGAGTTGGGTGACGATGAAGAGAACTTAAAATTTAATAGCGGATAGCTGGTGATGGATATGCACTTTTAATGAAGGTTCCTTCAGAGGAAGACATTATTATGGATCGCAAGAGGAAGACATTAAGAGATAAACGGCCGTATCTTTTATCCTCCCTAGATCTTCATGTCTAACCCGGATGTGCTGTGTACCACGATCCTGTGTCCATCCACCACAGATGGACCAGACATCTTTTACAGACACCAGAAACGTGTGCCATGCTGTCTAGTCCAGAAAATCCATCGTTTGCACAAGTGCAAATTGAGAAAAGTAAAAATCATTCAATGTTCCCACCACACTTACAAACAGAAACTCAGCCCTTAAATGTTCCTACATGGATCCAATGCATGTGGACAGGTCCAAAAAAAAAAAAATTGTTTAAAGGTAAAGGGACAAAGGATATTCTGTGAAGAAAGCTGCTTTTCAAAGAGAAAAAGAAAAAACAAAACAACATGGGCTTGAGTGACCACGCAGTCTCTCCTCTGAAACAGAACCCCCAAATGGATCACTTGCGGCTCAGGATCCTGGTGTGACCCCCTACCACTGACACGCAGTTAGGGTTCAGCTGCAAAGTCCTGGGCCCTCGTTTTCCCGGTGGCCTGAATCAATCCCCAGTCCAGGCCAAGATGCTGAGCAAGATGCCGAATTATTTCAGGCCACCAGGGTAGGCACTGTTCCTGGCGGCTCTGTAGACAGCACCTTGGATGAGGGTTTCTCATTCTCCTCGGCGATTCGGTTCTGTGTGAGCTGAGATCTTCCTTTCAGCATTTCAGCCAGATAAGCAGGAAAGGCCGGCTCTGGTTCTGAGACGGAGGCGCTCAAGGTCAATTCCAGTTCCTCTTCTGTGCAGTTTAGTCCACTTTTGCCGGCTGCCTTCCCTAACACCTGTCCTTGTATTTTTATCTGATTATCAAATACCTAGCGAGGGAAACTTTGGCAGCCTCTGGCGCTCGCTCAGTCATCCAAAAGCCTCTTTCGCCTAAGGGGTACCACGCAGGCTCTGCGAAGCGTGTCCTTGAGCGGCCACCCAAGACCCGGGGGCTGGGAACCACAGAGAAGTGTCTCCTGTGGGCATTTTGAGGGCGACGTAGAGACCGAAGCCTGCTTTCAGCAGAGAGGACACTGACTGAGTCAGCTTGCCTGTTACCAAACCTCTAAATCCTGGCTTTGCACTCACAATTTACTCAGTTATTATCTAACACAGAAAGAAAATGGCAACTCTTGTCACTCTCGTGTGGAACATGGTGAAACCAAGGTTTAAAAGTTTAAGAGTGCTGTCTGAAGTGAATTCAGCAAAGCAGTGTTGTCGCTAGAAAGGCGATCAGCTGACACCTGTCCCGGGTTTTGTAGGTCACAGACTCTTCCTAAGTTTCGAGCAGTGTTTTACTTAGCATATTCCTCCTTGAAAGCTTCTGTTGACTTTCTTAAACTGTGCATACCAGTGGAGAGGTACCAGGTGTGCATTCCAGACACTTACACAATATACACTGATCCAGCCGTCTGCCTGCTGGGTCCGCGGCTCCGGTGGCAGGAGTTTCTAAGGACAAATGAGGCATGACGTGAGTGGGCTGCGGTGTACCAGGCAACGGCCTAACCCCCTCCGAAGGCAGGTTAAGAACGTTTTTTTCATTATGATAAATTTAAAAACTAGCCCGTTGAGCCTGTGCCTTTGGAAACCGCCTTGCTGGCCCCCTCCCCCTGTATCTCCGCTAAATCAATGCAAACACCACGTGTGCTTTGAAACGGGTAGGTGCCGAAGAACATCCTGCTCGGCGGCATCTGGGCTGCCGCGGACTCCCATCACAGGCACACATGTATCTGGGGACAGGAATCATGACGACAGCTGAGCACGGCAGATGCAGCGGGGCACGCGGAATGCCGAAAACACACCATCGCAAACCCCTGGCAGGCAACGCACACGCAGGAGTTTTCTCGTACACGCACGTGGCCGCACTGAGAGGCGCTGAAGCCCCCGCGTAAACCGCACACTCCCCCGCGCGAGCAGCCGCGCCCTCGTCTCCAGGTGGGGCCTGTCGCGCGTCCCTGGGGACACTCGCCCGCCCCGCGGCGCGCGCGGCCCCGGAGCTGGGGGGCAGGGCCCGGCGGGGCGGGCGCGCCGCGGGGCCGGGCCTCGGCGCCCGGGGAGGGGACAGGGGCGGGAGCGGGGCGGCGCCCGGCTCACGTGGGCGGGCGGGCGCAGCTGAAGGTCCGCTCGGGAGCCGGGGCTGTCCTCTCGCGCGCGGCGCTGGCCGGGGCGGCGGCGGCGGAGAAGGAGCCGGGGCCGGAGGCGGCGGCGGCGGCGGCGGCGGCGGGGGACGGGGGCGGCGTCGGACTGGAGCCGAGCGGCGGCGCGAGCTGCCCGGGGCGCTGTCGTGCGCTCGCCCGCCGGGCCCCCAGCCCCGCGCTGCGCCCCGCCGCGCCCAGCTCTGCCCGCGCCCGTGCCCCCGCGGGGAGCGCGCCGGGGCTGCCCCCCGAATGACGGGCGGAAGGTTCGACTTCGACGATGGCGGCACGTACTGCGGCGGCTGGGAGGAGGGCAAGGCGCACGGGCACGGCATCTGCACGGGGCCCAAGGGCCAGGGCGAGTACTCGGGCTCCTGGTCGCACGGCTTCGAGGTGGTCGGAGGCTACACCTGGCCCAGCGGCAACACCTACCAGGGCTACTGGGCGCAGGGCAAGCGGCACGGGCTGGGGGTGGAGACGAAGGGCAAGTGGATGTACCGGGGGGAGTGGTCGCACGGCTTCAAGGGGCGCTACGGGGTCCGGCAGAGCCTGTGCACGCCCGCGCGCTACGAGGGCACCTGGAGTAACGGGCTGCAGGACGGGTACGGCGTGGAGACCTACGGGGATGGAGGTGAGCGGCGTCGCGGGGGCCCGGCGGGGGCTGCGGGCAGGACGCGCGGCGCACGCGGCCGGGGACCCGCCAAAACACCTGGCGCGGCCTCCAGCCCGCGCCCCGCGCCCGCCCTCTCCCACGGGGTGCGCGGACACGCGACCGGCGCGCGGGGGTGGATCTGACCCCTTCTGGGAGCGGGCGCCGTGTCCACAGCCGGGGAGCCAGGCATGAGTGTACCTGGCCGGCGCCAGAGCCACGCGGCCACCGGGAGGGGGCGCCGCCCGCGAGCGTTGGTCCGGAGCGAGGACGCTGTCACTTGAGCCCGTCACATTACGTTCCTGATCCCTCCCTCTCCCTGCCGGGTTTGAAATCGCCTCCCCGGCGGAGCGAGAGCGAGCGCCCCGGGCGTGTGCGCCTGGCGGTCGGCGCTGCCCGCTCCGGGATTGGTTTCACGTGGAGTCGGATTTCTCTGCGGGTCCTCTGATAGCCTAAAGATAGACGCCAGAGCCCCGTAACGGAGGATGTGTGGGAACTGAACTTGATTTGAGGTCCACTGGAATCATCCTAGGGGCCACCTGAAGCAGGTGGGCTCCGCAGGGCGTGGATTTGTCTCCCCGGTTTTCATTGAGGTTTTGATCGAAAGAATGATAGATAGTCTTTGCTGAGCTGGAAATCATTGAACAAATTAGTAGGAAAACATTTTAGAAATGAAGGGGGAAGTCTGCGAGTTTACAAATAGCATGGCTAGGTAGAGTCCGGAGAGTTAACTTAGCAGCCACTTGACTCCTGGGCATGACAGTGCCGAATCACTGGTTTGCAATGAGGCGTACGATCTAAACGAATGCTGGCTGGGAGCAAAACTCACCTTATTTTAATGTTTAACAATATTTGCGAAAGAAATCGTGTATATAGTAGAGCAGACTTTCTTCTTTTTTTTTTTTTTTCAATTAGGAAAAGCGTACATTATTGAAACAGGTGTCAGAACCTGTGTGAATTTCCTTATGTAGTAAGCCGAGAAGGATGGATGGCTTACGCTTCAGCAAAGTACATTTTCTGATAATAAACCTAATCATAGTTCATTGAAAAGGATTGTAGGAGACGATGTCACCGTTTGGAATTATGCCGCTCCAAACCAGAAGTATTAAAGAGATCCAATTAAAAGTTTCTCTAGCCCAGTGCAACCCCAGTTATGCTATTGCTTACATAAAAATATGTACAATGTGTGCACTTCACTTAGAACAGGGGCCATGTTTCAAATGCAAAATGGATGGTAGGGTATGCTAAAAAGGATATCTTTTCGTCCTCCAGTATAAATAAAAGGATATGGCTCCCAATGGCGGGTAAAGGGAGGAAAAAAAACTTTCTCAAATACTTTTATGTAGGCCGATTTATGAGTACCGATTTCCACAGTAGCTAAGTAGGGCCCTTGTTTGACAGCCCTATCAATATATTAGCTTGTGATTGGCTTATATTTGAGTCCCCAGCTCTACAATATAAATTCTATGCCCAAATAGAATGTGATATTTATTGTTTTTAATGTGTCAATTATTTTATAACCTTTAAGAAGGCTCTGGATAGTTCTCTTCAATTTGAGAAGGTTAAAAAATGAGTCTTCTTTTAAAGTTACTACTCATTAAACAAAATCTCTTGGTTTACAGTATTCATTATACCTAGTGATAATATATATACATATACATATGTGTATATATATATCACAATGAAGATAGTCTCTCTGTTTTGTAGAAGCTCAAATAAGTGTTCAAGATAATCTGCCTTCTGTTAAACTAAAAAAAAAATTAACTTTGAATTTGGTATCATCATAGGACTATGTTTTTCTTTTTGTAACAAAAAAAAAAATCTAACATGTTACCAATTAGGAAGGAAAAACTCTTAAAAGTTACTATTGAATGTTTACTCTGTGCTAGTTGATTTCCTGCTTTCTTTCTTGGTTACTCTGTTTAACTAGAAAGTCCTTAATCATAAAATGGGAGTCTAAGTGGAAGTACATTGCTATAACTTATTTTGTACAAAGGTTTTGGCCCAAATAGGAAAGTAGATCACCATATCACTTTCCCTAGTGATACTTAAGAGTTAACGTTTTCTTTTTCTTTCCTTTTTTTTTTTTTTTTTTTTTTTGGTGTGTTGTTGCCTCTACGTCACCATATGTTTAGCCCTGTGTCAGACTTAGGGAAAATCTTATTCCGTCTATTTTGTGGTGACATTAGAGGAAGGAAGTAGATCAAGTATCACGTGATTTATTAGCGATTTGTGCGTGAAATGTTGCTGAAATAGAAACCCCCTGAATATTAATAAGTTGGGACCATACTCATGGAATCCAGGTTTCAATGCCCAGCATTTTTTGTGCAAATTCTGATCTACTGTACTTCATTTTTTTCACGTCATAAAACTACCAGAAATGTCTAGGAAGACACATTGTTGGGTTAACTATATGCATACTTGCACAACCCATCGATAGAATGCAAACATAAGTTTGGCATCGAGCAATCTAAATTTGACTGGAATTCATTATGAACTGGACGCCTTCTGCTACAAGATCGTTTAGTTAAAATGGCTGTATCTATGAAATCAGCTCCCGGATGAAAAGTCATAGAACAGAACTTAAAACCCATAGAAATCACTTTTGCACTTGAAATACGCATCTCTATATAAGGAGTTGAGAGGAACTAATTAAAACTTTGAGCAGCAGGGAGAAGTGGGAACCCACCTGATTCATAAAGAAATAGAGGCCTTTTTTTTCCTAGGGCATTGACTAAACCCATTTTAAATTTCAAATGAACTACTAACAGTTTGTCAGTTGGCTTCTAGTGAGTCCATAAAATTCTTCCATACACTGTGTGTGGTTTAACAGAATAGGACAGGTCAGTGCTATTGGTCCTGCCTTCCCCATGTGACTGTTAAACAGAGACCTAAACTTTCTACTTATTGCTGTTACTTTAAAGTGCTTACATTTTCAAGCAATACTGATTTGGAAATTCCAAATATTAGTCTGATGTTTGGAGATATCAATTTAAGGAAACTAGCTGTTAATTTCTTGTGTTTAAGCATTTACTAGGAGAGTATGGGTTGCAATTTGAAAGTATAAATATTTATTGATTCAAACAGCACCTTTGGGAATTCTTCTAGCAAAATTAACTTGTCATTATGTAGAAAAGTTAGAAGGATATAATTTTAGCATTGCATATTTATTTAAAACAAAATATTATAAGATGGCTTGTTTTAGTATGTGTAAGTCAGGTCATATCATTTTCATCCTAGAATTTAAATTTTATATAGGCAAAAGAAAAGTCAGAGTCAAAATTTCCTTATTCAGTTTCCTTCCCTGTTAAGCTGGTGGCATTGGAGATGGCTAATATTCAGTAGGAAGCTTCTTACTCTTAAATGTTCTATATGACTATCTTCCCTTTTGGGTTTATCCTTTTGAGAAAGCTATGGACTGCCCACATCCTCAGAAGCTCATAGATGTCAGGTTAAGACTTCCACATCTACCCAGACTATGACATTCTTGGTACCAGACCCACTTAGTAAGTAGCTCATTGTCACCCTGATATTATTGTCTATTTATATGACATAAATAGATCAGAATGAACAGAAAGAGAAGGTAGTCTTGAAATTAGTCAAAACTTTTGATTTTGGAGCCATTATGGTTTTAACTTTTAAAGTGCAGCCCTTGTTAACACAATGATATAAAACCACTAGCATTTTTGCTCAGAATTTTCAAATTAAATGCATGCCACACAAGGAAAATCTATGGATGGCAATATAAACGAAAAAGTGACTACAAGGTAGACCTATATAATCAGAAACTTAAAAAGAGATCAAGAAAGACTATTAACGATTTATTTTCTATGATACCATGAGTCATTATGAACAATATGGAAGTAATTGCATTTTAAGGTTTCCACATAGCTTTTTCGAGGTGGGTGCTATAATTTAAATTTTGGCTTTACTGAAAGAAAATGTTCTTGATTTTAAGTAGAAAATTTCAAGTTCCCTGATTTAAACATTCATTTCTTCCTAAGATTATTTAAAAATCTGCACCAGGTTATTTTTTTAAAGGTCTGTACTAATTAATAGAAAAACCAAATATAAATACTTTAGATTCAAGATCATCCTGTTCCTGAAAAAGCATAACATTTATTGAAAAAATGACCTGGTATCAAAGTTTCAAGGGACTGCCCAACACATCTCTGCTCTGAGATGAATTCCATAACGTTAAGGACAGAAGGTTTCCTTTGACCTTATCTCAGTTTTTCTAAGGGTAAGAGTGATGAGACAAATACAATATATATCCTGTAATAAGAGTGATGTTCTTTTTAGCCACCATAGCTATTTACCGTAAAGTCATCAAACACCTACAGACCACAGAACACTCCAGCTTGAGTCTAGAAATTTTACGTTCTTTGAGGTAGTCCCTGCCATGAGAGCTTCTAGCCCACAGTGTGACACACTGCAGGGGCACAGGTGGGAGGAAGCAGAAGTTTGGCAGAAAATATGGGACAAGTCTTTTTTAATGTGTGTGTGTGTGTACACACACACATACATATACATAGACACATACATACATATATATACATATACATACACACACACACACACACACTTTGGGTATAACTGACACACATCCAGGTGGACATAATGATTCGATATTTGCATATCTTGCAAAATGATCACCGTAGTAAGTCCAGCTAAAGCTAACATCCATGGCCCATGTGGGACAAACCTTTAACCTTTTCACCTGTTAGTTCACAGTTAAAACAAATTGCCCCCTTTTTTTTCATGATGGTTCACTCTTCTCAGGATATATATCGTATTTGTCACATCACTCTTAGCTCAGAAAGTTTCACCCAAATCTAAATAATAATCCTAAATATTAAAGTTTTCCCTACCCTAAAAAAAAAGGTGAACATGGTAGAAAGAACACACAGGTTGTTAGATGACTTAAGTATTCAGATTCCTAGTAACGTTTAGTCTTTGAATTGGTTGCAGTGTTATACTGACAGACCTAAAAGTCATTTTTAGGATTTTTCAGCTAAATTAGTGAAACTAGATAAAACGCACAAATAGAACTCATTCCATCTAATATGGCAGTGCCTTTCTAATGTGTTCATTTGAAAGGGAAATAAAGGGGGTGTTTTGCAATGATCCCTCCTTGGGTGTTCCAAAGGCGTGGTTTCATGTGAAACTGGCATCCATTTTTAAATGAGAAGCAAAAATGACCAGACCGTAGGAATCCCGAGCAAGTCTACAAAAAGGCGTAGACACAAAGGCGCAGGGCGGGGAGTCGCAGGCGGAGGAGGCAGGCATCCCTTGGAGGTGCCCCGGGGCGCGTGGGCGCGCAGGCTGTGCACGCGACGCCAGCTGCCGCGCCCGGCCTCACGCGCGCTCCGTCTCCCGCAGGTACCTACCAGGGCCAGTGGGCCGGCGGCATGCGGCACGGCTACGGCGTGCGCCAGAGCGTGCCCTACGGCATGGCCGCGGTGATCCGCTCGCCGCTGCGCACGTCGCTGGCCTCGCTGCGCAGCGAGCAGAGCAACGGCAGCGTGCTGCAGGACGCGGCGGCCGCCGCCGACAGCCCGGCCGGCACGCGCGGCGGCTTCGTGCTCAACTTCCAGGCCGACGCCGAGCTCGCGGGCAAGAAGAAGGGCGGCCTCTTCCGCAGGGGCTCGCTCCTCGGGAGCATGAAGATGCGCAAGTCCGAGTCCAAGTCTTCCATCTCCAGCAAGCGCAGCTCCGTCCGCAGCGACGCGGCCATGAGCAGGATCAGCTCGAGCGACGCCAACTCCACCATCAGCTTCGGCGACGTCGACTGCGACTTCTGCCCCGCGGAAGACCACGTGGACGCCACCACCACGGAGACCTACATGGGCGAGTGGAAGAACGACAAGCGCACCGGCTTCGGCGTCAGCGAGCGCTCCAACGGCATGAAGTACGAGGGCGAGTGGGCGAACAACAAGCGGCACGGCTACGGCTGCACCGTGTTCCCCGACGGCGCCCGGGAAGAGGGAAGTACAAGAACAACGTGCTGGTCCGCGGCATCCGGAAGCAGCTCATTCCGATCAGGAACGCCAAAACGCGGGAGAAGGTGGACAGGGCCATCGAAGGCGCGCAGAGGGCCGCGACCATGGCGAGAACCAAGGTGGAGATCGCCAACTCGAGGTAAGGGCGCGCTCGTGCGGGCCGGCGGTTGCGCGGGGTCGTTCGCAGGGGCGCGCGCACGGAGGGGGGCCTCCTGCCACTGCCGAGTCGAAGGGGCAAACAATGAAGCCCAGGAGAAGGCGCGTGGGAAATGTGCCTGCACGGCTCTCAAACTTCCCGTCGTCAAAAAAAACGTCGTGGTCCCCTTCCTGTTGTAAATCACTCCCCTAATACTTAGCCTGATGGAGAGTATGGTGTTCTGTGTGCCAGAGAGAGAATGCCCATCCTCATGGAAACATACCCGGTTCTAGACGAGCCCCCCCCCTTACCCTAATATTTAAGTTGGAGGTGTGAGCCACTCCCCCTAGAAAATTATCCTGATTTATAAAATTCAGGTTCTGCTTCTGGATGCCCCGTAGGCGACGTTGATTTTGAGGACGCCACCAAGATCTAGACATGGCAGAAGTGGGAAGTTACGTGGTGATCTGGCGTGGGTTCTTGAAAATGAACAGAGCTCGTCCGCGTGGGAAAGGCAGAGAGACTGAGGCTCACAGAATCGCCTCATTCCGTGCAGGAAAGATGAGCTCACCGGTGTATTAAAAGGAAGGGGTGGGGGCACCCGAGGTGGACAGATGGGGCTGTCAGTGTGCCAAGGTCGGAAGAAAGTAGAGCAGCAGGGACAGGCTGGAGTGAGGAGGAGGAGAAGGCAGGTGAATAACAGACCCGGGAGTAGGGTGTGTGTGGACACGAAAGGACGATGTGTGTGGCGTTTTACCATCAATCGCTGGGTTCGGGGATCCAGCCCGAGGGATGGAGAAATCTGTTGGGAATGGGATTTGATTAGGGATGGATGTCATGCGTGACAGAATGAAAAAGGGGTGGTTATACGTGGAAATTTTTACGTTTAGGCTTACGTAACTGGGTACTGACGGGCCGCGGCTTCGTGAGACTCGAGGCAGACTTTTAGCGTACAACATCGATCTTCCTCTGCCTCAGTCGCATTCTCCCATAGAGGTAGCCCTCCTTGGGACCCACAAAATTTTAGCGTGTCTTCAGGTTCTAATTCTTAGCTTTGAATTAATGAGTCCTCCCCCCCCCTTTTTTTGGTTGAAGCATATGCAATTTCTGATATTTGAACTTCCTGGTGTACCAAAAAATGGCGATTTCATATGGTTTGACCTGCATATTTGTGACTTCTATACTCGTACGCTTTTTTGTGTATGGCTACTATTTTATGGCTACTATTTACTTTTAAGTGTCTGAAATACTAATTGGAAAATGGAAAAGCTCTTTCTTTTTAAAATTATTCGTAGATATATGTGCTATTAAAGTGTCCAACATCTTTTCATTTTATCCCAGACTAACCCTGTTTTAAAGTTCACGTTTCTTGTCAGTCGACACAAACTTTCACGAAGTGTGTCTCCTGCCTTGCCTGCCAAAGAGCATGTATTTTAGAGCATAGTCTTCTCTAATCACCAAGCGGTGCATCTACCTGCTCTTCAGTTTGCTTTGTAGGTAGGATGCTTGGCGCACCTCACCTTGCTGGTTTCCTCCGCCCTCACCAACTGGAAAGCTGGTCATATGCCCTCTGTTAGGCCCGGCCTCTAATTTGAAAGGCACTCTCCCAGGCTGTTCCATGGTATTTTCACCTCGCAACCTAGTGATATCCTGGAGGCAGTATAATCTTGGCAGATGGAAAATAAACCTGTGCGGGACACTCTAGCAAATGACTTGCTTATGCTTGCTTTAATTACTGACTTTTACGATCAGTTTAAATGGAAGGATTCTTCATCACTAAAGGAAACTGCTTGTGATGGTACAAAGATGATCTCCAATTATACTCTCGTAAAACTATCACGGTATCATAAAACTCTTAACCGAAGTCCTGGCCACATTCTCTCTGTTGCACGTCTTTTGGGGGTGGTATGACCTAGTTTGGGAATACCGTATTCTGCAGCCCACAATCAAGAACTCTTTAGCTTAAGATGCTATGCTTTGTTCAGGTTACTCCATAAAGACTCCACTAGGTTATTTTTTAAAATGCTCTGTTCAATATGCTAGCTGAAATTAGCCAGGCACAGAACAAATACGGTGTGATTCCACTTATATGAGGTATCGAAAGCGGTCAGACTCAGAGCAGTTGTGGGGGCTGGGGGAGGAGGACCTGGGAGGTGTACAGTTTCAGTGAAGCAGGGAGAGTTCTAGAGGTCTGTACTCCGACTGGGCCTGCAGCTAACAATATGCCATTGTGCGCTGAAAATTTTGTCAATAGGGTAGGTCTCACGTTAAGTGCTCTTACTGCCCAAAAAAAATTTTAAAAAAGGTACTCTTTGGATGACACAACAGACAAAAACCACGCCACCTTTTGTCACGTGACTTCTGTCACCGGTTGAGTCTCCTCCCCTCACTTTAATGACTGCTGCAGACACGGTTTCGCAACTCGTTTCTGGAGACAGGCGCCGAAGGACTGGCATGCCCCTTATAGCAGCTCTAGAACTTTTTTGGAAAGTACAGAGAAGAAAGAGTTCTGTCAAGGTTCTGGAGCTTGCCCCGTGGGAGGGGGACTCCAGCCGCCTCCCCGTCCGGGCCCTGCCTCTCGCGCCTGCGAATCTGCTCAGCCCTTCCCAGCCCCTCAGAGTTGTTCATTCCTCATGGCTTTGTTTTCAAAACTATGGGAAGTTTAAGATCACAAAATGACTCTCTCCCTCTGCCCCTGCCCTGGTAACTAACGGCTGAGTAAGCACTGGTTCACCGTCAGCAGCAAAGAGAGATGATCAGTTACTAGTCATTGATCATGTCTTTTGCCACCCAGGCAGTGGTACTCCGTCTTCTGTGGCTGGCATTTCTCATGCAGTAGAGTCGTTTGTTTGTGTAGGAACCCCAGGAAGACAGATCTGCATTCGTACCATCACCCGATTTTACCTGGAAGCCACGCCTCAGGTTAGCGCTGAGGAAAACAGCCGTGTCCTCCAGGAACATGTCCGCGGGGTGGTCAGGACACTGGGAACCACCGCCCTAGGCCCCCAAATCTAGGAACACATGTTCGATCTGTGGACCTTGTCCTTTGCTCCTTTGAAGAGCGTGTGATGCGTCTTCCCAGTAAACACACAGGAGGCCTATTTCTGAAGGCTTCTTACGGGCTCCTGTTTAATTCTTGTAGATGAGGGAGCACGGGGGTGACGTAGTGGTCAGAGGAAAGTAGAAATTGCGCAGCAGATAGTTAGTCGGTGGCGGTCGTGCGCCAGCAGGTGTGTGAGCCCTTCAGGAGGTAAAACGTGAGGGATGCGCATGACTTGCCAACTGCCACGGCTGACCTTTCTTTCGGTTTCTGTGCTGATCCCAGAAGAACTGTGTTTGGAAGATTTAACAAAACATTTTGTTCCTCGCTTGCCTTGGTCAAGGTAAATTGACCAAGGTAAATTGGTCACCTGGAATTGAGAAAGTGTCTCAGCCTTGTTTTATGAGAAACGTTCAGGCAGAAAGGGAGGAGACCACCTGTGCATATTTCAAGCCCCTCCCATCCACGTTCAGGCAGGCGGAGACCACCTGTGCACACTTCAAGCCCCTCCCATCCACGTTCAGGCAGGAGACCACCTGTGCACACTTCAGGCCCCTCCCATCCATATTCAGGCAGGAGGAGACCACCTGTGCACACTTCAAGCCCCTCCTGTCCAGAGGCAGAGACAGAGGCCCTGCCCCCAGGTCACCCCCACTCTCCTGTTGTTCCCGTGACAGTTCTCATTTGGTCATTTTTTTACTATATTAACTCTTGTCTCCACTCATTCCTGAAGTGAGGGGTTCAAATTACGGTTCCTTGAGAAAAACATTTGAAGGGAGAATTTCGAGAACATAGTTCGTTTGGTTGAGATCGCAAGTAAGTGGCCCTCGGCCATCCCTCCCTGGACGTGACCAGGTAATTCAGAAGGGAGTGTAGACAGAAGCGAGCTCTGTGGGGTCTGAGCCTCAGAGGGGATGATTATGGTGCTAGGGCATGGAGGTGTGCTGACTGGATGGGCCGGCCTGGCCTCAAGCAGTGGGAGCCACGGGCCTTCAATGTGCGGCGTTCACTTTAACAGACTCGGAGGAAGAAAAAGTGGGAGGAGAGGGAGGAGCGGAGGAGGTGTCACTGTCCACCGAGGGGCCAGCCTCACTGAAGCAGGCAGAGTGCTTGGCTGGGTGCTCCCAGGGCCACTGTCAAGTGTCAGCGATGGGACGGGCCGGCCAGTCGTGTGGGGCTGTGCCGCGCCCATCACCTCCACAGCCGTTAGTGCCCCTCAGGTGGGCAGCACCTGGGCAGGTACCGTCGGGAGGCAGCCCTGTGCTGTCCCCTGCCCTGCCGTGCTCGTCACGGAGAGAGCCGCACCAGGGCTGGAAGCACAGAGGACGAGGGCCTCGAGGTCAAGGGGCCGCGCGAGCAGATGCTCTTGCTGCGTCTGTCTCCAGAACTAGAGAGCGAATTCCGTGTTTGCCAGTTTTCCTCTTAAACGTAAAAATGACATGGTTTTTTAAAAAGCCTACAGGAAAAATATAGTTAAAATATATTTGAAATATATTTCCTGTACTTTTCTTTGAAAAGGGTATGTTACCATTTCCTACCACTCTCCCCTCTCCTCCATGCCCAGAATGATTCGGCGACAGCTTCCCCCGAGAAACGTCTTCTCTCGTCCCTTCCCTCTGTGCGACGCCCTTGCCTGGCTCCCGGGCCAGCCCCTCGGGCTGCTCCATGCTCAGGTTCAGGCATAAAGTCTCTTCTCCAGCGAAGGATTCCCTAACCCCACAGCCTCCCACCCCACTGCCGTCCTCCTCGCTTAAATTTCCCAGTAGCATTATCTGCTGTTTTATTTCACTGCATTTGTTTAATCTCTCTTTCTCCAGCTCGATTGCAGCCAGACCCTGCAGGCAGCTTTGCTCCCTTTCGAGTGCCCAGCAGCCAGCTCGGTCAGGCCACTTTCCTGGGGCTTCTAGTAAATATTTGATGAACGAGTGAATTAAAGCCTCACTACTTAGGGTGTGAACACAGTCCGTGCTTGTAAGTCCAGTATGCTGGACATTTATAAACCACGGTTTTAAGGAAGGGAATGTAGCTCTCATAGATCACGCTGTGATCTAACAGTAGTCAAGGAAGTGCAGAAAATGCAAAAGTGTGTGTGACGGGTACCCTTTTCTTTAAGTCAAGATCATTGAAGAGTCGTAAGTCAGGCATGGCCAGGAATCAGCTCCAGGTTAAGCCAGACTGTTATCGCCAGTTACAGGTATGAGCTGGTCCAGGGGCACACGCGGTAAATGAGCAGGTCTGGACGCCCAGGGAAGTCCCCTTACACAGCCACACCACACACTTGACATCCCCTTACACAACCACAACCACACCACACACTTGACATCACTACGTGTGACGACTCAGAACAGAAGAGCTGATTGTCTTTTTTAAAAATCGAAGTTTGCTGAATGTTCTGCTGCCTTATTTTTTCTCTCAAAAGTTTTTCTCTCTGCCATTTTGGGGACCTTCTTTTTTTAGACTCAGATGGTGATGGTTAACAGAACAGCCCTCTCACAAGAATTGACTTAATTCTTACTTCACTTATTAGTAATTAAAACCCAGAGTCACTATGAGTCAGTGCACAATGGGGATCCAAATTAAACTCACTACCACCAATTTTAGGAAAAAGGCACGTGGTTGTGAAGGGCCAGGAATTAGAAATTTCTTAAATTCTCTTGGAAAAAAGGATTCTCTTTCTCTTTTGCAAAGCAAAGTTCTAGTTTCTATGCTACCTGGATGTCTTTTCTGAGTTGTTAGTGGTCATATCATATTCTTGGAAACAAATTACCTTTTCCATGAATTTTTTGTTTCTTCTACTGGCACTCTGATTAATTTTCAGTTATTAACATAAGTGATTTTGGCAGGAAGCTGAAGTCCTTGTGATGCCTCGTAGGTCATTTTAATGGAGTAGCTGTTAAATAGGCAAAGAAATCTTGGGGGGAAATCACCTAAAACATGGGAATCTACAGCTAAGGAGAGGATTAGCCATTTTCTTCGGTTCTGTGCCCTGTGTCTGTCCATACCTGCCTCCACTGCCTGTCACCTTTCCACCTGTCATCGCCAACCCTTGTACAGACTAAGCTCGGTCAACACGCTCAGGCTCCGAGGTACCAGAAAGTGACCACGAGCAAGGACCGATGTTTGCTGTATTTGCTGCTTTCTTTTGGGGCGGGGTGGGGAGGGAGGGTCGTCTGAAGAGTTGAATGAGACACTGGTATCTCATGGGCTGTGTAACCTGTAAGTCACGACATATACACACTTAAATTTGTTTCGGAAAGTGTGTCAGTCCTACAAGTCCTACAAGTGAGAGCTGACAGAAAGCCAGGAGGCCAGACTGGGGTGGAGGTGGATAGAGGAAGCGAGGAGGCGGGCGTGGGAGGCGCAGAGGGACAGGCCGGGGGGAAGGCGTTAGGGCCCCACGCCTGACCGCGGAGCGTGTGGCAGGACCCACCTCCCGGGCTCGGGTCTGGGCGAAGTCCGCGCTCTGTCAGCAGGCGGGTCTCTTCTCCAAGACCGAAAAGAAAGCGAGCAGGGGAGCAGCACACGTGTTCGTGAGGCGCGCAGGGCACGCGAGGCCGTGTCTTTGGCGTCACCATCGTCCCACGTGGGCACCGTGGTTCTCGTGCGGCACGTCAGCGTGTTTCCCGCGGGGAGCGCGAGGGGCCGGCTCTGCTTTCCGCGTGTTCCCCAGGCGGTGCGGAGACACGTGTGGGTGCAGCGGGGGGCGCGGGCCTGCCTCAGGGCCGGGCGGGCACCGAGCGTCCCCCGCATGCCCCCGCGCGCCCCCGTGCGGCCGGGCAGCGGCAGCCGCTGAAGCCGCCCGCCTCAGTGCCGAATGGGCCTGGACGGGGAGGTCCAGCCCGGGCTTCAGCTCCGCCCTCCGTGGCCCTCACCGTTTCACAGGCCATTGCACGTCGCGTGGGGACAGCTCGTGTCGGGAGACGTTCCGAAGCGCCCTCGTTTCTCAAGGTCTTTCTTTCAAAACTCCCCTCGGGCCCTTCCCGGCCCCGGCCCATTCAGAAACACAGCACTGATGCGTGTGCTTTGAGGGTGAGGGGGTGGGTCCCAGCAGCACAGACTTGATGAAATTAGCCTTAGGCTGTAAGAACGCAGCGTCCGGACTGTGCAGCCTTTGGAACCGTGACTGTTAGACCCGGCGTCCCGCAGGCCTGGTCCGCCCCTGCGATCGTCAGGAAGGGCGAGGAGAAGGCGCCGCGGGAGGGGGACCCAGGCGGGGCTCAGCTCTGCGGACCTGTTTGGTGAAAACTGGCCCTGTCGACTGGAGGGAAAAGCAGCCTTCCGGGCGGATGAGAAGCTGGGTTTCGGGGACACGTGGTGGCCTCGTTCTCACTGCAGAACTCTGAGTTTGCTTGGGCAGGACGAACGTCAGCCGACGACCTCACTGAGCTCTGACATGGGACGTTTTCCAGGTTCTGTAACAGCGAAGCATTACAGCAACACGTACTTTGTAGTATCACTGCGACTGTAATGAAGACCACCCCCCGCCCCCCACCACTCCACGACAGTGTTTCCCGAAACGCCGAAGGCGTGACGGCGTTCGTGGTCCGTCCCGTGGGCTCCGTCGGAGTCTCAGCTTTGACCTGGAGAAACTCCGTTCTCAGTCGAGTGGCCGTGTCCCGTGTGCGTGTGTGTGTGTGTGGTGTGTGCGTGTGTGCGTGTGTGCGTGTGCGTGTGTGTGTGACGTGTCTGGAGCCGCCTCGGAGCAGCGGGCGCCGGGCACCCCGCCCCCTCACAACTTTCCGTTATGGATTAAGCTGACTCTGCCAATCTCACTTTACTCAAGACACCAAACTGGACGCTTGCAAGACTAGTGCCTTGCGAATCTTTGAGATGCTTTTCTTATTATAGATGAAATATGAACATTGTGTTTAGAACCAGGATCCAACAAATGCCAGAGGCATTTATGTAAGTCATGCAGCTTCGGTACAACGGCCTCCCGAGAATTAACCAAATAAGCTTTTAATAATGTTGCCCTTCTGTCCTGGTTGGGGTTTCACATGTATTTGTGTAATATGCTGAGTTCAAAATAAGCTTCTTTATCAGAAATTTAATTAATATGTACAGAATTAAGACTGCCTCCAAAATAGTACAACTCTTAGAAGTCAAATCTTCTTAGGGTTTCCGTATGCCAAAAGAAACTTATTCCAGCCAAGGAAAACATATTAATTCACTTTCTCGCATTTTTAAAGCGAGCAGTTATGCCAGAGATTAACAAATAATTTTGTTTTTAAAAAACATTTAAAGAAGGTAAAAATTTGGCTGATTTTTTACAGTATTGAATCAATCAAATTTTGATTTCATTTGCTTGGTCTAGAAGTTCCTGTCTGTTTAATTTCTTACATTGATGTCAGAACTGGTTTTGAATTAGCATGTCAAGATTTCTTACGTGTACTTCCATCCGTCAGGCATGGGTGCTGAGAATCGCGGGGAGCCTGTTAGTGGAAACATATCGAGGTATCCCGTAGAAGCCGGAGCCCAAGCTCTAAGTGGGAGGCAGGAGCACCAGGGGACAGGGATTACCCACATTCACACGCCCTCCCGCTCACCCCAGAGCTTCGAGATTCACTCGAGCTGTGGACCGACAGAGCACCTGGCAGAGATGCAGGTGCCCTGGAAGGGCGGGTGGCACCTTTAGCCCATATCTGTCACCAGTCAACACGCTAGTTCACACTCTGCCTAGGATTCTCAGAAAAGACACTCAGTTACCAGCCCTTTCTATAAAGTTTGGTTCATCTCGGTGAAATATTCATTTCACTCACTCCTTATCACAATCGATTATGTACTGTGCAAACGTAAAGTTACGACTGGGACCCAGGCCTCCCCGTGCGGGTGGGCGGGTAACGCAGTTACCCGTGGGGTGGCTGGCGTCTTGCTGTGAGCTGTGGTGGCCTGCAGGAGGAGCTTAGTCATGGTTGGGGTCCGGGGGGCGCGGGCATGGTCGAAGAAGAGAGGGGCAGGTGGGGGTGTTGAGAGAGGAGGCGGAGAAGCAGGCAGGGGCTCCCTGACCTATGGGGGGCGGGGGTTGGACATTATCCCCAAACAGGGGAGAGCTGTCGATAGTTTTAAACAGAGAAATTAACTGATCAAATTTAGAAAACTCTCTCTGGTTGCAGGTGATACATAGGGCTTGGGAAGTCAGGGGCAATAATACTGGAGACAGATCACCTAGTAGGCGGCTCACTAGCAGTCTGCGTGACAGCCCACGGGCAGACGAGCTGAGCTCTGGCAGCAGGGCCGGACCGCGGATGTTCGGTGAGAGCCTCCCGGGCAGACTCAGCAGCGCCGGCCTGAAGAAGCGTGGCGGGCCCAGAGGAATCGGCGTGACGCCTGAGCCTCCGGCGGGCCAGCTGCGTGGGCGGTGGCCCTGTGTGTTCGGACAGGGACCAGAGAGGAAGGTGCAGGTGTAGAGAGGAAGACAAATTTGGCTTGGTTTCTGACTTCTAGAATTTTGAGATGCTGCCCCAAAAGGCAACGGGGAACACGGGCCTGGGACGCAGAAACGTGTGCGCGGTGCGTCGAGCTCAGACCAGGACTCAGAGCGAAGGCGCGTGAGGCCGCGGGGGGAGGCCGCGCACGCACCTGAGGCTCCACGCAGCCTTTTTAAGAAGGTCAGATGAAGCCGTTGTCGCATCTGTTGCGTTAGGATGATGCAGTGCAGGTATCAGAATGTCTGTTGTTGAGTTTGTGGAATCACATTTTCGAAGACGTGGTCTCGAGGGGCCTCCCGAACGGGCAGGATCTGTTGCTCTGTTTCTCAGTAATGTACTAGAACAAGATATCACTCCACATATTACCCGCTAAAGAACATCATTTGGCAAACACTCGTTTAGCGGAAGCTCTGTCCAGACGTGGCACTAGGCCTGGGAATACAGAGGTGAGTCAGAAGCAAACCTGCCGTGTAGAGCAGGTGCCAGGTGGCCCACAGTGCTCCCGGTGGGACGGGCGTGGTCAGCCTGCGGGGCTGTGGCCTGGAGGCGCCTGGGCCCCCGGGGCAAGCCAGGCCAGGGCAAGCCCATCACAGACACTTCCTGGGGCTCTTTGCATGAGCAGCTGGCTCTCTGCCCAGGAGGCCCTCACCCCCAGGTCCCTTTTCTTTGCCTAACCCGTTAGTCTTTGTGGTTACACTCAAGGTCCGTAGCAGACGTGGACTAAATTATGACAGCCTAACAAAGTGTCTCTTCAAATAAGTAATTCTACCCCTGACAATGGGCTGTTATCAACAGTATAAAGTGGATAAGAATTTTATAATACTGAATGTAAGGTGACTACTGCTTTCTTTAAAAAAATAATTAAGTTTTTAGTAATTGACTTTTAATTTTAAAAAATCACAATTTAAAGGGACTTCTGTGTAGAGACTATACAATGCGGTTTTCGACGGTGGTGTGAGCGCATTAGCAGTGTTTGGATACAGATGTCGAAGTTAGCTGTTTTGCAACGAGCAATTAATTGTTTTGTCCATGTTTCCAGACGCGGAGGCAGCGTGGCTACCGCTAAACGAGCCCCCGCCCCCTGGCCGTGTACATAAGCAGGGGTGTGAGTGCCACCCCCTTCGGCCTGAGGATGGACATTCCGTGGTCCCTTTCGACCCCGGGCAGACAGAGCCGACAGGTCCTGGGTGGTTACGGGCGCCTGTTCCCGAGCCGTGAGCTTGACATCTGTCGTCTCCTCTGACCCCCTCGACTTCCCTGAGGGTGGGCGTAGAAGGGTCCCAGTACCTCTGTCTAGCGCGGCTCCTTTTTTAAAATTGACCCCCATTTACTCCGAGGCAGCATGACGTCGGAGCCCCCACCGATTCTGAGGAGTGGGTCACCCCACGCCCCCTCGTCCAGCCGTGCAGGAAGCCCTGTCTGGGAGCAGAGTCCTAGGCGCGTGGCCGTCTCGCCCGCCCACTGCGCACACACTGTGCGTTCAGCGGCCACCGATCTTGCGCGTGAGGCAAACGGAAACAGATGACGTCAGTATGATGAGGTCAATTTTAAGGGGGAAAAAAACCATGGAAATGCAAAGGAAGGGGGACTACTTCCGGGGACAGAGCCGAGACTGGGCTGTGGGGAGCGAGTGGGGAGACAGAGCAGGTGAAAGTGCCCCAGGCCCCACGGGTGCTGGGACCCAGGATGGTGAAAGAGCAGAGCTTCTCCAGGTGTGACCCAGCCTCCCCGCAGCAGATGGGGGAGGGGTGCTTAGCACTCCCTCGCCCCCCACACCCAGTGCTGAACCAGCATTTCTCTAGGAGAGCCAGGTTATTCCTGGGCTCAGTAGAGGTGGCTGAGTGTAGCTGGGTTATGATCGGCAAGAGATCTCGAAGGTTTGAGAGCCAGATTTCCTGCTTTGGCCTGGGGTGGGGGCTGTCTGTAAAGGGGTTTGAAAGGAGCCATCAGCCTTCGAGATGGATTTAAGTGGGGCCATGACCAGCCACCTGGTCTGTGGTGGTGGGAGGATAAAGACCCAGTCAAGGGCAGGGCGGCAGAGAAGCCAGGGGTGAAGTCAGCAGGACCTGATGGACTGGAAGTGGGGGACGAGGGCCAGAGGCAACTCTAAGATGTTGGTGTCTGATATTCCAGTGGCCCCGAGTAACGTCAGTAAAAAGGTTCATTCCTTCGGGAATACGGGAGGCCTTTTCCAGGCATATTAAACAAGTAATCCTGGGTCTCCAACCAACATGGGGGTGCAGAAGTGGGGCGGACAGTGCCGTGGTGGGAATTCCTCTCCCCTGCCTCGTTTGGAACTGGACTTCCCACAATGCTTCCTGCCAGCGCCTCCCGCCAGCGCCTCCCGCCAGCGCTTCGCGTGGAAATTACTTAGTAAACGCCGTGAAACTGCTGACGTTTCACTTGTCCCACCCAGGTTTGTCCTCCATCCGAGGGTGGTAGAGATAAAGGGGAAATGTCCCACTGTCCAACCCAAACGAAAACCGTGTTCAAAGGACTCGGCAGGGACGCACTCACAGACCAGGCTCTCCGGGTCGTCCCCGGGGCCCTTCAGACGGTGCTAGGCCTGAAGGGGGGTGGGCCTGACGCCGCCTCCAGCGTTGCCGGCCGGAGGTGACTCCAGGAAGCAGTTAAATAACGACAGAGCGACAGAGCGGTTCATCCATCAGCGCTTGGCTTTTTGGTGCCCTGCATCATTCCATGCAGGTTTCAAACAGGTTTACAGGACCATCTGCATGGTCAGCCTTAGGGAGTTAAAAAGGGACTCGTAAATAGGTCGACATTCATAAAGTGTCCCAAAGACTTTTCACTTGGCTGTATAGCCCAGTACTGTCTGGCGGCCGGGGGGAGGGGTGTGTGTGTGTGTGAGTGACTGTACAAACTTGATAGTAAAAGCATTTTCAAAGTTGTTCTTCCTCCTGTTCACTAAAGTAGAGTCACTTCCAACCTGGTGTTGGAACGTCGAACTTTTGATGATAGAGTGAGCAGTCATTAATATTCCACAAGTAAAAATGAGGGAAAGAAGAGCATATTTAGGGGTTTTCATTTTCTTCTTTCAGAGTCTTCAGTGATGGGTTGATTTCGTGGTATCAAAGTTTCGTTACTAAACTTTACTGTTGCAAAGTTTAAGGGACAGTTGCCCTGTTTGTAACAGTTCTCGCAGTTAGAGCCTCCGCCGTGTTTGGTGCCCAGTATCTCAAGGGAAACAGAAGGCGTAAGCCAACAGGGAAGAAAGTTTAAAAATTTTAAGCAGGCATCCCCCATTAGCAGGGTCTGTGTAAACATGTATCTTCCATACACATGTGTGGGGGAATCTATTCACATGTGCCTGGATATGAATGCTAGCCCCAAAGAAATGCCAAATAAAGAGAAAAGGGAGAAAAATCAGACAGCATCAATAACAGGGTTCCTGGTGTAAACTGGCACATGAGGTGCCGGAGGGCACTGGGCTGGAATGATTTCACAGAGGCATCATTTGCGCCTTGAGCGTTGTTTTGAGGGGAAGCTCAGGCCCGGTTTGTTAAGAGGCAAACGGATATTTTGCCAGCGGGGGCAGAAAAGCGTGTCTGGTGACTCAGAGCCCGAAGAGGATGGAGAACACGAAAGCTCGGGGAGCTCGGCGCCCGTGGGCCGTGTCGGCCCGCGGTGTGCGGGAGTGTGTCGGACCCAGAGCCTCGTGGCCTTGTTAATCTTCTGATGCTGTGTGTGGACGTCCCCAGTGACTCCCATTGCCGACAGACCCGAAACGGGTCTTTCACGTGCAGACTTGCCCCTCACCCTCCCACCAGGAGGGGGACCCCGAAAGTTAGTGGATGTGCGGAGAGCAGCAGCGGAGGTACCACCGTGAAATTCCTGAAGATGGGTGAGTGCTGCTGGCGCGTGAAAAAGAATAAAAATACTAGGGACGTGGGAGGCTAGGGACGCCGGGTGGAAGCCTCCTGGTGGATCCAGGCGCTCGAGCTTCGCTCCCCTCTGAGAAGTCTGACAAGCGTGTGGACGGAAATGTGCTCGACGCCCCCCTGACGCGGGCACCCCGCCGCGGGCGCGTGCCGCCTGAGACGCACTGTCGAGCCATGGGCGGCGACGAGGGCGGTGAGGGGAGGGTGCTGACCGGTGCAGGACGGGAAAGGCAACCGCTGGGCGTGATGCCGCACACAGTGGAGACCCTTTCAGCGTCCCCGGGGGTCAGTGCCACGAGCACAACGAGGGCCCGCAGGAGGACTTTAGCTGCGGTGTGCAGGGCGGGGCGCCAGCAGCACAAGTGGGGACAGGGCTCCTCGGGACGCGAGTCGGCCGGTCCAGGCGCTAAGAGGTGGACCCTGGGCATCTGGAAGGGAGGCCGCCTCTCGTAAGCAGCCGGCTGTGTGCCAGGGAGCTGGCTGAGAGCACACGTCCGGCCTTGAGTGGCGGCGGAGGGGGTGGGGGAGGGAACCGTGACTCAGGAACTTCCAAAGGCAAGGAAAACGGCGAAATCAAAGGTGTGCGTTGCCGTCGCTAATAAAGAATGTTTAGGAAAGCGAGTGGAGAGGAATTTATAAGTGATCATTCAAGTTAGGGACCCAAGAGAGCGAAGAAGCAGGGAATTATTTTACGCTAAGACAAGGTGCTGCTAAGACAAGGTGCTGAACCGGGATTGATTATACTATAATGAGCATCTCTGTTCACACAATCCATTACCTAAAATCCAATCAAATTAGCAAGTACTTTCAAAAAAAATTTCTCTATTAATAGAACAGGTATGACAGCATCCAGCTGGTCAGCCACGCAGCAGTCAGAGCTGCCATTGAATCTTCACGCACCCTGTTGTCTGACTAAATCCACATAGAAGAGTGAAATGAACATCTGTGGCTTTCCCAGCCTCAGGAAAGGCGTCTTCCACTCTGCATTAGTTACTGTGTATGCAGAATGGACCAAGAGAATGAGCACGTGGCTGGCATGAAGCTACCCGTCAGTTACTGGCTGGGAAGAATGGGGGCTCGGTGGAGGCTGCTTTCAGGCCCAGGCCCTGCCTTCCGGGGCTGGACCTTCAGAAGGCCGTTCTCAGGCATTTTGCCTCCGTGGCGTGTGTGGGTCGGAGGACCGTGCGTGTGTCAGGCCTGCACACCACGCCTGGGCTCCGCTTAGGCGCGAAGCCAAGGAGGTGCCGAGGGCTCCGTCCTGTGTTTGTCTCACGTGCCGTCGCCGCCCTCCCTCCGCCTGGCCCCTGCTCTAACCTGGTGACTCTGGTGGGCCCCCTCGCTGGTTTGCGACAGGACCCACCTCGCCTTCAAGAGCTGGAGGCTCTTGTCCTGTCCAGCTCTCCTGCAGGTCCTTAGCAGGCGCCAGTCCTGCTCTGCTGACTCTAACCAGCCACCTGAGCAGGCACCTCCCCTGTAGGAAGCAGGCGGGCGTGGGGGTGCTTGGTGAGGTACAGGGGTCTCCGTTGAGCAGTCCGATTTTTCTGATAAGAGGAAACTGCTTACATGTATATTCTGTTCGAGTCCGTCACAGTTTTTCTTGTTCCTCATTAAACAGAAAAATGTGAGAAGAAAAAATATTTTTACTGAATGATGAACCCTTATTAAATGGATCAACATGTAAAAATGTTTGCATCAGACTCTCTTCAGGTATAAATCGCTCTTTCGGAATCACGGGGTTTCATCGAGTCGTGCTGTATAATTTTTGTCTATGCAAGGACTCCGAATTAGCAGAGATGTAAAAACTTAAGTTCTCAATTCGTGGAGGTTAAAAAGGGATTTCTTTCTTCATAGAGAAAAACATGAAAATTTTAGGCAGATTTATATATTTACAGTCCCTGTTCCAAGAAGGTATAAAGACCTTTAGGACCTTGAACTAGGCTGCGCATACCTGGATTTTCTCCCGACATTTCCAGGAGTATTTTTCCTCTTAATTGTTCTGTTTGTTTTTCTCCTCCTCCCGACGAGCTCTGTGATCAGCGTGAAATTCTGCTTAAATTCTAAGTAGTGTTTCAGACTCTGAATAAATGCTGCACTAATAGGCTGTAAAGCCATAAGGAATTACCAAAAGTCTCTCCTAGTAATTAAGCATAAATCTAAAGCTAGCTGGAGTGGTTTCAGTAGGAACGCTGAGGGTCGTACCCACGGTAGAGTGCTTGCCTGCACTACACCTGGAAAGGAGATGACACGAAAGGTCATTTTTAGACGTCCCTGGCCTACTTTCTGCTCATTGACAAACACTATGTAGCTCATAAAAGCAGTTCTGGTTTTTATGGAGGCTGTGGAACCCGGCACAAGTGTCACGGCCCTATAGATGCTCCGAATACTCGGTTTTGACTGATTTGTCATATTCGAGTTGCTGTTCTTTCTTAGAGATGTAGAATCTGCAGTACAAAGCTAGGATCTGATCGGATTTCTGACAGTTCCTCTATCCGCTCCATTCTTTGTATAGTGTTATGTTTTTTAAAATTTCTATACTGAGATCACCACGTGAGAGTCATTCAGTTTAATGGAAGTGATCATTCGTGAGTGAAAAGTCCTTTATGGTTAGTGACACTGATTTCCTGGCCCTCAGCTAAAACATACCCAACGAACCTGAACCATGGCAGGCGAATGAGCTACCCCAGGCTAGGTCCAGCCAGCCTCTGTCCAGGGGCCGTGCCCGCTTCCTGACCAGGCTCAGGTCACGTCCCAGGAGCACGAACCCAAGCGACCCACCTGCACGTGACCCCGAGGGAACATCCCACTGTTCCTCATGGTACCAGCCCCACCCTGCGTTTGGGGTCAAGGATGCTAGAGCTTACTAGACCGTGCCGAGGTGGGAAGTTTTACTCACATGTTGTCTAATTAAACATTGTTCAAGCCTCGTGTTTCTCATCCAGAAAAAAACGATTTGGCGCCCAGCAGCTCACGGGATGAATGAGGCTAGTATATGTCTCATTCATTAGATGGAAAATTCCAGCAGAACAAGTAGCACCTAGTAGGTCAGTCAGTCGTTGCATACTTCCGTGCTGAGTACTGGCCCTCCGAACGCTCGTATATGCTGAGGCAGGAAGCTGGGGAGAAACCCAGCAGGCGGTAGATGTGGCCGAGCAAAGGCCAGTGTACGTGAGAGCCCAGACACCGGAGCCACCAGGGACGCTTCCAGGGGTGACTCTTGAGCAGATCTGCGGAGGCAAGTAGGTGTCTCAGGGAGAGAAGCGGGAGGCAGGGCTTTCTGAGCAGAGGGGACTGTCAGGGCAAAGCCCAGAGCCAAGAGCTGGCTTGTTTCTTCCCTGCTAAACGGGGTTGTCATTTATTTTGCATAGCTGCAGGGCACAGAGGGGCAGTCCTAGCAGTGAGCGGTTGAGAGCTTACAGGAGTCCCCCTTACCCGCTTTGCATGGTTTCAGTTACCCGCGGTCAGCCGTGATCCGATGTATTAGATGGAAAATTCTGGAAGTAAATAATTCATGAGGTTTAAACTATTCGCCATTCTGAATGGCATGATGAAGTCCTGCGCCGTCCAGCTCTGCCCCACGGGGTCGTGACTCGTGCCTTTGACCAGCGTGTCCACACTGTAGATGCTCCCCACCTGTTCGTCACTGCCTGGGTGATCACAGTGCTGCGTTCACACCGTTGTTCTGCTTAGTGCTGTCCCCAGAACACAAGAGCAGAGACGCTGGCGGCTCAGAGACGCCGCGGCGAGCCGGGGAATGCTGCGTCTCAGGGGGAAGGTCGTCGGAAGAACACGTAGTGTTTGGGGCTCGGTGCTGTCCGTGGGTCCAGGCGTCCCCTGAGGGTCTTGGGACGCAGCGCCCGTGGACGAGGGGGCACGACTGTACACGTCAGCCCCAGCCGGGGCCCAGATCCTGCGCCGCCAGGGACGTGACCTGGGCAAGCGGCCTGGCCCGCCCGCCTGTGCACGGCTTGTGCTCCTGCACCCGCACGGCGGGAGGGAGCGGGGCACGGGCAGCGCCTCGCAGGGCGGCCGCGGGGCTCCCGCGAGCTGGGAACTGGATGTTGTTTCTCGTTCGTAGATCTTGAAATTATTTCAACCATTTCCCAGATGCCTGCCCCGTGTGAATCAGGTGGCGTTGGCCCTTGGGAGAGACCAGAATGGGAGAGATGCGGCCCCTGTGCCCCGGGAGCTGGACGCGCGACCAGCTGGGGTGCAGCTGGCGGTGAAGAGCTGCATGCGGTGCGCGTGGTGCGCCGGCATCACCCGGGAGGGGCGTGGACCAGGGGCGAGGGGGCCGTCCTGGGGGCGGCGTGGGGGTCTGCCCCCTGCCCACGCTGCCTTTGGCCCCGTCTCGTGTGCGTCAGGGCGGTCCATCCAGGCCGCGCTGGCTCCGTCTCGTCCCCTGTGGCCGACTGTCTGGGCAGCTCTCCCGTCTACCTGGCCGGCTCTGACGCCCCCCTCAGAGCTGAAGCCGCAGGTGAACAGGGAGGTTTTCCTACCAGCTTGAAGGAGGTGCAGAAGGAGCAAGGCTGGGACTTCACCTTCCGTGGTGAGAAGTCAGGTTACAGACACCTGCCCAGGCCGGGCTTCGGGGCCATTCGCGCAATTAATTCCCCGTCCAGCTGCCTCGCGGCTCCGGTGGCCCCACTGACGCCCGCCTCCAGGGGCGCGCCCTCTGGTTCTCAGGCTGCACCCCCATCGCCCCCCAGGACAGAGCAGAGGGAGGCCTGCGCTGTGCTCTGGAGGCCGAGTCCCAGAAAGCAGAGCGCGGAGGACATCCTGCCTGTGTTCTCTGCAGTGCCCGTGTGGCCCAGCGACTTGCTCGCTGGTGAGAGGTGGCTGTCCGCTGGCCCCAGGGTCTCCCAGCAGCTGGGTCTGAACTGTTGTGTTTGGGCAGAACTATCTCACAGACGGTGGCGTGTGCCTGGCTCTGTCCCAAAGTTTGAGCTCTGTGATGAAGTGCTGTCCCTTCTCTTTGGTTAGTCTGATCCTATGAAGAGAGGCTTGTGCGTCCACTCTAAGTCACTGTTGGTTGTGGGAAAATCAGGGAAGAAGTGGGCGTGAGCTGGCTGCATCGCAGAGAATTTCAGGGAGAAAGGGAAAGGTTCACACCTTTTAAGGCCGTGGTCAACTTTATTTTTGCCCAGAGAGGTTTGGGGAATTCTTTTGGCATCCTTGTGTTAAGTGGTGTCATAGGTAAATGCACAGACAGACCCCCAGCAAGTTCAAGTGTTGGCTCTGTCCCTTTTTAGCCGAGCGGCCTCGAGCGGTCTTCCCCGCATCCTTCCTCAGTTTCCTCATGTGGGATGTGGGCGTGATAGTCCCTAGTGCCTCCTCACGGGCAGCAGTGAGCACAGCCGTGAGTCAGCGTGTGCTGGAGTGTCGGGCAGGGGCACCAGGCAGCAGTCGGGGTGACCACACTCACTCTGGAGAAGTTGTCCTCTTGCTGTCTCGCGGGACACATCTGAGATGCTAACACCTCTGAGACCCTTTCCAAGGCCTTTATTCACGAGTTCATGTGGTTACTGGGTTGAAGTTTATTGGCACGTGTCTCTGGGAAAGAGCCGTGGAGAGTCTCAGCCCCGTTCTGGAGTGGGCTGCTTTCCTCCTCATACAGGAAGGAGAAGCCCCAGCCTGTGCCGTGCACGGCCACGCCTCTGTTTGAAGTGCCCGAAGGCAGCTCCAGGGTGTGTGTGAACCCTGGAGAGGCAGGCTTTGGGGCTGCAGGTTTCATTTTGAGGCTCAGACCGGCCTGTGTCTCCGTGCTGTGGAAATTTAAACAGCTTTGAGCTGAACACCTGTGCCTTTGTCCTGGGTCTTGCATGACAAACAAGATATGATCGGGCTTCCCTTTTCTAAACAATTGCTCACTATGTTTCTGCATTCCTACCTCAGCTTATTCAGAAGAAATAGCCAGACTGGGAAGTATGAGACAATAACATTTAAGCTAGAGAATTCTCTTTCTACTACTTTTCTATTTAATTGAAGAAAAAAGGTATGAAATGTCTATCATAAGATTATTACTATGTCTTCATGATCTCCTTTTCTAAGCTTGTCTTTTAGGCTGTAGCGAAATAACCAGCCTTTTCCCCGTACACAGTCAGGGAAATTTGCCATTTGCAAAGCGGCATCAGAATAGAGGAAAAAAACAGACAGGAGTCGGTACTCACAGACCCATTGCGCCCTGTGTGTTGGGCGACAGTTCGCGGAAGCCTAGGCCGCTCTCCCGTATCACAGCGACTGCTTGTTGACGCTTCGTGAGTAAACACTGCCAGGAAACGAGACGGGAGCACGAGGTCACCCTGGCCTGTTCCCTCGCCGTGGAACGTGACAGTCACTGTGGTGCAAGGTGAGGAGGACGTGCCCTGAGGGTTGCGTTTCTCAGGTCGGCCCAGGTCTGGGTCAAGTGTTAAAAAGCAGAGGGATTTATCCGTGCGGGAGCATTGGGCAAGGCCCCTGGGCGGGGAGGGGCTGAGAGGTGGATCTTGAACCCTGAGAAGGGTTTGGACGGGCAGAAGTGGGGATGGGAGACGCGTCCACACAGAGCAAAGGGCACAAGAAAAGGGCCCCAAAGCGTCGCACACGGAGCATCTCGAGACGCTCCCCCAAGTCCTGGA
Organism: Eonycteris spelaea; assembly: GCA_003508835.1. Taxonomy (NCBI): domain Eukaryota; kingdom Metazoa; phylum Chordata; class Mammalia; order Chiroptera; family Pteropodidae; genus Eonycteris; species Eonycteris spelaea. Next base: position 466,177 of record PUFA01000150.1, read on the forward strand.
GAGTGACCGGAGGCTCGCAGTTACTGTGCTTTTTGTGTTGTTCAATGCGATGCCTTTGGGGCTATCTCCTTTTTTAAAAACTCAAAGCTAAGCATCACAGATCTCTCAGATCATCTCGTCCTTGCTAAGCAGACAGGTGGTGTCGTCCTTCTCCAAGGAGGACCATACCGCCGGCGGCACGTCTGTGACGGACACACGCTCGTGGCCAAGACCGCTCTGGTCATTTATGTCCTCTTAACCCTGTGAAGACATGCGCATCGGGTCTAAGTCAGCTGTCACACCGTCCTCTCCAGCACGGTTTCTAGAGAAAGTGTATTTTTCCCCTCATGGACGGTGGCGTGGCTCCGGGGAGCCGGTGGCTTCAGGCAGGGCATTTCCTGGGACTGGTGTGTTGGTGGCTTTCAGAGTTTATGCAGCAGCCTCCTTCCCGGGGGTGCGTCCACTCCCTTCCCGTGCGAGTCCATGTTTGCCGAGCTCTGGGGTCGTAAATATCCTCACTCCCTGCACACGGGAAATGCGTCATCTGAAAGTCATTTTTAAGGCCAAGTCGGCTCTTCACAATTAAACTATTTACGGGCTCTTTTCGGAAACACATGAACCAAAGGTTGTTCAAATGAACTAAGACTGTTATTGCCGTTGGAGAAGCCCGTTGGCTCATGACCTCTTTATTGGGTGTCGACTGAAGAGGACACACTCCTCTCTCTCGAGAAACTGTCCAGGGGCTTAACTTCCTTTCCTCCCACCTTGCATGGAAAGCCTCTTCCTGGATGCTCATGTCTCCTGGATGCTCCGTAGCCGGCTCGCCTTCCGCCTCCCGCTTCTTCTTGCCTTTCCGCTGCCATCCCCCACCGCCCACTTCCACCCGTCCCGCTCCTAGACGCCCCATCCCTGTCCTGGATGTCCAGCTCTCCCTGGCCCATTTGTACCCTGTAGCTGCTTCATGGGCGTCAGCATGACATTACGCATGCTCGTGAAGTGGGTTTTCAAAGGCAGTGCTCGCCCTTCGGGTCAGACAGACGAGAAAACAGCGCTTGACAGGGCTGAAATTCTGCTGGAGAGGCCACGGGGGGCTTAGCGACCCGTGGAGGGACGGGGCAGGAACCTCTCTCTGCCAGACCCCGGGGGCTGTCTCCCCCAGCCCCCTCCATCCTCCTCCCTGCTCCCATGGCTCTGGGTGCCCAGTGTCCGTGCTCACGAAGCTACGTACACGCGCTTAAGTCCGGCCGGTTCTTACTAATAACTGTCCACCTCCCAGTGCGTAACGGAGAGAACATACCCAACACACTGTGACTTCCCTGGACTTGGCTTTTCATCTGTGAAGTGAGAACGGTGACTTGGAGTTCTTGCCAAGATTTTTCTGGCTTAAAAAAAAAAAAAAAGAATCTGTGATTGTCAGTTAAAACAAGTACATATTTGTATTGAAAACTATGTCAACATTTTGTCTTTATTTTGTGTTTATACAGACGGCTTATAAATGAATCTCTTTAGTCGGATTAATTTCCAAGGATAAAGAAGATGGAGTTTTTATTTTGGGCATTTGGTTTTTTAAGGTTTCGAATACCACAACCAACAGTGGAACCGAAGGAAATATATAGTCAGGAGGGGAAATGCTACTTCACAGTGTGGAATGAATGTCCCTCTTCGAAGGTCTTTGCTTTCTGTCTTCAGAAAAACTGGACTCATTGTTAAATGGAATGAGTATGACCTTTTCAAAAATCATTTTGAAGTGATTTCAAGGATTCTAAAAAAGATAAGGATCGGGTTATTCTAAATTTAGTCACCCACGAGCCCTCGGGACTCATTATAATCTGTAGATAACTTGTTCCTTTAATATTACGTGGAACAAATGCAATTTCAAGTCACAGGAATTCTTATTAGCCCACGTCCTGTGCAGGATCTGTAAAGTCAGAGTACCTCTCAGTAGCCTCAGTAGCCAGGACCCTACTTCTTGTTGCCTCTATAAGTGGTACTGAGTCTGCCTCGATTTTTTTTTTTCCATTCCCTTTCCCTTATAAAGGCTTCTTGGGAAATGATTTTTGTTTCACAGGCTTAATTCACTTTAGCTATATTTATCACTTACTCTTTGGGCAGGCCCTGCACACTCAGGAGGAACAAATATACACACACAGTATAATTAACCGTCAAGGAAAGAAAAACTGCCAACTGAAAGAAGAACATTTAAAGCTAGACGATTTTATCCGCATCTCCCCGAAATTCCAGTGTAATCAAACAGATAGACGAATACGTGAGCGTGCGTCTGGCCAAGCAGACGCGTCGTATGGAATTACAGACGTAACGGGAGTAGCCACAGGTGGGTTCGGGAGACAAAAGCTTGGTTTAAGAAACGAGCTGTAAACAGTGCGGCAGGTTCTCAAACAGCTGCTGGTCGTCCTCTTGTGTCGATGTGCTAGGAGCCTGACTCTCACATCGATTAGCCGAGGATAACCTCGGCTTAGCTACACGTCGTTTCGCTGAAAGTCGCAGAGCCTATGGAGGGCTCACTGTGTTGTGAAGGAAAGGGCAGCAGCATTGGAAAGACCTGGACGTGCCTGAAATGAGAACCAGGCGAAATTGCGGCGGTCACGGTGACGAAGGAAGGCTGCTCAGAGGGACCCACTGACAGTGGGTGCGAAGCGAGGCTGACCGAAGACTGCTGAACAGGGTGTGTTTCAAATAGACTAGGCTGTCGTCGTGTGCTTACAATGGGTGATTTTTTTTAATTTAATTTTCTTCATTTTTACAGTACGTGTTTACGGTTCAAAACTTTTCAGTGGCATGTTACAATATCGTATAGATTGAGTGATAACTCTCCCTCCCACTCCTGACTCCAGCTAATCAGTTTCTTTCCCTGGAGTCAGGGGATGTTATTAGTATCTTCATAAATTTTTTCTGATATTTATACATACGAATATATATACTTTGTCTCCTTTGACAAAGATGGTTACATACCACAAGTCTATAATTGCTTTCAAAGCCTTTTTGGTCCAGATGCATTTTATAATTCAGTATTTATTGGATTTTTGAAAGTAGCATGATGCATATGGCATAACTTACACTGTAACCCCAGGAGGTCTGAGCAGCACCAACTAATCAAACATACTAATTCTCCAGGGAAACTGAATATTCGCACCAAGTGGGATAAATAAAATTACAAATAGCCTCATGTCAGCTATATTCAGGTGTTACTGTCAAATAAGTTTTGGCACAAAGCTCATAAAAAATTTTTAGTTTTTAAAGCTTTTTAGATATTAGAATTGCAGATAAAGGACTGTAGGCTGGAATGCACTGTTCTGTACCCTGTTGGCTTTTTTTTTTTTAATTAGCAATTTGTATTGGAACTAATTTCATATCAGTACATAGAGTTTCCTCATTCTATAAGCAGTTAAAACTGGCTCACATGCTGGCCTTCTTGCAGAAGATAACTGACATGCACGCAGTGGTGTGTGTACATACACACACGTGCATGTGCGTGTGTTTGTAGATGTAAATACACAAGGGGCATGTATGTGGATGCGGCCCAGAGCAGAGCCGGGTCTCCATCAAACTGTCGACAGATGAGGCTGTCTCTACTACTATAATGCCTGTTTTAAGAAAGTAACGTAGTTATAAATAGTAATAACAGTGGTGTATGATAAAAACCTGCAGTTTAGCCAAACCAGCAGAGTCATCATCAACAACAGTATAATTTGTTCAGTGTTGGGAAAGCCGGGTGTGGGGGGAGGGGAGCCTTAAGAACGAAAATTTAATTTTCACTACCCCTTATGAGAATTCTTTGGCGAGGAAACACGTTGAGGTTTATTCGTAATGTCATGATTCTTGGTAGAAAGCCGCTACTGTGAAAGGCAAGAGGCAGTTTAAGCAGCGGAGAGACTTGTTTGTAATCGGTGGGTCAGCACCGGTGCCCGGGAGGAGGGGAGGCAGGCACCGGGGGCGTGAGCCGAGCTGTCACCGTGCGCTGGCGCTGGGGCGAGGAGCCTGACTAAATAAGGCAATGCCCACGGCGGCCTTATCAGCGGTCCACCCAGCGGGTCGGGCCGGCGGCCGCGCCGCGTGCTCCCCGCGAGTCCTTCCTTCGCCTCCTGGCAGACGCGCGGGCATCGCCTGCGTCAGAAGTCACTCCCGGCTGCGCCCCGCGCCCAGGCTCCCGCATCTCCTCTTCTCTCAGGCAGAATATGGAGCGTGAAGTCTCCAGAGAGGATGAAGGAGAGCGTCCCGTGTGCCGTTCCAAAAATGTGCTGTGCGTGTAAGCATGCTTATTTTTAGTGCTGTGTCAGTGGAGAGTTTGTTCAGGAATTCATTCACCGCCCCTGGCTCGCGGCAGCCCCTCCCGGCCGGCACAGCGCCTGCCTCCGCCCCCGCAGCTGGCCGTTCAGGGACAGGACGGTGGGAGGCTGGGTCCCGGGGAGGAGATTTGCAATCACAGCCGCCCCCTCGGGTGCGCTGGGAGGAGGGGCGGCAAGGAGCGAGGAAGCAGGGCAGGTTGAACTCCTAAGCACACCCAGCCATCAGCTCACCCCGCGCCTCTGTCTCTTCCGGCCTCTGTGTCCTGCAGCGTTTATGCGCTGCCCGTCTGTGGGGTCATGAAAGGAAAGTGGAGCCTTTTTCAGAGGAATCGATCCGAGGGTTCGATGCTAATGCCCACTCGTCCTATTTTCAGTTTATGTTCATCTTCAAACCCATGAACCGAGCTGCTTGTCCAGGCTTGTTCAGGCAGGGCTTCGGGGTGCGGGGCAGCTGCGTGCACACATGGCAGGGGTTCCCCAAACTCATGATGGTGTGTGATAGACTGTCAAACAGAACGAAAAGCGGACAGCGAGTGTGTGGGGACAGAGCTCTGAGCTGGGTTCATAACCCACCTCCATCCCCCCAACCCTATCTGCTCTTCTAGCTCCCCTCCCGCCCCACCCTCCCCTCCTTCCCTCTCTCCCTGTCTCCTTCCTTTTTCTTAACCCTTCCCATTCCTCAGGTCCCCGCCTTGTATTTGCACCCATCAGCGCCAGCCCCCGCCCCCAGGCCGGCCGGCCCCTCCTTGAGCGTCAGCGGGAACCTGCAGTGTCTCCCGTGTTTCTGTGCGAATGGCACCTTGTCGCACGGCTCGTTCTCTCTTACTTATTTTATAATCACATTTAGTATAGGAATAACATTTTACCTTTCGTAGGTAATTTTTAGGGGGATTTTGTTGGTTTTTTTGTTTGGTTGGTCGGTTGGTTTTGCACTCAGCACTGTTGCAGGGTGTGCCCGTGTTGCCGTGGGGACCCCTGGGCCGTGGGTTCCGACGGCCGCACAGGCCCCCGTGGCTGGGGTGCCCGCAGTGCTGCACACGCAGGTTGGCACCCCGCTGTCACCGGCAGTGCTGCAGTCAAAGTCGCCTTCATCTAGCGTTTAAAAACCAAGACGCCGTCCGTGCATTAAAGCACCACTAGCAAAATCCCGTAGTGCCTGCTGAAATTCCAACATGCACATGTAGCATTCTTCATGTGAAGTGTTTTTCTGCAGGTTGGGATACTTGTGCATACCCATCACGGCATGAATGTTCCTGGCATTTCTGCCCTGATGGCACAGAAGAAGTTAAAACTTTCCGATCGGGTGTGGAATGCAGTCGCGCTGAGGCAGACGGCCTCGGGTCTTCTGTTGTAGAATGAAATATTCACACATCTTCCCTAATCACAGTTCAGGTCTTTGATAGGCAGCGTGTGGAGGAAGATTCTAGACGAGTAAGGAGGGGTCTTATTCCTACCTTTCGTTATGGTTGTGGAGTGTGGAAAGAACAGATGCTTTGGAGTCAGGCAAAGTCTTGACTCCACCTTGGGCAAGTTATTGAGCGTCTCAGCCTTGGTTTTGCACCGGTAAAGGCAGGATGATTATGGAACCGTCCTCGAAGGGACACCGGAGCTCATGTGTGGCGTGGATCTCGCACAACACACAACACGCAGCCTTCGTAAAGAGTGGACGTTAGGAAAGCCCCTCAGCTCAGGCTGGGTCCGACGACATCTTCACAGGTGTGTTTCCGAGGCTCCTGTGAGCCCGCATGGTCATTTCTGTGCAGCCTGATGCACCTTCCAGTCCCTCGCAATGTCAGAGATGGCTGTTGTCGGCTCTCCTGGGAAGGGAGAGGTTGCCAGTGGGTAGCACCGGGGTCCATAGGAAAAGGGCAGGTGTAGGAGATGTAAGATTTATCTCATGACCGACGATCACCCGTGTATGGACGTGAGAGGACGATTGTGGGCTGAGTCGGGTCAAGGTTACAGTCGCTCCCACCACCCCAGGGGACAGGTGAGGACTGGTCCGTGGATTTCCGGCAGTCAGAAAACACGGAGCATCTGTCACAGACTCTCGGTGAACCTGGAAGGATCTTATCACACCTGAGTTAGAAACTTGTCCACAGACACTTGCTTCCAAAGAACGGATTATTTCAGTGTATTGGACACCCGGGCTGGGGCTGTTCGCCTAATAATTGGGCAAACACATCTGTCCACCCAGTGTTTCGGGCTCTCCTAACCAGATTGGCCCGTGGTGGGACCAGGAGGGTTTTCCTCCTTCTGTCTTAAGACAAGCCTTAAATGCCCAAGCGACCACTCACTGGCGGCTCTGATCTGGGGAGGACAGTGGCGAGCAGCGTTGGTTTAGGGATGATGTTTAATTCCCAGGTGGTTGTTAGTTTTATCCGTAGCTCACAGAACTGATAAGAATCTTAGAGTGACCAGCTTCAGTGAAAGTTCCTTTTATGAGGATTGTGTTTGACTTAAATGCAAAAACCGGTATAATAAGCAATCTCCACAAGTTGGCAGGTTTCCCCCATGAGATTGTAATTCCTTCCGGCCGGTGGGGAGCATAATGTGGAGGGAAGAGTGTGGGCTTCGTCGCTGAACCAGCCCGGGGTTCAGTCCGATTCTGCTGTGTGCCCTGGACGCCCACGGCCAGAGTGTGTTTTCCTGTATGTGATGGAAGAATAACCTTGGGCGGTCGCTGAGCATCTAGCATAATCACTTTGTTCATAAAACGTTTCGTAGTGTTCCCAGCTCATAGAGGCTCAGTAACGGCAGGGTAGTATTATCTAATTATGTGTCTTTAGAGAGTGTGTGTGTGTGTGTGTGTACGTCTACACACACATTATCGTATACAAATACCAATAACTCTACTTTTCGCATTTCTCTCAGAGACTTAAGATAGTTGTTCAGAGTTCACTCCAGCACGTTTACTGGTCGGGAGCCCTTGGCCGCGGCGACCCCGCAGTGCAATCCATGCCTCCCCATCCTTCGTCCCCGCCCCTCCCTGCTTTCCCCACACCCATCTTTCTCTGGCTCTTCCTTCCCTCCCTCCTCCTCCTCGCACCGTTCCTCACCAGTAAGGGATGTCAGTGTATCAGTCATACAGCTGCTTACAAACAAGTGTTTGGAAAACACGAGTCTGCTTTGCTGAAGACAGGACCGGCTCTTGGCAGTCAGATTGAAAGCCATCCCCGTTCGGGACATGTCCCCATGAGGGTGGCAGGTCCCCCAGGTTTTGCTGCCTCCTGGCTGGTGACGTGATACCTTTTGCCCAACTCGTAGGACTTTTGGCACTTCGCATGCTGCATGGCTCTGTGCCCATCCCCCCCCCGCCCCAGCACGCTGTCACCATGGTGCCGACACCGGGGAGGCTGGGGTCCCATGACGCCGACATGTCCAGGGCTCGTGACCTGGGTATAAGTGTTTGAGATGCCGCCTCACCTGCTCTGGCCTGAACTTCCTGATCGATGTGAGTGAGTGGGAACTCAGTGCTCTCTGAGGTCTTTCTCAACTCCCAGGTTTTGTGAAATGTGTAGCTACAGTAATAATTCCAGGTTCACTAGCCGACGATAGGATGTTTAAAGACTGTGGTTCACATCAGAGATCCACTCATAGCTAGAAGGTATGGTTGCCCCTCCTACTTGAATCCACTACCTCTAACTTTATTTACTAAGCAAAATAATAATCTTTAGTGGGAAGACTGTTGTCACTTTTTAAAAAAATAATAGATCTAGTTTATACATATATATAATAACCAACTTTCTCTAGAAGTAAAAGTGTAGCTGCCACAGGTATCGAATATTCAAGTTGAAGGGAGCGTTGGAACTTACCTTCCAGGGATCTTAGCTCTGTCCTTCCAGACCTTGGCGCTCTCGGGTCTCGCGGGGGCTGCTGGCAGGAGGCCGGGAGAGCGAGGGCGTGGAGACAGGCAAACACGTGCCAGCCAAACACGCGCACCGCCCCCCGATTTTGCGTGGGGTGCGGGGAAGCATGTTCACTTGTGTTATAAGGACGACTTAGAATTCCCATCCTGACCCCTTCATTTGAGAGATGAGGGAGCTGATACATCCCAGGGAGGTGAGAGGCCTCTGGTCCTACATAGAAATCGGCCAAAGAACCCAAATCTTTTAAACCCACCCAAAGCTCCTTGACCCGTGCTCAGACCCCCCAAGGAAGTGACGGGCCCACGGCAGCCAGTGTCAGGGACGTGGACGGACAGGCCTGTCGGCCACGCTTTTAGAGAACTGAGCACGCTCGGCTGCTTGCGAGAGGTAGAACCGCCCAGGTCTCCTGCGTCATTTCCTGCTCTCCTTTCAGTTGACTTCTCATTTGTTTTCGAGGCTTAAGCTCATGTCAGGTAAAAATTGTGTTGACACAACTTTAGGTCAGCTCTCAAACTGGATCCATGTGCGAAAAGTTGAAAGAGGTAAAATCTGAGGCACAGAGCGCACCCCACGCCAGCTCTGGTGACCCGAGGCAGGGGGCATCATCGGGCCAGCCAGATGCCGGCTCAGAAACAGCCTCGTGTCCTCACCACCCACATACTGGTGTCTGCAGCCCGACGGGCTGCGGAAGCTTCTGGCTGGTCATGACGCTCCGTGTGTGTGACGCTCTTGCACACAGAGCTCATTGTATCTCCACAGCCAACACGTTGGTGACCAGTTCCATGCCTCCAAGACCTGTAAGTAACCTGCTCAGGGCTTCGCAGCTTCCAGATGGTGGGCGCTGGACCCAAATATAGGTCATCTGACTAGGACCCCCACCACCACCCCGCCGCCCAGCTCCACGCTCACTGTCATCTCTCATCAAGGTCAAGGTGCTGCCGAACCCCAAGGTTTCGCCACGCGCGGTGTTACAGTCAAGAGCATGCCGCGCAGGGCGCTCTGTTCAAGGGCGAAGCTGAGACGCGGTCACCGGTGGGTAGTTTTCTTTCCGTGCGGCAGGTGAAGGGGACAGGCGTTCACATCTGCCCCCAGCCCTGTCTCCAGGCGCTTAGCCGTCGCTTACACATGCCATTCGGTGGAGTAACGTGATTTCTTCTTAGCAGTCGCCCGCACTTACCCCCTTGGGCTTCTGTCACGCTCAGTCTGTTTAAAGCTGCGTCCACAACATACCCTGCTGCCTTCTAACATTGATCAAGAATAACGTGTAGTAAGAAGGGCGCAGCCTGAGACCCTCGTCCTGTCCGACAGAGTTAGAATGCTTCGCCGCGACATAGTGCCTGGTGTCCTCTTAGTCTCTTTCCGGGCTGCATTTCACAAAGGTACATACACTGTGTACCCGTTCCTTCCTTTTCTGTAGAAAAGGAGGAAACGGGAACTTATGCTCACATTTTCTCGTATCTACTTAGACTTTTGAAAAGTATTTTTTAAAAAACAGCGTCACTGGCTAGCTGTGGCTGGTTTTAGTGCCAGGGTGAGTTAGGACAGGTACGAAGGAAACTTTTCCTGTTATTTTTTATATGTTATTGAACCATTTGAATACACTACTTATCCAAAAACAATATTTTTTTAAGTTATCAAATTAATCAGATGGGCAAATAGTACCTATAATGGTGTCGAGTGCTCTGTGCCCGGCTTCACGTGCGTTATCCGCATCATCTGTAATCCTCACACTGACCCACAAGGCGGGTTCCGCCACCATTCTCGACTTACAGACGAAAGAACGCAGGCACGATGCAGCCAGGTAACTTCCCTGGGAGAGAGCCGATGTGCCTCCAGGCGGATTCGAGGACTCGTGCTCAGAACCACTACAGGAAGGGCTTAGACAAACAGCAAGAAACTCAAGCCTGAGTGCGTTCCAACATGATGTAAGAGATATTTCCAGCTTGGCACTTTCGAAGCCCGTGAACCCTCAGTAGCGTGTCTACATGTATAGCGCAAGCCCAGGGGGCCCGTGACACTTGCATTACGCTCACCTCGTCCGACGATCGCGTTTATGCCGTGGCTGGGACCGTGTGCCGCCGTAGCTTGAGGGATCGGTTTTCTGTGCCAAACGTTACAAATGCCGAGACGCCTAAGGACATGCCGAGGGCGGGAGGTGGGGAGGGGACAGTCAGAGCCTCCAGATGGCGGGGACAGCAGGGATCAGGATGGCTGGCAGGGGGGCCTCAGGGTGGCCCAGCAGGCGCAAGGCTGCGCGTGCCACCGCCACGGGTGTGAAGTGCCCGCTCTGGAAGGTTTGGTGTGTGTCACCGCTGAAACCCCATGAAAGAGCAGCACCCAAACACCTCCCAGAGAGGTCTGAGGGAGATGCTGCAACCTGTTCCAAACAATTGCCCTTATTTTAGAGCGATATCATTTGAAAAGCTAGGGCAGCCAATCATCACTTATGACTTGATAACATCAGTTATACTTTTAGGTAAACTAAAAATGTTTGTCCCTAAAAGGCGCTTATATACAAGACTAAACTTACCTAAAAAGTAATAGTTTAAGAAAAATGTTAAAAGGTATATCTAGAAAAACAAGGTCATCTTTTAGTAATTCACATGAGGAAATCCAAGTGTTTATGGCCAGAATGAAAAGAAAAACCGCCATAGGAAAAGTCTCCCACGTGACTAGGATGTTGGGGGGCGGGGAGGCGTGTGCACACTTCTTACCCTCAGATCACGTCCGTGCCCCGTCTCAGCGGCCCATAGCCCAGGTGGATGGCAGGAGGGAGCGCCCGTGACGTTCTCAGGACAGATGCTGCACAGTAACCCTGGCGTGTCAGAGTCTCCGTTAGCAGTGATGAGCGGCCACGCAGCACTTCCTTGCTTAAGTTCATACAGTGACTGTCCCGGGTGTCTGTCCTTCCGGTGGCGAGAGAGCAGGTCCGGAGTAACGTCGTTTCACTGCGATGCCGGCGAGCTGTGGCGGGAACCCTTGTTTATGTCGGTCGGGCCGTGGTGAGAACCGGTTTCCTCACACGACTTTCGCTTGGCGCCTGGCGACGATGTTAAGGGAGGACGCGGAGTGTTTCGTAGACCGTTAAGTCACTGAGTTGATCGGGAAGAGTCTGCGCCTCTCCTTTGTGGCTTCTCCTGTCAGTGCCCCGTGATGACCAGAAGCGAGGGCTGTTCCCCGGGCCACCGGGCAGAGACACAGGTCACCTCCCTGCTCGCACCTCCCAGCCTGGGTTTGGCCCATTCGCCGTCATGAAGCACGGGCCATGGGTGGTGTCCCGCCCCTTCCCCCCTCTCTGTCCCCCAACCCAGGAGCTTGGCCTGTGCCCCTTGGTTTTCAGCTTCTCCCACCTATGGTTGCATTTGTCTGTTTACGGAATGGTCCCCTCGCAGGCTCCTTAAGAAGCAGTTTCTCTTAACGTCTCCTTTGCCCGTCATTCCTAGACATCACGACACGTCAGTCCTTTGTTCGTTGTGATCTTGCAGTGCGGGGTATCTGTGTGTGAGCGTGCTCTAGTTGGTAATAACCCCCGGGAAGTGCACAGTATAATAACAGCTGAACTAATGACTTGGGAGGTGTTAGAAATGTATCTTTAAGAGCATTAATAATCATGTAAATTATCTTTAAAGGCCAGAGTCAGTCTCTTTCCTGCCTTGATTCTTTGTCGCCTGAGAAGACGACCGTCCCCTCTCTGCCCCTTGGTTCTCAGAGCGGGGCGTGCAGAATCCAGCCCTGTACGCAGGAGGGTCCTGGGGGTGGCGGAGCTGTTACCTGAACGGGCTCGGGGTGCCTTGAGGGCCATCGCGCCCCCCTGGCCTGTCGTGCCGGCCTCGGCTGTGCTCCCACTGGTGGCACCTCCGTGGCAGGGTCCTGACCCAGACCCGTAAATGCACGAGTTCTTCTGAATGGTGGAGCAGGTTGCGCTGGAAGAGCCCCTCACCCTCTCCACAGTCCCGCCGCCTTTACAAACGAGCCTGGGCACGTCACAGGAAAAGAACCGACAACCTAGGAAGGCCTCGGGTCGTTTTCTCACCCACAAGGATACCAGGGCGTTTGGGAAAGAAGACGACATTTTATTTCTTAAAATTGGGAATTTGCTCTCTGAAAGCTTAGCGCTCTGAGGGTAATTTAACGCCTTTTGACTACGATACGCAGAGCATAATGATACTCAGTACCACTTGGGTGGCTCCCGGTGAAAACAGGCATCTCTGTTTCGTCCTTTTCGTTCATCTCTGTCTTGTTACGATGTAGATAAATTTGAAAGCGTAGAGCCCGCTGCATGTAACTAAAGGCTGCTCAGGGGCCGTCCTCTGTTAGGGACGTTTAACAGTGGTTTCATATCAATGGCTAGTCCATTGGGTGAATACTTTGTTCAGCATAACGTTTCTAAGGTGGTTTTCTTGCTCAGTCTAGAAAACAAAAGCCCAGTCTTACTACCTGTTTGGCTGGAATAGTTTTTTCAGTTAAAAAAAAAAAATCAATTTGAGGTAAATTCCAATAGCCCAAGCAAAGTAAATATGTCAAAAGGCCTATGTAGGCAGAAGTCCTGATTTCCATACTTCAGCTCCTCTGGACCAGCGAGGTGAATAGGATCGTATAACCCGTCTGGACTTTAATTCCACTGCCAGCAAATAAGCATGTCAGTACCGCATCTGCACGTGAAAGTCTTGAGGCGAAAGGCCTGAATTTGTGAAGTATTTCCCTGAAGGTTGGCTGTCCTCTGATTCTTCACAATCGATTCTGGCTTTGAGCTGTGGAGGTTTGTAAGACTTCTAGAACAGGCCGCCAAAAAGGGTTCTTTACATCGTATTGATGTTTTAATGATTAGGAGGCATTTCGGACTTATTTTTCTTCTCAGAAAGAACAGCTTAAGTCCCATATGAGAATTGACACCTTCTGTCCAGCACGGAGGTGTGTAAGCGGCCGCCAGCCCTGGAGTAGAACGGGGGGGGGGGGGGGCAGGTAAGAACCAAGTGATTCTCAGACTGTCTTTGTCTCAAAGCTCAGGAACTTGAGAAATCTTGCTTTTCACATGCACGCAGTTTCCCATAAGGCTCTCTCACTAGGCGCATTTCATGCTATTTTACAAAATCCGTCCCTGGAAGTTGGTCTTCGGAAGATCACCCTGCAGGTGGATGTACCAGTGGCACGCAGCCAGGAGCTGAGGCCCCTTTACCTGCCTTCCTTGTGGTCTCCATTTACTGCTCCCAGGCCCCCGCCGCGGCTCCCCCCTCCCAGGAGATCACCCCAGCCCCCCCCAGTGGGGGTGAACACCGGGGCGCAGAGCGTGGGCGCGAAGCCATTGTGTGTGGTTCAGACTCTCATGCAGCCCGACTCACGTCCAGAGCACAAGTGGATTATGTCAAACAGGGAAAAGGTGCCGAGAGCACTTGCCATGTTTCTTCACCGAGGAGGCCACTTTAAATATAGCTACTACCACAACTTGTCCAGAATCAAAATAGCCCTGAACAAGTGACAAATGGCAGGGGGGGGGGGGGCTCTTTGCCAAGCGATGACTAAGGGACTGAAAAGACGGGTGGCTGAGGTGGGTCGGGGGTGGAGAGCAGGGGCCGGCCGGCCGCCCGGGCTCCTGCTTCAGGCCTGACTTTCAAGGGGCACAGATGCCCACAGCGTAAAAGAGAAGACTGCTTCCGAAACAGGTGGAAATGAGCTGTTATTTTAAAATTAAAATCTGGTTGTGGAATTCCAGTTCAATGATTTATCATCGAAAGTCAAGCTCAATGACATTGCCTGGGTTTGCCAGGCACTGGAGACCCCTTCTGACCCAACACCGGATACGTCGTGACCCTGTCCCGAAGCCTTGTTTGACAAAGGAGCCTGGTGCCCGGCATCATGAAATACGATTTAAAATATGAGCAGCCTGACTTAGTTGCCAGGGCGGGGGTAGCAGTCAGTACTGGAGTCTTAGCTAATATTTCACGTAAATTATTCATTCCTGACATTTTTTGTTTGGTTGGGTTTTTTTTTTTTTGTTTTTCTTTATTCCAACTCTCATGTCCCCTGAGATTCAATGAAACCCCTCAAAATTATTAGAGGATAATAAATCCAGTTAAGTATTTGTCCCAAATGAGAACAAACAAACCCTTCAGACACACGTAATAGTGGTTGACATTTGTTAGTGCAAATATACATTTCAATCAGGTATAACACATATATTAAGATGTATATATTATATATTTACATATATTTATATGTTCTTCCCCCAAATTCCCTGTTATGTTAAACCTACCAAGCAAACATTTCCTGCTGCTCTAGAAATTTTAACAACATGAGAGTCATCTTCTCATAGCATTCAGACTGATAGTTCCAATTGATAGGTACTTGTAAGACGACAAAGCAGATTTTGAAAAATAATAATCCTAGGTCCTTTCACTATATTCAGAATGAAAAGGGTTTGCTTCAAAAATGAGTTGCAGACTTCCAGAACCAAGGGAGGTCAACTGTCTTCTGGGACGAAGCTGGCAGTAGGGAAAAGAAACCTTAACGAGTAAATCGCAGGAAGGTATCGGTCACAGGAGCATGTCACTGTGGTGCCTTCTCAGGGTCTCAGAGCCCAGGGCATGACAGGCCTCTCTCTCAGACCAGCCCCAGAACCTTCTCCATTGCTCTTGACCATGCAGGATCACTCTGCGAGGGGCCGTGGGTCTCAGAGAGACATCGTAGAGAAGTTTCGTCTTACAGTCAACTGTTGCCACCAGTTGTCCTCTGCCGGGAGGACGTGAGGGGAACACACCCGCAGGATGGCAGAGGGCTCAGAACAGGGCGGTGATATGTGCACTATGTATACAACAAGTGGCGAAAGGAAAATGAGCCCGATGCTTAGAAGTAAGTAGAATCACGTGTGTCCCGAGTAGCACATGAGTTAAAAGCATTTTAGACGTTTGCGAATCACAAAGTGTGTTGAGGTTTTATTTGAGGTAGAGACCCCACCCCCTTCAGCAGCCATCAGTTTCTTCTCTGTACCTGTGGATCTGTTTCCGTTCTGTTCAATCGTTTTGTTTTTTAGATTCTACCTATAAGTAAAATCATGCGGTATTTGTCTTTCTCTGTTTGGTTTATTTTGGTTAACATAATACTCTCTAGTTCCATCTATGTTGTTGCAAATGGCAAGATTTTATTATTTTTTATTGCTGAGTAATATTCCATTGTGGGTGGGTGAGTGGATAAGATGTGGGGGTGTGTGTATCTGCACACGATATCTTCTTTATCCATTCACTTATCGATGTTTCCATATGTTGGCTATTATAAATTATGTTTCATGAACATAGGAGCACGTATATTTTTTCAAATTTATGTTCTTATTTTTTTCAAATAAATACCCAGAGCAGAATTGCTGGGTCATATGGCAATTCGATTTCTAATTTTTTGAGGCTTCTCCATGCTGTTTTCCATAGCAGCTGCACCAATTCACAATCCCACCAACAGTGCACGAGGGTTCCCTTTTCTTCAGATCGTCACCAGCAATTGTTCTTTTGTTGATTTATTGATGATGGCCATTCTGATAGGTGTCAGGTTGTATCTCATTGCGATTTTAAATTGCATTTCCCTAATCAGTGTTGTTGACCACCTTTTCATATATATATATTTGTTGGCCACCTATCTGTCCTCTTTGGCGAAATGTCTGTTCAGGTCCTCTGCCTATTTTTTAATCAGATCATTGTTTTTGTGTCTTTGTTGTCTAAGTTCCTTATATATTCCTTATATATTCCTTATATATTCCTTATCGATGTATCATTGGCGAATATCTTCTCCCATTCAGTACATTGTCTGTTTTGTTGACAGTTTCCTTCACTGTGAAAAAAACTTTTTAGTTTGATGTAGTCTCATTTATTTGTTTGTTTGTTTGTTCTTTTCTGCCCTTGTCTGAGATGACGCATCCAAAAGGTATTGCTAAGACCCATGTGTTTTCTAACGGAAGCTTATGTTTTCAGGTCTTACGTATAAGTCTTTAATCCCTTTGGAGCTTATTTTTTTATATAGTGTAAGAAGGTACAATTTCATTTTTTGCATGTGTCCATCCAGTGTTCCCAACACCACTTACTAAAAAGACTGTCTTTACTCCATGGAATATTCTTGCCTCCTTCATCATAGATTAATTGACTGTATAAGTGAGGGTTTGTTTCTGGGTTCTGTTCTGTTCCGTTGATGTATATTTCTGGTCTTATGCCAATACTATACTATACATCTTTGTAGTATAGTTTGAAATCAGGGAGCGTGATACATTCCACTTTGTTTTTTCTCGAGGTTTCTTTGGCTGTTTGGGGTCTTTTGTGGTACCATATAAATTTTAGGATTACTTTAGTCCTGAAAAGAATGCCATTGGTATTTTAATAGGCATTGCATAGAATCTTGTATTGCTTTAGGTAGCAAGGACATTTTAATATGAACACTTCCAGGACATGAGCACAGCACATCCTTCCATTCATATCCCTGTCAGCTTCTTCCTTCAGTGTCTTACAGCTCTTAGAGTATAGGTCACTTGCCCCTTTTGTTACATTTATTCCTAGGTATTTTATGCTTTTTGATGTAATTATAAATAGGATTATTTTATTAATTTCTCCTTCTGATCGATCATTATTGGAACATAGAAATGCAACAGATTTTTTTTTTCTATTGATTTTTGCATCCTGCAGCTTTACCGAATTCATTTATTCTAGTAGTTTCTCATTGGAGTCTGGGGTTTTCTATATACAGTATCATATGTCATTTTGGTGAATAGCAAAAGTTTTACTTCTTCCTTTCCAATTTGAATCACTTTTATTTCTTGTCTGATTGCCGTGGCTAACGATCTCAATACTGTGCTGAATAGAAGTGGTGATAGTGGGCATCCTTGTTCCTTATCCCGGAGAAAGAGTTTTGAGCTTTCCACTCTGATCTTTGCTATGGGTTTGTCATATATAGGCTTTATTACTTGAAGGATGTTTCTTCTCTACCCACTTTGTTGAGAGTTTTTAATCAAAAAAGGATGCTACCTTTTGCCAGACTTTTCCTGCATCTACTGAGATGAACATATGATTTTTATCCTTCGTTCCATTGATCCTGTTGATTCACAGGTGTCGAGCCATCTTTGCATGCCTGGGATAAATCCCACTTGATTGTGGTGTGTAATCCTTTTGATGTATTGATGAATTCAGTTTGCCAATATTTTGTTGAGGAGTTTGCATCTATGTTCATCAAAGATATTAGCCTGTACTTTTTTTTTTCTTTTTGAAGTGTCTTTGTCTGGTTTTGGTATCAGGGTAATGCTGGCTTTACAGAAAGAGTTCGAAAACGTTCCATCCCCCAGTGTTTTGAAATAGTTTAAAAAGAAATCTGGGCTTGTTCTGGACATCGTGACTGACTGTCCTTGGCTTCTCTCTCCTTAATGTCCTTCACGTTTTCAGGGTAACTGGTCGACCCAGAGGAACTACATGCAGCCGTAAAAGGGCTCTCTGTAACCCCCTTTCATTCATGCCAGACAGAGAGAAAGATGTGAAGGATCACATTCCGTCACGTCCACTGCGTCATGACTTGGGTCCAAGGTTGTATACAAATACATTTCACAGGTTTCTGCCAGCATCCTGCAGAGGTTCATGGCTCCAGGGTTCTCTGCCTTAAATGCAAGGTGGTTTTTCACGTTCCTACATCGGGTAGCGCAAGCAGCCACAAGGCAAGGGCACATCCTCGTGTCGCCAAGTCTGTCGTCATGCCGGTAGATGCTATGATTGTATCAAAGAGGAAGGAAGAACTATCCAGTGCTCCTGCGGCTGGCTGGACCTGAGCACAGGCAGGAACTCTGACTTGGAAAGCATGGCCCTTATTCTGAGGTCACGTGGTGGCTCTGGGGCAGCTGTGAGAAGCTAGCAAAGCAGCAGGTAAGGCCCCGGGCCGGGACGCTGACACTGGACAGCCCCCAGCTGGGGAGGGCAGGTGGCACTCCCCACCACTCCCGAGGTCAGCCTGACTTTGCCCGAGAAGTTCCAAGATAGCGGTCAGTGGGTTTTGAATTCTTGGGCCTCGAGAGAAATCCTTACGTTAAAGCCAGCCACACCCTAACTTTCCCCCGTGTCCGGGGGTGGGTGGCATTCCCGCTCTGCCTGGAATTCTTCCAGGAGTCTTTGGACTCCGTGTGGCTCTCAGACCGGCAAGTGGCAGTTCCATCCGGCCATCGCATCTGTCACGAAGGAATGGGGTCGCGGGAGGTGGACCCTGCATTCCCCAGCGCTGCAGCAGGTGTCTGTCCTTCCTAGTGACAGGCACGCGTCCCAAGCGCCAGAGTCAATTAATCCCGTCGTGAAGGAAAAAAAGGTTAAAAGGTCATCGAATGTGTCTGGGCAGACAGCAAACTCCCGGTCAGGAAAGTTCTGAGTATTGGGAGCACCGTAACCTGTTGTTGAAGCAGATCACTGACAATGTCAGGACCAGAGGGAAATCGGCTGATTATTTGACCAGAATTTAACATCCCTGTACATACTTCTCTTGAATCCTGTTTTGCATTCTGCCATCATCTCTAATAACAGAGAAGCATACGTTTTTATCTCGATGTGCACGTATTCATCTTCAAAATCGCCTTTGCCTCCGCAAATTGTGCCAAGCATGCTTTTTATTCGAGCACCCTAAACAGAAAGCCAGTCACCCTGGCTTATATCTACGTTTCTGCCTCCATTTCTCTCAGTGTCTTAGGATAAGCTATTATTTTATCTGTTGAGTATGGGCAAGAAATTTTGCTGTTCTCAGTTTAACACAGCAAATGCTAAAAACGGTAAAAATCACCACAGTTTTTTTAAGATTCTCATGAGGGAAAAGAAGAAAACTTTTTAAGAATTCAGGAAGAATGGGATGATCTTCTGATATTTCCCTTTAAATTTGGAGGCGTTAATTACTAATTTGGTGATTTGGGGAAGGCAACTCTGAGTTGGATGAATCTGCAGTATTTTTAACACCACCTAAAAATGTTCCTGCTAGAAAATAACCTTGACAAAAACCAAATCTTTCCCATAGTTTTCAGTAAGTTGTTTTCTAAGCTGTGTTATTTCATTTGAAAGTCAGCCAAAACTGGTTTAAAAATATTATATATGTAGGGAAAGAAAGCTCAAATTTGCATTTTTCCATGGGAATTATTAAAATTAAAGAATAGAGAAAGAGGGCAACAGACTCAAAGAGAAAGCATGAATGTAAGAAGGTAGAATTATGGATGAATGAATTTTTATAGTAGAATCAGAAATATCGTACAGGAATCTCTCCTCACAGCCTCGTCCCTGCTTTGTCCCAAAGGTTAGGAGACCTAGCTTCTGCCCATTCGTCCTACTGAATTGCTCTGGAACTTTGAATACGCCCCTTAGGCTCTCTGCGTCTCAAGTCCCTGCACCAAGGAGAGTAGTCGACCACAGGGGAGGGACCGTGTGGGCTCCTGGAGGCCTTTCCAGTTCTAATGGTGTGTTTTAATCTGTCTGATAAAGCAGAGCCTTCCAGAACCATTTTCTCAAACCAGAAGATTCCCATAAATCAGGGCAAATCCTTGGTAGCTCGTTAGATTGTTGGCCTCCGTGCCTGTTGCAGTGAAAGGCTAACGATTTAAAGTGACAGTAGTCAAGGACTTCTTGGTTGAACTGTCGAGCGATTCCTTGTCGCAGACCAGGTGGGAAATGAATGGAGGCTACGAGAGAATTACAGTTCCTACAGTTCCTACACGGAAACGCCCCGTGAGGAACACCAGTGTGCCAAGAGAAGACCTCAACCCCGTGCTGTTGTGGCCCTTGTCACGAAGCCGCTTTCTCACAAACTCAGCTCCAGAACGTGTGCGTTGACCGTGGTAGTTCAAGACGCGGGCGGTTTTGCGTGCCAGCCCCAAGCAAGGTCCGGGTCAGACCGTTCGACATCAGACGCCCATAAGGACTAAATCCTTTCATTGGTCACTATTTAGGCAAATCTAGACAGAACACAGGGACGTGGTGAACTGGCAGATTCAAGATTTTTAGAGAACCATGTTTTGTTTTGTTTTGGTTGATGATGCTGATGTTAGTTTTAGTCTCTTAATTTTTTATAACTTAGGCAGTTTATTTTTTATTGAGGTATAATCGACATGCACTCCATTAATTTCAAGTGTGCAACGTAATGATTTGGTATTTGCATATATTGCAAAATGATCTCCACCGTGGTTTACACCCATTATCATACATAGCAATGGAATTTAGAAAGCCGTCGTACGTAACATAAGGTAGAAAATGGATGTTTATTTACCTAAAAGAATATGTTTCAACTGTGAGTTGAAGAAGGGTAGTCTAAAGGACTTTTTGTCATTTTTAAGGAGTGAACGTTTGCTGAATTTTTAAAAAAACGTATAAGGATTTATCAAATAGACGATTTCGAGTACCACAGAGCACGTGCATTTAGTGGCCACTCAGAGCAGTAACTGGAGGTTAGGCCCACCTCAGCCGAACACTGCTGGCCGCCATGATCATTGGATAGTGTTCAGTTGTTCTAATTCTGAGTCATACTGTAACGGGCCACTGGTGAGGGGCCAGAAGCGTAATGACACTGGTGCGCACAGGGGGCCAGAAGCGTAATGACGCTGGCGCGCACAGGGGGGCCAGAAGCGTAATGACGCTGGCGCGCACAGGAAAGGGGCGTTGACGTGATCGTTCTCGTCGTTTCCCAGGAGGCCTTCACCGGTTCCAGAGGCGGGGAAGTTGCCGTCAGGCACGCCCAGGTGTTTGCGACAGCACGAAAGAGAAAGTGGAGTCATGATTAGATCTGCTTTTGTTTTGTAGAGTATGTATCCACTTTAAAATAATTTGACCCACCTTTTCGTAACTCAAAGCCTACCAGCGGATAATCTGAACTAAAGACGTACCCTTTTCAGAAGTAAGCCAGATTTAGTCAGAATAAAGCCATTTCCATGGAACTTGCCCTGAGAAGGACAGAAGCCTCATTCCAGTCAACGAAATGACACCTGACACTGTAGTACAGTCTGCATTTCCATGGCTTTACAGTGATCAGATCGCCTTCCCATTGTTCGTTTGCTCCTAACTTCGTCCTTTCGGTTTCCTCTGGTCCAGAGTCCAGCGTTGGCTGTGCCCTTCCTCCCTGCCCCGAGCTCTGTGCTGGCTGCATCCCCATCCTGCTCACAGGGGTCTCTGCCCTGTGTCAAGACCACGTTCTACCTGTTCCGCTTTTCCCAGAAAAGAGAGCCCCGCTAGAGAAAGAGCCAGAATCGCATAGACCGGAGGCCAGGTCCTCCTGGCCCCACTCAGCAATCCGAGGTCCCTCCCTTCCACCCCAGGGACTTTTGTACAAAGCTGGTTCCACATCCTCACCTCTTGCAGCCCCCAGATGTCTCCCTGACAGCCCTAAATCCCAGCAGAAGACTAATAATAGCCATCTACTGATCAGATACCCTAAGGTAGTGCTGAGTACTTCACGTACGTCGGTTCTGATCGAGAACAACGCTGCAAGGCGAGACCACCCCCATTGTGCAGGGAAGGACATTGAGGCTAACGTGGCATGCCAGGATGTGATGAACCGGGGATTGAACCCAGGTCGGTCCGGTCCCCAACCCCACAGCTCTCGCCGTCTCTCTCATGGTTAGGAGCCTTCAAATTACCTTAAAACATTGGATCAACCCCTCACTATTAATATTTTTTCCCTTTTCTTTTGCTTCATCTAAGACGCCGACAATTGTCACCTTCTCAAAGCTTCTTCATTTTCTTCTGTTCTCGGAGCATCTTTCTTCCCGTCTCGTGATGGGATCAGACCTCATTTTCTTAAGATACACGTGAAAGCTCTTTTCCCCGGGCCCAGCTGATTTTTCTGGCTACTGTCCAAATTCCCTCCTTCCTTTCCGGGTCAGAGAAGCCTCCAAATGTCGCCCACGCCTGCTTCCTCTGCGTCCTCTGCCCCTTTCCTCACCAGCCCCCTGCAGTCTGGCTTCTACAGTGGCTGCAGGTCAGACCTGCCATCTCAAAGGTTCTTAGCAAATTCAGCCGCCTCTTCACAGCCCTCACCTTCTCCGGCATGTGGCGGGGCCGAGAGGCCATCCCGTCCTCAGATTCTAACCACACTTGTCACAGTGGCTGCACATAGCTCAGCCGGTCCGTGCTGCTGCCATGAGGAAGGGACACTGACCTGGCCACTTAGCTCCCAGGAGGAGCACGGGTTTATCCGGGGGCTTCGAATGGCTCTGCGCACGGCTGCCGCGTCCGTTCACTTAGTTCCTTCCCTGAGCTTCATGGACGCTTTGGTCTCTGTCCTCAGGCGCTTGCTTTTCTGACTCACTTGTCGATGGGCTCATCCACCTTGCGTGAACTCATCTTCTGTGACCTCGATGCCCACCTTCCTGTTTCTGAGCTTGACCTGTGCTTGGCCTTGCAGCCCTGAATGCCCACTGTGAGTGCCTGTGTCATGTAAGGGCCTCCTCGTCTAACGCTGAACTCGTCATCCCCGTCAGACAGGGTCCCCTCGCCACCTGCGCAGTTTCTAGTGTAGTAAAGACATTTGTCTGGCTACCAAGCTGAAGTCTTGGGGTTACCGTTGGCTTCTCTCCTCCTCACCCATTTCTCCGCGTCCCCAGTATGTGCTGAGGACGGCCCCTGTGCCAGGCTCGACATTGGGAGCTGGCCGCTCGGACGTAGAGGTGGCCCTCGAGTTGCAAAGTTCGACGGCTCTTCCCTTAAAACAGCCTTTGCTTGTTCCTCACCTCACGCTGGCGCCCTCCTCCCTGCACCTCGTGCCCGGTTGGGGTTAGTGCAGCGTCTCAGCTGCGAGCCCAGCCTTCGTCTTTGCCCCTCACCACTTCTGGACGCGTGGGATACCCCGGGAATACTTCTCCATCACGTGACTGTTTTCTTTACCTTCAGAAACGTACGTAACCTGAATTTTATCATCCGAACCGTGTTTAAGGGTACAGTTCAGTAGTGTGAATGAAGTGCATTCACCTTGTCGTGCAGCCCGTCTCCAGAACGTTCTCATCTTGCAAAACGAACTCACCCATTAACCCCGACTCCTCGTCCTGCCTCCCCCCAGGGTTTCGACGGGCCCGGGGGACCCCGTGTGAGGGCCGTCATGCCGTCTTCATCCTTTGTGACTGGCCTCTTTCACGGGCATAACGTCCTCAAGCTTCATCCACGTCGTAGCACGTGTCCGAACGTCCTTCCTCCTTAAGGTGGAAGAGCTTCCCCGTCGGCCCAGCCATGGGCCATTGCGCGTCGGGACGGCGCTGAGAAACGCGTCGTGAGGAGGGCGTGTCGTTGTGTGAACGCGTAGCGTGCAGGCCCGCAGACCGGACGGTGCAGCCGCCTCCTGTCACCGTGTGCGCCGTGCCTGCACGTGGCCGGCAGCACGCTGGCTTCGGTCACAGCAGCGTCACCCCACACGCGGGTTGTGCTAGGACATCGCAAGGGCTGCGACGTCACTGGGCAGTTTTCGGCTCCATTGTAACCGTGCGGGGCCCCCGCTGTGCGTGCCGTCTGGCGTTGACCAAAGCGCCGTGCAGCCCGTGACTGCGCATACCACGCTCGGGTCGGCATTCCTTCATCGGTGGGCGCTCAGGTTGTTCGCCCCTTCTGACCGTCGTGAATAATGCTCCTGTGGACATGGGTCTGCAGATATCTCTTCGAGACTCACCTTTCAGCGCTTCTGCGTATATACCCCAGAACAGAAGTGGTGGGTCACTTGGTGATTCCGTTTTTACTTTGGGGGGGGGGCTGCCACGCTGTTTCCTGCAGCAGCTGCAACATTCCGCATTCCCGCCCGCTGGGCCCAGTGTTTACAGTTCCTCCACGTCCTCACCAGCACTTGGCATTCTCTAGGGTGGTGGTGTTTTATAGAAACCATCCTAACAGGTGTGAGATGGTTTCTCACTGTGATTCTGATTCGCATTTCCCGTATAATCAGTGATGCTGAGCGTTTTTCATGTGTCTGTCTATTGCCCACTTTATATCATCTTTGCAGAAAAGTCTGTTCAAGTCCTTTGCCCCCTTTTAATGGTCTTTCTTGTTATTGAGTGGTAGAATTGTTATATACCCTGGATGCTAACCCATTATCAAATATATGGTCAGCAGATACTTTCTCCCATTCATTGGGTTGCAGGGGATTCTGTTTCAAAGTGAAGTTTTAATCTTATTTAGTGGTAGTGTTTTGAATTTTAGAACTTTAGAACTTTTGAACACTCACTGAAAAGGACTTTTCTCTAAAAATTATTTCAAGAATTAAACATCCCTTAAGTTTTTTTTTACATCTTTTTTTTCTCAGTGCATAAATTAGGAAAGTAAATTTTTGATAAATTAATAAAAGTCAGAATAAAGTAGAAGAGAGTCAATCATTTGGCATATTTTAACAGGATTAGAAACATGTTCTTGACCCGGCCTGTCAGAGAATATAGCCCTTGAGCTTGTTAAGTTTGATCGAATGTTGGGAATAAAGTCTGTAAAGTACCTAAGAACAAGGACTTGTTTTCCAAGCTTGAAAATGTTCCGGCTATGGGAAGAAACACGGGAGTTGACTAGTAGGTTCAACTGTCCCCAAGTTATTCCGTGTGTCCCTGAGCGTTAACAGACTGTGAGGGGCGAGAGTTCAGAGCACACTGTAGCAGGGGGTTATTGAGCCAGGAATTTGGGGTCACTACCTTGCTAGCTTCCAAAAGGGATTTGCAAGGGCCTTACGACGAGTCACACGTGGAATGGCCTTCCCAACACTGGGGCACGTTAGAGCCATGGAGCTCGGGGGAGATAACCATGCACATCCATCAAGAGTAGATTTGCCCCCAGCTTCCCAGCAGCTCTAAGGAAAAGAGAAGTAACAGTTAGGTGGCTCTCATCGTATGATGCAGGGAAGTACACCAGTTTACCGCCAGAGACCAAACTTTTCCAGTAGCTAAACTTTAAGACGCATGTCACCCAGATCTTTATAAACATGACAGTGACACACAGTGGACAGCATTTTACCCAGAAGCATGTGAGCCTTGCTCACGTGCATCTCGGTTCCTCCCGTCTGCCCTTGTTGGAAAGCCGAGGGCGTGATGTGAATTATGATTCTCTGAGGACATTCCTGTGATAGTTAAAGTACCGTGATGCAACTCTCGATCTCACGAGCAAGAATCACGGTCCCTTCTGGGTTGATCGTTATCGGCCACGCCAGCGAACAGATGTACAAAAGGTGGAAAGGCAGCAGTTGGGACGGACGTGCAAGGGCCCCCAGGTCCCTCCGCCCGAGGAGCGCGTGCTGAGCCTTGCCGGGTCGGTCTCTCAGAGACCCGAATCCGCGCTGGAAAACCAGCCTCTTCCAGGGGCCGCGACTCAGGAATCGGGCCTCTGCTTTGTCGCTGAGCTCTGCGGAGCCGCCTCATCGAGAGCGTTTCTCGCTTCACAGGCTACAAAGCGCGTGCACAAGATAATTGGTTTTCTCTCCTAAATGAATAATGTCACAGTCCAACAGGGAGGATAACAGTCATACATGTTTTTTTTTTTAATTTTTACCATGATGCCAAAACCCAGGAAGAATTTTGGTGATTGGCAGGCGTTTTCCAGGTGGCAGCTGGGGCGGGAGCAGGGAGGTCACGTCAGCTTTGCAGCGACCCTGGCGACAGATGACAGCGACGTGACCAGGGCAGGCGCAGGGGCGACTGGGGGCATGTTCTGCAGGTAGTGCAGGCAGGGTTTGCTGACCGTGGACGTGTAAGAGAGAAGGGGACATCAGGACGACCCAGCGTGTTCCGGCCTGAGCGACTGTGAGAGCGGCATTGCCACCCACGGAGATTTGGGTCTGAGGTCCAGTCGCTCTCATGTTAAATTTCGCTAATGATTTTCTCTAAATATTTGGACATCAAAGCAAATCACGTATGTAGCCCCTGAACCAAATATTATAGCCTCTGCCATCAAAGCATGTTTTGAGCCATTTGTTGTTGGGGAAGGAACATAGAAAAAGTAGAAATAGCAAGATTTGTAAATCGTGCGCAGTTTTATCGTTAGCAGAATTGTACATTCTAGATTAAAAACTATCAGCTCTATCAGCGAATAGCTGCATAAAGACTGAGAGTCAGAAGTTGGGGCAGCCATGTAAGGGACCCATGGGTTACCTTAGCGGGGTGTATTCAGTGTACTGTTTCTGTGCTTTTTTCTCTCTTTTTGGTAAAAGTATTATGTTTAAGAGAGAGATACTGGGGAAGCAAGACTGTTCTGAGTAACGTGACTTGAGAGTTCGTTTCAGAGAAAAAAAACCTCAGATACTCATCAAATTATGCTTGAGAGAAAAGCTGCAATCAAGCTGGTGAGTGCAGGGGATGCCTAACATGCAGACGCTCCCCAGGGACGCTTGGCTGTCTGCACGTGGCCCTTGCAGGGCGCGCGTCCAGGCGGGAGCCGCGGCGCTGCCCCGTGTGTGTCTCGCTCGTACGCAGGAACCCTGCACAAGTTACAACCGTGGTTTATCTATAAAAATGGACCCCACAAGAGAGGCAGCGGCTGGTGCCTGAGCGGAGGTGCTGTTCAGTTACTGCTCACCGCGTCGGACGGGGGAGAGAGTGGGGACGGGCGACACCGGCCCTCGTCCGCGTGCCCGGAGGTCCCGGGGCGCGGCGGCTTTTGGATGCGTGCGTTTTCCACGTGACCGGCTAACGCAGGGCGCAGCCGCTGTGCGTGGCTGCCGACCGCCCAGCCTGAAGCCCCGACCCCAGCCCATGTCCAAGGGCACTTGTAGCCGCCGGCCGATGAAGGGGTAGTGCGTCGCTCACACTGAGCCTGGGGTTTGAACACGTGAACTCACTAACATGAGCCAGGCTCAAGCCTGGATTTTCCCCGGGGCAACATCTGGACATCGTGGTGGCCGGGCCGGACGAAGCGAGCGGTGACAGCAGCTCAGTGGGCTCCTGCCCTCTCCTCCTCCTCGTGATCAGATCCAGGGCTGCCGAGGTCTCTGGTCTCAGGTGTGGCTGTGGTTTTGACTCCTCTCGTTAGCGGTGCGGGAGTGTTGGCACAGGGACAGGCCCAAGACAGAAAGGTCCCCACTCCCTGTCCGGCCTTACAGCAAAGAGCAAGCAAAGCAGTACAGGGTGACAGCCTCGCTGGCGCTGTGCTTCCAGAATGCATTTGCCGGAAGATTAAGCTCTGTCTGTCTGTTCTCCAGTTTTAGCCCGTTATCAAAAGTGGTGAAAATAATACTGCCGTCTTACTTGACTAACGTGGTGGTGGTTGTGCTTGAGTCAGAATAAGTTGTTTGTACTTGAAGTTTGTAAATTTATCCTTGAAGGGCTGGATCCCATCGTGAGGCAGCCTAACTGCTCTCTCACGGTTTCATTAATTACGATTTGCAGACATAATTAGGCTCTAGCTAAGAATAGCAGATAAAGCGAAAAATGATTCTGGGAAGAAGGAGCTGCGGTTCCGGGAAAGCGAAGGAACACAGCAGAGGGCACCGCGGTCCTCAGGCACCAGCGGGGCCGAGTCTCGCCTGCTCCGTGGCCTGTGGGGCCCCGAGGCCGGTTTAGGGACATGTTCCTACCCTCCCGATCTGTCTCCACAATACCCTTTGGACAGAGATCATCGAAAGCATCCTCCAGGGTTCAGAAACAACCATTCTGATGCTCAAACGGCTCATCCACTTCTTTTTAAAAGACTTTATTTTTTAGAGCGGTTTTCAGTTTCCAGAAAAATTGAGCCGAGAGTGCCGAGAATTCCCGGACACCTCCTCCACACACCCACACCCAGCCTCCCCCATTACGAACATCCTGCATGGTGGGCACGTTCGGTGCAATTGACGACCTGACACTGATACATTGGTATTAACCAGAGTCCGTGGTTTACGTTAGGGTCACTCTTTGCACAGTTCCCCGGGCTTCGACACGTGCCTCGTGTCACGTATCCCCCATTACAGTGTCACGCAGAACAGTTTCACCACCCTGAATGCCCCGTGATCCGCCCGGCCATCCCTCACCCTCACCCACTTTCCCCGAACCCTTGGCACCCGCTGATCTTTTTACTTGCGCTATGGTTCTGTCACTCTGTTCATTTTAAAGTAACTGCTCGCTATCTCTAACGAAGCCTCCTTTAGTCCTTTGTTTATCAAGTGAGCCCTCAACGAATGCTGTCTGCTAGGCACTGGGCATAGAGCAAAGGACCGAAGCTTTAAAATCCCAGTCTTCATGAAGCTCCAGGCTCGGCTGGGTCCTAAGTAGGTGTGAAATGGCCCGTGAGGACGAGGGCGGATAGGCGGAGAAAGTAGAGGCCAGTGGGGCCCCCCTCCAGGAGCCCACGGCCTCAGGTCAGGCCTCAGGCCCCCACGTCCTCTCCCTGTGGTCCGGTCCCGGGAACTGTCTGCCGGCCGCCTCAGCTGCCACCAGCTGGGGCGGTGCCATCGCCCACCTCCTCTCCTGAAAGACGTCCGAGCGCCTCTTCTAGGCCTGCTGTCTCTTTCCTGGTGGTTATCTGTAGCCCTGCCCAGTGCTGACGGGAGCGAATGGGAAGCTTACAAAGTGATAAGAAGTAGGAGCCGTTGAGCACCATCCGACTGCTCACTGGACAGGGCCTCCTTCGGAAGTGGTGGCTCAGAGTTCTCGGTCGCACCCTCCAGCCGCTCCCCCGGGCGGGCAGATGTCAGTCCCCTGTCGTTGCCGTAAGAAGTCCCGTTTCCACCCTCGCCCGCTAGACGCGTAGGAGGCCTCGGTGTGTGCCGACCGCGCGTGGGCCCGGGCGAGGCCAGGCCCCTCCGCGAGAGCCACGTGCTCCTCTCCAAGGCCACCTGTCTGTTTTACACAAGAGGGTGGCTTAAAGAGCAACTAAGGGGGCTCCTTGGACCCTGGCGAGCGCGCTCCCACAGCGGGCCCGGGGTCCTGCCGCCCCGCACGCTCACACGCACGCAGTGGCATCACGCTGGCGCCCGGCCGCCCGCGGAACCGGAGAGCGCGTCCTTCTCAACCAGCGCCCTTCTCGGGCGTCAGAGCCACACACACTGGTAGCTGACGCCCTGCTTCTCTGCAGCTGGGGAGAGGAAGGCCGGCCACGGCCGAGGAGGGTTGTGAAGCAGCTTTGAAAACCAGGGTTTCTCAGGCCACACGGGCTCATCCCTCGTGTCCCCTGAGAAAAGGATTGAGGCCGCTTATTGGCGGCTTCGTGCATGGCGCCTCCCGTGAAACGTGGAGGCAGTGGGGCTAGTGGACCGGACAGCAGCGGAGGGGACAGCGTGGAGGGGACAGTGGAGGGGACCTGTGGAGGCACCGGCCGGGGTGGCAGGGGCGCTGCGCGTGCCGGGTGCCGCCCCGCTGACTGGCCCTCTGCGCCCCCCGCAGGACCGCCCACGCCAGGGCCAAGGCCGACGCCGCGGACCAGGCCGCGCTGGCCGCCCGCCAGGAGAGTGACATCGCGAGAGCGGTGGCCCGGGAGCTGTCGCCCGACTTCTACCAGCCAGGTAAGGTCGTCGGGGCCCGCGGCGGAGCAGGTGAGCGCGCTGCCGGTTCCCCTCGGGGTCTTTGGCATCTGACCGAAAGCTGGAAATACTAGAAAACGGTGTTGTCTCTGGGGACTCGCTTAGCCGCAGTCCCTCCCGTCCTGCCCCCCACCCAGCTGCGCACCGAGCTGACCAGCGAGTGAGTCAGGGCGTGGTGAGCGCGGCAGACACGGTCACAGCTCCCCCCGGGTCGGAGGTGCCTCTAACAGTAACAAGTCAGAACGGAGGAGCCGGGAGAACTGACGTTCCCAAAGGTCTAAGGGATGTGGTCCCAGGGCAGAGAGGCACGCCCCTTGGAGACCGGTCAGTCTGCACAGGGGGAGGTGACGTGCATGGCATGCACACAGTGAAAGTGACACCCTCACAAAGTAACAGTCAGTCCTGAGCATCCGCCTCTCATGTGTTACAAAACAGCAACAAACACGTGCGCAGCAGGTTTAAATACTGAAGTCCCTCGCCAGTGGTTTCCTGCTAGACGGTCTCCATCCCTCTCTGCGATGTGCGGGTGTTAGTGCAACAGGCATAGCCATTTTTGTGTGTTTTTCCATTGTTCTATAAACAGCATCTTTCTGGTGGTTGAGAGAACAATAGATTTCTAGGTGAAGAGGCCAGAAATGTTCCAGATTTGTCAATATCAAAATTCACATTTTCTTGGTAAAGAGTGTTCCCACGTTGGTTTGCTGAGCTGGGTAGCTAGCACCCTGCACAGCGTGTGTTCAGTACACGTTTGGTTCCGACGAAGGTGACGGGATGTTGGAACCCACCGGACAGTGCTGTGACTCGGTGACCCAGGTAAGTCAGCGTGCACAGCATAGCAGGATCCGTGTGAACGCTAGGACGCTGGCTGTCACGGAGGGTGGCGGGGGTGACGTTTGTGTGCACGCGCGTGCGGGGGGTGAAGAGAGGGACAGTTCCCTGAGACAGGCTGGGGCGAGGCCCCGTCGGTCGAGCGAGGCGGTTGTCGCAGGGACTTCTGTGATGGCACAAGGGAGGCAGCCGGTGACAATGGGTGTTTTCTTTGGCGTGCATTCGTTTTAGCCCTCTGGGTGAGATTGTCATCTGTGTGTGTGATATTTTGTCAGGACAGGGAAACCTTCCAGGTTTAATGGTGACCACCGGTGGGAATGAAGTATTTTCTGGGGCGACACGAACTCCTTTCCTGGTACCCCAGCGCCTCGGTGAACCCCTGTGGGAGGGTGTGAGCGGGGGACCGGGCTCGGTCACCAGGCGGGACTGCCGTCCCTTGCTGCAGTGTGGCCATTGTCGGGAGACCACCGTCTCACTGGGCTTGAGCCCGTTAGAAAGCAAACAGACTTACCATTGTTGTCTGCGTTTGGCAATTTCTAGATTGTTGTTAATTGTGTTGGGGAATGGGGACTCCACAGATTTCTATTAGGTGTTACCGAGAGATAAGCAATAGAGGTCATCTCAGTTTCTCGAGACTACTAAATGGTTTTAAAAGCCTTTTATGGTGTAAAAGCATCTGAGGGAAAAAGCATTGTGGGAAAGTGTAATTCCACCCTTTCTTAGTGAAAACGGCTTCAGAGAAGCGAGGCGTGGGTGAGTAATGAATACGTCCCAGCAGCAGGTGACAGCAGGTCTGTGGGAGACAAGAGCTAAGGAACGGCCACCCTTCCTGAAGGAACGGTCTAGACAGTGTTGTCTCTACTGGTTATTAGTGATCTTTTCAAGGGACCAGAACTCACGGGCCCCCCTCTGCACTTACGGGGTGATCAGACCAGACTTTCATTTGCCACTGCACTTTTATTTTTCAATTAGTTGACATTCGGATCATACTTCCAGGTGTCCAGCATAGTGGTGAGGTGTTTCTCTAGTTTACAGCGTGGTCCCCATTCAGTCTGGTGCCATAGGCCCCGTGTATAGTTAATGTGCTGTTCCTGACTGTGTTCCCTATGCTGAGCTTTACATCCCCAGACTGGTTTGCAACTTCCGAGTTGTACCTCTTAATTCCTTCACCTCTTCCAGCCAACTCCCCCATCCCACCTGGCGGTCGGCAGTTTGTCCTCTGTACGTGAGTCTGTTTGGTTCATTTTGTTCCTTAGCCTCCACGTACCAGTGAGGTCATAGGCTGCTTATCTGACTTTTTTCGCTTAGCATAACACCTTCCACGGTCACCCATGTTGCCACAGGTGGTAAGCTCTCATTCTCTTTTACGGCTTCAGGTGTTTCTAAAAGGGCTTTCAATTACTTTTCTAAGTCAGGCCGCTCATTTAATTGACATCTCAGGTACGTGTTTTCATTGTCGCGGGTGCATGTGGTGTGCAGAGAAGCTATTTTAACTTTGCAGGGAAAAGATGTCTGTTGTAGCTTACATTTTAATCACTTTCGTGGTAAGTTATCTGTTTTCAAGAGTTCGTAAATCTTATGCTTTCAGTTCAAAACTAAGAAAAAACCTTGTAGGATGGCTTTGAGTAAAGGGTTAAATCATACAAATTGACATGCGTGGACGTGTGTGTAGATAACCGCGTGCACACACAGGACCTGCCGTGAGTGTGAGGCAGGTCGTCATCTGCCGGGAACCTGGGAGCCCGCGACACTGCCCGGAGGTTTATGAAGTGAGTGTGATAGCCTGGGTTTCAGGGCGGCCAGATTTCCTTGTACCCTGATTGAGCATGTTTAAAGAAAGAAGCGGTCACCCACAGCAGTGTAGAAAAAGGTCGCAGCGGCAACAGTTGGCAGGGGCCTGCAGCCCGCGGTGCGTACGGTTTCGCTGGCAAGACTGTCCCTGAGGAAAAGGCTGTGTCAGGCGAGTTGAGCCTCGGGGCAGGTCAGAGATGGGGTCCGTCTCATGCTCCTCGCCCAGACGCCATGGTCACCAGTGCCGTCTCCATGCTGGTCGCGCTGCCGGTGGAGGTCTGCCAGCGAGGGGAGCAGGCGCTGGTGACGTTGGCGGTTGTAAAATCGACTCGGCCTCCTGGTGTGGTGGGTCAGTCCTCTGTGAGCTGCGCGTCTGCCCCGACGGGTGGCTCTCCAAGGGCTGGTGGCGTCGAGCTGGTAAGACGAGGCTTGGGGTGATCACTGAGCAAGTAGGGGGGGTGGGAAGATGAGTGTATGGTAGTTCGTTCCACTGCTTCCATTTCCTTTTTAATATTCAGTGATATTAACTAGAGTGTGAAATGTTTACATTTATCAATTAGAGGAATGACGGGGCAGGAAGGTGGTGGCTTGCCCTCTCCCCCCGGGGGAACTAGATCTAGGGGGGTGCGTACCTGCTCTGTGTGTCCGGGGTCAGGTGTAAGCCGCCTCCTCCCCACACGGTCTTTCTCATCTGCATTCGAGAGGAGACAGGGAACTTGTCATAATGGCACGAGTTCCATCCCAAGTGGCCCCACCCCCGTGATCTAATGTAAAACCTACTTACCTCCCCGAGGCGGCTCCTGAAAATCCCAGCACGTGAAACCTGCAGCCCGTGAGTGTGTGGCACACACGTTTGTTTCGTCCGTAATAGCATGGATGTGGCCACACACTGAACTCATTGTTGAAGGTGAAGTCTTTCGCACAGCGCCGGCCTGTGAACTGATCTCACGTTTCTGGGGTGAGTTAGAAGTTTCTAGAAAAGATTTAATGTTTCTGGTTAAAACAAGGGAAGCATCCCAGGCTAGATGACTTCTCCACTCACTTTCCAAAAGCCAAAATTCCAAATCTTTTCATCGAAAAACAGGATTAGAATAATCTACTTGGTAGGAAGTTAACAACGCACGAGTGTGCTGGCTCTTACCGCTGGTTCCGTTCCACAACTGTGCATGGAGGGCCAGCCCCGTGCAAGGGGCAGGAGCGGGTGCCCCGGCGCTCACAGACAAGGTCGCTATGACTGTGTTCACGGAGCTGCAGTGTGGTCACCTGTGGGCCCATAAGGCCTCACCGGGCGGTGGGGTAACTGCTCCCCCCACGGCTACATCACCGTTTTAGAATCTTTCCACCCGGTCCCCCTTCACGGATGGGCGGTCTCCGCAGACACTACCTAATTCCCAGTCAGTGACTCCTGATGCGGCTACAAAGCAGCTGCCCTCGTCAACCTTTGTTTTCGGGGACTCTCCATGGCGCTGCTGCTACCCCTGGCCAGCCTCCTAAGATTTGAGTGAGGCTCTGAATTTCAGGAAATCCTTCATAAAATAAATACCAGTCTCCTGACAAGAAGTTATTGCTCGGACCGTCTTGAAGAGAGCAATGAAAAGTGTAAGTGGCAGGCCATAGTTTTAACAATTAAGGATAACTGCTTTGCAGCCCCGGGGGGCCGGAAGGATGTGTGCAGGCGCCCTGCTGTGGCATCGACAAGAGCCCAGGCCCCGGGCGGGGGTGGGTCTCCCTGGTGTACGTGAGAGGTGGCACTGTCTGCCCATATGCAGAGAGCGCCAACTGCACTGGGTGACCTTGACCTTACCTGTTGACAGGAAACGGGGCTGATGGGGGAGGCGGCGCTGTCCCTGGGCGCCCTGGCCGGGCGGCCGTCACCAGCTGGTGCTGCTGCTTTCTCACTCCCCCCAAGGTCTCCCCACAAAACAGCAACGCACCAGGGCCCCCTTTTTGAAGTGGCGGGTTTCCCATTCATAAAAATAACGTGATCATTATAAACAATCCTAAAGTACTCAGAAAAATAAAAGTCCCGAGACCGGAGAGCCCCAGGTAGCCGTCCCGTCTGGCCTCCGATGCCAGTCACTTCGTAAAGCGCAGTCTAGACCACAGTCACGGCCCTGACCAGGAGGTTTCAGTGAAAACACGGCATCTGCAGCTCCTCCTCTGATGGTGTAAGTAATTTGTCAAATATTAACTGAGCGTACTCGGTATCTGTAAATGCTTTCGCAGAGTAACTGTTAGACACACCAGCCGGTTTCAGTGATGCAAGCTGTGCGTCCGATATGCCGCGGGGGGCAGGGGCAGTGCAGTCATTAGGGAAGTCACAACTCTGACTTTTATGGCCACCAAAACAGTGTGAAGAATGGTATATGTTAACAAAAACTTTTCAGCAACATTCTTTTTCCCTGAGGAGTGGACTGTGCTTTTGCTTACTCACAGCCTCACAAATGTATTTTAAAGAAAAAGAGAAAAGCCGAAGCTGACTGTAGATTTTTGTTAAGTCCCCCTTAACGTCATCAATGGGTTCTGTGACTTTAACTTAAATGATAATGTATGACACAAGACCAATTTTACCACCGGCCGATGGAGAGAAACACGAGTTAAGTTCCTGGGGCATCTCATCAACGCTGTCCCTCAGCGATGTTGAGTGAAACGTCGTTCGAGGACCCGCCGTGTGTGCACAGCGTGAGGAATGAGCCTCTGTGCTTCATTTCTATCACCTCCCTTTCCGTGTGTTATTTTTCCCCAGGTCCAGATTATATCAAGCAGAGATTTCAGGAAGGTATAGACGCTAAAGAAAATCCAGAAGAAAAGGTGCCGGAGAAGCCACCTACCCCAAAGGAATCTCCTCATTTTTATCGCAAAGGCACGACACCCCCAAGGTCTCCCGAGGCAAGTCCCAAACAAAGCCACTCCCCGCTGCCCTCCCCAAAGCCCACACGGAAGCAGAACCCCGGCTCAGGGGCCAGACTCAACCGAGACAGACGGAGCGCGGCTGACGAGCAGGTGACAGCCGTCGTCAACAAACCCTTGATGGCGAAGGCTCCCTCGAGGGAGGCGGGGGCTGCCGCGCCCCCGTCCAGGTACTCTGGCCGCCACCACGTCCCCAACCCCAGCAACGGGGAGCTGCATTCTCAGTACCACGGCTACTACGTGAAGCTGAACGCCCCCAAGCACCCTCCGGAAGACGGGGAGGAAGACGGGGGGTCTGGACACCCTTCCTCAGCACTGGCGCACAAGCCGTCACCCAACAGATGGAGCCCCCCTAAATCTGTGACAAAACCAGTTGCCAAAGAAAGCAAAGCTGAGCCAAAAGCTAAGAAGTCTGAACTCGCTATACCAAAGAACCAAGCAAGCAACGATTCGTGCCCGACGCCGGAAAAGGAAGCCAATTCAGTAAGTCGTGCGGAACGGGCTGTCCCTTCCCTTCCCCCCGCCCCCCAGTTCTTGCAGGTGGCAGCAGGGGTGGGGGTGACTCGCACCTTGATGATGGCTAGGTAACTAGGTAACTCACACAGGCCGTTTAGAGCGGATCTAAGCGCATTTGTAGCTGGAGACAGGAAAGAGCTCTTTGGGCAGAAATTCGCTCCATGTCACTGAGCCGCACCCTACCCACCTTAGATTCAGGGGCGTTGAGACAGGACCCGCGTGTCATGGAGTCCCCTGTGAGTGGGCACCGCCTGGTTCCGGCTGCTGTAACACAGGCTGCCAGAGGCTTCAGCAGCAGACACTCCTCTCAGCTCTGCGGGGGAGGGGGAGTAGGGTAAGCTAGGGACGCAAAGCCAAGGCACCAAGAGGCTTGGTGAGGACCCACTTCCTGTTCGTAGGCCACCAGCCACCTTCTCACAGTGTCCCTCCCCATAAGGGTGCTCATCGCATCGTGGGGGCACCACCCTCGTGACCTGAGTCCTCCCACAGGCCCATCTCCAGTCCCATCACACTGGACGGACATGGGCGTGTCGTCCAGAGCCATAGCCAACTCTGATGGCCACAAAGGAGCCCCAGCCTTTCTGAGCGCAGAGAAGGGGGCTCACCGCCGTTGGCCGAGTTCTCAGCCCCACCTCGTCTCCCCCAAACTGTCCAGCTATTGTGAATTATCCTCGTAAATATTTAGTTTAGGTTTTACTTAAAACCTTCTAGCTGCAAAGCCTGGGTAATTTCTTTCCCACGTGAGAACTGAAAATTCTCCACCATTCAAGAAAACGACTTTGGTCTTTGATCCCCACAGCCTGTCAGTGTTCCTGAAATTTCAGTTTTCTTATTAGTCTTGAGGATTTAAGATTTTTGTTATTCAACCTGAAAGCATTCGATTATTATCTGTTTCCTCCTCATTCCAGTGAGATTTGATGGTGATATATGGAATTCGTATTTTATGAAATTCGGTAGAATTTATCAAATCTGAATCTAAGTATCTTCTGATAAATAATTTAGTCACACGCCTTTGCAACAGAGGTGTTGCCTGTTAATCCTCGCTTAGGGAAGAAGCCGCAGCCAACTAACATTCACTGGTCATCTCAGAGACATGTCTGCATAAAGGTGTGGACTGATATCTTGGTCAACAAGAGTATAACCCGACCATTAGTTTCTTTGTTCAGCTTACTCAGAGTTAAGCAATTGAAATTCATCATTTAATTAACTTACGTTTGAAATTCCCTAGGTTGTTTTGCTAATATCTGTAAATACTGGTTCCCACCCTTTTTCAAATTCTTTTTAATTATCTAAATACCAATCAGATTAACTGGATTAACTTCCTGAGCATCAACCTCCACGGGATAGATGGTTTTCAAAACAAACTCATGACTATTCAGTAAGCATTCCTTTTTTTTTTCTAATTTTAACATTGATATTTCAGTATCTTGATATTATACCTCTAACATCATAATATTATCACTGTTGGATTCATTAAATGTAATAAATCCTTCACTCATTTTGCTTTCAGCTTTTATAGTCACGCTTAATAAAGCCTCCCATGTATATTAGCATTGCCTGAGTTACAGGTGGACATTTAAACAGTGCAATGCCCTATAGTTTACGCCTTTGGGTTCCCAGAAGTGCTCAGGTGACTTCCAGAACTGCCCAAAGGGAAGCCTGTGCCCCAGCGTCCTGCATGGTGGGCGAGAGCCTTTCTATAAACTTCACAGTCTCGTTTAGAAAAAGCATCTGTTCTACTTATGTGCAGAATCGTGCAATTCCTGGAGTTAGCCAAGCATCCTCCAGCTCCGCAGGTGGGTCTCTGGGGTTCCCTCCCACACCCCAAGGCGGGAGGAGGCCGAGCAGCTCTCACCTCAGGGAGATGAGACCTGGAAGTCAAGACCGACTTGGCACCTTCTTGGGAAGGGTCTAACAATTCACCTTCTCTTCCCAACAAGAGCAGGAAGCTGCCTTCCACGCCCTGATAACTGCCTTCTTCACAAAGAAGCGATAACATCCTGAAAGTAGTCACCGAATGGCCTTTAAAACAAAGGCGTCCTGAGGTTAGAGGTTTGTAAGCAGCCTGAAAACTCACAGAAACATTCACACTAACGCAGATATTTGAGGGCAAACTAGACTGCATCAGGGTCCAGTCTGAGTCAGAATGGCCGTTTGTAGGATGGCTCACGCGCTGGACCTGGAGTTTCAGTGAACGAGCTTATCGAGGCAGTGAAGGCTAGTGGCCGAGTGTGAACTGTGGCTGGCACCTGACTGCCCAGGCTCACATCCCAGCTGTGTGGCCACCTGCTGTGTGACCTGGGACAGGTTTCCTAATTGCTCTGTGACCTGGTTTCTTCTGTGCCTGTATCAGAGTTGTTAGGATTAAATGAGGCAATACTTATAAAGTTCTTAGCCTGGTGCCTAGCACATAGTAAATACTCAAAAAACATCAACAATTACTAAGTTTGTTTCAACACTGTACCAGTTGAAGCCTAGTTTATAGATACAGCGCATCCTCACATAATGTCATCAGTAGGTTTTTGAAAACTGGCTTCAGGGGAGACAAAGTGTAACAAAACTAAGTAGATCACAGGCTAATCGACAGAAACGAGCACTAAGTTCCTCCTGCGTATTTCTGTTCACGAAAACATCACCAAACTTTTAAATAAGGACCCAAAACACTTCCAATAGTGAACACTGAAATAAATGCCAGCTGCACACGTAAAGGCAATCAAACACAAGTGAGGTCACCCTTTTCTGCCCCACTTAGTTCAGTTCACGGTCATGGTGTCCAGAGCCAGCCCCGCAGCTTGGGGTGCCAGGTGGGGGACCCATCACAGGGCCAGTCACAGCCACGCTCAGACGGGGACAGTGACACGCCAGCGCACCTCACGTGCAAATCTCTGGGATGTAGGAGGAAACCGGTTTAGCCAGAAAACACCCACAGACATGGGAGAGTTGGGAAAACACAGACAGTGGTCCCAGCCGGAATCAGCTCATCCGTTTTACAACAAAACCATGTTGAACAAAACGACATTCGAGGCGCTGCTCTATCCCAATGGCCTCTGACCCGTGCTCAGCACCACCCGGCGGCTGATCCCCTAGGAAGGCAGAAAATCTTCTGGGACACAGGCTGACGCCCTTGAACGTGCGCGGGCAGAGAAGGGGCTATGGCAGGGATTGGGCTGCGTGGGGACGCCCGTCCCAGGAAAGCACGTTCTGCGACCCCGCGGGTCTGGGAGGATTTTGCAACCCACTGACTCCGGTAGGAGCCAGTGGTGGCAATAGGGCCTTATCCTATCGGATATACTGGGGCAGGGTCTTCTCGTTAGGACTCTGCAAACTGCCCGCCCTTTTTTCTTAGCCATCACTCTAATCAGCTTCCAAGTTTATTTGGAGGTTTCCCTGTTATTTGTTTTAATCGTACAACTTAAGGCGTTCCTGTCAGACCCTATTCGAACCACACACATAGCACGATCAAAACAGTAAATACATATCATTAAATTTTGCTTTAATACTGAATTAAGCTTTTTTTTTTTTTTTGGAGAAGTTTTCCGTCTGACAAACTACACTAACTCTCATAGTTTAACAGAAACTTCTTTACCATTTTAACTTAGCGGATAGTCCCTTAAAACAAAGACCGATTTCTTGAGTTGCCACTGCCTTCCAAATCGTGGCTTCCTACGCTTGATCTTCTGCCGGCCTGACTTCCAGCCGAGACCTGCACTGTGCCCTGCCGCCGGGTCCCTCGCCGCACCTGTCCCCGTCGGTCTCGAAAAGCAAGAACTTTTTTTTTTTTTTCATTTTGCTATTTTAAGCTACAACTGGCCACCAGTCAATTTATGAAACCGAAAGCTTTTCGCCCTGTACCAACCAAGGCATCTAAGAACACAGAGGTCACACCTGGGTCTCCGCCTGTTAACCAGCGCCCCAGAATTATTTCTCACCTGGTTGCTGCTTTGCCGTCATCTTTGAAGACAGCTTTGTGCAGGGAGCTGAACTGGCAGGGTGAACGGGTGTGCGTTCTAGCATATGCGCACGATAAACACATGAAACGTGTGTTTCAGTAGGAAAAAACGTACTCACACTCAACGTGCTAACCAATTCGAAAGGGTCAGATACACTCACGGAACCTCGTGAGGGTTTGTGGAATAGGAGTTAAAGGCGCAGGCACCTCCAGCTTTGAGGCTGGCTTCCCTGAAGGCCCTTTCCGTGTGAGGCTCCCATCCCCGGGTCGCTGTGAGACGCAGCTCCACGCGCTCCTGCCCTGATTCTGTCTCCATTTCCTCTTCCCCTTTCACGTCGCTGTCTTTGGGGATTTTTAATTAAATCCACCTCCCGAAATTCTTAACACATACTTGAACAAAATCTAATCGACGTTTATAGTAGTCCCAGATTTCCTTAATCTCCACGCCGAGTCACGATGCTGAAAGGTCACCCCCCAGCACTGTGTGCGTTATAAGGCTCCCTGCATCGCTTCTACGTTCTGCATTAACCATAACCGAGAAGTCGCCTAGGTCAGTGCTCTCGACTCATTTAGAACACAGCTATTTTGAAAGAACCACTGGTTGTTAGCAAAATTTGATCTTTTTATAATACAATGGAATCATAGGATGTAGATGAAAATGCCACTTAAGAGAAGTGGATGGAAATTATTTCCAAACTAAGGCCTGTGGCTTTAATAGGGATGTAGAGAAAAGAACATGGAGCTTGGAAGTGGGCAGCCCGAAGGCTAATTCTAGTCCGCATGTGTTCACACTGGCCGCGTAACCTTGGGCAGCACACCCTCTCAGAGCTCCGTAAAATGGAACTCATGATCACTTGCAAAAATTATCTGCACAGGAATCCTACCCTGCTGCCGGCCACACAGAGACCTGCCATAAGTGGGTTTTTTGTTTGTTTGTTTTTAATTCCGTTGACTTGGGGTTTAGGAGCTAGGGTTTTCTTCTTTCTAACAGTCCCGATGTCAAGGGCACCCATTTTTATTTCCTCCTCCCCCCCACCTTGGTTTTGCTGGTCACCCTGTCCTTCATTTCATGCAGTGGACTGGCCTGTTCAGCCTCCACATCCAGGGCACCTGGAGAAGTGCCGGAAGGTGGCGGGTGTCCGTTAAACACTGGTTGCCGGAGCGAACTGGGCAGCCCCCATGTGCGGACAAACAGGCCAGGGCCCCTGCCACCATGAACCCCATCTAGCGGGTACGGCGGCAATTACTAAGAAATGACAATAAAGTGTGTCAGGACAGAGAAACAAATGGCGCACGCACTCTGACCTCTACCAGGGAGGTCGTGGCCTCCTCGAAGGACACGTGACCCGAGCCGCAGACCCTGGGAGACGAGCACGGGACCAGTGGCCCTTCCGGTCTCCCTCACACAGCCCGACCCCTGAAAAATAGCAGCAGTACATACGGCGTTTGAGAACTGACAACACGGTTTCGATATAGTCGCACCGGATATTCAAACATAGTACAACCGTTTCCTAGTCTTTAAGAACAAAACTACCTCCCCAGTAACGTCTTGAGGCCAGCACTCGATCACTTGGAACGCTATCCAAGAACTAGACACTATCTCAGTAATACCAAGATTGTGGCTTTGTCATAAAGATAGCCAAGCGTGGACAGATCTGAAAAGATGGGTCATGTAAGGCTGCTTTGTGTTTTTTTAAACTGAGTTTGGGTACTTTGTGCTATGGTATTTATCACAGTAGTATTTATCAAAATAGGATACTGTGATTAAATATAACTGGATTTCTGAAATGTGGGTATGAGCGGAGAAACAAAAAACTCAGACCTATAAAATAACTCGTGAAAGAGTTCAACTTCCCACTTGCAGTTTTTACTTTGAGGAGTGGTTAGTGTCCAAAAAGACGACCAGGAAAAGCAAGAGTCAGAGAACCTCGTTTTGAGTTTTTCCTAAATTTTTTTCTGGGAGGCCTCCCTCGCCTCCAGATTTTACTCCCACGCTCTGCCTTTATGAGGAAATCATTCTTCCTCGTCTAGATCACGTCTTACCAAAAAGTGCATATCTGATTCCCGTCAGTTCCTCACCCCGGGACCGAGAACTGTGTCTCACCCCCATGTTTTGAAAGGTGAGCGAAGCCAATTATTTTTTAAGTTGTTTTTTTAGATTTAACCAAGACTGGATTCCTTTTGAAGTGAAAGTTCAGAGGTGGCTCCATCTAAAACGGCATTGCTATTCTGGGTTTGACTGCTGTGTTATCTGTGCCTTGTTCACCCACCACTGTGTTGGGCTCCGTTTCTTGTTTGGTTTGGTAATCGGCTTTGTGAGCTAATCTACATACTGATATTGACACAGAAACATTATGCTCCTTCTGTTCTGTTTCATCTCCAGGGCCCTAATTCGGTCATGATTGTCCTTGTCATGCTGTTGAATATCGGGCTGGCCATCCTTTTCGTTCACTTTCTAACTTGATTGGAATTAGGAAAGGTAAGAACAGCCTCGATTTCTAAATCATAATCACGGAATATAACATCCCCTTCCCGTATTCAAATTCATTTTTCCCCCCCACAACTACATACGGTCCTTCACATTAATTTTGGCTGCGCCCGAATGTGATTCAACATAGTTACTAAATGATGTAACTGTTCTGACCCTTCAGTGAAGTCATGGCAGCTAGCGGTGGTGCTAGCCCACAGTTCTCCGCAGTGGCGGCATCAGCCCTTAAAATGGCCCGGCCCAGTCAGACTCAGACACGGGGAAGGAGGCTTGGAATTGGGATGGGATCGCCAGAGAGCGGAAACTCGGAAAAGTCAGCCAGAGGACCTGCTCGCTTCCCCCCGGGCGTGCGTGGTGGCTTTGGGGTCCTCTGGGAGCTGAAGCGAGCGGCGGTGCCGGAGAGCAGACCTTAATAACCGTTCTTTTTTAAAATCTGCTGAAGCAGCCCCATCCCGAGAAGTTCTTGGCATTGGCTGCACCATCTGTCCTAGCGGAGTGTGACTAAACTGGAAATGTATGGAGCTGCATTTTTTTTTTTTTTGATGGAAGTCAACAGCTGCCTTACTATTTTACCATCTGACGTTTTTGGTAGGGAGCTGGGGAAGCAACGACGGCCGAGGAACGCGGTCGGAGGAGTGTGCTGCCGCGGCTTCCAGCATCCACTCCTGCCTCGGTAGAAGAAGTAGGCAGCAGCATCACTCACCAGTCTTATGCCATGACCTGCTGCTTGCACGCCCCCCAGAACGTCCTGGGAGGGACGCTGGCTTGTGCACAGCTACCTTCACATTCGCTGTTTATTGAAACACGATGCTTGGTCACCTAGGACGCGCGGTCCTGGCCGTGCGGAACGCGACGTGTTGCATCTCAAGGAAAAGAAACGATGACATTCGAGAGAAAACATGTTGATTTTGATACCATCTTTTTCATGTCTTTCGGTCTTCCTGAACCCTTTTTAAAACGCGACTTATCTTCCAAATTTAGCAATTTGAAAGCATTCTCCCTTCCTAAGAAATTTGATTTTAAATATTTTTAATATGGCTGAGATGACTTATTTGTGCACTTAGGAGGTGCTAAGTTTTAAAAGCTGAAAGGCACCAGAATTCTAAGGGGCAGAGTCGAACGTCGCTTGGATTGCGGTGATCGGTGTCCAAAGGATTCGGTTTCATTGCTGACGTACTTTACAACCAAATAAAATCTTGTCAGTGGCTGCGTTAATTCCCATGAAAGTTAAGCAAGATGCTATTAATAAATGCTCTTCTCTTTCTCTTTTCTTCCAACTCAAAATGTTTGTTGAATGTATTCAGGTAGGGCTTCGTGAAATCACTGCTTCTCAGTTTTATGCCTTTTCATGTTTTTCCAAGTCCTTTTGTAATTTTATTTCACACTTTAAAGGCTTAGACATTTTCGTTTAAATATTTGTCTTTTGCAGTCCTTTGTCATTCTGACACAACCAGATTTTTTTTTTTTTTGGCTGTTTTATAATTTATCCTTTATTACTCAGAAGCATGCTTACTTCGAGAAACTATATGGTCTTTATAAAAAGAGATTATTTAAAATAAATCAGGGGAGGAAAGGTTTCTGTTAAATCTCTATGAAACATTATGCTGCGGAGAGGGAGCTATTCCTAAATATTTTCACAGTCTGCATGGTTTAATCAGATTCTTTTTGCCTTATTCGCTACTTTTTCAATGCAGAAGAGACAATTCACACGTTAGCACAGGTGTGGACTAAATGCTTGTCACCTGCAGGGTAGTAACCCAGTGGTGTTTTTTGCAGAAGTGCAATATGTTCAGAATCCTGGGTGTGACCAATACAGAATAAAGAAGACCGCAGAGAGAGAGCAAACGAAAATTACAACTTGTATATTTATTTATTTTTTACATTTTGCTTTGACTTTTAAATTTAGGAAGTACGTTTTTACCCAAGAAACATTGAAGTCCCTTTGTCAGTCTCTCATTTCTCCTTCCTGACCCCATAGCTCTTTATGCTGGGAAAGCTGATTTTTTTTAAAAAAACAAAAACAAAATATTTAATCTTATTACGTGTTTATTTAAAATGTGTAATGCTTTGAAATAATGGGTAACATAACTAAAGGATATGTTTATACAGTGAGCATGTTGGTTCCATTTATAAATATATGTATGATTTATAAGCTTTTTTAAAACAAAGCTCAAATTGTTGGTATTTTTCTAAAATGTGCACAGCTGTATTTTACATGAAAGGCTCTTTCTAATGGGTTGTTATACTGTACTCTACATTTTGGACAGCACATGAAGTCTGCCAACGTACTTAATAAAACATGACTTTGTTTAAAGTTTCTTGCTGTGAAAAAGAACTCCATACCTGTGAGTTCCTTTATTTATAATCCTTGAAACCAAAATGTATAATGTACAGTTTTCACAACTGTATCTGCTCTAATAAAAAAAAAAAGTTGGTTATTTAAAAAGGTGCAGGTGTGTTTCCTCTATGAGTAAATTACTGTCTTAAGTTAGCGTGGTGTTGAAGGAAAGATCTGAAGATTATCAATGGAAAGGGGCGGGGCTCAGAGCAGCTCCACAGCGGAAGGGAGTGACTGCATCCTTATTTCTTCCTACACTGAATTCATCATGGGCCTTTCAAATCATTTTACAAAGTAAGCTGCACTGATCTTGTTCTTGCCTTCATTAATTGGATTAGTGCCTTATTCAGTGTTTTAATCTGCTCCTGTTTTTAAGGAAAACTCAAAGTTGGGGT
The DNA here is from genome assembly GCA_003508835.1 of Eonycteris spelaea. Classification (NCBI taxonomy): domain Eukaryota; kingdom Metazoa; phylum Chordata; class Mammalia; order Chiroptera; family Pteropodidae; genus Eonycteris; species Eonycteris spelaea. The sequence goes on from PUFA01000150.1 coordinate 510,955, forward strand.
GAGTCTCCCCCTGCCTGGCTACTTTCAATTAAGGATTTTTGACCACTCTCCCCCAAATAAATCAATACGTTGCCATGGCCCCTGCTGCTACGCGCGCTGCTGGGAGCTTGGGCCCCGTGGAGGCGAGTGAGCCTGCGCTGGGCTCCCTCCGAAGCTGTCCTTGGTGCTGGCCTAGGCGCGCAACCTCGGAGGCATCGGCAGGGACCTTCTCCAACGCAGCTGCCAAGAGCCTCCAGCGTGCGTTTAAATCCCCAGATGTGTCACTCCTGTTGAGGGTTAAGGCAGTGGAGACCCCCATATAAATAATGCACAAAGTTGTGACCTAGGTATTATTAACACATTTGTCAACTTAAACGATTATCCTCCTAGCAAACCCTAAAGGAACGCAATACAGAACAGACGGTTTGGGAGCAGGCAGGAAAAGCCCAGGGCGCTAGAAAGACGACAGATTCCAGAACCATGTCCGAACCACACGTTTTAATGGTGGAAGCCAAAGCCAGGGCGAGCCTGTGCTTGTGGAATCTGGAGATATTCTGCGCTCCCTTGCAATGCGGTACTTTGCGTCGCGGGGAGCAGCCCTCCCGCTGTGCTTCAGAAGGTAGTGTGGCCTCGTCCTGCCCACTTCACGTGTATCTGTAGACGTGGCACCTTCTGTCGGGACAGGGTAACGGTCATCGGGCGGTGTTTGATTACCCCAGGTTTGTGACCTGTGTCCAACGTTTCATTCTTCCCCGAGAGGTGCTGAAAAGTACTTGAGTATCCTACAGCAGTCCCATAGGGGTCTAATTAAATTAATGGAGCGGAGAAAATAATGGAACACATAAAATATAATGGATCCTGATGGCCGCCATGAATATGGGAGACGTTCTGGCTGTAGCCATGATTGATTGTGGATCGTCTCTCATCTGTAGCCCTGGTTTTTCTCTGTAAAATGGGTGTAACCGTAGCACTGACCTCACGGGGTCGTTTTGAGGATGAAATTAGCTTGTTTGTGTTAGCGCTTAGTATGGCACCTAGCACGTAGTAACTGTTTTGTACGTGTTACTTTTACTACTTGATGGAACTAGGAAGACATTTTAAATGCCTGTAAGTATCTCAAACATTTTAAAAATATAGTCGGATCCCATTAACAGCCTCTTTATAAAGGTTAAGTAGGCCACAGGTCATGTGATGTTTTTTCTTCAGTGACGATCAGTCTTTCTCACTAAAACTCAAGGCCACACTTACAGGGTTCCGTCTCTATACTAAAATATGCTTTTCAGTACAATAGAACAGCGGTCCCCAAACTTTTTGGCACCAGGGACCGGCACCCCTATGAGAACCCAATGCCTGACAATCTGAGGCAGAGCTGAGGCGGTGATGCTGGGACTGGGGAGCGGCTGCAATACAGATGAAGCTTCGATAGCTTGCTGCTCACTTGCTGTGCGGCCCAATTCCTAACAGGCCATGACTAGTACCGGTCCACGGCCCAGGGGTTGGGGACCCCTGCATAGATTATGAAACATTGGCTACAAAGAACTTCCATGTCAGGCCCTCTTGAAATTCACACAAAATTCCTCTGAAAGATTTCCTGCAGTTAAACAGCCTGCCCAAGGTCATGTAGCCAAAAGTTATAAAAATTGGTATACGAGTCCCAGACCTGACATTGTTGTGCTTTTTCATTTCACATGTTGGCTAGCATTATTTGTCACACTCATCGGTCATGAAAAGGTAGAAAACATGAAACTCAACAGTATGGGTTGAATAAGCCCATTTCATAAGTTTCTTAATGCCACTTGGTTGGTGTAACTATAGTGGAGTCCATTAAAAGTTCTGAATAGTGTATTTGCTATCCTACTGCTAGGTGACTTTTAATAAAGTCTTTATCTGTGATATTTATTTTTGAACCTTATGAAACACTAAACACTAACAAAAGTTCAGCACTTCAATGATATCTTGATATTTTGGAGTAAGAGGCACAGTATTAATGAATTGTATGTGTTTTGAACTTGATCTCTATGATTAACCCAGAAATTATACATAGTACCTAGAAGGCATAAAAGATTTAAACAAATTTTGTAGTGTACTTTTGACAATTTAGCTCAGTGTTTGATAACATTCCCTTGGTATTCTGTGGAATCTTCAGTCTGATATAGATCAACTATTAATAGAATTAATGCAAAAGTGGGGGCCTAAGATATATTCAGCTAGTGATTGATAAAGCTGTTCATTACTGAGGTAATGAATCCAGTATATCAACTTCCAGTCAAATAGCTGAGTAGGTAAACACTGTGCTTTGTCACCTCCCACAACCACATCAAAATTAAGACTACATAATAGAACAGCCATCATGAAGAAGACCTGAAGACTAAACAATTCTTATAAGTAAGGATATGAAGATGCAGCCACAGAAAGACTAGAAGGAGGGATGGAGACACAGAATGGGCAGGTCCCACACCCGTGGTGTGGCTAGTAAGAATCGAGAGGGATATCTAGGATGCAAGTGACCCCTGAGGAGCAAGGTGTCCCAGCCCCACACCAGCTCCGCAGCCCGAGGCTCCAGTGCTGAGAAGAGGAGTCCCTATAATTCCTGACTATGAAAATTAGGAAAATGATTTTCAAAGTGCTTAGCAAACATTTAAACTACTACAGAAAATTGTAGTGAAGTCTCCCAAACTCAGTTTACAAGGCCAGCATCATCATGATACCAAAACCAGATAAGACACTGCAAAAAAAAAATATATATATATATATATATATAGGCCAATATCCCTGATGAACATAAATGCAAAAATCTTCAACAAAACATTAGAAAAGCAAATTCGGCAATACATTAAAAAGAACGTACACCATGATCAAGTGGGATTTATTCCTGGGATGCAAAGTTGGTTCAATATCACCAGATCTATTACATGACACACCACATAAAATGAAGGGTAGGAATCATATGATCATATAAATAGATGCAGAAAAAGTATTTGCCAAAATTCAACATCCATTTATGATAAACACTCAGCAAAATGGAGATGGAGGAAACACACCTCAACATCATAAAGGCCATGTATGAAACACCCATAACTAACATCATACTCAATGATGAAAAGCTAAAAGTTCTTTAAGATCCGGGACAAGGATGTCCATTTTCACTTTCATTCAACATAGCATCAGAAGTCCTAGCCATAGCAATCAGACAAGAAAAAAGGCATCCAATGGGAAGAGATGAAGTAAAACTGTCACTACTGGCAGAACATGATGCTATTTAGAGAAAACCCTAAAAACATCCACCAAAAGCTATTGGAACTCGTAAATGATTTGGTTAAGTAACGGGATACAAAACTAAGATTCAGAAATTGGTTGCATTTTTATACACCAATAATGAACTATCAAAAAGAGAAATTAAGAAAACGATCTCATTTACAACTGTATTAAAAAGAATAAAATATCTAAGAATAAATTTAACTGAGGAAGTAAAATAACTGTACTGAGAAAACTATAAGACACTGAAGAAGGAAACTGAAGAAGATATTAATAAATGGAAAGATACACCGTGCTCATGGATAGGAAGAAAATCGTTTAAATGTCCATACTACCCAAAGCAATCTTCAGATACAGTGCAATACCTATCAAAATACCAATGGCATTTTCACAGAACTAAAAAAAAAATCCTAAAATTTATATGGAACCACAAAAGACCTCAAAAAGCCAAAGCAACCTTGAGAAAGAACAAAGTTGGAGCTATAACACTACCTGATATCAAAGGCTGTGGAAATTAAAACAGCATGGTACGGTCATCAAAACAGACATAGATCAATGGAACCCAATAGAGAACACAGACATAAACGCACACCTGTACAGGCAATTAATCTATGACAGAGGAGGCAGGAATACACGATGCAGTAAAACAGTTCTTCAATAAATGGTCCTGGGAAAACTGGATAGACGCATGCAAAAGAATGGCATCACTTTCTTACAGCATATACATGAATAAACGCGAAATGGATTAAAAACTTAAATGTAAGACCCAAAACCATAAAACTCATAGAAGAAAATATAGGCAATAAATAAACTCTTTGATATTGCTGTTAGTAATGCTTTTTTGGATACGTCTCCTTGGGCAAGGGAAACAAAAGAAAAAATAAATGGAAGAACACCAAACTAAAGTGTTTGAACAGCGAAGGAAACCATAAAAAAAAAAAAGACAACCTACTGAATAGCAGATATTCACCAATGATATTTCCAATAATGGATTGATATCCAAAATACATAAAGAACTCACACAATTTAACACCAAAAAAAAAAAAAAAGCGAGAGAAAAAGGAGAAGAAGAAAGGGAAAGGAAAGGAAGAAAAAGAAAAATAAGCAGTCTGTTTAAAAAATAGGCAGAGGACCTGAATAGACTTTTCTCCAAAGAGGACATACAGATGGCCAACAGACATATGCAAAGGTGCTCAGCATCACTAATCATCAAGTAAATGCGAATTAAATTAAAACCACAATGAGCTATCACCTCTCCCTGGTCAGAATGGCTGTCATCAATGAATCCAGAAATAACAGTGTTGGCAAGGACATGGAAAAAAGGGAACCCTCGTGCACTGCTGGTGAGAATGTAAACCGGCGTAGCCACTATGGAAAACAATGTAAAGGTTCCTCAAAAAAGGTAAAAATCTGAAACACTAATTCAAAAAGGCATATGCAACCTCTATGTTCATTGCAGCATTATGGAAGCAACCTAGGTGTCCGTTAACGGTGAAAGGATAAAGTGGTACGTACACACAGTGGAATACTACTCAGCCACAAAAGAGAATAAATCTTGCCATTGACAGCATGGATGGACCAGAAGGTATTACGCTAAGCAAATTAGACAGAAAAAGACAAATACTACATGAGTTCACTTATTCGTGGATTATAAAAACAAAGTAAGTGAACAAACCAACCAACCAAACTCAGGAGAACAAACTGATGATTGCCAGGCTGGGTGAAAGAAGGGAAGAGGTTAAGAAGTAGAAATTTTCAGTTATAAAACAGTCGGATATAGAGTACAGCACAATAATGTTGTGATAGTAATGTACGGTATCGATGCCCTAGACGGATCAGATCATTTCCTAAGTTATATATAGACATTGTCCAATCATTGTGTTGTACACCTGAAACTGTGTGTCAACTATAATTGAAAAATAAAACCTTTAAGAAAAGAATACTGCATATCAGTCTTTGAATAGAATGTTGGAGAGAAGATTTGGAGGCAGGATAAATTCAATAAAGATGATCATAATGTTGAAATACAAGTCTTTTCCTGTCCCTGTACCTGCCCCAAGCAAACTCATTCATGAAATATCAAGAGGAGGTTTAAACACGGAATGGAATTCAAGGTGGTATTTGCTTAAGGGAAAGCGGTAGAGGTGTTGAGTTTCAGGACTGTCTGTCACATTCCTGCCATTTATGGCACAGATTTGGAAGAAAATGATCTAAAAGATAAATATCGCATCCCCTGTTCAGGGAAAGCAGACGCAAAGGCGACACGCAGCCAAGGCCATCTAATTTTCTCACGTTCTGGGCTTGTTTTAACAACAGCTACCCACCAGCCGAGCAGGCGCCCGGAGGACAGGAAGCTGCTGCTTATGTCGATAAAGGCCCAGAAGATGCTCAAACGTAGCTTTGTTGTAGAGCCCACAAGCAGTGGGATCCTTCGTCTCAGAACTAGAGATGGCATCATTTTGAAAGCAGTGTTACGTCTGACAACGGGGCCGCATAAAAAGCAGCGGTTAGAAATACCCCAACCCACGCGCTCATCACAAGGGTGAGCAAGCGTCAAGCCTCTTGTAATTCATCGGTCCCCCGAAACCAAGCAAGACTTGGGGGAGGAATCCCAACGCAAAGAATGAAATACATCTGCTCAAAATAAGGTTTGTGGTCTGCACCCACTCGTGACACAACAGGATCTGAGGATTCAGCATAATTTGTCATTTCTCAGTGTCCACTTCATTTTCCTGCATTTCCTTACTTTACAATTCGATTCTCTTCCATTAGGATTTTTGTGCATAGAAAGATCTTTCCATTTTTTTCTACTCACAAAAATAAACATCTCAAAGAGCTAATGGACTGTAAAAACCTAAAGATCCTGACAGACTATATTTTGAGGATTCCATTGATTCAAACTATTAACAATTTACATGTATTTGTGTTGACCTTCTAAAGACGCCTGGGTAAATGAGAAAGGAAGCACTCGAAACTAATGCGACCCTCACCCACGCTTTCAGGAATTTTACCCCCCGCCTGCGTGCTCAGGACGCCACCTCCAGCCTCGGTGCCCTGAGAAGCCCGAGCTCTGCGTGGTACCCAGTCGTAACTCCCTGCCAGTCTCCGTAGACCGGCCGCAGGCTGGGATGCACACAGACCACCACCGCAGCCTGGCAAGCTTAGCTGCAGGTGTCCACTCAGCTCGAGGAGCAGGAGGCGGCCTGAATGCAGGCGCACCCCTTTTCTCTGACGCCGTATTGATGGCACCAGCCCCACGCTCCTTGTTGGGTCGTCCCCACACGCATTCGATGTGCGGCACCGAGCATCGCACGCCTGCTTTGGGACATGCTCAGGGTGTTTTGTAAGATGGGAACAATCACATCTGCCTCACAGTGTTTTCGTGAGAATCAAAGCCCGTAACCTCAGTCCACTCCCTGGCACATGGTGATCTCTCACGTAACAGTAGGTGCTATCACCCCTTAATAGCCTCATCTTATTAGCAACTTTTATGTATTTCTTCATCAAACATTCATTACACATAATTGATGTTTCCTAAAATTCATTGAAATGAAATTCTACCAGCCTTTGGTCTTAATTCAGCCTTAGGTCCTGCCCCAAAGAATGTATTCTGCATCTACAATCCAGTACTTTATACAATTAAATGGGCTCCTTCTCAAAAGCAAAAGGCAGGCAATTAAAATTAAAAGCTGCTAATGGCCATCAGAAGGCACACTGGCAAGAACTGATACATTCTCGTGAAAGGCTTACGCGTATTTAATAATTCAGGACACTTATTATGTACACTAGGTACAGCTATTCACTAATGTCTGTTAGGCACAAACCTGCACAATGGAAAGATCCAAGCAAGGTGACGGGACGAGCCTGACAAAGGCTCACCGCGATGGCCGCACTCCTGCTGGTGCCGAGCATCGAGGCGCTCACCCACACGCAGAAATGTGTTCGTGGGCCTCGCCACCATGTTTCAGCACCGTCGTTACGAACATAGGCCAGTGGTCTGGCTGTACGTAAAACTAAAATATATTTCCTCGCAATAATAGCAAAACGTCATAATGTTAGCTCTCCCAGAGCAAAACATCACGAATTGTGTCATCGATATTTACCAAGAACGGAAAGGAAGTTAACTGTTCCCGTCCCGTGTAGGTGCAGAAAGCTTAGCTCAAATCCCACAGGAAGCTAAACTCGGGCATATCTTCAGCGACGGGTCATAGGAAACAGTTCTGCATGAAACAGTCTTCATTCGCCCTTTTAAGGAAACCTCAACTTCCTGGGACATTAACTCGTTGGTTGTCATTAAAACACGCCCACCAAATCTCATCGAGGGAGGGGACTATTTCAGAGCTTCACAGACCAAGAGGCACGAGAAGCGAGAAGCGCCTGGAGGTAAAACACTGCTGAGCCCCCGCGGGCTGCGCTTCTGGTTCGGAGGGTCTGGGGGTTTGCATTTCTGACATGTTGCCGAGTACAGCTGCTGCTGCTGCTGGCCAGGGGACCCCACCTTGGGGACACAGCTCTGCGCAGTCAAGAACGTGCAAGGATCAGGCACCGACTACCTTCAAGGCCTTCTGCTTGGATGCATGCTTGGTGCGGCACAGAGGAGCACTCAGCGTGAAAAGTGCATAGCCTACCCTCTGCGCACCTAACGTCTGCCCAGCAATCGTGTCATTTGATCCTTCTCACGGCTCAGTGAACTAGGAAGCACTTCCCCCATTTTGCATATGAGAAGACCAAGGCCCAGAGAGGCGGAGATAATTGTCTAACGAAACACAGCTGACAGGTAGCAGAGCCAGACTCCCACCCAGAGCAAGTCCAAGTCCTGGGTGGCTACTTCTCAGGACAGCAGCTCTGTCCTCGGGCCACCAACAGCTTCGCACAGGAGGCACACAGCCCTTCTGAGAACCATCAGGCGGGATCACACGGAGGTCACGTCCTCGAGGTTAACAGGGACAAACACCCCTGAGGTCGAAGGCAGTGCCTTGCCTGATATGAATGAGAGTCATTGCCTAAGGCGTCCAGCAGTTTCTCTCTCTCCGTGTGTCTCTCCGACCAGACATGAAATTAGACCTCATTCTTTAAGATCTGCACACGCGAGCACTTCTCCTACCTCATTTTCTCAGACGGCGCCAACACTTCAGGCCTACGCAAGTTCCCTCCGTCCATCCGTGAGGACCAGCTCCCCTAGTTTTGACAGGAAAGAAAACAACTGAGCAGTGAAAGGTGACGACAGCGCCTACACACAGAGTCCCTGACGCCCCCGCTGACCTTCCCCAGTGACCGCCGAGCTGGGAGAGGAAGCCTGATTGTCTGAGATTGGCAGGGAGCAAGGGGGCTTCTCGGAAAACATCCTGATCCTTATTTTTGTCTGGAGCTGTGAGTAGGATTTAGGAAACCAACCCTTCAAAGAGCATCAGACAAGTTCCCCATCAGCCGCAGACAATTGATTCTCAACCTCGAGATTTTCCACAAAATGGGAAGTCTAGACAATACACAGAAGAAAAAAAATACAGAGCCAATAAACATGAAAAGATGCTCTACTGGACTGGTGGCCAAGGAAATGTGAATTAAAATGAGATTTTTCAGAATCCCCTGTCTGCCACACTGACTACATTCTTAGCTGAAATGGGAAAGAGGCTTGGAGTCCGCACCAGATCTCAAATCCACCTCGTCTTTACTTTCCAGCGCTGGGGACTCAATTCGAGAACGTCCCCCCTCAGTGACTCCAGACAGCCTTGCTCAATTCTTAGCACTTCACTGTGCAAATCACGTCTCTCAAGCCTGGCTCCACCTAACTGTGTGCTCCTTGCCAGTGGGGACGATGGCCCATCTCTCTACCCCAGCAGTGCCTGGACACACATACGTCCAATAAGACTGATGAGTTAATTAATAAACTGAAATAGCCTTGCCCTGGGACAGCTCACACACAGTGTGAGATAGCCATCTCCCCACAGCATGCCCTGAGGACACGACCCGCCCCCAATTCTTGTCTTACAGTGTTAATGTTACTATGCTAAGTGGTAGGGGTCTGGTGTAATACTTTGTAGAAAAGGAAGACGTTCTAAGCATATGTAGGAATGCTGTTGACATATCACTCGTTTCTATTTGGCGAAAATGATGGCCGAGTGCCTTCGTGAAACTGGTTTGCTATGCAGTCTGGTAATATGTCCAGACGACCAGCAGATCATCGATCTCGGTTAAGAAAATGATTTCTAATAACAGGCTTGACACTTTACACTAGACAAATAAGTTCCAGAGAGCTGCTGTACAGATTTATGTCAGAGGCAATGAATGATATTGCATAGGGCACTTAAAAATCTGCTAAGAGGGTAAATCTCATGTTAAGTGTTCTCACTGCAAAATTGAAAAAGTTGTTAAAATTATTCCTGAGCCTCTTGAACTTCTTTTCAGGCATTGAGGTGCGTGGCCGGCAGAGTGGACGCGGCAGGCAGAAGGGGTGCTAGGAGCTCCCTCGGAGGCCGGGCCGATCCCTTATTTGCCTTCGAGCGGCAACTGTGCAGGCGAAGGAGGCGACACCCAGAGACAGTCAGCCGCGAGCGCCGACTGACAGGGCGGCGAGTGAGGGAAACGCCGGGCTCAGGGATGACGCCCAGGTTTCAGCCGCTGCCAGCGAGGGGACAGAGGGGTGCGGGGAGGCCCGCGCGGGCGGGCTGAAGACACTGGATTCCGGGGGAGGCAGCGTGGCCGGAGCTGTCCGTGGGATGGCCAAGTGGACCGGGCGCCATCGGGTCCGGAGCGCAAGCGGCACTGTACGCTCGAGACGCGTACTGAGCGCAGGGTGCAGGACACGGCCTTGATGTGGTTATTTGCTCTTCTCTGCACAAGTTCTTCCGCCCATTTACTACAGCGGCTCCCTCAGCAGGACGGTTGGCAGTTTGTTTGATTGTTTGTTTGTTTGCTGTGGGAGAGTAGCCGTAATATAAACTTGCGTTCTAACCACCGTCGGTGGCATTAGGCATCTGCACATTGCTTTGCAACCGTCACCGCCGTCCGTCCATCTTTCCAAAAACATCACTATCTTGTAAGTGATTTCACTAATTTGGGCTTTTTTACATTGCAGAGGTGTTTGAAGTTCTGGCACTAAGTGGCTTTATCACTGAGTCTGAGGTCACTGAATAGCACAACAAATATACACTTTTTCTAAGTCATTTTAGGACAGAGAACCTGATGATTACGCTACTGTAAATCGCTGTGACGATAGCTTACGCTACCTTCAGCTTAATCATCAAGGGTCCAGGAAGCTTCTCTGTACTAGCAGGAGCCCGGGCCTTCCCACTGGGCCGAGGGCAGAAGACGGGCAGCTGCTGGTCACGAGCCCGGGGCCCCTTCCTGCTGCAGCTGGAATGGGTTCCCTTGTCCTCCTTCCCGTGTGTCCGTTTCCTGGGACAGCCAGCCTACGGGACCTCGTAGACTGACTGCAGGTGCAACAATAAGGTTTGATCTTAACCCACCCGTGTGTCTTTATTATCTAGCTGGGGAGAGCCACTATTTATGTGCTGAAATTTTTAAAAGAACAGAACGGGAATGAAAGCTTCTGAAGAAGGGAAAGGGAATGAAAGCTTTTGCCCAGGGAAGTCAAAAAGGCAAAACCTGTCTTCTCTAAAATGGTATTTTAATTCTCTTATCCCCTGGGGGGGGGGGGAAGGCTACCTACTCGGCCACGAACATTTCCATCGATCTATTGTTAAATAAGTCATCACTGGATAAACTAGATAAATTCTCAGTTGCCAAAATCTTCTGCCAAAATCTCGGCTGCTTAAAAATCTCCCAGAACCATTACCAGACTTTGGCTCTCTCGGCCTCTTTCAGTCTTCGGAGGTGACCGTACGATCCAATTCAGGCCAGTGAAACGCCGCGGAGGCTTCCGGAACACTCTTTGCTTTCCGGCAGAAGCAGTAGCTAGCAGCGAGCTCGTGCACCGCCCCCCTTTTTCCCTGCCGTGAGCGTCGATGTGAGGCCTCCCGTTGCGGCAGCCACTGTGCAACCATGAAACGAGCTAAGAAACCCCAACAAGAGCGGGGAAGCGGGAAGCTGGGAGAGCTCGGAGCCTGCACAGTGTCACGGAGCTTGTCTTGTTAAACGAACAGGAAAGGTCATTAGGGTTTAATCCCCCTTTTCAAAAAAAAAAATCAGCTGTACTAAAATAATAAGGGCTGTGCCTTTGCTGGAATAAAGAGTCATGTCGTAAATAAATTACAGATAGATAATTTTTATCACACTTGGATGATGGTGAGAAAATCTATCAACAGTGCTCATGCTTGTCTCTTGCAGCTACTCTGAAAACTAAAGGATTGTTCTATAGATCAGTTTATTTCTGTGCTTGGGAGAGTTGACTTCTAAAACATCAAAGACCCGAAGAGACACCAGCACAATCCCTCGTCGCCTCCGTGGGCCTACCCCGGGCAGCGAAACCAGAACCGGTCACTCTCCTCTGCGGGCCGGTCTCCCAGTCCAGCCTCGGACGTGGCACTCACCAGACCTGCCCCGTCACTGCCATTTCCCGAGGGCTGACCTCCTGTACATCCCTTCAGATCACCTCTCGCTTCATTCGCTCGTTACAGTAAATAACTCCACGAAGTAGCCATTGTCATCCCAGACTTCACACACGGAAAACGACAGACCAGACTCCACGTGGTGACGCACCCAGTGGCACCCTCGCGGCCCCAATGCCGCCATGATAACGCGGCCCTCAAATGTCTTGACGCGGTAAACGAGGCCCTCCATGATCCGACTCCAAACCTCTCTGCAATCACATTCCCCAGGACGTCCCTCCAGCCACTTCGCCGGTCCGTCCCCCGGCCCGCCTCTCCATCCTGCCTGTCCATCCCCCGCCCTCCCAGCGGAGACCCCCACCCATCTCCCAGGGCCCCTGAAGCAGCACCCCCTCCGTGCAGCCTCTGCATCCGCCATTCCGAGTTAATAGCTCCTTCTACGTGCAGAACACTTTACTCCTTCCTATGAGCTCTTACATCCTCCTCCTTTGTTCCACGTTGTTATTTAGGACCTTTTCCCTTCAGTAGGTCATAAACTCTGTAAGAGACCATCTCAGGCACCATTATATCCAGATAAAGTTTGTTCATTTGTTTTCAAGTAGTAAGTGCTCAAAATGCAACTGTTGAATTGCTTCAAACCCACAGTTCTTCAGTTCCAGGAAACCTTTGAAAGCTCTTATTTCCTTAAGAATTTTCATAGTTTTAGTGCTTTTTCTTACCTTGTCTGTGGGAAGAGCGTTGCTTCGAGGAGTCCTGTGGGCCAGATGTCCCGCTTGGCTGCTGCATCCCGCGGCCGTGACTCTTTCTTTGCCTGGTCGTGGTCTTGCGCCCTGTGCTCTCATCCCAGCCCTGCAAGCAGATAAGTCAAACCGTCAGGGCCTCTGGAGCGTGAGCACAGCAGTCAAGGCCTGGTGGCGGGCCCTCTGCCAGCAGCCGGCATCAGCGCCACGAGCCTGAGGCTCAGCAGGGGCCTCCCCGCGGTGGCCGGGACCACCGGCGAAAGTCACACAGGCAGAAGTTCTCAGCTTCAGTTTCCTGACAAGTGGTTTGCTGTGGGCCCCAGGAGAGGCAAGCCAAGCCCCTCGGGCCTCCCCAGACGCCAGGGAGAAGGGACCCAGAGATCCCAGGAAGGTGGTGCCTGGTGGCCCGCTCCGAGCCCCACGAGCTCCCCTGAGGATGAGCTGGAACAAGGGAGGTCAAGGACGCCACGCTGATGCACACTTTCCTGAACACGCTGATGTGCCTGGTGACAACGAACTTCCCTAGGAAAGGAGGCTATGCCGTAGGGGCCCAGGAAACACCAGAGTTCACACCTGTCCTCAAACAGCTTTGCACGCCTGGCAAAGGACACAGACAACACACGGCCCCCGGGTTTTCTGGCCCTGAAGCACGGGAGGCACTGCCTTTCATCTGCTGTTGAAAAAGGTGGATGCGGCAAAAGCAAAAAGCAGATCGAGAAGCCTAGACCCAACAACCAACCAACTCCCAGACGACACACGCAATGGACTGTCTCGAGCATCGGCTTCTATAGCTTATATCAAGGTGTTTCTAATTCCCAAGTACAGACTACGCCTGCGTGCTGGGAGCCCCAGCCGCACGAGGGAGAAGCTGCACTCAGCGGCAGGTTCGCGGGGCGGCCGCAGAGGGAGGAAGTGTCGCCTGTTCCAGCAGCTCATCCTCCTCCCGAGGCGCCTGCGAGCTTCGTGCAGGCTCTGACCAAAGGCCCGGCAGGAGCTCGCGTGGCTTGGCACCCGCGAGGACTGCGGAGATCCTCAGGGAGAGAGGAGGTCGGGGGAGGCAGCGGGGAACAGCGCACAGGAAAGGCCCGGGTTCTCCCTCCCCCAGCCTGCAGGAGGCTGGCGCAACACGAATTTGCAGAGTCTTGAAAAGGAAGGGAAAAGCGGGAGGAGGGTGGAGGGAGGGAAAGGCATGTGAGCCCGATCCACGGAGGAGTGCTGATAATGTAAGAAACTCGTAGCCTCAGAGCTCAAACGGGAGAAACCGAATTGGACTGTGAAGGAAGAACAAACACTTAGGCAAACTTCTCTTTTTTTCTCCTCCCAAAATTTTCATCGTGGTTTTCAAGAAATTGTGTAAGTTTTATAGAGGTTTCTGTAAGGGTAAATACAAATATTAAAAAAAAAATAGAATTTTCTCAGGTGCAAGATAGGAAAAAGACCTTTCCTGACTTCTTTTCTTAGAGTATTTCCTTGAGAAAACTCGTAATTATATCTTTTCTCTGTCCCTCTGAGATGTACGTAAACCTTTTTTAAAAGCAAGCCTCTTACTACTTTTACAGCACAGCGTCATCTTTTTTATTTATCATATCAGGTGTACGGCATAATTGGCATCTGTATCCACTACGAAGCAATCACCACAAGCCCAGTTACCACCCATCGCCAAAAGTATATGAAGAACTCATACAACTCAACAAAATGAGCAGCCTCATTTAAAAATGGGCAGAGGATCTGAAACACCTCCTTCGAAGCTTAAACTAAGATGCATGTGGTTCAAATGTGATGAAAAACTCGTTTTATAAAAATGTTTTAAATGTTTTACCCCGACCTCATAGCACATTTAAAAGGTAACAGAATGAATCACAGACCTGAGTGTAAGAGCTAAGGCTATAACATTTTTAGAAGAAAACATGGGAATAAACTTTGATGAACTGGGCTTAGGCGATAGTTTCTTAAATACAACACCAAAGGCCCAAACAACAAAAGAAAAGCTAAATGACTTAGACTTCCATCAAAATTAATAACTTTTATGCTTCAAGGACACCATTAAGTCAAAATAAAAAAAATACATGGAACGGGAGAGAATCTTTGCAAATCATACATCTGATAACTTCTATCTAGAATAAAGAAGTCTTACAACTCAATGAAAAAAGGACAAATAACCCAGTTTAAAAATGGGCAACAGATTTGAAAACACACTGCTCCAGAGAAAATGCACCAGTGACCAACAAGCACATGAAAAGATGCCTAACGTCGTCAGCCTCTAGGAAAATGCACACTTCACACCTATTCCTACAGGGCCCTAATTAAAAATAGTAATAATAATAATAATGTGTTGACAAGGACGTGGAGATTTAGAACCCTCATTGTTGCTGAGGGAAACATAAAATGGTGTAGCCACTGTGGAAAAGTTAAACTTAGACCTCCCTGTGACCCAGCAATTCCACCCCTAGGTATCTACCCATAAGAATTGAAAGCAGGAACTCAGACAGATATCCGGACCCCAGTTATTCACAGCACCATTATTCATAATAGGTAGAAGGTAGAAAGGATGTAAGTGTCCACCATTCACAGATGAACAAAATGTGGTGTACACATACAGTGGAATTCCATTCAGCCAGGGAAAGGAATGGGATTTTGATAAATGCTACAAATGGATGAACCTTAAAATCATTATGCTTAGTGAAATAAGCTAGACACAGAAGGACAAACATTGTATGACCCCATTTCAATGACCAGGCAATTCACAGAGATAGAAAGTGGAATCGGGGTTACCGTGGGTTGGGGGGTGGGTAGGAAGGGAGAGTTATTTTTTCATGGGTATAGCATTTAAATTGGGGATGCTAAAAAAAAGTTGAGTACAGATCGTAGTGATAGGTATACAACGCTACAGATGTATTTAATGCCACCGGATTGTACACTTACAAATTGTTAGAATGATAAATGTTATATTTTACTCCAAAAATAAAAAAAGAGTGAAGTACTGATACATACTACATCATGGATGAATTTTTGAAAACACTATGCCAAGTAAAAGAAGCCAGTCATAAAAGACCACAGAGTGTGTGTTTCTATTTATATGAAATGGCCAGAATAGACAAATAGGAAAATCCACAGAATAGAAGGTTGGTGAGCGGTTGTGGGACTGTGGGGAGGGAGGGAACAAGGAGCGACTGTTAATAGGCACAGGGTGGTTTTTCGTGATGAAAATATTCTGAAACTAGGTAACAGTGATGGTTGCCGAACTCTGTGAATATACTAAAAACCCCTGAACTGTATGCTTTAAAAGGGTACATTTTATGGTGTGTAAATTATATATCAATTCCAGTTATTTTAAAATGTTTAAAATTTTTTTAATCTATGCAAATGGATTGCCAATTGAGAACTTAAATCTTTCCTCCTGAACCCTGAAAATTAAAAAAAAAAAAAATAGCCATTGATCCAAATGGGTCGAGGGAATTGACAAGTTCTGTGATCATTTAGAAAGTTATTGAGACCATTCATGAAATCCAGATTGACAGGATACCATTTTTACCTGTCGCGTTGGAGGAAGTCATAAAGCTCAATACCGTACACAGCGTCATCTGTCTAGTCCTCACAGGGCTCGCCTGGAAAGCAGTAAGTGCTCTCATATGTTGTTGGGTAGCAGGTGGATTAATGCCAACACACAGAAAAGCTATGTGACGATACGCAGTAAAATGTAAAACCCTTTTGACCCAGCCACTCCTCGTTTGTAGATTTACCCTGGAGTCATGGACTCAAATAATAGACACATTTGTATAAGGATATCGACACAGTGCTTGTTTATAATGGCCAAAATATTGGAAATATTTTCAATATCTACCCACAGAGGACATAAGCAAATGTGAAGTATATATGCAGTACTTTGGAGCAATATCCAAGATACGTCAAATTTCTAGAAGCAAAGTGTAGAATTTGTATAAAAGGAAGCAGCTAGTTGCCTACCTAATGTTCATTCTTCCTTTCATTCTTACTAACCGGACCCTGACTGTATTCTGGGCTGTGAAGTACCTGATGCAAAGGCCTTGTTTCCCAGCCTCGCTGGCCACCAGGGCCCGTGAGACACAGGTGGCACTTGCTGGGCAGGGCCTCTGAGCAAACCGTTTCTGTGAGGTCGACTCAGCCAGGGGGACACACCCTTTTGTCCATCTTTGTTTTGGCCTGGCACATGGGTGTGATGGCGGGAGCCCCAGTAACAGTTCGGAGAACAGAAAGCGACTCTGAGGATAGAAGCCATGCTATATGTGAAGCCGCAGAATGTCAACCAGGAAGCTGCCATTCGTCCGCCCTCCTCTGACTTATACACGACAGAGGACAAGAAATCCCCATCTCATTCAGCCACCTGTTTGGGGTGTCTATGACAAGCAGCAAAATCTCACCCTGAGACAATTTTATAACTGGAGATGACCGTTTGGTATACACAGGATATTGTGACGAACTACAGCCAGTGACTTGATGGTCCGCGAGGGAAACACCTGTTTACTGGATGTTCTCTTGCCTTGTCTGAATGTTTGCCGTGTCTCTGTGCACACGCCTAGGGTCTGTCCCCGCCTCTGCGGCTTTGGCTCTGCTGGCCCTGCCCCCTGCTGCTGGTGCTGCACTGTTCCCACCGCTCCTGATGGGGTCTGACTCCTCCAGCAGCTGCTAAGCGCTCAGGCAATGCAACCTGGTTCTCAGAGGCAGTAACACCTCCCGGGGTGACCTTCGCTGTGTGGGAAGCTGGGAGAGGGGTGAGGGCCAACAAGCAAACGTCTCCCTCACTCACCCGAGGAACAGTGTTTCTGCACCTCGCATCCGGAGCTGCCCCGTGGAGCTAAGAAACCGGCTGGAGCCACTCATGAAGGTGCAGCCACCTTCTGAGTGCACAGGAAGCGGCGTGCCACCCTGCCATCGCTTCCTGTCCTCCCTGCCTACCCCCTCAGGCTGGCCACCTGGGCACCGTACCCCCAAACTGACCAAGCACTTAAGCTTTTCTCCAAGCTCTAGTCCCTGAGCTAAGGCATGTACATTTCTTTTTCAATTAAAGAGAGAGAGGAGGAAAAAACTAGCTAACTTTTTAGAAAACCAACAAGCAAAATGAATGAGGACATTGGACCCCAGCCAGTGGATTTGGGGCCTTTCTATTCCGTAAATACTTTTATTTCTGCAGTTAACCAAAAAACACATGTGAGCCCTTTTCCCTAAGACAGCCCAACATCTTTGTTTTGCCTCGTGTATCTTAGTAGACCTTTTACACAGTGTGGCAAGCAGTAAAGGCAAGTTCATAACCACACTACGAAAGGATCTGGATTTCTACTGAACGATCAAAACCCAAAGGGGACCGATCCCAAAACCAAGGACCGAGGAGAACACCTGCCCATGCTGCCCTCATCTGACTTTGTCTGGACCTTCGAGACGTCACAGCCCCATCGGCGGGAATCCGATCTCGCAGACCGCAGGGTCAACGTGACAGACTCCAAGGCCGCGCACCGGCTTCCACGTCAACACAGACTCGAAAGTGCACCGGCAGCCTTGGCTTCGGAGCCAGACGATCGGAGTTAGGACCTCCCGACCGCACGCGTCAGGCGTTCGTCTGCTCTGAGGCAGCTGCAAAGTCCTCGGCCTCTGCTTCGGCAACAGGGAGCCAGTTCTGAGACCACAGGACGAGCCGCCGAACACACGCGGTGCTCACAGGCCCTGGCGGGCGACGGGGCCCCCTCCCTCTCGCTCCAAGACGCCGACCTAGCTGTTGGGCTGTCAGAGGCGCCCCTTCTCATCCAGTCAGCCCAGGTCAGGCAGGACACGTTACATCCGGAAACTGAGAAATTCATTTGCACAAGCTCTCATGTTGTGCCCGCACAAGCGACTGTCACCCTCCCCACGTCCTCTCTGTCCCTGAGCATCCTTCCATGCCACGCGAGGAGATGGCGGCACACTGCGAGCATCCTCGCAGCTCTGCTGGGACCAGTTTGTGCGTCTAGGCACCAGCACGGTGTTTGTGAGGTTTTCAGCACGCCTGCCACGCAAACACGGCACGCAGACTCCAGAGCTGCCCGCCCCACGGACACCCCCTGTCCACCCAGGCGTGAGGTCACAATCGCTGCTTTCACAACAGACCGAGGACTCGCACGGCCGGGTTCATCGCAGCACCGTCCACAAGGGCCAAATCGCAGGAGCAACGCAACCCAAGGGTCCACGAACATCCCACCGGATGCACAAAATGTGGTCTAACCGCGCGATAGACTATGACTCAGCTCTAAGTTCTGACACGCGCTACGACACGGATGAACCTTGAGAACATTATGCCAAGTGAAATAAGCCAGACACAGGGCAACTGCTGTGTGGTTCCACTTAACTTGGGCTCCGAGAATAAGCAAATTCATAGAGACAGGAAGTAGAAGAAAGTCTCCCAGAGGCTGGACGCGGGGGAAGGGAAGGGGAGTCTTCGTTCAATGGGTGTGGAATTTCTATTAGAGATGAGGTAAATATTCTGGAAAGGAAGAGCAGTGATGGCTTCACGGCAACGTGGGTGTGCGTAATGTCACTGATAATACAATTACACACGGTTAAGACGATAGCTTATGCTGCGTATGTGACAATTAAGTCAAGATAAGAATGTCATTCTGTCAATAAAAGTAGTCCGCTTAAAAATAAGCTGTGTCTTTAACACGTTCATTAAATACCTGTTTTTGAAGCAGGTCTTTTGTGGGATGTAAAGCCTCGGGAATGGTCAGCGCCCACAGCCGTTGAGTAAACAAGAAATCGGTACGGGAAAGATCAAATAATAATACTTGACTATAACAAAGTTCAAAATAATTAACATTTGTAGTAGGTTTACTCCACTCTATTTCACCTAACCCTGATGCCATCTACATGTGCTCAGTAGTACATGGGACAGAGCGTAAGGCCAGTGCTGCCCAGCTGGGTCGCCTTGGGATCTCCTGAGGCTTCAACTTCCTGAGCCTCAGTTTCCTCACTTCTGAAGCAAAGGCGTCGGAACAGATGTCTTCAGCTGGAGCACCCTACGGGTTCGTTTTCTGCGGGTCTCCCGCATGCTGGCACCTTCGTGGTATTTCCTTAGATTTCACTGTTTCATTTAATTCTCTGTGGGGCCGCTGTCATCTGTGATTTACAGATGAGAAAACTGAACGCGGAGAGGCAGAGTCACTTGCGCCGTGTCCCAAGTACTATGTTGGCCCACGTACCACGCTACCCTGATGGGTGGAAGGAGAGGCTTCGAAAACCCCAATGAGGATGCGTGTTTCCGAAGCAGATTGTGAGCTGCAAATCCCGGGCTGGACGTGTGCACAGGCTGTCCACGTCCATAGCTAGGTATGGGGGTAGAATGACAGCCTGTCGGGGCACCTGCAGGGGCAGCCAAGTCGCAAGAGGCCATCTGTCACGCTAAAGGGTTTGGATTCGACCCTGAAGATGACAGGCAACCGTTTAATGCTTTTGCTTGTACACGAAAGGGATGTGATCCCTTTTAGAAAGTTCACACTGGAGGACCACGTAGCAAAGAGTGGGTACGGGCTGGGGAGGCCAATTAAACACGACAGCAGCCGAAGGGGGTGAGACGCGATTAGAGTTTGAATTCAGGGAGCACCAGGTAGGGCAAAATGTGCACAGGATATTTAGAAATTCTTGGCCTTGATGACAGGGAACACAGGAGAGAGAAAATAAAAATTGGCACGATGTCCCGTGCACGGCTGGGAAGACGACACCATCCTCTAAGACGGCGGAAGAAAGGCTGGAGGAGCAGAGAAGCTGATGAGCGAGTGAAACGGGCAGAGCTGAGATGCCAGCGGGACACCCGGGTGGAGAGGCCAATAGGCGGCGGGAAATAGGAATCAGGAGCCCAGAGGAGGACTGGGGACTCGTCACTATACGGGTGGCAGCTGGGGTGCTAGGTGTGGGTGAGCCAACCCGGTGTCACACAGCAGCGAGAAGAACAGGGCTAAGGCCAGCCGTGGCAAAGCACAGTGGTTCTGCAGGCGGGAAGTGTGCCAGGGACACAGGGGGGTGACCAGGGACGAGGACGAGGCACACTGAGGGCTCTGCTTACGTGCCCAGCCCTGCACCAGGAGTCTCACACGTGTCCTCTCACCTCACCCTCCAGGAAAGACCCCAGGAGCGAGGAGGTAGCTGTATCCTGATGTAACTCAAGTGGAAACTGTGGCCCAGTGAAGTGAAATAACTCGCCCAGGAGCACAGAGCTATTAAGTGGTGAAATGGGGTTAGAGCCAAAACCTAGCTGGCTCCAAAGGCCACAATACTCTGTTCATAGCAAAAATCGCTTCGGAAAGTCAAACAGGGCTGAAAAGGGCTGGATGAATGGAAGGAGTCATCGTTCAGCCGAAGGGGAGGCTTCATCGCTGTGAGTCGCCGAAGAAGACGAGGTGAACACATAAAAACAGACAGTAAAGGTACAGTTTGTTTTTTTTAAAGGAAACTGCCCTCATATTCCATAAACATTCCAAAAGTTTTCGGCTCTCCCTCTCGTGTGCCACGCACCATTCTAGGCACTGGGGACCCCAAGTTGCTGCCCTCGAGGCTCTTGCATTTGGGTGATGGGAGAGAGATGCTCAGATGATCCTCTCGAAGATACGACACATGTCAACATGAGAAGAGCTAGGAAAAGCAAGCAGCCAGCGGGTAGAGAGAGGGGGTGGGGGGGGGTCTCAGGTAAGACATTTGAGCTGAGGCTTGAATGGAACATGCAAAACAGCAAGGCTTGCAAACAGCCCGGGGCACGAGGAGCAGCGGATACAAACACCCAGGGCAGGAGGATGCCTGTCCCACTCCAGGGTCAGCAAAGAAGCCCGCGCGGCGGCCGTGAAGCAAGCAGTGGGGGGAACGAGCCGAGGGTGACCTGCCCGGGCAGCACTCACAAGGCTCCTCCAAGCCACCATGTGGATGTGGGGGACACATCAGACTGTGCTCCCAGGGGCTAGCAAGGGTCAACAGGCCTCTCTCAACTACGTCTTGAACTGAGCATCTGATATTTTTTCGCCCCCATGATGGGATCAGTGTCCTTATAAGAAGAGGAAGAGACCCCAGAGCTTGATCGCTCACTCGTTCTGCCATGCGAGGACACAGAAGAAGATGGCCATCTGCAAGCCAAGAAGAGATGTCTCACCAGGAAGCAAATCTGCTTGCCCCTTGATCCGGCACTTCCAGAACTGTGGAAATGAACATCTATCGCTTAATATCGATGGTTTTCTGTTAAAGCAGCCCAAACGGACTAAGGAATCGGCATTTGTTTTCTTATCTTTCTGCTCTGCTAGACCATGAAGCTCTTGAGACAGGAAATATAACGTTTTTCTGCCTGGCATCCTTGCTTGTCTAGAACAACCCACAGGGCCCGGAAAGGTGGAGTCGGTGAGCTGACTGGGTGGCCGTGTGGTCGCACACAGGAATGGACAGCCCCACAGGGAGCACCTTCCTCTGAGCGTGTGGTTCTCGTGATAGGAATTTCAGGAATGGGGCCGATGAGAATCCCGGCCCCTCTGCATCCCGGAAGGGCAGCTGCTCTCTGGCTCCGCCTGGCTGCGCCCTAAAAACACTGGTTCTTTTTATTCCTCTCCTCGCTCCCTCTTAATTAAGCCTTAAATTGAGCCCCTGGTTTATGCCTCACCCAAATCTGTGGGCTCGAGAAGGCTCCATGCAAGGGGTTGTGTCATCAACCACTTTTCTATGCTGGGCTTCATTCTTGCCACACCTAATTTGCAGTTTTTGAAAAAAAAAAAAATCACCACATGCACAGAGCTTCAAGGCTGCGATGATGTGATTTCTGTGTCTACACGCTTCAAATCACCTAGGCCGCACGTAGCTGCGAAATTCAATGACGCGCGAAGCCTCGTTTCCTCCAGTCGCTTAAATTTAGATGGGCTCCACTTGGTTACAAGTTTTGTTTTCTCTCGTCTTCCACAGTTTTTCCTCCCCGAGAGAAACAGTCACTCACTTTTTTAAAGCTGCCTTGTACAGTCATGCCGGAAAGCGAGATGAATCATCAAGTTTCCACAGCAGCCATACGGAACCCGAGCCAGGCAACTGGACACTTGTGTGCAGAGGACTCGTAACACCCATGTCACCCAGACGGAGCTCACTTATTTTCCACAGCATTTTAAAACTGGGGCCTGGCACCACGACTCGCCCTATTTATAGTTAAACATGCAACATAATATTTAGTCCAGGCTCCAATGGAAGTGCTTCTTATAAATGTCAGTGGATTATTTACTATGGTAAACTAATTAGTTACATAAATGCTTCCCTCTTCGTGTGTGTGAGGAGGAGACTGCTAATGCTTCTTGGATTAACCCAGAATTATTGTCGTTTGAAGTTCTTTCACACTGAAGATCGTTTTTACGAGACCGCCCAACTCTGCGTGCACGGCACGTCTGTTGCTTAGATAAATGCGAAGCTTTTGCGTCTTAACTCACGGGGTGAAATACAACGGAATAGGAAGGCCATACGTCCTGAACTGGAGAGAATCAGTACAATCTGAACATGGGGGGAAAGTCAACGTTCCACAACTCCGTGATGATGTTCTTCACGGGCAGTTTTAATTCTCACCACTTTTATGATGATTAGAGCCGATATGCAAAATGGTTATCAACGAAAGAAGCATGAAAGTCGATGATCCCAAAGGAATTGTGACAGTGGTCAGAGGCAGTTTTCTTCCTGGACGGCTCAGGAATTCAGACCCATGGCGAGCATCAATAAGACCAATCGAGCATCAATAAGACCAATCGAGCATCAATAAGACCAATCGAGCATCAATAAGACCAATGGAGCATCAATAGCCAATGAGCTCTGTGTTCAGAGAACTGTCACAGGCAGGTGTGTTTCATCCTGGGGGGGTGGGAGGACATATTTTTCCCAGTCCTGATCACAAAGAGATTATTAATATGAACAAATGCTAATGGAGCTAAAAATAGTGAGACAAATCTGCTTCAAAAAATACAGAGCAATGTGTGGGTTTTTAATACTTTTCACCCCATGCCTCGATTTTCCATAACAAGATTTTAAGTGTGTGTGTGGGGGGGGTGCTTTCCTGACCAAGGAAGTCATGCAGAATTAAATCCTACCTGTGAACAGTACTCTATGACGCTCTGAAATACTCAGAACCAACGTGCGTCTACGTAAAAATCACAGCAACGGGGATGGTTTTCTCGGCGCCAGGAACGCCGCTAAGCACATCGCATGCATCGTTATTTGATCCTCGCATCAGCCCCAGGGGGTAAATACTGATATTCTCTCCGCGTTAAAGGGGCTCGGGCACCGGAATGTGGAAGGGCTCACGCGCCCGCGGCGGAGCGGTGAAGCCGGGCGACGGTGTAGGGACGTTCTCAGACTGCACGTCAGGGACCGTGGCGTGAGGGGTCTGCGAAGCCACAACCGCTTCGTAGTGATGAGCTATCATGTGCCTTTTCAGTCTCGTCCTCTCACGGGTATACGCTGACGTTTCCCGGGTGCTACGTGACATGTGACGTGGCAACAGGTGAGACGCAGAAGCAGATACGCGAGTCCAGCGGGCTGCCAGACGTGCAAAAGTGCGACAGTGCCACTCTGCTCGCCAGATTGCTTTTGTCTGGAAAAAGACGCCTGTTTTCATAAAACTTATGTGAAGATGTAACGGATGCGTGATGCTTATTTTAAATGCATAACTAAGTAAATGTGTTTAAATTGTCTTAGATTTCATTGGTAATGTAGTAAAATAAAGATCTATAAATGTAACCCACGTGAGCCAAAGCTCTTTGGGGTCCTTAGTAATTTTTAAGAGCGTAAAAGAGTCTTGAGATCAAAAGGCTCGTGAATGGCTGAAGGACGTTCTTTCATGTCCTACAAAATGAGCATCGACACAGCACAGACATCGATGGCTAAAGAGGCTGAGATACCATAGCAGGATCTAAGTGCTGTCACAGTCGTGGTGAGAAAAAAAAGCCTCCGTCCAAGACCCAAAACTATCCAACACCTGCATATCGTGAGATCTGACTTTGGAGCCAAGATTTCACATTTTAATCCGAAAGTGTCTCGGCTTTTCAGAGAACCACTGCCTGTGGATCCTTTGCCTTAATGGCTGTCGTGTAGCCACAGGCTCGACTTGTCGCTTTACACAGATCTCAGATGGCCTGGCCTTCCCCCTCCTCCACCACGCTCTGCCCCTTGCCAGGCCTTATTTCCCTTTATAACCGTTACCACATCTAACAGACGTTTGGTTTTTTTTTCCTGTGCCCTCCACCAGCACATGAAGCGTAAGCTGTATGAAGGCAGGAATGTTTATCTTTTTGTTTTCACTATTGCATCCCCAGTATTCACGCCAGTAGTACAGCAGGTACCTGACAAATAAGGATCAAAGAAATGTTTTATGTAAAAAAAAAAAAGTGCAATGGAAGAGCAAGGACAAAAATAAAAGCGGTATTTAAGCATAAATTATCTAAACAAATCGCCAACCCCGAGCGAAGGCTGAGTGCATAGCCGTAGAGACAGCGCGGTGCGTTCACCGCAGTACTTCCTCTTCCGGGCCCCCGCTGCCGGCTTCCCCGGCAGCGGGAGCCCGAGTTCTGGGCAGTGCTTCTCAAACTCAAACGTCCGTGCGAAGCACCTGGCAGCCTTGCAAAAATGATACGAATTCAGTAGGCCTGGAGCCTATGATTGAACTCTTCTCCAACGAGGTGATGCTTCTAGTCTACAGACCACACTTTGAAGATATTTCCACACCTTGCCCATAAAACATGTGCCATGTAGACACAATAACACCCCCGTGGGGACGAGCACACCTAATGAAATCCTGGTTCTCTGGTAAAGGAGCAGGGCTCCTTGGAGAAATGGCTGATGCCAGGAATGGTGTAGAACATATAAGCCTGGAGGACCTTGTACCAGAAGGAAGGACATGCTTACTTATGTCAGAGGGACATGGGACAGAGAGACATGGGAGCCACTGACGGTCCCAATGGCCAAAGCTAGAACAATGCGACCATGAAATAAATGAAGTATCGGATTACAACCCAAAGTGTAAAATACAGATTCAAGAGTTCATACGTACATAAACAAATTATGAAATAAATTAATAAACGGAGAGAAGAGCCAAGCCTCCCTCCATACGAATTCCAAATAATTTATGTAGACCTTCCACCCTCGGGGAAGAGCATAACACCCCACTCCTTAGGCGTGGGCTGCACACAGCGACTCTTTCCAAAGACAATAGCCTGGAAAGGGTCAAAAAGAGCAACGGAGACCCCTGGCAAATGCTACGTCAGCTAAGTGGTCACAGTCAACATCGACAATGACATACCTTTGATATGACATACCCTTGATGTGATGATGGAAATGGCCCTTTACCTCTTCCGAAACACATAAACACAGTCTAACTAATCACAGAAAAACACCAACTTTTGGTAGAAGGGCTTCCTATAAAATACCTGACCAGTGCTCCTCAAAACTATTGGGGTCATCAAAACTAAAGTCTGAGAAGTTGTTCAGCCAGGAGGAGCCTGAGGAGACATGACAACTAAACGGAATGTGGGAATCCCGAATGGGATCCTGGAATAAATTTTTTTTTTAAAAAAAAAAAAAAAAGACATTAGGTAAACATGAAGCCTATCTGGGAAAGTATAGACTTAGCTAATGATGACGTATCAGTGCTGATTCATTAACCATAACAAATGCACCCCACTAACGTAAGATGTTGATAATCGGCGAACTGGGTGCAGGTTTGTGGGAACGCTGTACTATCCTCTCAATTTTCCTGTAAATCTAAAACTGTTCTAAAAAATAGTCTTTAAAAAAACATCTCGTGTGATCCCTGAGCCCTCCCTTTGTGTACAGAGACAGAGCCCAGGAAGGTCTCCTCCCGTTCTGTGCCCTGGGGACCTCCTGCCTCACCCTGGTGCCTGCCCTGTTCCCAGGGGGTCTGAGGATGGCTGATGCAGGTCTCACCTCTGTAAAACGGAGGCAGGCCACCCGACCTGCGCACATGTGAGATAAATATTAAATGTGTCAAGCCATGGAGACTCTCCAGGTTCAGAGTTGCTGCTTTGGCACAGAGCCCAACCTACTCCAGCAACACAACGATCTCTATCATCAGGTCAGCAAACTGCGACTCAACGGTCAAAGTCAACCTGCAGACGGCGCTGTATGGCCCTGCGGCTAAGAACGATCTGCACATTTTTAGTGGAGAGGAGGAGGGGGAGGGAGCATGCGGGGGAAGGGGGAACAGAGGCCACAGGTGGCCCGAAAAGCCTAAAATATTTTCTGCCTAGCCCTTTACAGAAAAATTTTGCCAATCTCTGATGTACATTGTATAGACGATCTGGTTAGAGAAAGACTGTATCCACACAAATGAGCTCTTTAAAAAAGTTCCAGTTCTCACACGGACCCTTCCCAAAGAGCCCTTCAGTCCACAGCTGAAGTGACTCGTTTCTGAAATGCATTTATGGGTCTTCATTCCTATGCTGTGGGCACTAGCCAAGAACAGGACCCCTAACTCGTGTAATCTTAGCCCACCGGACATCCCCAGCATTAGAGACTCAGGAACACCTTGAAATAGGAAACACATTATTAAGCATCCAAAAACACATCTATTAATTGAAGTACGTCTATTTAATTCTATTCATGTTGTAGTCAAAAGCTAGTTCATTTCTCTCATACTGTAGAAATGGGCCCTTTGAAAAGTGACACACCATTCTAATTTCAAAAGATGAAATTTCAATCCCCATAAGTGCAAAAAATGAGGCATTTTAGATAAATGTTAATTGTTTAACAAATTGTCCAGTTAAGCATTTGTTCAAAAACAGCATGAAATGAAGAGGAAAGCAACAATTTGACCATGTTTTTAGCAATTCTTCACTGTGGGGTACTTATTTGTGTGACGTAAACTCCCAGCAAATTAAAATCTAACTAAGCAAGGAAGAAACTCATACTCAATGTGGAAAATAAAAGAAGCTGCCTCACGAATCTGAGAGAATGTGAGAATTAGTGCCTACGTTTGATTCAGCAAATCATCGCTTCCAAATTGAGGCTGAGAATGCACCTTACGCTCTGCTAAGGGACTCTCCCTTTAGAAAGTGCGTATGGATTAAGAGATATATTAACATGCAAAGCAAAACAAAGCCGACGAGTTTACATATGGAAATGTGTGCGTGTGTTTATGTGTGCACACACACAGTCGAGGGCAAGCAGCCCATGTTTCAAAGCTGGGTTCATATGTGATTTGAGGAGGTTCAGCATACATTCACTCATAAAAAATAATAATAATAATATAATATTGAAAACGCTGGGAAGACTCTCAGCTGGTCCACAGAAGATAAATTTAGTATGGAGGGTAGAATCTCAGGCGTTGTGGTAGAAATTCTTAATTAATCAATGGCGCATCTCCGCTGAGACCCCGATGCTACGCTGAGCCAGGAGACGGCTGTGGCTCCCCGCGGCTGGTGCCTCCGCCTGCATCAGCCACAGCCCTGTCCTGGGCCCCACACGAAGCAGCAGCCTCTCAGACTCCCAAAGGGGACACGCGCAGAGGAAAATCCAGGCGGTGGGGCCCGCTCTTAGAAAACCGACAAGGAGCCTCTTTACCAAAAATCGTACGTTACCAACATAACACTAGGTGTGAAAGCTCAACACGTTGCAATGTTTTTAGAAAGCTGATAAATGCCACCAACACCAGATCTGACCCGGCCCTGTATTTTTTCACAAGGCTTTTAGCTATATACTCTTCTGTGACATATTTTCTATACAAAAATAACAAAAGAGATAATTCAGTATTTTCTCTAGCATGGCTGGTCAAGTCTTTTTTATTACTGAAAGTTTAGGAAAGTTATTTTCATTTCATTTTTAGAATTGGGTGAATTGAATAAAAGCTTATCAAGTTCCTTCCCCGTTTAAATGTGAGATCCGGGGGCATTTCGAGTCTCTTGCGCAGAGACTGATCTTACATCATCTTTGAAGTGATGGCACCGGATGACCAGTGTGCGGGACGCCTCGTGGACTGCGCATCCTGTCAGTCCACCTTCTTCTTCCAGCTCTTTCTGTTCATCATAACCCGGAAGCAGAACCACGAGTGTCACCTGCCTTCTGCCAGGGGCTCCTCTGCCCCTGCTGGGTCTCCTGCAGGAACCTGTTATACCCCTGCCTCACACCAAACCCAGGACGCGTGAGCGAGGAAGTGACAGCCTGCAGAGCAGCCCCCTTGACCACTGGGGCGGGGCTGGTAGAAAAATCCTCTCCGCCCGCATGAAGCGGACAACTCTCCACTAAGCGTGTCTTCACTCACTCACGACTTCTCCAGTTCTACCCTACAGGCATAGGAGTCTGATTAACCATATTTTGAGCAACTTCTCCAAAAAGAAAAAGGTGCCTGGTGCGTTCATAATTACGTATGTTGTATTTATTATCAAGGACATGCCTAATAGAAGAGACTCTCATTTTCATCCAAGCGTCTATGAAAGACCAGGTATGAGATGAGGAGTGACTCTATCAACGCTAGCACAGGCGCGAGTCTACAGGAGCTGGGCAGGGCCGCTGAGCACAGGACGTGGGGGCGTCACTCGTTCGTAGGGTCGCCAGGAGCCAGAGCCAACTCAACAGCACCTAACACACATCTATGAAAACCGAATCTTCTCCTAATTCTATGCATCTGACGATTGGAAGAGTTTTCCAGACACCAGCGTCTGGCTCCTCATCGAGCGGTGGCTCCCCTTCGAACCTAGATTTCTCCACACCCCACTCGCACCTACACAGGGGGGGGCCCCCCTTAAAACCAGGGTGCTGGTGTCAGCCTCACGGCACCAGGTGAGTCAGAGGAATGACCGTAGACCACAGAAATCTACCCGCGGAGCTGCACGAATCCCCGACTCAGCTTCCCCCAGCCAGATCCCAGATGTGCCCGCGGCCCCCCCAAAGCCACCTGAAATGAGGGAAGTGAGATCCTGAAGCCAGGGTGGGGGGTGGAGGGAGGGAAGACAACAGTCCTAACAAACTGCAGTCAAATTTCTTACTTTCGCAAATTTCCAACAACACGTGGCCATACAAGTCCATTCCCAGCCTCTCCCAGGGCCCAGGGGGCTTGGGGAGTAGGCGAGGGCATACGGACAAGGGCCCCTGAAGTTTAAGCTTTAATGCCTCGGGGCAGATGCCCCTCTGGGCACAG
This sequence comes from Eonycteris spelaea, assembly GCA_003508835.1. Lineage (NCBI taxonomy): Eukaryota > Metazoa > Chordata > Mammalia > Chiroptera > Pteropodidae > Eonycteris > Eonycteris spelaea. The sequence continues at coordinate 540,582 of PUFA01000150.1, forward strand.
GTTGCCTCCAGCATTGAACTCTGGGTAGCGTGACGAGAACTCAAGCCAAGCTGCCCAGGGACAGAATCCTAGTGCCACAGCTTGGCAGCCACAAATCTTACTCTGTGATCGTTTGGCTCACCTGAAGAACGGAGATCAGCGAGTGTCAGCCTTTGCACTGTCCTGAGGATTCAGTGATTGGCACCCTGAGTAGTCAGCAACTACCCTGTTGTCTCTCAAATGGTAGGGACACAGGGGCTTCCGTCCTGGATCCTGAGGGAAGCTCACTGCCATGCCCCCACCAGCTGTGAGGCAGTGCAGTGGTGAGAGCGGTCAGTCTGCACTGGACAGGCCTCCTCTTCAAGCCTGTCACCCCCAGTTGAAATCAAAGGCCCCTTTGCAATGACAACTCCATAAGCAATTCTCACCTTCAGAGAACAATCACTAAAGAGCTCCTCAAAGACCTATCTCAAGGTGTTGCAAAGCGGGGGCGGGGGCGTGAAGGGTGGTCCTCTGTGCCTTCCCAAGGGGGCACAGTTGGCAGGTCATACGTGATTAGCTCCCTCCAGGAAGCCTAGCTCTTGGAATTCCTTCTCTGCCTGCATACAAAAGACATTTAGCACATCCATTCCGTTTGATGTGAGCTGCTATAAAGCCCCAATTTTGTTCCTTTATCTACTAATCAAGCTAAAAATTGGAATGGTTCTCAGCTGCTGAAGCTAATGCACGGATTCCAGAATCTCTGGGAAGCCCAGGCTTATCGACAAATTCAGTCTGATTTAAAATTAGCTTCTTTCTCCTTGGTTGGGAAGCATCCCATCAGAATTCATTTCCGCATATATTCTCCAGGGTTTTGATACCAGAAATCCACAAAGTCCTAGAATGCTTTGTTTGGAAGCATTTCTTCCTGCTTAGCTGTGTCAGCCCCCCGGGTCATGCCGAGATCTGATGCTGGCTGCAGATGAGACATGGGTGGGTGAGGTTGAGGGGTAGAGGGTGGTGAATGGCTAAGGCCTGAGGAAAATTTGCTTCGCTTTGGGAGAAAGCTGTAGGGTCTTCTACAAGAGAATGTCGCCTTTCCCCATGACACAGGGCCCCGGGCTGCTCTGACTAGCCAGCAAGGCTCACCGGGGGCCTGGGAGTCCAGCTACCTCTGAGTCTCAGATCCTCCCCCACTTCCTTATGCTAATTCTCCTGTGATAGTGTTTTTCAATTTGGTTGGTTGTAAGCAAAAATTTTTTAAATAGAATGAAAATACAACACTTGGCTTATACTAAAAGCAAATATTTTGTAAGACCTTTGTTTAAGTTGTATCAAGATGGGAAGGTGTGTGCTGGATCCTGATATGAAATCTACTTCTTAAACAGGTTGTGGTAAAAAAAAAAAAAAAAATTGGTAGCTTTAGCTTTAACTAATGCTGTAGTTCAGCAACTTAAACCAAGGGTTGTCAGGATCCCGAGCATAATCCTAATGGAATTTTCGCTGTCCTACACATCTCTCGGAGGGCCTGTGGCCTGCTCCACAGTCATGATCCATCCTGGATCAGTTGAATTCAAGGGAGAAATAACACCCCGAATAACCCAAGCCGAAAATAAGCTTCCTGATTCAGTGTCAAGGCGGCCACACCTTACGAACGTTCCTCAATGGTCCCTGTATCTTCCTCTCTTTCCATTCAGATTCGAAATCCCAGGCAGGAGCCTCAGGTGGGCCGAGCATGATCTCAGGCCTGCTGGGGTCGTGAGAATTCCCATGGTTGGCGTGAGGTGACAGGAAGGCCCTGCCACACAGTGGCACAGCCCACAGCAGAGCCCCCAGAATAAAAACGGTCTGGATGTTGAGTGACCAAAAAAAAAAAAAAGGCGAAATGCCTGATGAACCTCGTGCCCCATGCTTTCGCACTGTGTGGCTATTGTCCCTCTGGATCACTAAGCTGTGAGCTACTCTCGCAAGTGTCTTGCTCTTCTTTGCATGCCCCATGCCACACCGCACGTCGTCAGGATGACAGCAGGCGACCAAGACAAGTGTCGGGTGTGGTTTGTTTTGAGTTGACTAAGAGGACTCGTAGAGCTCTCGAGAACCACAGGCCAGAGGGTCAAACTGAAGAACGGAAACACAAGCTCGAGAATAGTTCAATCTCCCTGGACCCGACGCCAGGAATCCACGAGGGACAGAAAGCCAGGTAGCTACAATGCATCCACCCCCGGCCGAGCCACACGGAGGAAAGGGGTCCAGAAGGAGCTGCCCCGAAATCACGCCCACCGAGCACATCTACAGCTAAGTTGGGATCAAAATCAACTTCAAATTCAACTTTATTTTTTTTTTCATCTTTCCTCGTGATTATTTTTTAAATAAAAATTCCCTCTGAATTATTGCATTTTCCCAACCGCACCTGAAGGGATCTAGGCTGGTGTGGCGACTGGGGTGTGGCTCCCTGAGACACAGGGCGAAGCTGGGGTGCTCCCTGGAGGTCCCAGGAAGAGCCCACAGCGCAGCGATGACCCAGGACACGTAACCGGGGGGATTCCTCCTCCCTTAGGATCACACCCCTAGGGGCGGGAGGAGGAGGAAGAGCAGGGGACAGAGGCCAACGAAGGGAAGCCAGTGAGAGGCGAAGGGAGTGTCTGTCAGAGGCGGAGTGACAGGACAGCCGCCTCCAGGAGAAGGACACACGCTCTCGGCTGAAGGCCCGGTCCCCGGCGGCGCTGAGGGAAACAGACAGAGTGCAGCACCGCGGAACTGCGGGGCTGGGCCAGCCACACCGGGTGCTCGGCTCCTCGAAATCAGGTGTCTGCACGCTCCTCGTGCGGTTGAACACTTATGGTCCCTTTCGCATATGCCAGATTCAGGCTCACTGCTGAGGAGACCCTGTCTTCTGTCTCGACGCCGCTCAGTGCTCCGTGTTGCGACGAGCGAGGTGATAGTCGCATGATTATTTCAGGGACGGTGATTCCGGAGGCCGAGAAGGCGGACCAGCCAGAGACACGGCAAACCCTAAGGGCTCCCAAGCTTAGCGCTCGGGCTGCGGCTTCGGCTGCCGCTTCCTGGCTTGTTGATTAAGACACACGAATGGTCGCGTGTTATAGATTTTATCACTCCTCCGTAAGTACCGGTCATTTTAAATTCAGAGGACCTTTCTCGTTTCAGTAATGAACTGGACGCTTCGGACGTTCTCGCTGGAGAGTTAGTACCTGTTGGCAGGTGGCCTTCGCATCCGCCCGCTGCGTGTCTCGCCCGGAAGCACGTAAATGCTCCAGGGTTAAGTTGCAATATGCAGGAGCGAGAGCCTGTCCATCCGGTCGCCGAAATACTTTCAGTATTTTATGACTCAGACTTTCAGCCAAATAAGACAATTCTGAATCTCTCCGGTGACCCACTATTTCTAATCCTTTAGGTTTTACACTTAATCTTTGCCAAAAGGCCGAGAAGCGATAATCCTTCAGGTTTTGTTAAAACAATTTTATTGAGTCCAAGAGAAGAGGCCCTAAGTAAGCTGGATGGGCCAGAGAGATCAGAGTATGGGTTAACAGCAGGGATGTTCTGACTTGTGGTATGATTTCTATTTATTGAGTTCATTCGAGAGGCTTAAAAACTTCTGGGAACTGGGTCCTGTCTTGAAGAGGAATGACTTAAATCGAAAGTATTCTTCTTTGTGAGTGTGAATTACCACCACTATTTCGCAGCTAGGGTCTCCTCGTGACTGTGTCATGTGCTCAGTATTGGTTTATTTTATCGACATTCCCCGCACCCATTTCAACCTGAAACTTACTTCTCTCCCAATTACAAATCCCCAAAGGGCAGAGCCTATAATGTAAACTTCTTTTTATTTTGCTAAAATATCTGGTCCAGTACCTTGCACCAAGTCTCCATAAACACCTGATCACTGACTGAGCCAGCAGAACCAGACAGCGTAGGGGCGTGACCAGGTCACGGGACAGGTGAGCAGAGCCGGGAGCCCAGCCCCCAGCGGCTTCCGGCACACTGGTCACAAATCAGCAGTCACACCAGAGAGGGCGACCCCAGCTCCCCACTCTAGGAGAATGACTTGGTCCTTGCTGTTTGGGGCTTGTCCCCCATCTCTCTTCATTCCCTCTGAGACCCGATGGCCGTTTACTACGTGTGCTATTCGCCCCCTCCCCCACCTCTTCAGTCTAACCGGGTAGCAAAGTAACCTGAAACACACAAGCACAACTGCAGCACACACGACAGGCATCGCTCTCAGGAAGAACATGCTGAGCCCACAGGGGCCCCCACTTAGAGCCCAGACTGGTCCTCGAGTCTCACTGGTGATCCCTTCTGGAACACAGCTGGGACCAGAAAACCCCGACGGAGTCCGACCCTCTCAAGGATGCCTGTGATATTGCGATTCATAATAAGAAATATATATATATATATATTTGGCCTTCGTCCATTTCTGGCATAAAAATTCCTAAAACCCTTGGAAGTTGGTTTTTGATGAATGAGGTGACTTGTGGAAGGTCCCTAAGGAGGGCAGATAGGCGATGGTAGAGTCAATGCTGTGATTAGAGGGCTGGAACTTTCAGTCCCAAACAGGGACGTCCGGGGAGGGGCAACGGGCTAGAGATTGTTCAATGGGCAATGGCCAGTGACTTAACCCTGCCCGCGTGCTGAAGCCTCCATAAACACCTGAAAGGACAGGGTCCGGAGAGCTTCCGGGTCGGCGAGCAGGCGGAGATGAGGTAGGGGTGCACTCGGAGAGGGCACGGACGCCCTTTCTCTGTGCCATGCCCTCCGCATCTCTTCCATCTGGCTGTTCCTCAGTGAGCCACTTTTGCACATTAACGGAGTCCAAGAGAGGGGGTGGTGGGACCTCCGATCTGTAGCCAGTGGGTCAGAAGCACAGGTGACAACCTGTCTGGGTCGTCACTGCCTGAGTGAGGGGCATGCTCTTTGGGGACTGAGCCTTCAACCTGTGCAACCTGATGTTAGATGAGGCCAGAGTTGGGCTGAATTGTAGGACACCCAGCGGGTGCTGGGGAGCTGCCCAGTGTGGAACGCCCCACCCCCACCCCAAACACTCATTGGAATTGAGTATACAAGCATTGATGTCCTAAAACGCTAAAGGCTAGTCCCAAACTTGGCCTGATTTTTGAAAGCACTGCAGAATAAATTATGTTCAAGATCAGCCCTAGCTTTAATTCCAGTACGGGGTGGACCGGTGAGCCTAGTTTGGCGGGCTCTTTCTTCCAGCTAAACCCAGCAGGATTCATCCATTTAAAATATTAATTCAGGAGCTATGCTCCTGATAGGAATGGGATGGGTCCAAGGGTGACGGATACAGGCGTAAGACTCACTCAGGATGTTGTCTGGCGGAGAAGATAAACACACATTCCTTTTTCCTTATCAGGCAACAGAAAATGTGACAATCGCCACGTAAGAAGGGCACAAGGAAAGTGCCACAAAATTTCAGAATTTTCTTCTATCTGGCCACACTCAGGACAGTTCCAAGCCAGCAAAGCCCAGAAGGAGATGGCTCTGGGCCAGAGCTAAGTGCGTGTGGAGGGACAGAGTAGGGGACGGGGTCGAAAAGGGGTTCTGCGGGACTTTAACTCATAAAGGAACCTCAGGGGACCTCACGTTTTCTACTGTAGACGTCGAGTTTCCTCCAGCGGACAGAAGCCACTCTAGGTTCATGAGCAGGAGTGCCACGAACCGTTCCCGAGGGCACAGCTTAACCAGCAGCGCGGACAGAAAGGGCCGAGGAGGAGAAACGGGGACAGGACCGAAGCAAGGTGCTGCTTGGGAGGAGGGACAGTGTGGGAGTGGGAGGCCGGGCCCGGCCCTCCAGATCGGCCCCGCATGGAGCCTGCGACAGAATTCCACCCAAGTGGCCTTTCTCAGCGAAGATCGACTCCAAACCTGCTTGCTGCATCCACCTCCGTAGTGAGGACTCCTCTTGCTAAAAACAGTCTTACCAGGCACCCTGCTGCACATTTCCACTCTTTACTAGTAAATGTGGTACCACCGAGGGGCTTCCGGAGTAACACTGAGCTTCAAGTCCAACATCGCAAAGGTGACTGAATAAATGGTCACATGGTGCCACCTTCGTGAATTCTAACCCCACATGCCGAATGCCCTCTAAGTCCTTCTCCCCCTGCTTTATGCCTGGGAATCTTTTCCTCAGTTTATACTTAGGTGTGGCCCATGAAAGGCACCCGTGAGAGTGGAGAGGTGACAACCGTAGACCCCTTGTCCAGCTGGGCGGCCCTATGTCCCTGGGTACCTCTCCCAGCATCCAGTGACCACGGCTTCCTGCTCTCACGCCCTTTGGGCACCATACCTTGTTGGTTTCCCAGATCTCACCCATGCTTGAAAAATATCCGTTTACTAGACTAGCTCCACACGTCCAAGTTTGCTGGTACCATCTGCCTCCTGCCGGAACCAGGATTGAGTAAAAAGTCACCTGTCATTTAAGCAAGCCACACTTTTGATGACTGCACCACTGAATACAAAATGCTCTCCCACGGCCAAGGTCAAGAGAACTTAACCACAGCCGTATCGCAGTGGCCCCTCTCCTGACGCAAGGCTTTTCTCGTGGCAAATTGGGGAGATTATATCTGCCGAGCAACGCTCAGCACCTCGGGCCCAACGGCAAAGTGCTCTTCAGTGAATTGGGCTTTCAGCATATCGGCCGTGGGGGGAGACGACGTGGCCCGTTGGCTTTTGGTAACGCGACCGACTTGCGCACACGTGATGCCCCCCGTGCTGCGGCGGTTTCGAACTCCCTGTCCTTCCCGCTGCGCCGTACGATCCTTGGGGAGCGAGAACCGTGCGCTGCTGTCTCTGTGGTTTCCCCGGTCCTCGGGGCCCAATACGGTGCTTTGCGCAAAGCGCTGCTCAGCCCGCGTTTGATGCACGAAAGCGAGTGAACACAAGCTGCAGGGAAAGACTGACAAGTCCGGACAGAGCGCGTTCTCATCTCTGTGCGAAGCGGTCGTCGAGGGCGGGCAGGAAAGGGCTAGAAGAAAGGTTTCAGAAGAGGAAGGAAGGAAACGAAGGAAAGGGAAAACTAAGGAAGAGAAAAAGGAAAACATCCTTTTATAAATCTAAGTAAAAAATACGTCTACGTAACCACCGGCTTACATAAGCAGGTACACGGCTGAAAGGATTTGTCCCCTGACACTTCGATGGCCTCTACTAAAGCTTTTTTGAAAAGTTGCTAGTTAATCACAGAAATGATGCCCGACACACATCTTCCTTAAAGGTATTTTCACATTTTGATTCTGAAACTCTACGCGGATTATTTTAACTCTCCCCAGAAAAAAATCTCTCTTGAAATTTAAAACTGAAACCAGAAGTCTGACCAGGATCCAAACATGAACAGGGTAGATCTGTCTCGGATTGCTAAAATTGGACCACAGAAATTACTCTCCCGGCGGTATTTTTAGCAGCGTGAGGGAAGGCGCTCCCTGTGCCGCTTCTTGGCAGGCTCGCAGTCTGCCACTCCTGAGCCTGTCCCCTGAATCCTCCTGTCACTCCCGTCTTCTGCACCACTGAACATCCACACTCCCGCCGCGGAGCCTCCGAAGTGGTCCACACGGCTTCCTGGAGGAGTTTAAGACGCCTTGACAACTATGCGGAGAAAAAGAATCCGTTTATCCCTCGGTTACAAAGTTCTAGGGACAGCCAATTTCGAGAGACGCTAATCCGTGTGCGTTTAGAGCAGGTACTGTCTATATTGACTCAGTCCCTTGCAGAAGCAGATATAATCCTCCTCTTTCTACAGACAAGGGAAAGGGCAGCTGAGAGAGGCGGAATAACCTATCCACCGTCCCTCAGCTCATTAGTAGTAGAAGCCATACTCAGTTCACCACCACCCCGTATGGCGCTGCGTCTCTGCTTGCTGATCCTCACAACTAAAAGACGGACCGGATCGGTACTGTCATTATTCCCATTCCACAGGAGGGAACGCTGAGGTCCAGAGAAGAAGAGTAACTTCTCTAAGTTCGCACATCTGGGGAGAAACAGCGCCCAGCACTGAGCCTGTGACTCCCAGAGCGGGGCAGCGCGCCGCCTGCTGGCCCTGGCTTTTTAGGAGGCACTCTCGGGTGACGGGCCCTGCGGCATTGTGGGTCACAGGAGTAAACGAGCCAGGATGGCCTGGCGAGGGCAGCAGAGGAGTGCAACGGCGAAGGTGACGTCTGTGCCTGGGTGACCCCCAGATACCTTGCGGCTCACCTGGAAAAACAGAGGCAGTGGGGAAGGAGTAAAACAGCCAACACATATCCTGGGGCTTCTAGAACCCTCTTCCCTGCAAAGCGTGACCCAGGAAAGCTGGGCGACCCTGTGTCCCATTTCCCTGGGACGGTCACAATCGAGGTGGTTGTCCTGGTATAACTAGGCACGGTGCTCTCTTTACTCTCAAAAGCATCCCGTCTTGCACGATAAACCGTATATATAGGCACCCTACCTACAGGGCTTGTCTAAAGCAAAATGCCTCTTTGCCTTCTCTAACACTCCGAACCATCACGGCGACACCGCTTTTGGTCACACAGGTGCATCGCGGCACACGGACGCCGGGAACCCGCGGGTGGCAGCGGGCCTGGAGCGGCTGTTCCCCAGGGCTTTCAAGCCAGCGCGCAGAACAGCACACTACGCTTCTTCCAGGTGCACTGGGGTCCGGGCTCCCTAGAGATCGTCCCAAAGAAACTGTCATTGCTAAGAGACAGCAAGAAAATGCCTCACGGCTGGGGCTTGTCGTTGCCATACTCATGAGACCATAATCTGGAGTAAAAGAGGCAACTTCGCTTTTTAAAGATCACGCACACACAAGGTATAATCCAAGACGACAAGTTTTGCAACCCTCAAAAACTAAATGACTGTCTTTCCCCCGCCCCCAGCACTACACCTGCTTAGACAAGGACCTCATCAGATGGCTTGAGTTACACAGCCTGCTTTCAGACACGGCAGCTCGTCCTTGGGCATTTCAAATCCAGCTCACGAGCGCAGTTTCCTGAGCGGACTTTCTGTCTCCTAGTTGCCTTTAAAAGGACCAACGGTCAAAGCTAGAAGTTGCTCTGAAGCCCTGGGCCTCTCCCAGAATAGCACATCACGTTCTCTGCTGCACCAGCGGCTCAGGTACAGGTGCTTTTGAGAGCCTGGCTGCCCCCAGTTCTTTAAGGCTCCAGGACCGTGTTTTCCAGACACCCAAGGGACCCCGCCCTCCAATTTCTCACTTACAGGCCTCAAAGGGACTCTCAGTGTCACCAAGATTAAACCAGATCTTTAGGGAGGTGACATAAGAGCTTGAGCTTCAGAGCCCCAGACAGGGGTGCAAATCCCAGCTCTGACCTCCACGAGCCATGGGACTTCGCTCAGGTGACTTCCTCATCTGCAAGATGGAGTCACGATGGTGCATAGCCCACAGGGTTCGTGCAGGAATTCAACGAAATAACTCCGGTACACACAAATCACAAAGCCTGGCACATAGTACGTGCCCCAAAATATTCATCACCTGTTCTTAGAAATTAAACACAGCCTAAAACTTCCGTTTACTTCAAGTCCCCACAGTAAGAGAGAGGGTGGTTTCTGAGGGCAGAATCCGAAAACCTAACTTCCAACTGGTTTACATGGTTTGGGATCATTTTGTTTCTTTGGTCCTTGTCCCCCACCCTGTAAAAAGTCCATCCTAGGGTCCTTGAGAGGATCCAGTAAGGTAGCATAAGGAAAATGGTTTTGTGAACCTAACAAGTATATTCTTCTTCAACATGTCACCTGCACAAACCAGGATAACATGCAACTAAAATGCCATGTCCCTTTGCTAAAGTTCCACGTACCAGGGTCTCAGGACCAGGCTGGATGGCACGGTGGCCCCTCGGGTGCCCTGGGCCACATGGCCTAGCTGTCCCTGCCTGCTTCGTTTCATGGGATGCTCAGGGTCACAGCTGGACCTCCTTTGGGCGGACATCAGAAGGCCCGTCTGCCCTGTCGGCTCTCCAGGGTTTGTTCCTTGGCTGTGCATTCACACGTTTCAGCCTCAGGACATCCGCGGTCTTGTCCCTATTTGATTGCATGTGTCCCGTATTTACAAATCTTGGCCTCAGCAAAGATCGCCTCCTCCTCTCCTTCTGGGCCCACTCAGAACACCAAGTCGCTAACACAGCTGGCCGCTCACCCTGCTGCCCACCCCGCCCCTTACCCTGGAGAAGGAGTGAATTATGTGACTGGCGAGCTCGAGCTCGGAAAAGTGACCTGGGGAGACGCCACCTGAGCCCTCCGGGTTCTCTCTCAGAGCCACCTGAGGCAGAGAGGCGTCTGCAGCTGCCATCCTAGGAGCACAAGAGGTGCCCACAGTCCCCGCAGATGAGGCCAGCACTGCCCCCTGCTCCGGGGACTGGGCGGAAATGCCTGTCCAATGCAGGGTGGCTCCTGACCCCCGCCTGTCTCTCCCTTCCGTCCGCTGCTCAGTTCGGAACTAGAGCAAAGATAAAGCATTAAACCGTAATCCCTTAAAACCCTAAGACCCAGAATTTTATTAGCTCCTTCATCCAATCTCACTGTTTTCTCCATCCGAGCCGATGAGAAGCAGCCTGTCTTATCTCGCATTGTACCCCGTGATTTCAGCTTCTTCCATTAACCAGGAGGGATGGAGCTGAAGAGTTCCCATTGGACTGTTTGATTTGGGAATTAGGAGATCTCCACACTGATACAGGGGAGCGAACCTACTCCCACTGAGCATCATTTTGGGCTGTATGTCCAGTAACGGAGTGAAGACGGACTGAACCATCCTCACCCTCTCACCTTGGCTCTGGTGGGAAGCAGCCAGCCAGCCTCAACGGTGCAATCTGAGGCCATGGAAAAGAATGATGGGCACACAGGCGGGTTGCCCCACAACCTCCGGGTCTTGAGCTCAGTACTGTAACAATGTGAGCAAATTGTTTCGGCAAAATGGTTAGCCCAAGGGATTGCTGTCAGCTCGGAAGTAGCTGTCATGCCATGCATGACAAAGTATGTTAGCTCCTGGAGCTGGGAGTTGGGTTCAGATCCCAGCCCCTCCCCGACCGTTTGCCTGGCTTTGGGTATGTGATCATACTCCTCTGCCTCAGCTTCTCGGCTGTGAAGTGAGGATAACAATGGTTTCCATCTCACAAGTTTGGTACAGGATCAAATAAGTTCATGTTTGTAAGCATTTGGACGGTGCCAGGTGTGTAGTAAACGTTCGACAAATGCTGGCAATCACGATTTGCGCTTGAATGTGACGGCGCACACAAATGTAAGTGTTGGGTAAGATTGTATCGTCCCCTGGTTGTCCCGCTACAGCCGAACGTGGCTCCGCCCGCCAGGAGCACCACGGAGCTCTTTTTGAGGTTAGCGATGTGTTCAGCCCCCTTCGTCTTAATCTAAATAATTATGTGCGTTTAATGATCGGTGAACTATGGGCTCAATGTCCATGGAGCTGCCAGCCACAGACGGGTGTGACAGCGCTGACCCTCCCAGATGGCTCAGGAACCACTGGGACTTCTGCTGGCGCCCAGCGTCTTTGAGATCAGTGCCTGCGACATCCTCAGCTCGCGCACCTCCATGGCAGAGGTGACAGCTCTGCGGGTCACCTCTCGCCCGAAGCTTTGGCCAGCGGCTCTATGGGACGTCACTGAGACGAGGGCAAAACGAGGGGGACTGTGCGCAAAGATTCCGGGGTCAAAGGCATCGCCTCAAACTCTCCAGGTGGCACCGAGCAGCAGCGAGGCAAGCAGAGATCGGCTTCCACGAGAGGCTCCCCTGCAGCGCGCCGCGTTCCCGCGGCGTCTGTCTGACCGTGGCTTGCATCTCCTCTTCGTGCTCCTTGCACAATGGGTCCCATTCCCTAATTGCTACGTGCTGCTTCGAATGCGAGAAACACAGTGTGTTCTGTTTTTACGGTAATGGATGGTCTTGTTCAGAAAATGTAAAATTCCCCCAGTTGCTGAACCGGTTGTTCAATTAAGTTGTCTACATTTCCCAAGCCGAGGGGGGTTCATCTGTGTCACAGCCTACATCCTCAACAACTACCTCACGTGCTGTCTCTGAAGATTCCATGTCACGGCTGGAAGGAAGATTAAGATTCCCAGTCCACTTATTCCTGCAGAAGAGGATGCTCTGCGGTGAGTTACAAATCCAACATGCCAGAGGTCAGAACGAAGTTTTTAATAAATGCATTTGCATGTGTAGTGAATGCCAAGAGCTGCTTTGAACTCGGGATTTCGGGGGAAGCTGAAAGGCATTTGAAAATGCTGGGGAATGCTTGCATGGCAAGCGGATTTGGGAGAAGTGACGTGAGCGTCATGGCAGAGTAAGAACACGGACGTTGTGGCTGTGGGCCCAGAGAGCTGGGCCCTGGATTGACCTGGCGGCTCCTGCCCCGGGTCTCTGCTGGGAGCCCATGGTGCACAGGGGGACGTGTCTCTCCTGATCTGAGACAGAAGCCCAGAATGAATGCCTCGAATCTCGGGCGGGAAGGCCACCAAGAAAACTTCGCAGAAGTCCCCACTCCGACTCCAGACCCCCTGCAAGGAGTTGGAAGGTCTCAGTGCTATGACGTAGACCCCCACGGCAGGGGCATATGGGGCAGTTTCCCCACTTCTATAAACAGAGTTTTAAGTACTGTACAGCTCCCATTACAATTTGTCTTGGGCACTGATCCTCAGCCTTCCCGATAATGAAGTGAGGAGAACCTTAGTGACATGTAATAAAGACGAATGTCTCTGATCCATCCTGCCCAGATCACCGCATGCTTCCATTATCTGGTTCCACGTCCACACGTGGTCACCATTCTAACAGACGCAGCTTTCTGAGCCCTTGACCCCTTTCTTCCACACCTGCCAAGACCGTTCTGGCACATCCGCCTCATTTACCGGACGCCAATGCTGTCCCCAAGCTCCCGGGCCATCCCGTCAGCACCGGAAAACCGGCTCCAACATGCCTTTGCCAACACATCCGTTTCTGCCCCACATCAAAAACCGTCGCTTACGTTCGCCCTCCCTGGTCCAAACTCTCAAGATCGAGTCCTAGACTTGGTCTTCCTGCTCCCACTGGTACCCACGCGCCCTGGGCTGCAGCTCCTGCGAGGAAAAAGCCTTTGCTCCTTATAACAGAGAAAGGCTGCCCCTACCTGGGCCACACCGAAATGTCACCCTAGCCACTGGTCTAGAACAACGAGGACAGGCAGGTCTTGACAGGGACATGCACCGACCTACAGAAGATCCATCTCAGGTGAGCCTTTCACAGCCCCTCCGGAGGGTGCAGGCTGAATTGTGCCCCCTCAAAAATGCACTGAGGCCCTGACCCCCAGCACTGTGACTGTGACCGGATTTGGAGACAGGGTCTTTGCAGATGCAATCGAGTTCAGATGAGTTCATCCTGGATTAGGAGGGGCCCTAATCCATTACGGCTGGTGCCCTTCCTTATAGGAGGTGAGGACGCAGACACAGAGGGACAGCTCCACGTGGAGAGGGAAACCGAGAATGATGGAGTGACGCATCTGTAATGAATCCGAGGCCCGCCGGCGACCACCGGGTCAGAGCCTAGGACGGGGCCGTGGGACGGCTTCTCCCTCGGACCCCCTCAATTTGGGACTTCCGGGCCCCAGAACTGCGAGAGAACAAATGTCTGCGCCCCCCACCAGGACCCTTTGTTAGCATAGAGACTACCTAGGGCATAACTATCACAGTGACCTGAGTCTCGTGCCTGGTTTTCAGCAGTCCGCCCTCCAGCCTTGGGAGAGAGGAGCCTATTTCAACGGCCTTAAAGGCCTTGTGGCTTTCACACTGTGGCAAGTTGATAGGTGGCTCCTCTAAGTGTGTCATTTTCTTCCTTCAGGGCCCCTATGGCCGTTAACACCAGCCAACTAATCACCACTGCCCCACATCCTTCAAGCACGAGGCCTGCGAGGCCTGCAGTCTGAGCCACTCCACGTCCTCCTTCCTGCACCCAGCCCGTCCCGCCCCAGTGTGGCCCCACAGGACATCGGGGTCACCACCACCACCACAGGAACCCCAGCAGTGGGGACCTCATTGCCATCTGACCAGAAAATAACCCACCTGCAGGGTCTCATCTTAGGAATCTGCTCCCTGGGACCACTCCCGGTACCAACTGCCTTATGCTGGAATCTCTGAGAAGGGGAGCCTGAGACAAGGCCTGGGGACAAGGAGGTGACCCCAGGAAGCACTGTGAGCGGGGCGCTCGGACAGAAAGAAAGAAGCTGCGATGGGCGCGTTAACGAGCTGGCCACCGCTGTGGGCAAGTGGGGCGCAGGCCCACGGAGGACTCTGGGAAATGTCACAGAACTCACTTCGGGTGTCCCCACCTGAAGAAGGGGCAAGGACGCTGTGTGCATCCCCACCGGCTCCCGCCTGTCACTGACCCGGGGCTGCTCCTGAGTGTGTGAGCTTTCCAGGGCTTCTGCTCGGCCCCGGGCACGGGCCAGCTGTTGGCCACGCAGCCAGAGACAGCCGGCGACAGCCCGCACGGGGTGCCAGGCTGGGCAGTGAGAAGCAGCGGTTGCCTATTTAACAGCGATGCTGAGGGCGTTGGTGGGGCGCAGACCTCAGCTGCTGCGCCCCCAATATAACAAGCAGACGCAGTTCGGGGTCAGGGGAAGAGTGTGTCCTGTTCTTGTGGGCTGGAGCCGGAGCACAGGCGAGGTAAACTCTGAAATGGGAGCGTGGGCGGAAAGGGAACGCCACTCTTCCTTCGTCACTGCCCCCACAAATAGACCTTTTTTTTCTTTAAGTGCTCAGGGCCAAGAAAGTTAAGGAGCCATTTGCTCAAGTGCAGAAAAATAACTCTGTGTTTTCAGTCGAAGTGGCTCCAGCCTCTCCCAGCTGCTGAACAGAACCCGCGGTCTCCGCTGGAATGCGGAGGGTCACCTTCCTCACGGGACACCGTACAGACCCTGAGAGTGTTTGCTCCAAGGCTGAAGATGGCCTTCCCGCCGCTGCCACCACGCGGAGCAAGCTCTCCCGGCCTGTGAGCTCGGGGTGGGCAACTTCTAGACAGAACGCCAGGCCAGAGCGAACGAAAGAGTCCCGCAGAAGCCCTTTCCCTGGTTATTGCTTGGGTCACACCGTGAGGACGCAGCCTCCCAATTTTGTCATGGAACTGTGTCTAGTGAGGACCACACTCCGATTTAGGGAGCACTGCCATTTGGAGATAAATAATTTACACGCTCTAAAATTTGTTATTATGGTTTATCTTGAAATAAAGAAAACATAATCTACGCCCACGTCACCCTGAACAAGTCTGATCCCGTCTGATCTCGGAAGCTAAGCAGGGTCGGGCCTGGTTAGTACTTAGATGGGAGACCACCTAGGAAGACCAGGTGCTGTAGGCGTAAAAAATAAAATATAAATAAAATATAAGGGATTGTAAGCTGACAAGGCCCTTGCAATCTGTGTGGTCAACCAAGGGTTGCCTCGCCTAAAAAAAAAAAAATAATTTAAAAATATAAACTAAAAAATATAAACTATGGTATCAATATAGTTGCCGAGCATTAAAAATCCATAAATTCTGTCCTAGTCTCTGCTTCATGGAGCTAGGCCCGGGATTTCAAATAACAGGCTACAGTTCCTGTCCTCCAGATGCGCAAGTGTCTGGGCCAGGCAGAGAGGGCAATGATTGCCCACACTGTCAAGAGGAGGCCCCCGACCCTTGAGGGAGCAGAGAGGATGTGAAGTGTTTTCTGCAGTGAATAAACTCTTCCTAGTGTAGGTCGGGCCATACAAAATTGCTGATCGTCCATGATTTTTATTTTTACTACAAAAATGGCAAATTTCCATACTATTTAAACAAATAACTCCCCCACTGAGTTATATCTGCTTTCCAGGAGTCAGCCTGGGTTTAAGAGCAGTGAGCAACACCTGTCAAATTAATATTTTAAAAGTTAGAGGAAACTTCTGGTTTTAAAAGGACATAACGACGCTGGCCTTATCCCTTCTTCTCTTGGAAATCACCCCAAAACAAAGATAACAGGAAATATATATCAGACCACATAATTGATGAAACTAGAAGACATATGTGGCCCCAAAATGCAAAATATGAGGAACTGCCAAAGGCAGGGAGCTTCAAACAGGTACAGGAAGGGGCTGCAAAAGAGCGCCTGTCTCCGCGGATCTCAGCAGAAAGAGCAGGGTACAGACCCTGCCCAGCAGATGATTCACACCAGCGGGCAAAACCAGCGACTCCCAGTCTAGAACAAGCTCTGTGAACCAGGAACAGCACCGAGGAGACACAGGGAGGCGGAGCTGAATGAGAAGTCAATCACCACGCCATGTTTGCAGGAAGCGATCTGTCTGCGAGGCGGGGTAGACACGGTCGCTCGTTCTTGTTGTACAGAAGGAAGTAAAGGCTACACGAGCCTGCATACCACTGCCTCGTCTCATGAACAATGCTACCGTGAAACAGGAATTCTTGCTAGCCTGACCATGACCTCCAAACACACACACACACGCGTGCACACACACACACATCCCGCAAATAGCTAAATTTAAGATCTCACTTCATGCAAAGAAGAATTTAAAATGATCCAGCCCTAACACATAATTTGCAAAGGTAATCACTGCCACACTGTTTGTAATGGCAAAAGTCTGGAAACACAGCAAGTGTCTATTGATAGGCAACAAGTTAAATAAATTATGGGACCTCCAAACAAGAGATTTCTGTGCATCTGTTGAAAAGATTGCAGTAGCTCTGCACATGCAGACTAAGTGCTCTGTCCCGGCCAGGAACTGCCGTGCTGTGTTGCTGCAATAGCGAACAATCCCAACACTTTAGCAGCCTCATGTAACAAAACTTACTTTGGGGACCATACCACATGTATTCATGGAGCAGGGGACACTCTGCTCCACATTATCCTTACTTGGGGACCTAGGTACATCACCTAGAACAGAATACAACAGCAGGGGGAAGAGCAGAAAAGAGAACTATTCACCTGCTCTTACATCCTTCTACCCGAAGTGACACATGTCAACTGATTATGTGTTCTTGGTTAAAGCAAGTCATCTGATCACCTGATTGCAGAGTCAGAGAAGCGCATTCCTACTGAGTTAGCCGAAATGCGAAGTGGTGAGCAGCAACGTTTGCCACCGTCTCTATGAGGTGTTATCAAATGAAAGGAAAAAGCAAGCTTTTTTCTTTATGTTAAAAATTTAATTTTTCTTGATGTGCATTGAATATTTCTGGATAAATTTTGAAAGTGGAAATGCTGACATAGGCTCCAAACCTGACTCGAGTCGCAGTTCGATAATAAGAAGGTATCGCTAAGTAAGCATACAAAAACAGGGTCGTCTAATTTTCTAGAAGGCTTAATTTTCACCACATGTGATTTTGTATCTTATGTATTTCATACTATGCCTGTGTTCTCTACTAAAATAATGTATTTTAAAACAAACAAAAATAAAAGACACGTGCCCTTTGTCTCTAGAACATAAAGGGCGATGTAAGAAATCTATCTCGATTTGCCTCCTCTTGAATAAAATGATTTTGGGATTTTCATTAAGGAATGTGTGTGAGCCCAGAAGAGATTTTGTAATTACTTAAACTTATAAGGATTTTATACTCATGGCTCATAAATAAAATCTCCAAACAGGAGACACTTTCAGGCTCTGAGATAAAGTCAATAGATCTTGGTAGTGATCAACGTCTATGAAAAAGATGATGGATCACCAAACAATGCAGCCATCCATTCCCAGCCAGAACGATTGAGTCAAAACACAGAAATGTCTGAGGCCTGAACTCCCTGATGAGTGCCCAGTATGAAAAATGGCAGATAATAATCAGTTAGGGAGAGACTCCAGCTCTTGATGACAGCATTATGGGTAAGGCACGAACCCGTCATCGGTCCATCAGAGAAAGTCCGGCCACTTTCTAAGAGCAACGGGGACCTCTATCAGGGAGAGAAGGATGTTCTTCCCTCATATGAACTGTCCCCAGCCCAGGGTCATTTTTAATGTAAATGTCCCCTTGGTATGGAACTCCCGGTGCTTTTGAAGTTCCTTAAATCATTGATTAGTTATGCCACGTTAATAGCAATGTCTAGATTTGGGTCTTTCCATACTGACAGTTCTGTTAAAAAAAAAAAAAAAAAGACGAACTAAAAGTCAAGGAAGACACTGATATTTTCTGGGCACTTGCATACTGCCCTCGACCCCACATGAAGGCCCCATGCCACACCTCCATTCCGGAAGCACAAAAGCTCACAGTTAAAGCAAACCGGCCCCGAAGCCCCCGTCTGGGACTCTGACCGCTGGGGAGAGTGTAGCAGTGTCTTCAGAGCCATCACAGGAACATCCACTTTGATCTAGCTCAGTGTCCTGAGGCTGCGGCAGGCGCTCGTGGCCGTTCCTGCCAGCCATTCTGCCTCAAAGGGCTGCCCGGTTTAGAGTCGCCAAAACAAACTTAGCATGAAAGTAAATCTCGAAATAGCCTGCATGTCCAAAGCCAAGCTCAAGGACAGAGGAATGACAAGCGAAGTAAGGAGGAGGAAAATGGTTTTCTCCTATGGAATTGGCCCGTAATAGAATGGTACGCATAAACGTGGGTTCTTGGAAAGGCATATGAGAAGTCAGCACCCCTACTCCCTCCCATCCGGGATCAGCCCTTAAAAAAACAGGGTGCTAATGAGAAAAGAGTGGGGCCCACTTCAGCCCCCCAAAAGTTGGGGAACTTGTGGTCTTCCATGTCTCTTTTTGTTTTCAACAGAATGAATTAAATTTTTAGTACGATTCTATATAAAGACATCTACTAATAAGAAAAAACGCTGTGCCAGACCATATGTCCTGATTTTCTGTTTAGGAAATTTTACCGCTGTACCTTGATGTATGCAAACAGCATTTACAGCGCACCGTCTACATGCCAGGCACCATGCCAAATACCAGGAATACGACAGTAAGAAAAACGCGTGGCAGACCTCAAAAGTCTACTCGCTAGACATATAACAAATAAGTCAATACAATAGCTGCATTGATCAGATTGCTTGGCAGCTGATGGGAACTTACTAACATTGGTTGAAAAAAATAAATTTTAAATAAATAAATGATAGAGATTTGTTTAAAAAGAAGAAAAAAAAGAATGCCTAAGTCTGAACACATTTTTATCTTTTGCTGAGAACTTTGCCTGCCTCCCTAAGCATCCTCTGTTAAATGCAAATAAACTTAATGTGTGTATCTTTAATATTTATGTATTGATAGATAAGGACTCATGCCAAAATGAAAACAGTGGTTTTCTCTGGTTGTATAATTTTTGGTATTTATTGTCTTTCTTTTTTCTACATACATGTTTTCTAAAATGAGCCTAAGGTATTTTTATAATAAGAAAGAAAATGTCTCAATGATTTTTGGGGGGCAGGAAGCCCACTGAGCTGTGAGCATGAGGAGGAGATACTAATACTTCGCTGCTGGTTACAAAGCCAGCCAGCTGATAACAGGACATGAGGGAAAGAGATGCTTGCCATGCTCGGACAGGACGAGACAGCTCTACATTAGGTGAAGCCAGTCCAGGTGAGGAGCTGCAGTTTCTGATTAAGGCATCCAAGGTCCAGCGGAGGAGGAAGGCATGGCAAGGATGCACATGGGAGACATTACACTCGCCTCATCCCTCACCCTCCTGTCATCAGCCCCCTCTGTCAGCCCCCAAAGCCTGCAGGAGAGGAAGCTGACAGCGAGATGTGCTTTTGCTCCTGATGCCCAGGTAGGCCTTCTGCTGAGAACACCTGTCTGCCTCCTCCGAGGATCTCTCAAGTCCCCTTTATCTCTCACCATGAATTTAGAGCCTAGAACGAGGCCAAAGCACCAGTTCCTTGTCTCCCCTCCTCTAGGCCCACCCTGACCCCTCTGTCTTCATCCAGGGCAGAAGGAGCCTAACAGAAGCCCAGGCAGAGAAACTAGAGCATGGGGAGAAAAGGAGACGGCCCCTCCAGCTTGCCTTTCCCATGCTCTGCTGATGCGTCCACCAAACACCCACCTTGCCCGCATCTCCACGCCCCTGGCCTCGCGACCTTGCGGTCCTCCCAGACGGCTCAGCCTTTCACCTTGGTTCCCACTGGCACAGTGCTGTCTCCTGGCGGCTGCTGACTTCTAGTTGGCCCCCAACCCCGTCTGCCCCACTGTGCGGGGGAATGTCCACACACCTCCTTCCCTCTGCGGAAGGCAGAGGGGACTCAGGGCTAGCCCCAGACCTGGCTCTGTCCAGTGCCCCGCCCCCACCCAACGCGCACAGGACTCCCCTGTGCTGCTGCGTCCAGCCCCTGCCCTGTCGTAGCTCCGTCAGATGGCACTACGCCACCCAAAGCCTGGCCCATGAGTCGGGAGGCAGGGGAAAATGAAGGAGGCCTTTTCTTTTCCTCTCTGGAGTGACAAAGTCCGGGGCGCGTCTAGGCCCCTCACGTCCCTTTCCCGTCGTTTTGTGTGCTCCCTAGCTTTTGCATCGTCAACAGCCAGCACCTGAGGGTTCCTTTCTGGAAGAGCTACCACAGCCTGCTTCACCTGCACACATGGGAACCACGTGTCTGAGAATCATGTCCTGTGCCCAAGCCCCTGCCTCACCCCGTGGTCTGTAACCAACAGCTAATGAGGCAGGAATTGCTGTGGGTCAAGACAGCGCGTGCCCTGGAGTCCCCCGCAGGGTCGGATGAAGCCACCCCCGGAACCTCATTCTGTGAACTGACGCCTCACTTCCTGTCTCCCTGCCACTGTCCTGAACTCATCACATGCATGTGAACCTGCTCTCCAGGCCTAACCTGGGTATATGTCACTGTCCCTCTCTCTCTTTCCTGCTCCTTCCGAGAAGGGGGAGCGCGAAACCCCTTCTACAGCCCACGTCCCTCCCACAGACCTCACGTCTTATGGTCAAGAGGCTGCTGACTTTAGGTTTTTCTAAAAAACTACTAAGAGTGATTCAGCACAATCTTAACAAGACAGGTGCACTCTGTGAAAATGAAAACCCAGGTCTCTCCCGGACTTGGCAACTACAGACAGCTGAGAGCCTTGGGCCAAACAGATTTATCTCAGAATTTTAAAGTTAGGCCATCCCTGACCCCTTTATTGAATTTCATGTTTCACTTGTTCAATTATTGTCAACCAAATTAAAGTTATCCTCCAGACGCTGGATCTGACCTGCTTTTTAAAAAATGGGTTAAAGACATTTGGTGCGCTCCCTGTGACATCCTTCCGTAATTAACAGCGACTTAAAATCTGGGCCCGCCCCCTCAGCAACAAACTGCCAATGAAATGGGGCCCGCGGAGAACTGACTGGGTTTGCTGCCAATCGGTTCTGAACGTTTCATGTGCTATAAGCAGCTTTCAGTACTGGGTTAATTCCTTCTTCAATGCAGTGCTGCTTCTGTCAGGCATAAGGAAGCATCATTAAGCTTGCGTTTGGTATAACAAGGCCAAACCGAAAGTGAAATCGTTTACCGTAAAATAAAAGATGACCCATGTTGTCAATCATTAACGGAGCGTCTCAATGGCAGGGGGAAGGGTCAGTGTTTGTCTTTCCTACAGTCTGGAGAGACTTTAAGTCTATCATTTTATAATCCCTAAGTGGAGATGTTCCAATAATCGCTGAATGACACGATGAAACCGATTCCATCAAATGAATCTTTATCCATATCCCGTGCATTCCGTCACGTTCTGCCACACAGAACACAGGAAAGCAGAGAGCGATGACCGAACTCCTGGGTAATTTTGAAATTCAGGAACATAGAAGAGCAATCGATTCATTTAAGATTAACAATTATTTTCTATTATTAAAATTGCCTTCCAACACCATTGAAAAGCTTAGGGGCTTACAGGGTTAAGGCTGAGTCATGCAGAAGCTTCCCATTTATGAACCGCTGATGATACCTGGAAGATCAGGCCCTCCTGATGTGACAGCTCTGTTTCTGGATAGATGTCATCTCCCCTGCTGTGACTCATCACTGGAAACTACAACTCCGCATGTAGACGCCCCCTGAAACCTTCAGTGAGTTTGCCTTACCTACCTGCTCCCAACGTGTTTACGCCCGCCTCCGCCCGAAGTCTGGAGTTTAAGATGCATTCGTGGGTCATCCAAAAGGGAGCTCAGAGCAGGTTCGCATCTCTACATTGTGTTCTAATCCACGTCTCTCTCTTACGCCTTTGAACAACCTGTTATGCGGATGATGTAGCACAGGACCAATCCAAGTGACCGTCACAGCACACCCAGAGCTCGTCAGCAAACAACTGCATGAAATGCCCAGAATTCTACCCACAAAGGGACCAGGGGAGATGCAGACCCAGTACCACTTCCAAAAACCTAGTCAATAATGCATTCAATCAATAAGGGCAAAGGCACGGATGAATCCTAAGGTTATTCTTCTAGAAGTCAGTGAACTTGACTTGAGTGCTGGCCAGCAATGCATCACGTGACGAGTATGTACTGGCTGCCTGTGTTGGCCCGAACCCTGTGCTTCATCTGTGAGATTTGAAGTTAAAATATGTAGTCCCTTCACACACGAGTTAAAATATCATCATGACCTCATTATATATTCATCTATCATTCAATGAGTCCCTACTTTGTACCAGGCACTAAGAGACAAAACCTCACGGTCCACTGGTGGACACACATAAATAATTGGTAGTATGACACATTTAGCACAGCACCTGGTAATTTCAGGTGCCAAATCCAGGTTGGCAGATCCGAATGAGCACAGGTGTTCAGGGACCACTAGAGGCTCAATTTGGCTGGAATAAAGGACTCATCAGGAACTACAGAACATGAAGCTGGAGAGCTAGGGAGGAGACTGGATTGTTAATGACTTTGTAAGCTATGTCAAGAGTTCCGAATTCTTTCTGGCAGTGGGAATTTCTGAAGGTTTTAAGCAGAGAGGTGGCATAATCGATGCTCTCTGGGCAACAGTAAAGATGATGATGAATTAAAAGAGGTGAGTTTGGAGCCAGAGGGACCTGTTGGAAGGCCAGCACAATAGTCCCAGAGAAGGATGGCAGAGGCTTGAACTAAGCCAGTGGTGCCAGAGATGAAGAGGAGGATCCCAAGACATGTATAGAACAGAATCAACAGAACTCCGGGACTGAATGATGAGTTTCTGAAAGAAAGGGGAGAATCAGGAGTGGCTTGGGCAACTGCACAGGAGCTTATTTATAGAAACTGATTACAGGAACAGGAGTGAGTTGGAACAGAAGGGCGAGGCAGGTAACAGGTACCACTTCAGACATGCTGAAGTTGAGATGTCTCTGGGATAGCCAAGGTCAGATCTCTAGTATCTATCCAGTGCTAAAAGAAATGTCTAAGCCAGAGATACCTGTTCTATGTCCAAGAGAAGTATCTAAGGAGACAAGACAGGATGTACACATGGAAACAATGAACAACAACAAAAAAACGTGGAATGGTTTATATGCTGAATGGCCTTAAATGGGGTAATCATGGGTTTAGGGTTCAGAGCAGGGAGAGGTCAGCTGGCAGAATAGGGGAAAGGGAGCTTGGCCCCGAGGGATGAACAGAATTCAGAAAAGTGGGGGAAGGGCATTTCATGGTTGGAACCTGCACCGGCCAAGTCAGATGTGGACGTGGAGGCTCAGGGAGAGGCTTAGGTTAAACAGTTTGGGCATCGTGAGTGCAAAGTAAGGGCAGAGCAGATTGCTAGGGGTCCTGAAAACCAGGAAGAGGATGCGGTCTCATCACAATAGAGAACGAAAAGCTGTTACACATTTTGGAGAGAAGAACATCACATCATCATGGAAATATTTAACCACCCAATCCAAATGTACTTGATACCTGGGTGTCAGTCATCTCAGGGGTATTTATGTCTGTGCCTGACAAAAAGTTATCATCTCTTCAGTAAAGCCCTTAGATCATCTACCTATATAGAGGATTCTTGAAAAGGAAACTTTACAAAAGATATACCAAGGTGAAGAAGCAGAATAACAGTGAGATTTCACAACGCCAAGCGTCGTTACAATAAGTTACTCAGCTGACAAATATTTCCACGCTCTGCAGATGGTCCATGATGGCAGTGTTGTACCGAGCAGCTTATGATACACCTTCTGTCATGAAAGAGCCTCTGGAACATATGCTTCCCTTTATCTCGACCACCCAGCTCACCGTCTATGGTGACTCTGATATATTTACGAGCTACTCAAAATCTTGGGTTAAGACTGAGTGACAGAAACAGGATACTTTTTTTCAACTAACAATTGGGTCAGAAATCTAACAGTGGATTTGGGTAGGAGGATTCACTTAGGAATCCTAGGTTGAAGACTAGGGACCTGATTTCTGCTACTCTAACCTCATAGAAGCTGAGCGGACATAACACCTCTACCTTCCGCCATAGGCACCACCTCTACAGCACCACGAGTAGGTGAATGACTAGGATGTCACTGTGGTTGGCTCAGGAATGCATGCATGACCCAAGCTACTGCAGTGAGATGCTAGTGGATGCCTTGGCTTTTACACAGCCCACCCCTTCTTCCTTGCTGATTTTTAGTTATTGGGTGACCTGAGAGACACTCACGGGCTCACACCCAGCTCCGAGGGACAAATGTCAATAAGCTTAAAAGGATTGAAGGTTGGTAAAGAGTGAGCATGTGATGTAACTGACTCATGAGACGTAAGGAGAGATCTGTTCGGTGGCTTCTGAGAGTGTGTCTACATTCTCAAAAGAAGACGCAAGCAGAGACGTATTCTTCCTATCTTTGCACATTGTCACATGAAGACGTGGTGCTGGGGGCTGCTTTGTCCACCCGAGACGACTATCAGGAGAAAGTCAAGAGAGACACGGAGAAGCTGACCGAGGGCCCTAACATGATTGGTTCCCTGAGTAAACTTACTGTGCGCCCGCCTCTACCTCTGGGCTTCTGAGGAAAGCAAGCCCCTTCCGTCCAGTTTTGTGTTATTTGTGGCCAAAGCATCCCAACTGATTTAGGCGCAAACCTGGGCCTCGCCGCACTCCTGGAAGGGTCTTTTTCCATTGATGCTAGTCAGATTGGATGTGACCTTGTAGCTCTCACCAGACTCCGTGAAGGCGGCAAAAATGAGAAAATAAAACCAGAAGGGAAGCACTGCCCAAAGTTAGGGAAATGCAATTCCCAGTGGCATTGTCTGAGCACCTAGGTCCAGTTTTCCATGAAGTTACCCCCCCCAATGTTTCTGTTACACAGACCAAAACATCCGCCTTTTGCTCTTCGAGTGGGGTTTCTCCACTTGTAATTTAAAGAGACGTACACAAAAATAAATAAAATTTAAAAACTAAATAAAGAGACATACAAGGACAAGGAGGAAGCAAGACCGACAGAAACAACATATGGGAACCCCTAGTCATGTCTAGCACATAGTAGGCACTCACTAAACAATAATGGAACCTAAGTCTGAGCTTTCTGTACCTCCTTTACCCTTCCGTCAGATCATCATCACCAACCAAAAAGACCGGTAAACAAGTGCCGATACTCTAAAACCCTCTCTGCCCACCCCACCCCCCGCCATCACAAATGTTCCACAAGCTCGAAATAAAACCTACCCGAGCATCCACACCAGTCCCCCGAGCAAGTCAGAGGAAACAAGAAGGTGATGATCAATGAGTATGGTCTTGCCTACTTTCCCCGCCTGCTTAAAAAAGTTCTTTTTAGGCATGAGGTCATCTAAGTATAAATTATCCCCAGCTGCTTCATCCTCAAGTTCTGCCAAATGGCTGGGAGCGATTCTCAGCATCGTATCCATTATGGTTACACTTACAGGTCACATCTGGCTCAGGCCTCTGTCATAGCACATTTGGTTTATACGCTAACATCTGTCTCCTCTACGAGATCACAAGTCCCTGGCGACTAGGGACAGGCTTCTCATGGAACACTCTGGCCCTAATTCAGTGTCTTACACTCTCAAGGCATCTAATAATGCTCGCTGATTGAATAGCAAATGAATTCGACCTCAAAGTCTCCCTTAATTTATGAGAAAACCAAGATGATCTGTAAAGAGGAACATGTCAGAGAGTCCAAACACACCAGATTATTTCTCAAGAGTAGTTCTCAGTTGCCAACAGTAGAAGCTAACTCTGACTTATTAAGAAAAAAATAAAAAAGGTTTATTTAAAAGATATTGGGTAGCACATGAATCACTAGAACTGGAGAACAGAGGCAAGACCTGCCTTCTAAAAACAGTGGCCACCTATAGCCACGCCCCCCGAACAAGCCCGATTCCATCTGATCTCAGAAGCTAAGCAGGGTTGGGCCTGATTAGTACTTGGATGAGAGACCACCTAGGAAGACCAGGTGCTGTAGGCATAAAAAATAAAAATAAAATATAAGGATTGTAAGCAGACAAGGTCCTTGCAATCTGCGAGGTTGATCAAGGGTTACTTGTCTAAAAAAAATTCAATAAAATAATAATTTAAAAACACACAAACAAACAAACCCTAGAAAAAACAGGGGCCAATTTCAAACCACAGAACTTGCCCAATAAGGAAACCACCACTGCACCGAGCACTGGAGAAAAACTTTGCCACCAAAAGTGGAGAAACACCCCCAGCACGATTCTCATGTTCCTCACACCTGAATCACAGACCCATGTAGATGTGTCTGACGGGCAAAGTCCGCATCCCATACTCTCATCTTCGCTACAAAGGGCTTAGAATTTGAGCCTGCTTCTGCATTGGGGAGGTAAAAATTCATGACGAGAGGCTTCCCTAAACGTAGAAAAGCCACCCAAAAGGTGACGAACAGTCATGAACGTGACACATGCTCGTTACTTTGGAATTTCGCAAGGTCATCTGCATAAGTCACACATCATCTTCACAAGGAGGTGACACTGGACTCCAGGGGCCTCTAAGCTGGCTCTTCAGGCCCTTCCTCTCCACATCCACTACCTAGGCTGGCCTTAGGGCAAAGGGGACAGTAGAGGGACGTGAGGAAGGTGCGTGGATTCAGTTTAAAAAACTTGTCTCGAATGATTGGTTGAAGGACTCTGCACCCATTATCTCATGACCTTGTGAGGCGGGCAGCTCCTTCCCTCTACATCAAGGCCACTGGAGAGTAGAGAAGGTTCTTTGGCTGGGGCTCAACACCCCAACTGTTCCTCAACTCCATGCCGCCCCCCTTCTCTGGCGGGCCCCGCCACGCTGTCAACATTTTAAGTCCTCTGGCACCTGTATATTTAAAACTTCCCAACTCAAACACAAGGTGTTTTTATTTCTGTATCGACCTCTCGATTGTCCAAGGGTTTAGATTTTCCAAAACTGCTCCTTAAACAAAACAATGTAGACTTTACAAAAACTTCAGTCACCTACACTCCCTGCTTCTATTGACCTCAAATCCTATGTCTCACAGTTGCTGGGAAGACTTCTTTCCTCCTGTGACATAACTCGGACCCGTAATCACGGCACGCCACATAATACATATGAGACTCTGTAACCAGCGTAACATTTACCCTCACAGGCACGCATTTTCTGTAATTATGCTTATATGAAAATAATCCTCAGTTGAAAGCGACGAGAAAAACCACTTCAAAATAGAACCTCTAACTTGCCAACACTGTGGAGACGCTTACCAATCTGTACACGCCATTTATGTGTGTACGGCACATAAAAAGCACTAACAGCTCACAAATTGCTCCAAGAATAAACCTTATTGACAATACGACAAAATGGAATCGAAAGATGCTGCTGCGAACGGAGTTGACAAATTTTCCATGATGATCGGTAATTCCCAATTTCATGATTTCTAACAGAGCCCACCCTGGTGAATGCTGAACGTGCTTTGTTGATATCCCACAGTGAGGACATCGTTCAGGATTGTTACCTGATGTCTTTTAATGGAAGGCAGCTGTAGTCCTGGCAAGATCTAGGTGTGAACCCTGGCTCTGTCTCTTGCTGGCTGTTAGACTTTGGGTAAATTATCTTACCCTTCTCTAAGCCTCCATTGTCCTATCTTAGAACTGATATACCTCAGGATTTTTCAAAAGGGCCAAACTGAAGGCATTAGCAAGCAGGCATGTAATACATGTTAATATATTTAACATATACTCACGGTATAAATTTCCACTTGAATTCAGTGGTAGGAAAAAGTGTTACTTGCCAGATACACTAATGTGCTTTCTTTAAATTGGACTAACATGCTTTAACCACGAAGAAACCAGATCAAGATTGCAAATGAAAAACATGTTAAAACTTCTCTTCCATCTCAAATCCTCGAAAATGCCAAAAAGAACAAAAAAAATGAGACCAGCACTAAACCGCCGGTAGACGATTGGATAAAGAAGTTACGGTACATATGTACAATGGAATGTTACTCAGCTATTAAAAATAATGAAATCCTACCATTCGCAACGACATGGATGGACCTAGAGGGTATTGTGCTGGGTGACATAAGTCAGAGAAAGACAAATACCATATGATTTCACTCATGTGCAGAATCTAAGGAACGAAAGGAACAAACTAAACGAAAACAGACTCCCAGAGACAGAGGACAAACTGGCGATGGCCAGGAAGGAGGGGGGTTGGGGGAGCTGGGTGGCAAAGGTGAAGGGATGAAGAAGTGCAGATGAGTAGGTAGGTACGCAGCAGCCACAGGGACTGAGTACGGCGCACAGTGCACAGTCAGTATGTGTCGTCGTAACGGCTGTGGGTAGTGCCAGGTGGGTGCTGGAGGAATCAGGCATCACTTCATGGTTTGTATAAATGCCTACTTTATTTTAATTTAAAAAAAAGAAAAAACCACACTAGAAAATAAAACCGGGTGCCCTCGATAGACCAGAAATTATAGAAATTTCCAGAAAAAAATCCAAGACAGATGAGTTTATAATAAAAGGAAAAACAGTAGCCGAAACAGACATACGAGAACGGATGAGGAGGGCGGGTGTCTGTGGGGTCCAAGCTGAGAGACGACAGAGAAGAGGAGACGGGATCAGGGGTCACCCAGAGGGCGACCGGCTGAGGTAGAGGCATCGGAGGTTTGGACCTCTGTCGCCCTCCTCCTCCTTGTGCCAAACACGTCCAGTAGAGGCTTCTGCCCGGGTCAGGAGCAGCGCACAACCGGGACGCTGTCACCCCTCGTACTCGGGACAAGAATGGCACTTACTGCCACCCAGAAGGAAGGGGACGCCTCCATCGCCCAGGAAGCCCCAGGCCACGCCTTCGCCTGGACTCTCAGAAACAGGCCAGGGAGTCAGAGCCAGCAGGGACAGACTAACGCAGGAATTCAGGTTCCAGACGAGCTCGCGAACCCGGCAGACATTTAAGGAAAAGTACTCCTCCGAATGAAAGTCACCACGTGCATCACATGGAGAAACCAGCATCCAAAAAACAAAGGTAACGGAATAAACAAAGGAGACTTTACAAGAAGTATGCATGATGCAGGCACTTAACCTCCCGAGGAATCGGAGAGGATAATGGCTTTTAACTAAAACGGGTTATTGTGAACAAACACCCAGAACCTTGGAAAGGAAGATTGTGACGATTGGAAAAAAATGTTTTTAACTCAATAAATGTGCTGAAAAATAGAACACACCTCAAACACACCTGAAACGGGACAAATAAATGATAAATATGGGGAGAAAAAGATTCAAAATTTCCACCATCTGTCTGATAGGGATTCCAAAAAGAGAGCAGAGGAAAAAAATACTCAGAGATAACAGAAAAAAGGTTTCCAGAAAAGATAACAATCCTCACAATAAATATGTTCAACGAACGCCGGTAGGGTGAAAGGCGAGACCCCAATACCTAGACACACCAACATGAAACTCTTTGGCTGGAGGTGGGAATGATCCACAAAGAATTGAGAATCAGACTGTCATGAGTTTTCTCATAGAAAAGAATGAATCCAAAAATACACTGAAGCAGTATTTTCCATCTCACGTGGTAAAATAATTATGATTTTGAAATTCTATATTCACAGGGTCATTAAGAAGTAAAGATACTGCAGACATGTAATGATATAGGAAGTTCCGTCCATATTTTATTATCTGAAAAAGTATAGTCCTGCCCAAAACCAACCAGCCAACGAAAGCCAAGGGGGAAAGCTGATACATTCGAAATGGTGGCGAAGAGCTAAAACCCTTGACTTTTAGGACTGTTGGGCGACAGTTCCGAGTGATCGTGGAAGATGGTGGCTGTAGAAATAAGAGTGTAACTGTGGCGGGGATACTCAGCACGGAGGGAGGACGTAAAAGTGGGCTTTGGTTCTTACCTAGCTGAGGTTCATTCTGTCTATTGCACAGCATTCTTCTGCGTTTGGGGGATGTAGCTGTGAGCAAGAGAGATGAGACCCATTTCTTATGGGGTCTCGTGGGACTCAGACATTCAATCCCACCCCGGGGCAAAGTACAAATGTGAGCCTACATCCTATATATCAAATAAGTAGAAGTCATAATTCGAACAAAGCAGAAAAATCGACGAACTGTTAGTAAAATGTCTTCTAGCCTCCTCCCTTGACACACATTCCTTTGTAACAGCTCGGAAGTCTAGATTCAGACTGAGGATGCCTAGATTCTCAGATCAGAGGACTGCAGCCCTTGGCTCACGTCCCCTTCCTCTCCCACCTGCAACTCTGACCATGTCACAAGGGCCCTGGAGCACCTGTGTGTGGACTCCCCCAGATCGCGTGTTACGTGTTACCCACACTTCCTGCAAATGCCCCCTGGCCAGCCACCCCTGGCCTCGGGATGCACACACAGGCCACATGGTTCACCCTTAGGGAACATGTCTAGGAATGCCATCCATGCAAGTCTCAAAAGCTGGCTCAGGGCAATCCGGGCAGGGAATTCTGGGTGCCGTTCCCCCTAACATGGTCTAGAATTGGGGTCAGGGTGCTGCAGAATCTGGGGGACATACCTTTTTGCCCTTGTGGACCCCTGCGGTGCATGGGATGAGGTACAACCCAAGGAGGGTCAGGGCAGGGTCCTGAAAGTGTAGGAACCGGGGCTTGCCCAGGTCTCAGGTGGCGTTGCCGACCAAAATCGTGGGACAATACATCAGTCATTACAGGCGAAATTCTCAGTGTTTAGGAGCTAGGCAAAGCCTGAAAATAGGGTGACAGAAACACGTAACTGGTGGCCTCTTCGACAAAAGAGGAACAGCTTCTCTGAAGAAAGGACGGTCATTGAGCCAATAAGGAGGAATCCAAACATTTAAATCAAAAGGAAGGACATCCCAAACAGAAGGCGAACAGCTAATTCAAGTTCCCAAGGCAGGAACGACCTCATGTGTTTTAGGGGCTGAGAAAAGCCCCAGCACGTAAGGGGAGGAGGAGGCTGGCAGGTGACTTCGGCTGGTGTGAGCCAGATCACGTAGTTTTACAAGCAAAAGTAAGGAGTTTAGGTTTTATTCTCAGTAGGATAAGAAGGTATTAGAAGAATGTAAGCAGAAAACAATTAAATTTACATATTTCAAAGGTGATTCTGGCTGCTGGGTGATGTGACCCCCTTTACCCCATCTACCTGCCCTCTCCTCTTTCACCCCTTACCCTCTGGTAACCACTAGTCTATTCTCCATGTCCATGAGTCCCTGTCCTGTTCATTTGTTGCTTTTAGGTTTATATCCCACATATGTCTTCTACTCTTAAGTAAGTAAAACTTACATAATAAAAAAGATTTTTAAGGAGTTAAAGTAGGGGAGAAAAAATAAACAGATATGTCATAGATGATTTGGAAACCAGAGAAATTACTCTAACAAGTTAAAATATCAGTCTTTCTAAGATGCAGATTCATCTATTTTTTTCCAAAATTGAGAATAGTTCATAACATACAGTAATCTAATATTTTCATTTAGTAATATAACATGCTTGTCATCCCCATGTCTTTAAAAATTCTCTAGAATAGTTTTCAATGGCTACATTGAATTCCATTTTATGCTGAACTATAATCTACTTAAACGATACAACTTCAGAAATTAATCATTAATCAGCATTAATGGATTAATCATTAATTAATTAGTTTTAGACATTTTTAGAACTCTATCAGTTAATCAATATGTAGACAAGAATGGCAAGATGAGAACTATCACTTTATGATTTACTGGCCATGCGTAAGAGAGCAGATCTTTCATGTGATAAGAGGCTGGTTTCTTTGCAACATGGAGATGGATTTTCAGGTGAAAAACCAGGACACAATAATCCCCCCAGGGAGGTTTCTAATTCCTCCAGAGATAGGACCCCAGAGAATGACATCATTGTTTTGTTTGAAGTGAATTCTGAGACCATGAGACCTACCTCATACATGATAAGTATAAACACAAAGGTAGAGAAATCATGCTAAGCAACAGAAGCCAGACAGGAAAAGTTGAAAATCACAAGATATCACTTATATGTGGGGGAAAACCTAAAAGCAACAAATGAACAGGACAAACAGAGCCTCATGGACATGGAATACAAACTAGTGGTTACCAGAGGACTATAGATTAGTGGTTACTGGTGGGGTGGGGGAAGCGTGAGGAGATAGACAGGGTAAAGGGGGTCAAATAGAAGGGGTAGGGGAAGGGTGAAGTGTGTAAAAGGGATCAAATATATGGTAGCTGAAGGAAACTGGACTTTGGGTGGCAAACACAATAGAATATACAGATGTCAAATGATAATGTACACCTGAAAATTATATAATTGTATTAACCAATGTTACCCCAATAAACTAATTTAAAAAAAAAGCTTTGAATTATTTTATATTTTTTACTTCTCCAGGTCACTAGTAACTTTCAATCGGACATCATTGACAGTGGTTGACTGCTGATTCACACGCAAAGCACACCACCGAAAACGTTACAGACTGCATTTACTGCAGTAAAACAAGTCCACTCCTAGAACAGAAAAGTGTCACCAGTCTGGGCTCCGGCCACACAGTGCCCTGAACGTCCCAGCTGCCCTTTTACAGTCATGGACGTGAGGACCTTGTTCCAGTGCAGCCATACAGGTGCCATTTCATAAATGCCAGGAGGCAAATGATCCAAGTTAATTTTATTGTTATCTGTGAAGAATTATAAGCTCTAGATTCTTTAGTCACAATTTGCCTCAAAGGTAAATGTATTATTCTTCACCTATGCAAAATCAATCAGAAGCCTTCGGAGATTTAAATTTTGGTTTCTTAATTACCTCCTGGATCAGCTATTAATTATTTAGTATCTAGGAGCTGGAGTGGGCTCTAGTACATTTCCTTTAATTCAGGTGAGAAAATAACATTTACTCCCCCAGAGACTTGGGTTTTACAGTGTAAGTGCCAGTGCACATTGTAATTACTAAGAGAAGAGCCTGATGCTTTAGCAAATCCTGCTACAAACAACATGTAGGAACATTCTAGATGCTTATTCCATAAACCCTACTAGGCACCGGAAGTCATTCAAAAGGTCTAAACATATATATTTAATTATTTTCAGTATCTGGAAGCTATAAATAACCAGTAAGATTCTTTTTGCTCATTCTTGCCCAAACCAAAGGTCTCAATTTCCTCCTTGTGACTCATCTGTGTTTTCACCCCAATAATACCCTCGCCTAGACATATAAGCATCTTAATGTAAAAACTAAGTTTTTATTTAAAGCTATATGCAGATCTGTAGAGCTCCAAATGTAACCCTTGAAAAACCATTTAAAAGTTTTTAAACCTCTAGCTAGCTAGATAATGAATTGATACAGTAAAACTGGCTTCTTGTTCAGCAAAATAAAAAGCATTATAATGGAGTGACAATGATGAATTACATTGTTCCCTCAGGAATAGCCATCCTGGTGGCTTTGACCAGGATAGTCATTTTTAAGTCAAGATTATATTTTCTTCACTTTCACTTAGGTAGATGTCTAATCACTATGTTGTACACCTGAAACCAATATAATACGGCATGCCAACTGTAATTTAAAAAGAAATTTTAAAAAATAATTTTTAGAAAAGATTATTTTTTCTTCCTCTATCCTATAACTAAGCATTCATGGCAAAGCTAGTGTTTTTATAAGATACTAGAAGAGGCTAAGTCTGTGGGGATTTCTTTGCATAGAACCTATTAAGAGAATTTATCATTTTAGGCTTATTAAACCTCCTGGATGACACCTGTAGACTCACTGTCCCATTTACAACGTATATGTGATCACTATCACCACTCCACTGAGTTTGGGAATCAGAAATTCTGGTTTATGTTTTTAGTGGAATTTTTTTTTAACTTTGAAATTAACCTCTCATTTTAAACATAAAACCCTGGTCCTTACACTGATATTTTTGGGAACAATACAAAAGTTTGGACCTTGGTGAGGCTGAGCGCTTTGGGTTTATGAAAGCCACGCCTAGAAGGCGAAGGGATAAATTAAAGTTTTAAATAAGTCATTCTGTACCTCGTTCTTACTGAATCATCAACCCCCAGCTCTCCAGAAACACACCTCCTGCCAAACACGTGAAGCCCTGCTCAGTGCGTGAGCGTCATCTGCGTGTCTCAGAACGCTCGCCTATACGGGCCCAGCCCTGGTGGCGCCGGTCAAAGCCACCTTCAGTCTTCCCTGCAACCTTGATCTCCGCCTTCTCCTCTGGGAACCCAGTGTCCCGGGTGTCCCTCGGGGCCAGTTCTCATCGAGTTCCATGGCCTGCAAGGCTTGCCCAGGCACAGAGCCACCTTCGGAGTCCAAGATACGGCATGCTCAGATCTTTGCTAAGAGCCGTGTCGGCTTCTGATCCACACTTTTGATCTGCCATTTGTTCCCTCTTTCCTTCCCGCCCCCCACCCCGAGATCCTGGCCCAGATGGCACTTTTTGTTGGTGCCATGCCCTGCCCCTGTCATAGAACAACAAAAGTGTTAATTTCCAAATACGGAAGCAATGTTTTGGGACTGATGCTCTTCCACTGTGCAAGGGAAGATATTTCTCAAGATATTTCAAAGATTGCAATATCTGTTACCACAACCGATCATTCTTCAAGTTTGTGTATGTTGACTAAATGATAAATATTTTAGCAATGGATCCACTTGTGTTTCAAAGACACTCTGCACTTATAAAAACACAAGGCTCATTATCCTCAGAATATTTCATGTAGGTTAGCAAGATACTTTCGCGTGTAGAAAGGAAATACAAAAAGGTTAACAGATGGGATATATTTGCATTAGTATCTTACAGAAGTGAGGAGGTAAAACCTTTACTCATAGAAGTGAGGAGGTAAAACCTTTACTCATAGAAGTGAGGAGGTAAAACCTTTACTCATAGAAGTGAGGAGGTAAAACCTCTATTCTTTATTCTTACATGGCAAAGACCCTAAATAGGCTAGAAATTTTAATGATGAGAAACTAATAGACTAAAAACCGATTCTCATTTAAGTGTCCCCATAGAGTCATTTACGAGAGGAGGTGAGAGGAACCGGAGACGAGGAGGAAGAAATGGAGAGGGGCCTAAACAAGTCACACGTAAAATTTATTAAAGAGGATGCCCGATATAACATTTTAGTTGGGGGTAGAGATTTAGAGACCTAGTAAAAAAAAGGTGGGGGGGAGTGAGCTTACTGGAATAATGTAATATGTAACTAACCATATTTCCATATTGCCAATTAAAATTCAAAACCAAAACAATTTGTATGATCAATTACTGGAAGGAGCTGTTTACGACACCAGAAGAGACAGAGAATAGCCGATTTCTTTAAAGAGATAACTCCTCTGCGTAAAAGAACTCCGTAACCTTCTCTTCAGGGTTTAAAGGGCCCCGTGGCAAGATCTCCAAACTGCATTAGGATCGTGTTGTTTCACTTCGGCATAGCTATGCACATGCTGTCCACCCACCCGGGAATGTTCCTCTCTCACAGCCTGACTCAGCGATCTCCTCTCCTGGTAGAGAATTTGCAGCTGTTGCCTCCGCCTCCGCAAACCACGCCCTCTTTTGCCAACAGTGACTCTGCATTTGCAAGGCAGCTTCCGGCTTATTTCCAAGTCCTGGTGGAGAGCAATGCCGTACCAGGGGACAGCAAGTAACTGTCATGAGCTGGGTGCTGATCGGATCCACCGAATCACAAGACTGACTGTACACAGCGGCATGCCATCATGCATTAGACACGGAACAGCACAGCCAGCTGTACCGTCCTCTCTTCCCCCAGGCACCTGTAGTGTCACCGGAAGTGTCCCAGGACCAGCGAAGGCAAGAGAAAAGCGCCCGGGAACAGAGACATCTGCACTCTATGTCCTTCAAGCCGTCCCCAAAAGATCACAGTTAACGTACTTCTCCCCTTGGGCAGAACTCGAGGGGGCGCCTGCGGTCGTGTGCCCCACGAGCAGGGAAGAACCACCCAGGCCTGGCCCTACCCCTACATGCACGAGTACGGGCTAACGGTGTTGGCTGGCGGGTCAGGGGCCTGAAAAGAACAAAACTGGAAAACTGGTGACAAGGGAGAGATATGTGACTGGACTCTTAAAACGAACATGAAGTGTGAAGATACTGACCAGAAGGACCACTTTGGCGGAGGCCCCCAGTAATCAGGTGGGCAAAACGGCCTACTCAGTAGGTCAGGCAGTCTCTCTCCATGGGAAAATGGCCATGGCAGCAATGACAAAGCCGATGCATGGGTACACCAAAGCTCACCTAGCCCCCTCACCTGCCGAGTCCTCACCCTGCCCGCAGCAGAGGCCAACAGCAAACCCCCGACATAACTCAGGGTCTGTGCCTTATTCATTGCTGTATTCGCCAGAGCTTACCCGTTGCCCGGTTTGTAATAGGTGCTTGTTAAATATTTGTCGACTGAATGCGTGATAAAATACAAGTATCAGGACAGATTATACATAGCATAGGACAGGCCACCACACAATAAGGAAAGATAGTGTGGCTGAGATCCGGTCCACACAGAGCTGGCACAGGGCAGCCTTATCCAGACCCAGAGGAAGGGGGTAACCTTTTGTAATGAGTCCAGCCACTGGGATGCCTTTAGGTGCTATGCACAAAGAATCGTTCTAGCAGGTAGTCTTGCAATAAGAAAAAGATATGACCTAAGTACTTTAGGCAGTAAGAGAAAAGGTTTATATCAGCTTGGGGACAGTAAAGAAAGACTTCAGCTAGGAGATATCTCGTGAGATAAATGCATTGCTATTCCGTTATTACATAGCCTTTACAAACTTTTCATATACTACAAGGATAAGAGAGCATTTTCAGCCAAGCCTACGTAACCTCAGATAAATCATAATAGGATTTTTTTCAGCTCTGGCCCAATTAGTTGAACGGGAGATGCTTCCGGATACTTAACTCATGACTTGACTATATTACTAAGTGGTGACAGACAGAGCTGACCAAAGTTCATGTGTTCTGATTTCGCCACAGGTGTACAGATAAGGATTTACACAAAGCTTGAGTTCTCTCAGTAAAAAGGAAGAGTCCCAGACCAATAAATGTTTTTTCGGGTTGCTAAACTAATATTCAAATACTATGAGGTAAATGATTAATTGCATAAATAACAATGCCATGCTTTAACTCCATCTGATAACCTTAAATAATAGTACAGATAATAGCAAATGCTCAACTAAATTGCTATCAGTAAGAACAGCTCCACTAAATACTTTCCTTATTTGGTAAATTGAGATTCATTTCAATCATCTGTAGGAAATACAGAATATGATTTTGCAATAATAATTTAAACAAAATATTTGTGATAGACTACCATGCTCTGATATTAGCATTCGTGAGATTCTCAGGTACTTAGTAAAAATTATAGGGTTTGGGGATTCACAAAAGGAGAATTAGTGAGCCTTCACATTCATAAAGAAGTTTATTTTAAGATTTCCGGGCAAAAGCAGATAACTCACTAGAGAACTCGTGCATTTTAATGATTTTATCTGACCAGTGCTTCTGGCAAACAAGTAAGGCAGCTTTTCTACTCTGCTACACTGGGTTAATTTAAACAACACCTGTTTAGAAGGGTATCTAGAGAATTCCTGCAAGTTTTGACCCGCATCTCCTCACTTAGAACTAACGAAAGTGTGTTTCTATATCATATTTATGTCTTTGGTTTCAGAACCCTGTGAAGGGGAGCAAAGCAAGTTTGCCATTTTGCAGGTCACTTCCTGGAGAAAATGTTTCCTTTAACATTTTCCTGGCCCTTCCCCCCCCCACCCCCATTATACAATGGAAAGAACATTGTTTTAAATCAGGTTGACTTAGATTCAAATTCTAACATTCCCCTTATTTTAACTGTGTAAGCTCTAAGATGCTCAATTTTGCCATTTATAAAATTGGGCTAATAATAACTATTTTACAGGGCTGTTATCAGGTACATAAAAATGCATGTAAAGTATCTATTTCAGTACCCTGCATTTAATAAGTGGTAGAGCAGAGTAGTCATCATTGTCCCTGTTGTTATTATTATAATTACACCATCAGGATTTCTAAGATACCCATTTGATTTCAAGAACCTGCAGTGGTTAGGAAAGAAATTATTCAAAATTATTCAGGAAGGCAGGGTGAATCACTAGTAAGTCAGTTGTATTTT
Source organism: Eonycteris spelaea (assembly GCA_003508835.1). Classification (NCBI taxonomy): domain Eukaryota; kingdom Metazoa; phylum Chordata; class Mammalia; order Chiroptera; family Pteropodidae; genus Eonycteris; species Eonycteris spelaea. Next base: position 578,917 of record PUFA01000150.1, read on the forward strand.
ATTCAGTGATAGGTACCAAGTGACGGTGAGACAGGCTTCTCAGGCCTTTCACTGTATCGAACATAGGTATTAATAAAACAGCCAGAGGACCAGTGTAGGCGAGAATTTAGCTGAGGCCTGAAAACCCTCAATCACTCACAGAGCACTGCAGAAATGAGGTTTTCATTTGTCAGTATCTGTCAGATTTTAGCATCCTCTGTGAGCAAATGGCAGCTTTCGCTACTGCCTAAAATATAAAATCTCCATAAAATGACTTCTGCCATTTTTTTGTTGCTGTAATTGTACCATTGTTCATTGAGACATCATCTATATCTCTTCTGCTGAATAAATTAAAGAAATGTCCAAATCACTGGAATCAGCTATTTACGTAAATTCAGGGTTCTATCCAGGAAAACTATAAATCCCAGTTTCCTAGCTATATGATAACATTGGTGTTGAAACAAATTCACATTAGGAATTAGAAACACTTTCACACTGTGATTAATGTGCCCCATTACCCACTATTTCTGCCTTTCTTCTCTCCATGACGATTTTTTTTTAGGGAAGGCAACCTTTGGTTGCCCTCACAGATTGCAAGGACCTTGTCTGCTTACCATCTTTTTTTTTTTTTTCCTTACGCCACAAGCACCTGGTCTTCCTAGGTGGGTCTCCCATCCAAGCACTAACCAGGCCTGATCCTGCTTTTCTTCCAAGATCAGACGAGATGGGGCACGTTCAGGGTGGCATGGCCGTAGACTCCCGGAGAATTTCTGAGACTAATCTAACAACAAATAATTTGTCCCATTCTTTGAAGACATCAGATGTCTTTTTTCCTCATTTGAATGATTTGATCTAAGGCAAGTGGCTTGGAAAAGCATTAGGAGTCTCGGGTTTTATAACAAATCATGTGGGTGGAGGGTTTTGTTGGGTTAGAGTTTTCTTTTTGTATTTTGGGGCTTTTTTTTTTTTTTTTTTTTTTGGCTGACAGCAAACAAATCTATGTGAAAACACAGTAAGCTCCAGCAGGTGCCCAGAGCTAATTTGGTTTGGAACTATTTTTTAAAAAGCACTAGCTAAGCTAAGTTTTATTTATAACTATCATACCAAATGGCTTGATTGTTTTCTGTCTTTCTTTTCTGCAATCCAGGGGGCCAGTTTCAAAATGTGACTCTAAACATAATGCCAAAAACTGGCCATGGACTAAAACAGATCTAAAAATACCCAGATCTTTAACCGTCTGAGTTCCCCAGAAACAAAATAATTAAAGGTTGACACTTCAGCTTTCCACTTAGCACATTCCTCTCGGAATTTGCTGCATTTGCTGTCTATAGTTTTCCTTTAAATCGAGTGAGTTTAAGCTCTGGCCAGCACGGATGCTTGACGAAATGCTTCCCAGCAGCCAGATTCAACCAGATTTGTCGATTCGACTGGGTTTGTTGATCCGACCACCTGCTGATGGCATGTGTTTGGCTCCAGCCCTCACTGTGGTCAGTTGCCTCTCCCTAGGGACTCTCAGGGCAGTCCGGTCACTTAGCATCCTTCTCCTGATACGTAGACTTGAAGAGCCCCAGCTTTGAATCTCTGACACATGCACTTAGCCTGGCCTGTCCTTTTGCAGATACAGAACTCTCTTTTGGATTAAGATACAAAGATTGGATTGCAGGGGAGGGTTGTTTGTTTTCTCCCTGTATATCCAAGCAGAGAAATCACGAATGTACCCCCTAGAGTCAAAATATGTATCTGTTCTGTTATTGAGGCAGCGGGTGTCAGGTGAGGAGCAAGGGTTTGGGAGTCAGCCTAGCCTGGACTTGAACTCTGGCAAGTCCACTTGGCAGTGTGTGGTCTTGGACAAGTTACTTCAGCTCTCCAACAAAAATGGAGACAATAACCCCTCCCTCACAGAAACGTTAGGGAGATTAAGTGTGATTCTAAACATAAAATTCCTGACACTGTCAGGTTCATAATAAATACTCAGGAAATTCTAGTTTCCTTCCAATTGCCTTTCTTTTTTTAATTTGTATTATGGTGACACTGGTTAACGAAATCCAGTACGTTTCAAGTGTACAATTCAACAGTAAGTCATTTATAGCGCATCGTATGTTCACTGCCCATAGAATTCTTCCTGTCACCACATAGTTGACCCCTTTCCAACTGCCTTTGACCACAAAACAACACAAATCTGCTTTGTGCTCACTGTGCCACAGGGAACAGTGCAGCTGATGACAAACAAAATACGCTGTCCATCTGACTCTCCTAGCAGCTCTGTCACGGGCTGTCATTCGCCTCCTTTTGCCAGTGGGGAAACTGAGGTGCCAAAGGCCAAGCAGTTTTCCCGAAGCCTCACAAAAAGTAAATAGAGAGCCTGCATCTCTATTTACATCTAACTCTAGATCCCGTTCCTTTTCTTCAGTTTTATCATTTGTCATGGATTTTGTTCAACACGCCCTGAATTATTTCGTGAAAACCTGCTCTAGTAGTCTCCATTCTTGGCAGACTCGGCAAACAGCCCTGTGAGCAAACAACAAGGTGGATCACAGGCTGCCAGAGCCATGTCCACAGTGGCCCTGTGTCCGTCCCCACCAGTGCAGCCGAGGACCCACGGGAGGAGGACACGGCTGCCTTCTGTGCTGTCAGCTTAGAAAGACCGGGGTGTTAGGGCCAGAAAGGACCACGAAGGGCAGGGGGTGGCCTACAGCCAAGGTTAAGACATGGTGAGTTCAATGTTGACATTTTGAGGTTGAAGAGACGACAGGACAGCTAGCCTGTTCTCTTGTCCCCTCTGCCCTCATTCAGAGGGTTTGCTCAGTCACACACCGTCTTTTCAGCTGTCCTGGGAGACGCAGAGCAGGGCTGCCACCTGGCTGGCTGTCAGATTTGGACCCCAGACTCCCCAAACTTCATTCTCAGCTATGTGGACTCAAAAAAGCTGCCTAGTGTCTCAGTACAAAAAAAAAAAAAAAAAAATTTTTTTTTTTAAATCATACTTCGAATTTCCTTGTTTCACTTGCCCATCACAATCACACTGCATTGGAGACCAAACGGGCATTATGTTTATAAGGATGTGAGGTTCAGACAGGTTAGCCGGTAAGAAGGGGCATCCAGGGGGTCTAACTCTTCATTCTGAACCCTTTGAACCTCCTCCCTGCCTCCAGCCAATTGTGGCTGTGGGACCCAGGCACTCCCCCTCAGGGTCCCCTACCACGAAACATAAAGGGACCATAAACATTTGCTGAATGGATGGAACAAAGGGACAATGACGAGGTACCTGTGCCAGTTTTCTGCTCACTCTGCCTCTCCTGTATTGTGAATGAAACTCCCAGCAAATTCGTCTGAAATAATCAACTCGGGTTTTTGTCCTGTCAGGCCAGTTTGTCGTGTTGCCACAAGCCAGAGCAGAAACTGATCCAGGTCAAAGGACCCAGAACACTCCTGAGGAGGAAACTGCTTGACAGGGAAGGTTGCACGAAACACTCTCAAAGAACAAAGGAAAGCCACAAATGTAAAAGCCACACAATTACTGTCACCCATCGTCGCTCAGCGGGCACTTGCCGTTTCTCTCTGCTGCTGACCTACGAAAATTTGTAACCGTGATTCTAGAGCGTGAAGGTAATGAAATCATTTGGTCAGCTCAGAAGTCAGGCTCATCATATGTAAAAAGTGGGGACATGAAAGCATTCAAAGCAGGTGAAATTATGAGGCCTCAGAAAGCGAAAGAGACAAAGACAGAGCGACAGAGACAAAACTGACTGAAGGAATGCTGGAATGATGACAAGTGTGAGTGACGTGGCCTGCCCAGTCTCAGTCGACAGAACACCCCTCAGATCAAATAGAGTTCGCCTTCCTTAAGATTCCTTTGACTAGTTCACGTTGTTGTTGTTGTATGTAACTCAGTAATTGATCAGATGGACCAGACCCGCCTTTTCCAAAACATTCCTGATTGCTTAGATAAGCGACAGGCTGGTTCTCCGCATTGGATACGGGTTACTCAAGCACTTGTTTGTAATTATTTCAGTGTGTCAGGCTGACCTTTAAAAATCAGGTCTTCCCATTTTCTGGTCACGCTTCTGTTCCGGATTTTAATCTAAATTCAGGAACACCAAGATGCAACACCTTTGAGAGTAAAGTTAAAGATATCTACAAAATGTTAGGGGGAAAAGCATGTGGAATGTTTGACGCCTTGGTTTGAGTTCTAAGAAATGTCCCTGTCTTTCTGGTCTTAACTGAAGGAGACAGTAATCTTCGTATTCATCCCCTCAAAATGCTAAGTGTGGGGGACCATGCTACTTCACACGCTTCTCCTAAACCTCAAGTCAACACAGTATGCATTCATGGAAGTATCAAGGCTTCATGTGTCCAAGACCTATAAGATGTAGTAGAGAAGTCTAAAACAAAGAGGTGAGGGACTAATTACTAAGGAACACTAAGGAAAAATTTAATATATAATCCTTTTTTCCTTTTGATTTGGGCAGCAGTAATCTGTGCTTGTGAGAAATCTTAAAATAACACTTCTTAACCCATGTTAGCACTCCCGGGGACATTTTGGACATTTGTGGGGATTGTTTCACTGTCTCGATGGTTAGAGGATACGAAAGACGCTTAGTGGGTGAAGGCCAGAGATGGCAAATGTCCTGCAATGAGCTGGCTGGTGCCACAGTGCAAGGAACTAGTCCTCATCCTAGAGGATTTGTCGAGTGTCTTGCCCAGCATCCAAGGAGGTAAACGCCTATTCATAATTGTCTAAATCCTATGGATATGCTTTAGGTTTACTGTTTTAATGCGTTTGGGAGATTCTCAGGGTTGCCACTATGGGATAAATGAAGGGAACGTTGCGCGCTATGTTGTTCCAAACCTTACCAAGAGGTGTTCCCTGTTTTCAAAAATCACGTTACTGATGCCGCCGATTCAATCCGAGACGCCGGCAAGCCACCACTGCAGGGGCAGCTATTCCCCGTCACCGTGACTCACTCACTCCTGACTCCTTCAGCGTGCCCTCTCACGGAGAAGTGCCAAAACACTCACTCGCTGAAATGCGTACCCTTCGCACTATAAATCACTATTATTTCATTTCCGCTTTAGATCACAATGGAAGTTAGGTATAGGTCGGTTACAGCATCTATAAAACATTTTGCAGAATAGTAAAGGGAGTGTTGCAGATTATTTTTTATAAAAAGTTTTGATTTTTTTTATCTCCATCATTTTTTCTACATGTGTTACTTGTGTTACAGAGTCAGGAAATTATCAGTGGATGCTCACATTAGTGGGTGAAAATTTAATGAGAAACAGGCAGAAAGCATATCCTCACAAATTGTTTACTAGTTTGCAAAGAGAAAAACAGTACTTAACAGTGAAGACTGGCAAACATTACCTTAATCAAGTGATCATTGTTCATAAAATTATGTATATATATTTATACATAGGTGTGTGTTGTGTGTGTGCGTGTGTGTGTGTGTGTGTGTGTGTGTGTGTGTGTATCGGGGGCAAAATAAAAACGGAATTAAAAGTTGAAAAAAACTAAAGGAAGAATTTTTCAATCATCTATTTCATCTGTAAATCTTTTGGGGATTCACGTTATACAAACAGCTACTTAATTTTCCATTTCATAGGTATAAACAGACTCATAGAAACATCTAAGAAGATGTGACAATGGTCGAGAAGGTGATATTCTGAAAGAAAGAACAATATAAACTGATAGGAGTCTATTTTTTCTTCAATGTGAGTGTGAACATGTATCAGTATATATCCCTTTATCCTGGTTTGCAAAACTTATGAATTCAGTGAGAGAGCTGAGCATAAGAGAATCTGATAGAATTTTTACACCAAGCAAGCAAAACCAAACTCAAACACTTCATTCTAACTCCGTTCACGCCAACGACATGGATTCTCTCAGTACTCCTAGCTTTACATACGGTCCCAAAGTACCGTCCGTAGGAGTGTCCCTTGAGAAGCCATGCGAGACCATGTTCTGTCCCCACGGTCATATGCTCCAAGTAAAAAACGTTAAGTAAATGATTAACCCACCAAAGAATTTTTTTTAGAAAGGTAGGCCGACTAATGTCTTCACAGATTTCGATCTTTCACAGAAGCCTGAACTTGCCCATGTTCTGAAAAGAAGGGGTACTGGGCGGTGGGGAGGGTTCCCTTTCCATGAGGACAGGCCCATGGCCCAGCCCCAGCCATCCCAGCTCGGAGCCTAGGCTCCCGGCGCAGCCCGGGAGGCGGGGAAGGGGTTCCTCCTTCACCGACAGCTGTCTTCTCGCTGGCACACAGGCCAGTGCCAGAAACTCTACCCGGAGGCGGAAGGAATGAGAGGGCAGGACACAGAAGAGGCGGGGGGCTCAGGAAGAAAACGGAATCCTTAGAAAAAGTGAAAGATCGGGTCAACATGGTTACCAGTGGCAACAACTGCACAAAAGGTACATCGTTTTCAAAGCACTGAGAGCTTCCGAAGGCTCTGAAAAGACGAGCCCGCGTGGAGATGTCCTCCCTGGGCACTGAGGCCTCTCTCGCCCGACCGCAGGAAACAGGAGGCACCTCCCCCCGAAGCCACCACGGCGTGCGCGCTCAGGAACGTGCCGCCGCTGCTGGCTGGGTTTGACTTCTTTGTTCTGATCAGAAACCGTTCTGGAAGGTAACGGCCAAGCCCACGGACCCCCTGCCAGCATGCTTCCCAGGGCTCACGCCACGCCGCGCTTTCCTTACACCTGTTTGTTTCTATTCGTCTGTCACACATTCTTCTCCCTTTCACCTGAACAGCTGATACGCCCGTTCCCGAATTAAATCGTATTCTATCGGGAAGAAAAACAAATGTCATCCGGGGTCATCGTCTCAAGGTTGGAAGCCTGAGCCACCCACCTGCTCCTGCTCATCAAAATTAAATCTGCCAAGTGCTGAGTTGCTTGAAAAGGTCCTGTTAAGTCATTTAAAGATGTGGCTCTTCATAGATCTAGCAAATCATAACCTTAATTTGAGACATACGGCTTGCCACATCCACAGAACTTCCCAGTAAAATGTTTCCTTTATTAGAGTGTGAAATAAGCTCCCATCTGAAAATGCTGTTAACCATGCTGAATTCGTATTCCCTATTGTCTTACCTAAAAGAACAATCTTTCACATAACCAACCATATAATCTTGCTTAAAGAATTTTTTTTTGAGGAATAACTGACATAACATTATATTAATTTCAGGCACATGACTTATTTATTTATCTCTTTATTTTAACACCTACAGCACCTGGTATCCACATCCAAGTACTAACCAAGCCCGACCCGCTTAGCTTCCGAGGTCAGATGCGATCAGGCACGTTCAGGGTGGCGTGGCCGTAGACCAGTATTTGTATACAATTGCAATGATCACGGCACTAAGTCCAGCTAACATCCCTCATGTCATAATCACAAAATTTTTTTGTGATGGCACTTTCAAGACCCACTTTTTTAGCTACTCTTGAATATGCAGTATATTAACTATCGTCACCATCCTGTACGTTACATCCCTATGACTTATCTATTTTATAATCGGAAATTCGTAACTTTTGACGCCCTTCTCCATTTTGTATATTGATTTGCATCGTGTAACTTTGCTGTATTAGTCCTAACAGTATTTTGATGGAGTCTTTAGAGTTTCCTGTATATAATATTATTTCATATGCAAATAGTGGGTTTTACCTCTTTCCTTTCCAATTTGGACGCCTTTTCTTTTTATTGCCTAATTGCTCTGGCTAGCACTGCTATTATATTAAATAAAAGGGCATCCTTGTCTTGTTCCTGACCCTAGAGGAAGCTTTTAGCTTTTCACCACTGAATATGTTAGCTGTGGGATTGTCATATATGGCCTTATTATGCTGAGGTATGTTCTCTCTTTACCCACTGTTTTTGAAATCATAAATGGATGCTGAAATTTGTCAAATGCTTTTTCTGCATCTCTTGAGTCATGATTTTTAGCCCTCATTTTATTAATGTGGTACATATCGTGTTGAATGATTTGGAGATGTTTTACCATCCTCAAATCTCTGGAATAAATCCTACTTGATCATGGTGTATAATCCTTTTAATATAGCACTGAATTCGGTTTGCTGATATTGTGAGGATTTTGCATCTATGTTCATCAGGGATATTGGCCTGTAACTTTCTTTTCCTGCGGTATCCTTGCCAGAATCAATATCAGGGTGCTGCTGGGCTCAAAGTGAATGCGGAAGTGTTTCCCACTTTATCTTTTGGAAGCGTTTGAGAAGGATTCGTATTGCCTGTTGAGTTTGGTAGAGTCCACCACTGAAGCGAGCCATCTGGTCCTGAACTTTTGTGTGTTGGGAGGTTTTTGATTACCGATGCTATCTCCTGACTAGCGGTCATCAGTCTGTTTGCATTTTGTTTCTTCACAATTCAGTCTTTGTGGGTTGTCTACTTCTAGGAATTTACTCATTCCTTCTAGATTGTCGAACTTGTCGGCATATAATTGTTCATAGTAGTTTCTTATGACCCTTTGTATTTCTGTGATACATCTCCTCTTTCATTTCTAACTTTATTTGTATGCTATTTTTTCCGTGGTGAGTTTAGCTAAAGGTTTGCCGATTCGTATATCTTTTCAAAGAACTGGCTTTTAGCTTCATTAATTTTTTCTATGGTTTTTAGTCTTATTTCTGCTCTGATCTTTGTATATGATCTTTTATGAAGGATATTTTAAAGTTACTTTTAAAAGTTTTTGAAGGCCACTCGCATCTACAGTGCCTTATAACAGGTTTCTATCCTCCCTCCCTCGGCAAGCGGCTGGAATGACCAGAATTAGCATTTTAATAATTTCAGGTCCTAGAACTAACCTCTAGACCACGTCACTGACACAATCATTGATTTTACTCTTTCTGCGAGAGCTGATTTGCCAGTGTCTTCTCTGGGCATCTGCATGTAAACATTTGCTTAAAAATCCACATCTCTGCCTTCCGAATAATCTAGAGCACAGTGTTACGCTACAACCTGGCTCTAAATAAATGCCGTTGTAAATTACGCTTTTACCAGACTGTGGTTGCTAAAGTTTTTATTTTTTTTATCACATTCTTCAAAATGAATTCCAAAGAATAATTTTATGAGTTTAACGTTATTTACGAAGTTTTTCTTGTGTTTCTGGGGATTGTCGTGCACTTCGGTGAGCATCAGTCGGTCAGGTGAGCTCAGTTTGGTTAGTTTCCGCAAAGGCAGAAGCCTGGCAGGTGTCCTCCTGATGATGGCCCTTTGCTGTGCACACGCAGTGTCTCAGCCTGACGAGGAGAGGCACAGCCTCCCGCTGTGCGTCCCCTTGATTCAAACTAGATGGGTGAGTCCCTTTCTTTTAGTGCCAGCCTCTTCACAGAGAAATTAGGGATTCACTACATGATCCCTTAATCTAACCCTAGGGGTCTAGATCTTGCATCTCTACGACCCTGACTGCACGAGGCCACCTTGGGCACAGTCGACCCAGCTCCCTCTCTCCGAGGCCTCGCCGCTCCCTGAGGTCTCTCGCAGCCCGCCTCACAGAAGTTTCTTGTCACCCCCAGGAAGCAGGCGGCACTGGCGGCTGGATCCTCATTTTGTTAATATGGACCCTGAGCCTCGCAGAGCGACTTGCCCAAGGTGTCACAGCCAATGATAAGCAGGACGTTGTTGCAACCCCCAACCCAGGTTTTAAATTCCTTGTCTGGTGCCCATTCTACTGCACAGCGATGTTCTTCGTAAAGTTTAATAAACCACCATCAAATCGATTGTACGGCGACTTCTCATGCTCTACTACGCGCTTCCATTAGATGAATCTGAACGGTACGACATGCAAGTATCACCGCGGCAAGACTTCTGTGCTGGGTAGTTCACTTCATCTCCCTCAGGAAATCTGACAGCCCAGCGCTAACAGTTTTGCCGATTGCAAACACTGTAACCCCAAGGCTCTGGGATGAGCAGTTTGTTGGCTCAGAGCTTCCCTGCTCCAGGAGAAAGTCTTGGTGAAACAGGGGACGATCTTAAATAAGGTGCACCAGAGGGATGAGTCCAGAGAGGAGGTCCCAGGTCCCCAGGACCTTCTCTCTGGGAGGGTCAGAGAAGTTGTGCTAGCTTCCTGCGGTTGCAGGAAAAAAAAAAAAAAAATTAGCACAACCTCAGTGGCTTAAAATAGCAGGAATTTATTCTCTCTCAGTTCTGAAGGCCAAAATTGCTGTCAGCAGGGCCATGCTCCCCCTGAAGTCGCTAGAGGGGACCCTTCCTCACCCCTCCCAGCTCCCAATGGCTCCTGGCATGCCCTGGACTGTGGCAGCATAACTCTGCTCTTGGCCTCTGCCTCGTGGTGACTTTCCCCTGCCTCTGAGCCCCCCTCTCTCCTCATAAGGATGCTAGTTGTTGTATTCAGGGCCTCTCTAAATCCGGGATGCTTTCATTCCAATATTAAATAAATCTGTAAAGACCCTAAGATTTTGACATCAGCAACAGAGAGAAAAGCCATCCTGAGAGGATTCAGAAACAAAGTCATGGAAACAAGCAAGTCCTGGACCCCCGTAGGAGGGAAGTCCCTGAGGGGAGCTGTAAAAAAGCTGGAAGGATGAGGCATTGGTTGCTCAGGCCCCCATGACAAAATGCTACAGACCAGTGGCTTAAACAACAGTTATTTTCTCACAGGCTATAAGGCCAAGATCAAGGTGCCATGAGGATTGCGTTCTGCTGAAAACTGTATTCCTTGTCATGCAGATGGCCACCCTGTCACTATGTCCTCAAATGCTCTTTGAGCACACACTAAGGGGGCGAGTTCTCTGGTGTCTCCCCCCATAAGGACACCAGCCCTGCAAGATCGGGGCCCTGCCCTTGTGACATCATTCAACCCTAATTACTTCCCCAAGGCCCCATCCGCACACGCAGCTGCACTGAGGCTTAGGGACTCTGACGTATGGGTTTGGAGGGGGCACGAGTCAGCCCCTAACAGGTGATGTGGCCAGACCAAGACGGGTCAAGATTACAAACCGAGCTGAGGAGTATGACCTTGTTCTGTCAAATCAACCAGAAATCTTGGAAGTGGTTATGTTTTCAAGAGAAGCACCATTCTTTTCCTTTTCCCAGTCTATAAATGAAGAGCTATTTTCTAGGGACCCTGCTGGATGAATAGACTGTGACCACTGACTACATTCTAGAAGAATCTTCTGAATTTCTTGCTCTCTCTGATATACAGCCTGTGGAGCAATCATGTCACCAAAAGGTAGATGATTCTTCAGGGCCATTGTTTTTCATTCTGAAAAGGTTCAATGACAAAGCAGATGGCCTCCACCAAGAGAGCACCAAGATCCTGCTCGTTCTTAAGGAATACTGTCAAGCAGACACAAGACAGACTAAGACGTGCCTGTGAGTAGGACCACTCGCGTGGCCTGGCTGGCTTGTGAGCAGGGGGTATTCGTGAGCGTTTTTCCCAAGGCCTGACTCTCATCCAGTTTCCGAAAGAAAGCCTGGGCTTTTTTTGTTTGTTTGTTTGTGTGTTTAACACCCTGCTCAGAAAAGAGTGAACTGAGCAGCTCTGAATCTGAGGGCCAGAGCTGGCGGGGGACCGCCCCACGATTCGCTCCCGACTCCTTCACATCACGTGCCGGAGCTCAGGCCCAGAGAATGCAGTGTCCAGCGTGAGATCCTACAGCTCGTCATTGGAAAATTGGTAAAATGCACTTCCGAGGTCTGACCCGTGAGCAACCGAACTGTTCCAACGTGTAACGACATTACGCCACTCTTGGTATTTGCCAACACCAGTCCGCACGGTGGCGTGTCTCAGACCGAGGCGCGTGGCGCTCTGGGGGCATGTCAGATGCCGACTGATTCAGGGCCCCGGGCAGCCCAGACTCTGCCGTCCACCAGTGCCCGGACTGCTGACGCGGTTGAAGGCCATACGCTGAGTTAGCAGGGCTCCAAGTGCTTCATGGCTATCACCTCTTTTACTCTCCGGAATAACCCTGTTCTGCTGCGTAGGTACTGTTACCATCTTGGTTTTACGGAGGAGGAGAGCGAGGCACGGTTCAATGAGTTGGCTGAGGTCGCACGTCCACGTGGGCCAGAGCCAGGATTTGCGCCCAGAGACCCAAACTCCAGACTGCTCTTCCTGACAGGCTCCCCTGCCCCCCATCCGGAAGCAGAGCACACCCAGGAAACTTTTCTAAGCCAAAATGGAGTGAAGTCAAGGTGCAATTACTGTTACTTTATTTCAAACAATTTTTGTGCATTCCCAGACCCCCTAAAATAATCTACCAGATCACACCAAATAACTCATAAAACTTAGACCAACACTGACGTACAGTAAAAGCTGGGCCCCTCCTGGTGCTCACGGTCGCACTGTCCCCGTGACGGCTCACCGCAGCACAAATGCTGAACGTGATTTTCACTCTGCACCTCTTTTCCTCAGAGCTAAAGTCCTCTTTGGATTTTTTGGGGGGAGAGGTCAGCGAAAACAGGTATTAATGTAGGTGTAAAAGCAAGGTAGCATAAAGTGAACGTTCGAGAAGTGAGGATACCTGTACTACCTTATCCTTAGCTTGTGAACACAACTCGAGATAACCTCATGCTTACATGTGCTGGCCTTCCAGCCTGAGTCACTCGGACTGAATTTTAAATATGTAGCCAAAATAATAACCATGAAAACTATAAGAGAAAAAGGAGAGGAGATGCTCGCGACCTGATGTTAAATAAAAATATCAGAATACAAGAAACATCAGACCAGACCCTGAGGATCCGGCTCCATCCCTCCCGTGGGATGGAGTCAACTCATTACAGCAACAGCAGGAAAGCTTCTTCTTCCTCCTTCTTCCAAGAAACCATGCCAAGGAAAATCGTGCTCTTGCCCCTAACCCCACAACAAACACTTAATAAGTGGGATCGTGGTGGGAAAAAGGCTTGAGAGAGAATGAGTAGGCGGGAGGAAGCCAGCCTGGCCCCCCATGTCCACGGCGTTCATTCATTCAGCAGAGATGTACTGAGAACTTATGTTGCACACCATCCTGGGGGCTGGGATATAAAGCAGACAAAAGCCCCCGCCCTCATGCAGAACGCATTCCAGTGGAGAGGCCAACAGGCAAAAAATCAGAATAAACAAGCATACTATAGAGTGTCTAAGATAAGTGCTGTGGAAAAAGAATACAGCCAGGGATCGCGGTGCTGGGGTGGGAAGGCAGATTGCAACTGGGGTCATCAGGAAGCAGGTGACATGGGAGAAAGGGCTCGAATGAGGGAGTTAAGTATGCACATCTGGGGAAGAACATTCCAGCAGATGGACCGCCAGGTGCAAAGACCCTAAAATGGAAACACATCTGGGACATTTAAGGAACAGCAGAGGCCACCGACCCTGTAGCAGACGAGGTAGAAGTCAGGGGGAGAGGTGGGTGAAGGGGCAGGCCTTGTGAGTGCTCACGGGCCCTGATAAGGCTTTCCCCTTTACTCTGAAGGAAACAGAGTCATGGGGGTTTGGAGCAGAGAAGTGACACGATCTGATGGGTGTATTCAACAGCCTACTGGCTGCCATATGCAGAACCGACTGAGAATGTGGATAGACGCTTGGAGACCAGTTAAGAGGCAACTGCGATAATCTATGTGAGGGACATCGGTGGATGAGGCTAAAGTGGGGGGAGTGGGCTGGTGAGACGGGTAGAAAGAGCCTGGATATTGTGATTTCTTGAAGGGTTAGATGTCGAATGGGAGGGAAAGAGGGTTGTCGGGGATGCTTCTTGCACGTAGAAGAGTAAGGGCGTCCTGCGTCGAGAGGCAGAGGACTCCCGGGGAAGTTGACCCAAAGGAAAGGTCTGGAGTTCAGCCTCAGACATGTGACGATGCAAGTGCAGAGGCACAGAGCAGGCTACGAGGCTGGAATCCAGGGGCGGATGTGGGCTGGGGATGTACCCGTGGGAGGTGGCACAGGTGAAGCCATGAGCCCCGACGACATCTCCAGCAGAGAGCCCAGTAGAGAAAAACCCCACGATCTAAGGCCTGAGCCCTGGACGCGTCAAGGGAGAGAGAAGCAGGAGGCCTCTGGGGAGGCGCGGCCACCGAAGGTACTAGGAAAAGCAGAGGACTGTGACGTCTTGGAAGTCGAGAGAAGAACACGTTTACGAGGGGAGGGAGCAGTCCACTGTGCCAACCCCACCGAAGGGCTGAGTCAGGTGCAAATGGGGGACCAGGCTTCGTATTCAGCAAGGTGCAGGCCACAGGTGACCTTTTTTTTTTCTTTTTTTAATCTACAGAAAGGATAGGAAAATCTTAATGACAAAAAGAGGACAGGGGCACAGTCGCTGGCACTAAACTTGTAGGGAGGGATAGAGGAAGAGGCGACAGTGCCTTTGGCATTGAAGAGAGATCAGGGTGTAAGCCGAGCACAGATGTTCCCTGTGTATGGGTCTTTATTTTCTCATGACTCAACAGATTATGCTGCTACCTTACTGACTTTTGTTCTCCCTTCATCTCCATCCTGAACAAAGCTTAATCCTTTAAGTGAACAACGACAACAACAACAAAAAAAACCTGAATAAAGCTTAATCTTTTAAGTGGACAAAAAAATAAATAATTAAAAGGTCACCTAACAGCTCTTAAGCCATTCACTCATTTGAAACTGGGACTTAATTCATTACATGAAAGGGATGCTTGCGATATTCTTCTTCTTCGGCTTGTGAATGACCACCCCAACAAGAGACTCTTGCTCTTAATACCGTTGCCACACCTTTGGAACGACAGTGTTAGGAAACGCGCACTGTCCTTTCCCCGAGTTCAGTCCAAAGAGGCCAGGCCTGCACATTCAGGGCCAGGCTCGCCCTGCCACCACACACACTCCGCCTCCCACAAGATCCTCTCCCATCCCCAGAGCCCCTGCCAAGCCCCCCACTTAGGGCTGTCTCTTTCCTTTCACACACGGTCAGATGTGGAAAGCAGAAGCGATGATATAGATACTTAAAGCCATCAGAATGTTATCTTTCAGAAATGGAAGATCTGCCTCGAAAATTCCTGAGCAGAACCTTCTAACTAATTAGCAATCACCACTTGCTTATTTCTCCGGTTAAACTGGAAGATAAGATACATTCCTAGAAAGTACCTAAGACACTGTTTACACTGCTTATTCTCTGCTATTTCAGCTTCACGGAAAGAACTATCATGAAATTCTGTGACTGAAAAATAAGGAATTTTAGTAAAACTTATTTCAGAGTCTCCTACTTCAAAATAATAGTAGTTCGGTCTTAATTGATGATTATTTTTACATCACATGTGAAAAAGGCAGTATTGCAGAGGAAATTAATAACGTTAATAGACTTCAGGAAGAACATTCAACCCTCTTAAGATATAAAGTGTTTCAAATATTATCCACTTGTTAAAGGAGAGCGATCTGCGCTTTCTTAGTACAGAAAGGTAGCACCTGCGTATGATGGATACGTGTTCATGGACTCACTACGTCATTCCCACTGGTTTTCCTAAACCTAAGAGGTTTGGTTATAATTACTGATCTACACACGCGCACACACATTCAGGCAAGTATATACAAACGACTCACCAACCCACACGTTTTATTTGCCAGCGCCCACGCCCCACCAGCAAACAGGTTTCCCAGATTAAAAAAATAATAACGTCCCCAATCCCTTCTTTTTGTCCACGACAGCAGCTCCCTCTGTACTTGAGTCTTAAATGGACTCCTCCCCGGGCTGCTTTTTCATAATTACATAATTGCGACTTCAGCAATGGAAAATTAAAAGGGGCGGGGGGGGGAACCAGGTTATTTCTTCGTTGACTAAGAAGCAACCTATAAAAAGACATGTGCCTCTTCTCCGTATCTCTAGATTTCACCGCGGAGCAGAAATCAGAACCCGTGCTGACTACTCACAATACACCAAAATTCATTTACTGAATTCCCAATAACATGCTTTCTTAAAATATTATTTTTAGTGGATTGTGTAAGCAACTTGCAGAAGAGGAAAACTGAAGGCAGCTCCTCACAAGATGCAAGTCTGAGAGGCATATATTAAGAATCTTACCAGCCTAAGCCCGGCAGATGATGAAATCTGACAGATTGGCTGGCATTATCTCCCCCATTCTGGGTGCTTGTCTCATGCAATCTGCTCCCACGGGGCTGAGCCACTGCCTTGTTCTAAAAACACCAACCACACACACACACACGCCACCTCCGATCCTAGAAACTGAAGCTCTCTCTCTTCACGGCAGTAAACAGTTCTTCTCTGAAGTTTTCTTAACTAAACTTTGAGAATTCAGAGTTACCACGTGGGAAGAATGTACCAAACGCACAACATTTGGAAAATTCCCTCCGTCGCTGTCCACAAGAGTTCAAAAATATTTGTCCAACAAACATCTATGGGGCACCTGGTCCATGCCAGGCTCTGCGGCAGCGAGGAAAGACGGAGCGCTGAGTCGGAATCTGGTTCTCTCTTAAAAGAGATGGCTACGCATGTGAAAAACCACCTCACAAATACGAGACTATCAGGGCAGCGGGAGAGGAAAAAAGGCAGCGTGATTCATTCTGCTTGGGAGGCTGAGGGACAGCACGCTGCAGAGGTTATATCTGAGCTGGCTTCGGAAGAACGAGGAGGCGTTCACCGAGGGAGAAGGGCAGGAGTGTTCTAGACACAGCACCGCGCTGACCCCTGTCTGGGAAACTGGAAACCTGGACCCACCAGGCAGAGCGCAGAGAGGGGACGGGGCTGGAAGGGGAAGGGTTCGAAGGCCACGCTTTTCTTTTATGCTGAAGCTACAATGAACCACAAATGTTTTTGTCAATAAAGAACAGCCAGATCCACTTATGTAAAGAGGATTGCGGCGTCTGGAGGATGGGTGGAGGAGACAGGGCGAGGCACTCGGGACTTGAAGGGGAACTATGGCAGAGCAGAGAGAGAGGGGGAGGAGGAGGCAAGAGCAATCCAGAGATAAGAGGACCAGAAGTCACGGGCCTTCGGATGTCACAGACGAGAAAGGGCGGGGCAGCACAGGATGAACCCAGGGGATCCCAACTACAATGACAATGAGAGAGACTTTCGTGACCCCAGATCAGGAGCAAGGTTGGGTGCGGAAGTGAGCTCGCTCCGCCTGCTCAGTGAGCTGCCTAAGAGAAGTGTGTTGGGGGGCGGTGGGGGCGGGGGGTGTCAGAGAACTCTAAGGCCGAGAGTCATCAATGCTGACATTTAAGTCCGCCGGTATGGAAACAGGAGACAGCCAGGAGAGAAATGGTGGCCCAGAAGTGAATGGATGTGACGGAGGGACCCGGATGTTGATACGTTATGGCAACTCGTGTGAAAGCGCATAACCCAGCTGGACAGAGTGACCGCAGGGGTGGATGCTCTCGGCTGGCCCACTCGAGAGCCACTCCCGAACCTCTTCTTCCTAAAGCCGGAAGCTCATTTTCCCCAGCGTCTCTCTTAGCTAGAGGTGGCTAAGTGGTCCTACAGGAGGAACCCCTGGGAAAACTCGCTTCTCTGACAAAAGGAACATAGCTGGTCTGCCTCGAACGAGGAAATGATGTCTAGGGGTTCTTGGAGCCAGCCTGTCACCCGTGAGGTGACAAAAAGCCAAGACATTGATGATGGTGAGGCAAAAGGTGGAGAACCCCACTGTCCGGCGCAGCCGTCCGGAACGTGCAGGCAAGGACCGAAGAACAGCAGCATCGCCAAGAGGAAAATCGGGCTTCGAAGGGGTTGGTGGGAAGGGAAGGTGGGCTAGGGAAAGGCTGAGGATGGACACTGTGCCACTGTCCCCCGCACCACGCCGGATGCCCGGCAGGCACGCGCTCACGTTTGCTGCATCGCTGGATGGCAGAGCGGAAGTCCTGAAGAAAGCCAGCAGAGCCGGGAGCCCCTGCAAAAGGGAAGGGGTGGGCGGGGATGTGGTAGTAGTAGCTCGACTTTGTCCCTCGGACAGAGGTCTCCGCTCACAGCGAGGCTGGGGAGGGGAGAGGCAGGCGAAGCATGCCCTCCACAGTTTCAGGTCCCGGGTGCCAGAGGGGAAAGACAGAAGCATTGCTTGGAGAGGAAAATAACCTGAGCCAGAAAAATAACCTTGCCCTGGACACTTCACGGGTCCAGGGTCAAAGGCAGTCCCGGAGGCCTGGCATTTCGGGAGATCCGCGTTCTTAATGCTGTGAAAGAACGCAGCCCATCCTCAGAGGCCCACAGCCCTACCCTACCCAGGGCGCCTCAGGGACTCCAGGCACCCTGTAAGGTGGCGCTTACTCAGCCTGACTCAGAGGAAAGCCGGGGTCGCCAGAACCTCAGATCACCCGATCCTTCAGGCCTGACAGTTCTGGATCCCTGGAGCCTGACCTTCACTAGATTCCCGTGAGCATCGATTCCAGGGGCAGGAAGGCGGGCAGTGGACAAGAACGGGCCGGGGGCGGGTTCCAGGGGGCACGACCTGGCAAGGTGCTGCTGCTGCGGTGAGCTTTGGGGGTGGAAGACGGCCCGTGGCCGGAGCAGGGCCGTGGGCGGAGGAGATGCCGCCCGAAAAGCATTCACGCGATTTCCCGCCAAACCTCACAGCCTCCTAAATGTCACGGCAGCCTCATTGCCCCTGCAAAGACTCCCTCCCTACACCTCTCCTTCCTGCACTTCTACCTCGCCGAATAAATTCAATAAGGAAAATCAATATAATGATGCCTCGTGTGGTCTTTCTATAGATAGCAGCATATGTACGACATAAATAACAAAGCACATACCTATGTCAGAATCGCAAGGAAATAAAATTGTCATCAAGCATTGAAGGCATCTTCAGCATGTGGGCACTGCTCTGTTTTCAATATTGAGATATATTCTGTGCCCTTCAAATAATATCTAAATGTTCCACTTAAGGAAGAATGACATTTTCAAATGTTGAGTTTTACATATATGATTCCGAGAGAGTCTTACCAAATTACTGGAGAAGCTAATCTAATCTTCAATAGACAAAGCGTGTGCTCCAGTGAAGGCTGCGTGTAGCACTGTGATCTGTCATAGGCTTCCTCACACGTGACCTGGTGGAGACGCAGCCCTGACAAGATACAGCACCACCTACTGACCACACACCACAAGTGCAGGCCTTCGGTCCCCGTCAGCCTTTCCGGCTGACAGGCTGTGCTGCTTTGAGACGCATTTCACGTGAAGTGACCTCTAACCTTTTTCGCAGATTTAATAGAAGCAAAGTGGGGATAAAAACCATGAAACACTGGCAAAGCGTTCTGCCTTCACTTCGCTCTTTTAATGTTACTTCTTACATCTCCGTTGCAGGAAATCTTGTTAAGTATTTTACGCACTCACTGGCTTATTATATACGTAACTCATCGGGCACCTACCTACCTGTGCCACCCTCTGCGTCTGGCAACATGATTACAGCAGTAAGCAAGACGGGCCTGCGCTCTTGTCCTTGTGAACATTCCCAGGACCCGACCACTTCTCAGCGCCTCCGCCACGAACACTCGGATCACTGCAAGACCGTCCTCGCCGGCACCCGCCTCCACAATCCCTTCTCGGCAGGACTCAGAGGGAGCCCCTTAAAACCCAGGCCGGATAGTGCACCCGCTCTGCTCTCAGCCCCCCAAGCCTTCGTCTCCTCCAGTGTCAAATCCAAAGTCCTTCTTGCATGAGATCTAGCCTGTCCTCTCCGCCTCAGTCCCTCCCGACTGCCCTTTTCCAAGCCACCCACACTGTCCTCCTCGAACTGGAGAAGCCTCGGGGCCTTTGCATGTGCTCGCCCCTGGCCGAAGGTCCATACCTGGCATGACTCACTCCTCCAGATTCTTGCTCAAACAGCCCTCTTGACCCCCTCTCACAAAGTAGCAAGGCCCCGCCGTCCGTCCGTGCTGGCACTTCTTATCCTCCTTGCCCTGGGCTACTTTTTCTCCCTAGTACCATTG
Source organism: Eonycteris spelaea (assembly GCA_003508835.1). Classification (NCBI taxonomy): domain Eukaryota; kingdom Metazoa; phylum Chordata; class Mammalia; order Chiroptera; family Pteropodidae; genus Eonycteris; species Eonycteris spelaea. The sequence goes on from PUFA01000150.1 coordinate 598,736, forward strand.
TCACCATTGGATATACTACAGGCAGCTTTGGTTGTTGTCTTCCCCAACTAGATTCCAAGCTCCATGAGGACAGGGACAGTGTTTTGTTTACGCAGAATCTCCGGAGCCTATGGCCATGTGCCTCGTATATTTGTTGAATAAAATCTCACTCACTTCCCTGAGTATCTTCTCACTCTCCAGGCCCTGCTTCCTGAGGACAGGGAAGGAATCTGTACGGGGAGCCCTCACCCTCACCCCTGGTCCAGGACAAAAAAAGCTCGTCCTGCGTGTTTGGGGCAGGTTGGCTTCGCAGTGGTTTGTGCAGTCACACGGGGCTCTGCGCTCAGAGGGGCCCTGTGTTTAACTCTGGTCACTGATCGGGAACTCTAACCAGTTTTTAATAAGAGGACCTGCGTTTCCATCTGGCACTAGACCCCACAAATCCGTAGCTTGTCCCATTTGGAGGATTTGGGTAAGGTGTGAGTAAAATAGCCCACCAAGAACACCTACCGAAAGATGAACCATCCTCACTGTGCATGACTCTGTGACAAGTCACAGCCACCAGCTAGTCCATCGACAATGATTCAGGCAAGGCAGCTCGGCCCCGAGGCACATGGGGTTCTGGTCTCTTCAGACTAGGATGGCCAGACCCTTCCGTGGGCTGTGGGATTGCTCCGGTTTTCTCCTCTGCAGCTTTCCCACCCAACCCCCCACCTCCACCCCCTACAGCGAGCCACAGCTGGAATTCCCCACCGTCATGGTCGCCGTAAAATTAACTACTGCACAGCTTAGACTTAAATGGGAGCGCTCCATGGCCGTGGGAAAGAGAGACGGTTGGCGGTGTTAGCTCAGATGTCGATGGGAGAGAAGGACGGTACCGAGCCCACGACACGCGTGAGGGTGTGTGGTGCGAAGCAGAACGCACCGCGAAAAGGTAGGGAAAGGAAGAGAAATACCTCTGAAGCCTTAGCCACTGCTCTGCCCCAGCTCAGGGACCCAACAAATGGCTCCAGGAGCTGCCCAGGCCTGGTCTGGGCGAGAGAAGTGGCCAACAGGACAAGCCAGAGCAGTGGGTGTTCCGGCTGACCCCTGCTGGCTCGAAGGCAACGTCCAGAAACGTCCGGATGAGCAGTGCTGGCGAGGACTCCCGGGGTTTTTCCAGAATGATGGGTATGCACAAAACAAGCGAGATGCTGGGGGTGGGGGAAGGGCTAACATGTGGGTGAAGAATGCTTTCACCCTATTTCTTTAAGCAGAGTAATCACTTGGTGATCCATGTGGAAACAAAAACAGCAGTTTATGTTTTTAGAGAGGGGCCAGAATGATCTCTAAACAGTCATCCCTGGGAGCCTATAACACAGACTAGAAAGCTGCAGTCCGCAACGATGGAACAGAAAAACATGAAACTTTTAAGATGTTTATTTTGCTTCTCAGTTTGCTTCTCTCCTCCCTGCCTGAGCTAAGAAGTGGCCAGACAAAATGCAACACTTTACAAAGTAGTTACCCAGTAAATTCTCTAATATCCCTCAGCAACACTAAGCATAAGTTGAAAATTAGATTCCATTTTCATTAGATTCAAAGAAATTTATCTGGACAGAATTTTGCAGAAAACTGTTTAAAACACCTTAAGATGGAACAACAAAAAAATTATACAACTTTGTCTATCACACAGAGATCCATTTTCCTTTCCTTTCTGAAGGTTTCAAAGTTAAAAGGTTTCTTGTTTCCTTTAATGTCTAAAAAACATGATTTCATAAATACAGACTGGTATTGCCCTAACTTCAAAACTCGAGTAACTACAGGCATCAAGATTTATGTTCCTAGAACAAGTTATGTTTCTGTTTGTAAATACTGGGTAGACTAACAAGTCTACAGCTGCCAAATATCCACCCATCAACATGATCAATAGATACTAGAAACTCTGTAATGTCTCCTTTTCAACTCCCTTCTTCCAGAGCTGTCCTGATTGTAACCCACCCAGCTGGATCGTTCCAATTCTTCCACTGTGTCACCGAACCGATCCCATCAATTATCAACCAACGGGGACTTGTTAGGTGCCCACCAGGTACTCAGGGAAGGTGTCGGTCAGGCTTTGTCTTCAAATTTATACCACACCGAGAACACGAGCACTAAACAATATGGCGTAACTACTTTGGGAATTCAGGGAGGGGAAAAGCCTGAGGTAGACAGAAGTTTACTGAAGATAGACTTGCATCTGTTCTTGAAGGACAGGTTGGATTCAGAGGCGGGGCGAGGAACCTGTGGGGGAGGGGAGGCTTTCAGAGAAAGACCCAGAGACAAGAACAGACACAGGAGACAATGTTTGAGGCGAAACAGCACTTTGAATATTAAGCACTGTTTACATGAGGTTGAGGACAAACCATGCTTTTCCTCAGGTAAAAAAATAAACGCAACGTCTAAAAGAGCAAAGGAAGCTCTGTGACTGAGGTGGCGGGGAGGACTCTAGAAAACGTGAAGATCTTTTGTTGGACTACTTAGTCAGGAAGTCTCACTTCTCACACCGTGAGCTGGAACCCAGGCAGGCCAGACGCAAAACTCCCAAGGGAAACGGTGACGCGGTTACCGTCCCTGAAAGCGATGGTTGGCCCTGGCCACCCAAACGTTTGTAAAACATCCTGCTAAGACCACACCAGGACCCTGAGGTCAGAATCTGTGGGGTGGGACCCGGGGTTCCAAAACTGATGGCTTATGAGCGCAGATGGCTTGTTTTTGGCGACTTACCTCAGGTGATAAGTAGTTTGTGATAAGGTACAATCTCATTTCTTAATGATGGTGGTTCTCAAACTTTTGGGAGCACAAGCCACACCTGGATACTTAGCACAGCGTCAGCCCGCAGGCCCCCCCCCCCCCGCGATGTTGCTTCTGCAGGTCTGACTGCAGTTTGGTCATCTGCATGTTAAACCACCTCCACCGCCAGGTGATTCGGACACAGGTGCATCTCGGACCACGTTTTGTGCTGCCTCATGAGCTGTCTCCCAGCCACTCGCCAACTCTGATGCCAACCCATCAACTTTAATTCAGCGTCGAGCATGTCAGGAGCTTTGCCACCCAACTTTGGAAGAATGTGTGAGAAACTCCCATTTCTATCATAATATACTTTCACCCAGAGGCACTCATTGTTCCTGTCAAGAAGGGAGAACTTGAGGGGTGCTATCGTGAACTGAATGTTCGTGTCCCCCCAAAGCCACATGGTGATGACACCCACCCCACCCCCACCCCTGATGTGATGGCATTTGGCGACAAAGTCTTTGGGCGATACGTAGGTTGTGACGAGGTCATGAGGGTGGGACCCCCATGGCGGGGTTACTTACTCAATAAGAGAAGGCTGTCTGCAGCTTGTCCTTTCTCTGCCACGTCAGGACACAGCAAGAAGGTGGCCATCTGCAGGCCAGGAAGCGAGCTCGCACCGGGAACCGAATCCACCAGCACCTTGAACTTAGACTTCTCGGCCTCCTGAAGAGTGAGAAGTGTCTGTCACTTCAGCCGCCAGCCTGGGGCATTTTGTCATAGCAGCCCCAGCCAAGACAGGTGCCACACCTCAGAACTGAGCAGCAGGGCTGCTGTGGAAAATGGCCTGAACACGTGTCCCCCACGCCTCTCCTCTTCCACAGTGAGTCTTATGTCACAGGAAACAGACGAAGCTCAAGCAAACGTTTTACCTAAAACATGACTTGTCTTGGCCCTCAGCCTCATTGTAACTACTGGGAGTAAACCTGGCCATCTCTGCTGAGCTTTGCTTTAGAAACACCAAAGGCAGGAGCCCTTGACTTGATAAATGGAAGAGCAGATTCTAACAGCTGTGGTAGGTCCTGCGATTAACGAGAACCAGCAGGGGTAGATTTGGGGTGGTGGACAGGCCTCCATGTAGGGTGCAAAAAGCAAAGGATAGCTGAACTGATCCATTTTTTCATCGAAGGCTTCCTGAGTACCAGGCCTGAGTCCCAGCAGGGAGCAAAATCGGCCATGTTCCTCCTGCAGTCTCGTAGGGAAAGATGCGAGATACTTTAGGGGGTAATCAGCTCCAGGAAAGAATGAGAACTGGGAAAGAGTGTCACGGGGAGGCAGAGAGTGGCTACTCTGCACTGGGGGCCAGGGGAAACCTCTGGGCCAGAGTGACATTTAAGCAAAGCCCTACATGTCACTAAGGAGCCGAGCACGTAAATATCCGGGGGAAGAACAGTACGTGCCTATCCCTGACGCAGAAGGGGGCTCGGCGTGTTTGGGGAGAGGAAAAAGGCCAGCGTGGCGGTAATAAGAACAAGACGGAGGAGGAGTTAGAAAAGTCGACAGCATCCTGACACAGCAAAGCCACTGCCTCCGCGGCACGGCCAGAGGACAACTCAGCCACGCTCTTGGTGACGAAGCGTTGGCTTTGCGGCGTCACCGGGCTCGGCCTCACACGGACACACTGAGTAACCTGCGTCTGTCCGGTACACGATTCCAAGCTTGAGAAGCCACCCTCTCCCCCGAGCCCTCTCCACCTGTGCAAGTCGCCTGACATATCAGAAAGGTAGACTCGATGTTCGGCTTCGGGCCGACAGCCCAGGTTTCAGTTTCGCCTCTGCCCCTTTCTAGCTGGCTAGTTAATCAAACAACCTGAACCTTGTTTTTAACGTAGTCGATGGGGATAACGTGACTACCTTACTCCCAGGGTTGTTGTGGGCATTACACGAGGTTATACGTAAATCGTTTACGACAGCTGCTGGCTCGTCATAATAAGTGAACGTAAATGCTCTTCTTATCCAAGAAGCTTCATTTCATTTCCCTTATTGAAGACATCGATACAAGGTAAACAGAAAATCTCTCAGGAGTAGTTGCACTGTAAGGTATTAGTCATTTGTACTAGAGTGTGAATTAGCCTGCAATTTTGTTCTCTGGAGCTGCAAAAAGTTGGATTTGAGAGACAGAAGAAAGTCCAGGTCTCAGAAGAACCAAAGAGGAGAAAACTAGATGCGGGAGGAAGCTATAGCCTCTGGAGTCTTCAGTGTTAAAATTATTTGAAAACATTAAAGGGAAACAATGAAGCTTTTATCTGCCTTTTCTATACAAACTGCATTTCAGGGTAACGAAATGTTGATTTTAAAAACTTTCTATGAAAAGTATTCTACTCATGGCACAAGAAACAACGGTAGAATTGAAATATTACCATCGAGTAATCTTGAAGGAGCTAACGGATCGAGGTCATGACCAAGGGCTGCTCATCTTCAGAAAGGACCCAACGTTTTGTGTCTCCTGACAGAAGGACACACATCGCCACCTACGAGTACTTCCACCCTAAACTTAAACCTAAATCTTTAGCGCCATCGGTTTTTTGGAAAGACAGAATAGAGGACGTGTTGAACGTCACGAGGAAGCAATCAGCAAAATCAATACTGTTAAGAAACTCCCCTGGATAAATCACCCAGTTTCTCCCACAAATTATTTGCAAGGAAAAATAGAGTGTAAAGGGAAATCTGTAAATTCACAAAAGATTTAAGAGGCAGCCCTACCAATTGCAACATATGGACCTATCAAAATATTCTAATTCAAACAAACCAACTGTAAAATTAAAAGCTTATAATGAAGTCATAGAAAGTCGACTGGATATTTGTTAATATTAAGGAATTGCTGTTACATTTTTAGGTGTAATCATGGTTCTGGTTATTTATTAAAGAGTCCTTATCTTTAATATATCCTAAAATATTTCTATGTATCTATGTTTATAGATATTTGTAATATCTAGAAAATACATATTTACATGTCAAATATGTAATATTTGGGATTTGCTTCAAATTAATCCAAACGCTAGTGCTTTTGTTTTTAATAACAGTAACAAAAACTAAAATCAAATCAGAAATATTTGACAATAACTTCATAATTTTCCTTAAGGTTGGCGCTTCCTACGTACATTTCGCTGACGACCAAGGGCTCTGGGAGTCGAAGGCACTAAGAAGACCTTGACATGGGACACTAACAATGACAATGACAACTAACCTTGACTAACGGCCTACACACGTGACTAAAGCCTGTCCAGGAACATGCTCAACCAGACCACTGGTGCAATTGCACTGGGGTGGGGTCCGGGGGACGGAAGGAAAGAGTCACTCACCACGAGTTCCCGGCCTTCTGCCTCAGATCACCGTGAGCTGCTCAGGACCAGAGAACCACGTTTTATTCATCTTCCTACTCCCGGTCCGAGCACATAGCCCGGGCACACGGCAGCCTCCCACATGACTGAGGAGAAAGGGAAATTGTAGAAATGCGGGTGAGAGAAGGGGGTTCTCAGACCCAGGCAGGAGAAGGATGCGAAGACCCGTCTGCCTGGACTTGCCAGGCAACAGTGAAGGTGCAAGTCAGCGACCTGGGGCTGTGGTTTATGACTTTAAGCTGGTGTAGTCTCTTGGGGGCAATGAGTCGTGCATCCCCAGGTGAGTCTGGGCACTAAAGGGCCTCGAAGGCCGGCAGAGAGCTCGTGTCCTGAGCAGCTGAAACCACCTCTGTGCCTCCTGCTGGCAACTTCTATCCTTTGCATCAATATCCACCTCTCTAAGCAAGAAAGCGTGTATGGGAGCTTTTTGGAAAATGTTGGGAAGCAAGAAATGAGCAGCAGTGTGGCGGGAATAAACCTTACTGTGACAAAGTGATGATGGAGAAGGGAGCAGGTACCGTGTGGAAAGTCCTTCACAGACACATGCTGAGAAAGTGGCACTTACCTCGACCTCAGGTCCCGTGGCTCTGCTCCGTCTCCCTCCCAGGGCACGCACGGAGCCACGTCGTTCCTTTTCCAAGCCTTATTCCTTGCATCTCCCTAAGTCCCTAGAGCGAAACCATCCGGAAGCGTTTTGAGTGTCATTACTGGCGCCCTTCTCCCCGACTCCTTGCTGTTTTTTTTTTTTTTTTTCCAACCAAGGCCATGAGCAGCAAAAAGGACATCAGATGCACACACTTCGGGTAAATCAAGGTGGATCAGGCTAAACGCAGAGCCACTTACCCAGACTGTCGTGCAGTGCCCAGGCCCTGCTGGACAGACAAGGCGAACGGAAAAGATTTGCTTCAAAGAACCCACTGGGTTGGCCAAGGCTCTGCCAGGCCTGTGTGACAAGTGGGTCTTCCCCTTGCCCTACGCCCCCGACACCTGCCTCTCCCAGGTGTTGATCCTTCTGAGCATCTGTCCCCACAGGACACAGTGAGCAACCGTCCTCTCTTCTCTTCCTTCTCATGCCATTTACAAAATATGACAAAACCAGGACTGACCTTACAGTATTCTTTTCAGCATCCCTATGTTCATTTCTCAAGAGCAGAAATTGAAAGCCAAACGTTCTTTTTTTTTTTTTTTACTAAAAGGAATTTCTGCTCAACCAAAATCAAAAGAAATCAAAGATAAATACAATATACTGGAATCTCATCTCGCTCACCTGGGAATCAGCCAATCACGCTGCCGGCCTCGCGCGGCTGGGCTGAGGCCGGAACGAGACGCTGTATGGGGAGCACGTAGAGCACGTGGAGCACGTGGAGCACGTGACGCACGTGGGGCGCTGAGCTCGCGCGCCGCAGGGCCGCCTGCGCTCACGCACCTGCCGCTCGTCTGTGGGTGAGACGCGGCAGCTGGGCGAACTGCTCCGCCTTCTCCTCGGGCCTCTCGCACGCCTGAGCCGGGCGTGTGTTGTGTGTGTGTGGTTCCTGACACAGGCCCCAGGCCGCCCCAGGACGCCCCCTCCATCAAGGGCAGAGGCAGGAAGGGGCGTCGCGGTTTCAGCCTGTCTTGTGGCCACTAGCCTGCCCCCGTTTTCCCAACTGTCCATTTATCCCCCATTCCTGACCGCCAGCCCTCTGGGCTGTGAGCTCCGGCACCGGACGCCCACCCTCCAGACACCACGGCGCCAGCTCCCGGAGCTGCCCCTGGCTCACACGCACTTGCTCACTCACATGCACACATTAACACGCACACGCTCACCTCCGAACGCACCATGCTCCCACCTTCCCCAGAGTCCAGAGCTCGGCCCCAGCTCCCTCCAGCTCCTCCCTGGAACCCTCACCCTCACCCCACCCCCACCCCACCCCCACCCCACCCCCACCCCCACCCCCGACGCCTCCAGGCTTTTTCTGTTTTACAGCCACTTTGTCAAAGGCCCTAAGGTTGCTTTGTGAGGATATGACACAATTTATCTGTTCACCTGTTCTCGGTCACCTGGGTCATTGCCAGTTGTTTGCTATTGCAGACATTGCTAAACTCCTTTTGTTATGGTTTCATTAATCTTTGACAGTTCCCTTGTTGAGGACTGCAAACATGCCCCAGGCTCGCCTTGGGACTCCTGTCGCACCTGTGGAGTCTGCTCCTCCTCTGACGAGCCCAGGTTTCTTTTTTGGAAAATGGTACTAGAGCCAGAATCAGGATACGAGTCATTTTTATTTTCTGGCCAGCTTAAGGATGCGTTTTTTTAAAAAATATATATATATATATTTTATAGGCATGTTTTGGGGTTCATTTTCAGCAAAAGTGTTGCTCTGGGTACCCAGAATGTCACATGGCCAGACATGAACATTTCCTTACCGAACATCCAGGGTCAAGCATTTTACTGCACAATTATACTATCTAATTCCCATGTCAGTGAAATATAGTAGGACCTTAGGATCAGCCCCCTTTTAAAGATGACAGAAATGAGACCGCGGCCCTGAGTCGCTTGCTCACACGGGGGAGGGGGTTTGGAGCCAGGCAGCTGGCGCCTGAAACGGGCTTATTCCCACGGGACTATACACTGCTGTGATCCAGCCGCCCAGGGTAGGCGTGGATTACGCAGTGGGAGACAGGACAGGAAGTTAGTTGTGCATCACAGCTCAGTGACCGAGAGCACTAACGCTCGGCCAGACCGGCCGGACTCAAACTCTGGCTCTGCCTCTAACCATGTCACTGCGGGAAGCGAGCGACCAGCCACGGAACTGCTGCAGGTCACTCCTCTGTAGGTGGAGGTGAGAATACCAGCCTTCCCAGCAGCCGCCGGGCTTGAGTGAGGTGATCCAAGCGCCGGCGAGCACCTGGCCACGGGAAGAACTCGAGAAGTGTTAGCCGCCGCGGTTAATTTTCAAAATTGCAGATCTTAATGTAAAATTCGACAACCTCACCAGAAATTAGAGAAACGCATGAAAACCACAATGAGAACTGTTTGTTCCCTAAACGATGGGCAAAACGCATAAACTCTTAGCTTGGGTGTTGCTAATATGGCCTGCTCGCTGGGTAATAATTCGCCAAGGTGCCCATGGCTAGTATGAGCACTTCCACGTGTGCATGGTATACTTCTCTTCAAAAGTTTAAAAAAATAACAATACGCACAGCCAATCCTGCCCCTCACTCTACTCTTACCCCAAGAAGTGCTGGCCAATAGCCAGCGGAGAAGACGTGCAACACGAGAGCTCTCATACCTTGCTGGTGAAGTATAAATTGGCACAACTATCTTGGAAAGCAATTTCGCAAAATTAGCAAAGTTGGACAAAAAGACATAGATTTGCACCACCCGTTCTTCTGCATCTTCTTCAAAGTCTCATTTCGGTTAAGGTATCGAGGTGGGAGAGAGAGGAAGCGGCAAGCGACAGCCCTAAAATTCTGTGCCCCTGGACTCATTGATACTCCCTAACAGAGAGAAATGAGCGTTCTGCCTACAGCCTCGGGGACAGCACGAGAAACTCACCCAGCACGCTGGGCACTCTTCCTCTGGAAAGGAGAATTCCAAGTAGAACAGCCATGAGAACTTGAAAAAAAGAGCAGAAGGACTCAAACCTGAAAAGAAATGACGGATGAGTTATATTAGGGGCGGCAAAGAGGATGGGAGACAGGGTTATTTTACAATCAATCCAGCCCTTTTTAAAAAATTGTTTTATTGTGGTAAAATATATGTAACGTGAAATTTGCCGTTTTAATCATTTTTGCGTGTACGGTTCGGCGGCATTCGTCACATTCACAATGTTGTACACCCATCACTGATACATACTTCCAAACCGTTTTTATCACGCCAACCAGGAACTCGCAAGCAATAACCACTAAACAATGGCTCCCTCTCCCTGCCCTCCCTGCCCGGGCCTCTAGCAACCTCCATTCCACTTCCCATCTCTTTAAATTGGACTATTCTAGGTAACTCGTAGGCGTGAAATCGTACGATGTTTGTCTTTTTGCGTCTGGCTTATTTCACTCAGCATACTATTTCCAAGGTCCATCCACGTCGTAGCACGTGTCAGAACTTAATTCCTCTTTATGGCTGAACAATATTTTATGGTATGTGTAAACCACATTTTGTTTATCCACTCCTGTGTTGATGGACACTTGGGTTGTTTCTGCCTTTGGCTATTGTGAATAATGCTTCAATGCACACAGGTGTACGATTATCAGTCCGAGTCCCTATTTTCATTCTTTGGGGTACATGCCTGGAGTGGAGTTGCCAGGTCAGATGGCAATTCCGCGTTTAGCTCTGTGAGGGGCAGCCAAACCCCTTCCACAGTGGCTGCACTGTTTTTATATTCCCACCAACAAGAAATGAGGATTCTGACTTCTCCGCATCCTTGCCGACACTTGTTATTTTCCATAATTTTCTAGTATCATTATTATTGCCATCCTAGTGGATGTTAAGTGGTATCTTATTGTGGTTTCAGTTTGCATTCCCCTACAGATCATTGATGTTGAGCATCTTTGCACGTGCTTATTGGCCATTTGTATGTCTTCTTTGGAGAAATGTCTATTCAAATTCTTTGCCCATTTTTTAATTGGGTTGTTTGCCTTTCTGTTGTTTAGCCTTTGGAGTTCTTTACATATTCTGAATATTAGGCTCTTATATATGACTTGCAAATCTTTTCTCCCATTTTGTAGCTTGTCATTTCTTTTTCTTGACATCTTTAGATACCTCCAGACAGAGAAAGTCCTCTGCTTTTAAGGGCTCGTGTCCAGGACCCACCTGGATAATACAGGGCAATTTCCCCTATGTTAAGATCTGTTTGCCGAAAGCTGCGAAGTCCCTTTTGCCATGTCACACAACTTATTCACCAGCTACAAGGGTTCAAGTGCGGCATCTTTGCGGGGCCTTTCAGCCCACCATACCTGACATGTTTCATGTATGTCCCACACACTGTCCTGGGTGCTTTACAAGAATCAGAGCACCAAAAATCATATGATTTGGCACATTGAATATCATAACCATCTTACAGTCAGGGAGCAAAGCAAAGAGGTTAAATTGCCCGAGGTCACGCAGCTTGTAGGCAGCACTAATGGGCTTCAAGCACAGGGACTCTGGCCCCAAAGTCTGTGTTCTTTATCACGACACCTCCAACTCTTTATACAGCTGCTTCTACATCCAAGAGCATGTGTCGTCACAAAATATGAGAGGGTCACGTGACTGGGTCAGATTGTCAAATCCTTCTGGGCGCAACCAATATAAATTTCTGACTGGTTTTTCTTTCCCTAAAGTTATTCTTAATATAGCAGTTGTTTGACTAAATCCATATTAACCTTACATTTTCAAATAGCCAACTTGTCCAAAAACGTATTTATTAAAAATTAAACCAAGTAAGATGACCATTTACTTAATCTTAAGGAGAATTGCCTAAGAAATATGTACTGATTAAAAAGAAATGATAAAATCCGGCCTTTAAAACATATGCACTATGACTTCCCCATAATAAAGTAATATGTTTCTAGTGTCAAGGAAAAAATTATCTAAAGTTTATATGTGTTCAAAAGAGATGACTAGATTTCATTTCGTGGTATTCTGCTGTAAGACTTTTAGTTTTCTATTATTGAGTAACAAATGACCCCAAAATTTAGCAGCTTCAAACAAACGAACAAACAGCAGTTTTCCTGTGGGTCAGGAATCCAGGAGAGGCTCCTTGAAAGCTTCTGGCTCAAAGTCTCTCACGCGGTTACGCTCAAGATGAGAGCTTGCGCTTCAGTTATCTGATGGCGTGACTGGAGCTGAGGGATCGTTTTGCAAGCCGGCTCGTCCAGCAGGCGTTGCAGGTGGCCTCCGTTCCTCGCCATCGAGGCCTCTCCGTAGAGTGGCATGTGTGTCCTTACGGCATGGCAACTGGCTTCTCTCAGAGAGAATGATCTGAGAGGGAGGGAACAAGGAAGAAGAACAGCTACGTGAGAGGAGTATTCTATGAATCCAGTTACAGAACACATCCAGAACAGGCAAATCTATGGAGGCAGAAAAGAAACTAGTGGTTGCCCGTGGCTAGGGAGTTTAGGGGGCTGGGGAGAATAGGGGGTGACTGCTAGTGGTAAGGGTTTCTTTTCAGGGGGCAATGAAATATTTTTTTTAATTGACTGTAGTTATGATTACACAACTCTGAATGTCCTAAAAACCATTGACTTGGATACTTTAATAGGTTAATTTCCTATAAGATGTGAATGATATTATTATACCTAAATAAAGCTGTTATTTTAGAAAGGAGAAAGAGGAAGAGATGGAAGCCACAATGTGTTTTATGTCCTAATCTCAGAAACCACACACTATCATTCCACCGTATCGTTGGCTAGAAGGAGGTCACCAAACCCAGTCCACACTCAAACAGAGAGGAATTAGGACCATCTTTTGAAGGAAAGAATCAAAAAATTTGTGGGTATATCAAAACACTACATGGACCCTTCCTGAATTATTTGATTCTATGTGATTGTCTATTAACTCTGTAGAGATAAAAGTTAAGGTGTAGAACACTGATTGTAAGGCATATATTCTTATCCATGGCAGCGCAAACAATTTTATCCATGGAGATATAACTAATTTCCAACTTGTAGAAAGATGACCCCAAATATTTCGTTTTATCGTCCTATAAGATATTAACCAGTTTTGCATTTATTGGTAACTTTATTTCAGCATTCTTGATTGCCTGTCCATCTCCACACTTCAAATTCCCTTTGAATGGGCTGTAACATCTTACCGGGTCTCTCGTTAATTGAGTTGAAGAAAATCTGGACACATATTATTTTTTTTTGCATGACAATCATGGTGTTAATCTTTTAAAAAATGTACTTTAGTATTACGATTCATGTGTCCACACTGTTCTTTCTGTCACAGTTGATGGGGGAGCAGCACTGACATGCTCTCAACACAGGGGTACCCGGCACAGTGTACAATGAAAACACGGTCACGACCAGGGTGACAAACGGCCACACTCCTCAAGTCCTCATCTCTCCAGAGGCACGCACACTGTCAGAGCTCGTCGTGTTCGGGGTGGAAGGAGTGATGAGAAAGGAGATGTGATACCCATGTCAGGGTCTCAGGTTCTGAGAGGAAAAGTGACTGACTAAAACCACTGTGTGGTCTATCTATGATCCATTTTAAAATGCTTCGCTATAAACATGGTAAAATATCCGTGTGTCTGAGTGGTAGTTTTCGCCTGCACCCAAGAAGCGGTTGATTGCCTCGTTAGGCAGACAGGCTGCAGGGCAGTAAGCGGTAAGCTAACACGGGAGGGAAAGCTGCATGCTACATCCGTGTGACAGGAGGTGTGACAGGAGCCTCTGCCGTTGTTTTCTCTGATCGTTTACAGAGGTTTGGTTTATCAAAATGGGGTTATGAATGGCTTTTCACTGGTGAAGCTAATGGTTCAATAACTAGGATCCAGGCTTTTCCATCTACGCACGAACAGGGCATGAAAATCCAGCAAGCCCCTGTAATTGTCCCTTTAGAAATGGCGCGTGATTCCAGAATAGTCCCAAGTTTAGCTACCAATTCAGAAGATTGGGGTCATCTGACTCTAGTTAGCCAATTAGAGCTGGATCCTGTCCCTCCGTTGTGACAGTTACCACCAGGGACACCTAAAAGGACAAAGAGCACACTTATTCATAAATGTCTCCTAAAAATATTCATAAATGCGTGCATGTGGTAAAAACTGGCCTAAAACTGGCTATCTTTGTAAACTGACAGAAAAACTGGAAGATGTAGGACCACTACCACTACCGTAATTTTTGGAGGCTACTGCTGTTTATCAAAAGAACCTAACTGACCTAGGTGCCTTCACATCTAGGAAGCAGCAAAAACAAATCAAAATCATGTCCGTCTGACATCAAAGTCTATGCTCACTCCTCCTCCTTACTCTGCCTCTCAGAATTATGATTTTAGCTGTTGCTATTAGTTATTAATTTTTATTAGCTATTATCGTGACATGCTAGATCACATGATTTTTTCTCTTGTATAAGCTCAATCAATGAAAATCTGGTTTTTTTCCAAAAACATAATAGTATAGTAATATTTTGAGGTTCATTTTGCAAAAGGTCTAATAATATTTGATTTCTTTCCAAAGAAAGCTCTTTGGGTTCATTTAAAATAAGATTTCACTTATAAAAAAATTAATAGACAGAGAACTTGAGCAATGACAAAGAAGTGAGAAGGAGGGGTGTTCAAGGAAGAATGAGTAATCTAATTTGGCTGGAATGTACAGTTTATGTTGGGGAGCACTGAAGATAAGCCTGGAAAGGTAATTATTTATACATAAACTCACATATGACTCTGCCTTATTAGGTTACATCTGCTTAGTCTCAGAAGTACCTAATCAAAAACACAGACACAAATCCAATTAAGAATGCGTTGATGAGTAATGTAGAATTTTTAAAAATACTTTATAGTTATAACTTAGATATTATAAAGGACACAGACCTTCACGGCAAAGCTCAAAAGATTTTAAAATGTTGACCCCTTTATAGCCACTACCCAGATCAAAATACAGAACATTTACAGCACCCCAAAAGTCTTTTTCATACACTCCAGTTAATACCACCCCCCGAATAAAAAGAAACCACTATTCTGATGTATTACCACAGATTAGATTTCCTGTTGTTCTGGAACGTCGTGTGAATGGAATCATACAGTATGCAGTGTTTTGTGTCTTCTTTCACTAAATTGAATGTCTGCGAGATTTATCTATGTTGTTGCAAATAGTCGTAGTTTGTTTGTTATTGGTGTGTAGTATCCAATTGTATGATTATATATGCAATAATTTATTCTTCCATTTAGCTGTGGATGAATATTTGGATTTTTCCAGTTTGGAACTATTATAAAGCAGCAGTGAACATTCTTTTACATGTCTTTTGGTGAAATAAACATTTCCGGTAGCATCTGGAGCCCCTGCCACCACCAAACGCTCTGGTCACCATGCTCCCCCACTGGTCACTCTTCCCTTCTTACTGCTTCAACTCGGTCCCAGAAGGAATGTCTGGTTTACAGGTAGATACGCTGTCCGTAAGCGCTAAGCTCCCACCCAGCGTGTTCCCTTCTTTTGTCATTTTTAGCCATTCTTCCCTCCACTACCCAGAAGTCCGGCCTCTATCAGACCAGGGAAGCATCAGAAACAGGTCAGCCTCGTTAGGACAAACTGGGCTACACTGGAGGAAACCAAAGGTTACCTATCGCCTTCGGGTACACATGCTCAGCCAGGGCTGTCACCAACGGTAATAGAGGCAGTTAGGTCATACTTCTACTGTCCCTTATTAGCTCCTGTAAGCTGCCACCCCCACCAGCCCCAACCCTGGTTTCCAGCTCCCCTTCCACACACACACACACACACACACACACACACACACACTCACTCACACGCACACACACACTCTCACATGCACGTGCTCACATGGTACCCTTCTACTGGCCAAAATCACCCATCTACCAAAATCTCCTCCCCTCCTCCCAAATAATCTCTTGTCTCTCTATCCATAGTACTAAGTCTTTCATTTTTCTTTCTTTTTTATTTTTTGCACATTCGGCTTCTCTAAACATCTGTGTGAGTAAACCTTACTCAGACAGTAGTCAAACTTGAAAACTCAGTGATGTGAACTGAGAAGAGACTAAAATTGAACCCTGCTAAGGATTTGGCATTACGAAAGAGAAGTTTCCTACTATATTAGGTGATTAAGAGGAACTATGTGTGCATTTGGGGCATTTCTGAGCAGCCACTGAGCAATTTATCAAGAGACCGCTTTGAGTCATGCCCAGCTTACACCGAGAACAAATCCACCGAGTCCCTATTGCTGGATTCGTGCTGATCTCAGTTGCCCGGCATGTCCTTTTTGTCTGAAAGCACGCTGTTCTCATTAGCGTAATGTCCACGTCAGGCCTGGCCACGAACTCTAAGGAAGCGGAAGCTCCTCTCTGCCTTCGCCTTGAGTTATCACTTCCTCTCTCACCTTTCAGAACTACAACTGAGTCTCATACAGGAAAACGTGTCCTCCGCACAGAGGCCACGTACAGCCTTCTGCTCCCCATAATATCCCACAGGTCTCATGAATGTTTTAAAGGGCACTGCTAATGGGATTGTTTGGGGCGGTTACGGCTTGCCAAAAGTGACGGCGATATGATTTAGCTTCATTAGCAACAATATGAAAACAATGTTAAAGTAAAAATCTTAAATTAATAGTGATATCCAAACCCTACCAGCCTCACAATATATCCATTTCCTCATATAGCTCCATTCAGTGCATCTTTATTAAATATACTATTTCACATTTTTATATTCTTATTATCACTTACTGTATGATAAGCAAAACACCTCTACCTGGTGGTGGCTGGCGTGGCTGGGTGATTATAGGCGAGTTGGCCGATATTCGCACCCAGTCTTAATCAAGCTTATTTAACAATACAACATTAATCTTTACTGACTGATAAAACTCATAGATATTTCAGAAAGTAGCAATTTAAAATACTGTCTAGAGTATGTGTACTTTTTCTATACCACCAAGCAATGAACTATGCGAGGACAGGGACCCGGTGCCCCCACAAATTTAACTCAATTCTGACTCTATCTACCAGGAGACAGCGTCAGACCCCATAGGTTAAGGGTTCAGTCCCACAAGGCCACCTCCACTTCAGATGCCAATTGCAGGTCCAGGTTGTTACCTGTGCTTCTGACCAGTTGTCTAAAAATTGGAAGTTCCCACGACCCCTTCCTGGGGTTCAATTTACTTGCTAGGTGACTCAGAGAACTCAGGAAACCAGCTTACCTGCTAGATGACCAGGGTATGACAAAGGATATTAAAGGATATGAATCAACAGCCAGATGAAGGGACACAGAGAGTTAGGTTGCAAACCAAGACACTTCTGTCCCAGTGGAGTGTGGGGCCTGGCATATGGATGCCTCTGGTTTCCAACCCGGGAACTCTCTAAACCCGGTTCCTTTAGGTCTTTACGGAGGCTTCAGCATGTAGGCATGATTGATTAAACCATTGGCCATTGGTGATGGGTGACCTCCAGCCCCCCTCCCTCCCCACTGGTGGGGGGGGGTGGGAGTGAAAAATCCAACCCTGTAACCACAGTATTGGTTCCCCTGACAACGAGCCCTGTCCTTAGGGGCTTTCTAAAAGTCACCGCACTGACGTGACCTCGAGTGTGATTGACTGGGATTTGCTATGACTATCAAGACACCACTGTAGGCCTCATCGCTTCAGAAATTCCAAGGGTTTTAGGTGTCAGAAACGGGGACGAAGACCAGATATACGTGCATTACTTATTATAAATCACAATGTCACACCAAACCTCCAGATTCCAAACAGGGAATGTAAGCTGTACCACTTCACTTCCCAACGCCTGTGGGAAGCTCAGGCCTGAGAACCCGCATGCAGGCAGACCTCGGCGTCTGGACCAATGCCCTCGGCTCAGCTTCACTCCGTGCTCTCCTCCTCCTGAGTGTGCCGCTTTGATCTTGTTACACCCTCTGTGCACCTCGGCATGCGTCAACAGAATTAGTCACCTCGCATCCCAAAACAAGAAATAGAAATGGAAACACGTAAACCTAGATAGAATCTCAAAAGTTATCCAAGCAAGTGAAACAGTGAGATGACTGGTTTTGCTCTCTATATTAGCAAAGATTTTTTTAAACGGAGAACGGATACATTACTCGGCAACCACAAGTGATTTGGTCTAGCTGGAATGTCAAACAGGAGACCGGGAAAAGCAAGAGGTAGTTGGAGACCCGATACAGTCATTCATACATTGCACAAATACATATCAAGGTCCTACTCTGTACCAGGCACTGGGATACGTGATGAGGATACATGGTGAGCAAAAACAGATGTGGTCCCCGCTCTCGCAGAGATTACAGTCCAGCGCATCAAAGAATCACACTAATTAATGGATCATAATGTTCTGCCACAGTGACCACTAGGTGTCCCTATAGCCATTCACTCCATCTGCAGGAACAGATCCCCAGCTTCATTGCTAGGCTTAGGCAGCCAAAATAAAGGCCACTTTTCCCAGCCTCCCTTACAGTTAGGTGTGGCCATGTGGCCAAGTTCTAATTACTGAGAGGTGAGTAAAAGTAGTGAATGGAATTCCCCTCGTGCCCTTAAAAGGGTGGGTGCGTCCTCCCTTTCCTCCTCCTCCTCCCTGGCTGGGATGTGAATACAGTGGTGCGTCGTCTCAGAGCAAGCCCGAGGGGGTGATGACCTAGAGATGTCCAGGCAGCAGGGTGAAAGGTTCTGGGTTCACAACATCTCAGAGCCTCCAGACAAGCCCTGGGCTGAGGCATACGCTGTCCTGAGAGCAAAGAATAAGCTTCTAATTCAAATCACCCAGGTCTCCATTTCAGTGGCAGATCTATGTCCTAACTAACACAGTTCTTGAAAGAGAGCTCTGTGAGAATGTGCAGGAAAGGTCATGACCTCCATCGAGTGCTGGGGAGGAGGCGGGCTCATCTGAGTAGCTGAGCTCAGATGGGCGGTGGGTGCACTTAACTAGGCTGCAGGCTGGGCTGGGGTGGGCAGGAGGGGCCCGGATGAGACTTGTTGAAAGAACTGAAAGTCCACCGTAGCTGTAGAACCCCAAGAAAGAACGGGTAAGAACAGCAGGGAGGGCTGGAAGGCCGTTTCAGAGACGGAGACCTTTACTCCAAGAACAGTGGGAAACCATGAAACCGCTTTAAGCAAGAGAATGAGATGGGTCAACCTGTGTTTCATCTCCGTCTCTTTAGTCGGCATCGGGGTACGCTTGGTGTTTGAATAATACCGTAGTAGCCGGTAGGAAGTGGCAGGGCCTTTGCCCAGCGCCGCAGCCTCGTGGGCAGCATGACACATGCACAGGACCATTCATGGCGGCATCGTCTGTGGTGGGAAACAGGAACGAGCTAACCCCTGCAGCAATGACATCAGGGGGCCTCGCAAAAATTGTTGCTCAAAAAGAAGACAGGGGTCAAAGAACACAAAAGTTCCATTCCGTTCACATGGTCCAAAACAAGTGAAGTTCTAAGTTCTGGGCTCACAGGCCTGCGGACACCCCGAAGGCAGGACACGTTTCCTGTGGGGACACTCTGCCTCGGGCACAGCGCCTGGCGAGCGACTCCAGCCAGACGTTTCCGATGAATGGAGAATCACATCTACTCTGGATTGCAGTTATTGGGGAGCAAAGATCCTCAAACGGTATTCTTCTGAGAGGACAAAGATGAGAAGCGTAAACAAGGCTTAGCAGCCAGGGCGGAGAGGCGTGTCTGGGAGGGGGCGAAGTGTGGCCCAGCGTGGTCGTGAGCACTCAGGAACTGAGCTGTTTCACACTTACATTGCCTTTCGATTCCCTTCTCTTCAAAAACTCAGAGATGAACAGTTCTTTCCCTCTGAGAAAATCACCTCATTTAAACATTCATGAATTTATCACATTAACTTACTTTGGAGAAAAGAAGAAAAAAGTCTTTCTTTCTCACACATTTCAGCCATCTTGTACTTGGTGGATTGTCAAGTTGAAGAATTTTTTTCTATTTCTGATAATCCATTATTTTCTATGAACAAAATTTTACTTCAGAATGGAAAGTGAGGATGTGGGTTCATCTCTCATTTTGACTCACACATACAACTTTTCTGACTGAGCTACGAGAACATGTAACACCCAAGACAAAATCAGAACAGAACAGAATGCTTGGAGAGGGTAAAATCCTGTTTCCTCCTCCAGCCTCATCCATCAGAGATGGTCCAGCCCAGAACTTCCACTTGGCTGCTGAGGACAGTAAAACCGAGGCCACTTGAGTAAACCATTACGACCATTATCTTTTCTTAATTCCTAAAAGAAATCAATATAAGGAAAATGGCTGTTTCCACAAACTGAGGGGCTTTCCATATGCTTACAATGGTGACGTAAAAACCAATCAAAATAAAATAATTGCTATGTTCAGGATTTCCTTGAATTATGTTTTCAGAGCAAGTAGAAGTTTCTAAAAACAATTATTTACTCACTAGAGAAGAGATGAATGAATAACAATGAATGTAATTTTAAAATAACTTCAGAAAGGTAGCACATATGATAGCTACGAATTACTTTATAACATCACAAATAGAATTTACTCTTCCATGGGCAATATGGAAATCCCAAGGAAGGATTCTTATAAAGTTCAAGTGAATAATTCATCAAATGGTGTAAGCAATTATTTGAGGGGCAAGGGAGAAGGTTGGTGGGAGAAATACAAGATCTTAAACTAGTTCATGTGCAAGGGGAAGTTCAGTTTCATAAACTTTTTTTTTCTTCATAGTGGGACATTTGGGATGAGGTGAAATCTGAGATCTTTAGGATACTATAAAATGCAGTAAAGAAATTCAACGGGCAGTTATGCAAAAAGCCCTAAAATGACTCCAAGAGAAAGAATATGACGCCACTATCTACGTAATATTTTTACAAGTCATTAACTCTTTCATGAGCAATAAAAGACCAGAAATAAGAATTAAAAGCGTGCTGTCTAACAACTTTATAAAATTGTCTTTTAAGTGGGGTTGGTTATGGAAAGGCGCTATCTAGGCCTCAGACCAGGGCCAGGTAGAAGGTTCCGGGGTGCTCATGGTGCCCAGCAGTCCTAGACAAGCGAGAAATAAGCTGCCATCCGATTTAAGTTACGTCATATAAGATTTTTGCCCCAGGAGCCAAACTGGTATCCCAACTAGTGCTGATGAAGTCTAACTGAACTGGAAAAAATTGAAAAGAAAGGAACTGTTCTTTCTTCTCTTGTTCACCCCGGTATCTTCAAGGCCTAGCGCAGTGCCTAGAAAACAGTAGGCATTAAAGAAATACTGAAGACGTCCACTCACCTACCCACCTTCCAGTATTAACAAAGTCCCCAACGTGGAGAATGTGGTAACCCAGCACCCAGGGCCTCATTATGACTTTGATGGGTGTTGGCACTTCGGCCTTTGTGGGTTCCCACTCTGCATTAAAAAGATACACATTAAAAAATTATATTTTATAACTGCTTTGGTATAAAGATGAATATAGTCCAGAGTAGGTTCCTTATTATATATTCGTTGTTCATATATTCATTTTTTAAATTCTGGTTTTAAGAGAAATTAAAATGAAAACATTTTTGAGGACCCTAACCATCGGGCCCACTGTGCCTAATTGGAAAGTTGGCCCTGAAAGCAACAGCAATAGAAGGGTTAAAAGAAATGGAAACGCTCAGAAGGGACCAGAAGGAGGGCCAGACTCTGAAATCAGCCGAATCCTGGGATGGGGCAGACAGTGTAGCTGTGACTCAACTCGAAGGCTTTTAGCTGCAAGTAAGAGTCTTCGCTCCAAACCACGAAACCAGGAAAGTCCAGCTATGTGGCCGGGGCCAGGCCTAGCTGGGACCTCTTACTTCCTCTCCCTACACTCTTTCTCTCTTTTTGTTGACATCTTCCAAAAGTTTGTCTCCAGCCCGGAACTCGCTCTTGAAATTCAGACTCCCTTATCCACAGCCCTTTCAAGGTCTCACTTGAATGTCCAATAGATATCACAGCATGTCCAGAATAGAGTTCTTGATTCCCCCCCCCCCCCAAAACTGTTCCTCCCAACTTCCCCGTCCCAAGTAATGGCAACTCCATCCTTCCGTTTGCTCCAGCAAATATCGGCCGTGACTCTTCTCCTCGTTTCATATCCTACATCCATCCCAGAGGCAAATGTATTTTTGCCGTTGTCTGTACCTCCAGAATGCATCCAGCCTGGACCACTTCTCGCCACCCCCTCCGTCATCTTTCATCTGGACTACTTCGTAAACCTCCCTACTTTCTCCTGTCTCTTCTACCTCGATTACTGCAAAGAGTTCCCATGCTGTTCCCATGCTTGAGCTGCCTGCTGCTAGAACAGACCTTTCTAAATGTAGATTGACGTCATCTCCCGCCACGGAAACCCTCCAGGGTTCCGTCTCACGCACAGACAACGGACAACGTCCTGCCAACCCCAGTCCCTAACCCTCTTCCCCAGCTCATTGTTCCTCACGCCACATAGCACGTTCGCTTCTAAAGTAGCCTGTCGTTTACCTATTCTCCAGTCTCATTCTACAAAAATATAAGCTCCAAAAGGTCAGGCGTATTTTTTTAATCTTGGTTGTTAAATTCTGTATACTCAGCATCTGGAACACGGCCTGACACAGGACAGGTGCTCAATAAATATCAGCCAAAGGGTCACATGGATATTTTGCTTTCTGTACTTATGTCTTGTTTAAATATTTTACAAGAAGAAAAGGCTCACTTATCCAATCAACGAATACGGAGTCAGGGCAAATTCAAGCTGAGGTGCTATGCTAGGTGCTGAGCAAAATAGGACCGACCTCACTGCTGGGCTCACAGAGCTTAGCCTAGTGATGGATGACTGAAATAACGAAAAATGAGTGGTAAGCGCTATAAGAAAGGGAAATGTCCACAAAAGCTCATCACAAAGCTGGCCCTGCCTGGGTGAGATGAAGGTGGGTGGGAAAAAAGGGATCTGGGGGACCAAGAAAGCCACAGGAGACTGGTAGCAAGGCTCTGCATTGCATGATTTCTGTGTGATTTTCATCAGGACTGCCGCTGTCCAGTATTGAAATACATGAATGTGCTCCATGCCACCTGCTGATAAGTCCCTAAGTAGCACCTGAGCCAGGAAAGATCCACACCAATTGCAGAGGTGAAGACAGAGTGTGAGGTGGAGTGGAGGAGGAGTGGAGATGAGCCAGAGGGGACTGTGTGGGCAAAGATCCTAGAAGAGTAGAGGGAGTATGGCACATTCTGGAACACAGAGAGCAAGGGGAAGGTGGCCGGACAAGGGACTAGAAAGGGACAGGATGGGCGGCACCCCGCAGGCCCTCCAATAGATTCCAGCTTTATCCACCC
The DNA here is from genome assembly GCA_003508835.1 of Eonycteris spelaea. Lineage (NCBI taxonomy): Eukaryota > Metazoa > Chordata > Mammalia > Chiroptera > Pteropodidae > Eonycteris > Eonycteris spelaea. The sequence continues at coordinate 621,777 of PUFA01000150.1, forward strand.
CACCCCACCCCCAAAATCAAAAGCCACAGGAAGGGCCTTGACTGTTGTTGTCTCACTGTGTTCCATTTGCGTCGTGGTGACATGAGTGAACCTGTGTTGTGAAGGCCGTATTGGAACTGCCTGTGTGGAGAATGCTTTACCTGAGGCACCTGAGCAGGTGCACGAGGGTCTGTCAGGAGGCAGCGGAGTCCTTGGGGGCGGGGCTGGCAACCTGCCCCAGGGCAGAGGCAGGAAGTGGAGAAAAGTTGACTGTTCAAGAGATTTCATTACCTGCCTGCTCCAGGTGGAATTGCGTCCTCCCGAGGAACCCCACCCCGCCCCGCAAATTCATATGCTGAAGCCCTAACTCCTCGTACCTAGACTGTGGCTGGATTTGGAGGTAGGGTCTTTAAAGAGGCGATTAAGGTGAGATGAGGTCACATGGGCAGGCCCTGCTCCCAGCTGACTGGTGTCCTTTAAGGTGAGGACATGCAGAGGGGGCCCTGTGACCCCAGCTATCCACAAGCTAAAGAGGGCGGCCTGACTCTGCCCTCGGGTTTCCAGCCTCCGGAATCCTGAGAAACTAAATTCCTGTTATTTAGACGACCCGTCCTGTGGCGGCTCGTCATGACAGCCCTCGCAAAACTAATACACTTACCAAAAAAAAAAAAAAAAAAAATTAAGTGAAAAATAAAACCTTTGAAAAAGAAAATCGATTTATTCTAATTGAAATCAGGGTGATGTATGATGGTAAAATTCAAACAAAAGAGCTTTTCTTCAGTGTGCCCGGTGATGGCTTCTGCAATAAATCTGTACTGTCCCTAAAGCGAAGAATAAGAAACACAATATAAAACGTTAGCTGCTTCTATTTTGTAAGAAATTTATAAGGACTTTTTCTTGCTAGAAGGAAGTCATTTAAATTGAATGGGTTATCATTTTCTCAGTGTTCTAATAAAATAAAATTTTATATGCCTTTGAATTCAGCAAGCATAAAGCCCATTTACCTTCCAATTATGAGGAGATTTTTTTGAACAATTTTTTGAAACTAGTCTATGAGATTTTCAAACTTTAGAGATCAGTGTAAACAATGGGTAAAAAATACGCATTGCTAAAGTTTGTTTTAAAATAGTCGCCAAAAGTGAAACATGCAGAATTTCATTGCTAGGTATCCAAGGCCAGCACCGAAAATTCCAGGTATGACTGAGGAGGTGTTACGGAGTCCTGCACAGGGGTCATGTGGCGATTTCACCCACAGATCATTCAACAGATTGACAATGAGCATCTGTGGCACCTGTCGCCATGTATGTTAGAGGACAAACATGACGTAAAAAAGAGATTTCTTCCGTGTAACTCTTTTATATTTCCATATTCTTCCAAAAGAAGAAATGGTAAAATACCCCAAACCAAATTAAAAAAAGTTTTTTTTAAATCTGAAACTCAGTAGTCTTGAGTCGCAATTTTTTAGACGTTGTGAATCGCTTATTTCAAATTTTTACCACATCTGTTACGGCAAAAGGTTGAGACGGTACAAAATGGTCCTTGAACAATACCTTAGAGAAGCGTATTCCCTTGAAGGAGAATGGTATTGTTGTGTTCACTGTCTCTGCGAACAAAACACAAAAAGGAATCGGTCATCACCAGGTGATTTTTTTTGGTAGAATTGCATGCACCTGTACACTTAACTACAGGTGACAGCAGTCCCAAGCAAGACCGGAGAGAAGCAATAAGTCTTACATCCTGGCTACAATTCGCCTGGGGCTTCCTCTGCCGCCTCGAACCTCTCTCAGTACCAGCCCGTACTTCATCCCTTCGGAGATGCGAGTTTTGAAGGCCTCCTGGTCTCAACAATGAACACGCGATAAAGAAGCTACTGCTAAAATGCTCCACCCCAAGCTACATCTGTGCTGTTTGATACTGCTGCTCATTCGGCAGGGTCTGAGAAGACGCTTCCTAAAGGTAGAAGGAAGATTTGGGAGGCAGCCAGGATACACAGCTCCTTCCTATGGCACCACTGAGAAGCTTAAGTATTGAGTCACTTTTGAAATGCACAGCCATGGGCCGAGCTGTGCAGAAACTGGAGCACAGAGAGTCAGGAGGGCAGGAAAAAAACTCAGTCCACTGACCTAGTCAGAAATAACAAAAGAATGAACTAACCAAGTAAGGATAGAAAGAAATGTGCTGAATCTCTAACAAAAGCAATGGGGACCAAAAATATTTTTTTAAGTAATATACATAAATAGTTGAGTGCAAAACTATAATGGTGATTGTTCTCAGAACTGGCTGAAGACAATCCTTAACAGCAAATAAACAGATTATGTCTACACACTCACCTTCTTCTCACGATAAGCATCTATTTGCTTTCGGCTGGATCCCGATTAAGGATGCTGATACACTGAGATGTTGGTTCTTGAGCTTAGTAAAGTGGCCGTGCCTTTAGGATCTTGTGACCTTTCATTCAAGGCCAGCCCGATTCAAATTTAGTAGTTCACCAAATATTTACCAAAAGCCTACTGGGTACCAGGAGCTGGGAGACAAGGGTGACCACACACTATCCTTTCCCTCAGAGACTGAAAGCCTACTGGGGATCCAGATGGGCAGAGAGGCACCCGACTATGACATGCAATGAAAAGGCACAGTAAGGACAAAGGCGGTGTCATGTTTTTGGTAAGAGTGATGGCTCTGGGGCCAGAACTGCTTGGGTTTGAATCCCAGCTCCTCTCCTTACTGGGTGTGTGACCTTGAGCAAGTCCCTTTACCTCTCTGTGTCTCCGTAAAATGACAGTGGATAATAACACCTGCCTCACAGGATTATGATGAGGGCTCTGTGAGCTAATACACGTAAGCACTCAGGACAGTGTCTGGACGTAGCATGCACTAAATACGAACAACATTAAAATATCACTTACTACAACACTAAATGCTATGCCCCCTTTCTAGACCCCCTTCCTATGGCATCTTTCGAAAAATGATGACGACGTTATTATACTATCACTGATATTAACATTATCGCGACAGTTGAACTGTCATGAAGACGGGAAGAGGAGACAGAGAGGACATTCCCGGTGGCAGGAAAAAGAGCACAGAGGCAGAAGAGTGAGAATCAGCACGACTCGCACACATCCCTGCACACGGCTCAGCCTCACGGGAGCGAGGGAGCCACGGGACCGCTTCTCAGTAAACCCGAGGAAGCGGGAATGAGCTCAGGCCCCACATTCGAGAGAACGAAGGTGACAGAAAACCGTCCAAGGGTGTGGCACGGTCGGATTTTGTTTAGAAACGTGAGTCACATGACCACGTGGTGGGTGGGCTCAGGGGGCACTAAGAGTCAGGGAGACCGGTTAGAGGCCAGGAGGCAGCGACGGCGGTGAAGAGGGCAGAAGGTAAATTCATCCTCCATACCGTCCGACTCAGGCGCTCTCCTCGTGATGGTCCAGCTCATCCACCTGCTGCTTTCCTGAGACTGAACCTGATTTCATCACCTTTATCTTGCTTCATGGCTTAGCGGTGACCTTGTTTCCTCCACTCATCTACAAGCTCCCAGAGGCCAGGTCTGTGGCGCATCTGAACTTCCGGCTCCAGCACCCGGTCCCTGCGTACCTGGCCCCAGGACCAGCTACATAACTCACGAGGCCCAGTGCAAAGTGAACACGAGGGCCCTCATTCAAGAATCAGGGGAGTCGCCCCATTCAAGGCACAAAATTATGACACTTTTCCTTTCTTCCAAGTCTCTTTCTCTCTAGACCTGCTATAGTCTTGTATTTGCTATTTAATATCATTCAAAATAAAACAAAATTTTTAACTATTAACATGAATTTTACCATTTATCTTTATATTGCACAATGCCAGTTTTAAGTGCAAATATCAGAGCATTTAACTCCAAGGCAGGATTGCTAAAATTACACAATTTGTATTTTGTGGCTCATGCTCAAAGACGCCTCATGCTGGCCAGGGTCTAACACAGGCCAGACTCAGGAAGTCCAGAGGGAGGAAGAGGAGGTTCCCTCAGGGTGCTGCTGGCTCAGGGCTGGCGGTCACTGCCGTACCCCACCCGACCTGAAGTCAGGCCTCTACCACAGCAGAAGGCAGTAGGTGTCACTGGATGAGACCGGGGAGGGGGACGCCATGCAGGGCCCAGGATGCCAGCAGGGGAGGGGGCAGCAGGGAACTGAAACCCTGTCCAGGGAAGATGGGCGTGAGCCCCACTGTCCCATCAGACTACTTACCAAACACACACTCAAAGACAAAATGACCAAGGATCTCAAGACCGCAGTCACAGAATATTAACAAGTCCGACTACAAAGCCCTTCTGAGGAGAGCCTCGTTGCTGCAGGTTGAATTATGTCCCCCGAAAGATGCTGAAGTCCCAGCCCCCTGTGCCTGTGCACATGGCCTTATTTGGACACAGAGCTTGGTCAAGATGAGGTCATGTGACTGTGTCCTTAAAAGAAGTGGACATTTGGACACAGAGACAAGCGTGCAGAGAGGGAAGACTGTGAAGGAACACAGGAAGAAGAATGTCCTGAGCTCTGGGCCCAGAGAGTCAGCTGCCAGATGGACATATTTATTTGAATGTCCCCAAATGACCTTGAGCTCAACATGCCCACATCAGAACTCATCATCTTTTCTTAAAAACAAATCTGTCCCTTCTTTCGCACGCATCATTTCAGATAGTGGCGCTGCCATCCATCCAGGCTCTGGCCCTCAAGCGGTTCTTGATTTTACCTAGCCTTTGCCTGCCACATCCAATCTATCGGTATGGACTGCCAGTTCTGTCTCCCCATGTGCTTTCTGTCACCCCCGCCCCTGTACTCCCAGGGCCCTCATGGTCTCTCGCAGTCTCCCAGCCGCACTTCCATCCACCCAAGTTCCCTGCCAACCCCCACCGCCTTCCATATGGGCACCAGTTATCTGCAAAAAGGAACACCTCGGTGAAGCACCCCCACCCACTGCCAAGAGGCTGCAGAACAATATTTTGTGCGTGACTTCCATGTTTGCTCCTCCCCCTCTCTAGGCTTATCTCTAGCCATTCCCCACAAGCACATTCTGCTCCGGCTACAAAAAAACTACTCTCCAAATAAGCCATATTCTTTCGCAGCTAGATGGGTCCACATATACTGTTTCCCCTCCAGGAAACATCCTTCCTCCCCGCTCTCTGAAAGTCTCAGATCCAAGACTCTAATAAAACACTCTCTGAAGGCTTAACTGACTTTTTCTGCCAAAGTAAATTGATAATTGTGTATATGGTCAAAACTAAGAGCATGTAATTCTATTAGTGTTATGACATTTTTGAGCCCATCTATAACTAATTCGTGCTATGTTGCCAAGTATAATGTCTACATGTAAACTACCTAAAATCTACCTAAAATCCCTTAGAAAAGCAATTTGGTCCTATATAAACAAACCCACAAACACATTAAAACCATTTAAGCTTAGAAATCTCCCTGGAAGTTATCTACAACTCCTTCTCCCAAACATGGGAATATTCAAATCTAAAATATGAGAAAAAATTATACGAAAACGTATTGACTATATATTATTTATAACAGTGTAAATACCAGAAGCACACTGAATGTCCAGCAGGAGAATGAGTAAAAAGAAACCAGAGAATGCACTAAGGGAGACGTTTAACGTGAAATATTTGTGCTCTGATTTTTGAACCAAGCGGATGTGGTGATCTAGTCAAAGAAGTAAATAAATTTTTAGAAATTGTAGTAAAGTATACTTACAACTACATACACAATATACATAGTTTAAAATATGAGAAAAAGTAGTCCAAAATGACTTTAGAATATGATTCCATGACTTTTTCGTTGTTTATACTTCAATTTTTGGTAGTGTGACAGCATAATATTTATAATCTTTTAAACTATTTAAAATACTAGTTTAAATTGTTATGGAAAAATTCATAAGTTTGCAATAAGTGATCTTAAGGTCTTAAACTATAAAATTTTATAATTCTGTGAATAATTCCCGGGCGGAAAAATGAAAGGGAAGACATTGAAGAAACCAATGTAGCTGCATAGGAAAATCTGGTGAGTTTCTATGAAAAGAAATAAACATCGTATTTAGAAAAAGAGATCCATAACCAAGAGTAAATGTACAATGTTAATTTGAACAAGGTAAAAATTTTAATATCCCTTCAGGTAAGCATCACCTTAATAAAACTCAGTAACATAATTGTAAAATGTTGTTTGAGCTGTTAAAAGTAAAAATTTTGACCGGAAGTAAAGAATTATCATCAGAAAAGGGAGCCGACATCTTCGGTGTATTTAACGGTCCTAGCGTTCTCACAGAGTCTATCCTGGGAGCGAAGTAAATGGAATGCTCACCTCCCTTCAGTGCTCTGCAGAACGAGTACTCATCATCAGACCCGTGGCAAATAACCTCTTTGCGCAATGGAAAATTCATGGAGTTGAAAGATACATGCAGATTGAAATATAATTTTTTAATGTCTCTCCCTGAAAAAGAAAAAAAAATCCCATTAGTCCCTCAAATAAGAGGTGATAGTATAAATAATAATTAACATTTATTAATACTTAGAACATGCCCTGTGCTCTTCCTGCATTATCTCATTCGATCATCGCAATTACCTACCGCCTGGGTATTGTGATCTTTGTTTTGCTGATGAGAAAACTGAAGTTATGAGGGGCTGGTAGATTGAAATCAGATAGAACGTTCCACAGAAGAATTCTGTGTGCTAGGCCTAAAAATAGAGGAACCTATTTTTTTGAGGAAACTATCAGATGAAGATATAAAATTGTCTGTTCTAGGTACAGTTCTGCTAGGAAGTTCAAAAAAAGAAAATGAAGTAACAATAATTGCCCACTTTTTAATCGTTTTGATAAAAGACTTCTTGGAGAACAAAATTAAACTTTTTGATGAAAAATTAGATGTGTGAGCTGTTTATTACTTCCTCATGCTCTCCCTATTAGCAATTAACATAGAAAAATCCAGTAAATGATGCATTTTTCCCAGCTCTTCTAAGTTATTCAGCTGGTCCAACTAGAAAAGATGTACGGTCTTTTTTATAATGAAAATAAATTATTGTAACCACTGCCTCATTACAATTACTTTCCTAATAAGGTCACCGTGACTCACTGTAGCCACAATCAAAGAAAAAGTTTTCCATCTTTAACGTGAACTTCGCTGTGCTCAACAGAGCTGCCAGCTCCTTCCTCGAAACTCTCCTCCATGTGTGATGGTGCTCCCACCCATTCTCCTCGTTCTCCTCCAACCTCTGATTCCTCCCCCAAAGTCTAGTTCTTTGACCTCTCTTTCTTAGGGTTCCAGCCTCAGTGTTCCTCAATATTCACTCTGTACACTCTCCCTGGCCTAAAGTACCACTAAGGTGATACTTCCCAAATCGTCTCCCTTAGTCTCAACCTTTCTCCTGAGCACCTGTCTCATATGTGCATTCAATACCTCTATTTGAAAGTTGCTCATCACCTCACTCCACAGATCCCAAACTGATTTCTCATCTCATCTCCAAGTCAGCACTAGAATTCCCAATCCCATAAATCTTACTGGGCGCCTTTTCTTCCCTGTTACCACAGTCTTAACACAAGCCCTCATTACTCAGAGCCCAAAGTACCACCAAACTTCCTAATTTGTCTGCATTTCTACAGTTTCAGAGTAAAACATGGAGAACATCATAGGGTCTGCTTCAAACAGTGGAGCCACGGTCACCTCCGCAGACTTTGGCTTGAACCTGTCTGAAAGCAGGGATGCGGCAATACTGCCGTGGTGGCAGTGACAACGCAGGACAAAGGACCTTCCACTTCTGTGTGGAACACAGTACGTCCCTGGTCTTCAATGACTCCAGAAAGGGAGTGCCGTTTGACATCTCAACGGTTTACATCTTGAGAAGCGTTTTGTCCTAGGACGTCGCTGTGCTCACGTTAGTCACGTGAACAATGGTCAGTGTGAGGTGCCCCTTGCGTGGCTGAGCGGGCGGGAGATACTAATGTGGGTGTTGGAGTGACAGATGAGAAACCTGTCGTGTAGTAACAAAGAAGACTGTTTTTGAGCTCACCTAAGACAACTCCAGAAACTACCAGAAATAATTTTGAGGGAGGCTTATGGTTCAGCTTTTCCAATCTGTTCGTGGTATACAAATAACTTACCAGCAAGGCCATAAAGTATCAAAATAAATATTTTCTATTCCCAACCCATTTTTGGTTCAAGGTTGTACTTAAAGCTCTTACTGAATATAAGAAGAAATAGCACCATAAAAATAGTTAGATTCCCATAACGTGGCCCCACACTTTACATAGACGCTCTATTACATTCTATGGAAACTCGGGTCGTTATTGCAAAGCTCTATAAAAAACATGACTGAATAATTCCTTCGTTACTACATTAATATAATGCCATCTAGGTGACACATTTAGTGAATGATGAAGGTACTCAGGTGGCCACGGAGTACCCTCCTTGAACCATCTTCCAAAGAACCTGTTGGGAGTGAGGTTGTTGGTAGACAGCCTCCATCCCTCCCCCGGGGCCAAACTCTAATGACTGCAAGGACTCTAGGGCCAGCCTGCTCCCGTCTCTGATGGGACACTCCTGACAGCCAATCTTTGCTCTAAAGCTCCGCACTGATCTAGCTGAGACAATCTCGAGGATGCATTTTGGTCTGGTGACCATCTACCAGATTCTCCTTCTTTCTCTTTCTCATTTCAAAGGCATCACACATGCAGCACCATCTGAACCCGTCCCTCACCTGCCTGGTACCCTCTTCCCTTTATTGTTCACAGGCATTTCCCCCAGTAACTCTCTTGTGTGTCTAACCCTTTGGTATCTGCTTTTCAGCGAATCCTGAGTGATACTATATTGTGTCATTACTACTTGAGCCTGAAAGGCTACGACTTGCTTCCTGTGTGTAAGGGCAAGGAAGGAGTTTGCTAGAAAATTAGGTCATTCGTTATGTACATAATCGCTTCAGCCAAACATCTAGGGATAAGGCACACCGAGTGGACCAGAAAGCAAAACCTGAGAAAAGAAGAAGAAACTGCAGAGCCTTAGCCAGGCAAAAATTCGGGAAAAAAAAGTTATTTCTTTTCATCTTAGCCAAGAAAGTAGAGTGAACAGGGTTAATCATTCTTTCTTCTGGGCTGCCACTAAGTCTTACTGCTATCGTGTCACTATCATACCATGTTTTCTCCAGATCTGTCCCTCCTACCATACTGACAGATTCTTGAAGGTCAAGAGAATGTCTCATTTATCAATGAATTTACAGTACCTATCACAATATTTGAAATACACTATACATTTATTAAATATGTTTTGATGACTAAATGAATGTGGAAGCAAAGTGTCAAAGTGCAGGTTAAACAATTAAATTCAGGAATATCAAAACACGAATTTTGTTGTCTATTATTTCTAGGTTCTCAGCTACCTCTTTTCTTATAAACTGGAGAATTAAAATTGGGGCAGAGGGAATCTTTCTTTAAGCTTATTTATGTGAAAGTATTTTGTAAAGTATAAGCTCCAAATATAAGCTAGGATGTAAATAATGATGGTGATGATGAAAACAATCACAGTAATGAGAATAATTAGAGTTGATGTTTTCTGGAGTCCTAAAACTTCCACACAGCAAACCTGACTGGTAAGAGAGGGTAAAAGTTGTATGTGATTTCACAAACACTGAGATCCAGCCCAATACTATCTCTGTCACCCAATTTGGTTTTTACTAAGCTGATGACCAGTAAAATCAGACAGGAAAAACAAGATGAAATGCAAAATAAAAAACATTGTCTTCTTTCATCCCATCATCATCATATTTTTTTATTTTTAGAAAGGCCAACTTTAGAAACAAACATCCTAGCTTTCTCATTCAGATCTTTAACTAGTGGAAACCCAACGTTACTTATCAGTTAAATAACTAATGATTGACCAAGGATATACCTATTAGATTGTTAAAAATCTAAGTCATTCCCATTTGCCCCGTTGTCATTATGTAACTCCTCCCCATGAGTGTGAACCTTGTGACTTGCTTCTAACAAACAGATATAACAAAGTTGATAGAGTGACACTTTCATGACGAGGCCACATGAGATTGTGATTTCTGTCTTGTTAGCTGACTGTCCCCCTCGCCGACTTTGATAAAGCAAAAAGCTATGTTGAAAAGGCCCATGTCGCAAAATCCTGAGGGCTGGCCAGCAGCCAGACAGGCCCTGAATACTGTCAACAATCCCATGCAAATTAAAGTGGATCCTGCCCCAGTTACACCTTCAGAAGAGACCTGGGCCTTCATAGACACTTTGACTGCACCCTGTGGGAGATCCTGGAGCAGCACAGCTAAGCTCTGCCCAGATGGCTGACACACAGAGACTACAAGATAATAAATGTGTACTGTTTACTGAGTATTACTTAATATGAGATATTACAATTGTAGTAATTTTTTACGTAACAATAGAAAACTAATACATGTACATTTGGAACATGATTGTTTATCACTGATATTTCTTGAACCCTTTTAACTGATCTATAAAAAACAAAACTTTGGACTTACTTGGAATGTAGAAAACATGTAAATTTCCTCTGGTTCCCTTCAATGTTATACAGGGGTTAAGACTTAATGAAATAGGGAATTTCATGTCATCTAGAGAGAATAAAGATAATGTCAATAAATTATTATAACTCATTTCCAATATGTAAAGTATTCTGAAATCCAGTCCCCGAAAGATGCCTTTAGCATGAGAAAAATTGAGGAGGGTTAAAAACGCCCCCTCCCCAGAGGAGAGACATTAGCAGAATGGCAGACTAGGAAGTCTAAGACCCTTCTTCCCCTCACAATCACACAAATTTATCAACAATTCATGGAAAATGCCCTTTGTGAAAAATCAAAGACAAATTGAAAGTTTCCTGTATCTTAGGAGAACTTGAATCCAGACTCACCGAAGTTGGTAGGGAGATTCAGTACACCTTTTTCAACAGGGACCCTGTACCTGGCCCAGCACAGTAAAGAGAAAAGTCCCCTAGCCTCCAGCTACACTCAGGGGGGAAGAGGTTGGTTCACGCATGCAGATCCCCAAATTTTCCAAGGGGATCCCTAAAGGACTGAAGAAATAGAAAGTCCAAACAGATGTATAACTACTATGGAGATTGAATCAGTAATCAAAAATATTCCAGTAAAGAGGAGCCCAGGAACAGATGGCTTCAAGGTGAATTCTACCAAACATTTAAATAAGACTTAACACTAACCCTTCTCCACCTCCTGCAAAAAACCGAAGAGGAGGACACACTTCCAAACTCATTTGGCCAGCCCAGCATCACCCTGATACCAAAGCCAGCCAAAGACAACACAAGAAAAGCAAACTACAGGCCAATATCCCTGATAACTATAGATGCAAAAATCCTCAACAAAATACTAGCACGCTGAATTCAACAGCATGTTAAAAGGATCATACACCATGACCAAGTGGGATTTTTTTCCCCTTAGATGCAAGGATGGTTCAACATATGAAAATCAATTCATGTGCTATACCACATTCATAGAATGAAGGATTTTTAAAAATCACATGATCACCTCAATAGATGAAGAAAAAGCACTTGACAATATGCAACACCCTTCTGTGATAAAAACTTTCAAAAAACGAGGATTTGAGGCAGTGCTCACAACATAATACAGGCCATATATGAAAAGCCCAAAGTTGGGTTTTTTTCTCCATCATACTCAATGGTGAAAAACTGAACGTTTTTCCTCTAAGATCAGCAACAAGACAAGGATACCTACTTTCAACACAGTACTGGAAGTCCTAGCCAGAGCAATTAGGCAAGAAAAATAAATAAAAGGCTTCTAATTGGAGAGGAAGAAGTAAAATTTCTCTGTTTGCTGATGAGGTCACTTTATATAGAGAAAACCTTAAAGATTCCATTAAAAAAAAAAAAGAACTGATCAATGAATTTAGTAAAATTTCAGGATACAAAATCAACATACAAAAATCAGTTGTGTTCCTATATACTAACAATGAACTATCTGAAAGGAAATTAGCAAAACTATCTCATTTACAATAGCACCAAAAAAGTATAAAATACCTAGGATTAAACTTAACTAAAGAGGTAAAAAACTTTATCCTGAAAATTACAAAACATTGATGAAAGAAAGTACACAAGACACAAATACAAAGACATTCTGTGTTAATTGATTGGAAGATTTAAAGTTATTAAAATGTCCATATTACCCAAAGCAATCTACAGATTCAATGCATTCCCTATCAAAATCTCAATGGCATTTTTTACAGAAATAGATAAAACAACTCTAAGGCTATGGAACCACAAAAGACCACAAATAGCCAAATTAATCCTAGGAGAGTGGAAAAACATCTAGAGACATCACACTTCCTGATTTCAGACTATATTATAAAGCTACAGTAATCAAACAGTATGGTACAGCAAAGCCAGACATACAGACCGATGGAACTAAACAGAGCGCCCAGAAATAAATCTATGTATATATTATCAAATGGCCTTTGACAGAGAGCCAAGAATGCACAATGGGGAAAGGACGGTCTCTTCAATAAATGATGCTGGGAAAGCTGGATGTGCGCATACAAAAGAATGAAACTGGACCCTTAAATTAAACCACGCGCAAAAATCAACTCAAATGGGTTAAAGACCTAGATGTAAGATTCGAAAACTGTAATCCTAAAAGAAGACATAGGGCGACAGTTTCAAGACATTAGTCTTGACGGTGATTTCTTCATAAATATGACACCAAAAGCACAGGCACCAAAAACATAAATAAACGGGGGGGGGGGAGGGACCACATCAAATTTAAAGCATCTGCACAGCAAAGGCAACAATCAACAGAGAGAAGAGGTGACCTATGGAATGGGAGGAATTAGTTACAAACCACATACCTGATAAGGGGTTAGGATCCAAAATGTATAAGAAATTCTAAGAATTCGATTATAAAAAAAAACTAATAACCTGATTTTAAAACGGGCGAAGGACTTAAGCAGATATTTCTCCAAAGAAAACATGCAAGTGGGCAACAGGCACATGAAAAAAATGCTCAACGTCACTAGGCATTACAAAAATCAGCGGTGAGATAGCACCTCACACCTCTCAGGATGGTTATTAAAAAAAAAACAAACTCAAACACAAGTGTTGGCAAAGGTGTAGAAACATGAGAACACTTGTATACTCTTGGTAGAAATGCAAAATGGTGCAGCCTCTATGGGAAACAGTATGGAGATTCAAATCAAGAGTAGACCCACTGTATGATCCAGCAATCCTACCTGGGTACTTACCCAAAAGACCCGAAATCAGGATCTTGAAGAGATACGAGCACCCCCACGGTCATGGCAGCACTATCATAATAGCCAAGACGTGGAAACTAAATGTCCATTGATAGGTGAATGGATCCAGAAAATGTGATACATACACACAATGGAATTCAGCCTTAAAAATGTAAGGAAATTTCGCAGTTCGCTACAACATGGATGAATCTTGAGTACATTACGCTAAGGGAAATAAGCCAGTCCTGTAAGGACAAATACTGCATAATTCCACGTATATAACGTGTCTGGAACAGTCAAATTCCTAGAATCAAAGAGTGGAATGTTGGCTTCCAGGAGCTTGGGGAGAAGGAAACGGGGAGTTGCTGGCCAATGGGCAGGAAGCTTCAAGCGAGATGAAGAAGCTCTAGAGACTGCTGTGTGGCATTGCACCTGTCATCGATAATGATGTATTGCACACTTAAATTTTTAAGAGGGTAGATCTCATGCCAAGTGTTCTTGCCACAGTGAAGGAAAATAAAAAATGCAGTGTGAATACGAAAAAGAAATCTGCCCGTAATGTAAATAGAAGAGTGTTTAATGTCCTTTAATGTTGTGAAGGTGGAGGCTGGAGGTATTAAATTATTTTAAACTCTGTGTGGGGAAAAAACTCCCCAAAACATATTTTTATAAAATTACTTGTTCCATTTTGTGACTTTTTTTACCTGCTCTTTTCTCTATTTTTCTAGTTTGAGAAATAATTGACATATGTCACTATAAGCTTAAGGCGTACAGCATGATGGTTTGATTTACGTATGTTATAAAGTGATTATTATAATAAGTTCAACTAACATCAATCATCTATATAATAAAATAAAAAGAAAAGAGAGAAAAAAGAAAATGTCTTCTCATGATGAGAACTCTTAGAGCTACTCTCCTAACACTATCCTGTGTATCATACGCCTGTGCTGGTTACAGTCACAGCATTGATATTACTTCCCCAGTACATATTTCTCTTTTTTACTGGAAATCTATCCCTTTTGACCAACTTCCTCCAATTCCCCCTCCGCATCCCCTCTGCCTCTTGTAACCACAAGTCTGTGATCTTGTTCTGTGAGTTTGGTTCTTGTTTTTTTTAAGAGTCCACATATAAGTGAAATCATACAGTTTTTGTCTTTATATGTCTTATGTCATTTAGCATAATGCCTTCAAGATCTATCCATGTTATCACAAATGGTAAGATTTCCTCTTTTTTCATGGATGAATAATATTTCACCGTGTACACACACACACACACCCCACAACTTCTGTTATCCATTCATCCATCAGTGGACACTCAGGTTGTCTAGGGGTGACAGAGAGGCCGTAGGAAGACACAGCAGTGAGGTGGCCATCTGCCAACCAAGGAGCGAGGCCTCTGAAGGAAACCAAACCTGCCGACCCTGGATCCTGGACTTCCAGTCTTCTCACCCAGAACGGTGAGAAATAAACTTCCGTTGCCTAACCGCCCGGTCGCGGTGCTTCGCTGCGGCAGCCCTCACAGACTGAGACGCTGTATGTGATCGGTAGCTTTGCCAAAGGGAAGCCACCTCACTGAAAGGACCGAATTGGGAGTTGTTGTCGCCAGCACCCTCACAATAACACAGAGGAATCGGTGTTTCCCACACCGGGCGCATGGGGCTCGGCCAGCCTGGGTTCTCTAAGGCGGGGACGGGGGTCGCGTGGCCTTGGGCAGGCAGCAGAGTCTTGCTGTCCCTGTGCTCTCCACTTGCGCCCCTCGGTCCTGATGTCCCCAGGGCGGCAGGGAATGACCACCAGATTTCTCAGCATTAGAGAGAAAGAGGTAAGATCCTCCCTCAAAAATCAAGTCAAAAGACAAATCAAATTGTTGTTATTAAGAGATGAAAAGTGAATAATAATATGAAGTGTCACATAAATAAAGACCATCTGAAACAACACAGAGAAGGTGACAAAAACAACATGTAGGGCAGAAGGGCCGAAGGAGAGGGGGACCGAGGAGCCCTCTCGGTGAAGGCAGATGGACACCGATCCTGTAGACAGGGGGGGATTTGACACAGTCCACAAGTGCGAGAGAGGCCGTGAGGGTGAGGCTGGACTTGTTCTCCCACTGGGCAGTTACCCAAGTTCCCTGGATGCGCCTTCATATTAACATTTGCCAGCGTGCTTCTCAGGATAGTTGACACACACTCAAACAGCGAAATGAAATAAAATTGAAAATCTGGGGCTTAACCAGGTTCCTTTATTTCAAGACTTCTCAGAACTCAAAGTACATTTGGAATCCCTTTCCCAAAAAGAATCTCCAAGAATTAATATTTTGAGAAGCCACCTTTCCTTTCTGGTATCGCCAGCGGACAGGAAAGGCCAGCCAACCAAGGGAAGCAATGCAGTCAGAAGAACCAAACAAAATGTGGTCGAGGCCCGAGGCTGCGCTCCCGAAGAAAAGCAGGGAGACAGTGATACGATCAGTTAATAGTGTTAGGGTCTGGCTGATTTTTTTAAAAAGTAATCAAGACTGTTGCTGTGTGGCTCTGTGCTAAAAATGTTACCTCCTCCTAATCCTTGTAAAATTAAAATCACTTTCATTTTACAGATAAAAAAAAAGCTGGGGCGCAGAGAGGCTACGCATGTTGTT
Organism: Eonycteris spelaea; assembly: GCA_003508835.1. Lineage (NCBI taxonomy): Eukaryota > Metazoa > Chordata > Mammalia > Chiroptera > Pteropodidae > Eonycteris > Eonycteris spelaea. Next base: position 637,629 of record PUFA01000150.1, read on the forward strand.
CAAGGTCACATGGCTAGTAAGTGACAGAACCAGCTTACATCCACTTAGGGAGGTGACTCCAAGAGTCCTCAGAAATCGCAGCCCTGAACACGTAGAGAACAACCATTGTATGCCCAACACTGCTGAAAGAAAAATGACAGCTTAGAGCAATAAGCAATTCCAGGACACAGCTAGGACAGCTCTTCCTTCTCAGGAAGAGCCAGTCTTGGGGCTAAGGCAAAAACTCAGAAGCAGACTGTTCTGTGAAACCTGGAAAAATAGGAAACTGGGTTCAAGGTGGACACCACAGGGAACAATAGAAACATTTGGAGGTCACGTACAACACAGTTGAGAGGCTGACGGGATCTGTGAAGGATGCAGAAAATTCACATGGGGAAGTAATCAGCCATCACTCTTGCTGCTGGCGGCGGCCAGCACACGTGGTCATTTCCTGCGTCCCAGCGACCACAGAGTCAGGTTCTTGTGAACACCCCACCCTCGAAATAGCTGATGCTACAACTCCTTGTCGCCGAGGTACTTACCACAATGTATACCAGATGTCGGTATCAGAGGAGTTGCAGATCCAGTGTTGCTCTGCTGGTTGAGTAAATGCGGAAGAAAACAGAGTGGAAAAGAGCATAAATGGGAACATGATTTAATAGTGCCAAAATTCTAAGAGGAGATATCAATAACTAATCACCGGTCCTTCCTTTCAGTAAGTAGGAAAAATTGAACTTAGTCATCAGTCATGTGATTTCTCTAAGTTCCGATCCAACTGTTTCCTCTTTTGTGTGTGTGTGTGTGCATGTATGTGTAATATTTGAGCACTTCCTGCTGGGAGAGAAGAAAATGATTTCCAAACACTCAGTGTGAATGAGAGCACAGAGCTTTAAGAACAAAACAAGGTATTTCCCAGTTGACAGTAACGAAAACAAGAATCCCAACAGGCAACCCTTTCCCATCTGTATTGCTCTTCTCTCTCACAGGCTCTTTACATGACAATTTCTCGTGCCCCAGGCAGCCGGACCTATAGATCGGAACTGAAGAGTCATGCAAACGCTTTCTGCTCAGCAGCAGGGTCAGGCATGGGGCAGAGCCGTCCGACCCCAGGCACGGGACGCTAGCTGTCATTCTGCAAGCTGGTCGGGGCCCCGCCAGGCTTGAAAAATGCACCTGCTTATGTGAACTGCAGCTCCGCGAACTATTTTGAGCCCTGATAATAAAATGCTTATTCTTTTGTGTATGACATGTATTTCATTTCAAAACTCTCACTCCATTCTAGAAAAACAGCTAATCCTTTAGATGCTTCACTTCTTGAGACCCTTTATAGGATATAGTTTGGAGTCAGTGGCCAAAAATGGCAGGGCTCAAAAATCTACAGTTTAGAGGAAAACAATCATGTTATTAAAAGATTTCACTAAAGAACTGTGCTACTTCCCATTTTTTAAAAGGCAAAAATCCATGGAGGGGTGGGAACACGGGGAGTTGTTCAATGGATATTGAGTTTCAAGATTGCAAGGTGAAAAAGCTGTAGAGATCGGTTGCACAGCGATGTAAATACAGTTAACAGTATACTGAACTGTACTAAACTGCACACTTATAATTGGTTAAGGTGGTTTTTGTTATGTCTTTTTACCATAATTTTAAAATGTGGTTAAAAATTGGAGAAGGTGTTCGAGAGGAAAAGCCTCGTGAATGCCCCCAATGGTCTCAAAATACCAATTCCCACTAAAAGAAACAAAGACTGGAGACATTGCTGATTCTAAGTCTGGGGCATAAAATGCACAGGATGAGTCTGGAGTAGTTTATCAAGTTAGATGACCAATCTGAAGATAGTCCCACTGACCAAAAACGGGTTTCTTATTGCTTCTGTTACAAATAACCACAAACGCAGTGGCTTAAAACAATACAAATATGTTCTCTCAGCTCTGGTCAAGCTGCCGGCAGAGTTGGCTCCTTCTGGACTCCAGGGGGAAAATCCGTTTCCTTGTCTTTTTCTGTTTCGAGAGCTACAATCCTTGCATTCCTGACTTCAAAGTTCAGCACCCCCTCTCTGCTTCCATCATCACATTGCCTTCTGCCTCCTCTTACAAGGACCCTGTGATTATGAGGGAACCATTTGGATAACCAGGATAATCTCCCCAACTCAAGATCCACCTATAAAATCCCTCTTGCCATTTAATACAACATTTGCAGCTTCCAGATGTGAACATCTTGTAGATTACATGATCATTAAGATAGTAACTAGAATGCACTGAAATACATCAAATATATTTAAATCCACGAGCTTGTAATAATTTTTTTAAATCTAATCAATCATCAGATGATGCTAGGAAAAAACTCTATTTTGAGAACTGGTAAATAAAAGGGAAAAGAATCAAGTACTGGTCCCGATTTTCCTATAGAAAAGGAACAACTGGTAACCAAGTCATAGAGAGTGGCAAATTTCCCTTGCCTTTTCATACTCTTTTCTCTGCTCTCAGAGAAAAGTATTTCAGCTATTTATGAAAAAGGAATAACAGATAGACTAGAACTATTTTGCAGCACCTAATGAACTGGTGAGCTTAGTATTATCAGTGGTTGCTAACATCACAGAGAAAGACATTATGTATCTCTTGATGGTGAGCATGGGGGTAGCCGGCCTCCAAGATGACACCCACCCAATGATCCTCACTTCCTGGAGTGCAAATCCTGTGTGGTTCTCTCCACCAATAAATAAGGCTGACTGTGTAACTAACAAAATATTATACAATGACAATGTGCAACTTCCAAGGTAGATCACAAAAAGCATTGTGGCTTCCAACTTGCTCTCCTGGATCAACTGCTCTGGGGGAAGCAAACAGCCCTAAGCAGAGATCCACGTGGTGAGAAACGGAGGCCTCCCGCCCAAAGCCCGGCACCAGTCCGTCAGTCCTATGCGAGCCAGTGCAGCCTTCAGACGACAGCAGCAGCAGCTCTCCTAACTGCAACCTCACAAGACACCTGAGCCGGAACCACCTGGCTAAGTTACCACCAAACACCTGACCGACTGAAGCCGGGCAGCATTATACGTGTTTATTGTTGTTTTACACCTCTAAGTTTTAGGAGTAATCTGTTATCCAACAACAGATAACACAAACAACATAATCTATGAATCGGTCTTGTCCAAAATAATCGCACCTCAGTCTCAAGTCCAACGACCAATTTATAGGAAATACAGAAGACAAACATGTTAAATTATACCTCAGGGATATAATCAGAAAATCTAACCCATGAAAACAGGTAAAGGACAAACAAATCAGTTTCCTCAACTGATGATTTGCAAGGAGGAAAAAAAAGTGAACAAATGGAGGGGCCCATAATTTGAAGTCTTTAAAGACATTTCAAAAATTGGTGTGACTGGAGTGTGAACTCTATTTAGATCTTAATCCAAAGAAATGTGGGGGGAATATTATGAAGTGATTGGATATTTGAACAGACTGGATATTTGATAGCATAGGGGGAGGCAGTTTAGGTATTATAATGGTGTAATAATGTGTTTTTAAAGTCCTTATCTTGAAGAGTTACAAAATTAAATAGTTAAGAAGAAAAGGTTATGATGCCTGAAATTTGCTTCCAGGTAAAAGTAGAGGGCAAGTGGTTGGGGTCTAGGTGAAGTAACACTGACCACAAATTTGTCATATTAGTTTACTGTACTCATATTGTGAATGTTAGACATTCTCAATGAAAAGCAACAACAAAAGGATGAAGTAGTCTGAAAATATCAGAATGCAGTTTTAACAATTGTTTCCAAGCTAAGGCTGTCTACCATCCATACCTAATGGCCATTTTGTTACTTTCACTTCCAAAAGCTGAAGTCTTTCAGAACAGTGAAATCTGTGTTGAGGAAAAGGATTAAATTTTACCATCCCAGGGTATATTATCTGATGTAACCCACATGTCAGCCCAGGTTACCCTGCCTTTTGAGACTCAAGTAAAATTGACTTAATGCTCTTCCCATACATACATCACCTTCCTAGTCTTTCCAAAATCACTCGTGTGGGCTGAGGATAGTGAAGTAGCACAGAACGACGTGCATGTATTTCTCCTCCTTACCTTGGCCTGTGTTGTTTCTGCTAACTTCTTCCAGTGAGAATCATGCGGACCCTTTTCTACATCTTGGTCTCACTTCCACCACGCTCTTGAGAAGTCCTCTTTCTCAGTCTTTTAAGCATGTTTTCTTTTCCCTAAACAACCATCTTCTGAATTATTCTGGTGGAAGAAAACTGAAATGTTAACAATGCTGGGTTTTGGGTTTTTTTCAGGAATGGAACTTGGAGTGACTTTTTTCTTGCTTCTACTTTCAAATATTTGATAACGAGCATTTGATAGTTTTTATAAAGGTATAATCACACCAGGACAGCCACATATCTATCTAGGTAACATAGGACAGAGGAACATGCAGGCAGAGGCCCAACCCATGAACAGAGACGGCGCCAGCTTATTCATCTTCCTAAGAGTTTAGAGCCTGCCCTGCAAGGCAAGCTGGCTGATCCTAGCAGAAGGCAGGCTCTCAGTCTCAGAAAGGCGAGCACTTTTCGACGTTAAGCTGTCTCCTGTGAGCTTCCAGCAGCTTCAGACTTGAATGGCCTTTCGCCGTGAACCAGTGATGCTTTGCTGCTTCTCCACCGACCTCCCTTACACACGGCAAGCCATAGATTCTATTGACCGCAGTGGCAGGCGGCAAGTGTCAGACAGCTCCACAGACTGGAGTTTTGTTCTTAACGGTGACTCTGGCAACTAGCACAGTACCTGGCACACTCTATGTGCTTAAGGATATACTGATCTAAATAGCATGGTGTGAGGTCTTTTGCTCCTGGCTGAAAAATCCTCCACGAGAACCAACTTTCAATTTACAATTAGAGGTGAAAATCTTAAAATGCCAATGCTTGATAAAGCAAGGAGATTGATATTTTATAAAAGGTACTGTCTGCCTGTTTAGTACATGTGATTTCCCACCTGATAGGGTGTGCCACAGGGGGAATGCATGAGTGGCAAATGGGACCACAGAAGACAACTACTCAGGTCACCATTTCCCCTCTAGCTAACTGCTGCACATGGACACCCTGTGGGCAGCCTGACGAGAAAACCTAGGCAACAACCTGTGTTCAGAGCCAGAAAAAGCAGATTCACATTGCTTTCCATCGTTTACGGATTTTTAAGTGTTTAATGCGAAGAGATAGTATCTATATACTCAGAAAAATTTAAACACAAAGGAAAAATACTTTCCCCATTTGCTTCTGATGTCTGATCCACAGCTGAGATTAAACCACTTATTCAATTATCCATACATATGCCAACCTATACATGTTTTCACACCTTCTTTAAAAACACGAATGGTGGAATAGCACATGCTTTTCATGTATAATAAAAGAGCTTATTTTATTATAAAGGAACACAAGTCTTTGAAAATTAACTCCAAGTTCTGTTTGCTACAGTTTCAAATTATTTTGCAGTCACTGACCAAAAACAAAAGTAAAGGCAATTTTATTATTACACATTGAAATATAAATCATATTTAAGCACAAACATAAAAACAAAGATTCATTTCTCATCTTTAACTTGTTTCTTTTCACTGGTTTCTTCTATGTCAAAAGTGAATGGTTTGTCATAACCCATTAGATGGTCATAGTCTTCAGGGTTTGGAAAGAGACCTGGATTAACCAACAATGATTTCGTTTTAGCATAAAATGTGGTAAACACATGTGCGCTGCTTGGAATCTTCACATCATTCTGGTGAAACACTGTACTCTTTTCCAAAAGCACGACATTATAAGTAATGGCTTTATAAGTGTCTGTTGTGGCCTCGTGGTACAGCCGAATGACATAGCCTTTTGTAACAAAGTGAAGCAGCGCTGGCGTGATCAACGTAAAGCTTCCTATGACGCCATAAAATAAGACTTGCAAAGGCAGACTTCCAAATATGATATTACTTTGTGCAAAAATGTATGGCAGAAATGCAAGGCTGATCACACTTGTAGAATAAGAGAAACATTTCACACCTAAATAGGAAAAAAAAGAGGATTAATATTCTTAAATTTTATAAAGGATTCAACCTATCCAATTAATTCCTCCACTTTTCTTACTATATCATCATCAGAATAACAACAAAGTCAAAATACATATAAAGTGTTATAACATTCCCAGCTGTTTTAAGCACTTTACATATTTGATTCATGAAATCTACAGAAAACCTTAAGACATAAATATACAATTATCATCGTGAAATGAGAAAAATGAGGCTTAGATCAATGTCACATAACTATCAAGTGACAGAGTTAGGATTCAAACCCAGGCAATGTGACTCCAGAGTCCAAGCCATTGGCCATTACACTGCACTGCCTCTTCAAATGGGAAATCTGCATTAGGGTTAACTGGCCTTGACCTCGGTTCCCTAGGAAAAGATCTGATATTATTCAAAGATCCTTATTAATATGATAAAAACTCAGTCAGCAGACTATCAAATAAAACTCAGTTAACAAGCATTCTCTAACATAAAGTCTTCAAATGTGGCGCTAACATTATCGAGCTAAATGCCCATGGTTAAAACAACAAATGACATAAAAAAAAAAAAAAAAGGCAAAAACAACACCGGTGGTTACAAAACTTATGGGAAAGGTATTCAACTCCTTTACCAAGGAAAGACATTCAAGTTAAAACAATGAGATATTTTTACCTATCATATTAGAGAGATTAAAAATCAATGGTTTCTGAACTATATACTTAAAGATGGTCAAGATGATAAATTTTGTTATGTATATTTTGCCACAATAAGAAAATAAATGACTTTAAATATAAATTTCTCTTAGTTTGAATGTATAATTTTAACATGATCCCAATAAAAATACCATCTGTTTGGAAAATAGACAAGTTGAGACCTCAGACAAGTTAATTATAAAGTTAATTTAGAAAAACTAAAGAAGCAAAAATAAAAGGGGGGTGTTAGATACTAAAACATAAGACTCTATAATTAAAATAGTGTGGCACTGGTGCACAAATAGATCAAAAGAACAAAATAAAAAATACAGAAATAAACCTAATTGTATATGGAAATTTAGTATGAAGATAAAATCTAAAATAAGTGGGCAAAAGTGGTGGTGGGACAACTGGACAGCCATGCAGAAAAAGAAAAAATTCAATCCATTCCTCACAGCATACACCAGGAAATTCCAAATAATCCAGAGATTTAAATGTAAAAGATAAAATCATAGAGGTGCAAGAAGAAAATATTCATAAAATGCGTCATAATCTGAGATAGAAAAACTTTCCTAATCGTGATTCCAAGTACTAAAGCAACTGGGGAGAAAGACTGATCAACCTGATTACATTAAAAATGTAAAAAGACAGATGAGAAAAATATTTACAACTTATATCAGTGAGGGTTAATATCACCGCTATACAGGTTTCTAGTATACAAGGGGGGAAGAAATAACATGCAAGAAATACAAGCAGACAGTTCACTGAAACAAAAATGCATATGGTCCTTGAACAGATGAAATGATGCTGAACTTCAATCATATGAAACGCAATAAAAACAGTGAGTTACTGCTTTTCCCTAAATTGGCAAAAAAAAAGTTTGACAACATACTCTGTTGGTGAGGCTGTAACAAAGCAGACACTCATACACTACTATTGGCTGACGGCTTAACTATCTTGCATCAGTAATTTAAAATAATTCCTCCCCTTCCTCCCACAGGTAGTTGCCATGACACTGGTACTCATGGGATGCAATGCAGACCAAGCTGCCTCCTACATGAAAGCCTCCTCAGACCTCCCAACTTCTTTTTTTCCCCATTACTTTTGTCACATTGTAGGAGGTTGAATACTGTTCCCCCAAATATTTGTGTCCACCCAGAACCTCAGAATGTGAACTTATTTGGGAATAGGGTCTATGCAGGCAATGAAAAATTGAGACGAGATCATATTGGATTAGGGTGGGCCCTAAATCCAATGAGGATATCCTTATAAGGACAGAACAGGACAAACAGAGACAAAGAGAAGGCCACGTGGAGTAGAAGGCAGAGATGAGTTATGCAGCTACAAGCCAAGGAACACAAAGTATTGCCGGGAGCCACCAGAAGCTGGAAGAGGCAAGAAAGCATTCTTCCCTGAAGCCTTCAGAGAGCACAGCCCTGCCAACAACACCTTGATTCCAAACTTCCAGGCTTCAGAACTGTGAGAATAAATTTCTGTTGTTTTAAGCCACCAAGTTTGTGGAAATTTATTACAAAAGCCCTAGGAAACTAACATGCACATATACTTGATCTTGCCTGGACTGAAGTATTGCTATTTTTAAAACATTCAAGGCCTTCCCATCTTCCTACCTTTGCTCACACCACTCTGTGCCTCGGGTGCCCCTTCTTTCACACCTCTTCATGTTCAAATTCTACTCATCTTAAAATGAGAATCCTATGACATCAATAATTACGTGTTGCTAAATTAACAAGAACTGTTGACTAAAAGGGCCTTCAAATGTCTTTAAACTAGGACCCATTTGGCAAAGAACCTCCGGGAATGGTACCTCTATGTCTTGTGGTCTCTCACTCAGTTTTACATAAAAAAATGTTTCTCTCTCAGTTTCTACTTAGAAAAAATATCAATCCCTGATAAGCATACAGAGTGACTGTCTGCTTTCATGATATTAAAAAAAAGTCAAAAATTAAATTCCTTTACAATTCTAGAACTTTGAAGAGCATGAACAGACATGCTCTTCCACAAATATTATATCCTACCCACACCAAAATTCATTCCTATTTATATTCTCTTCTTTCCAGAATAGAGTCTGGAACATAAAATAAATTGGGAAGACTTCCCTGTATTTGAAGGAACACTGTCTGTGTTCCGAAGGAAAAGTAGCATGAGGGTCACTGTTAACACACCTCAGTGGATCCGATCCAGGTAGCCCAGGCCAGAGATGTGACAGAGGCTCAATGGCTACCCATGTATTGACTTCTGAAGAAATTTCTAACGATCCAGAATTGATTATTCCAATAACTTCAGAGCTCCACTCAATGGTGATTATAATCAGTCCTTATCCTTAAAAAGTTTTAAACAGTTACAATTCTACTTTAAACATACTCTATTTCAATGTCACACACTTGAGAACTTAGATTTCCAGAATAAATTTTTGGTGATCAGTTGATACCAGCATGATCAAAAACACAAATGCAAATGAGCGTGCTGAAATCTTGGGCTAACCTGGCTATAAAGTAATCCTCTAGAAATTTCATGTCATACTTAAAAAAAAAAAAAAAAGATTACAATGCAATACAACCCGAGAAAATTAAACAAATCACATACCTCAGTTCATTGGCCTTCCCTACTAAACTGTTCCATACGAAATCCTAAATTATGATCTAAGGAAAGAGCTCTAAACTTGTAGCTATTTAGCACACTGTCCATAACTCTCCATAGCTCTCTGCCACCTGGAAAAGCCACTAAGTAAATATTTTGTTGACAATTCTAAAATGACCTGAAAAAATGTAAAATTAATATATTTTTTCATTATAAAAGTATTACATGTTCATTTAAACACCAAATTTAAAAATACCTGAAGTAAATGTCTACTCCCCCAAAATAACTACTAAGAGGTATTCCACATTTTTTCTCTGTGTATTCAACCAGTACACAAATATACACTTTTTGCTGTTTTATTTTGTTGTTAAATATCCCAAGAGGTAACCAAAGGAAGGAAGCTTTAGCCATCAGATCATAAAGTCATAATAGTCTTCAAAAATCTTTTTTAAATCTAAAAATGCAAAGGTCTCAACCTCTAAATCTTTTTATCAAGGGGACAGAAGAAAAAAATTACAACCTAATTTTTCCTTATATCTTACAATTAAGAGGGCTAAAATAATACATAAAATATGCTAAGAACACTTTTTACGATCAAAAGGGGAAAAAAAGTAAATATCTTCCTTTCTGATTACCCACCAAATACTGCTCGGGCCAGATTCCCAGTATAAATCAGCCTTCCATCTTCTGATTTTTCAACCTGCGTATGTAAGCATCGAATACATCTTTCCTGACACACAGGTATCTAATGAAACAGAGATAGAGACTATTATAATGTAAGTACATAATAAATTGCATTTTTAAACTTTTAAATTTAAAAAAAATTTTAGGACAATGAAGAGACCTCGTTACATGAGGTTATTTAAAGAATTCTCCCAAATAATCTACAGAGGTAGAGAAATCAAACTGGCTAACAGAATGACTTTCCTTAATTCCAGTCACAAGCAGACACTTGCTAAGTTGGAGTTTGAAGACCCAGATTTGCAACCCCAGCTCCAAGCTTTTTAGGTAAAGTGTGACCTTGGACGTGTAAAAAGTTTAGTGGAATAGTTTCTTTGATTTTACTGTTAATGAGAACTTCACTCCTGCTTGATGGTCAGAGTTAAATGCATTAGCTTTTCAAAAAATAAAGTTTTAATAAAATAATGCAGGTAAAACACTGCAAATTCAGATTGTCCATAAAGTCGACTGTTTTTAATACTTCTAAAATATTTATACCAATAGCTAGTATAAAAACTTTAAAAAACAAAAAATAAAAAGAGGTAACTCTTTCCCTAAAGGCCAGCCATTTGCATCTCTTATTCCTCCTAACGAATATTTTACTTGAAATCATACATCAAATTTCACGGGAACACGAGAGTCCTCTGAAAGTCTGAAAATGAATTTCACAGCACACAGACTTCAAAAGGCATGCCTAATTCCTTTATGCTGAAATTTAATTAGATGTCAATTCCATGTTAGGCATTTCTTCTACATTTCAACCACATTTGCTAATTTTGATACTTTACAGGACAGGATCAGGAGGCAATTTATTCAGATTAAAATCAGAAGATTAACGTCTCCATTCCCTTTTTCCAGGAGCAAAGAAATTCCTAAAATTAGGGCCATCTAATAAAAAATAGAACAAAGTCAATGTCATATTATCCAAGGTCTTTCATTTCGGACTCCAGGTGGTGCACCTAACGCCGAGGCCTACTACTCCCGCCAGCCCCGCTGGGGACTCCCTCCGCCCTAGAGCCAGCCGCAGGCTCGAGGAGAGCTGTCAGAGAACGGGGGCTCCGGGTTCCGACTACACTCACAGATTCCCACCCTTTCCGGATCCGCCAGCCCTCGGACTGCCCACCTGCGCTCGCACGGGACGCGGGAGAAGCGGCGCGGTCGCGCGCAGTCCCGTAACCCCGCGGCTGACAGGCCCCCACGAGCCGCTGCAGAAGGCCGCCCGCGAGACTGCCTGCCCTGGGGCCTTGCAGCGCGGTGGCAGCCCACGGCGCCGCCCTCTGCCCGCTGAGCCGCAGTCCGGCCACCCGCAGCCGCCCAAAGCTAGAAGCAGCATCCCGCACGCGACAAGGGGCGGCAGACAGCGCCGCGAAAGCAGCGGGGAACCCTGACGGCCGGTCCGCCGCGCACGCCCCGCCCTCCCTCCCCCCAACAGAGCCCCGCTGGGCCGGATTGGCCGCCGCGCTTGCGCGGGATAAGCGGCCCGCCGGCAACCTCCGCCGCCGCGCTCGCGTTCCGGGAGGGGAGCTCCGAACCGCTGCACCGGGTCCCCGCCCCGCGAAAGGCGCAAACGCCCGGCCTGCGCGCGGCATCCGCCGCGCGTGTGACAGTGCGCGATGGCTGAGGGGAGCGCCGTGCGCGAAGGACAAAGCTTGGAAGCCAGAGTTAAAGCTTTCATTTTCGTGGTCGATTTGTAGGCCCCGGAAACTATTTTCGTTGCGGAAAATGATTCTAGTCTTTTGGTACAGAGGAATAATACTTTATACGATTTGCACAAAAATGAATGATAATTTAATGCAACCATTGGGTTGATGGAAAATAAATGAAACTCGTTCACGTAGTGTTGATACTTGTTATATCTGTCTTCGGGAATCTCACATCCGTATACACATTTGTTCGCTACTTATTGAAGTAGTAAGCATCGGCCAGGACTGGATTAGGAGAGAGAACACAAAGATGCTTGATAAAAACGGGAATCCACAGTTCTCACACAGTGTAGGAAACACCTAAAAATAACTATAATGCTCTAATAGAATTGAAATATACCAATTTGCAAAATGCAGCAGAAACCCAAAAGGCAGCTTGATTAATTTGGCCTCAAAATATCTGAAGGCTTCAAATTCAACAGTCTTGAAGGATGAGCAACCAACTAGTAGAGACACACTTTTGTTTACTATTTGAGAACTATATTTTTACTCCACATATTTGCATAAGAGAGGAACAAACAGTCTAAAATAAATCGCCTTGGCAACTCCAAATCCTGTATACTTTTTCTGGGTATCCAAAAAAATAAGATTTTTCTTTATGAATACCCTCATTCTGAAAGTTATCTTCCATTTACATTTTTAAAACTTTTAAATAGTGTAATTCATACTACAAACAACATGATTATCTATTATTTTTATTGTTAAAATTTTTCTGTTCATATAGTTTTTTAATATTGTTCAAAAAGTAAGTCGAGGCATATTAAACATTTTGAGTTTATTTGAGCAAAAATGTATTCAAATCAGGCAGTGGCAAAGTGGAAGTGGTTAGGAGGGATTAACTTAAGAAAGGAGCCACCTGCAAGGTTTTTATAGAGAAGAAGCACAAGCAACACAAGAAAATTCTTTAGCTATAACTGAAGCGGTGGCATTATTTGGGAAAACCTAGTTGGCTGTTTGAGACTGGTTGTTCTTTCCCTTGAGACACCACAGGAATTGACTCTGGCTTAAATTTTGGTTTGCTTAGTAGACTACCAAGTATGAGAACAATCTCAGTCTAATGCCCTTCATGTTTAATCGCTTCAACTGTATGCTGAGAAAAACCTGTATTTTTATCTCTGCTAAGCTTAATTTCTTCTTATAGGTACTATAAGCAAAAAAAAAAAAATTGGTTTGCTCAAAGTTTCTAAATAGCTAAAATGAAATCACATTTTGAAAACGGCTATAAATTACAGGGAATTTTTACTCATCGTTTAAGAGATTTCTCAATTCTTAGAGACATTTGTTGAGTAGAAACTACTTGCACGGCATTTCAGAATGATACTAAGGCTGGTTCAAAAATAAGCTTTGATTCCCCACACATATCATCTGAGATGTTCTCTTTAAAGATGGAGGCTGGTGGGAAAATTCAAAATGGTATCACTAGTAGACCACCATTATTGGATGTAATTTTTCTGTTTTTTCGTTGTCTTTTCTACCCATCCATCAGCTAGCTCCCTTCCCCATCTTTAAGGTGAGCTTAAGGGCAGAATGGCATGGTGGAAAAAATTTTGGTAAAGCTAATGTGTTGATAAGAATCCTAAATACTTCTTCTAACACTACTGGTTTAAAGCACATCCTGGGTGAATCTTTCCAAATAAGAGTTTGCCAACAGAGTATCAAGATTTTTTTAAATGTTCATATGCTAAGGAAATAATCAGAAACATAGTCAAAGGTTCCTGCTGAGATACAGAACACAGTATTACTTCCAATGATTTTAAAATAGAAATAAGGTAAATATCCGATATTAAGGAAATACTTAAGTGAATCATGGTACATTTAGGCAATGTAATTCTAAATAATTGCATCATTTAAAATAATAATTGTTGAGATTATGGTTACAGAGATTTAAGTATTTGAAATTTATTAGGTTGGAAAGTAAATAGTACACAGAACTCTCTCTCTATACCTATATATAATATATGCATATATGTGTATATATATTTGCTAATAGTACCTACACAGTTTGTATATGTATGTGTGTGTGATATGCCATTGAGTCAGCTCTGACTCCTGACAACCCTATGAATAAGTGACATCCACAATGTCCAGTCCTCAACAGCCCTGCTCAGCTCCTGTAGAATCATGCCTATAGCTTCTTTTATGGAGTCAATCCGTCTCATATTTGGTCTTCCTTTTTTCTGGCTGCCTTCTACTTTTCCTAGCATTATTATCTTTTCCAAAGAACCCTGCCTTCTCATGATGTAACCGAAGTAGGACAGCTTCAGTTTTACTTTTGCCTCTAGTTCTAGGACCCACTTACTCATCTTTCTGGCTCTCCTCCAACATCGTATTTCAAAGGAAACAATTTTTTTTTCTTAATAGCCTCTTCACTGTCTCATCCGTACATAAGAATTGGGAATGCAAGAGTGTGGACAATCTCAGCCTTGGTCTCTAATGACATCTTTGCTCTTGGTGATCTTTTCTAATTCTTCCATCACTGCCCTTCAGAGTCTCAGTCTTCTCGTGATTTTTTGGCTGCAATCTCTGTTTGAATTGATTGAACCAAGGCAAGCAAACTCTTAACAATTTCAGTGTCATCACTGTCTAAGTTAAAGTTCTGTATTTCTTCTGCAGTCGTGATTTTTGTCTTCCTGACGTTCACAGTCCTGCTTTGGCACTTTCTTCTTTCACTTTTCATCAGAAATTATTTCAAATCATTGCTACTTTCTGCCAATATGATGGTCTCATATGCATATCTTAATGTATTGATATTCCTTTAATTAATTTTCATTCCTCCTTCCTCTAAGTCTAGCCCAGTTTTTTGTATGATATGTTGTGCATACAAATTAAACAAACAGGGAGATAAAATACACCATTGGCTGACACCTTACCTATAAGAAAGCATCTGTCTCTCCATATTCTGTCCTGACAGTGACTTCCTGTTGACAATACAGACTACACATCAGGACAATCAAGTGCCTGATCTATGTAGAAGCACATGGACAAACAAACAAACAAACTTATAAAAATGCCATTTCTGCATTTTTATAACAAATGTGTATTATATTGACAAAATAAAAAATTTAAATATAGTTAAATTTTGTACAATGGGAAAAAGGGTCTAGACTAGATTCTAGACTAGATTGGCTAGCCTGGGAACAGTTGCCTGAAATCTATCATTCTCTAGGCAACTAACACATTCGCAGGGTGATGCAGTGAGAAACAAAGGGTAAGAGAGGAGAGAAAAAGACACTTCTGAAGACAAGGAGCCCACGGCCTCCTCCTCTCACCCTAATGCCTCTCCCTCCAAACCAAACTCTTGAGTACTGTTACAACCAAAAAACCTTGTTGAACACTTTTTGCAAAGGCTTTTAAGGCTTTTATAAGTTAACCCAGGACAGTCTGTCTGTAAAAAGCAATATTTTAATCGGCCAAATCACCTATGTCTTTCAGGCAAAAGTCATTAATTAGGTCTACAAACTTTGGCTGGACTGTATATTTCCTTTTGTGGACATTGTTACACAAGAGCCCAGTTGAGCAACTTGCAATGGCGAGCTTCTTGGCTCTGCATTCTCTTCGTGCCCCAGTCCTGTAAACAGTGAGTGAACTTTATTTAGCTGTTTCAGCCTTCCTGGAAGACTGCCTTAATTTAACCACAGGAAAGCAAGTAAAAAAGATAGGCGCATCGAGAGAGAGAGGGAGGGAGAGAGAGAGAGAGAGAGAGAGAGAGAGAGAGAGAGAGAGAGAGCGAGCGAGCGAGAGAGCGAGCACGCAAGTGAGCGAGAGAGCAAAAGAGACTGGAAAGGTGTAGGGGCTGAGGGGGCGTCGAATGACAGATGGTCTTAGAATTGAGTGTTGGTGGCAGACGCCCGGAATGTCCGTGAATGAAATCAGAATCTAGAAATGCTGGGCAGGGAAGAGGGCTAGAGAGGTGGGGGAAGAGCCCCAGGGTGGGGGTAGGGGCGTGGTGAGTTTTCAGTAAATATCGAACGGTACGGGGAAGAGAGGAAATGAGGCCAGGCGATTACGCGAGGCGTTGAGATGCTCTTGTACACGTACTGCAACTTTTCACAAAAGACAGATGCTGCCTCATAAAGAGCTGATCTTGTCAGCAAAGAGACCGCACTCCCACTTTTCAATCTTCCCTCTGCAGACAGTCTCCGACTTCCAGGAGTTCCCCCAGAGGACAAGCACGAACAACTCCTAAGGTTTTCAAAAATCTTAACACCTAGTGTGAAAAACTACAAGTCCCAGGATGCAGTGCTGCCTCGGCCAACCACCAACACACCCGCACGAGAAACTACAAGTCCCAGGATGCAGTGCTGCTGGGACCCCGGAGCAGCTCGCTGAGGACGCCATCCCCGTGGAAACTGGATCGGGGCGGGTGCTGCATGCTGGGAATCAGAAGGCCTGGCAGCGGATTGGTCGAGATTTGCAGGATCGCTGTCCCCACGCTGGCCTGCGGTGCTGTAGGATTGGGGAAGGGAGGGGGCGCTGCGCATTTCCCGTGGACGGAAGTGGGCGACAGACTCAGTGCGTCCCCGCCTCACCAGGTACTAATCTCCCGCGCGTCGCACAAGGCGTCCGTGACTCGGCGGAAGTGATTCCCCAACTGCCCCGGAACCCACGGCGGCAGGCATCTGGGGGTGGGGGGGCGGCCCTGGACTCGGGGCTGTGGCGGTGCGCGGGGACCGGGTGCGGTGGCTGCGGTGACTGCGGGCCTGACGAGTGAGTTTCGGGCTGCAGTGGGGACGGAACTCCGGGTCCCCGTGGAGGACGAAGGGGGCTCGTAGTGGGAGCGCTCGCCGCCCTACTGCCCACCCCTTCCCATTTGGGCGGGGAAGGAGCGGAAGCCCTCAGCCTGCCCTGGCCGCCTCGGCTCCTGGTTTGGGGGAGGGGGAGGAGGACGGCGGGACCTCTCCTGGCGCGTTCGGAGGGCTCGGGAAAGGGTGGAAGGAGGGGCGGCGGCCGGGGAGACGGGGCCCTCTCTTTGGGCTGAGCGCGGGGAGGGTGGAGTTAGGAGCATGGCAGCCCTGACGCTTTTCATTTTTGCCTTCCCCGTGTGCACTGAGATTCGTCCTTCTCTTGGGGGCAGTCCGCAGTCGTAGGAGAGGGCCCTCACCTTTTCCAGCTGCGGGACCCCGAGAACTTTACCTTCTGGGCAACTTACTGAGCGATCTCTGCCCAACCTGGTGGTTTGGGGCTGTCGTGCATCTACCTCCCAGTCCTGTCTGAAAGGAGGTATCTAGTGTCAACTACAGTGCCCATCGAGTTTCTCTTATGGAACTAAAATCATTTTAGTAACGCATAGCTATGGAGTTCGTGTCACTAGTGCATTTCTACTCTGCATCGCCTTCAGTGTGGAAAGCAGCCTAAATCCTTCAGTTTTAAAACCTCGTTTTCAAACTGACAGATTTGCTTTTTGAGCTCCAAATATTTTCCTTTTCTGTTTAGTGGACTAAAATGACAAATCTCATTTACGTTATAACTATAATTCATAATGTCGAACCATCACACTTTACACGTGGATTCATTTATTCTGGAGATGCAACGGCAAGGAAACAGCTTTGGTCCCTGGCGCCGTGGATATCTATTATTTATTGCCAGTGATTTGGGGTTCATACTTAATTTTAAATGAATATTCTTTTATCCTTACGTCTGAAATTTATCCAGTTATTTACCATTCGAAAATACATATTTCAAATGGAGGATGCCAATTTCATTGCTTTGTGGTAATTTTTAATATCATTAGACAATTGTTTATAGTAAGAAGTTATAGTCAGCCTAATATATGAAGTTCTAAAGTAATATTAGTTTGTGCCTTATAAAATGTTTGAGGGTTTTGATAGATTTTTCAGTACTAGAAAATAATCTGGAAAATCTGCGGTTACACTGATGGGTGTTAATGGATTTTAGCTAACCTGTCCTTAATGTTTACTGTTCATAAGAACCGAAAAAGCCCATTCCATGATGCCTGAAATTTCAAGCCTAGGTGATTAAGAAAATAATAGCACCATTCATTCAAGAAATATTTATCGAGTGTCTGTTATATGCTAGGCACTATACTAGGCCTGCCCTCATGGAGTTGAGGAAGGAGAGAGGCTTTACAAAACATAAGCAAATATAGTTTCAGGTGATGATAAATATGAAAGAAAGTATAGCAAGATTAGAGTTAGATTAAGTTAGAGTGACTAGGTTGGGGGTATGTAATTTCAGTAGGGAAGTGATCAAACTCCTACCTCTGTGGAGTTGATGTTTTGCCTGAAGACCTAAATGATGAGGGAGATGTGAGGGAAGAAATTTAGGATAGCTGTAACTGCAAATGCAGAGACCTTAAGGGAGGAAAGAACTTGACCTATTAGCATACTAAGAAGGCCATTGTGGCTGGTGCTTAGTGAGGAGTGATGGGAGGTGAGGTCAGAGTGATTAACAAGGACTCAGTAAGGTGGAACTTGATAGTTAATTTTCTGTCTGTGATGAGAACCCGTCAGAGGGTTTTGTGCCGGGGAGTGACATCTGATGTATGCTTTCGTTGACTAATTGCTGGGTGGCAAATAGACCACGTTGGAGGAAAGTGGGGAAACCAGCTCCTGAGGAGTTGAGAAATGGTAGCTTGGGAGTTAGTGAGAAATGGTCTGATTTGGAATGTAATTTGAAGATGGAGCCAAGTGGGTCTTGCCTTCACCCCTAGAAGAAAAAAAACAAAAAATTGAGAAATCAAGTGTCTTGCCTGCTCGTCTGGCCGAACAGTAGTGCCATTTACTGAAACGAGGAAGGCTGGGAGGGTACACTTGTTTCTAAGGAATAAATCAGAAGTTCTGTATAGAATGTACTGAGTTTGATAACTTTTTTACAGCTCAGAGTGTGTGTGCAGTGGCCGAGTTGTATCTCCACATGTTTCTCAGGGGACTCAGGGAGATGTGATGGTAGGGAGATAATCCGGAAGTTGTATTTCATAGGTGATATTTGATGGCTCACTGGGGGACAGCAAGTAAAGAGTGTTGAATGGAGAAAAGGGAGCATTCTGGTTAGAGGAGGAGCTAACAGTGGTGGAATCAGAAAACAGGGCGTGGCATCTGTAATACTAAGAGAAGAAAACGGTTCAGGAAGGAGAGATTAGTCAGCTGTAAAACCCTGCTAGGAGTAAGATGAGGATTAAAATTGGTCATGTGACCAAGCAAAGTAGTGGAAATTTTATAAGAGCCCTTCGATTGAACTAGTGGGCCAAAAATCTGATCTGAGTGGGTTAAGCACTGGATGGTGACATGGCACTTTGATGTGTTGATGGGAATAATGGCAGGACAAAATCCTTGGGTGAGTGAGCCTAAGTGGGTGGGTTGGCCTTGGATGGAAGGGTGGTTTCTGTTAACTTTTCTAACAGGAGGGTGAGCAGAGTGTATGGTATATACATGCAGGTAGGATGAAGGAGGAAAGACAAGGCAGTTGAAGTGATTTGTTTCCATTTTCCTGGCGAAGTAAGTGAAGTCAGGGCAGTGTTGGAAGTTTAGGGAAAAAGCTGTACATTTTCTCAGAGTAGGAAAGCCAGTTCGCCAGGAGGATCGCTGCAATGCCAAGTGTCTGTTTAAAGTGCGTGGCCGTAAATGTAAGGTTAAGGCCAGTCAGTGGATGTGCCTCTTCTCCAGCCACATTCCGCAGCGCAGTTCAGGACTGTACTAGGCAGAGAGAATTGGGTTTGGCTGAGTTGGGCTTTGTGTGGGTGGGGACATGGGAGGAGAGGGCTGGGCGTTAGAGATAAAGCGACAAGATGGGCGTGGTGCCAGTTCCATCGACTCTTAACAGCGGAGTGAAGCAAGGTCAGAACTTACATTTCTTCCTATGTTTCTTTTGAGCCCAACATTCTAACGGTTCTTTGAAATTGTTTTCCTAATATATAGGAACTATACTTAAATAAACACTGTATAGTGGAAGTATTTGCTTATACTTTTAAACCAAAATAAAGGAATTTGGAGATCATTATGGAGGAGGGAGATTAGATAGTTTGCAGGAGTGAGACAAACTTTGGGAACACACAGCGCCTCGAGCCTTTAAGTTCTGTGCTATGTGGGAGTGACCGTTTAATTAAGATGGGAAATTGGGAGTTACAAGCATTTGTTTTAGAGAGGATGAATTGTGGAGGGGTTCAACCATGAAATGGTAGAGCCAGAAGGGACTCGTAGATGCATGTTAGCCCAATTTCCTCATTTGGGGGGTGAAACAAACCTTATTATGTCTTAACCTCTCTGGGTCTCGAGATAGAAATGCAAATATAACTGAATTAGTTCTAGGAAACATGAAATTCCAGAAATGTACAGGAATAAATGTTTGATACACTTGTATTATAATTAGCAGTTTATGGTAGTGGGTACAAAATCGTGAGACTGAAGTTTACCTTATGATATTATAAACATGTGGCTATGCCCTGGAAATCTTTAAAATAAAACTGTTTTAAGAATTAGAACTCATATTGACTAAATTCTGTTGAAAGATAAATACCGTCTCCTTCCTTAGTCACTCCCTCCCCTTAATATAACACAAGATGTTTCAATAAACGTAAATAGATGTTTCCTGGAAAGAACAGTTTTCATTGTGGTTGTTTAAAAGTTCCAAGTTAGATGCCAACATCAAGGAAAAACATGAAAATCACTTGCTCAAAAGCGTGGTGCTGTTGAATAACTGTTTTGGCAGAAGGCTCAGGGTAATGCTATCTGTCTGTCTGTGGCATGTACTTCATTGTATGGCCACGTGATTGCCTCTGTGCCTGATACGTGGGTCATAGAGAGACCTCTCTGCCTTGTGGAAACTTACAGCTTGTTAGGGCGACAAGTGGATCTAAAAAGACACTTGTAAAGCAGCTGTGAAATATTTGCATCTAATAGTGAAGAAAACTATAAATTCACAGTGGAGGAAAAGATGAGGAAGGGTACTATTTGCTAAAAGTATTAAGACTATCTACACTAGAGTTAAATATAGCATTGTTATCATTGAATAGGCCAATGAGAATTTTAATTCATCCTGGGAGACATGAATTCAGCGACACTATAAGCACATTCTGGGCAGGATATTTTGATGTCTTATTACAAATTGGCATTATATCTTAACTCTGTCAATTTGTATTACATAGCCAAAGCCTCTTCAGATAGGCCTGAACACAAGATAATTTTTAATTAATGTAATTTACTGGTTTACAAATTAATCATTTTTTTGGTAATTTTAGATGTCAATTTTATTTTAAAATGTACTTAAATTAGTTTCAAGTAGACAGTACATTGGTTAGACCCAAATTAATCATATTCTTACATGTAGTTAAGGACAAATCATCAGGCTGACTGACCATTATTCCCTTCGTGAACTCCTTGGTTCCATGCACTTATTAGTTCCTTTTTAAAATTCAGTTTTAAATCATAGTTTTCTAGTTATTTACATTTCTGAACATGTATTTTTATGCGTTTATTTATATATGGAAAACATGAGATTAATAGGCAAGAAGCCACTTATTTTACGTAGTGGCATCAAACTGTTCCTATCATTCTAATCTGCTTTTTAAAAAGCAACAGTTTATCTTGGTATTTCCACGTCATGACAAATGTAGATTTAACATTACTTTTCACTGCCCTGTAATATTTCATAAATATGGAATATTGTATATATTTAGTCATTCCCTGATTGATGAACTTTGTGGGGTATTTTCAGTTTTTCATTTATACACATATCATAGTAAATAATCTTGCCTTTGCACATGGTGCTAATGTTTTTCTAAAGGAGATACCGAGAAGAAGCCTTGCTAGCCCCGATGATTCTGCCATTGCCTTCCGAAACTTGTGCCATTTATCTGATACCACCCGTTTCTCCTCTCCTCCAACACTGAGTCTTAACAAGTTTTAACGTTTAAGTTTGCATTTTGCCATTGGGATCAAGCACTTTTTTTACAGGTCCATGTGCTATTTATATTTTGTATTCTATTTTTTTCAGAGTTCAGTAGGGGTTTTTATATTTCTTATTTTAATCTGTAGTGTATTTTGTTAGTGATGTCAGACAGCTAACTTTTTTTTCAAGTAAATACCAGTGAAAAAGAACAAAAATACACAAAGAATAGATTTGCAGCAGTTGCTATCTGTTTAAATAATCCAAGCAAATTAACTGAAAAACTATTAGAACTATTAAGAGAATTCTGCAAAGGTGATGGGTTACAAGGTCAACGCACTGAATTTAAAAGCTTTTCTTTAGAAACTAGCAATAACCTTTCAGAAAGTATAATTGGAAAACATACCCCATTCATAATAGAAACTGTACCCAAATCAGTAGATCTAGCAAGAAATGTGTAATAACAAAATGGGGACTTGCCCAACCATTTAGCAAAACAATTTTGTCACTTGAAAGAAGGGTATGGTCAGGTATATAAACAGACCAGTGGATCTGAATATAGTCTAGAAATCCAGGTAGCGTATAGTGCACGATAAAGGTAACGTTTCAAATCAGAAATAGGATGGGCTGTTCAAAGATCTTTTCAGTGTGCAATCCTAGATTCAAAACTGATTTCAGTGTGACCCTTGGCTCAAGTAGGATTTCCATCTGTCACCAAAAAATAAAAAACTGTAAAAGAATAATGTTTCTGTACACTACAATGAAAGCACAGTGACATGTCAGGCCTTTTGTTCATGCCCATGTCTTCTGCCTGGACTGACCCAAGCATTGCTCCTCCACTGCTTGCTTTTACCTTCCTAATTCGTGTTTCCAGAACTCAGCTCCGTTATGGACTAGATCTTCAGATGTTCAAGCTGAGATTTTTGCCACCCCAGACTTAGATATCTATAGGTAATTTGTTGTTTAAGTCTAGATTTAATCATATTTAAAATATTTTTAGTTTCAACCTAGAAATGAGGATTTGCTCTTAAGTCTTACTGTCGATTTACTTTCTTTGTTAGTGGTGGGGAGTCTTCCCCCCTCACCACCACTACCATTTAACCCTTGCTGTAGAAAGGGTGGAACTGGTTTACTGTGTTAGGAAGTCTGTAGAGAAAGTGTTGCTACCCAAAGGGCTGCTGAAATGTGACTTTCATGGTTGCTTAGCTACTGCTACTTAAGTAAACATTCTAGATGTTTTGCTCTGGAAATTTTCCAGATAGAAAAGTTGGCACTTGAAATTCTTGTTCTTCTTGCTTTTCTAGCAGTTTGTTCTTTTCATTTTGCTTTGTTTTTTGTTTTTTAGAAGAATGATTACAAAGCAGTATGAACAGAAGAAAATAACGGCTGATGAATTTTTAATTGCCTACTATTATCATCATAAAATGACATAGTCCTGTTTTTACATTTCAGAGAATGATCTAAGGAGCTCTCAGCAGTAGTGGAAAAGAAGTTTTAACGAGCCAGAATGTTTTACCATGGCAGTGTGGAATAACGGAAGGGAATGTGGGCTGTGAAACAAACCTACCTAGGTTTAAATCCTCATGCTGTCACTTAAGCTGCAGAACCCTTGAGCAAGTAGCAGCCTCTTAGCGTCTCCACATCTTTACAATGGGAATAATGATTCCTTTGCGAAAGTGTCGTTTTAAAATAAAATGTATGTAAGGCGTTTAGTGCAGTGTTCGCCCCTTGTAAGGCCCTCAAATTGTTGGTAATAATGCTACAGCTGCCCTTATCTCACATTAGAAATTGAACTTTAAACCTCTCCTTTCATGCTTAGCCAGCGCTCTGGACTGAAAGATTTGATTTCTGCTCCCAGTCTGTCACTGCCTGGAACAAACCATTCAGCCTCTCTTTACATCAGTGATGTTATCGGGTTTTGGTTTTTGTTGTTGTTGTTGTTGTCGTTTGTTGTTTACTTAAGTTGAGGGATTAATATGGATTATCTCTGAGCGCCTTTCTTGCTTTAAAACGTTATGGTTCATTTTCTTGACCCTTCCCGTAAGGCTAGAATTAAAATATTGGGCTAGAATTTCTTAGAGAATAAGATAGTTAGGATATGTTGTTTTCCTGACACATAAAAAAATGTATATTGATACTAAGAAAAATCCTCTTTTGAAGAAATGCTGTTAAAATATAAAGTACTGAAAACATGAATCCATTAGCAATCATCTTATTTTGTAAAATTTAAGATTTTAAAAATTATCAAATGTTTTACCGCTCTACTGTTAAATTTCAGAACTTTGGCAGCCTGCATGCAGAAGGGATAGAACAATAAAATGTATTAAAGATGTGTACATTTATATAAGAAGAGGGCAGGCCTTGTCCTTTTCATTCTCAGTACTTCATGTCCTTGGATTTATCTTGTTGGCATTCATTCAGCAAATACTTGCTTGTGCATATACAAGGATGATTAAGGCTAGGGATCTCATTCAAGTTCAGTTCAGGTTAGGTCCTAAGGAACAACATCTGTATTTTTAAACTATTGTCAGAAAATAAAAAGAACAAATCTTTATTTACATTTTATTGTCCTAAAAGTGATCATCTTTCCTCAGATGTTCAGAAACTTGATACTATTTTGTATTGCGGTGGCTGGGAAACTTCTGCATAGCAAAGAGAGAGATAGAGTCCTAAACTTGTAACACCGAGGACATGTTAAATAATAATGGGTGAAAACATGTTATTTCAGCATTAGTCTTAATATAGCATTGTTATATTTTCAGGAAACTACTAAACTTCCTGTGGAAGCAAAGTAGAATTTCATAAGAACATAATGGGTAAGTTTTATAAGAAAATAACGGGTAAGTATTTCAACCGGTAAATGCTGGTTTTTCTTCTCAAGACAGACCTTTGATGTCAGTGAATGCAAGTAAGAAAACAGTCAGCGTGGACCAAAAGTTGTTTAAATCAACAGCTTATGTCTACTATATATTCCGGGAAGACAGATTAGTAACATTATTGTATGAAATATAATTTGTGATTCTTAGTGAGCACTTATACCTTAAGATATTAGAAACTTTCCCAACAGACATGAATGGTTTAGCTTACAAAGAGTACTAGAGGTATAAATTTAAATAATCGATAATTACATTTATTTTCTTCTCAGAGGTTGGCAAAAACTGCTAGGACTCTGTTTGCTTGAGTAGTCTGTAACTTAGACGTTACTTGCATCTTCTGAGTCCTCCAGCTTTTTATAATGAGGAACTGCAAGAAAAATCCACTACATGGCCTTTACTAATTGTTAATGTTTTGGCACATTTGCTTTTCCTCTGTGTGTACGTGTTTATATACACACCTGTACACGCACACACATACAAAAAGAAATTTTTTCTGTGCCGTTTAAGATTAGTTGGACACACCTAAACCAGCATGTATTCAGTCCATATTCAGAGTTTTCCAGTTGCAATACTGTTCTTTACAGCAGGTGTATTATTTAAATCTAGGACCTTGTCAGAGGTTACTTACTGCATTAACTTGTCTCTAGTCCTGCGGGGGAGCGGTGAGGAATGAGGTCCTTCCTGACATTTTTCAGTGTTTCTTCCTGTTAGAATCAGATTAAACGTTTTCGGCAGCAGTATTACACAAGTGTTTTCGATAGTTATACATTTTAATTTTAGGGATTTCTAAATTAACTATTGAGAAATCAATGAGTACATGGAATTTTGTGGCTGAATATTACTTCAGCTTTATCCTCTGTGCTTCTCCTTTCTAGGGCTTCTTAAATTTTTAGAATAGGCCATAAGATACGTTTTAGATTTTGATAACCATAAAAATTTAAATTCTGTCAGTATGATATTGTAAAAGGTACAGATGTGAGAAAGACCTTAAAGACTGAGCTGGCTGTTGTGGCTGAAGCCAGCACCGTGGCAGCAGGCTGGCGGGTGGCAGCAGAGTGACAGCCATGCACTCCGTCCCCTCACCTCTACTTTGAATTTTTAAAGCCGACATTTGTCTGCATTCATTACTTTCAGCAATGTAAAGTGAACAATACCGTATTTTTATTATTTTCATGGCTCAAGAGTAAAGTGCTGAGTAAAGCCCTACCTTTTAGCATTTGGGCATGTCAGAAGTTGCACTCACATGGCATATAAACATTCATTCGTAAACACACTGTACATCTTATTTTTAAAGTGAGTATTTTAGGTGATAAAATTCAAGTTTTACTATTTGAATATTTTGTCTTAATCTTCAAATTTGATGGGCTGCTGTGATCATAAAAAGGTAATACTTCCTTGGAAAATGCTGGTAAATTTCATCCAAAGTAACGTCCCCGAATATAGAGGTTATTCTGACATTGGAAAATGTGTGGAAAATAATAGACAAGGAATGAAAAACTTTAAAATCTTAGTGGCGCTCGCCCTCCAGGAATGTTTCTGGTTTGAGTTCCTCAGATATTAACCTTGGTTAACCTGTTGGTTTTTAATAAATGAGATTCAAAAATCATTTTACTACTTACTTTAGATGGAGAAGAAAAAACCTACGGTGGCTGCGAAGGCCCTGATGCCATGTATGTTAAATTGATATCTTCGGATGGTCATGAATTCATCGTCAAAAGAGAACACGCATTAACATCAGGAAACAATAAAAGCCATGTTGAGTGGCCCCGGTAGGAACACTGCTTTTATTTTCTCTTAATAGATCTTCACTTTTCATGTTCGATGGATGTATTTTTAAGTCGAATCAAATGACTTATAACATGTAAAGACAAAGAGAGGCGGTAACTGTTTGAACATTTGCATGATTATGTGGCATTGGGAGAAAGTTGGTTTCTGCCATTCACTGTGTTTAGCTGTTTACTCTAGTTTCAATAAGACCACGCCGATTCTTTGGGAGGACCATTTCCCTCGATTGGTTTCTGTGGTCAGCTTCTGGTGATTTGTGTTCCTAGTTATGCAGAAAGCTTGTAGAAGCTACCACCTCCCAAATGTCTTTTCTTAGCATTTTCTTTTTTCTTTGGAGGTAATTTTTTTTTTACCTCAAGAAAAAACTTTCCTTGAGCATATGGTGATTCTTGAGCATATGGTAATTCTGTGTTGAACTTTTGGAGGAAACGCCAGACTGCACATCTCACTTCCCTCCAGTAGTGCAAGGTTCCCCGTGTGGCTTTCCTCACACCCTCACTGACAGGCCGCAGTTTTTTTGTTCTAGCCATGCTAATGCCAAGGGGTATCCCATTGTGTTTGGGGATTAGCATTTCCCTAATGACTAATGATGTTGACTATCTCTTCATGTGCTTGCCAGCAATTTATATATCCTCTATGGAGAAATGTCTATTTTAGTTCGTTGCCCATTTCTTAATTGGGTTGTGTGTCTTTTTGTTGTTCAGCTGTAAGAGTTCTTTATAAATTCTGGACACTGTATTCTAACCAGATATATGATTCGCAAATATTTTCTCCTGTTCCATAGGTCGTCTTTTTCTTAATAGTGTGTTTTGATGGACACGAGTTTTTATTTTGGTGAAGCTCACTTTATCTCTTTTCCTTTTTGTTGGTGTTTGTATTTTTTGGAGTCCTTTCTAAAAATCCATCGCTAAATCCAGTGTCATAAACATTGACTCTTATGTTTTCTCATAAGAGTTTGATTGGCTTTAGTTCTCACATTTAGGTCTTCGATTTCAAGTTAGTTTTTGTATATGGTGCGAGGTAATGATTTAACTGTTCTTTTGCACGTGGACATACCAGCACCATTTGTCGAAGAGGCCATGAAATACCCCATTGATTGCTCATGGCACCCTTCTTGAACATCAGTCGACTGTAGATTTGTGGGCTTATTTCTGGGCTCAGTGCTCTTCCCTTGTTCTGTTCTTAGGCCAGCACCACACCGTTTTGATTACCGTCGCTTTTTCATAAGTTTTGAAATTGGGAGGTGTGAGCTCCAACTTTTTTTTTCTTTTTTAAGATCGTTTTGGCTCTCTTAGAACCCTTACAATTCCTTTTCTATGTTTTTTATTATGGAGATTTTAAAACATACACAGAAGTAGAGAGAATGGTAAAATACACTGTCACGTACCTGTCAGTCAGCATCAGTAGTTACCAACGTTTTGCCGGTCTTGTTTCATCTGCTCTCGTGTTTGAAAGAGCCTTTCGAGCGAATCCCTGACATTGTGTCATTTCACTTAGAAACTCTGCGCTAGTCCCCCTGCACCTTCCCGTTTTTCCAGACCATCAGTTTTACAAAGAAACAGGGTTATTTATATAATGTCCACATCCTGATTAGACTTAATGTTTCATCCTGTAAACTCATAATTAGAACTCTAGAGGCTTAATTAGAATCCGGTTCATTTTACTAGGCAAGAATACTTTATAGCACTGTCGTATATATCGTAACACGTGTTTTAGCCATGTCAGATTGATTAAGGGGCCCAGTTCCCTTTCAGACTTTCATATAGTTATTTTAGCACTCACTGTGATTATTGTTGAGATTTACTTCATTTGGAATTCTAAAAACAGTGATTTTCTAATTCTGTAAGTTTTTTCTGCATTTACTTACTAGAATTCTCTTTTAAAGAACTATTTGGTTGCCCTGAAATATAGTCTGTACAGGAAAAAAGATAAATGCTTGATTTTTCCCTTTACATATAATTTTTTCAGAGTAATGAATTGGTTCTCCAGCATTTTCCAATAATAAAGAGTTGTTTTGTTTTGTTTTTGCATGTCATTATCACTCGTCACTATATATTTTTGATGGTTTTCAATCCGATGTAGTTATTCTCACTGGTTGCTCAAATTGCTCCATTTGCTCCATTTTTATGCCAAAAATATGCTCCATTTTATGGCTTCTGTTCTTTTTGACATGGCTTCACCATCGCTGTTGTACAGCTGTACTACTTTCTGTAATAACAAGCTTTCTCAGGCTCATTTTGTACATTTTTTGTCAATCCAGAAAACA
The DNA here is from genome assembly GCA_003508835.1 of Eonycteris spelaea. NCBI lineage: Eukaryota > Metazoa > Chordata > Mammalia > Chiroptera > Pteropodidae > Eonycteris > Eonycteris spelaea. Next base: position 666,110 of record PUFA01000150.1, read on the forward strand.
GCCATTTTCCCCAAGAGCGCTGTTTTCTTTTAGTGGGAAGTGGTACTTAGGGACTCAGTCTGGGTACAGGCAGGACTCATTGCTCCTGGGTCGAGTTGTTTTTAGTCTTTTCTCCCAGACAGAGTTTCAGTGTACTTTAGAGGGAAAATCATGGATGCTGAGAAAGTTTTAATTAAAATTAAAGATGTTTGCTTTTTGTAAACTTGATCTTTAAAATTTAAAAATAAGAGCTTTGTTCTGAAGATCAAACTTCAGCCCCAAATTAATGTTTGCATAAAAAGGAATGAAGTACTGATCCATGCTACAAAGTGTATTTGAAAGTGGATGCACCTTCGAAACATAATGCTAAGTGGAAAAAGTCAGACACAAAAGGTTGCATATCACATGATTCCATTTGTATGAAATACCCAGAATAGATAGAAAGCCCCAAGGCTGGGGGGTGAGGAAATGGGAGTGATCGCTTAAGGGCACAGGGCTCAATTTGGGGTGATAAAAATATTCAGAACTAGATAGAAGGGTGGTTGCACAACATTGTGAATGTGTACTGAATCGTACACTTTAAAATGGTTAATTTTATGTGATATGAATGTCACCTCAAAAAAAGAAATCTTAATGTGTGTCTAGTCTCAAAGGCTTAAGTGCTTGTTGGTAATATTTCATGCGTATGTTCAAGGAAGAGAATTTTAATTATTGGTAAACCAAAAGTTACCTTATGCCTTTGAATTATTTGCTGAATCCCAGTCTCCTTTCTCCTTGCCTCACCTCGAACCAACACACAGTTATTAAAAAGCTCTAAAAATACTACATCTCAGAAAGTATATTTTTCTGCCTTTTGCATTCAGGTCACATTGTAGTGTTTGACTGCTAGGAAAATATTTTATCCCTTTAATAAAAGCTAAACAATGAAACCTCTATCTAGCAGAAGAAACTTCGAGAAATCACTAGAAACTGTTTATGAAGTGTTATTAAAGGGAAGTGGCTTATAAGGAGACCTCATTAACATGATCATATTTTTAAAAACTAAAAGGGGGGTTAGTAGATTGACCTTCCTGAAAAGATTTTTAAGTAGTATTTCACTAATTTATTTTTGGATGCCAATTCAGTATAGCACAGGGCTGCTGATGGTTCAGAAAGACTTGATTCCCTAGACTGACTCTTCTGAAAGATTTGGCTTTTTTATGTCCTACTCATCCTTCAGTAATCCTGTCAAAAAGATTCTTAGGGAAAGGTACATAAGTGTCCAGACTTCTGGGAGAGAACTAGAATTTTAAAATTCAATATTGATGAATCTCAAATGCTATCTTAATAAAGATTTTTTTTTTATGCTTATACTCAGAAAATGGAGTTAGATATTTCATTCGATGCTAGTTAGTTTATTCTTTTCACATTGTATCAGCTTGCTAGGGCTGCCATAAGAAAGTCCCATAGACTGTGATTTAAACAGCGCATTAATTCTCACCTAGTTCTGGAGGGTAGAAGTTCCAGGTCAAGGTGTTGGCAGGGTTGCTTTCCCTTTACTAGATGGCCGTCTTCTCCCTGTGTCTTCACGTCGTCCTCTCTCTGTGTCTGTGACCTAATCTCTTCTTGTAAGGACACCGTCGTATTGGATCAGGGCCCACCCTAATGACCCCGTTTGAATGACCTCTTTAAGAACCGTCTCCAAGCTCATCTTGGCAAGACGCATACAAAAATCGGAATGATACAGAGGAGATCCGCATGGCCCCTGCTCAAGGATGCCGTGCAGATATGGGAAGCGCTTGTTTAAAATGCTTCCTGACCAGAACACAAAAGACCCGTCTCCAACTGCAGTCGCATTCCGAGGCACTGGGGCGGGGTTAGGACACAGTTCAGCCCGTAACAAACGAACTTCTTTTCTTTTCCAGGTCAGTTTGCTGAGAACGAAACTAATGAAGTCAATTTTAGAGAGATCCCTTCACACGTGCTATCAAAAGTATGCATGTATTTTACTTACAAGGTTCGCTACACTAACAGCTCCACGGAGATTCCTGAATTCCCCATTGCACCCGAAATTGCACTGGAACTGCTGATGGCTGCGAACTTCCTAGATTGCTAAATAAAGTAAATTATAATAAACTGTTAACTTTTTTCAGTATTTAATACCTGTAGTTCAGTTAGTAATTTTTTCACGTAGAGCATGTTGCCTGTGCGCAGTCGAACTCTCGAGTTCGTTGCCAAGCAGATTACCTTCTGTTCTTTTGCATAGCAGTCAGTTGACATTTGTTTGCTACATCAGCAAATTAAGGACATCTTCACAAACTGAGAAATAAACTAATATGCCAGTCCGTAGGTAGTTTGGCCTTATCCTTTGGATATGATTTTTAAAATTAGAGCGGTGACGACACAGTTAATGCTGAAATTTAGGCATGATGGACATGTTCTACAGGTAAATAATGGGGCTACGTATTTTTATGTTTTTAGTGTTTTTTTAAAAAACTATTCTGATCTTATAGCCGTCGTTAGCATTACTAGAATTATGCAAATAATTGCATTATAAACATGTTTATAACTTAGCCAAATATTGATTTTTATAACTGTCGAAGACATAAGAGTTGAACTTTCTTATGCGTCTTTTGATAAACTGCAGTATTGTTTAAGTGTATCTTGTCTTTTTGTTTATTGCTACAATTTAAGAACTTTATTTAAAAGCAATTTTGGAAGATTACTAGGTACAGCTTTTGGAGCACTGACTTTTTGAACTGTAGCCACATGGTCAACAAGTAAACTACATGACCTTGGTTTCATGTGCACTGTGCATTTTAGCCAATCCAAAGTACTGTACTTACACTGACTATAAAGCTTCCTTTGCAATATTAATTCTTCTTACATAGTCTCTTGTTATGATTATACTTCTGGATATTTAAATATGTTTTAGAAGACTCACTATGAACTTTATCCAGATCTGAAAAGCTAGACTTTTATGAACTCTTCCAATCTTCCTGCATCCAACTGAAACGTTACAAAATATGAAAAATATATGGAGAGATGCAGTGCAGATCTTATAATGCACTTTGATATAGTATGTACATTATCTTCTAGTCATTAAAATATGTCCCGAAAATCTGATGCCCGTAATCTGTGGGTCTTCTATTGAAGTCTAACTTATAAAGAGGTCATTCAGCTTTTATACTAAGCAGACAAAAAGTTTGGAACACTATGACAGCATCTCTGCTGAGGTGTGGGAAGAGCATCACCGTAGTTTGGTTTACTATCATGTCTGTCTTGGGGGTAAAACAAAGTTGCCATACAGGGTCTATGAATTAAGTCTTCAGCTTAGTTCTTCAAGGCTGGTTTAATAGGGACCAGTTTTTCTGGAAACTGCAAAAACCATAAATAACCAAGTTCAACAAATACTTTTCCTCTTAGAAGACCTAACATTGTACTTTCTAGCTGATCGAAAGCAGTTAAATATGTTAATTGCATATATTTTAGTAACTTAAGACATACTGGTACATATTTTAGTATAGAAGATTATCAAGTACAAGAATTTTATTCTACTTGGTGACAATGCCAATTTATAAACCTAAATAATGATCTTAAAGGTTAAGGTGATAACTAGAATAAAGTTTAACTTTGATGGGTTTTATAGGTTACTTTATATGTTAGATTCACAAGTAACCTTAAGTTAAAATATTGAAAAAGAACCGAAAGATTAGGAAAACTGTATATCTTGTGGCAAATGATACTTGCATGTTAATAAAGGTTCTGTTGACTGAAAGGTTTGATGAACACTTGGTGTTTGATCTTTTTAGCCTTAATTTTCTCTTTTTCCGAAGATTCATGAAACTTTGCTTCAGGGCATCTTGCCATATAATTGAATAGCGGGGATTTTTTATTTGGTTAAATTTAAAAGAGAATTTTATATAGCATTGAAGCCTTGACACTGATACTTGGTAATTAGTTTACTTTTTAAATTATGTGCAAATCTCTAATTTTTTCAGCATAGAAAATATTACCACCAAATCCTTTGTTTTATTCAGCTAATATTTCATTTGTGTGCTCTCTGGATTCTTGTATGCCTTTTAGGTTGCTTATCTTTCATGCAGTTGTTATCGATGGATAACAGTTTCCTTTTGAAGAATCTTGTTGATATTGAGAAATACAATTTACTGTAGGCAGCCAGTTCAGCACATGTTAAAAGAAAAATACATTTAGAGACATCTTGCTATTCATAGACCAGTCAGCTTAGTCATTTTGCTAAGGTTATCAATTATTCTTTCAAATTAGTGTAAATACTCTGAGAAATTGCTGTTCAACATTGAAGACTGTTTAAATTAACCCTAGTAATTCCTCTCTATATAGAGGAAATTTCGTGCAAATTAACAAAGCTTGGATGTATCCAGACTTAGCAATGCTAAGTTGAGCTTCTGATTAGTCATATTGAAGTTTCATAAAACAATAGATGTCATTGATTTTTTATATATGGTTTTATTTATGATATATAAGTCTGGTTTAATTTCAAGCCAGTCATATTTGTGCTAAGATTTTATATTCCTATTGGCAAAACTCTTATGTGTACCTAATGGTTTGTTGATTTAAACGAATATTTATTAGCCCAGAAGTATTTTGGTGTATTAGAGCACCAGCTGGAAGTAGGGAGTGTGAAATCTTGTGCTAATCAGCCACATGATCTTGAACAAATCACCGGGCCTTAATTTCACATCTAGAAAATTAGGAAATTGCACATCTACAGAGTGATGTTTACCTTTTTTTTTATGAGCAAACAAGATTGTGTTTATGGATGTTGCTTAAATCCAAGATTGTAACATTACAGATGATTAGATTAGACAAATTATAAGAAAATGGCTTTCTTACTGCATCTCTAAATTAATCTATAAATTTCACTTTTTGCTACTTTTGACTAGGCATTAAATATGACACATCAGTACTAAATAGATTAACTAGATTACTTCATGATCCTTGTAGTTTTCTATTGCCTGCCATATAAAGAAAATTCAGTTGCAGCTCTGGTTATCAGTAATTGTAATATAAAAGAAAATTTACGTGCTGTTTTTATAACAGCATAAGCGATGCCAGATCAACTAGAAACATTTTTCATTCATGCTTTAATTTAGTAATTTATCCTGAATTAGGTGTGTATGTAATTTATCTACTTAATGTATTGCTAGCTGAAAACAAGACTTTTTAATGCCCTGAGGAATATTCAGTTTCCTTTCCCACATTCCCTAGTTGATTCCCCGCCCCGTCCAAGTTTTTTTTTAATTGAGAAATTTTAAAGTTGCTTTGAGATAGAACTTACAGTCTTAATCATCAAATTGTTCTATAAGTTTTGTGTTTATTCCTGGTAGGACACAGGTGTGTCAGAATCAGATTTTTTTCCCCCTTTATAGCACTAGATGCTTACAGTCATTTTTAATAGGAAATGTTTTGTTAACATTTACTTAGATACATATCTATATGCTAAGACCTTTATTTGTGATAGGATCTATTGCTTCATATTTAGAGAAGCATGTAGAAGATGACAGCTAAGAATAAAAAAATTTCATACTTCATGAATTTTTATGCAACCGGAATTGTCTAAAATCTTTTAATCAGAGCCTTCTTTTACATTGTGAAATAAAGGGATTAATTCTGCCTATGTAAACCAGCTGGCCCAGATCTAATGTTAGAAGTTTTTAAATACATTTAGTAGGATCTTAACTCTAGGTATATTAAATTTGATGCAGACTTATAATATTTTTTGCTTTTGAATCAGTGTAGTATCATTTCTGCTCTAGAAAACTTCATCTCTACATCCATCTCGAGTATAATTTTGAATTGGAAAGTAATTTTCAGACCATCAGAGACAATTTTTGTCTTTCTATGATTTCAGCTATTTTTGCAAATGCGTATTTCGTTAGTTTCTTAACAACTGCCCTTTGAATCAGCCAATATATTTCAATATATTTTATTTTTTTGTTTTAATGAGGATCCAAGACAAAACATGATGGTCCAAAGTCACAAAGCTAACTGCAGTGAGATTATAGATCCAGATTGTTCAAATTAGAACAAACATGTCTACAGCCATGCCACCCTGAATGAGGCTTATCCCATGTGATCTCGGAAGCTAAGCAGGGTCAGGCCTGGTTAGTACTACTTGGATGGGAGACCACCTAGGAAGACTGGGTGCTGTAGGTGTAAAAAATAAAAAATAAGGGATTGTAAACTGACAAGGTCCTTGCAATCTGTGAGGTCAACCAAAGGTTGCCTCGCCTAAAAAAAAATTAAAACAAACATGACAAGCACTGATGATCAACCATTAGTTTCTAGAGACAAGCTATAAAGTCATGTTAGAATATTGAAATAAATAACATACAGAATATTAAAATGGATTCCGGTAGGGAGTTAATGCTTGAGGTGTACCTATAAAGTAATAAATACCTTGAAAAATATATAACTGTCCTATGTAGTGAACATCATCGTTCACTTACTAGGACTATTGTTTCTGAAACTGGCTTTAGAGCTTACGATAAACATTCTTTTGAATAGCCTCAGTAGGGAGAGAGGCTTTTCTTTAAATGTTTTGCAATAAATGTTTTGATCCAAACCTGGTGAGCAAAGATGAGTAGCCAGGCTGTGTCAAGGAGAAGGTACGTACCTAAGGAAATTAGAGTAGCTCTCTCAAGTAGCCAGTAACTTGGCTCGGATAGCATGGCGTGCCACAAAACCACATCTGAGAAAGTGGCTGCATTGCAGTTGGGCCTTTTATAACTTAAAGCCACTCCACCAGTAGATGTGGATGGCCTCAGCAAGCAGGGAGATTTTCATTGGAGAGTACCTCGAGAATTTAAGGGTGGGGTGTATAGCTCAGCTTCCTGGCCGCCTGGCTCCATTTTAAATTGCTCCCTTGACAATACCAACTTTGTTTTTTTGTATTTTCTTTCACATTTCCCCCTTTCTATCAATCTTTCCTTAGGAAGCATTGATAATCAACCATTAGGACATATCATTAGTCTGTGTCACTGAAAAGTAACAATGACCCCTCATCCCCAGGGAGGCTCATTTCTGGTGTGTCATGTCCACACAGGAGGGAAAACCTGAATGTCTAGTAGGCGAGCTTATGGCCACATCTGAGCAACAAGGAGGCTTGTTGGAAGCAGAACTAAATCTCTTGTTCGCACATCGGAAGTTCTTGGGTAGACGTGGTCTCAGGTTTGTTCATTTTAACTTCTCTGGGCATTGGGCTCCCGTGATTCTGGTAGTGGCTGTTAGTGGTTGCTTGTTCAATGCACCGGGTGAGACACCTGATTAAGTAGCAAACAGTATAATCAAAAACCAATACACTTACGGCCTGTGATATAGAATGAAGCCAATTCCGTATTCCTGCAAGGCAACCAGCTAACTAAGTCTGTCCACTCCCCATTGAGAGGATAATGTTCTGTCTATTCAAGGATTTTAATGTTTCAGAACCTCAAGCTGTTCTATCGCTTTATGGGTTTGCTGGTGTAGAAACAACATTCCTCTCGGTAGGGTGCAAGTACCACCTTGCTAGGCGCTAACACACTGGAGCCCTGTGGTGGTGTAGCGCTACCTCAGTTATTCCTTGTTCTTCAAGCGCAGTTGTAGCATTCCGTGATCCGATCGGCTTTTATAGTTTAACGATTTCATCACCAAGGAAAGAAAGCGCAAGCGAAGGCAAGCCAAAGCCTCACTCATCTATTATCCCTTTTCACATTAGAAAAAAAGTGCAGCTCGCTCCCGGCATTAATTTAACATCACGCGTAGGCATGCTATATTTTCTAGGATTTGACATTTTCAGCAATCGACCGTTACTGTATCTTGTAAATGGAAATACCACCACAAAAAACAATGCTAGGAATAGAATGATGTCATTTGTTTCGAAAGACTGTAGATACACTAGAACAGTGTGAAAATAATAAAAACGAGATATTTCGTGGCAAATTTGGGATGTAAAGTTAGGACTATTCTGCGAGTTATCTTGGGGTAAACGCTGCAGCCCCAAGCAGTACAGGCAAGCATTCTCAGGGCAAGTGGGAAATGGGGTATGGGATTTTTTTGGTGGAGGGAGGACTGAGAAAAGACCATATCTGAAATCCAAGTTTCCTTGTTTTGGCAAAAATTTGTAGACAAAAGCTCCTAGGTTAGGGATGATGGCAGAGGAAGGGCAAGCCTGGGGGTGGCATCCGGTAACAACAGTAGCATCCCTGCCTTGTCATTAGGTTGGCAAGGTGATGTATTTGGGTCCCACAAAGAAACACCCAGCGCCCTCAAGTGAGAGCATGTGTTTAGGCCCTTCAACCCAGACTGAGGGAAGTCTGAAGTCCTGTTTCTGAGGCAGGAACTTCATGTCCTTCATGTGTTGGATGATCATGATAGTCAACACGAGGCGTTTAAGTCATCGTGTGATTTATCATGATTAAGGAGCACCTGAGGTTTATATACGTTTGGGTCAGGAGTGAGAGATGAGTATGGGTTAGGTGGTTCCAAGTGGGTGGGCTGGGATGCCTTAAAAGAGATTCGATTTGTTTTTTCACCAAATACCAGATTTTTGGTCTAGTCCCTAAGTCCTAGTGGAGGGCAGGAGGGTATCTATCTGCTTTCCAGGGCTGAGTGGTATTCCCTAAACTTCCCCACGTGAAGGAGACACTGTAAGAAGTAACGTTATGGCCCCTTCAGGCCCATCGAGGTGTGAACTCGTGGTCTGAATCATGTAAGGGTGTAGTTGCACATTTTTATAATCAGTAAACGAAACAAAGGTGGTCAAAGGGGGACCAGAGGTAAGGGTCGCTGAGTGGAATCCGGTGTTACGGGCCTGGTCTGGGGTCTCGCGAGAGCCTCCTCCCTCAGGCACCGTCCGATTTGCTCCTGGAGTGACAGTTCTACTAGTGGTCTTGGGTGGTTGAGAGATTTTCAGCTTAAGATCTCCAGCAAGTGGAGATGACCACTCAGGTATGGGTGTCCTTTTTATATGAGAAACATGAGTCCACCCTTGAGTAGCAGCACAAGGGTTAATAAATCATACCCGATACGGCCCTTTCCGGTGGGCAGAAGGGCATCTTCATGGAGCGGGCATTTCCCGGAGACGGAATCTGGATGCGGAGCGCGGTGGAAGGCTTCTCCCGGGGGCGCGCTGTGCAGTGCTTGCTCTGTGAACTGAGTTCGTCTTCAGGGCCCTGGTGAGTTCCGTGCAGTTAATCGGAGGGGGCCTCCTTTCAGCAGTGCGGGTTCGTACATCCCTCCATCTAATTCCGCCCGTCTGCTGCCGGTAGTAATTCCCAGAGGAGGCGGTCTGTGCTTGGGGAAGGGAGTAGATCTTACGTTGAGTGATACCAAAGGAAGAGCCTTAGGCCAAGGCAGATGACAAGACTCTGTGAGTTTTGTAATTGAGTTTTGATTGGCCCATTAGTTCCTTCTGCAGACAGGAGGACCACGGATGGGAAGCACGGTGGAAATGTGAAATCGGCCAGCTCTCACAGATTGCATCGTTTGTCCTATGAAATGAGTCCCCGGGTCGCTCTGGAGCTCCGCGGGGCTCCCCGGGTGGGAGGGTGTAGGCGCGCCTCACTGCACGGGAATGCCTCCACCCCACCCCCCTCGGTGACAACGGGCAGATCATCACGAGCAGATTTGTATTCCCGAGGTGCGGCAGCTGAGTAAAGTCCGTTAGCCAGGCCTCAGAGGGGCCTAGAGGTGGGGACACGCCCCACAGAGGTGTGATGGGCTTTGCGGGGCAGCGCTTTGGGCGAGTTTGGCATTTCAGGTAGCTGTCTTTGGCGATGGCTTCCAGTAGTGTTTTCCCGATAAAAGCATTTCGTCAGGGCTCCAGTGAGTTAAGTCGCATACATGTTATAATATACGGTGTATGCAATCAGGGAGGAGTGGGCGAGAGTTCGGACCTATCCATAGTTTTTTTAGAGTCATGCTTCCGGCTCTGTTCTAACCATTTCCATTTTGTCAAACAGCTAAATGCCGTGCTTCCATAAGGTTATCTTTTAAATCCCCAGTTGCTTCTGCCATTAGCACAGATGCTTCCTTTCGCGGCTGAGATCGTTTGAATGCTGCTAACCTAGGAACAGTGTCAGCCACGTGATTGCCTCTACTTTCCTTCGTGGTGGCCACAGAGGCGTCCAGGAATTTTTATGATTGCTAAAACTGTAGGTAATTTGATAGCCTCTAAGAGTTCTAAAACATAGGAACTGTTTTTCATCTTTCATCTGCAAGACGTCAAGAATTCTTTGTTTCCTGAGCATACCAAAGCCATGGGTAAAACCAAGGGCATGCCTGCGGTCGGTGTACATGTTAGCAGTCTTACCTTGGGCCACATTGCAAGCTCAGGTTAGTGCGCAGAGCTCTGCTTGTCAGGCACGAGTTTCTTGAGGCACTGGACTGGCCTCAGTGATTTCATTACAGAGATAATTACGTAGCCTGCTTGGTAGTGGCCTAATTCACCTTTTAGGTAAACCACACTAATTCAGCATTTTCAAGAGGTGTTTCCTGTAAGTCGATTCAGGGAGTTGCTAGTCTGCTAATGTCAGGCAGTCGTGAGGGGAGTGAAGGGAGAGCAGCAGGGTTCAGAGCATCACAGCGAGCAGTGCAGTCCCGTTAGATGGAGATAGCAAAGACCTTCGCAGGAGATCCGTCTGCCGAGTGTGACACCGAGTGTGACGAGCGCTGAGTAGGGCTTCCGCCGCATGAGGCACATAAAGAGTCGGTGGAGAGCACATTGCCTCCCACGTGCTGCAGTAATTTGGTGGTGACCGTGACTACGACCATGCGGGCAGGGAGACCGTGGCGTCTGAGGGTGGACTGCAACACCCTAGGGGCCTGCGTTGGCTTTCATGTCATTAGAGCACGACAATGAAGGCGTTTCCCTGTCTTTCACGAACAAAAAGGAAAAGGGCCCATTGAGAGTTAGGACATCCGTGAAGATGGGGCCCCAACACCCTACTACAAAAGCCAAAAAAAGAGGCTTCTTCCTGCTCCCTGACTACCAGGGCGCAGGCACGTGACCAGGGAGCCCTTCACTTTCTTCCAGGAATTGCCTTTTCTTTCCTACCTAGGCAGTTCTAGTTGATTTCAGTCGCTTTCAGTTAAGAACTATGACTCTTACAGAAATTGATATTGACGGTCCATTGAGAGTAGGTTGCAGGGCAACAAACCCTCAGGAGGAGGGGGATCTGATTTCAATTGCCTTGTCCAGGTGGGGCCAAAGGCAGCGGCAATCCCATAGTATTCTTAAAAGGGAATTTGAAAGCCAGGAATTCAGCAGGGTTAAAAAGCTGTGCAAGTGACTGCTTGTCCATTGAGGGCAGGGCTTTGGATGCTTGCAATGCACCTATCAAAGATCAGGATGGAGGACGTGAAGAATGAGCAGTGTGCATTTATAGTGCGAGAAGTGGAAGGGTTGCTTTTAATGATACTGGACAGCTTGAAGAAAGAGGACAACTTCAGGTCCTGTTTCTTTTCAAGGCATAATTAGAATCCTAGGAAACATCTAGTACTTTGTTCTTCAGCCACAGCTTTTCCAACAACTGTAAAACCAAACTTGAAGATCGATCCAGTAAGTTGCTGAGTTAAAATGTCAGTTGAGTTGGCAGCTGGTGGTTGTACATCTGCCCTTTAAAGCTTAGAATATTGAAGAGGAAAGAGTGGGAACCCCCAAAATTAAACAGGGATCATTTCGAACCACTCATGACCCTCTCCAACCGCTAAATCAGCCTGCCACCATCTCCTAGATGTAAAGAAGCAAGGACTCTCATTCCTGGACATACCCTCCCAGGAAAGCAATGGTGAAAAGGGACATCCATGCTTTGTTCCTGATCATAGTAGGAAAGTTTCCAGTTTCTCACCATTAAGTATGTCAGCCGTAGGTTTTCTTAAGGATAATTTTTATCAAGTTGAGGAACTTCCCCTCTATTCCTAGTTTACTGAGAACTTTCATCATGAACAGGTGTTGACTTTTGTCAGATGCTTTTTCTGTATCTATCGATATGACCATGTGATTTTCATTTTTAGTCTATTGATAGGATGGATTACATGAATTGATTTTGAATGTCGCATAGCCTTGTGCACTTGGGAAAATTTCCACTTGATGATGGTGTATAACTCTTTTCATACATTGTTAGACCAGGCATGCTACTATTTTGTTGAGAATTTTTTCATCAACATTCATGAGAGATATTAGTCTGTAATTTTCTTGTAATGTCTCGGTCTCGTTTTGGTTTTAGCATATTGCTGGCCTTACAGACGGAGTTAGGATGAATCCCTCTGCTTCTGTCTTCTGGAGATTGCACAGAATTGACATAATTTCTTCCTTAAATACTTGGTATAATTCACCAGCAAACCCATCTGGGCCTGATAGTTTCTATTTTGGAAGGTTATTGATTATTGATTCAATGTAATAGATGTCGGCCTATTTATATATCTATCACTTCTTATGTGAGAGTTTTGGCAGATTGTGTTTTTCAAGAAATCGGTCCATTAGATCTTAGCATAGAGTTGTTCATAACACTCCTTTATCCTCTTATGTCCATACATTCTTCCACTTCTGTTACTAGAAATTTGTGTCCTCTCTGTTTTTTCCCCCTTAGGTAACCATTTATTGAAGAAACTGCATCATTTGCCCTGTAGAAAGTCGTATCTGACCCGCTGTTTGATGATGTGGTTTAACAAGTTGCTCTCTTTCGTACCTCTCTCACCCTTATTTCCTGTAAACTGATCCTGAGACGTAGTCTTACTTCGATTTTTTTTGGCAAGAGCATTTCATGTTACTTCTTATTGTGCCATCTTCAAGAGGCACATCATATCTGGTTGCTGCACTTTCACTGATATTAAACTTGACCAGTTGGTTCAGGTGTGTCAGCATGATCCATCCGTTACAAAATTCCTCCTCAACTTTGCATCTGATCGTTTTAGTAGCCATTGATGATTGATGCCGGGCTTCGTTATTTCACTAAGGGTTGCACAATTATTATTATTCTTTCTTCACAGTTTCCATGTGCAATAGCTGAAAATTTTCTATAAAAACTCCCCTTTATCAACCACTTGACTACCTTGAAATACCATTTTTTTATTGGAAAGGTAGAGCAAGATGACTATTCCCCTTTTTCCCCCAATGAGTTGATGACCTAGCAAACTCCAAAAGTGACCAATGTGTGTGTTTTTAGTATCGTTATGAATTTATGACACAATATGATTGTGTGTGTATATAGATATAACACATATACATATATTTCCATGTATAGAATTATGTGCTTCAGTTTATAGAAGTCCTTACTTGTTTTGATGCTTAAACCATCTTATCTTTGGCCAGAAGAGCCCCTTCAAAGTTGGCTTCTCTAATAATTTAAAATTCTTCGTTCTTTCACATTTCATTTGACAAAACCAATGAAGCCAAAGAAGCCAGAAACAGGATGAAGTTTAATATTTACCTCAGTGATTCTCTAAAGTTTCCACTTAAGTAATCCTAAGTGTGCACTTGCATGTCAAGGAGTCTGAAGAACATTCTATTTTAAATAACTTGGCAAACAGTAAAATTCATGCTCTAGGAAGATGTACCAAGTTTATCTTGCAGTTTCATACACCCCCATCATATCCTATTTCCCCCAGGCCTATGACACTATGATTTCAGAAGCTATTAGGAGCATTCCTCAACATCTAAATATATATGACCCACACGGCTTGCCCTCTTCAAACTCCCATCTCTCTCTCTATTTGTTCCCTTCAGCTTATGAAAATTTGTAAATCTCTTTCTGAAAACAAACGAAAATGTTCCCCTACTCTCGACTTTGCATTCCATCTGTAGGGCAGTCTAATCTCCCTCTTTCTCTTCTGAGCTAAGCCTCTCAATGTCTCTATATCTCCACTTACCAGTTCACTCCGCAATTCAAGATCTGATGCAGTTCACTGATCTACTCCACGTTGCCAGTTCAGTCAGGTTTTTGTTTATTTGTTTTTTGGGTTTTTTTACAAACCCTCTTGGATGAATTTACATTACTGATAACTTCCTCCTTCCTCAAGACTTGGCGTCTAGGCCACACTCCTTTAAAATATCGGTGTTCCCTTTGCCTCTGACCTCAGCATCATGTTTTCTCCGAAATTCTCTCCTGGGGCGATCTCTTTATTTTCATGCTTCCAAGTGTAATCATTTTGCTGAATGAGCTGAAGTCTGTGTGAAGCTGTCTCCCACTGTGCTTTCAAACCTGTTCCATGGGCTTTCCCTGCCCTGGCTGAAATCTCAGGAAGGTGTCAGAACATCTCTAGGCCATCTGTCCCAAGAACAGTCTTTTATCAGGCATTAAAATTTTCAGGCCATCCAATGTTATAATCCAAAACTTCACTGAAATGAAAACTTCCCCCTATCTTCTCCAGGTTAAGGGCTGTGATGTAGAGTTGCCTACGGAACATATTCCTTTTAGATGTAGCAGTGGACTTCTACCCTTTCTGTCTCTCTGGCATCTCTCCTCCTATCTCCCCTCATTCTGGTAGAATCAGCTTCTTTCTCGTAAGAGGTCTCATTACATGTGATTTGAGTGGGGCTGACCCCACTCCAACCTATGCTACAAGAGTCAGCCCAGGCCCAACCAAGGAGAGGACCTCACCTCTTTCATCACTGATTGGTTGAGAGATGCAGCTGATTAAAGCTAAGCCGACCAGAGCCCCTCCCAGATCTCTGCTGCTGGTACTGTCCACTGGGGTTACTGAGCTGGATGTCAGTAGGATTTCTATGAGTCTGGAGGCTAGAGGCCATCTTGCTCACCACAGAGACGGACAGAAGAGAGTCCCCTGCTCCCAGGATTTTTACCGAATTCATTCAAGATAGATTTTTACAATCTCTACTTGAAATTGGTATGACAGATGTCCTATCCTAAGCTTAAAATCCTCAATCATGTCCAAAATGAATTTTTTCCCTCTTTACTTTTATTCCATTTCTACCAACTCCTATATTTGCAAACCAGAAACCTGCCTTGCCCCCTCCCTACATATAACAAAACTTCAGTCCTGTCGTCCCCTTCCTAAATATCTCTAGAGTCCTTCTTTTCCTTCCTCTACATGTCCTAGTCCAAGCCCTCATCCTCCATCAGTCAAACTCTTACAATAGCCTCCCCTTTCTGATTTTTGTTTTCTGATCTTACCTGATCAAATCTGGCCACTAGAGCAGTCATTCCAGAACACAAATCTGGCCTTACCACTTCCCATCTGAAAACACTTCACATTTGCCAAATGATTTCGAAGGTAAGGTCCAACCTCTTTTATCAGCCTACAAAGTGTTTCATGACCAGGTCTTGCCTGCCACTTGTTTTCCACCTCCTTTCATCAGTTTCCATCGGGCAATACCAAACTGTTTGTCATCTCCTGTAGTCACCAATTACCTGGTTCATGCTCACTAGGCCTGGATGCCTGTCTTCTACCCCTTTCACCTCTGCTCAGGCTTCGGCTCTTCCAGGAAGCCGTCTTCAGCTCCTAGGCAAGACCATGGGATCCTCACTTATGATCCCACCATAACCAGTAAGTAGCTTTTCCCATATACTATCAAAATCCTTTCTGTCATCTGTTTTCATGATTGTAAGCAACGTGAATATGGGAACTGTATCTTACTCATCATTATATCCCCAGTGCCTGGCATTCAATATAGGCTTTCTGGTCAAAAATGCCACATAACTTTTTTTTTTTTTTTGTCAAATTGTGTGAAAATTCACCAATTAGATATAGTTGGGGTCATCAGGATATTCTCACTGAAATGTAAAACCCACCTTGCCTATTACATTTCATAGTTTAAAATGAGTTAGTCTAATTAGTTAAAACATCACTGATCTGGGTCATTAAGAGAATGGAATCGGGAGGACAGTGTTGTATAATAAGTAATTCAGTCCGTAGATTCATGGAGTTTAGAGTTTCCAAGGTAGAATTCTGACTCTGCTGTTCATAAGCTGGGTGACCCTGGCAAATTACCTAGCCTCTCTAAGCTTGTTTTTTTACCTGAAAAATGGGAATTGGGTTATGTACCTCATAGTGCTGCTGGTTTAAAGATTGAATAATACAGGAAATGCAAGTGCCTCTCAGCATGCCTATGTGGCACGTGTAAATATTCGATCCCAGGTAGCTCTTATCACTATACTCATTAATAAGGGCAGGTCTGGGAGGATGCCACACGTGGGCAAGGACACTGGGTGGAGCAGGGAGAGGCAACATCCCAACCTTGAATCTTTTTCTATGGCAAGCTCAGTTAAGGGCAGTGTCTACCCAGACTCTTCTATGTTCACAGTGATATGAAATTTGAGGATCTTAATATGAGTCTCAGTCACTGCCGTATACCCCACTTCTTATCTGTAGCTAGCTGCTTATCTGCCCACTGGAGAGAACAGAGAGTAATTTGGAAGAAAAAGTAGCTATTGCCTCTCACCATGTGGTGCTATGCAGGTATAAAGCTCCTTCATATCACAATGCCATAGCAACTCCACCACAAACTACATGCTGACATGTTTACCCCCATTTTACAGATGATGAAACTAAGGTCCAGAGGAGTTTAATGACCAACTCCAGGTCACAACTAAGAAGCAGATGAGTTCGGATTCAGATTGAGGCCTTTGGATTCCTAGTATGGTGCATTTTTAATACATGAGTCCTTCAAGTCACCAGGCTATTTGGTCTACCATATTTCCTTTCCTTTTCTGCCTGAAAACCAGCTGCTTTTAGTCCTGTCACAGGCTCTCCCTTTTCCTTGGAAGGGAAGACATCAAGCACACATACGGCTTAGATCTGTCCTGTTTTTTTTTTCTTCTGCTTCCAGGGAGGCATTGGTGGTGGGGCGTATTTTCTGAGATGAGGGAGAATCACTTCCTTGAACCTGATGGTCATTTCTAATTGCTGTGTCAATTCAAAAATGAATATCATGATCAAATCTAACAAAAATTATTATTCCTTTATATATCATCTAATATCTATTTTATGTTTAAATTTGTCCAGTTGTCTCAAAAATATCTTTTTTACATTTGGTTTGTTTGAATCAGAATCCAAACAAGGTTAGCATTTGTTTAATATGTCCCTTAAATACCTTTATTGCAAGTTATGCTAGCAAAAATATTCTTTAAGAGTATGGGACACTTGAACTTCACTATTGCTGAACTGTTTACAAAGTGATTGTACCAATTTCACTCCTAGAGGGTTTATGAAATCTCCACTTCCTCTCCCACTTTTGGGCTTGTCAGACATTAACCTTTTGCCTGTCTATAGTAAGCCCCACTCTGTAAAGAAATGGGCTATGGGCCTAGTCTTTAAACATTGTGTAATCAAATGGTTTAGACATAAAAAATTCAGGCTCCCTGGCAATAATTATATGCCCTCATGCCATCTGAAAGTCACTATTTTAGTTCCTGAATACATTGGGCTCTATTACATATTAATGAAAGAATGAAGAAGACAGCGTGGTAATTTTGTACTACTTAATATTTCCTGTGAAAGATATGACTGGTACTGACTTTTCCCTCCTATGAAGACTTTTTTAAACGCATAAAACCCACGGGACTTTCCTGTAAGGAGTGTCAAGATTCTCGTAGCCCTTCTTCCATGTTACTGTTTGTCATGGCAGGTTGTTGGCTCTGATGATGTCATAATGCTTTGTCTCTGGAGTCATCTAATGTCACTTATACCTTAGAGATAATCAACTTTTAAACAAAGTGAACCTTAGACCATAAAATCTAATCTTGTGGAGTAATTTCCTGAGATCATAGGGATAAAGATCTCCAGAAGAAAATAACTCTGGACAAGCTTTCCTCTTTCATCAGGATATATGGTTTTTATTCACAGTTGAAATGTTGACAACACACTGGGCTAACACCTGATATGCTTCTGGATGATTCTTGGTTATAAGAGCCTCCAAACATCCTTAAGGATACGGTCATTTTGCATGGCAAAGGGAAAAATATTTCTAGCAATAAGGATGGACGTCTGAGAAAAAAAAAGTCTACCGATACAACTTCCTCTCTAGTGATGAAGAATAGTGTGTTTATTTTTAAACCATAGAATAGTGTATTTTAAAGATCTTTTTCCTTCATGAACATATTTTACATTGGGAAATTTCCAGAGAACATTATCTTAAGAATGGAATGGATGATATCTTATTACTCTTATACTTAATCTTAACTTTTAGAAATTTCTAAAAGATCTCTGAGTTAATAAAATGACAGATTTTAAGCTTTCATTCTATAAAGTAAAGGCTTTCTACTTATTGTATCGGCTCCCTTAATTTTTTAGAGATAGAACACGAGAAGGTTCGGCTTCTATTTTATAAACCAATGACATCTTCAGTTCTGTTGTAGCATTTTAAAACGTGGCTTCTGATAAATGTTGGCAGAACTGGTGCATTCCCAAAATAAATTCTGTATGCTCAGTTTTCCTTACTCAAATACATCCCTAGGTCCACTGGCCACAAAACTGCCCGCCACGGAACAGACTGAAAAATCTGGATGCGGTAGAAGTTATTTGTATAACATGACACTGGTACATTAAAAAAAAGTAAGTCATGCCTAGAGGCAAATGTCTGATCAAATGTCGGTGGCGTCACAACCCTGTCAGTGATACAGATGAGGTTTTAAATTTAGGGGCTGGAGTGAAGGGGCAGAAATGGCACACAGACATAAAAAATTTCAAAACTGCGTTTTCCCTTTGGACATGTATCAGCTCTACAAATCTACCCTTGCCTTTAAAGCAAAGTGCTGTTCTGCTGTCAATTCTCATCCTGTTGTACGGGAACTCTGTCTCTCTTCTCAAAATAGGAATATGAGGAGACTTTCAGGTTCGAAAAGACCCAAAAAAAGCAGCCGGCGGAAAGTTTTATTTGGCCCCACGGCTGTGAAAGTGGGCACAGTCGTGTGTAAAAACAAAACAGAAAACCAACCCGGGGGCCGGGCATCGTCAGAATGAAACAACCGTGGCCAGGTCCGAAGTGGAGCAGCATCTCCCCAGCGGCCAGGGGTGGGGGCGGGCGGACTCACGACGGACGCCGGGGAGCGCAGGCGGAGACCCAGGGCACTGACAGCGCGCTCCCCCGCGCGCCCCGCCCCTCCCCGCGGCGCAGCCCCACCAGCCAATCCGTCGCGCCGCTCCCGCCCGTCGAGGCCCCGCCCAGGATGCGGGGCGCCCACGGCGTGACGCGAGCACGGCAGCTCCGCCCCCTGCGTCTCTGGCCTCGCCGGCCTAGGGGGGATGGTTTCATCATGGCGTCAATGCAGGTGAGAGGAGTTTGCAGTATCTGGGCGGGCGAGGGAGCCGCCGAGAGGATGCGAGCGTTTCGTCGGGGGGCGGTGTCTGGGACTCCAGGGCGCTCGGGCGGGCTCGGGAGCGGCCGTGGCGGCCAGTCCTTCCCCAGCCGTAGGGCTTTGGGGAGGGGCGAGAAGCGGCGAGAAGACGGGGGGGGGGGGCTCGGTCGGTCGAAGCGGACACCCGGCGGCCGGGAAGTTGGGGGATAAAGAAGGCTTAGGGGAGGGAGGACGAAGTTTGGCGTTGCCTCGGCGGCAGTCGTCTCGGAGTCAGCTCCCGCTCGCACAGGCGCTGCTCCCGCCTGCCCCCGGGATGCCTTTCCCTTCGCGGTCCCGGGCCGGGCGGAAACAGCTGCTCTCGCCGTCGTCGCCGGGGCAGGGGCGGCCCCGAGAGGGGCTCAGTGTGGAGGAGCACGAAAGGCGTTCCCGGAGAAGGCGGCCAGCTGCAAGGGCCCCTGGCGGCCTCGGCTCGGGCCTCCCATGCCCGGCCTCCCTGACTGCTCGGCCCTTCGCCTCTCCTTTGACTCTCAAGCCTTTGCCTCTTGGGTACCTTCCTCTCTCAGCCTCCGCACTCCCAACGAACAGCGGCCCACTGTCCCATTCTCCCCGAAGCCGCACTTAGTCCATAACCATCACTTGCCGCCTAATATGCAGTGTCCCCTAGAGCCAAGTCACCAGCCCCCTTAGACCTCTCGGGATAGCTCGCCCTCAAATCTTTTTTTTCCTACGGTGCCCCACCCTTGCAGTCGGACTACAGCCCTTTGCCCTTATCTTTAGTGGAACCTTAGTTTGGTAGGAGGTGTCTGTTAACCCTTGTCATAGCTAACTGACTTGGCATTGCGTGGATTGCTGGCTTTCCAACTTAATACAGTCCTTTTTTCCTCCCCGAAATCCAAGGAGTTTGGTGTTTTGGTTTGTTTTTTTTTTTTCTGGCAAAGATGGCAACCACAATTGCAGTTTTGTAGAGACTGACTCCGCATTATCTATAGCCTGCGTTTAATTTACAGATGAATACTTGTATCAAAGCACTTAGAGAAGGTAAAACTCTCATTTGGAGAGTCAACTGGGCGCTTTTTAGAGTTTTAACAGCGTTTCCTAAAGTGAAGAAAGAGACCACGTTTTTCTTAGAAGGATTTTTGTGCTTTTGTTTCTAGAAGAGTAAGCAAGTCTCCCTATCCCCACCTCCGTTTTTTTTCTCCTTTCTAGGCGAGAACAGAGGTTTTCTTTCATCTCTCTTTTTTTGCATCATCTTCCTTTTTTGTGCACATATTTGCTTCACATTTACTTCTGTACTTTTGTGTAATTCCCTTTCAACCTGTTTTCTATACACTATTCTTTTCACCTTGCTTCTCCCTCTGGACTTTTCCTGCAGAATTTTTTAAAAATGTAACATTTCTAGTTGAAAAAATGTCACAAAATGGTGCAGGGAAAAAACAAGAACAATTTCAGGAAACATTATACTTTACACTAATCTCTCCAGAGACGTTAGGGAAGTTTCGTCATTCGAGGCCAAAAAAGGAACTGTGAAACACTAGTTGAACAGTAGATGGGCTATATGACCAATTTAAGATTCTTTGTATTAAGATTAAAACTATTTAATACTAAAGATTAAAATCCACAATATTTGTGATTGTATTTCATATGAAAATTCTAAGGATAAGTAGCTGCTTAGATTTAGGCTTCAAGTGTCTGGAAAAGGCAGATTTTAGTTTTTAAAGAGAAAAATGAGTCAGTACGGAACTTAATATTGATGATCTTGAATTTAATATTGGCAATCTTGAATTTGACGTGGCAACTGAAAAAAATACTTGCCAGTGTTACACTGCATTTTTCTGTCCCAAATACTACCTTTGTCTCACTGCACTTCACTTCATTCCTTTGTGTCTTCTGATGAGAGGAATGGAGAACTGATGTTACCCATTTTAATGAAAATCTTTCCATTTATCTGTGTTTTAAAATGTCTCATACACATTTTCTGGTAATATCTTGAAAAATATTTTAATATAGGTAAATCAAGCTTTTTGAAACACTACTTTCTATGTAGTTATTCTGTGTCTTTGGTGAACAAATTTTTTTCTTGACCATCTTAATAGCAAAGTTTAATTTTCTTAACAGTTAAATTATACATAAACTGCAACCAATTTATGACATTTGTCATAAATTTATGACACATAATTTATGACACTCATCAGTTTTGGGGTTTCTTTTGAGGGCTCACTCTCAGGTACCTGTCTAGGAACTGGGGTTAGAGCAGTGAACAGAAATGTGACTTCTACCCTTCTGGATGTAATAGTCTACTTTGGGGAAGCAGATAAGAATAAAATATTTAAGTTAATTGTATGTTGTATTAGAAGGTGATAGTGATGTAAAGAAAAAATGTGGAAGGAGGTTAGGAAAATGGATATTTTGGGGATTTCAGTTAGAATGATTAGGAAAAAGTGCCATGCATGAACACTGCTCTGACCATGTTCTTACCTAAAAAGTTTCAGGTTTCTTTATCCTACTCACACCAGGATGGTACCGCTGCTGAGAGGTTACTTAAACCGTATGAAAAACTGTAATTTTAAAAAATACATATTATACAAATGTAGGATTTGATTCCTTAAACTGATGAAATTAATTAGCCTTTGGGATCAATAATGTCAGCTAATAATAGACTTTGAATTTCTTGTTGGAGAATGTGTATTTTAAAGTTGAGGTTGTAACTGCTTTAGTGTGCTTTATCAGTGCCTCCCAACCTTTTTTTTCAGGTTGTGGCGCATGTAGAAAATAGTTTTTGAATCACACACTAAGGTGGGTGAGGTTGTTGAGGTTGGAAGCACCTGGCTAGGCAGCTCTTTGTGAAAGGTTGGGGGAGATCAGTATTCTGGCACACCTGTAATGCTGGGGGAAGCTCTGCTCTTTAAGATACAGTTTAAGATTGTTTTCAAACTTACGTGAGCCCTCTGAGACATTCTTTCCCACTTTTTCTTTTTTTTCTTCCTGGAACAGTCAGAAATCACCAAGTAAGGTTATGGTTTGATTGTTTTAAGAAAACCATTTTTAGAGAATAGTGGGCTCGTGAGAATAGTGGGCTAGTGTAGCAGTATTGGGGTATTCTGTTTTCAGCTAAACCATAAAAATATATTTTGTGTGTTATTTCATTTTCATTTTGTATTTAATCTTTTTTTCTTTCCCTATTGGCTCATTTCATTCACAAGTGTGTATTATGAAATGTTTAACTAATTTGGCCTCCTTGGTTTATTTTCTGATTTCAGAATTTAGTTGTTTCATTCAGACTTCTCTCACTTTAGAATTTTTAAGTATATTTGATATGCTTTCTAATTTGATCATCTAGATTCATTTATTAACTTAAGGTATGAACTCTCCTTATGTTATCTCTTAAGCTCTTAGAAAGCCGGGGCATAATAGTTGATGTTTGTCAACTCTAGAAACTGATGTAATTGAGAGAAATTGGTCCATCGAATTACTCTTGTGGGTTTTCTGTGTTTTCTTCCTTTCTCTTACCTGATTGGGTCTTATACTATTGACTGTTGATTTGGCTAGCTGGAAGGAGATTGAGATTTAGTAACAAAAGATGGATAATGAATGTGTGCTAATTTTCAGATGACTTAGAAATAAATTATTTTGGATTATTTTCAACTTCGCGTTGCTCTTTACTCAAGTGGCTGTAGTGATTGAGAGATGTGGAATATGGGCTCTTAACAACAGTATTGTAGTCATGTTGCCTTGACAATTAGATTCCATATGACTGATCTCATAAAGGGCATAATCAAAAGTTTAAAAATTGGCTGTCATTTTGCATCCTGAGGCTTACTGAGCACTGAAACTTGGGGTATAGCTAGAATTATCATATTTGAAAGGTTAGCTGGATGGGTGCTCTGGTTAGGAATAGGGCTGCCAGGGAGCTTTTGGAGCAAGTGCCAATGGAAAAGGGGAACAGCATACGATAGAATTGAAGGAGCTCTGTGTGAATGAGAAACATAAGTTGATAGTAGATTCATATATGGGTGAACAAAAGCAAAGGCATAAAGCTAGGGTAATCATCTTAACTCTCAAAGCAGTCATTGTGCTACTTTTTGCTATTAATCAGTTACCGCTTTGTGAAATGCCTTCTATTTTTTGTCCCAGAGTGTTTGTTTTTGTCTTTTATTTAGCTCTTCCATTCCTCTGGGCCATAGATTTATGAGAATAGGAAAAATACTTTCTGTCCCTTACATGTGCACATAATGATTACAGTAAATGTTTGTACATCACTTGACACTTCAAAAAGCATTTCTAAAT
Source organism: Eonycteris spelaea (assembly GCA_003508835.1). Lineage (NCBI taxonomy): Eukaryota > Metazoa > Chordata > Mammalia > Chiroptera > Pteropodidae > Eonycteris > Eonycteris spelaea. Next base: position 689,629 of record PUFA01000150.1, read on the forward strand.
AGCAGATTCTGCAACAGTTTAATTCTAATCTGGAGAAATCTTTTAAGCAGTTCTTTAATAGTAAGGTTGAGTACCTGTATAGGAATAATATAAATGAGCTCATTTTCTTGATTTCTGTGTTTGTCATACCTTTAATGTATTTCATATTCCTTCTCTCTGAATTTTTATTCCAACCCTGTAAAATGCAAACTTTTGGTAAGTAATCACTTATTTAGAAAGTGACTTACCCAGGATTACATAGCAACTGAGTAGTGAAGGTGTGATTAGAAACCAAGCTCTGAAATCCATTGATGCCGTAAAGTTGTAGGTAATGAACAAATTTGGCATAGAGAAATCATTGGGATAATTATTTAACTTTCAGTCAAGAATTAAGCATTTACTAAAATGTAGCTTCTGTTGCTAAGAAAATGAGAGGAAAATATGCCTTATACTTTACAATATAAAGTTACTTTACGCATCAGATTTAAAAAAGTTTATATACTTGTTCACTGAGTAAAATAATGACTGATCTTTACTATTCAAAAATAATATTAGCAAGGAGTTTTAAAAGTAGGAGTGAAAATCTTCCTGAAAATAGACTGTGTAATATTTATCTAAATTGAGCATTTGCTAGATGAATTTTATTGCATCTTTGTATCATTACTGTCTGCTTAATTATTAATTTTATCAAAAAAGGACTTGTTCATATTTGTCAGATGCTTAAAATTTTTCTTCATTTAATTCTGAGAAACTAATCTCATTTGGTTGCTTTTGTAAAACTTCATCAGGAAATAAAGCACAGGATCTTAAATCAAAAGACCTGAATTCAGGTTCTGTTTCACAGCTTAACAGCTCTGTTGTACAAAAATCAGTGCGTAGCGGTTAAGACAAAAGCAAATTAACAGAAAGGTAAACATGTATGAAATTGCTTTTCTGATTTTCCTTCCCCAAACCTGTTCTTTGTATAATATTCCCCGTGTTGGTACATGGCAACTTAATTCTTCCTTTATTGGACCAGAGACCTTGGTTTCATTGTACCCCACAGTCATACCATCAGCAAATTCTCTCCAGCTCCATTTGCAAAATATTTCCAGAATCCAACTTTTTCTACTCGTCTGAATGATTCCCTGATATAAATCATCATTTTTCATCTGGATTCTATCAACAGCTTCTGCCCTTGTTCCCTTTCTGTCTTTTGTGAACCCATTACTTAGGTTCTTTCAGAACAAAAGTCAGTTGGCACTTTACTCACATTTCTTCTGTGGTGTCCCTGTTTTACTCAGAATATAATCCAGAATCCCTATTAGGGCCTAAAAAGCCTCAAATCATCTATTTTGCATCATCTGCGTCCCCCCACGCCCACCCCCGCCCCAACCCCACCCCCTTAATGGTTTCCTTGCTATTTATTCCTTTGCTTTTTTATTATTTCCTCTGCTTGGAGTGATTCGCAGATACTGTCTCCTAGTCTGGGAGCTGTGTTTGCACATTCTTGAGGTATCCGTTGGAGCACAACATTTTTTAATTTTGATGAAGTTCAGTTTATCTTTGTTTTTTTCTTTTATCATTTGTGCTTCGGGTGTCATATCTAAAAAATTATTACCTAATCCAAGGTCATGAAGATTTATACTTTATTACACTTGTGCTTTCTTCTGAGAGTGTTATAGTTTTAGCTGTTACACTTAGGTCTTTGATTCATTTTGAATTAACTTTTGTATATGGTTGAGATATTTTTAGTTTTATAGCATTAATATGTCAGCTTGTTTTCTTTTTGAAGTTATATGGGTCCAAGCTGAGAGTCCATCATGTTTGATAGTATCCTGCTGAATTCAAGTTATTTCTCTAGGTGAGTGGAGCTGTTAGCTGTTTTTTCAAATGGGAATTTATGTTGCAGGCCTACTGCTAAAAATAAAATATGATTGTAACCCTATAAACTGTCACTGAGAATATTTACATATTCATACATTGACTTTTACTGTAATAAAATAGGCATACGAACTTCAATTTTTAGACTTAGAAAAACTTTGAGCCATAGGGCATTTTAGAGCTTACGTTGTCCACCCACCATACCTTTTCTTTAAACCATTGCTGCATTTTGTGCTTAGAGGGAGTTGATAAAATATAATTTGTTTACTTTTTTACTACATAAAAGGCATATATATTGAGCGAATTGAGTATATAGATGTTAGTATATAGATTTTGATGGGAGAAAAGTGCTATGCTCCTAGGGAGACCAGCTTAAGGCTTCTAGTGGAGAAACTGCACAGCTGGGCGTACAGGCGCCGCGTTTGCTCTTGGGGTTGCTCAGGAGAACCCTCGGAGAAGTCATTTCTGCACAACAGCTAGTTTGAACGACCTTGATTTGATGCTTCTACAGTCCATCCTCATTATTCATGGGTTCTGCCCTTGTGAATCGGCCTACTCGGCAAACTTTACTTGTAACTCTAAAAATTGATATTTGTGATGCTTTTGTGGTGATCTGTGCAGCAGAGCGTGAAAAACAAAAAAACGTGAGTTGCTGAATGTTCACGGTCCCAGCCAAGGTCAAACAAGGTCATGCTTTGCTTTGTTTCAGCTGTCATGCTGTCAACAGGTGTCCTTTTCTCAGTCTGTGTAGGGCCACTTTTTTTGCACTTCTATGTTTTCGGTGATTTCACTGTTTAAAATGGCCTCCAAGTGGAGTACTGAAGCGCTGTCTATGTTTCTAATTGCAAGAAGACTGTGATGTGCCTTATGCAGAAAACGTATGTTGATAACCTTCATTCAGGCCTGTGCTCTTGGCCCGGGGTTCAATATTAATGATATCACCAGTCTGCCTTAAAGTGTCTTTAAACAGAAACACACAACCACCAACATTACTGATTGAAATGTGGCCAAGGGGTCGCAGCAGCCTAACCCTATATTTCCCCTAGGAACAGTGGTTCGGTATTTGCTGTGACTTTATAGAACATAACTGCTGTGAATATTGGGAATTGACTATTTAAATTTAAATATCAGTCCACCTTTGATTTGAAATGTATGAAGCCAGGTTAAAACTGGTAAAATGTGATGTTGTTGCTACCTCTGGGTTGCTTGTTTCTTTTTTGTTTTATTTTATTTTATTTTTGGAGTTAGAAAATTCAAGTTAGTGGTTTTCAATTTTGGCATTATACTGAAATCACCTGGGAAGCGTTAAAACAAAACAAAACAAAACAAAACAAAAAAACAGAACAAAACTGTCCCCAGAGGCGTCTTATTGGTCTGGCATGCATCTTGGGTATTGGAATTTTTCTCAGCTCCTAGGTAATTCTAATGTGCAGCCCAACTTGAGAGCTCACCTTCAGTACAAGGGGGAGATTCAGGTGTGTGCATTATGTAAGTCGATAAGATGTAATACGGCTCCTTGAACTGGATTTAGAATTCAGGAGATGTAGACATATCAGAGTTGATACCTCTGAAGAGATCTTTAAGAACCAAATTTGAGACTATGAAAATGTTTATATATGTTCCTGGCTGTCTCCATAATTACATTTCTATCAGAGACCATCTATTTCTTGCACGAATGTTGACTGCCTTATCAGTTTAGTGAAATCTCGTGTTTCATGGCTTTTTTACACGAAGAAAGTATCTGCCATGAGAGTTCTTTGTGCAGGAGGCTTAATGAACAGACTGCATTAAGATAGGGCTGCTGGGTAGTTCTCTAGACTCAGTTATTAGCTGACTCTTCTATGTCAGTTGTGTATCTAGACAAACTTAAAACTTATATCATGAATCTTTGGAATAAAGACTACCATCAGGAAATGGATATGGATAATTAACAACTCTCAGATTTCTGTTGTCCTCTTTGTTTTAGGAGCCCTGTATTCAAATATGAATAGCCCTTGTTTTTATTTTAGTCTCTTGGCCCTTCCGTAGAGTCATTGTTGCTAGCCCTTGTATTTCTCTTTTCTAAGGCCTATAACTGAACTTTTTTCAGTCCATTAAAATCCCTGAGAGTTAGGTTGTTTATTATGATTCTGGGTCCTCTGTCTGCTTCGCTTGTCCTTAGTTGAAGTGGACATTACTTCAAACGTGCAAGCTGTCAGTATCCTTTACTTGCTAGGAACACTTAGCAACACTTTTCAGTCACTTTTTATATTGAAATTCTATTTTGAATTCTGGCTAGTTTTGACAGCTTAGCTCCCCTTCTTTTCATTGTTTCTGGGATATTAAAAAAAAAAATCCTATCTAGTCCTATTTGGAGGTCAGTTAGCCCTTCCACTCTTTGTACTATCTTTCTGAATTCATATTTTACTCAAAATCCACGTCATTTCTTTACCACTTTATAGCTGAGATCATGAGTCCACCACAGCCTCAGTCCTCAAAGCTGTGCACATTTTTTCTTACCTTGTGTGCCTTCATCACGTTCTGCCTCTTTCATAGGATATTTTTATTTCTGCCTTGTACTTGTTATAAAGATACTTTCTTTGTCTTTTTAGATTTTTAGCTCACTGAGGGCAGCTCTCTACTGGTAGTAAACACTCAAATGTTTTCTGAGTAAATAAATAGAATACTCATGTAAATACTTTTTTTTTCCAAAATAGTTCAGAACAGATATGAAAATATTGCTTTCTTGCCCTATCTTTGATTCCTTTGATGTCTTTTGCTTCAGCTTCTGCCCTGGCCCAATTAAAGAAACTAAAGAATTGAGGGATAGGGAAAAATTTGTAGTGTTTTAAAATCAGTGTAAATTTCTCGTTAATTTTATGCTTCTCTTTAGATTCATATTTGGTTGATGATTCTTTCACTTTGTAGAAAATGCTTTAGTGAAAGTCTGTTCTTTCCTGAGGGTAGCTTTTTCCTTAAGCTTTCAGTCCACAACTCTTAACCTCGACAGCAGCTAATCTTAGTGCTTGTTTCATTACTATTAAAATGATGTGATTTTTTCTTTTTAAATACAAAAATGTATCTCAGGATACTTCTCCTCATTCTTGATATTTTACCTCTTTTCCAAGTGTTTTATTCTTAGGGTGTGTTTTGGAGTAGATCTGTGTGTGTTTGTGGGAAGAGGAGGTATGAGGTTGTGTAGGGTGGAAGTGTTTTGGTATAGGGAGTTTTTTATTGTTTTTTTTTTTAGATGTTGCAGAGCACAGAACATCTGTTATCTGAAATGCAGACTGGCTTCTGCTGAGCCTTTTTACCCTTAAACATAGTTGTAGCTTTTAAATAAAGATGTGGTGCATATATTCAATAGAATGTTATTCAGCCATGAAAAAGAATGAAATCTTGCCATTTCTGAAAACATGGATGGACCTAGAGGGTATTATTCTAAGTGAAATACGTCAGACAAAGACAAATACCATATGATTTCACTTATGTATGAAATCTATAAAACAAAATAAAACAGAAACAAACTGTCATAGATACAGAGAACAAATTGATGGTTGCCGGACAGGGAACATACATTATAGCATAGGGAATACAGTCAATAATATTTTAATACCTGTATAGTGTCAGGTGGGTACTAGACTTATCAGGGCGATCCCTTTGTAAATTATATAGATGTCTAATCACTATGCTATACACCTGATATTGTCAACTGTAATTGAAATTTTTTTTTTTAGTTTTGAAAATCGACAGCCATTAGTCTAATTTCTATATCGTTGTAGGTAATTTGTTTTCTCTCTAGTTTTAGAGTGAGCACTGTTTTAGTTCGTGTTCCGTACTTTCACAGTGATGTGTTTAAGTTTGGAATTCTTTTTATTTGTGCTTTTTGGAATTCATTGGGCTTTTGGGTGTGAGGATTGATGTCTTCAGCAATTCTGGGACATTCTCAAGCATTCTCTCTTTAAATGTTGCCTCATTCTCTTTTGTGTTCTCTTTGTCTTATTTTCATCTCTGTTTCTCTGTTATATCTTGAGTAAATTCTTCAGATTATCTTCCTAGGTACTAATTATCTCTTTACCTATGTTTACTCTGCCGATTGTCATTGAATTTTTTAAAAAAGTATTTAGATATATATGCCATACAATTCCCCCATTTAAAGTGTAAATCAAGTGTGCAATAATCCCAAAAATATTAGAATATTTTCATCATCCCCAGAAGAAACCTTGTGCCCATAAGCATGCATTCTCCATCACTGCTTCCTCTCTTCCCCCAATCTCTCTTTCAGATACCAGTCTACTTTCTTTATCTCTAGATTTGCCTCTTCTGGACGTTTCATATATATGGAATCATATGTGTCATCCTTTGTGACTCATTTTTTTCACTTAAAGTTTTTGCGGTCCATCCGTGTTGCAGCATGTATTAGTACCTCATTCTTTTTTATGGCCAAGTAACATTCTCTTTTCTAGATATAACACATCTTGTGTACCCATTCATCAGGTAATGGATATTTGGGTTGCTTCCACAGTTTGGCTGTTAGGAATAACGGTGCTGTGAACATTTGCAGACATGTTTTTATGTGGACATGTTTTTATCATCCATTGATCCCTTAAGTCTATCTTTAATTATGCAAGAAATACACTTCTGCTCTCTTGCACACCACTCGTGACATGAAAGCACGTAACACAAGCAGGGCTGCGCTCTTTCTCCACCTCCACCGCTAGGAGGGGCTGTGAGTAGGTGGCTGTGGCTTCTGGTTCCCTTTGTGTACATTCACATAATGCTTGGAAATCAGGCTCCTGCTTTTATTCGAACATAAAGGGATTATATATATATATTTTTTGAGGCCTTTTCTTTATTTCAGTATGTTTTGGAGTTCTTTTTTCAATACACAGATTCACGTAATTCTTAATGGTTGCGATGGTCTTATTTCCACATGCCGTAATTTGTGTAACTTACCTGTTGATAGACACATATATTTTTCTGCATTTTTCTCTTACAAACAATGGACCAGTCAATATCTCTATTAATTTTTTAAAAAACATTTACTGAGGCAATAAACTGCTATGCCCAGACACAGTTTTGAATGTTATGAATACAAAGATAAATAGACCATAATTTCCTCCTAGAGTTATTCTTAGTTATATAAATGCTACAAGAACATAAAGTAATTGAGGATCTGGTGCTTTTCCAGCTAGGAAAGATAGATTTTTTTCATATCAGGCATTGAATGCTGTCATCTTCTGAATAATTTCTTTTTTGATCCGTATTCATTTTTTATGTATCTTCCTAGATTCTGAAAAGTGAAATTGTTACTTCAAAGGATAGAACTTGTATTGCTCCAGGGTTTTTGTTTGCTTCTCTCAGTTGCCTGGGGCATTACTTCGTGGACTACTTTTGATTAAATTCTTGCCTAAGGTTCTCAGGAAGCAGGAATTCAGACTGCAAACCCAGTAGGTGTCCACTTGAGGTTATGACATTTCAGAAAGGGTTTTTTCTCCCTTCTTCCCATTGCTAAGTTAAAAACTGGCAGATTTCATTGTTCTTTCCTTTTGCATCCTTACCTTGTTCACCCTTAACACTGAGGGGTCATAGTTTTATGTAGGTCTTCTGTTAGATTCTTTACTTTTGGTCTTTGCCTTTTTTCATTTGGTAGGACCCCCCCCCCCCACGGTGAAGTTTCAGAATTTCTGCATTCACTTTATTTTTGTTTTCTCTAGAATTACTTAGAGTATCTACTCTGCCCTTGTGCTGCAAATGAAATTCTGTTCAGTCTTTGAAACACATTCTTCCTTTGGCTTCAGTATACCACAGTCCTGGTTGTTCTCCTTTGTGACCACTCTTTCCTTCTACTGAAAACAGGTAGAAATTATTTACGTATATGTCTTTCTTTTTAGGTTATGGGATCTTTAAAAATAGGAATCTTTTAGTTTTGTCACCTTTTGCATCCCAGCCTGATTGTTGAAGATATTAGTTTAAAATAAGAATGAATACCTCCATTTGTTGAAGGCTTACCATTTTTAAAAGGGAGACAAGTTTCAATAAGTAACTGTTAGGGATTAAGGTTTGTAGAAGTACTTAGAATTCAGCAGGCAAGAAAATGTTTTCTGCCGCATCGGTATTTTAAACTAAAATTTCATGGCCTAGCATTTCACCCTGAAAGAAGAGAAATGGCTGTTGTTATAATTCTTTCTTAATATTGTTGGGAGGAAATAGTGGTTATATGTTAGTCATTATATGTCATGATGTTAATATGTATGGGATTCTTTTTTTTCTATTATGCACCCTTATTGTTAACCTTCCATCTTTAGTTGGTTGTTAGATGAAATTGGAGAAAACATTGTTAGCCATTTTATGTACCGTTACATTAGCAGCTATTGTCATATATCTCTACATTTTTAATGTTTTTTCCCTCTCTCATTGATATTTCTCCCAATGCTTAGTAAAGATTTCTACTCTTTAGAATAGTTCCTCAAACTGTCAATTTGAGATAAAACTTAACAAGATGGGAGACCTAACTCTCTATCACCTTAACTTGCTCCATCTTTCATCTCATTTTAAAGTACCATATACTTAGTTGTTTTGTTATTATTTATTGACCATCTCTTTCTCCACTAGAATTTAAGCTTTATGGGGCCACAGATCTTGTCATTTGTTCCTTGTTGTATTGTTATTATTAGTCCATAAGAGGGATATATATATAAACAAAACCACAAGAGTTTTGTTTAAATTTTTTGTCTTGCTTTCAATATACTTTAGTGCGAGATAATACTTATAGAAATGTATTAGTTGAGGAGCTGAACTGATCTGGATATGAATGACCTTTTAGGATGCTCTTTAAAATACTTATTTATTTATTTTTTTTACTGGGACATTTCATTTGATACAATTGGTAGTCAGCAACTTAAACAGTAAAATTCACGATAAAACAACCATCTTAGTACTTTTTTATGCCATCATACCCATCATCCTCAGCTGTCTTAAAAAGCAAAAAACTGATATGTAAGCATGGGCATGGGTGAAAATGGTCAGGAGCCAAAAAAGCAAAGATCACATCATTGGAATAAAACTCCGTGGTTTAGCACTGTGCTTTACAAATTGTGATCTATGGAAGAGGTACTGAGTCATGCTTTTATTTTATGAGGACTTGGAGAAATAGTTCCTAATTTCTTTAGTTACAGTGAGGCAATATATAATATAGTTTAAGAGCACATGAAGTAATAAATGTTAGCAGTATTAATATCGGCACTGAAGATGAATTATGATTTGTTACACCAAAATGATATGATACATTTGCCAAAATAAATAAACCCTTTTGCTGGGTAATGCAAGTTGGGGTTAGAATGTGGGGGGTCAGAAATTGCAAGTAGTTGATATCTTATTTTCATTGTTACTAGCAATTAAAATACTGCGAGATCTGTGGGAAAGTTTTCATTCTTGGCAACCTAAAGAACCATTTATTAAAATTATATTAGTGATTCTCAAAGCAGAAGAGTTTTCTAATCTGTAGTGGTGTTTCATGATGTTAAGCTTATTTAAAGATGTTGTAAACTGAAACGATCTGGAAATATTGCTGTGTTTATAGTAAAGTTTCATTGTCCAGAAAAAGCAGAAACTAGCTTTGAAGCAGTGAATTCTTGAGTTCTATATAGATAATCCATGCTTGTCTAATCCAAAAAAAGATGCACATTAAGAATCTTTATAGTGTTGCTTGCAATTCTAATTAAACGTTGGTTATTTGGTTTTTAAACCCATAAATTGTGGGCTGCTGTGGTTTTTGTTTTGTCCTGAAAAAGAATTTCCACTAATGATAATTAGAGAAAAGTTGAACAATAAAAGGTTTACAAACAAGATTGCAAAATACACAGCCTTTTGGGGGCATCTAGTATGTGGAAAAGTAAGTTTACATATCTCAGGCCCTGATATGTTATATTCTGGTGCTGAAATTTTAAATTGTGTGCAGATGATTCTGTTTAAGAAAACAAATATGGGCTGTAAATTATAAAATAAAGTTATTTAGAACTTTTTCAAAATACTTTTGCATGACAGGTTGGTCGCTTCTGTAGTTCCTCTGGAAAGCTTGTCTGTCTGAAATGACACATTCTTTACGGATTATGGGGGAGTATGGTTTTCATAATTGAAAAGGCTAAAACTCTAAGCACTTACAACCTAGGCTGAGACCTTATAAACCTCAGTGGAGTGGCTATAAAGTTCTTTAGGTAGCTGGCTGCTCTTCATAACCACTCTACAGTGTCAGTGTTTACAAATACATTTAGAAATATTTTAACAATAGATTGTGATTTATAGGACAGGCAATTAAAAATTTGAGAATTAGGCTTATATAGATGTAAGGGTTTTGTAAAGGAAAATGTGGGAGCATTTGGAGGAAATTTAATCAAGGCTTTCAGACTGTATAACTAGTAGGATATAGTATGTCATAACCAAAAAAAAAATGCAAATTTTTTTTGATATTCTAGAAGCGACTGCAGAAAGAATTGTTGGCTTTGCAAAATGACCCACCTCCTGGGATGACTTTAAATGAAAAGAGTGTTCAAAATTCAATTACACAGTAAGTATTTAATTTTTAAAAAGCTTATTTGTTTCTTTTATTATTAGTGTGTGAATATGTATTCATTTTTTTTTAATGCAGAACTTTGTATTCGTCACATTCTTCTAGCAAGAGGTAAATACAGTAAACTGAGCTTATTCTGTACAGGAAAAAGTGAAGAGTGGAAGGAGGACACAGGCACTCTAATTCAGCTCCTTCCTTGGGAGTGGAGCAGAAGTGTCTTTCCAGCTAGGATACCAGAAGAGCAGAGAGATGCAGGTGTCCCCTCTCTTAAAAAAGGAGCTTTTAAATGTGTGAAATGTTTTCAGGAGCATCATCCCAAGGTCTTACAACACAGTATGATCTATTCTTACCACTTCTTTGATTTAATAATCCCTTTAGACAGGGTAAATGTTTTGAAATAGGGCAGAAATTTAAAATAATTGACCCTCTTAAAAAATCTCCAAAAACATAAAAAGAATAGGAACCATCAAGGTGAAAGTTTTCTATAGACCAACTTTTAGCACAAATAGGACAATTCAGATATTTAGTGATTTTCTAGGTCCAGAGAGCAAAAGTGGCCAAAATTCACACAACATCCTTTCAGAAGAAACAATTTTGGTTACTTCTGACTTTGCCGTTTGAGTCAGTACTTAAGACAGGAGTCAGGTTTTAAGAATGGATATATTGATGTTTGAAAAAGTAGTACATACACATCTCCAGCTCTATAGCAGTCACTTTAAACATTGCTGGTTCTCAATTGAGCATTTTTAGGTTCACTGTAAAAGTGAGTGGAAGGTATAGAGATTTCCCATATACTCGATGCTCCTACATACGCACAGCCTCCCCATTACCAGCATCCCCCACCACAGTGGGACATTTGTGGCAATTGGTGAACCTACATTGACACATCATAATTACCTGAAGTCTGTAGTTTGCGTTAGGGTTCACTACTGATGTTGCATATTCCGTAGATTCATACACATGTATAATGACATTTTCCGACATCACAGTATCACGCAGAGTATTTTCGCTGCCATAAAAAATCCTCTGTGCTCCACCAATTCATCCTTCTCTCCCTGCCCCATCCACTGATCTTTTTACTGTCTCTGTAATGTTCCCTTTTCCAGAGTGTCACATAGTTGGAATTGTATGGTATGTAGCCCTTTTGGATTGACTTTTTTCACTTAGTAATATGTATTTAAGGTTCTTCCATGTCTTTTCTTGGCTCTCAATTGATTTTTCATTTCTATCAGAATTTAAAAATGGATCACACATTTAGAGTGTTATTTGTTGTATACAATTAAACAAGTGACCTGTATTTGTTCAATATAATTAAACAGTGAGCCCTGTTTAATTATAAAATAAGAGAGGAAAGAGCCTTGTAGGCTTTTTCCTCTCTTCCTTTGTTAACCTACCTCAGAATACTCTTAACAGCTAGCCCTACAGTTTTCAAGGAAATTGGTATTTGTTGCTCCCTCTTTCAACCTTTACTTTTTAGGGATGCAGGGAGAACCATACAGCACAATGATTTATAAAAAGAAAGGGATTTTTTACATTTTTACAAATAAGTAGTAATACCACAAATGATAACCCCAAATTTATTTTTAAATTTATTAGGGTAACATTGATTAATAACATAAGTTTTAGGTGTGCAACTTCATAATACATTATTTGTATATTCTATTGTGTGCCTACCACCCAAAGTCTAGTCTCCTTTCACCAGATTTCTGACCCCCTCTACCCTCTTCACTGTCCCTCCTGCAACTAACCACTATACTGTTGTCTGTGTCTTATGAGTTTGTTCTTTCGTTGCTTTTTGTTTTATATCACACATATGAGTGAAGTTATATGGTTCTTGTCCTTTTCTATCTGACTTAATTCACTTATAATGATACTCTCAAATCCATCCATATTGTCTGAAATGGCAATATTTCATCTTTTTATGGCTGAGTAGTATTCCATTGTATATATGTACCACTTCTTCTGTATTTAATTATCATTTGAAGAACACTTGGGTTATTTCCATGTCTTGGCTATTGTGAATAATGCTGCAATAAATGCAGAGGTACATATATCTTTATGAATGTTTTTAAATTTTTTGGGTAGATACCCAGAAGAGGACTTTCTGGGTCATGTGATAGCTCTGTTCTTAATTTTTTGAGGAACTTCCACTCTGTTTTCCATGGTGGCTGCACCAATTTACATTCCCACCAGGAGTGTGTGAGGTTCTTTCCCTCCCATCTCTGATACTTGTTAACCTCTTGTTACTGATAATAGCCATTCTTACAGGTATGAGGTGATATTTCATTGTGATTTTAATTTGCATTTCCCTTATAACTAATGAAGTTGAGCATCTTATATCCGTTGCCCATCTGTATGTCTTCTTGTAAAAGGTATCTGTTCAGGTCCTTTGTCTGTTTTTTAATTGAATTGTTTGGGTTTTTTGTTGTCATTGAGTTGTGTGAGTTCTTTATGTTTTGTGTATTAGCCCCTTATCAAAGATAAGTTTGTAAATATCTCCTTGCATCCGGTCGGATGCCTTTTTGTTTTATTGATAGTTTCTTTTGTAAACATCTGTGTTGCAGAATAAATCTGTCATTTAGAGATGTTTGTCAGGCAATAATTTTCTTTTAAAATAATTTATTGTAAGTCAGAAGTGTTTAGTTATATTTGGACCATCATTCAGGATATAAAAATAGTCCTGTAAATATCAGATCTTAAAATAATTTTAAGTGGAATTCTCTGGGATGTGGATATGGATAAGGAAGATGATGAAAGCACCTCAGGCTTTCTGGAAGAGTTCAGTGGCATGTGTTAAGACCTTTAAAAATATAATCATCATCTCTTTTGAGGTAATAAACCCATGTGCTATCCTAAGGAATGAACAAAGACATAGAAAGATTGATTTTAGAACTAACTACAGTTGACCCTTGAACAACGTGGGGTTAATGATACAGACTGCCCCCCTGCCAGGTAGTCAAAAATTCACATATAACTTTGACTCTTCAAAAACTGAACTAGCAGTCTACTGTTTACCAAAAAGCCTTACCAATAACATTAGTAGGTTAAAACAGATTTTGAGTGTTTTATGTATTTTTATGCTGTATTCTTAAGTAAGCTAGAGAAAAGAAAATGTTATTAGAATCATAGGGAAGAGAATATAACATTTATAGTACTGTATATAATTTATTGAAAAAAAATTCACATGTAAGTGGCCCTGCACAGTTTAAACTCATGTTGCTCTAGGGTCAACTGTGAACTCATTTCAACATTACTATTTCTAGGGACAATTTGGAAACAGTGTAAATGTCAGTAATAGAGAAATGGTTTCACTAGGTAGTACTAGGAAATGTCATCCCTTGAGTTATAGTCTGTAGTCAGCAGGTAAGGCAAAAATTATATGTAGTCATAATTACCTTTGAAAATCCCTTAGAGAGGCCATATTGGTGTGTATCTGTCTTAATAAACTCAGCTAAGCTAGTTTTCCCTTCAAAGGAGAATAGATGGCTGTTTCTCTGATTAGGAGATATGAATGTTTGAAAAATACTGTTTAAATATTAGAATCACAGAGCAATAGCTACTCACAAGAAGTTAAGAACTGAGACTTCTCCTGCCTCATCCTTACTCTGGGGTGTGTGCTTGTGATTAGGATCATAAACACTGGCGATCTGAATTTATGTAAATTTAAGTGTGCATGTAATGCATTCCACTGGACTTCGGTACCATCAATAGACACCGCAAAATGACTAGAATGAAATGTATCCAAAGAACTTTAACAGTGGTTATCTTTGGGTGGTTTTTGTTTTTATACTTTTTCTAAATTTTCTATAGTGAACATATTATTTTCTAATTAGTAAAATGTAATTCAAAGTTATCCTGAACAATATTGAAAATTATGCCACCTTTGACCTCTCACCCAGCTATTTGAAGAATTACTGAGATATTTGCTTCGCTATTGTTTGAAACCTGTGTTTGGGTAGATTGCATGTAGATTTATGGTACATTGAGTGCCCTAAAAATTACTTTATAAACAGAATGAAAGGGCATCAGGGAGTCCTGCTTATTTCTCAGAATATCACTTTCGCTCTCCGTTGTGGGTATCAGGGAGGGAAGATAAAGGGGTTCTGATGGCTGGGGAGGGCCTGCTTAGCTTACAGAGAGAAGGTTTTAGTTTTGGGGGTTTTTTTTGTTTGTTTGTTTTTTAGGGCAGCTTTTGCTTTGTACATAATTTACTGCGTCTGGCTCTGACGTCAGGAATGTGCTGTCTTTCACATATGTAATGTCATTTGTCTTTCCAACAATACTTTGAATTGAATATCTTTTTTTCTTTTTTTTTGAAATATCTGTTTTACAATTGAAATAGTTAAAACTAGAGAGGTAAAACAGCTTATTCATGGTCACACAGCTAGTTAAGGGGCAGACTTATGTAATTTCACTATAAAGTACTGCGTCTTGGGTCTGTGTTTATGATTTTTGTACCACATATGGTATTCAGCATGCATTCTGAAAAATGAGTAGCCATGCCCTTGAGGGTCTGTATGCATTAGCTGATTGCTCTCAGAGGATAGGCACATTTATTATTTTATATTCTCTTACATCTGGTGTATATGAGGTGATGCATAGAACCCTAAAACTGTATTCTCAATCTTCTTTTTGTTTTCCAGTATTTAAAATGATGAATTTTTTACCGGAAGAGTATAAGATTAAAGGCATTGGCCAGATGTACGATAATTACTATAAGTTGCAGAGCTATAATGAGGAACCCAAATTTATGATTTTGGTCCACTTTTGCTTCCAAATGCTGCCCTATCATCTTTGCCATCATAATCCCTGCCCCCTCACCTTTTTTAAAAAGAAAGGAACAAGAAGTAGTGTACGGAATATACTTAGAAGCAAATTTATTTTCATGGTTGTTATATATGGAAACAAAGTCAGCTTGCATAGATGCCACAAAAATCTATTCTGGTTTTTATTAAACAATTGAAACATGATGAGAGACAAAGGAAAGGCCTTATAGAGCCTTGAATACCCATCAGTGTTAAGTGGACTGATGTCAGCTTACTTCCTTTTCCCTTCTTCATCTGCTCTAGAATACTGATGAGAAAGGCAGAGTGCCTGCTGCAATTCTCTGTAGTCGTTACTGATACCTCCTTCCCCTGTTCTAAAATAATTGATATCAGAATGGCAGTTGATTAGTTTGATTTTGTCTAGACAGTCTTTTTAGTTATTGTAAAAATAGTCTTGAAAAAATAAGATAGCATAAATTGAGTAGGAAAAGTACAAGCTTTGGTGTTAACACACCTGAGTTGGGTTTTTGTTTTGGGTTTTGTTTTTTTTTCCCAGACCCAGGCTAAAATTTGGCTCTGTCCTTTACTGGCCGTCTGACCTTGATCTAGTTATTTTGTCCTTGAGCGGCAGAGAAGGGAGGGAGTAAGGCCAGGAATGTTAATACCGACTTTTACAGTTGCTAGGAGGATAAAGTGTGCTGTTACATATGAATGACCCCGGTGCCAGTGCCTGGTATAGAGGAAGTACTTGGTGTTCCATTTTCTCCTTCTCACCCCAGTCCCTGTTATCTCGTTTTAAATTTGTTTTTTTGTTCTAGGTGGATTGTAGACATGGAAGGTGCACCAGGTACCTTATATGAAGGGGAAAAATTTCAACTTCTATTTAAGTTTAGTAGTCGATATCCTTTTGACTCTCCTCAGGTAACTGCCTTACTTTTAAAACTTTTATTGTATTTTTAGATTATAGCAGAATGCTAAATTAGTGATTTTTGACTGTAAAAATTTATAAATTTATTATAATTATGAAAATAGACTTGTTCCTTTCTCTTCCTGTAATATAATCAAGATCTCATCAACATTTACATTATTGAGATTAGGACTTTCTTGCTTTTGTACTTCCAAGAACTTAAGACTTTCTTATTCATAGACAGTAATATATAAAGGGATGGAAATCTAACCCAGGCCCGTAAGTTGTAGGAGAATCTAGCATTTTGGAATTACTAGGCACTTGTTTCCAGGTAAGATGATGAGACAATGCTGCGAGGAGTTGAGTTTAGTGTTCAAAGGTCACTTCATTAATTTTGCATTGGCATGCTGTATTTGGAGCCTTTTAGTACTGCAGGGGCAGAATTTATTACAAGATGTTAAATATCTAGACATCAGCCCCAAATCTGACCAATATAATTTGAGGCACTGTCAGTTTAGTTAATGGCTTAATACTTGGACAAGGGATAGTGCTGGTGAGGACCATTTTTTTAAGAGTTGCTTAACTGAAGAATGATTAATCGTCAGAGGTTAGAGAAAGGGAGACTAAGATGACTTCCAGATTTCTGGCTTGGTCAGATGGGTAAATGAATTACTAGTGGTGGCAAAATGATAAGACTAATGCCAGCTGTCTCTAGCATTGCTAGGTAATGAGGTGTTTTGGATGATGAAATTTCTGAAATACCTGAAGTTCAACTTGTTAGGTCCTAAAATAGGCTATTTTTACGAAAAATCATATCTCATTGCCATTTGAAATAGAATATCTCAAACATAGCTTAATCTTCTCTTGGCCATGTAGGAGTATAGTTGGAAGTCATTTATTGTGCTATAGATAAAGAGAATTGTTCTAAGGCCTCGGGTTAAATGGAAAATGACTCCTAGAGTTCTTAAGTTTTCATTTGAGCAGAAAATTAAGATTTGGAGGGCAAATTTTTATCATTTTTACAAAAGTAAAGCAAAGGGGTATGTGTTGTAAGGACCTCGTCGCCTCTAATAAAAAGCATCTGTTGGCTATAATCAGAAACAAAAGCAAATGCCTTCTTTCTCTCCAGAAAATGATCTTAAGGTTCTATTGTTGCCCTTTGGTTTATCAGCGTCATTTCTAACTGTCAGTGCTTGAAGACAGTAGAGTCTCAGGTATGTGAAGGAAGAATAGGGCTGACCAGTTAGGAACTTTTGCCTAGGGGTATAGTGGAGGCTTATTCTGGGAGCTCACAAATTTTTTTTTCAGAGGAAATGAATATTTCTGTAAACATGGAAGTAAGTCAGAAGTGTCCTCTGGTCCTTAGTATTTAATTCTAAAACATCAAACTTAAGCATCCTTTGAATTTCATCTTTAATATTCCTGCAAGTTGGAGCATTTGTAATAAATTCCCTCTACCATCTTATCTCATATTCTTTTTTTTCTCCTTCTCTGGTTATACTTCTGTCCACTTCTCTGATTTTAATGTTCTGCAGTTTCTTTATTCAACACTCCCTTGTTCTTCTCACTCTTCTCTCTAACGTCTTCAACCATCTTAAGCAGCTGACTCCTAGATTTATAGCTCTTCATACAACCTATTCTTTCTGTTATTTAATTACACACCTTCTTGGGCATCTCTACTTGAATACCTCCAGACATCTCAAAGTTAACACATCTAAACTCAATCTTTTGCGGTAACAAGATTAGGGGTATTTTTTTTGAGGGGTGACCGACTGTCCACCTATCTGCTCGTATTAAAATTCTTCCCTTTCTCTTAAATGTAGATCCTTTTGCAGTGCTGAAGGCAATCCACTCTTATCTTACTGTCAGTGCTGTAGTCCAAGCTTTTATCTTGCATGTGGACTATGATAAAATAGCCCCTAGTTCTTTTCACTCTTAGCCATCCTTTCACAGAGCCTCTAGGTTTGTTTGAAGGCACAATTATCTCATTGATTTTCACACATGCGCACACAACCACCATCCCCACTCTCCTCAGTAAAATCTCTAATGGTTTTTTTATTCGAGGTCAAGTCTAAAAACTCTTTAGCTTAGCAGTAAGGTCCTTTTTTGGTCAAGTCTAAACTTAATCATTTCAGCCACACATTACCTCTATGCATTCTTCTGTATAATAGTATTTATATCATACTTTATGATGTAACATCCATTCTGTTTTTATCTTGTCACAGCTCTTAATGAAGTGGTTAGGGGAGATGGGTTCACCCTTATTTTATAAGTGAAGGAATTGAAGCTTGTGGAATTATTGTTTATAGTTTAAAAGCTAGCTAGTAGAACAGTCAAGACTTAAACACAAGTTACTTCTGTCTCATATTGCCAGTTAGGAATACCAGCATGAGAAAAATGCTTATTTATCCATACAGTAATGCAATCTCTAGAAGTGAATACTTATATGTAGAATGATACCTTTGAAAGCTGCAGAGCAGGGGTGCCAGTCACTGGGCTGACTGGAGCTGGTCTGTGGCCTGTTAGGAACTGCCGCACAGCAGGAGGTGAGTGGCAGGCAAGTGAATAAACCTTCATCTGTTTGCAGCCGCTCCCCAGCGCTAGCATCACTGCCTCAGCTCCACCTCAGATCATCAGGCATTAGATTCTCGTGGGAGCACTGGTCCCTGGTGCGGAAAAGATTGGAGACCGCTGCACTAGGGCACTTGTTCCCAGTCTTTCGGAACACAAGGGTTCCTTTTTTAACATTAATTACTTCTGTAGTCTCTCCTGTGTCATAGAAGTTATATATTCTAATATCCATGATGGAGAAAATGGTATAGCTACTCTGAGTCCAGCAATGCAAAATTATTTTAAAAATTTTATTAATCACATTATCTGTATGATTATAAAATAATGATAATGGGTATAACAGTAGGTGTTTGATGTGCATATAGATTTCAAGATTTTTTCATTAACAAACTTCCCAGAGGTCCGTTGCTCCAGGAAACGGTTGGAACCTCTCTACGGCAATGACGTCTCCAGTCACCACAGATTTTATTTGATGAGACCTGGCAGCACTTGCACCTGTTAGATAGTTAGCCTTTCATTTTCCTATGCAATAAGCAGTACTGAATTTCTCACTACTTATAAGAGTAGAATTTGGCAAAATATCTCTTGAGTAAACAAGTCTCATTGTGAAATTATTACCGTTTTATCTGTGAGTGAGATCTGTAAGACCATACATAAACTTTATAGTTTGCTGTGTTTTTTTTCCCGATTGTTATAATTAATTTCTCACACTATCTCACTTTATAGTGAAAAAGCTACTTTTCTAAAATACAGTGTTTGACCCCGTCATTTGCTTTAAAGAGAATGATAACAACCACAAAAAACTTTTTCAGTTAATGTGGAAGCAAAGATGAGGCATCTTTTAATCATTGTTGTCTAATAATTTGTGCTTACCATCAGCCATACAGAAAATAAAATATCTTTATACATTCTATTTTCCTCTCCTGGGATAAAGGTAAATAGTTGGCTGATTTAACACATACTGAGCATGAATTGTGTGCCAAATACTCTCTTGTGTACTTTAAAGATAGGAAAGACTACAGAAATTAAAAACCATTCGTCCTGCCTTCAGCAGCATTATAATCTGTTTAGTATTTGGCTGGGTAGATAGTCATTATTCATTTTGTGAGTATCAAGCACAAAACATAGGACAGACACTTTACTATTAGAGATTCAGTGATGAGCAAAACGGCAAAAAACCTCGTATGTGTGAGGTTTACATTCTTGTACAAAGAGACAGACAATAAGCCATAAGGAAAACACATAACAGTATGGAAGATGGCGGGAAAAAGTGGAATGAGAGTCTGTACCTTTGGAAAGAGTGATTAAGAAAGATTTCACTGAGAAGGTGACATTGGAGCAGAGATCTGAAAGTGGTGAGTGAGTGATCCAGGAGGAGGGTGAGGGAAAGATCAGTGAAGACAGAGCAAAGGCCTGGAGTCTGTTGCTCGTGCGGTGGTCCCTGGAGTTGTAGATAAGCAAGAGGGAAGTTGTAGGCCATAGGGTAGAGGTAATTTGGGCTGGAGAATTCATCACAGATTGTATAGGACATTTATAGCCCATTGTAAGAATTTTGACTTTTACTGTGAAAGAGATGGGAAACTTGAAAATTTTGAACAGAAAAATGACATGACCCTACCGAAAATTAAGATAAAATTGGCTGCTGTGTGGCAGCTGACTGTTGGGGGCGTAGGGTGCAGGGAGACCGGATAAGCTATTGCAGTAATCCAGGTGAGAGGTGATGGTGATTTGCACCATAAGGGTGGCAGTGGAGGTTGTGGAAGGTGGCCATATTTTGGAGCTATTTTAAACTTTGAGCTAGCAAGATTTGCTGATGTGAAATATGAATAAAGGAAAGGAGTCAAGGAAGACTGCACAATTTTTGGCCTCTGCCACTGGAAGTATGAATTGTGTGCCTCAGAAGGAAAAGAGAAAGCATCAGCTGATTTAGAATAGAATGAGGGGGCAAAGAAAAACCCGTTTGCATTGGTGTTTAAGGGGTAAGAGGAACTTATGTCAAAAGTGGGACAAGGCGTGAGAGGACATGGCCTCCTCTGAGATTTGTGAGCATATGCTGTTGTAGTTTTGTGTGTAGGTACATGGGGGGCTACAGAAGATGAAAGAGGAAGGATATTTTGGGGGTTGTCGAAGGTCTTGCAGTGTGAGGGAGCTGAAAATTTGTCCCAAAGGAATGGGGAGGTTTGGTCAGTCCTCATCACACGACGTCTTCAGACTTTACCTTTACCCGCTTCGCTTCTCTTTCCTCCTGCCTCCTCCTTCATGTTAGCAGTTCTTCCTGCGAATGGCCACTCTCCTACACCCCTTTCTTCCGTGCACATCCTGTTTCAGTGAAACAAATCTCACACGCATCCATGTTATTTCGTAAACATCCTAGTTATACTTATTTTAAGCTTTTCAATTCTAGTTTTTGTTGAAAAAAATTTAGAGTTAGGGGGGAAGATATTTTTTTTAGGGGGAAGAGGACACTGTTTAGTTCCGAAACCATATTATGCTGAGAGCGGTGCTGAAAATAAACTTGCCTTGATTATAAAGCTCTAGAAACACTGGGGCAGAGAGTAGTCATTTCCCCCATCCTATTTCCCCTCCTGTGCATGCCCCCTTAACACAGACCCTTTCATTCTGTTGCTTAAAATTCCCTCATCGCAGAGATCCAGAACCTATTTTCATCATGTCCTCATCCTTTATTTGTGGTATGATTCTCCCTGCTCTTTTATAGGATAGTGGTTAAACTTTCCGAAGTCTTAAATAACACTTTTTATTGCCTTAAATTGTTTAGCATCTAGGACACCTGACAAGGAGAAAGTGAACAGTGACCAACCCCATTCATTGGAGCCTCGGAGGTAAAGCAGAGGGGAGGTACAGGAGGTAGGCTAGAGGAACACAGGGCGTAGAGGAGAGAGAAGTGCCCTCTAAGGGAGCCCAGGTGGTTTCACTGTATCCAGGAATTCTGTCTTTGCAGTACACCTGTAGCTGCATGGTAGTGGTAATTATGGAAGGTTAGGGAAACTGTTAGTATTGACACTGAGGATACATGTTAGATGACTAAAAGGAAAGAATTGAATTGCAAACTATGTTAAAATTCTACCCCCCAGTCACTTTTCAAAAATTTACGATTTACACTAGACCGTATATCATACATTATTCATAGCTACCTGATTTAGACTTTCTGCTAAATTACAATAAACTTTCTGCTCATATGTTCAGCTATATAGTTCCACATTAAGTATTGTCATCAACGTACAATTTTAATCAGAAAAAATAATTCATATTGTCCCTGGAGAAATCTTGGTATCCATATTATCTATGCTTTTATAATTATAGCGTATTTTGTGCTGCTCATTCTGTATATACTGTGTTTTGACCTAGCCTGACACCACATCAGGTGTCTGACTTTGTAATTACTTTAGAGTGCACTAATCTGAACACAGTAGTGTGCTTCCCTTATGATAAGATCTCAGTACGGTGATATTGAGCTTGATGTTTGGTAATCTTATGTATGTACCATGAATTTCACATTAGAAATTCCAATTTGAATTAGAATTCAGATCCCCATCCCTTATTACTATTACTATTGGTAGCTTTCAGTTTAAATTTTAGTAATTTTTATTGAAGATTGTATACAGTCTAGTAGCCAAAAGTGACCTAGAGGTTGGCTTGCTTAAAATTTTAGGTTGGAAGTGGGATCTGCATAAGTACAGAATTATACGGATCCTAGCATAGGTCCTGCTCTTGAAAATGAGCCACACTGATGGATGTTTGAGAATTTAGAGACATGTGAGGACCACTTCTGATGCAGACTCAACTTTGGCCGTGGTTCACATGCATTAGGTCCAAGATCCTTTTCTAAAATTGTGATATTTATTTCCGTCGAACAGCTTATTCTTAAAAAATTGTAATTTCATTGTACTAAGTTTATAACATAGAGAATTTGTGCAGTCTTCAATTGCTAACTGTTGAATCTAATAACTAGTTTGAATATGAATCAGTTATTTTAAGAATAATAAATTAGCAACATTCTTATTTATTCCCATTGGTTTCAGATTCATTATAGTCAGTTGTCAGATGTTTTAGATAGCTTATCAGCTACTTGAGACTCCAAATAAAAACTTTTTGAACTCTGAAAATAGCTTAAATCACCTCAAGTTTTCAGATCCTACTTTGCTGCATTAAAATAATTGAAATGTCCATGTCCTCCTTTGGCTTGTGCTGTATATTAAGGAAATGAGATGGTTAGGAGAGTGATCTTAAAGAAATTCAGCCTTGGTTACTCTCCCCATCCCTTGCAGAGAACCAGAGTAGCACAGTTTACATTAGAAGTCTGTGGAAACTGCTTAGCAGCCTTTTACATGAATACGCTGTTGAAAAAAGTTTTTTTCTTTTATTTCAGGAATTCATCTCTGGCATGTAAACTCAGCCTTTCCATGTTTAGAAAAACGTCTAAAATTCTATATCTAGCTGGTTAGGCCCTAGGGATTACTTCAATACGTTATGTACAACTAATCATTCCCTTGGTTTTATGGTTGCAAAAAGATTCATGCTGGCTGCATTTGCCCTGCATGCAGCATGTTAAAAAGACCCCTGCTTTTTTTTTTTTTTTTTAAGGGTTACTGAGGTTTGATTTATTTTTATTTCAGTCTCCTCAGGCTTCAAAGCTGTTTCTGTCTTGGTTTCTGGCTCTTTTCTCTGCTGGTAGAGTGTCTGCTGCTCCTGCTGTAGGCGCCTTTCACTGCTACTCTTCCCTTGTCTTTCTCGTCTCTCCCGATTCCCTGTTGGGTCATGCATGCTTCTTGGCTCCCAGGCCAAGTGATTTAGTGTATACCATTCCTCTCCAATAATACTGCTTGCTTTCTGCTCTGTGAATTTTCTAGTCAAAGTGCTGTGGTCATCTTTGTATTTAGCTATCTCTGTATTTTCCTTGATGGTTGCTGATATATTGATTCCTTTTTTGCTAAAGAAGATAACTTGGCAGTTCTTTATTTTTTGGCACTTTTAGAGGCTATTCTACTTGACATCTTAAAAAAGAGATGTTACTGGAAAAGAAATATCCTTTAAAAAAAAAATTGTCAGAGAATAAGCCATTTGAACATTGCTTGCATTCTTAATGAATATATCTTACTGGTCCAGTGGCATTTTGTGGCAAAATGAATACCCTAAAGCAGATGCACATTCTGTGATGTATAAACTGCCAGTCTGGACCTCTGTAACACATTGTGGGAATATCAAATGCATATCATAATAAACTATAGTTCCTTTATAAAAAATAAAATTTAATTAAAGTAATTGTGGAGAAACTCAAAGGGTGGAACTGCAAGACCATCGAAGCAGTCATTTCTTTTTGCAGACCAGTACTTTTTTGTTGTAGCAAAAAGTGATGAAAAAGGCACAAGCACTGATAGATAAAATTGAGGTACATGCTGTTCTTCTAACTCAGCTGTGCGAAAGTCTTCCCGATCTTCTGCAATCGGACAAGGAAAAACAACTTGATATCTCTTGTTTTGAGACTTTATTTTTCAGCTTTATTTTAGCTCTCTTTAGTGGGAATGGAGGATAGATGTCTAGCATTTAAAGAACAAAAAAATATCCTTCAGCCAAAGAAATGAGTCCCATATGTTACTTTATTTGAAATATTAGAGGACGCCTGCTTCTATGAAAGAGTGCTTTGTTAAAATGTAAATATTTGTAAAATTGGAATAAAATTAGATGTGTAGTTAGATTTTTAAAAGCAAAAACCTAGCTGATGGTAATTTCCCATAACATCTCCCAGCGTAAACTATGGCATACCTTACTGTCCACATTTATTTCACTGTATCTCCTTTCTCTGTAAAGGGGGGAAAGGGGTGTGCCTAGAGCAATAAATGTGTTTTGTCATTTTCTGTCATAACTTACAGTAGGGTTTCTCTTTACTAAGATTCTGCTATGTTCAAATGTGAGGGTAGTTTGCAGGGCTGAGAAAGATACCATAAGTCTGGTTTGGGAACTGCTGGTTGGGCTTTATAAAAATTCCAAACTTCGGTGGGTTTTATAAAAATCCCAACATACCTACCTGCTGAATTAGAATCTATGGAAGTGGGGTTCTTAAATTTGTATTTTTAGGTAGTAATTTTCTTTATTTTTTCATTTACAATCCGTTACTTTTTACTTTTTACACCTACAGCACCTGATCTTCCTAGGTGTCTCCCATCCAAGCACGAACCAGGCCCGACCCTGCTTAGCTTCCGAGATCAGACGGATTGGGCTTGTTCGGGGTGGCGTGGCCATAGACTTCCAAGTAATTTTTTTAAAGGCCAGGTCAGGAATTAGGAATTAATACGAAACAATAAAAATGGTATATCTATCTCACTGCAGTGTAAAATCACTTAAAGATTGGTGGATTACTTTTTATATCAAAATAAATATTATGAAGTAACATGAAAACATTCTTAAGTGTAAGACTTCTTCTTTCTTTGACCTATTTTTGGCTATGCTTACAGATTCCTCAGGGTATATGAATTTACTCTCCTGCCTATTCAGATGCTTAAGTAGCTTTGTTTAAGAAACACGCTTATTGAGATATTTGTTAAATTATTAGGGAAAAGGAAGGAAATGATAGATTTATTACCTTTCAAAGTAGTGGTGAGACAAGATGGAGAAAAGAAGACCTGTCAGGAGAGCTGAGTGAAAGATAAACACAGCATGTGATTGGGAGACGCGTTCACCCTTTGCTTTTTGTCTAGGCACGTAGTAGTTATTTGCTGATTCAAAAATAGTGATTTGTGCCTGTCATAATGGAGGTGTGAGTTAGAGGAGGTGGGTAATGTAGCAGTTA
Organism: Eonycteris spelaea; assembly: GCA_003508835.1. Lineage (NCBI taxonomy): Eukaryota > Metazoa > Chordata > Mammalia > Chiroptera > Pteropodidae > Eonycteris > Eonycteris spelaea. The sequence continues at coordinate 715,068 of PUFA01000150.1, forward strand.
TTTCCTTTTGCTTATAGCACCTGAGATGACAGCATTGTTACAGGTGGAAGGGGTGTTCCCACCCCGCTGCTCACAGTCTCAAAATTGAATGTTTGGAATTTTAGTATACTGATTTCTATATGCAGAGAACAATGAATAGAATTTGAAAAACTATTGTTAGAAATGGAGTTGTCTTTCACTAGTCTAAAAATACATGGTAATTGGGAAAGTTTTATAGGGGATTTGTGAAAAATAGCTGAAATATAAAATAGATATCTGGGTTTTCCCCGCCATGACGTGGGCATTGGTTACAGTACAGTAAAAACAGCACTTACTGAGTTGATGAGAATAAACAACAAGCAGTTGTTAATCTTGTTCCTAGCACTGATTTTGGTTTTGATTTGGTTTTAAAACTATTAAGTTATGTAGAGAATATTTTGTTTTCTTGGTAATACAGAATATTTGAGTGTTAATGGAATTTTATTCTTTCTCAGGTCATGTTTACTGGTGAGAATATCCCCGTTCATCCTCATGTGTATAGCAATGGTCATATCTGTCTGTCCATTCTAACAGAAGACTGGTCCCCAGCGCTCTCAGTCCAGTCAGTCTGTCTTAGCATTATTAGCATGCTTTCCAGCTGCAAGGAAAAGGTAGGACTTTCCAGAATTCTTCCAGGTAATCTCTCTTCTTCTAGCTAGATAGAGAAACTATTTTAATATTTATTTGATTTGTAGGAAGGACTTAATGCTTTTTATGATAAAGTTATATAGGGAATGTCATGTTGAGTAAGAGCTTGGGAAATTATTTTGATAATCTTTCATTCCATATAGAAGTTAGACATTGTTTTCTATTTCTTAAACAGGAAATTTCTGCAGATGTTCTTAAGTAATCTGAATTGTTTTTTTGTAAACACAAAAGGGCAAAGGTGTACAAGAAATTCTTTCTAGATTCCCCAGTGGAAAGCCCCGGAGCCGGCGTTGTGGGCAGCTGGCCCCATCTCCCCTCTGCTGCCCCGTCTACCCTCTGCTGCCCCGGCTCCCCTCTGCCAGCCCCTTGCCGCTCTGCCAGGTCTCCTCCGGGAACCGGAGCCTCCCGTTACAGTGACGAGATGAGGCCAAAGCGGGAAGGGTGGCTGCCAGCAGGGTTTAGGACTTTTCCTCTCCTTCACCAGTCCACAGATGCTGTGTCCGATTGAGAGGAGAGAATGATCAGAAAGAAAAGTCACACGAGTTAAATTTAGGGTCCCCTTCTAGAGTACCTTAATCCTCTGCATGTCTGGCCCTCTCGTCATGCCTGCTTGGGGGTTCCTGCAGCGCCCTGTGCCTGTGTTTCTACACTTTAAAAGCCTCTCTCCTCCATGAGCATTTCCTCTGGTACTCTGTGAAAGGAGAAACAAACTTTTAGAGATTAGAGGGCTATGGAGTTATTTATTCTAGCAGGCCTTTTTCTGTGTTCTCCAAATTGAACTATCGTTTTTATTGTTATTTAGAGAACTTTTAAGATAGTACTTCAGTTTTAAATGGTAGGTTATCTGGACTCAAACACTGTAAGCCAGTTTGTAAAATACATTTCTTGGAATGTTAGTTCCCTAACTTGTTTCTTGCTGTTAGGTTTTAAAAAGTTTTCTTGTTCAAATAAGCATGGGAAATAATGGGTTAAATTGTATTTTTTAATTGTTTCATTAAGAGGCCTTAATATGCAATTTAATATAGTATCTTTATAAGAAAGAAAATTAACTTTGGCAGATAAATTGACCCACTGTTAGTTAAAAGACACGTATCCCCATTCATGAGTATTAAAATGTGCAGGAAAAAATGTACACCTTAGAAGAGATGAAATAGGGTCCATGTCACTAACGTTAGTGTCACTTTTTAACTTCAGTTTCCTCTTTGCCGTTGGCTTTCCTGAGTTGCATTTTAAGGCTATGCTTGAGCTTTTATTAACCCCAAGGGCCTTAGAAACAAGTCTTACTACTGCTTCCATGTTTTCTCCTCTGCCACTGCCAGTCCAGCACACATACAAGTCTCAAATTTTTAAGCATGGAGCTGCGCAGTTTGCAGTTACAAGGGCTTCTGTGTCTCTGCTAATGTTTAATGTCCAGAGAAAGGTGAGGCAGTAATGCAGGATTTAATAAGAAAAGTTATGAGGTGACCACCAGTGATGTCTGCACATAGTTCTTACATATGCCTGTCGATGAACTTTGTTTACATTTAAAGGTAATGATTTGCTATTAAAAACTAGAAAATGACTATGTTCTTTACCTTCATTCTTTTCTAACCCTTGCCATTCCCTTCACATTCCAGTTGTCTGCTACTAACATTTCTTAATATACTTAGTGTAAGACCAATCATTCCATTTGAATTAATTGATAAACTACAATATTAATATAAATTATAATAAATTTAACAAAGATGATAATCTGGAAGTCATAATTCTAGCAGCATTAGTTCTGTAACATATGATAACATTCTGCAAACATTTATTTTTACTGTGCTAAGTACTGGGTTACAGAGATAAGGAGGAAACTTGCTTTGACCTTGAGGGGAATCTAGCTATATACAGATTAGCTTTAAAAAGTCAGATTCTCACTGAAAACTCATGTTAAAACAGGTGAATTTTATTCTGTGGAGGACATGGTTGTCTGAGTTTCACTTTAATAGTCAACTCTCTTGGAATACAAATTTTAATTTTTACTGTAGGCTTTTGGGGTCTTTGATTTAGTCATAATTCTTTGTTCCAGTGTTCTTTTTCACGCTTGGGAATGGTTCCCTAAACCGAAGGTATTTAATGAAATCTATCACAGCAATAGATTTTAATAAAGATAATTTCTGAGATTGGTACCAAGGGCCTTTCAGCAATCTCCCCTTTATTCTCAGTGCCCTTATAATATAGATAATCCAAACTTTCCAGTTTGTGTTCCTTTTTTTTTTTTTTTTTTTGGCAAGGCAACCCTTGGTTGACCTCACAGATTGCAAGAACCTTGTTTGTCAGCTCACAATCCCTTATGATTTTATTTTTTATGCCTGAAGCACCTGGTCTTCCTAGGTGGTCTCCCATCCAAGTGCTAACCAGGCCTGCTTAGCTTGTGTTCCATTTCTAAAGCAATTTTGGTAATCCATCTTTTAGAATAATTATTTCTCTAATAATCATGTCTCCTTGGTCACTTACCAGTTTAGTTATATTCTTGATTTAAGGAAATAGTTTATTTGAGTCCATTGAAACTTTGAAAAATTAATCATAGGAGTTCTCTAAGGTTTTTTCTTTCTTAAATATTGTTTTTGAAAGTTGGTTTCTAATAAATATACAGATAAAATGAGTTTATGAAGTTATTTGCCATAGTAGTAGCAGTTTATTCCACATTAACACTGGTTATGACTTTGTGAGACAGACAACAGCAGATCATCTGTTCTGTGATGTAGTCAGGCATCTAATTTCATAGTATTAATTTCTCAGAAATTTTCTCATATATTAACAGCCAATCAGGAAATTTGTTTAATGTCCTATGCTTTACTCTTTCCTTTTGTTTAACTATTATTAACATTAACTCATGGGGCATTGTGACGCTCACCTGAGATCATGGTTAAGTACGTGAGCTTTAGAAGGACCAAGCGGAGTGCCTGTTTCCTTCCTGCTATCTGTGTGTCCTGTTCACCTTTGCATTTTGGTTTGACCTATCATATTATCTACACACCTGCCTTCAGGAGCTTTAATATAGTTTTGACATGTTTCCAGATCTTTGTAGTATCACCCATTTCATGTGTCTGCTTAATATCCACCAGTTTTCAGGAAAAGTCTTTATCGTCCGTCTCTGATGTTGTTGGCATCAGTGCTGGTGACGCATCTCCCTCACAGACCGGCCACGCATTTCTCATGTGGTGCTGGTCAGGGCACGTGTGTGGCAGAAGTGCCAGTGTATCTTTCCCCCTTTTTTCCTTATATGTTGTTTGGAAACTGAATCCTTTGGTCGGTCCTTGATGATACTGTCTTACAGAAAACCTAATTCTTTGTGGAGGTTTATAAGTTGCTATAATTTTCAGACAAACTTAATTAGGTAGACTTTTCTGTTTTAAATTAGCTTACAACAGTAATAACAGTTATTTCCAGGGAGATAAGATAAATGAAACCAAAATTCTTTACAACCTAATGCTCGCAGGTTTGGTTGCTAGTCACACTCTAGTAATCCTACTAGAACCTGCCCAAACCACACAGGCACACCTCTTTATTTTTACAAAACAATTTCAGTGTTAAGAGTCTACATTTCCTAGACTGTATTAAGTTATATGCCATTAGCATTTATATTGTTTTTTATGCATCCTGTAATAGTTTTGCTAAGCTTTCATTTAAAACTATTTCTCCCTTATGTTTTTCTGTTTTACAACTTCTTATCTATTTAAACTCTTTTTGGTTTCAGAGACGACCACCAGATAATTCTTTTTATGTTCGAACATGTAACAAGAATCCAAAGAAAACAAAATGGTGGTATCATGGTAAGCAGTTTTATTTTAGAATAATAACATTTTTTAGCATTTTGGTTTGATAGATTACATATCTGCTTGAGAAAAAGAAGGGCCTATATAATCGATGTTGTATTTTTGTAACATGGAGAAAATTTTTTAAATATTTTAAGGTGTTTTAACAGATAAGTTAGACTGGCTTTTTAATGGGACACAGAAAACATACAAATAAAACCTAAAATTGCTTTAACATTCTGAAACTCTACCATTTCATTACAATGAAGAAGTCCTTCATTAATCAAATTAGAACGAGTTCCAGGGAAACCTGTCATTTAAATAGAAGCTTTGATGCCTTGCATACTCATTAAGTTCTCATGCTGTCCGGTAGGGGAGGGGTAGATCGCATGGTTAGAGGTGACCCATTAAAGAAAGCTCTTCCTATCCTGATAGTCGTTCCTCAAACACTTTGAGGTTCTTTATAAATACAGCACTCTCAATAATTTTTAGTTTCTATTCTTGTTGGGAAGGTGATGGTAGCTTTTATAAATGAAAGCTGCTATCTTTCTAAACTGACCTTACTGCTTTGCCAAGAGATGTTTGAAATTAAAAAACAAAAAGCTCATATTCCTCAGTGTACATTTTAAAGCAAGAGAACAAAAACCACCCCCTGTGATTTTGTGTACACAAGAGCATTTTCTTTGTTTTGCACTTTTTTTAATGTTAACCTATAAGAAATTAGAACTGACAAAACTAATTAATAGGAATATGGCCTTTTATCCCCTAATCTTTCTATCCAGTTTGAAACCTGTTACCTGAGTTAATTTGAGTCAGTTAAAATTTTTTAAATTAATTATAGGAGTTGTGTAAGTGTTGAGATAAACAGTGTCTAGAGTCAATAAGTAGTGCTGTACCAGCAGTTACAAGTTCATAAACATAGAAAAAGAGGAATTCCTGGAGTCACAGAAATATGAATATCTGGGATAATATTAATGAGAAATATAGATGACCTAGGAGGAGAGATAAGAAAACTTATGAGCTGTGAAAAATAGAGATACTTGATGAGAAATCAGTATTATCAAAAAATGTATGTTCTTTACAATTTACAGTTTTAATGTAATTGAGTAAAAATCCAGTGGAATGATGGGGTGGGTGCTTGAGAGATTTTGGGGAAGAATAACAGGTGAAAAGATCAGTTTGAACTTTAAACTAAAGATAATGGAGAATTAGTCTACTAGACACCAAAACATTAATGTTAGAAAAGACATTAAAATAGAATTCCTCTTCGCTAGGCTGCTTTGTGTATAAGATTTGAATATGTGGCAAATAAGGTGTCAAACACAGATCAGGGGGAAGGGAAAAATTAGTAACTGATCCTCTTAGAAAATCCGTAATCATTTTGGGAAAGAAATATTTACATTTTTATTGCATATGTAAAATATTTCCTGTAAATTAAGTAGTTTTTTAAAATCCAACAATAGAAAAAGTGTTAAAAAGTTGGGTATTAACTCTGGAGGAAGGAAAAATTTCTAAAATGAAATCACAAATTAAACATTTAGTTATAAAATTTAAACCTTTTATAAAAGCACCAGAAACCCTCAAATCACAGTCACTACAATTAACAAAATAAAATTATGAGAAACATAGCTTATTAAAAATAAAAACCATTTACAAAAGTTGCTTAAGAATAAATACAATGAAGAGCATGGGTTAGAAAACGCAACACAAATATTTACAAATGTAATGTTTTGAAGCAGTGAAATGGCAGTTTTACAAAATGAATGCATTGCTAGAGGAGTAAAAGGTAGGAAAAAAGTGTTTTCGTACTTCGTGTAGTTTTTTAAGGAAGCAGTTCAGCGATATCTAGCAATCTTAAAGTTCAAGGTTGACCTTTTGTCTCAGTTACTAAACTTCCAAGAATTCTTCCTAAGAAAATCATGCTTAATAACAAGAAACTTTTAATGCACGAAGTGCCCAGGGGAGCGTTACTGTCACGCGCGCTCCAGTGCTGTCCTCCATGTTGTGTTGGCTCTGCATGTGCCAGTCGCCCGCAGCAGAGCCTTCCGCGCACCACCTCCCGTCTCGGGAACTCCCGCCGGAGCCTTGCTGAGTGCTGCTTCTTTAGGAATCCAGCAAACTTCAGAGCTGTGTCTAGAATGCTGGATTTGTTTTAGTTTTTCGGATATTCCCAGGTAATGCTAGATAGCTGGTCATGTGAGAACGTCTGTTTCACGGATTCTTAGATATAAAAGGACAGCTTTCCAAATAGGGTGTGTTAATAATCAGACGGAAGGAGTCCTTTCTGAGCGCTGAGGGTCCACGAAACGTTAACAAGACCCGACTAGTTACACGGCCCTTTACTTCAGTTTACATTGCTGGCTTCTCTTTCTTTTACATCCTCTTGCTGTTTTTACAAAGAGCCTTTACAAATTAATTCAGTAAGTGTCACAGACCTCCTTATATAGTAAGTTCTCAAATTCACCTAAAATTAAGATTAGTCGATCAAGAATATTGACAAACACAACGAAATCAAATACTTTGTAAAAGTGTCTTAGATCCTAAGATAGTGGGCATTCTATTTCACACTCAACCTCACTAATAATAAAAACCTTCCATTGTCTTTTCTATAGTGCTTTTAAACCAATTTTTAAAATTGGAGAAGAAATTGTCTCTGATAAATTTTTAAAATGCATCTATTTTGAAAGTATAACCCTCTCTACCACTGTACCCCACCCTAGTGTTTGGCAGTATGTTCCTATTTTTTCCTTTCTTGTTCCCTGCTGGGGACATTTCAAAAAGGTAATCATCTTTCAAGCCCTCTGTGCTACCGTATATAGTTGAAAGAACTTAATGAGAAATCCCTTACCTAAGAATACTTCCAGAATTTTTATGACCTGCTTTTGAATAAGAAAGAGAGAAAAGTCACATAGTGATGCTAGAAATATAAAAATTCTTTAAAATAAAATAATTTTCACAAAAGAAGTCATTTTTGCTAGTTAATAGTTACGTTACTGGGAAGTCATACTTTCATAACTGATAAGGTCTTTAATAGTTTGAGGGTGGATCATCTCCAAGTTAGCCAAAAAAGAGGCTTTTCAAGCAAAACATCTTAATATAAAGTGGTCCAGGGTTTGTGTAGGAATTTTCCCAGTAAACAGATTAAAAGTACCCCCCCCATACACATCAGCGTTTTTTTTTAAGGCACTGGATTCTGATTCAACTAAGTCATGACTGTCCTAGTACAGTTCTTGTTCCAGGGATGAGGTTTTTGTTTGTTTTTGCTGATAATTCTGTTTAAAACCTCTTCAGTTCATTGACTTAAAAATCACTCTTACCTCAGTGTTTTCTCCTCCTGTTTGAAACCTGCTTGGTTAAATCATTTCCTTCCCACATTTTCCCTTAAATCAACAATTTTGCTCTATGAGTGAGCCTCATATGAAATCAAGACAGAGTAATAATACTTTATACTTTGAGACGATAGAGCAACTGTACCATCATAAATACGGGTGGGCGCATGCGGAGAATCTTCCTTGAATTTTTTCTCCACCTTTAAAAAGCTAAAGCATTTCAGCTGTGCAGCATATATTGCCTTCTTTATATATGTTTTAGAATAACAGTTATAGGCAATATGCAAAATAACCCACCTTGGCATTGTAGTTGAATTTGGGAAATCTTATCAAAGTAATACAAAGCAGAACACATTAGCTTTTTGTTTTAGAGTTTTTCAGATGTTAATGTTTTTCTGCTTAGCTGCTTTAGTTCCAAAAGGTTTCCACTGGTCATGTTCTCTTTATAACACCAAGTTACCAAGGAACATGGTCTTTTGTTATTTCTTAGTATCATCTAATTCTGAAAGGATCACGAAGTGTGACCTGCAAAGTTAATAAACAGAAGGCTCAGAGACTGAGCAGAGACTTGCTTAGGCTTGGATGAACTCTCTGCAACACTCAACGTTTCAGTTTCTAGAACCAGGTGGAATCGTAGGTCTCAGATATCAAGTCCTTCCTTACGGTGCCAGCTGACACCCTTGGGTCAGCATGAGCCAGGTTGTTCGTTAGGTGTAATCGGAGAGGCAGGAGGGATCCGGGGTTTAGGTGAGTGATGCTTGTGTACTTTGGGGGACTTCTGGATGCAAGGTGGAGGCTGTTAAAGAGAAATAACAGATCTGAAATTTAGTTCATCTCCTGATGTTAGAAGAGAACTCAGCTGACACCAAAATTGAGCTGCCGGATACCAGGGTTGGGTTTTTGAAAAAAAGCCTTTCTCATCTTAAATTTGTGATCTTCCACATTATTAGTTTCGTACCTTGAAAAGTAGACAGTCACTGCTACCTACTGTCAATTGCCCTTGTATACGTCATACCTTAGCAGTCTCGTGCTACATAATGATATTTCAGTCACCGATGGACTGTATGTATGATGGTGTTCTCAGAAGGTTATAGTCTCATAATCTGTTATATCATGTTTTTACTGTACCTTTTCTATGTTTAGATACACAAATACTTACCATTATGTTATTTTTGCCTACAGTATTCAGTACAGTAACATGCTGTACAGATTTGTAGCCCAGGAGCAATGGGCTGTACCATATAGCCTAGGTGTAATTGTGCAAGTCACTGATTTGTGGATATATACTTTTTATTGTTGTTTACTTGAAGTTAACTGAGGTCATATCTCCATTGGAATGCAAATATCTGTGTTGCCAACTAAGGCAGTGGTCCACATGCTTTGAAAAATCAATAGAGTCAAGAGAATAGAATTTAAAAAATGGAGACCTAACCAAAACAGGTCTTTGAACAAACAGTTCATCTCAGCATACAAAAGGGCTGAGGAATTTACCTTTGGTTCAGGGCTAGAATCTTCCTTTGAAAACAGATCCATATCCAGTTCATTTACAAATGAACGAATGAGCCTCAGAGCTCTATATCGTAAAACATATGTGATTGTTCTTGAAAAAGATAAACTTTTTTGAGATGATAAAAACTCTTTCAATGGGGTAGCCAACTAGAATCCATTAATAATATCCATCTGTTTTTTGGGACCAATATTAAACGTTTACAACTTAGTTTCATAAATGATTGCTTTCCACAAATGGGATCAGTGGTTCCTGAAGCATTTTCTTTAAAGTTATAGAGAACTGAACAATGTAGCTTACACTGCTGTTGAGTGTCGGCTTATTGGAATGGCATATTGTTTACATGTTATGTCCAGTAAACTGATGAGTTTGTAGTTTTGGGAGGAGAGGAGGAATCCCGTTTTTACAAAACTGCAGGCTAAATTCTGGTTCTATTTAGCTGAAACATTTCCCGTAAAATTATAAGGATTGTAAGAGGATAGGAACATAAAATTATCTCAGACTAGTATTAACAAACTCCTTTTCTCCTTGCCTTTTAAATGCATAGATTTATCTACATTAGTTGTGAACCTTTTATTTGTGCTGCCTTTTAGGGTTACAAAACCATTTCTAAATTCATGAGTCCAAACTTTTACTCAGTCTTTGCCCTTTATTTCCTGCTGGATAACAGTTCTGTTGTCTACTCTGAGATCTTTCTTGAATCGGTTTATCAAAGGAAAACTTTAATTCCCTAAACTGTTGAGAGACAAAACTAACTGTAAAGGTGGATTTTTGTCTTTCTTGAGGTAGCATCCCACTTCATATGTGCTCACCTATTACTGTGTTCCTTTTCTTCTAGTCTTCTGTCCCTGGGACTATCCAGGGATATGGTTTCCCATGTAATGTGATGGTTCTTATGCTAAGTGACCTTCTTCTAACGTAGCTCTCTCTCACTCACGTTTCCCAGATGCCTTGTGAAGTTAGCAATGGTAGGTGTCACCTCTTTGGAACTGGTAATTTGTATATTATCTTTGAGGGTATAATTTTAGTAGGGGCTTTTGCAGTTCCAGAAAAAAAAATTTAAATAGTTAATAGATTTTTTTTTCAGGCCATCATTTTGCCACAAATTGAGCCAGGAGGTGAAATTCATTGTATTATTACAGCACCTTTCGTAGACCTGTACTTGTCTTGCTTCAAGATGGGTTTACTGTAAAACTTTTTTGTAAGCCGTTCCTAGCATCTAGTAATCCTTTCATATAGCCAGGAAGCTGTTCCTGCTAGCAAATGTGTTTTTTGCTTCTTAATGATGGCCTTCTTTTTTAGAGGAAAGGAGGCCATGGCTTTGGCTCATGCCTGTCCTGTCTTCATACACAAGTGTTTACTCATAGACTCTTGATTACATGCATATAGCCATCACAGATTTGTAATATTTAAGTTCCTGTGGGTTCACCTAGCTGAGATAATTGAACTCTTCAGAACTTACTTAGTATGCTTATTTTTCCAAGAGTACATATTCAGTGCAGAGGGTACCGTATTAGTCCTAAATTTCCTTTAACATCTGACCCAAGATGGGAGCTGAGCTAGGAAGAACAGCTTCACATGGGTCTCCCAACCCTTTTGGAGGTTGGTAGCACGTTCTACAAGAGCCTGCTGTACTGGAAACTTTCAGAATGAACAACCTGATAAAGATACATTGATGGTACCATTTATCAAAGATGATAATGTCTTTGGAGATAAAAGCTTAATCCTGGTTAACATTGTGTTCAGTTTGAATTTTATTTGTCACTTAATGACATATTAAGTAGAATTTAATGTCATCTCTTAGCATAGAGATTTAAGTGTGATTAGTTTTAATATTAATTTCAAGGACCCTAGTGTTACAAAATATACTGCTAGAGAAGTGATATTTTAAGGAACTTACTCATATTCTTATATATCTTCTTTATTCCGGTTTCCACAGTGATTTAAGAACAGTTTCACGTGACACTTCAGGCTGTAAACTATCCACTTGTTTTCTTAAAGATATTCTTATTTATTTAAAGGATTCTGATGATTTAGATATGACTTATTTTTAAAATCTAGTCTATTTCACCTGTTAGACTACTCTTAAAGTGTAGGATCATGAACTATTCTACTAGTTTGCCCAGGGTAGAAGTCAGTTTACTGGTTTTTAGCTCTCATTGAGCCATTATGAATGGGAATTTTATAAGCAATATATCGATCCTAACATGGGATGGATGTAAAATATTTTGGGCAGTTTTTCAGAATTTTCTCCTTCAGAGCTTTCACAACTTTTTTGAGTAGTTGCCATTAGTCTGGCTTCTTTCTGAAGAATAACCAGTCTTTAGAATGAATCCTTCAGATATGTTTTGTGAAATAATATCTGTAAAATAAGTTATGAACCCAAAAGATTATACTGTGTGTTACGTAAATATTATGTGTTGAAGCTACCAGAAGACGTTACTGAATAATTGGGTTTTTTTTTTTATAATTATCTCCTTTGCATATATATAAAACTCCTTTTCTAAAGAAAATGACATTATTTGATTGACTTGGAGGTTGTACCTCATTTGCGAAGTGATTTCCTTCATAGAATAAAAACATGACTTGTATTATTCTGTATTAAGTAGCATGACAGTGTTGGTCAAGAGTTTAATTCCTGTCTCATTACCATTTAAAATTACTACCCATAAAAGAATTCTCTTAAGACTGATACATCCTGGATGTGCGCTAACATGCATCGATTAATTATTTTAAATAGAACTATTAACAGTACTTCATTTTAAGACTTGTGTGAACTACCGTTTCCCTGAAAGACTAGGACTTGGCTTGATTTGTCTGTCACCTTTTATTTGCAGGGACTGGGGGAGGCAGGTCAGACATGTAAACCCCATTCTTGCTGCTTGGGATTGTTTCTGTGTTAGACTGACTCACAGATGACTTACACATGCATGACTTTTCTCTTTTTTCTCCTTTTCTTAAAGATGATACTTGTTGATGCCACTGTTATCATCCTCCTAGCAGAAGATAGTCCTACTGAGAAATGAGCACTTTGATCATTCAGTCTTTGAACTTTAACCTTTGACTGGAAGTGACCTATAGGCAATGAAGACTACTTCCTTTACTGCATTTTTACTCGTGTGCATTCTGGGCGCATGTTGATCGCTGGTTCAGTCCGGGCAACTGACATGCTTTAATTAGTCATACAGTATTAATGCAGGTGTCAGGAAATGTCAGATATAATTCCATTTTTTATTTTTATTTTTTTAAGCTTTTGGAAAAGTTCCAGGTCCTCATGTATTGTGCAATAACAATGACTTCCTTGACGGTTTGGGGACGTTCATTGCCGGCAATGGACGTTATAATAGGAAAAATTTTCATTAACTCCTGCCACCCAGTGATTAATGCATGATAGGGCCTATGAAATGAACTTACCGGTTATCGTGGGATTATAAATAAAGTGAGGGATCCAACATTACTTTGAAGGTCACCCCAACTCTTTATATTTGGATTCTATGCACTGTGATCCTAAGGTTTAACAGCATGAATTAACATGCATCTTTAAAGGACTGTAATGAAAGATCATTGCGTATTTATTGAATTGTTTATATCTGCTGTCAAATTGTTTTGACATGAAAGGTTTTCAAGTAACATTGGCAGAGAGGTACAATACATTATCCCTATGGTGAAAATAAATTCATTTGTTGTATATAGTTCCTCGATCTCTGAAGTAAAGGTATGATTAATATAGGGTATGAGTGGTTTAATCAAGGCTTTATATTGGAAGTAAGAAAAATGGCAGTGATGATTAAACTTCTACAGTCCATGACTTGGGCTTATTATTTGTACATTAACGGTTTTTCCAAGTAGATTACACTCTGTTACTTCCTGCTAGCCATCAGCATGAGCCCTACTGCCTAAACACTATTCATTTATTTATGTTTGGAAAATCCATAAACATTTTTGTTTGCAATTTTGTTTCTTTAATGTTTTAAGTCAAGTTTGAATGTTACAGTACTTTAATTGAAAAACTTTTGTCAAGTTTTTTCTTGTAAATTTTCTTTACTTGTAAGTATCATCTTGTCCTTCAATCCTGTATCCTAAAATAAGAAATACATTTTTGACAGAGGCTTAATGTTTTAACAAAGAGTGTGGACATTTTTATTTTAAAATTTAGGCAAAAGTACGCTGTAAAATGGTATGTTTGCTTATTTGTCTCACACAGCCATACAGTTACTTCTGAGGGATTTGTCTTGTTTTCTTATTGTTTAAAAGACTTTGCTTCCAGCTAGATAAAAAATTTTCTATAGAAAAAAAATCGTTGAAAGGTCCAGTTCTCAGTACCATGTAAGTTAATGATAACTGCAAGTAGGTTCTCTTTTTAAAAAGTGATTACTGTATTTTATAAATTACCTTTTCACATATGCAAGATCTGTTTCTACTACACATGTTATTTTTACTAATGTCTATTGTTGCACTCTTTTTGACATATCCTACAATGAATTTATGAATCAATTTGGACTTAAAAATGAAAGCCAGTGGCTCAAAGGTTTGAAATATGTACCCCAGCAAAACCATCCAATTAATAATTGGCAAAGACTATTTTAAAAATTGTTTTTAATCTCTGTATAGATGACATTTTGTAGCTTTGTACATGTTAATTAAGGGCATATAATTTTACACTCTAAAGTATAATTGCTGAACTCAGGGTGGGTAGACTTCAAACATATGTCTGCTTTAGAAATAACTTGAAAAAAATTAAAACTTAAAACTATGGCCAGCTACCAAATTGTGGACACTGTTTATATGGCTAGTTAGCAACTGCCACTTTTTAAAATTAAAAACATTTTCGTTCTATCTTTACTAGGTATACCTAAGTTCTCACACTAGTCTCTTATCAGTCTTAGTTGGTCTGTTTAACCAAGACAGAATATGTTGTTTGGAATGCTTTGAGTTACTCTTAGTTTTTAAGTACTTTTTAATATGAAAATTGCAGCTGTAGATTATGTGGGGTTTTGGGGTTTTTTTTCCATATTTTACATAACAGCTCTAACCTCCTGACTGACTTGACCATTTTCTGGAGTTGGGGGTGGGGGGTCTTCATACCGCTGGTCCTCTCACTGATATCCTTTGAGAAGAAAGTGACCTGTGACGCTTATTCACCAAAGGAATCGATATACCAGGTCAGAGATTAACAATGCTATGCTATAGGTTAATAGCTCATATATAGCCTCAGTTGAGTTTTTTAATATAAACAACAGTATTTTAACTTACCTCTCTCTCTACATGGAGATATCATAAAGTAAATTAAAATAAAGTGGAGGAAAGTAAAGGAAAACCAAATAATTTTGGTATATTTTATGATTTAAAGAGAAGAAATTAAGATGAAATATCCTATAAGATAGAAATACCAACCATTCAGAGTTTGCAATCAGATAACACTTCTTCATTACTCCCTTGAACTTAGGAATCATTGAAAACTCCTTGCACTTGGATTTAATAAGTTAATTTTAATGTAAATGACATTATTAAAAGACATAAGACGTTTACCTGAGTCCTTGTTCTAGAGAGGGCAATGAGTGGCTATGTAATAATAAAAAGAACATTTCTCTGTAATCATGTTGGATGACACCCAGAATGCCAAGACAATGTGCATAGGAACACGCTGCTTCCCTCTCGCCTGCATTCCCTCTGTGGGGCGCTCTCTGCTGCGTAGGCCTGCAGAATTATACTCTTGTATTTAGACAGTAGCACTGCCTTCTTTTTTATTTATTTATTTATTTATTTTAAGGCCATTCTTCTGGTTTGCCAAATTCTCTTGACAGTGATACATTCAAGTCCTTTTTTTGCATGCTTCGATCAGGAACTTGGTGCCCTTTCAAAAAAACTTATGTTGTGTAGGTATTAATGCTATAGATTTATAGATTTTAAATGGTTTTCAGTTTTTTTAAGATAAATTTTTAAAAATAAATTTTATGGATGTTCTCTTAAGGAATTTAATATTCACTTCTAAAGGACTTCACTGATAATGTGTAAATTCCTCTTTTAAGCTAGCAGGGAAATAAAGCCTTTTTTAATCCCTAGGGAAAAATGCTTAAAAGTCGCTTTTCTATACAGTTCTTCAGGAGAAAGATCTTAATCCCTGTTGTTTTGACTAGGTACACAAATATTTGGTATAAAGGAACTAGAATAGTTTATTACTTTTCCCTTCTGAAATTTTAAATATATGCATATTTAGATTCCTGTGGTGGATAATAATTTTTTCAGATTCTAAAACAGGTATCTAGTGACTGCTTGATTGTTCCCAGATTGCATCAAAGATGAATTGACAAATAATGGAAATGACTAGTGATATGAAAATGGTATGTAACCACATATTACTTGTTTCTGGTACTTGAGTCTTATTTTTAAAAAGCCTATTGTTTTTGAGAATTGAGATATTTAAAACTTGTTAAAGCTTCTTCCTAAAAATAGAAGAGAAGAGGAGGTACTGTGTGTTCAAAAATTTTTTTAAATAAAGAATTCAGTGTCACTAGTTCTAAGCCTTTATGGTTACTGCTGCTTATATTTCTTGATCTCACTTTTAATTAGTTTCTTGTACATATTTTAGCTGAATGCTTCAGATTGATAATTGTGTATATAAGTTGGTTTTTTATGAAGAACTGAGGCTTCACCATATGTTTCTCTTCTGAGGATTCATTCTCAAAACCAGCTGCTGCACCGTTCTGTGTTATGTTAATACCTTTGCATGATTGAGATCTGTGAAGGTGTCTTAAGCCGCTCCAACTAGCCCTAATCTGATCCTCTGTGCAGACCTTTTTGTTGTTTGTGTTTGTTTTTTTTATCCCTCTTTTATCTGTTTTCCGTTCTGTTTTCTTACAGTTGTACAGTGTATCAGCCGTTAGCATTTTATTTCTGACTTCTCAGTTTTTCTCCCTCTCTCCCTTTCTTCTTTCTTCCTTTACCCTTCCTTCCTTTTCCTTTTCTTGGGGTTAGGGAATCCAGAGAAAGGAAGATTTTTAAAATTTCTACCTCTCATCAGAATTTTTTTTTTAACAAAAAGACTTCTTCCTACAAATAAAATACATAATTCTGATACATAATTTCAGTCCATCAGTAGGTGGCTAAATTTGTTAAATTGGCTAAATGAGCTGTTAACTATAATTTAGTTCTTAACTACTAATATTAAGAGAATTTTGTTTGCTTTTTGGATGGTGACTCCCAAAACCTAATAATTGCCCAGCTGAATGAAGTTACTTGGTAAGGTGTATTTCCATTTAAGTTTCTAAGCCTTTTTGAGATTTGGAACTCTTTCAGAAATAATTAATGGGAGACTTGCTTTCTCAGCATAAATCGTGCATTCATTTAAAGATGGGCTTATATACATCATTATCATTTGAGGACCATGGAATTTAAACATGTCCTTCAAACTTAGATCTCTCTCCTGCTAGTCGAAGTTCTGGGTCTGATGATGGTACTGATTAATTGAGGTGTTTATTGTGATTTTAATTCTCAAATGTTAGTATTGGGACTTACATTTGGGGATGAATCTCCAGAATGATTATATGAATATCTTTTTTTGAAAAATGTTTTGTCGATTAAAAAATATAATATCCAAGTCATTTTGAATGTATGGAAGGAATGCTGGAACACGCGTACCTTTGCATACCTAAAGATCTCTGGTTTTGCAAGTTGAGTGCACTTGACTGGGAAAAAGAAAAACAGCTCTTGTTCTCTTCCTTGGCCTATACAGTGTCAGGGGTTTGGAGAAAGTGCTCCTACAGTACTGGTAAGCTGTCTTCTGAAAGGCAAGGAGCTGCCTCATGCCAGCTGGGCGTGGCTTGTAAGGTGTGACGTCCCTTGTCAGATTTCCTGGTACATGGAAAGATTAAATAATCCTGCCTCTCATTCTAAAGCCTGAAGCAAGACTAGTAAGGAATTTGGTAGATTGTGTCAGATAACCATGAAAATGCAAGTCTTTTCATAGTTAACCATAGATTATTTATATAAGTACAAATTGATTGTCAGGCTTGAGGTAAAATAATTATTTTAATAGATTATTAGATTTATTATCTCGTAGCCAAGAACTAAGTGCATGTTTAAGTCAAAATGGATTTGTTGTTTTTAGTTGGTACCATTTTTCTCTCAATATTCAGAATTAAAGATTGTGCATTTTATTAATAGGAATGGAAGTTCGTGCTTGAGGATTTGAATAGGGTAGATGTATATATTTTATAAATTCAACCTGTAAAATATGTAAAGCTACTGCTTTTTAAATCGAATATAAATGTTAAGACATAAATCTATATATTATATATTTTTAAATACATGTACCAAACTTTTGTTAGTTGAATATAAATTACATTGTGTGCTTTATGGAATTTAGTAACTTTTAATAAAGCAGTTGTCCTTGACTATTTTTCTGTAGACTTGAATACTGAATCGAATATTAAACCCCATGATAATGTAAAATTTTCTTTAAATATTAGTTTCTTTTTACAGAAGATTGGTCTTTAAAAGGCCGTGGGAACGGCCACCGGGCACGCTTGCGCGCGTTCGCGGGGCAGGTCGCCGACGTGGGCGTGTCGCCCGGTGTTGCGGGGGCGTTCTGCGCTTTGGCTCAGTGAGTCTGGTTAGAGACGGCGTTTTCAGAAACCGTGGACGTTGGGACCTGGGCCCTGGCCTAGTCGCCTGAGCCTGGTGCTGCGCTGCAGAGCGCCTGCTGGGGCCTCTGAGTGCGCGGGCCCAGCCGGCTGACCTGGCGAGGCGCTCGCGAGGCGAGGAGGACTTAGCGGAAGAAGGAGACATCGCCACACCTGAGTTACTCCGGCAGGAGGGGGTTCAGTGTGCTCTGCTGGTACTCTGGGTTCCTTCCACAGAGGGCGGCTTGCCCCAGGAGCACCTTACTGGGGTGGCCATACTGCCCGAAGCCGTTTCTGCAGCCTAACCCCTAACCAGCTTGATTCATAGCTGGCTAGACGAATAAAAGACCCATCTTCCTTTGTACTTTGGCATTCTCTCCTTTTATTACAATCCTTCAAATAATTTCTACCTCCTGTAGCAGGTCCGACGTTCTCCACTAGTTTAAGCGACTCGGATACGTGCTTCTGTTGAGGCCCGCCCCGCATGCTAGCACTCCACGCACCGATGGGACACGCAGCAGAACTAAACATGCGCGGATGCAGGGTCACGTGGCTCAGCTCAGCATTTTCTGTGCTTGTGTAGTGTGGTCCAAGGCCGGCATGGTCCTGTATCTGTCCCGTTGAGAATCCGTCAACACATCTCTCAGATTGCTTATGAGATTCCCTTTTGGTGTTTGCTTAAGGCAGAGTGTGTAAGTGGGACAGCGCCTTTGTGCCCTTTCCAGTCCAGTGGCATATGAAAGTATTTAACAAGAAAAGTCAAAATGAGAAACTAAGGTAGAAAATCTCTTCTCTTAACTATTATTGCCTTCAGTGACCTAGGGTGCGTGCATCCTTAGCCTCGGGCGAGAACCCGATGCGGATGGCTCCACCCTGCAGAGAAGGTCTCCAGCCTAACAGGAACCTTTTTTATCTCCAAGCTCATCCCCAAATGTCTCTCGCATCTTCCCTGTCATCGTGGTGTCCTTTGCGACCAGTTATTTCGGTGAAGTGTCTGACACTATTGCCTGGCCGGCTCTGACATCGTTCCGTCCTGTTGGGCCTGTTTTTAAAACGTCCCTTTTCTCCAGTCCCCTTGCCGTGACGGTCTTTCACTGCTTGGTCCTGGTGTTGTGAGGCGGCTCTTCCGCTATCCACACACCTTGTTCCATAAGTAGTAGCAAAACAAGAGAACCTCTTTTGCTGATGTTCCCTGTTTCTAGAACATTCCATCTGCTTTTCTAGCAGAAAGATCCAGTTAAGTAGGAGAGTTGAGTAGCTACCTCCGTCCCCCACGCCCTGCCAGTCTCCATCCTGAACTCTGGAGCCATGGTCCTGTGATCACAGCTTTTAATAATGTTTGTTGAACTAACAGGATTGTATTTTTCTTTTATTCTAGCTTTTACAAAAAAAGTTATTCAGGTTCCAGCGGTTTTGAAACATCTAAATCACCATCTGTGACATGTTATAGCAGAACACCCTACCCTTCCTGTCCCAGTGAATTAGAAAATATCCAGATAAATTCTTCACTGGTTGTGCTTTTTATATCAAAAGATGTTTCTCATATCCTTGCTTTATCTCTGTGGTAAATTGCTGGTCTTGAATTTATTTACAGATCAAGAATATAATTGTTTTAAACTAAACACATCTGGGAACCCTGAGATCATGAACATAAACCTAACACTCATTAAAGTTAAAAATGGACGTTAAAAAAGTGCAGTCTCTTACTTAAATCTTCAACTTGAGGGTGTGAAAAAACATTCAGTAGAAACCATACTTCGAATTTTGATCTTTTCCTGGGCTAGCGGTACACAGTACAGTGTTTGCTGCCGGGCGACAGCGAGATGACCTTGCCTGATGATCTGAGGTGCGCTCCCTGAGGGCCGGTAAGGTGTCCTGAGCTGAGCCGGGCGTGACTCAGTAGGGGAGGCGCATTAAATTCATTTTCTACTTTTCAAGATTTCTAATTACTAGGGTTTTATTGGAGTGTCACCCAATCATGAGGGAGCATCTGTTCTTGGTACCTCTCCCGTGTGAAGATAGCGATAAAATGTCTTTAAAGTGTCTGTGTAATAAGGGAGATGAGTTTATGGTATAAAAAGTGATGAGCCCTAACAGGTGCAGATAAATGACAGCTACTTAAAATCACATAAATGAGTTGTTTGGAGAAAGTGCTGTCATGGCTCAGAAGCTACGAGCTCTGTGAATGATTCCAGGCAAGAACAACGATCACAAATACAAAAGCCCTAGGTTAGCACTTGGGTGAGGTCGGCCCAGAGGACGGTGTGGCTGGTTCAGAGGTGGCCAGTGGGGCACAGCTGCCAACGGCCAAATGATGCAGGGCCTCCTGAGTCAGGGTGAGAAATGGGTCTGTCGGGTTTCCCTAAGCTCAGAGGTGAGCCTTGCAGTCAAAGCTGCTTTGGTCTCAGGACATTTATCAATAGGCTATTATGAAACTGAACCACTGTGGGCAGTACCACAGGGAAGATTGCCCAGAAAACAAAGCCTGGGCGGGGTATGCCCTGAATGAGTCAGCTGCTATGCCAACATCCCGCCCATCAAAACTAGTTTAAGACGAGGCCAGCAGAGCTCTATTGGAGTAAACAGCCCTAATGCAGACTTGCACCCTCCGGTGGTTTGGGAGATGCCAAGCTTTGGACTTGGATTCAGGTGAGATCCCTGACTGGCACTGCCCTCAGGAGGTGACCAGAAGCTAATGAAAGTCCTCTCTGGAGGAAGCTGCTACTTGGCTTCAAATAATCTCTGCAAGTGATTAATTTCAATACAGTGACCAGTACACAAAAGAAATCGTCTTCTAAGCAAGGCAGCATAATAAAGGACCAGCAGAAACAACAGACCTAGGAAGCACTGGTGGTTTGGGGTGGAGGCGATGTGATCTGATGTAGTTTACTGCCCTGCGTGCCGCGCGGGAGCTGCTGAAGAACAGAATCCGTCTTGTCTATACCTCGTCAAATACTGGGTGCCTTCTGGATCCCCAGTCTGGCAAGACAAATGGATGATCGAAATAGTGTGACACATGGTGGGGTCAGGTAACTCCAGAGCATGAGTGAGCGGCATCAAGGCAGGAACAGCCAAAGGGAGTCCAGGAATAAGTGCAGGGTAAGGGATGACTATTCGCCAGACAACAGGAGAGTGAGGATGAGGGTGCACGGAGCAAGTGCGAAGCGGAGGCGAGAGAACGGTGTGTTCGTAGCATCCAATTTGGGTGGTAAAAATAAGTCAAAAGATAAAGCTAGAGCTAGAACACGAAAGTCCGGGTTGTAGAGTTGTGATTTTTTTTATCTCATGGGCAATAGGGACTATTGGAATCAGATTTGCTTTTAAGAAAAATGACCTTGGCTGTGGTCTGGAGAGCCTGTTTGTTGGAAGAGTCAAATCTGGGGTGAGGAACAAAGAGGTTTTTTTTTTTTTGGTAATTAGTACAAAGATAGTGACTTGACTTTATTATAAAGTATTGGCATAAAGATATCCATATACATCAATGGAACAGAAGGGAGAGTCCAAAAATAGAGTCAATTGATTTTCAAAAAAGATGCCAAGACACTTGTAGGGGAAAGAATAGTCTATTCAACAAATGATACTGGAGCATTTGGAAAGCCATCTGTAGAAAAGAAATCGTACCTCACACCAAGAAATTAACCCCAAAGAATCCTAGACGTAAATTAACAGCAGAATCTATACAACTTAAAACAGGAGAAAATTTGAGATCTTGGGTTTGTCAAAAACAGCTGTGACACAAGAACAATTGATAAATTGGACTCAAAATTTAACTCAGTCTTTAGAAAAGACACTTAGACTGAAAAAGCAAGACATATTTGTAAAATATCTGATCAACAAGGACTTGTATTTAGAATATGTTTTTGAAACGTAAAGTTCAGTAACGAAACAATTTAAAAATGGGCAAATTTTACGAATTTTTTGACTTGAACTGATACTTAAGGAAATACAAGGTTGGCAAATAAGTGCATAAAAAGCTGCCCAACATCCTTAGTTGTTCAGGGAACAAAACCATGAAATAGCACTGCACACCGTCTACACTGACCACACCGAGGTCTGGCAGGGATGTGGAGCAGCGGGAACTGATGGGGATGTAGACTCGTTTAATCAATTTGGGAAACAGTTGAGCAGCTTCTTAGTAAAACATACCTGCTGTACCAATTATCCATTTCACTTCTAGGTATTTGCCCAAGAGAAAAAGAAAGAATGTGTCCACCCAAAGCCTTATACAAAAATGCTTTATCGAGTTTGTTTCTAAAATGCCCAAACTGGAAACATCCCAATGTTTTATCAGTAAGTAATTGGATCACACTGGAATATCCATACAATGGAATACTACTCAGCAATAAAAAAGGAATGAACCATGTCATTGATACAAAACTGATAAATTTCTATTCTGCTGAATGAAAATACTAAGGTGAAGATAGTACAAGCTAGTGGTTTTATTTATGTAAAATTCTAGAAAATGCAAACTTGGTTATAGTAACAAAAATTAGATGTGTTTATCGGAGGTTATGGGGTGGTGGAAAAGGGCACAATAAACTTCTGGAGGCAGCAGATACATTCTTCATCTTGGTTTCACAGCTGTATGTGTATATCAGAACTCATTAAATTGCACACTTTAAATATGTGTAATTTATTGAGCATTATGCCTCAAACTGAATGAGGAGGCTTTCAGTAATAAAGACAAGGGATGATCATGACCTGAAGTAGACAAATTCAGCTGTAATCAAGTTGCTTAAAAAGGAATCGCAGTGTAAAAGTGACGGAGCTGGAATTTGAACAGTGTAACTGACTCCAAATCCTGTGCTCTAAGGCAATATGCTTATACTCAGGATGACGCCCATATTTTTGACCAGATGAGCGAGTGGAGAATGATGACTCACCAAAACGAAGGAGAAGCGGATTGGGGAGAGGAGATGGGTTGGACTCCCCCTTAGCACCAAGCTGTGTAGTCAGTGGAGATGTGAGCTGAAGTTTGTAGGTGGCCACGGTAATGAAATATTTAGCGAGATGTAATTTTACTTAGCTCATGAGCTTATTGCCTCTTGACTAACAGCTGGAAAGGAATTTTATATCTTCTAGTCCAAGAACCTCACCAGTGGACTGATTATTTCTCTGACGTGATCACCCCTGACCACCTTCACTGACGGGGGGATTTAGCTCGGAGAGAAAATTGTTGCACTTCTGAATAAATCTTACTATCATAAAGTTATTTCTTCGACCTGATGCTTTATGGATTGAATTGTGTCCCTTAAAAAGATCTGTTGAAGTCCTAACCCCCAGTACCTCAGAAGGTGGCTGTATGTAGAAATAGAGACACAGAAGATGTGGCTGGTTGAGGTGAGGTCATACTGGAGTAGCATGGACCTTACTCAGTCCAACGTGAGTGGTGGGTGGCCTTGCCTTCTAAGAGTTGGAGAAGACGCGGAGACACAGGCACATGAGGGGAGGACGCTGTGCAACAATGGAGCCATCTTACAAACCAGGTGACACCAAGCATTGGCGGGAGCCACCAGGAGCTGGACGCGACAAGAAGAGCCCTTCCCCGGGGCCTGCGGGGAGAGTGGCCATGATCCTGCTGACGCCTGATCCTTAGACTTGTAGCTCCAGAACTGTGAGAGAATAAATGTCTGATATGAGCTTCCCAGGTGGCTTCAGAATCGCTGGGGGCAGGACACAGAGACGGTAGTGGTTGCTCTGCCTCCCGCCCCCAGCTCTGCTCCCACCGTGGGCCTCGCCACTCCGTCTTCGGGCCGACTCAGCTTGGTCTTGGCGTTTGTCTCTCATCTCATTCTCTCTCTCTCTCTCTTTTTTTTCATTTTTGTTTTTTTAATACTAAAAATACATATCTATGGTTGGCTGACAGCACTTTGGTCTTTGTGTTTCACGCGAGGTGCTTTTTCCTGTGTCTGGGAGGCGCCGCTACCCCTGGAAGCAACGTTCCTGGAATTCGCCAGGTCCCGGCGCATGCCAGGTGTCTTGGCGTGTGGGACGCTCAGCGCTGTGATCGCCAGCCTCGTGGGCGTTGCCGTTCTTGGCCGGTATCTCCAACAGCGTTTTCTCTTGCAGCCAACCCGGTTCTCCAGAAAGATCTTGTGTTTCTTGCTTGGGCGCCAGGCACATATAATAACAATGGAAAGGTTTGAAAAAGTGCAAGAATTACCGAAATGTGACACGAAGTGAGCAAATGCTGTCGGGAAAATGGCTCCAGCAGAGTTGCTTGACGCCGGGTTGCCGCACACCCTCAATTTGTCAAAACTGTAATGCCTGCGGCAATAAAGCGAAGCGCAATAAAATGAGGTGTCTCTGAACACAGATGGTTAAAGGGCACAAAATGCAATTAACGGCATCATTTCAAGCTCAAATTAGCAAAATTATTTGAAATATGAATTTGAATAAGTGTGTGTGTGTGTGTGTGTATACACACACACACACACACACATATATATATATAGAGAGAGAGAGAGAGAGAGAACTGAACTAAGATTATCTTTATTTCTCTTTTAAAGGGGGACTGGCAAACTGCTTTTCTATAAAAAGCCTGACAATAAATATTTTCGATTTGGGGGGTTCCAACAGTCACTCTTTCAGCTACTCACAAAAGCAGCCACAGACAATATGTAATGAAAGGGTGTGGGTGTATTTAAAAAAAACCAAAACCAAAAACCACTTCATTTGCAAAACCAGGCAGTAGGCCAGTTTTGACCCATAGGCCACAGTTTGCTAGCTGGGTTTAAAGCACTAATACCAATCTTTTTAGACATTGGGCCATCAGTGTCCCTTTCAAGACGGCATTCTAGGTCTTAGAATTAAGAAAATAGAGCTACCAGAGAATGGAGATTAAAGCCTGTAAAAATATGATGAGTTGGTGACAAATACATGTTATTACACGTTTGGTCAAACCCGTAGCATTACAACACAGGTGGTGAACCCTCATGTAATCTTTGGACTTTCGGTGATCACGACATGTCAGTGTAGGTTTGTCAGTTGTCACAAATGTCCCACTCCGGTGGGGGATGCTGATCAAGCGGGAGGCTGTGTGTTGGGGGGGGGGTGGGGGTTACACGGGACATCTCTGTACCTTCCACTCCATTCTGTTGTGAGCCTAAAACTACTTGAAAATTAAGTCTCTTTTAAGAAATGGTCAGGCGATGATTACAGATACAGGAAAAATTCAGCAGGGTAATGACCGTTTTTATTTTACTGGAAACCTTTCAAATCCCGGCGGAGACTCGAGCCTTTGGCTCCATCTGCAGGCAGAGTCCCTTGGCCTGACCGCCACCTGTCCTTTTTTCCCAAAACACCTGCCAAGGAGGTAGGTGCTCCTGCCCCAAAGTGCCTGTGGTCAGGTGGGTTTGGGGGGCAGACCCTGTCCTGTCCCTTCTCGGAGACTCCGTCCCTAGTGGCCGAGGGGAGGCTCGGAGAAATTCCACAGCAAACAAGATTCTTCAACTTCATTGAACTCACGGTTTCTGGGACGCATCTGATCAAAGAATCCTGTCCTCGCCCACCATCTGCAGAACCATCCCACGGCATCGCAGGATCCGCGACTCGGGTCAGCCTGGGACTCACGCGTCCTCGGGGCAGGTCCCCAAGCTCGACGTCATGAGTCCCGCCCAAGACTGGCTCGGCTCTGTGGTCTGAAAGAGGGGTGCACGGGTAATTCTGATGGCATCTGGGGAGCCCGGTGGAAAAGGATGTGCTGGGAAAGCTGTGACCTGGCCGGATAAGGAGGCGACAGACACTCACAGGGTGAAAGTGGCCAAGTGGCCTGGATACGGTGGTGGCGAGAGCATTTCTGACCCATGGGCGCCAAGTCAACCGCCAGCTGGCTTACGGGGCCATCCAGAGACGAGGCGCGGGCTGTCTGGGGCTCAGGAAGCCGCCGCCGTGGGGTGAGGAGGGCTTCTGCCGCTCACTCCTTTTCCCTTGGGCTTACGGAGCTGTGTCCGCCCAGAAGGTGCATTTAGAGTTTTTCCGAAAATGCATTTGTGATGTAGTAAGAAATGTACCCCCAGTCTCTGCCTCCAGAGCTCCTAAAATCCTTGTCATTGCCTGAGTGATAGAGGAGTTAGAGGCATCTTTTGTCATGATGTTGAAGATAATAATTTTGATATAATATTAAGGTCCTTAGAATCTCCAGAGTGGTGCATGTCTTTTATATGCTAACGAGGTGACTGGTAGCTGGGACCCTAGATAGCTTCAGGACAGGGTCTGGTCACCCCAAAACCAAGACAAGGCTAGAGGGTGGAGCTCAGTCCCTCACTGTCAGCCCTCTACCCCACTCTCCACCTCTGGGGAGGGCACAGGGGGAGGTCGACTTAATTGCCAACCCAGTGATTTAATCCGTCATGCCTGCATAATGAAGCGCCCCTATAAACCCTGGCCAATGGGGTCCGGAGAGATTCTGGGTTGGTGAACAAGAACTCATCCACATGCTGGGAGGTGGCACACCCCCTCCACGAGGTTAGGGACCACCACGCTCAGGGCCCTTCCAGACCTCGCCTGGGGTACCTCTTCATGGGGTGGCTCATCGGTACCCTTATAATAAACTGCTAAACAGAAGCGTTTCTCTGAGTCAGGTGACCTATTCAATTAGTTACTGAACCCGCGGAGGAGGTTATGGGAACACCTCATATGTAGCCAAGTTGGTCAGCGGGCCTGGGACTTGTTGGCATCTGCAGCTGGGGGCAGTCTCGTGGGGCTGAGCCCTTTAGCTGTGCGGTCTGCGTTAACTCCCGGGAGCCGGTGTGAAAATTGAATTGAATTCTAGGAAACTCAGTTAGTGTCCGAGGAGTTGGAGAATGGGTTCCTGTGGGCAAAACCCTCACAAGGTTGGTATCAGAAGCATCGTGAACAGAGAAAACGTTTCCCTTTAGTTGATGCTGACAGATCAGCCCTGGCTTGAGGAAACTCGTGGTTTGGGAACAGAAAGGCTAAAAGGTCTGGGGACCAGGAGCCTTTGATTCCTGGGTGGCCACGTGGTCACTGCGGATGGAGCAGCAGCCGCTCTGCACTCAGTTACTAAAAGTAAACATTACGAATGGAAATTAGAGATGGATTCTCTGGGGCGGGGTGGGAGGGGCTGGCTCACTGGATGCCTGAGGAAATGCAGACCCAAGAGTAGAAGGTGGGAGACAATCCCTGGGTTGCCGTCATGGTAATAACTCTAATGAAATTACAACAGAGCCCTGGCTGCAGGGCTCTTGATGTGGGGCAGCAGAGGGGACCCCGTGACCCCCGTGACTCCGCAGGGAGTGCAGTGTGGCAGTCTCATCTTGTGGATCGCTATCATCGGCTTCCTGAAGAACCTTTACTAAAATCAGCCGTGATAATTTGGGGCGGGGGGTGGCGTGTCTCTGGTTTGAATGCTGCAGGTGGCAGAGCGTGTTCGGCAGCATGTTCGGGTTCATACAGGATACTTGGCTCACTACTGAACAATCACAGATGGCCACGGGTGACCCAGACACGGAGTAGGCTGCTCCTGGAGGACAGCCAGCATCGTGGCTGGATAAAACCACGGTCATGCCTGTTTCCCCGGGAAGGGAGACGGCCCAGCTCCCTCTGTGAACACTGGAATGCTCCAGAGAGAGCAATGGTCAGCTTCACAGGCGAGCCGCGCGGGACCGGCTTCCTGCCGAGCCGGACGTGGGAAGGGCCCCTTTTGCACAAGCACCTTGCGTAACCTTAGCGCTGCGCCCGTGAGGGCAGTCTGGAAGCCTTGTCGGATCTGCCGTCTTCACTTCCCCTTGTGGGCCTCGCAGACGCTTATAAAAACATGCGGTTAATTACCGAGATCTCTTGAACAGGGAGGGCAGAGGGGAGAGTCCAGGGACTGGTCTTAGGAGGATGAGAATTTTTAAATGGTTGTTAAGATATTAGGTGAATGAAGGAAGTGGTGATAGGGGCGAAACAGAGAGATGAAGGAGAGGACGGTCATGGGATCCATCCCAGCAGCGTGCAAAGCTTTAGGTGTTTGTTTAACTTTGGGTCGAATAAAACTGACAGTGATAGAGTTAAAACAAAGGTCCAAATACTGCAGCGGCAAAGGTTGGGCGGCTAACAGTGCCCCTACTGGTCTCCAACATTGAAAGGCCCCTAACTAGCCAGCTCTATTGATTTACTCCAGTTTGGAGAAATTTTAAAAGCCGGAAAACAAAGACTAGGAGGAGAGACCGGACCTGCAGTCACGTGGTGCAGGAGTCAGGGGCTGGAGGAGACAGGTTTCCCGGAGTCCTTGATGCGGAGCCTCAGGCGCTGTCACCTCCTGGGGAAGCCCTGCCTCCTGGGCCCAGCTAGGCTGGGAGAATGTAGGAAATGTGTCGATCGGATTATAAGGTTGAACCTTTTACTCGGGTTTATGCCGCGTCCCCTGGACGCTGCTCAGTGCAGTTGCAAATTAGGAGCTTGGAAAGTAGGTTCCCACACGGTTTGGTACACTCAGTAGAGGTTGGTGGCCCAGGGTGGGGTTGGGGAGGGAAAGAGAGGAGGGCCAACAGCCAGGCTTCCGGGGGGCAATGGCTTCTCCTTGGAGAAGCCCTCAGGGGACGGTGGCCTGGGAGGTGCGGGAGCCCAGGTGGATGCCTCCCCTAGAGGCCAGCAGGGACTAGACAGGAAGTTGTGCATCAGGTCTTAAGAAATGGTGTGTGCGTATTTGCCATGTGCGTGCTTGTGCACGCGTTTGTGAGCCTGCGTGTTGGAGGCAGTTGGCAGGATGGAGAGCAGCAAGGCCAGTACCTCGTGCAGGTGGCCGGGCTGGCGGCTGTGTGGGGCAGGGAGGGGCGCCGATTTCCTCCTGCTCCTGCAGGCCTCGCTGTCACTCGCAGGGGACGCAGAGGAAGACCAGGCTTCTCCTCTGGGCCTCCAAATTCTCCCCTGGGGCCTCGCAACGAACGACAGATTCACGAGGGAGAGGCGTACAGATGTGTGTCACGTCGGTTTTGTGTGGCACGGGGGCCTTGAAGACAGTGAAGCCGGGAGGAACCATGGAGCCTGGTGCCCTTCCGCAGCTTTGGTGAAGAGAGGCCAGTCGGGAGGGGCAGAGGTCATGAGGGGGAGTGCTGTGGACTGGGGGGACTCGGCGAGGCCTGTTCCCGCAGGCTCCCCTCTGCGACGGCGGTGAGACGAGGATGCTCCTCCCCTCCTCCCGGTGCAGGGAGGGCAGGCACCTGTACGTGAGGGTCTCATGACCTGTCCTGGGGAAGCTCAGAAAGTCCTTCCCGGACCCGCCATTTCACAGGGCCTTCGGTTTAAGGTGCGCAGTGTGCCGCGGTGCGGGGTGTGGGGGGCATGCCCTGGACCGCGTCAGTCACAGGCATGCGCGCTGAGCGGGGAAATGGCTGGAGGCTGCAGGTGATGACGCTAAGGCGGGCTGGCGGGAAGGGACACCCGCCGCTCTGGGCGACGCGCAGTCTTGACACAGCCGGTCACCCCGACCTTGTCGGCCGGCTGCCTTCCGCTGGCCCGCCCGGGGTCACTTCCTACCTCCTCGCTGGTGCCCTGGCCCACTTCCCACTGCGGAATGTCCCAGAAACACAGCATGATTAAATGTCACCACCGCATGGCACTGCCTGGCGGTGTCTTCCGGCTCCCAACTTACCTTTTTAATCTCTGGTGCTGCTGCAGCTGCTGCCTTCACCTGCTCAAAGCCTCCTCCTCGACCTGCGAGGAGAGTGGGCCAGGAGAGCACAGTAAGCCCTGTTCCTCTCGAACCTATTTCAGGTGTGTGGCCATCTTCCCTGGGCAAGGAAGGTGCCAGGTGAGTAAGGGGGCTGCGTGGTTCCTGCCGATCCTGGTATCCACGGGGACTGTCAGGAGCCGTACAGTAAGACAGCGTGGTATGTGTCAGAGAATGCGGGGCGTTTTACATGTGACCCTAAAATTCTTTGACATGCCTCCCGTGGAGGCGGGTTGGGGGCGAGTCTCCACCCCTTGAATCTGGACCCCGTGACTACTCGACCAGTGTGGCAGAATTCACAGCACAGCCGTGCCCGCTGCTGGGCCCAGGCCTTCAACACTGCCGTCTGAGTTCCTGTTTGGTGGAACCCAGCCTCCATGCTGCGAAGAGGCCGAGCAGCTACAGAGGGGCCCCAGGTAGGTGTTCAGGCGTCCAGCCCCATTGGCATCCTGGTGGACAGCCCCACTGACGCCCCAGCGGACAGCCAGCACCACCCACACGTGTGAGTGAGTGAACCCTTACGTGATTTGGCTCCCAGCGGGCGAGCTGCCTAGCTGATACTGCAGGGCGCAGGGACAAGCGACCGAGCCTCGCTCAGATTGCCTGAATTAAATAAACGGCTGTTGTTTTAAACTAGGGATCCTCCGCCCATGGACTAAGAACTGGTACCAGTACGCGGCGTGTCAGGAACCGGGCCGCACAGCGGGAGGTGAGCGGCGGGCCAGTGAGCAAAGCTTCGTCTGTATTGTCAGCCGCTCCCCCGCACCAGCATCGCCGCCTCAGCGCCGCCTCAGATCATCGGCATGAGATTCTCAGAGGAGCCCCGGTCCCTGGTGCCACAGAGGTGATGGCTAAGATGACACTCTCAAAAGAGTCACCAATAAAAAGAATTCAAAGATGTCATTGAACTTATTTAAGAAGCATCCCCGGCCTCCCCTCCCAACTTGTTTTAGAAATGTTACAAATTTATTTGCATTGCAAGGAAATTTAAGTAATTACAAACAAGGGACATTTCCAGGCGTTGTTTTGTACGTATACTGGTAGTTCCGAGAAAAGTGTCAGAAACACGGGGTAAAGATGGCAGAATAAAACTGATACACTTTCTGGAATGTTTTTGCACACACCGACCAATTCTCTGATTTTCTGGACGCCAACTAAATGGGGGAAAAAAACCACAGTTTTTCTCTTCTCCCACTTTCCGGCAGCAGAGATGTGGGTTTTCTGCACCAGCCCGTCCTGACACTAGCGGCCTGAGGGCGGTGCCCCCCTAGGTGAAGAGCGAGCTCCGTCCCACAGCACGGCACGGCCGCCCCGCGGATGGCCAGTGCAAGTCCAGGTTGTCACCGTGCTTCTGACCAGCGGGGCGTACACCTAGGGTGGCCACGGCCCTTCCCTCAGGTTCTGTGATTTGCCAGAACTGCTCGCAGAGCGCAGGAAAACAGTTTACTCACCAGGGGACAGTTTTATCATGAAGGGGCACAACTCGGGCGCAGCCAAATCGGAGAGACGCGTGGGGTAAGGCAGGTGTGCGGGAGGGGACACGGACTTCACGGACTCGCCCTCTCCAGGAATTCCCCATCGTGTTCCAAAACCTGGACGCGCCTCCTTTGGGTCGGTGCTTGTTTGCTTGTTTTGTTTTGTTTTGTTGTTTAATGGTGGTTTTGTGGTGTCAGTGTGATTAATTAAATCACTGGCCTTGGCGCTCTCCGGACCCTCTCCTCCCCACACCAGGGTGAGCGTTGGGGCTAGAAGCTCCAGCCTTGGTTCTCTGGGTGACCAGAGTCCCATCCCCGGGGCTTTCCGAAGTCCCTTTATGAACATAGACTTCAGATGTGGCTGAAAGGAACCTGCTACGAACAAAAAAAGACACCTCTCTCACCTCGAATACTCTGCAGCTGTTTCAGGAGCTGGAAACAAAAGTCAGACATGATAACATAGGATCTTCTCACTCTTCTCACCCAGAAAGTACAAGGGTTTGGGAGCTCTGTAACAGGAACCTTGAGTACACACCGAAACAAATATTTCTTATTATATCACAGCATCACACTCTTCCACCCCTGAAACCCAATGGAATGAATGAAACAAATTCCCCACCCCCTCCACCCCAGAAATTCTACTGGGCCACATTAACAGAAGATCTGGCGAGAGCTTCCCAGGTGAGGCGTGAGCAAAGTGGAAATAAATTACATTAACGTTATGTCAATCATGATAGTAATATATAATAATAATACAATGAGCATGGCGTTTAAAAGACAGAGGAAGGACCCCGGCTGGAAGAAGACCCGTGGAACAGGTCTTCTGCGAGGGCTTCTGCAAGGGCTTCGCACTGCAGACTAATGTAGTACTAGTGAGTACTGTGGGGGAGGAAGACTCTCCCCGCAAGATCCTTTCTGCTGGTCCAGTAATTAAATCAACATGCGACAGATTAACAAGAAAAAAAAATAACCACAGTTAATACATATATGTGCATGGGAACCCCACAGACAGGAGCGAGTCAGAGACCCCACCTATATGAGGGGTTCAGGGACAGAAGGTTAAAATGAAGTAGATATGACATTCTGAGCTAAGGATGAGCTAAAGTGGGTAAAAGTTATTGCAGGAGGATAGGAAGAGCAGATGTTCGGTAATTAGTAGTTTGCCCTGCTGTATAGGTAGGTCATAAGGAGTTATTTCTGGTGGTAACTCTTATCATGGGCAAGGCCTCTAGGTAGTGAGGGGGAGGGGCAGAAGCTCCTCCTGAGCCCACAAGGTCTCTGTTGCCTTCGGCTCAAAATAACCTGCCTGCCACAGAGGCACACCTTGGGGTGACTCATTCTGAACCCCAGAGGTACACATTTAATAAAAGAAACCAATTTACGGATGCTAAAACACAGACAGGAATGAAAAACTATCTCATCTTGTAGTTGGCTAAGAAAGATTGTAACTGAGACTTAACCAATGCCGTTACAAATTTAACAAATGAATTAGAAAAAAGACATTAGACAGAATATAGCTGAATCAAATCTCTGGCATGGTGGAAAGTGTAGATATACCAACCCCTGCCATTGAGACATTTAGAAAGAAGATGATAGATATGAAGGAAAAAGAAAAGTCAGTATAAACATAATTGGTTTCCTGTTATTTTTATTCACAAATGTTTGTTGCACACTTTCATATAATTTGAAACTTTGTATAGTTTATTAAATAAAATTTTTTTCCTTTTAATGATAATGTTTGTAATA
Source organism: Eonycteris spelaea (assembly GCA_003508835.1). Taxonomy (NCBI): domain Eukaryota; kingdom Metazoa; phylum Chordata; class Mammalia; order Chiroptera; family Pteropodidae; genus Eonycteris; species Eonycteris spelaea. The sequence goes on from PUFA01000150.1 coordinate 747,871, forward strand.
CAATTTATTTCTTCTATTTTTTTAGTACAGTGTGTAGGCAACTGATAGGTTAGAAAAATAGTTTTTTATGGAGAAACTGATCGTTTGGAAAAAATATTTTATGGAAAATTATTTATTAATAATAATTTAATAAAAGTTATTATGAATAAAATATTTAGCTCCCAGCAATCAATTTATTCGTGAACATACAAAACAGTATTCTGAGGTAAAGGATTCAGAAATGTTTATTTCACACACTTATTCATTCATTTATTTCTCTGTAAGTTCCCTGAAAACGAAGACTTTGCAGATTTTTTCATTGCTATATATCCCTGGGCCATGAATAGGACTTGGCATATAATAGGTACTGAAGGGGAGCAGAATATGTCACCCAGAATATGCCACTTCAGTATGTGGATTATTTTGAACTGGAGGCAGTCAAGACCCAGCAGACTCAAGAAAAGGTTACATCTCCCTAACTAGGTAAAAGAATTTAGACAGGGGGTAGGGTCCAGAAAGAGAGCTCTTAACCAGAGGTAACTTTTATCTGAGTTCCCTGTGTGGCAGGGTAAACATCTAATTACCAAACAGCTGCTCTTCTTAACTGTCCTTTGAATTACCCTCCTGCCCTTTGAAGCCCCAGGTTCCTATCCCATTCCTTAGCTCAGGCTAGCATATAAACAAACCTCAACTGCCCACTTGCTTATGGGTCTCATATTTTTATGGGGCTCCTGTATGTAAGTAATTAAACTGGTTTTTCTCCTGTTAACCGGTCTCGTGTTGATTTAATTATTAGACCAGCCAAAAGAATCTAGAAGGCTACAAGAAAAAAATTCCCTCCCTAGTATTACTCAATACACGTTTGTCAAAATCACCAGTGTCTTTACTCAGCCAGCATTTATTGATCGCCACAGGCACTGTGCTGGATGCTGGAGAAGCAAATACGAGGAAGTCATCGTTCTTGTCTTCAAGGACCTGAAGGTAGACCGTGTGGCGGTAAAAACATGTTAAGATAGAAGCATATGAAGGAGAGTAACTTTCAGGTGGATTTTACCTGAAAACGAATGTCAAGAGAAGGATGTTATGAAAGAGGACGTAACTAGAAGAGGAATTGTGGTTTGTGATTCTGGAATCTGCCTCATTTGAATTGTTCAAACCTGAAGCGATGAATTCGAAAGCATCGTTTTTTTCTGATGGTTGAATATTTGACCACAATGGTACCTGGTAAAGATGCATCGATAAGTTGCTTTGTTTTAATCAGCTGTCGATAGGACCACTCCTCTTTAATTGTCCATTATTTTCAACTCTTAGGCAAATATTTCATCTTAAAGTAAAATCCTAGGAAGATCATAGATTTATGTTGGATTGCTATGTCACACATGTGTATTCATGTACGGATGCTAACTATACACTTTGAGCAATTGAAAGTGTCAAGCTTAAAAACAATGTTGTCTCTGATAATTATGTTTTCTAAAAACTCATTCTATCTGGGGTTTAAATGTAGCATGCCCATGGTCTCCTAGTTAGCAATCGGATACCAAAAGACTTAAAATCAGTTTAAGGAAAAGTTACAGTGGAGATAAAGTTTTCAATTAACTTTAATGACCGAAATCAAAGGGAATGAAATTTCTGATCACGGTCATTTCCAAAAACATAAGCTCATTCATTTATTCCAAGAGCATTTACTTCCACTCACTTGCTGTTGGATGCTGTGTCTACAAAGATGATTGAGATACAGTCTTCTGTCCTTAATGTGCTGACTGGTGTGGACACAGGCTCAGAAACAATCCTGCAGTGTCAGAGAAGAGCCAGGAGAAGGCTGGCCTGCTCAGAGGAATTACAGAGTGGCCCTCAAGGAGGACATGTTGGAAGGATCTGAAGGATGATTATGCATCAGGGGAAGGGGAGGGTGCACTGCAGGGAAAGGCACTGGGGCAGGAGGCTTGTCCCTTGGTACTGCTGGTGTGAAGGGCACGTCTTCATTCAAAACATGCAGCAAGTATTCGAATGTTGACTAGATGCTAGGCTTAAGCAGCTGGAAGTCATTAACCAAGGACTAGTGCAGATTTAGGGAGGATGCAGCATGCTTTGTTTGAGGGAATTGGCGGAGGTGTAAAGGGGGGGGAGCACAGGTAAGAGTCCTAGGAGGAGAGGGGGCAGTGGCTTCTGTCTTACCGCAGACCTACCACGTGCCAGGCCTGCTTAAACGGCTTTAGGTATAGTATCACATTTAAACACCTGTTATCGCATCCGAGTTCCTGTTGAACAAAAGAATAACTGACTCACTGGGTAAGTAACAAGCAAGTAGATAACCAGTCCTGGTTATCTCATTCTGGTGCCCTGGCTTTTAACCACAGCACTATACTGGCTCCCAGTTGTAGATAGAACTATTGGTTGTAAGCGATGGCTGAAATCACAGGCCTGGTGGACAACTGATTCTAGGAATCCTAATGCTCATGGATACCTTTGTGAAAACACAGAATATTTCTATTTCTAGATTTCGTCAGATTATTTTTGGTGCTAGTTACTAAACGAAGTGTTGAATTTCGCTGAGCTGAACTGGGTTGGAGTTTAACTGGGCCTCAGTAACCCGTATCAAAACCAGAATGAATCAGGAAGTAATTTGAGTGTTCTGGCACTTTTGCCTCAATCTAGGATCTAGGGCACTGTTGTAAGATGGTTTTCGTTTTTGGTTCTAAGGATTTCCTTATAATGTGACCAAAAGCTATTTGTGGTCGAGGAGGACGCTCGGCCACTGCCAACCTCGGACAGTAGGTGATTACCGAGCTACTGGTGTTTTCTGGCGAGACAGTGGCACTAACCCCCTCCCTTGCTCCGCGCCTCCCTCCTCCCCTCAGTCTGGGAAGGTGCAGGATCCGCCAAACCGTGCATCGCACAGCGGCGGCCGGAGCAGACGCGGGATGGTCGTGTGTCCCCAGCAGAGCAAGGCGGGGCAGCCGGAGAGCCTGGGGAAGGTGCGAGCAGGAGACCGGGCGGATCGCCCACTAGGAAGAGCAGAGGGTCAACTGTGTGTGTGTGTGTGGGGGGGGTGCTGCCGGGCGCAGGTGTGGAAGCGGCGGCCGCAGGCCCACCCTCTGCGGCCGGGGCGGAGCGCGGGCCGGGGGCCAGCGGGCCGCGGACGCGGTGCGCTCCCCGTACCTCGCCCGCCCGCCCTTGTCCCCAAGGCCTCTGGGAACGTCCCTCGCCCCGGGCCCAGCCCGCCGGCGCCAGCACCGCGCGGCCGCTGCTGCGGGGACCGGGTGGCCGCCAGGGGGCGGGAGCGGCGCCGCGAACAATGGCCGCGCTCGGCCTCGGGCCGGCGGGGAGGACGCGAGGCAGTGCCGGGCGCGCGCCGGGGCGCGGGCGCGGAGCGGGGCGCGCGGGAGCCGGGGCGCAGGAGCCGGGGCGCGGAGCCGGGGCGCGGGCGCGGAGCGGGCGCGCGGAGCCGGGGCGCAGGAGCCGGAGCGCGGGCGCGGAGCGGGGCGCGCGGGAGCCGGGGCGCGGGCGCGGCTGCGCAGGCGGGCGCGCGGCGCGGGCCCGGGAGGGCGCGGCGGGAGCGCCGGGGAGGCGGGCGGAGGGGGGGCGGGGAGCCCGAGGGGTGGAAGCCGGCGGCGGCGGCGGCGGCCGAGCGGGGTCAGTTCTCCGGAGTGTTTGCCGATGTGGGAGCCGTCTGCAAAGTGTCCCTGGCCAGAAGGTAAATACCCTGGCGGGGGGCGCCCGGGAGGCCCCGACTTCCGCCCCGCGGGCGGAGGAGACAGAGGGCGCTGGGGAGCCCTGCAGGTCCGCGGCGCGCGGCGCACCCCGAGGAGCGCGGCCCATCGCGGCCTCCCCCCCCCGGTGTCCCCCCCGTGGGCTCGCTCCTGGCGGAGGGGGAGGGGCGGGGGGCGGGGGGCAGGGGCCAGGCGAGCCGGGGAGGGGGCAAATGAATGGGGGTGTGTGTGGAGGGGGTGGGACGACGCAGGTGTCGGGAGGGAGGAGCTGGGACGAGGCTGGAAGGCCCGCACAAATGGGGTTCCCGGGGTGAGGGGGCAGGAACCCCACGTCGGACGCTGGAAGGTGGGGTGGTGGGGGCCGAGGTGGGAATGGGCGGCCGCGCGGCGGTGCGGGCGAGAGGGGCGAGGGCCGGGGGTGGGTCCCGGCGGAGGGGAGCGGGGGTCTGCGGGGAGCGGGCCTGGGGCGCTGCTGGGGGCGCAGCGGGGCTGGGGCGCGGGGGGTTGGGAGGGCTATTTCTGTATAATGGGCCAGCGGGAAAGACGTAACTCGCCGAAAAGGGGAAGGTAGGTGGGGCCGAGGGGACAAAACATATCCTATGACAGGCAAGTTCTGCGGTGGCTCCTACCAACTACTGCCGTGATGGCTGGGCTTAAAGGGGTAGTTGGCAGTTAGTGACCTTGCCAGGGTGAAGGGAGTTGGGCGAAGAGACAAAGATCAGTTACAGAATCCACAGTGTGAGGGCTGCGCCTCCAGTCCCTCCCGGGGAGAGCCGGCGTTGGGGTGCGGGGGGGGTGTTCTGCAGAGGCGATGGGGAGACGCTAGGCTGGGGTTCTTAGGGAGGGGGTGGGGATAATGGGCTCAGGGTTCTGGAAGTCCCTGGAAATACGTGCAGAATTCTGCATTTGTGAATAATTTTCTTTGGAAAGCGTCACCCCCCCCCCAAAAAAAAGGTGCAGAACTACTTGGATCGGCAAGGATCATTCAGTTGCGGGAATGTACTGAAGGATTTTAAAGTGGGTGGTTCCTGCGGGAAGGATAGAGATGATCTTTTAAAGGTATTTCACTGTTAGCCGAAACCCTTTATTTTTAATGTTTGGTTTCACAATTTTGGCGCAGTTTTGCTAAGCAAAATCTAGTCTCATCTGATGCAGCCTTACATTTTAAGAAAGCGTTAGTGAACACTTGAAATGAAAATTGTGATGGGCAAGCAGGGTAATAGTAACCTTGTGGGAGAAGGGATTGCAACATTTCTCTGGGAGGCTGTTTCTTCCCCGTCCTTGCTTTTAAGATGATTCAATAATACTGTTAATTGAGCTGCAGTGCGGGAAAAAAAATCTTATTAATAAAACCATCAGAACCAAGACATTCAGCATCTCGATTATATTTGATAGAACAAGTTGGTCATTTTTCAGTTGTCTGCATTTTACTGCAAACCAGAGATATCGCATATCACTTGAATTGTAGATTTGCTGCATTTTGCATTCGGGCCTGATTACATTCGTGAAGCACTTAACGCCGAACTGTGGGGCGTGTATGCTTTTTCCCTTTCCCTACTATGCTTTCAGCGCAAGTCCCATTGCCATGTTTCGTTACATGGCTGTGTTGTTTGAAATTTATTTGTAAGGGATCATTAGTTGGTAGGATATCATGCGTATTTCCTCCCAAATCACTATTGTTTTTTCCCCTTAAAAACTCTTGTATTTGTAAAAATGTTGCTGTATAATCCAAGTGTGTATTGTTAACTTGAGATAGAATGCCATGGAATTGTAAAGTTTCAACTTTTAATTTGGAAATGATGTTCGGCTTACAGAAAAGTAGCAAGCCTAAGAATAACAGGAAGAACACTTATGCCACCTTTACTCAGACTCACTTGTTACCATTTTGCCCGTTTATCACTTGACCTCTCCCTATGACACACGTTATTTTTTTCCTGGACCATGAGTGTTAGTGTTATACATTATGGCTTTTTATTCCTAATGCGTTAGCATGGAAAACCATATAACTTGTGCATTTCAGCTTCCTTAGCTGCCTGGAATGAAGTACTAGGAAGGAGGAGTTTGGCCTGGTTTTCAGCAAAGAATATCAGGCATAACTAAGATGCTCACCAAACTTTTTTGTATATAAAACAGTACAGAAAGTGAGGCTGGGTGCTTTTCCTGTTTTAGGATCGAGTTCTGGAAGTAATAACTGGCCTACATGTTGGTTTGATTTTCTTCCTTTGTAGTTAAATCTTCTCTTTACTCCTATCACTCTGTCTCCTTTTGTGCTGGGTATCTGATCATTTATACGTACAGGTCATAATAAAGAGAGGGAAAAATCTAGATAATGCAAAATTGAATTGTGTTAATATTAGACCAAATAGTTAGAAATGTCCACAGTATGATCAGATCATAACATAGATATATTTGTGTTCTTCTAGATACGCAAGAAACTATTATATTAGATGAGTATCTAGAATCCAGAATAATTATAATTTATATTTACATATGTATTAATTGTTTGATTTTGAATAAATCCCCAAAGTTCTGTATAGAAGCCTTGCCATTATGTTGTCCTAGAGGTCAAGCCCTTTTGACAAGAAACATTTTAAGAAGTCAAGTCTTTATAATTTAACATGAAGGGAAGAACGTAAAAGCAGCTTTTATTAGGTACCTACTTTTAAAAGAAATGAAAATGAAAAACATTTTAAACAGTTTTTAAGAACCTATGAATTTTTTAGAGTAAGGAGCTTTGAGTTATTTAGCTTTGTTGTAGGCCGGAGTCTAAGAATGGGGATAGTAAATGTTTTTGCTTTTCGTATTGTCAAACAAGACATTAAAGTGAGGACATTTAAGAGCCTCTCAGTTGTGGTGGCTGCCGATATAAAATTTTATAGATTAATAATGTTATTTTATAAAGCCATATTTGATTGACGAGGATTTTGTAGATTTATACACAGCTTTCAGTTTATTAGATGGGCATGTCTAATTCATACTGAAAGCATTGAGCTATATCATCATCACATTCACGTACATGTTGACCTTTAATCCTTCCACGGTCAGCAAGTCTTCTAGTATTGCCCCTCTCTATAAACCGCCTGCCTGTTTTCATTTAGTAGCTTGGAATCTGAAACTGCATGTCTTAAATGCGCCTGACTGGATATCACTGTAGGGCATTTTTGGGACATATGAATAGGTTTCTCTAAAAGCATTCAGTTGTAATTAGAATGGACTTTAGCTGGAAACTTCTGACAGAGGAGGAAGGGGTAGGTTTTATGAAGCCACAGGCAGTGTAAAAACTTGCTCTGCATTTTATTGATATACCTGGATATTTTATCAAATTGTCTTAAATACAAGCATGTCTTTAAGGAAGAAATGAAGTGTTAAAGGTCTGTGACACTGTGGGCAGTCTCAGTTGTCCATGGTATAGTTGTGAATTATAACTTTCACGTAGATGTAAATCTATTATAACTTGTTTGTAAGACAGAATAAGTTCGGAATGTTATCTAGTTATCCCGAGCACTGTTATACATATTAGTTTCATGTGTTAATATATGCAGATCTTTATTTTATAATTATGAAGGAAAGGATTATATAATATTTAAAATCATATGGCCAGTTTTAAGCAAATAGGTCTTTCATTTTTGTTTCTGCATAAAACTGCCTTTTGTATATCAGAAGATTAGAACTTTAAAAATTGTACCCCTCTGTCTTACTGTGCCTACTTCTCAGAAGTTACCAAACTAATGCTGAAGGAATACACGCAGGTTTATAGATAAGCATTTATAAGGTTTAGAGGTTTATATCAAAACAAAATGGGATTTCTCAACTTTGGTGAGTGCTTACTAAATGACAAATTCTAGAAAGTAAGGGACACTAACTCACTGACATGCTTTTGGTAGTTTATTTACATTTTAACTTCCAAGTGAATTGTTTTCAATTAAAAAATGAAAATTGGTTGAGTCTGTGTTTTCAGTTATAGCTATTGTATTTTAATACTATTTGACTAATACCCCACTTTTTAATGATTTCATTTTTTGAATAAAATGTAAATTTGAAGTTTTGTAATTTACCCCTTTCTTATTCTGATGTTACTCATCTACTTATGTTGAACAGGGAATTAATTTTTTTTTGGCCTACCTAAGTATGTTAATTAATACCTGAGGCACCATGGGATTCTGGAAGTCTAGACCTGAACTCATCTGATGTCTTGTCACGTAACAAATTACCCCAGAAATACAGGGCTTCAAACACAAACACTTATCGTCTCGGTTTCCGAGGGTTAGAAATCTGGATGCAGCTGTCCGGGTGCCTGTGGCTCAAGGTCTCTTGTGAGGTTGCGGGTAAGCAATCAGCAGGGCTGCTGTCTCATCCAAAAGCTCGCCTGGGAGAGCTCAGCTCCCGGGCTCGTCCGTGTGGCTCTTGGCTGCATTCCGTTCCTGAGGGGGTGCTGGACTGAAGGCCTGGTTCTTGGCCACAAGGGCAGCGCACGGTTTGGCAGCTGGCTCCTCTCAGAGCAGACAGGCACAAGAACCGGGAGCAGGTTGACACTCGAGACACAAGTTCTGGTCCTTTCATGACCCCGAAAGTGGCATCTCATTATTTCTCTTGTCGTCTGTTTGTTAGAGGCCGCCGACCACAGGACTTCAGTTTACTTTATAAAGATTAAAAAAACCCCCGAACCAACAAAGAAAAGACCTCAGACACACAGAGTAATTTACTAAGGCTCACATCTCCTGAAGACCCTGGACTTAAATCTTAAATTCACTGGTTCTAAGGCCTCGTGTGGTTTCTATAACATGATTTTCTTGGAAAATATAAAGATTGATACAGATGCTGAGGTCACTGTTGGGAGAAATATATTAAAAACTTTCAAGTCATTTCGAATCGACCCGTTTGTCATCTTAAAAAAATGGCAGCCAAGCATATATACATTTGTAATAGGCATACACATGTGCATACATATGTATACGTGTGTATACAGTACATCTGTATATACGTATATGTGTACATAGCATGTCTGTGTATATTTCTTAAGAACTTTTGCTTCTCAGAGAAAGTTCAGCATTAAAATTTTACAACATAAAAATTTCTATATAAGTTATTAGATAACTTGCTGTATATTGAGACTTATTGCTTTCTAGATAATTTTGGGGGGTCTTACAAAATTAATTTTGTAATGAAAACTTTTCCAGTTACAAGATCCCATGATTATTTGTTTATAAATTTGGGTTTTCCAGCCCTTCTTTGGTATCCATTTTAAAATTAAGTGTAGAAGAGATTTGCCACATGAAAAGAAACAGACCTAGAAGGAAACAAATCCAAATATAACCCTGGAATGTGTCACGATAGTGACTTTGTTTTTGGAAATCTTATGTGACATTTTCACGTGCATTCAGTTTTTATAATGGTGATAATAAAACCACAAACAGAAAAAAGTCTAGCTAGCTAATCTTCCTGTTTACTTTTTTCGTACCGCCTAGGAGAATATGTGTGTGTGGCATCTCTGGGCTGTTTCACGGGATGGGGACAAACCTGTTTAAAACCTTACTGGAGCAAGGGGAGTATTATTAAATATTAATCTGAAAGTTTTCATTTTGCTGGAATTGTCCTAGAACTGTAGAACTAGAAGGAACTTTGTTCAGCCTGGATCTGCTCTGTCTAGTGTGGCCACCACTCGCCAGATGTGGTTATTCAGTTTAAATTAACTTCGAAGAAAATGAAAGTTTGCTTTCTCGGTGGCATTAGCACATTCAGGTGCCCGGTAGCCACACGTGGGCTAGTGGTTACCACCTTGGACAGCGCAGATGATAACGTCTGCTGATCGTCGTAGAAAGTTCTGTGCTGCTCCAGCTCTGCTCCATTTTGTATGTATTTGACTTTGATGAAGGACATGTGTTTAAAGTGTTAATCATTGAGAACACTGACTAAGCTGAATTTTATTTCTTCATTTTCATTTTCAGTTTTTGGAGCCGTGAGGGATACAGCAGTTCGGCCGATATTGTTCTAACATGCTTCAGATAAATCAGGTGAGTTTGCGCGGAGGCCTGTCACACTTACACGGTGCTTGGGCCGTAAACCGTGGACCGTTTTCACTCAGCTTTTCTATAACCATAACCCGAATGCCGCTCTGTAGAGCAGTTTCGTGCTGTCTGTTCACAGCGGTTGTGCGGGGCGGTGGTTTGAGGATTGTACGGATAGTCCTGAATGCCGATGACTTTCAGGAGCATTGAGGGCAGAGCAGGTTCGTCTGTTCTTTTTAATGTCACATCCCCAGGACTTGTTGGTGTGTTCACAGTGCTTACAGTCGTGATCTGTCTTCAGTAGGGGCCAGTTCTGCAGTCTGAGAACACGTCTAGTGACAAATCTTGTGAAGTAGTCGTACCAGTGTATTAAAAAAAAACGTTCCTTTTCTAGGGCACTGGGAAAGGCAAGAAAGAATTCTCTTGCTAAATAAATAAGAGTGTAGAGTACCTGAGACTCGCTGTGAGAAATATTTTTCTTAGGACTTGGCATTTTTTCCAAGACCTTTATACAGTTAATCTTATCCTTTCTGAGCAAATCAGGCATTGCATCATAACTATAATATTAGAAAAGACTTTATTTCACATTTGCAAATCAGGAGAGACATTTAATTTGATTGTGAAATTTGATTGCAGGACGTCATTAGTTTTGTTGCCTGATTTGAGGAAGCGATACATGTTCCCTCCTGCCCTGCCCCATCCAGTTTACCTTGCCCAGATAATCTCCACTTCCTGTGCATCCCGCACCGTTTCTCAGCCGATGATTCCCAGCTTCTACCTGGTCTAGACCTCTTTTCCGAGGTCTAGAGTCACGAAACACTTACCGACCTCGTTCTGAACTTGGACGTCTTTATGCATCTCAGAGTTAACATGCGCCCAGGAGGCGATCGCAGGGCTTCAGTTACGCCAGACTGTTTTGGGGTCTGGATGGAGCAAGGTCACTGTTCGCGTGGCCCTCTCTTCCTCGCCCCTGTGCTTGACTCACTTGACGCCCGGGCCTACTATCTGCTCTCACAGTCCCCTGCCTGCCCTTTTATGACATCCTGACGTTTGCCATTCTAGTCAAACATGTAATTGTTGGTTTAACGTCTGTTTATATGTTGACTGTATGTTCATACACGTTGTTAGCCGAATGCTCCGTGGAGGCCGTGAGTGACTGGTTTGCTCTTGCTTGCATCCTGACGTCCTAGCTAGTTCTTGCTGAGCGTGGCGTTCATGTATCGGCCGGATGAGTGGATGAATGCTGCTGGGGTTGTCACTAACGTAAGGAGATCTCTATTCTTTTCACTAAGAAGCACATCATGGCGTTGTCAGTATTGATACTGTATGACACTTTCTTTACACAAAGGCGGTTAGTGTAAAACCTCTCCCTTATGCAAAATTCTTTGATTTTTCTCCTGGCATCAGAATATTTTCTTGTGCAACAGATACTGCCGTCCTCAGAGACACTGTTGCTGATCCTGGCTTACAGGCGTCTCAGAGCAGCACTTCCTGTCCCCTCCCAGCTGGAGTCCCACTGGATGCACTGATGGAGCGTTTCGAGACGTGACTTGCACACTGTGTTGTAGTGTGACGTTGCTGCTCTGTGGCCGCAGGGATACCGGCCCGCAATTGTATGGGGACAGCTAGAATAATCAGGTTCATAGTCCGCCGAAGACAGATGCACGTGATCATTCATTTCACGGCAGTCACCATCACTGAAAATTACGTTTACGCTCTGTACGGCACACGCAGGTCCCTGTGCTCTGGCTAGAAATTGTGCCCAGTGCCCGTCGGCATATACATACATGTTTTGCTGAGAACAGATACGGATTCGTAGACTCACTTCGGGAATCTTTTGTTACCAAGTTTTATCCCCCAACGTGTGTAAGTCTGAGAGGAAACGTTACCCTAATTTGGAACGGTAGAAGTTAGAGAGCAGACTTCCTCTCCAGCCAAACCTAAAGTCACATCGGATTCTTCAACTTACGAGTGATTTTTATGTTTGATGATTTTCGTGGTGACTGCTCTCCCGTTAGAGAGAGGTTTCTTGAAATACGCGTGGAAAGGTACGAAAAGGCGATTGAAGTTGACACCCAGCTTGAAGCAGTGGAGATTTTTTGCTACATGTTTTCAGCACTTTAGGATTAGGACTAAATGTTTATTCGGGAGGTCATTTTGTTGTCTTAAAACTGTTGAATGGTACTAGCAAATTCTTCCATGTTTGTTCCTAGAGCTCATTAAAACCTAGGCCGTTGAACACTAAGTTATTTGCTATTTTATTTGATATTAATCCTGCCTGACATTATTAGGGCGCGTGGGACCGTCCACATCCTGTGACGGTGGTGGCACTTCTGCCTTTAAATCATGCTCCTCGATTTCACTTTTGCCTTTTAAGACCGTGTTTTGTCCGTGTGCAATTGTGTAGAAAAATTAGATGGTGCAAATAAGTAAAAATAAAAAAAACCACAAATAACTCCATTGTTCTTTTACAGAGATTATCACTGCTAACATTTTGAGGTGTATACTTCTAGATTTTTTTCTATGCAGGTATGTTTTTCTGTGTGAATATATGTTATTTTAAAAAACTGAGATTATACAACACTTAATATTCTGAAGTGGCCTAATAATAATCCATAGTTCGGAAGTACTAAAATCTATTTACTCAAACCCTTATTGTTGGACAGATTTTATATTTAGTACCATAGCAAGTTTTTTTTTTTTTTTACATACATCTGTATTCCTTTCTCCATTATTTTTTCATAATAAATGATTAGAAATAGACGTACTAGTCAAAGGGATATGTGGACTCTAAAGAACATTTGATGCATAAATACCAAAAATACAAAATTATATCTATTAGATGCCTGTTTCCTTATGTCCTTGAAGATTTTTCAGTCTTGGCCAATCTGTCTGACAAAAGGTGTTATTTTAATTTGCATTTCTATGATTTGCTTATATTTGTTCTTCTGTGTTTTGTCTTTTGCTTATATGTGTCTGCTGGTACATTTTCCTTCTTAATCGTAAATAAGATTTTTTAGATTATAGCCCCTTGAGAATTTCCGAGCTAGTATTTATAATCATTGCTTTATATTTTTTCATTCATTATTCAACAAATAACTAATGGGAACCTATGCAGGAGTTTGCTATAGTTTGGACCTTTCTCCCTAATGATTAATTATCAGCCCCTACGGAGAGGAAACCTGTTTTAACATTAAGCAGTAGCAAATATGAATTAAGAAGGCGCACGTGCTGTGAAATGATATTTTAACGTGAGTGGTTGACATGGGAGAGTTTTGGGGGTTCGCCGGTGAGGCAGACTTGACAGGGTGGTGCGCCTGGGGCTTGGGGAGGCAGCCGCAGTGGGGAGAGGCCCCGGCCGGAATCAGAAGAGGTCTGAGTGGTCCCTCGGAAGAGGTGTGGTGGTGGATGCCGGGAGCACGGAAGCTCTAAGGCCTGACTCCTGGGAGCGAGACAGGAGGGTGGGAGCGCCCTCTGGGGCCCGACGGAGCCAGCAGTTACACTGGGAGGAGAAGGTCGCCCCAAGATGCACTGTGCAGTGAGTGCGGGGAGTGACCCTCAGGAGACAGGCCTGGAGGGCAGGGGCTGGTGGTGAGGAGTCACAGAGAACAAAGGCAAAGCGCTGTTGGTCCCGGTCCTCTCGCTGCTGCTCCTGGTGCTGGTGCCGGTGTCACCGTCGCCGTTGCCGCCTGGCCCTGGAGGTTGCTGGGAAAGGAGGCCGTGGGTTGGTCATGAGGTGAGCGGCGGTTTGGGGGATGAAGCACCTGGACGGGTCTCGAGCCCAGGTTAGCTGCAGGTGTTCTCCTCTTCCTAGCCGTGGGCACCAGGCGCTCTGTTCTTCTCTCTTAAGAGCCGCTGCTCCTTACTCTGATTTTTTTTTCTTCCCCAGTCTGGTTGTGCAAAAGAATCTGCCCATCTCTCTTGAAGCCATAGATAGGGAGCAGCCTGCAGTTAGAGGACGAAACAAACAGTCAATGCCAGGCGGGTGGCGTGTGTGAGAAGGGCTTCGGGCTCTGCCGTGCTGCTGTGCTGGGACGCATGCTCCGCCTGGCCAGCTGCCCACGTGGTCCCCAGTGATGGCCGCGTCCTGGCACGTACAGCGTCGCGTCATCCTCTCGCACGTTGTGAGGCCAGTAGCATATGGCAGAAGTGATGGGCCCTTCCAAGGGCGGCTTAGAGACGACATCGTGGCTTCCCCCGGCGGCCCCCTCCCCCGCTGGCTCGCTCTGAGGGTAGGTAGCTGCCGGGAGAGTCGCCCTGTGGCGAGGCCGGCTGGCAAGACGTTGAGGCCTCTGGACAGCAGTGCGGCTGAGCCTCCTCAGAAGCGGGTCGTCCAGCGCCTGTCGGGCTTCCAGCCCTGGACCACTGGCCCAGAAGCGCGGGCCCGTGACCGCTCGCTGCAGCCTCATGAGAGACCCTGAGCCAGAGCCACTGGCCAGGACCTTCAGGACCCTTTTGAATAGGGTGGTGAAAATAGACACTTCTGTCCATCTTGGGCGTGGTTTTAGAGTGTTCAGTCTTTCCCCGGTGAGGATGATGTCAGTGAATGAGGTGGACGCCTGTATCACACTGAGGAACCTCACTGCTCTTCCTAGTTGGCAGAAGGTTTTTTCCTAACCAGGAATGGTTGCTAGCTTAGCCAAAAGATTTTTTTACGTCTATTGAGATGATCATGTGATTTTTACTTTTTATTTTAATATGATGAATTATAGTGATTGATTTTTTAAAATGTTAAACTAACCTTGCATTCCTGGGATAAAGCCCACATGATCATAACATAGTATCCTTTTCATATATTGTTGAATTTGATTTGCCATTTGAAATTGGAATTTTGTTTAGATTTTTTTTTTTTTTGATTCTGCATTCATGGGCAGTAGTATTTTATGGCAGCTTGCCATCGTATATATCTTACGTGAGTCTTCCTGTGATACGAATACCGAGGCGTAGAATTGTCGTTTTAAAGATAGATGGAAGTGAAACTCTCATCGGTATTACCAGATTGCCCACCAAACGTTTATATCCAAAGTTACCTTTGTATCCATTTCCCCACATCCTTGCTCACACTTGTATGATAATTTTTCCGTCTTTGTCAGTAAATTATCTCTCACTACAATTTAGAATGTACTTTTTTTAAAGTTTGTTTGAACAGATGTGTTTACTCAAGTTATATTGTGAATCGATTGCACATACATTTGCCCTTTTTTTCTATCGGATTAAAAAATTGATTTATATCATCTCGTTTTATGGATGTTAACGGTTTTTCTTTACACGTTGCAAGTGTTGCTCCTCCAGTCCGCAGACTTTTTTCGTGGTATTTATGATGTGTTTTGCTCTACAGAAGTTTTACGTTTTTGTGTTGTTACATCTGTCAGTTTATCCCATGACGGCTTTCAGGTTTCTCTCATCTAGAAAAGCCTCCTGGGTTACGGGATTATGACAGATATTGAGCCAGGTTTTCTTGTGCTTCTGTCATATTTTTATACTTTGCCTTTTAATACTTCTGGAATTTGTTTTTGTGTGGACATGAGATAAACACTTACATTTTTCCCCTAATCGATGGGCAGTTATAATAGAGCAGTGTGACGCTCAGTCAGTGATTCTGCGTGAACAACTTGAGGTTATAGTCTAGTTTGAAGTCGCATGGTTGTCTTCATTACAGATGTAGACAGGGGGTCACATCCTTCCATGGGGGGTCCATGGAAGGTGAATGCCTTTGCTCTTCGGACTGTTTTCTTTCTTTTTGTTCTACTTGGGAGTTAGGACGGGTCCCTTCCAGGGGCAGGGCGTAGGGGAGGGGAAGCCAGCGGAGGGACGTGGAGGCCGTCTCCCACTGCTTTCCGGTACCAGGGTCAGCAGTGGATTTTTCTGTGGAGGGACTTGCTTCGGCAGGCGAGGCTGACGGCGACTTCGCTGGCAACAGCTCTGGCAGAAATGTAACCGCTTGAAAAACGTTGCTATTCTTGGTTCCGGCTTAGGAACCGGGTTTGGGTCACAGCCTTTTCCGCCATGCGTTTTTCGGACGCATTGTGTCGTCTGCCGACGATCTCGCATTTGCTGCAGCGTGCCGTGTTTGATTTGCTTCTGCTGCGTGTGTGCCCTGGACAGGATAGGACTGCCACTCCCTTGCTACCATGATGGCCCCACGTTCCTTAACTGATCCGATGACCACCTCTTGTAACCTGCCTTTTTAATCTTCCTTCACCTCAAGTGGCCCTGTACCGCCTTGTTGTGGCACTGACCAGATTGTCATTTATGTGTTTGTTTACCGTTCACGTTGTTTTTTTTTTTTTTCCTGTACTGCAAGCTCCTTTTGGGACAGGGAGTTTGCCTGTTGATTGAAAACGGGGAGCTACGTTGTTCTGGTACGGTTTGAAGACTCAAGTTCCAGAGCACGCAGGATGTTTTATAAAGATACAAGAATCGAGTGTGTCTCAAAAAACAGAGCATATCCGTTTTGTTGAGTGAGCAGATACTGTTATTATAAATGGCTATTTTACTAGTGTTAACAGAGTTACAGAGAGTTACATGTAAACACATTTCATACCAACAAAGGTAGACTATGAGAAATCTTAACTGTGATTTATATCACAGGTGAGAATTTTTCAGTGGAAACAAACTTACGATGTTATAATGTCAGTAGAAAAAATAAATGTTTTATACAGAATATTAAAGAAGTATATTTACGTGAATGAGATGAACTTATTTTAACAGAACATTTTAACCTAGAATATTTTTGCTTAGAAAACCAAGGAAAAAAAATTTGATAAAACCATATCACTGTTTTCATATTTGATGATAGTGTTGTTTAAAATCATCATAATAATACATTCTTGTCATTGTTAACAGCATCTTGCATCATTGCATTCAACCCATACCATCATTCTGTAGTATAAAAACAATTATTATTTCTATTTTACTATCCAGGAAAGCAGGCCTTAAGTACTTTCTTAAGATCACATAGCTGTCAGCAACTCGCAGGGGTACCCAGAACAAGCTCTTAATCATCATATGGCATTTGCTCTCTCAAAAACAAAGTCTTAGATTATGAAATCTCTTATCATTAATTTCATTCACTTCTAAGTAGGCATCTACCACTCCAGCCACCAAATTAACATGAAGGCTGTTTCAAAATATCTTCATTGAGGACATTCTTGGTCTCCTGAAAATATATGCAACAGTGTGTATGTCTCATTTTTTATACCACTGACTTTTCTAAAAAGTTAATTAAGTTTATAGACCTCAATTTTTATGGACTGGTTTGTTTTATAGTTTTGTAGATGCTTTATCAAAATTTGGTTTAATTTTTAAATTATTGCTCTATCACTGAGCTCTGTCAAGTAGTTAATACTAGTAAGGTTTCTGATTAGAGGAACAGCTATTTAAAAGTTTAATCATATTGTAAAAGTTTCAACTAGGACCAGTTATTTTTAAATTTACTGACTTTAAACATTTGCATTTTAGCTTTAAAGTTTTATCGAAGTGAGCTCTTGCATGTGTTTTTCACACCTTTCACACCAAAACTTCAAGTCACACATTAAAATATTTTATTGGATTCATGTTATTTTTATGAAGCAGAAAGTCAAGAGTAATGGAATATAAGTTTAACACCATGTTATTAGTCAGCACTTTCTCTTAATATGTTTAAAGCCTAAGCTATTAAAAGTTCTTGCACTATAAAATGGTCACATTATGTTTGCATGAGCCTGGTTTGTCTTGCATCCTAACAGATGAATATGCAGCTTTGCTGAGTTATGAAAATTACGTAGTAACACTACCATCGCTCTTTCAGCATTATGCAGAATCAACTGCTTTTTACCAGACTTTAATATTTTCTCATTTTTAACAAATTGTCATTCTTCTTTTGCTTTTTGATATTCAGGTAGCTGTGTTGTCTGTTGTACTTGAGTATTTAATGGCGTGGACCAACATTGATTATATCTGTAGGTCATCTTGTATTTTATATAAAGTGACCGACTTTCTGTTAACAATTTGTAAAATGTTTATTTGAATGATACACAGTGGAATTAGGTAAAACGCAAGTTTCCTCAAAATTCTTGGTTTGCTCTTATCTTTTTTATGCTGTTGCAAAAAGTAATGATTACTGGTTTTTGTTTGTTTGTTTGTTTGTTTTTGGTTTGCAGGCCGCTTAGAATGGCTTAACTGTAGAACCAGCTGTCATCTGTGTTGATCCTACAGTTGGTCGCTTAGATTCTCTTTTCCCTTACTATGCCCCAGTAGATATTTATGTAATCATTTTCTTATAATTTCTTAATTATATTGATCGTGATCAAGTCACTGTACCAAATTATCGGCCCTGTAAAGGGTATTAAAGCATTAAAAGTAGTATTTCTGCATTAATCTTTGCCATAGAATGTTTGTAGATGAAGTACCTAAAACCAGCTATTTCCATTCATTTAATGTATTCTTTGTACATTGTGACTGCGTTTTAATTGAGGAGGAAGGAATCCACTTGCATGTATTAACACTGATTAATGGGAGATGAAAGAGAAATTAAAAGGCAATTAAATGTATCTATAAATGAGATAAAGGAAAAAACAAAAGATAAAATAATATAGTATTAGGAAAATTTCTGAAGCTGTAATAATAATTGCAGTAGAATTTAGGATACCAGACGTTTAAAAATCTTAACCTTGTAACGACCTATGAGTTAAGTAGGGTAGCTTTATTTTCCTTATTTTACAGATAAAGACTAGAAGGCTTAGTAAACTTAAGTAAAAATCATTAAGACCTTGCAGGTTTGGGAAGAATTTCTTAAACAAGGCAAAAAAACACACAGACCATAAAGGAAACGATTGATGAGTATAGTACATAAAATAATCAGTAGAAAAAAAGGCAGAAGCCATTCCCAGAAGAAACCCAAATGACCAATAATACATGAGAAGGTGATCAGCCTCATTAGTAATCTGGGAAAATTAAATAATAGTGGAGAAATTAAAATTAAATTGATAGTGGGGAAATCAGAACACAATAGTGGGATACAATCTATCAAACATCAGATTGTCAGCAATTAAAACACCCGGCCACACTGCACGTTTTCAAGGCAGAGGGAAAATGGCGAGTCTCGTGCTGCCGGGGAAGGTGATTGGGCAGGGTCAATCCCGATGCCGTTTGGCACCGCGGTTCCACTCGTAAGAGTAAAGAACTGGGAGCAATTTTAGTGTCTGTGAGTGGGGGAGGCGAGTCAGAAAAGGACGTGATGTTGTGATGGAGATTATACAGCAGTTAAACTGACACGCTGCGTGTGTGTAATTACAATCCCAAACACATAATGGGAGTAGAGAAAGTTGTGACAATGACATACTGATTATATTCCTACTTATGTGACTACCAACCCACACGTATCAAGACTATGTGTTTCTTCATGGATATACGTGCATGCACATAAATGTATTTTAACATACCCCAGAGGTGTGTATTCTAAATTCATATGGTTTCTGAAATAGATAAAGGGAACGTAATTGGAAGGCAATAATTTTTTTTTTTTATAAAGTAAGACAGGAAAAATGGAAACTGTTAATTTCAGTTCTAGATGTTAAAGACATGGGTATTTGTTAAATTATTCCTTCTACTTCTTTCAAAATTTGTTAAAAAAAACCAAAAAGGTTATTTCAAAATAGTAGTTACAAGAGTTACTACTTAAACTTAAGACTTGATTCCCAAATTTAGACATTTTTCATTTAATATGCTGCCTCAAAATGAGAAGGAAAAGTAAGATCAAATGAAAGAAAGGGTAGACAAAATGAGTTTTATAGTATTAAGATTTAGGAGAATTATGTGTCTATGCTACAGTTTTTTGAGAGAGAAGGAAAGTTACAAGATAAGTTAAAAATTATAATCCTATGTTATTTAAAAATCTTAAGCATGCTTTTAACTGTTTGTATGTATAGATAGCACCTTAAGTACTTACGAAAAAGTTACCTTAATTTATGTGTAAATTGTGATACAAATTTCTGTTGCATGTAATGGAAGACATTAGATTATTTGAATTTCTATATAAAATTCATGAAAATAATTTAATCCAAATAGACAATCTGACTGCAATCTAAAAATCGTCAAAATTAGCTTTTCTTCCATTTTTTAAAGTCAAGAATGACAAAAACTTTACAGCCTTTTTGTTTACAGCTTCTCTCCAAGATAAAATGGCAAAGCCCAGAGAGAAAACTCCAATGTGTCTGGTAAATGAGTTAGCCCGTTTCAGTAGAGTCCAACCCCAGTATAAACTTCTGAAAGAAAGAGGGCCTGCTCACTCCAAGGTAAGGTTATCAAGAGAGGTGGTGAGACATGCTTATCAAAATCTTTCAGATTTAACATGTCAGGTGTTAATTGTGCTCCGGTTGGGGGGAGGGAACAGCCGATGGCCTGAAGGTTCTGAATATAAAATGTAAAAGAATGTTTTAAAGTCTGTAACGAGACAGTTTGTAGCTCATTATGGCTTACAAAGCTCTTTCAGATACAATGCCTCACGAAGACCTTCACAGAGCCACGCGATACGGGTTTTCATATCCATTTTGTAAAATAAGAGTGTCAGGCACAGGCCAGTTACGTGACGTGCGCCCTCATTCATTAGTGCCCGTGCCCACTCTTGGGTATGTGCGTGCTTCAGCTCCCAAGTGCCATGTGCTTTACGACAAAAATGGAGCAGAGCGAGAGGAGCATTGCTCACCTACCGAGACGACGTCTCCGTTTCTTGATTCCAAGATTGTTTATAAAAGTCGCATAGCCAGGACCCTTACGGTCCATGCCTTCTCATGCGATGTTCTTTCCAATGAGAAAGCAATTTATATTTACATACAGCCTCAGATGTACCTGTTCACATACATGCATGTTACAAAGAAATCGGCAGCGAGTGCATTTATGTCTGGTTCTCTGTTCCGCAGTTTTTAAAAACGCTCAGTTGTGCACAGATTTCTTTGGCACATTTTAAACTTGGATATTAGAGATTATGATAATGATCACCAGTTTTTATGTGTAATATAGAAGCAGTTGATTCTCTAAAAATTGTGTAATCTTCGTAGAACAACTAGCTTGTGGATTATTTGTTTTCTACCATCTTCTTCAAAGAAGGAAACTAAGATGAAGTTAAAATTTGTTAATTTTGTTTTCTGTTAAGGCTTTTAGAAAGATTTCTGGGTGACAGTTTAATTTGTACATAGAAGGTTATGGCCTCGGTCTACCTGTCTAGTCATGTATCCTGACTCATGCTTACTAATTCATACCCATTTCATTCTCATTCTCTTTCTGCCCTTAATCATGCTGAACTCTTTGCATTTCTTAGCATGTGTCATGTTTTGTTTTTAAACCACTCTGCCTTTGCCTGTGTTGTAGTGTCTCTCTGTCCTGAAGGTCCTTTTGCTTGTCCTCATGTTTGAATGCTCAGCTCACATCACACATCTCCCAGACCTCTGCGACACCCCCTGGGGACCCCCTGCAGGGCCTCTGCAGGACCCTGCGGCATTCTCAGTCATAGCTGTGACTGTGCTGTAGCACAGGGATGTGTGTTGGGCATCGCTGTGTGCTGGCCTGAGCTCATCTAGCGGTAATAAATATTTTCTTTTCTACATTTGGGATTTCCCCTAGTGCATGTCTTTTGCATCCCATTGCCTGTGCAGTCCGGGTATTCTTCCTGGAGATCACCCTCCCCGCCACCGTTTTGAGTTTCATGTTAATAGGCTGACCCCCTTGTCCCTCGTGATGGTCATGAACTTCTGGGCGATTCCATCTCATTTCTCACGGCCCGCTTTCGCTTTCCCTGATGCTCATCGGGCTTTAATTTTTGGTGATTTCGCCGTCTAAGCAGATGGTCGTTCCAGCATGCTTCCCTTTGAGCTTCTTGAATTATCTGGTCTTCCACCCTCCTTCATTCCCTCGTTCCTGTGTCACAATCCTGACCTTGTCATCGCCAATGGCTGCCAGACTCTCCGTGATTGTAACGTCAAGCGTTCATCTCTGACACCTCCTAACTTTCTAGTTCGTTCCTTCTGGTAGTTTGACTTCAGTATTCCTGCCACACCTCCGATCCATCGATTCTTCCACCTTTTGGCGATTCCTCACTTCCCTCGGTCCTCAGAAGTTCCGGGTCCAGCTGAGAGTCCAGATACCCTGTGTGTCCCCTCAGCTCTCCTCCCCTCCCGGGAGTACTTGTTTGGCAGGTTCCCAACCTGAATCTGAGTCCCACCTTCCCTTCTGAGCCGTGGATGGAGGGCCATCAGAGGCCGCCCTGCTGTCTCGTGCTGGATCCCAGCCCGCTCACCCGGTGGGGCCATTCGTCCGGCTTCCCCTCCTGCCCCTGCTCTCCCGTGGTCAGCTCTCCCCGCTGCTGGGCCAGGTTTGCGTTGCCCCCCCCCCCATGTCCTCTGGGAAGCAGTGACCTGTCTTAACGTTTACATGCTTTCCTCTTTCCTCCAGTGAGACTTACAGGATCTGAACAACTATTGGCAGTTTTTAATGTGTGACTATCAAATAAAAAGTAATTATTTTAATGTTTGCCTTGCCCCTGTAGTTTTCTGCTCCTTTTTAAATGGAACTCAAGTCCTTTATTGTACCTCACATTAATGTGAGTTATTGTGACATTGCTGTATCTCCTAGGTACTTAAATACCGTTCTTTATTTTTCTGTGGATTGTTGTTTTGATTTTCTCAAATCTCAAAAGAGAAGACTGTTATAATGTAGAGTATAAGGAAGAAAGCCTTGAATAACACAGAATGGCATTTTCTTTTTTTTCCCCTTTATTTCCCTGTTTTGGTAAGTTGCCAGTGTACGTGACTAAGTGTGACAAGAGCTGCCCCAGCACTGGCAGCCTGAGCGTTGACTTCGGAGCAGATCGCCCGGAGTGGGGCAGTGCCCCTGTGGCCTGGGAGCCCAGCATTTTTTTTTTTTCCATCCTTGCTAGATTTGCCAGGCTCCGTCTTTGCCCTACATTACCCAACTTGCGTGGCCTTGAGCCGCTCCTTTAGAGTCTCAAGTTTTCTCATCTGTAATGGGAGAAATACAAGACCGTCCCTAGTGTGGTATAAGGGCATGGCGGTTTGTAAATTCTTAGCAATTATGTCGGTCATGGAGGGACCCAGAGAATCTGATCACTGCTCGTGAGTAGCATATAGGGCTTTAAAAAAACCCTCGGTGAAGTACCTCCTGAGTGTTGGCTGTGTGGCAGGCACTGCCCTGTGCTGGTGCCGCCTGCTCTGCCATCTTCTGTAATGTCACTCCGTGTATCCTGGATAAAAGTTCTGCATCGGATATATACTTGGCAAGTGTTTCCTCCTAGTCTGCGGCTTATCTTCTTCTTCGTCTTCTTTTTTTTTTAGCAGTTCTTTGGAAGAGCACACGAGTTGTTAATTTTAATGAGTTTCGTTTTATCCCTTTGTTCTCTTACAGATTGCACTTTCAGTGTCATAGCTAAGACATTTTTGCCCCGTGAAAGATCATAAGCTGTTCTTCGGTGCTACCTTCTCGATATTTTATAGTTTTAGGTTTTACGTAGGTCTTACATGTAGGTCTAATTGCCCTTTGGAGTTAGTTTTTGTCTGTGACGTGCGATATGGAACGAGGTTTACCTTTGTCTGCACGTGGATATCTATTTGTTGAAGAGGTTATTCTTTCTCTACTGCATCGCCTTTGCCCCTTTGCCACAAATCAGCTGTCCCTGTATATGTGTTTATTTCTGGACTCCGTTCTGTTCTGTTTATCTCTTTTCCTGTTTTTATGCAAATGCTATGCTATTTTGATTACTGTAGCTTTATACTTCTTGAAATCTGATAGTATTAGCCCTCTAATTTTGTTCCTTTTCAGAATTGTTTTGGCTAGTCTACATCCTTTGCATTCTTATAGAAATTTTAAAGTCAGCGTGCCCATTCTATAAAACACCCTGCTGGGATTTTGAATAGAACTGCCATGAATCTATAGCTCAATTTGGGGAAAATTGATATTTTAGGAAAATTGAATCTTCCAACCCATCAACAAAGTATATCTCATTTATTTAGATATTCTTTAATTTCTCTCAAGAATATTTTATAGTTTTCAATGAACAGGTATTTTACCTCTTTAGGTGTTTCATATTTTTGGTATTTTTAAAATTTCACTAATTGTTTTTATTCATCATTGCTGGTCTACAAAAATACACTGGTTTTTATATATTGATCTAGTATCTGTAACCTTGCTAAACTCATATATCAGTTCTAGTAGCTTTTTTCTTTTTTAAAGATTTAGTTGGGTGTTGCACACACCATTTTTGAATAAAGACAATTTTAAATCTTTCTTTGAAATCTGAATGTCTAATTATTTATTTTGCCTGATTGCATTGGCTGGAACATCCCGTGCAATGTTGAAAAAAGTGGTGAGAGCAGATATCTCTAACTTGTTCCTGATCTTTTGAATGATCATTTTAGTTTTTCCCATTAATTGTGATGTTGGATATAGGGTTTGTTTTTTTTTGTTTTTTTGTTTTTGTTTGTTTTTTTTTTTGTAGATATCTTTTAACAGATAGAGGAAATTCTTCTCTACTTTGTATTTGCTGAGAATTTTTAACCTGAATAGACGTTGATTTTTATCAAAGTTCTTCTACATTGCTCAAGAAGAACATTTGGTTTTTCTGTTTTTAATCTTTTGATATTGTGAATAACATTGATTGATTCTCAAATGTAGCAACAACCCTTGCATTCTGGGATAAAAGATGGGTAAAATGTATCATCTCATTTCTGTATTGATGGATTCCATTTGTTAAAATTTTATTAAGGATTTTTATGTTTATCTTTATGGGAGACATTGGTGTGCAGTTTTGTTTTATTTTGGTTTCCTTAGTAGTAGCATACTCTGATTTTGTTATCCAGGCAATGCCGGCTTTAAGAGTTAGTTCAGAAGTGTGTTCCTCCTTCAGTTTTTGGAAGTAGTTTTTATAAACTGGCATTATTTCTTCCTTAAATATTTGGTAGAATTTATCATTGAAACTGGGCCTGGAGTTTTCTTTGTGGAAAGAGTTTTAGCTATATCTTTAATTTCTTTTAACATATGCAGGGCTGTTTGGGTTATGTATCTCTTCTTGAATGAACTTTATAGTAATTTATGTCTTTCAAAGAACTTAGGCTGTTGAGTTTATTGGCATAAAGTTGTTCCAAAACATTCCCTTGTTATCTTTTTTTAAATTAAGAATTATTGGGGTGATACTGATTAATAAAATCAGATAAATTTCAAGTGTACAATTCAGGAGTATGTCATATATATTGCATTGCGTGTTCACCTCTCAAAGGTAGATTTCCTTCCATCACCAAATATTTTACCCCTTTTATCCCCTTCTAACTCCTCCCTCCCCCCTTTCCCTCTGCTAACCACTAATCTTTAGACCGTGTCCATGAGCCTCTGTTTGTTTGCCATGTTTTTTGTTGCTTTCAGTTTGATAGCCCACACATGAGTGAAATCACATCGTTCTCCACTTTTTCCTCTGACTTCTTTCGCTTAGCATGATGATGTCACGATCCATCCTTGTTGTTGCAAATGGCAGCATTTCCTCTGTTCCTGTTACCTTTCTAAGAGCCTCATGCTCTACCGACTGGGCTTGCTGGGCAACTGCCCCTCGTCATCTTTCTAATATTTTAAGAATCTGTAGTGACATCATCTCTCTCATTCCTGATGTTGGTTATTTGTATCTTTTCTTTTTTTTCATGATTAGTCTGGTTAGAGGTTTACCAATTTAATTTATCTTTGCAAAAAAACCCCAGCTTTTGGTTTTATCGATTTTTTTTCCTGTATTGTTCTTCTGTTTTCTGTTTTGTTAATGTTTGCTTTTCTCTTTGTTACTGTCTTTTTTTTTTCTGTTTACTTCAGATTTAATTTTCTCTTTCTTTTTTTCAATTTCTTAAGGTGTAAGCTGAAGTTAACTTGAGACCTTAATTATTTTCTAGTATAGATATTTAGTGCTGGAAATTGGTAAATATTTTAATGAGAAATTGAGAACTAGTGTATATTCTGTACTTTTTGGGTGGAGTGTTCTAAAAATATCAGTCAGGTTATGTTGGTTGAGTGTTGTTCAGGTCTGTATCCTTTGTGATTGATTGCTCGATACTCATTCTATCAGTTATTAAGAGGGGGTATTAAATCTCTGACTTTAATTGTGGATTTTCTATTTCTCTTTGCAGTTCTATTAGTGTTTACTTTAGGATTTTAAAGCTGTGTTATTAGTTGCCTAAACATTTGGTCTTGCTGTATCTTCTTGATTAATTGGTTAATTGGCCCCTTTGCAAGCCTTACGAAATGACCTTTGTTGTCGTTGATAATAATCTTCACTTGGAAATCTACTTTGTCTGATATTAATATAGCCTTTCTGACTTTTCATAGATTTATGTTAGAATGATATATTTTTTACCCTATTGCTTTTAAACTGTATGTGTTTTTTATATTTGAAGTGTGGTACTTATAGGTAGCAGTAGTTGGATTTTGCTTCTTTTATCTACTTTGACAATCTCTGCCTTTCAAATGGGGTTATTTATACCATTATGCTTTAGTTTTCACAACCATCCTGTGTGTTCTTATTAGCCCCGTTTCACTAAAGAAGTAAGAAAACAAAGACTAAATAACTTCCCTAACATTGCACATAGCGAGTGGTGGAGCTACGACTTAAACTCATAAATATGTAGTGTGTCCTAGGAATCCTACTCGAAATTATTAAATTTTTATTGTGGGATTCTTTTTTACCCCTCCAGTTTAATTGAGATGTAATTGACATATAATGTAGTATTAGTTTTAGGTGTACCATGTAGTAGAATTCTTAAGAGGGGTTTCAGAGGAGCAGAGGTTCGACTTGGAAGCATCTCTATTTTGCAGACTATTCATGGTGATGACGGTAAGAATAGTCTGAATGGGGAAGTATTATGTTAAGAGATTGATGTGCCTATGGCCATGGCACCACGAACAAGCCCGATCCCGTCTGATTTTGGAAGCTAAGCAGGATCGGGCCTGGATAGGAGTCTACCTAGGAAGACCAAGTGCTGTAGGCATAAAAAATAAGGGATTGTAATCTTACAGGGTCCTTGCAATCTGTGAGGTCAACCAAAGGTTGCCTCGCCTAAGAAGAAAAAAGAGAATGATGTTAGGACGGTCATTTAGCAGTTTAGTGGAAGAGAGATGGATATTCTTCACTAGACATTGACAAAGAGTATAAAGAGAGGAGGCCAGATCTGAAAAAACATTTTTGAAGTTGAATCGATAGTTTGACAGTTGGATTCAGGAGACACTGGCAAGAGAAGCAGGGGCGACTAGGAGGGCCAGTCAGAAGGTCTCTGGCCTGTCAGACTTGGCAGATGGTGACATCTGGAAGATGAGGAGGCAGAGAAGGTTGGAGGCAGGAGGTAAATGAAGTATTCTGAGTCTGAGTTTATAGGGCCGTAGGCTTGGTGGTAACAACAGAAGTGGCAAGGAACAGTTTTGAGATATTAAATACGTCTTAGGAAGGTAAGCATAAACAGAGAAGCTGCTTCGGGTTTGAATCTGAGTTGATGGAAGAGTAATGAACAGAACATTTGGGAGTGTGAGCTGATTGGGAGGAAAATAGAGGAGAGACGTTCTTTGTGGCAGGGTTCTTTGTTAAATACTATCATTTGAAAAAAAGAGCTAGTCATTGAAAAGTTGTTTTGAAATGAGGTAAATGTATTAAAGATATGTTTTAGGTATATATTTTAAACAGAATCAGAAAAGAAAAATCACATTTAACAGATATCTACATATTTTGATTTTCAAATGATCGTAAATATTTTCCAACTCTATTTTGAAGAATTGAAAACCTACAGGAAAAATGGAAATAGTAGTACAGTGGATGCTCATCTGTCTTTTAGATTTACTAATCATTAATTTATTTGCTACATTAACTTTATTTCTTGCTCCTTCTACATAGACATATACTTTTCCCTTGAACAGTTCGAAAATAAATTGCAAGTATCATGACATTTCACCCCTAAATTTTTATTCACCTAATAAGACCAATTTTATTTTTCTAAGAAGATATTCTACATAACCGCAATACTATATCATCACTCAAGAAATTTAATCTTGACCGAGTGTGTTATTTAACAGGGGCCGTTTGAGGATTTTTAACCTGACGTTGGTTGAGGTGATGCAATTACATTTTAGAAAGATAGTTTTAACAGCAGTCGGTTGGGAAATTATTATGTCTAAGGTAACGATGGTGAAAGGCCGACTCCAGTGTAGTGTCAATGGCAGAGAAAAGAGAGATCTGAGAAATAGTTAAGAGATTTTGATGGACAGACTTTGGGAGCCGGTTAAGTGTTGGTAACGGAGGATTGCGAGTGTCTTGGTGATGTAACAGGTGATAGGATTGCCTGACTCGATCGTGAGAAGTGTGGCGTTGAAGGACTTAGATTTTGTGAAGTGTGCCAGAGAGAGGGCCTTTTGGATTCTCTTACAGTTTCTCTTACTCTCTGTGCTTACTCTACTTTTTCGAGGACTATTCGAATGACATTAACAATATGATTCTATTTAGGGAAGCAATTTCCTCTTGATTTATTCCACCCAGAATGGACACATAGAGCTGCCATTAAGCCTTGGCGTACCACAGAATCTAGAACAATCTCTTAACGTTCTTTTACTAGGTAGAGTAAGCATTTTGTTGAAATGATCAGTAAGGACACCTTAAGCTCTAAAATTTTGATTCTATGGCGTGTCTGTTTTTCTGTTGGACAGCACAGCTTACTTCCTGACATTTTTTAAATGTTTGTCTCTATGTTTATTCCAAGATGTTCTCCGTGCAGCTGAGCCTCGGCGAGCAGACATGGGAATCCGAAGGGAGCAGTATAAAGAAGGCTCAGCAAGCCGTCGCTAGTAAAGCTTTGACAGAATCGACGCTTCCCAAGCCGGTGCAGAAACCACCCAAAAGTAATGTCAATAACAACCCAGGTACGGCGCAGGCTGGTTTCCATTCTGTGTTGTCGTGGTGTTCTGTGTGTACGTGCTGGTCTCCACGTGTTCCTCTGTAGCAGGCCCGTCGCGTAGCCGGCGGGTTTTAATGGCACGGACAGAAAGACAGCTGAATGAAAACCGAAGGTGAGGAATGAAGGGAATTGTAATTGTTTTCAAAATTTGCTGTAGTGGATGCCATAAAGGTGCACTATTGACTTTAAAGGTGGGCGAAAAGAAATTTAGATACAAAGAACAGAAAACAAGATCGAGTTTTTCTCTAAAGGTGGACATGATCAGTTTCTCTTTTTTAAAATATATAATATTTGATTTAATAACGGAAGTAGTTACTTTTTTAATTTAATAAAAAATTATAAAATTAGCCCTAAGCATGTTCTTACTTTGTTTATTGGTGTCGAAATTGTTGACATTCAGTATAGAACACTTATATAAAGTTTATTAAGAAACCCACATATTAAAAAAATCCTGCCTCTTTGTACCGTGCCAAGAAAATGAATGTCCTAATTTAAGTGCCTAAGAATAATTTTAAAGAGTTGTTCTGATCGTGTGCAATATCAACTGTATGCGTCTCGTGGCCAGGAAGAGGCAGACCTGTATTGGGTACGATGTGTGAACGGACAACATCGAATTAACAAAGTTTCATAAGTTTAGTACCAGCCCTATATTCATCTACTCATTTGTTAACATTAATTCAAGTGGTTATCTTCTGACCAATAGTGCTTAAGGTATTTTTGTGATGGAGTAAAAAAAAAAGACGTTTCGCCTGCTGACAGTGACTCTGTAACCTGTTCAGTGATAGTTCACGTGCTTATGCTCATAAAATCAGACATGTCCTGCTCATGTGGCAGGTGCTGGGTGGGCTCGGCCTTGTCTTGCAAGGACAGCGCTTTCTGGCCTGTGACTTTCCTGTCACTAGTCCTTGTGCTTCTCTTCAGCTGATTCCAGTATTTAATTTCTTAAGTAAACTTAAAGAAGCCCAGACAGTATTACAATAAAGAAAAAAACCTGTTCATTTTGAAGTTGCTAAGAGGCTACCTATTTAATTTTTTAAAAATCTCTTTAGATTACTGGTTGGTCGTGAGCATGAGACCCCTCCTTCTGCTTATTGAGGACTTGCTTTGACGTATCACAGAGAGATATGAAACGTAAGATTTTATGGTCGTGTCCATCAAAGCATAGCTCAGTGGTGAAGAGTAAGTGGAGCCACTGGTCTTGTAAGTCATGAGGTGAGGTGTGGGCCCGGAGTGGGGCTGGGCCAGTGGGGGAGAGGGACGGTGTTGAGGAGAGGTGTTGGAGTTGGGATCTGGCCAGGGGGATTGGTGAGGGTACTTTGTCGGTGGTTAATTAGGGCAGGTGAGTGAGTGCTGAGCGGTGAGGCTGGAGGTGGTCAGGCGGGGCCACGATGGGCTCGGCCGTCGTGAGGTGTTGCGGGAGCATAGCTCGTGCGTGTCGGTGAGCCTGTGGCAAAACCGGTTTCCTTCTGCGCCATTTCCCTTCATGCCTCAGAGCCAGTGACGACGTGCCGCGGGGGCTCGCTGTCGTTCGGGGGGTTGACATTTACGGGTTGGTGTGGTGTGCTTGGACGCATTTTGGGAAGTCGAGCTTGACGCGGAGGTGGGCGGTGGGAAACACTAGCGCCAGGATCGGCTGGGCAGGCGCCATCATAGTTTCACGGGTGAAGTGAGAAGCGCGAGCGTGCGGAGTGGGGGTCCCGGAGCGGGAACGCGGCAGGACAGGTGTCCCCGATCCGGTGGCCGCGGCCTCGCTGGGGAGCGGGCTCTCCGGGGCGTGGAGCGCAGCGGGCGCAGTGTGTGCCGAGCCCGGGGCAGGTCCGCCGGCAGGAGGTCAACCAGCGGGGGAGCCAGAGAGGACGCAGGAGGGAGTCCGGAGGGCCCGTGGAGACAGTCTGTGCCTTGGGCAGCTGCACAGAGCTGGGGGAATGGGTAGTTTGGGGGGAAACTTGTAAAGGAGAGTTTAATCCTACGTGCTGGCACGTGAACTAATAATTACAGTGTGGAGCCCGGTGGGCCCCCGCGCTGTGCACGCTTTGCCAGCCCCTCGGGCTTCCGAGTGCCCGGCAGCCCCCCGCAGCCCCCCATGTGCCCACAGCCCCCACGTGCCCGCAGTCCCCTGCATGCCCTGCAGCCCCGCACCGCACGTGCCGTCCGTGTGCCCCTCAGCCCCCCGCGTGCCCTGCAGCCCCCTGCATGCCCCTCAGCCCCCCATGTGCCCACAGCCCCCCACGTGCCCGCAGTCCCCTGCATGCCCTGCAGCCCCGCACCGCACGTGCCGTCCGTGTGCCCTCAGCCCCCCATGTGCCCTGAAGCCCCCCCGTGCCTGCAGCCCCCCGCATGCCTGGCAGCCCCCGCCCCACGTGCCCTGCAGCACCCCACGTGCCTGTCAGACCCCCGCGTGCCCCTCAGCCCCCCGCGTGCCCATCTCGTGGCTGCAGCTCCAGAAGGGGCCGCCGCTCCGCTTCCTGTCACGGGTCCGTCGTGCCTGCCCGTGTGAGTCGGGCACTGTGCTCTCTGTGACAGCCTGGTTTTCTCGCTGTCAGTTTGTGAGATTCACGCGTGTCGTGTTTAACCGTATGGCGTTTCCTTGCTGTGTAGTGTCCCATGGCGTGAGTAGACCATAACTTAACCATAACTTACCCGGCCGTCATGCAGAGTGTGGACAGCTGGGCGGTTTCCAGTTGGGGCCGTTAGAAATAACACCGCTGCGCACGCTCTTGTGCGTGCGCCTTTCCGTTGGGGAGGCCCCCGGGATTGGAACCCGGGGGTCGTGGGTTGCGTATGTGTTCACGCCGAAATCAAATCAAATCGGAAGATGAATTAAGGCCGGAAGTCGATGAACGCCGTAAAAGACAGGTGTCTGAGGGGTTGTTCTCCCGTCGCACACTTTTATCCCCAGATCTGTTAGGCAAAGGACGAGAGCTGGTCAGGCATCCCTTAGATGCAGCTCGGAAACCCCGGTTCTGGCCAGATCGGAGCGTGAATCGCAGCAGCAGTTCCAGGATGTGCTTGAGGAGAGAATTTTCCTGGAAGTTGAGCGAGAACACCTTTGCCCATTCTCCCCCCTGAAGGCAGCGGCCGTTCACCGTGAGCACACCCATTTTTAAGTGGTTTTGGGTTACCCGGTTTGGAGACCCAAACATTCAGCTCACTGCTTACCTCAACATTAATTTTATTATTCAGTTTTGCCCTATATGTTTACCATTGCATTTAAGTACCTTGTATTTTTAGTAACAATAAAAGGGTCAGGATGACAAAAAAAAAAAATACAGGTGGTATGAGTCTGGTCCCCGCACCTCGGGGGCCGAGGGGGGAGGATCGCCTGAACCCAGTGCCCAGCGCTGACCAGGTGTCTGCACTAGGTTGGCCTCCTGGGAAGGGCTCACCAGGCTGCCTAAGGAGGGTGGCCCCGCCCGGATGGGAAATGGAGCAGGTGACAACTCCGTGCGGGTCGGTAGTGGGGCCACACCTGTGAGCAGCTGAGCCTGGGCAGCACAGCCAGACCCGTCTCCTTCCTGATTTGGGGAAGGAGATCCGTGTCCCCCGAATGAATGAGTGAATGAATGAATGGTTGCCCCTTTCCAAGTTCATACTTAAAAGAATACATACATAATATATGCACGCGTAATGTCAAACACCATCATTTCCCGCCCTTGCCAACATGTCTTTAGCTTTCAAATTTTTTAGCTTTTCTCCTGGGGGAGGGGCATATTATCTGTTCATTGTGGTTTTAATTTGCATTTCCTTGATAACTGATGAAGCTGAACATCTTTTCATACGCCTGTTGGCATTAGGGTCTCCTGTTGGAGTGCTGGTTAAAATATTTTTTCCCCCACTAAAAAAACTGCATTATCTGATTTTTAAGTTTTTCTTTTTTTATTGACTTGTAGCGTTCTTATATATTCTGGATATCCTTTGTCAGATATTCGTTGTGCACATATTTTTCCGTACTCCTTATGGTGCCTTTTGATGAACAGAATTTTTTTTTTTAAATGAAGTCTAATTTAGAAGTCTTTTCCTTTATGATTAGTGCTTCTTTGTGTGCTGAGACATCTTTGTCTCCCACAGAGTTATCAAGATAACCTCATAATATTTTTAGAAGCTTTATTATTTGTTTTTAAATTTAATCTGCCAGGAATCGAGGTTTTTGTATGATGTGAGAAGATTTCCCCCTTTTTAATATATAGACACTCATGAACTCAGTTCCTTCCGTCTGTTCAAGGGACAGTCTGTTCCTCTCTGCACTGTAGAAGCGGGGGGTTCAGACCTGACATCTAGAGAGTTAGGGGAGTCATAAAGAGTAGTTATATACCAGAGAGCAGGTTAGATCTGTCTACACCACGGCAAGTCTGACAGTTAATTAAGACTATATCATAGAACTTACTTTGCTTCATTTCCCCTAACTCTTAAAAACTTTTTACGGAAATAATCTCAGATTTATATAACATTCGTGGAAAGAGAGCCACATCCCCTCTCCCAGATTCCCCAGTCGTTGACGGTTCTCAGCCGATCGGGAACAGGAGCTGTTTGTGGACGGATGTGCTGTCCCTTTCGCCCAGTACTTCCTAAGTGCCCGGACACTGCCCTCTCAGGAAACACACTGACCCGGTGTCACCGTGCGGTCCGCAGACTCCATTCGGATTCCTGGACTGACCCCGCATTGCCCTTCGTGGGTCCAGGATGTTGTCGGGGTCCCGCACTGAGCGTTTCTCTTCATTCCACGTCAATCTCGATGGTTCCTCGGTCTCCTTGGCTTTTGTGACGGGGACAGTTTTGAGGAGTACAGGCCACGTTGTTTGCAGAATGCCCCTCAGTTGAGTTTTTCTGGTGTTTCCTCGTGATTTATACGTTTTTAGCATCAATATCTCAGTGTTTCATATCAAGGGACACCTGAGAACAGATTTGTCTCATTAGTGATGACTTTTGTCACTTTGCAGAGTATGTCTGCCAGCCGTCTCTACTGTCAATAAGAATGTTCTTTTATTAAATAATACATAAGTAATAAGTATCTTCTGGGGAGGTACTTTGAGACTATATAAACATTGTTCCTCATCAGACTTTCTTTTACCCAACTATTTGGCACCCACTGATGATTCTTGTCTGAATCAGTTATTACTCTGAAGATTGCCAAAGGGTTTTTTTTTTTCTTTTGTGGCGTAAAACAACAGAAATTTATTCTCCCAAAGGAGGATTTTTAAAAATTCCAATATTCTTTTCAGATTAATTAGTTAACATTCTACCCAAGAGCCGTCTCTTCCCTCTCTTTTTTTTTTTTGTTCTTTTATTTATATCATTATAGGCCCTTGCCTTCCTATTTTACTTACAGGCTTATAATCTCTCATTATTTACTTTGATTTTCAGCTCGTCCCAGATTGGGCCAGTGGCCTGTCCCCTTTATGTTAAGTCCTATATCCTTCTGATATTTCCTCATCATTCTCTGAGCACATCTTACTTTCTGGCACAGTAATATGTTCCAAGGTCATTTAATATTTTCCTTGCCACAGCAGCCCTGGGGCCAGCCATTTCTCAAGGAGCCCGCTTGATTGACGAATCAGTTCATTCTTTCCACAAATATTTGTTGAGTCAGCGCTCTGTTCCAGGGACTAGTCTGACTTCCTACGAGCTCTGTTCTCAGGTGTTAGTGTATGGCGCTCCCTGAAACCTGGTCGTGGCCATTTTCCTTCACCTGCCCCATAAAAGGGATCCACAATGGCAGTCACACACGCTCGTGTCTCTGATATTACTGATAAGTGTAGAAATTTTCCTTAGTGCATCTAAAAACCACTGGAAAATTGATTGTGTGTTTATAGCGTCGACTTTGTAGCCGCACAATGTGAGGATTCCTCTGTGACGGTCATCAGCTGTCACATGCTGAAAACAGTGGTCCTTAGCATTGCCTGGCGGGGTCTCAGGGCTCGGAGTTATTCTCTGAGTGCTTGCTGTGGAAGCAGAGGGGCTGTGTACATGCGGAGGGGCGTCTGTCTGCTTCTTCACGAAGCAGGTGAGAGACTGCTCTAGAAGAATCGAACCGTTTCAGCCTGGTTTCTGCTTGTCTTTTACTCCCCTTCACAAGGAACAGTTTCTAGCATTTCTGTGGAGAAAACATACTGTAGCCTTACTTTCAAATGAGGAATTTATATTAGATTATTTGTTTCTTTAAATGATATGAGTACAGTACTTTTACCTAGTTAGAATCCAGTTTTAGAATGGGTGACAGACATAATTGTATCCTCACTGGTGACTTTAAAAAACGTTAATTTTCCTTTTCTTGCCATACTTAAAGATGAGGTCTTTCAAGCTTTCCCTATTTGAACTTTATGCTATTTGTGTATGATTATTGCAAGGTAGAATTTGAAATGACGTCAATCTTATAACTAATTTTCATGTTAATTATTAAACTGAAATCTTTGTGAAATGAGAAAGTCATGAACTTTTAAAGGCATAGACTGCTCTCTAATAAAAATCTTTGGAAAACTGTTAGGCAATTTCTAATAAAATTAAATATAAGCCTACTTTGCGACTTAGCAATCCCACTGCTAATTGTATACCCAAGAGAAATGAGTGTGTGCCCACTAAATGCTTATTAAAAAATGTTCAATGTGGCTTTTCGCTAAATAGGCCCAAACTGGAAACAACCCAAATGTCCCATCACCAGCAGAATGTATAAATGGTATATTCATTCGGTGGAATATTATTCAGTGATTTTAAAAAAGTTTGAAATACTGATATATTCAACAAAATCAGTACATTGAGTGAAAGAAGCAAGAAAAAGTGATACATATTAAGATTTGAAGAACAGACAAAATTAATCTATGATGACAAAAGTCAGAGTGGGTAATTTGGGGAGGTAGGTGTCTTGACTTGAAAAAAGACTCGAAGGACTTTCTGGGTGATGGAAATGCATCTTGATCCGAATGGTGGTCACATGGGCTATAAACTTAAGGTCTGTATGTTTTACTTATCCCTTGGTAGGAAAAATCCTGCAAGAAAAAAAAGAAAAGATCGAATCCTTTTATGTTTGACTTTCTCTTCCTCTGCCTGGTTGCGTGTATTTTGGGGGGATTTGGACTGCTTGGCCTTACTATTCAATATGTTAAGTTTTCTTTGCTGTTTTTCTTCTCTCTGTTTTTCTTGTGCATTTCTTTTTTTCCTCCTGCCCACTTTATTCTGTCCTCCTCCTTAACCTGAGTTTAGTTCCCGGTCCTTTATGTCGTTCAGTGGTTTCTCATGAAGCCTTTAGAAACGAGACCCAAATGCGCAGGCATTGGCTTCTGGTGGATCGCTGGGGCAGCAGGCTGCCTGCCGTGCGTTTGCGCCACCTCTCCCAGGCCTTTGCTAGTGCCTTGTGCCAGTCTCAGTTCCTCTGCTGTGATGAGTGGAGCCAATTTGTATGTGACGAATGGAGGGAGGCTCACCTGTGTGTGGTACGAAAGGCGTCCTTAAAATGGACCAGTGCCGACTGTATATTGCAAATACATTTTATTTCCTTTGAAAGCGTTAGATGAACTTTTGTGGTTTGTTATATGGAACGTATATCCCCGTTTTTACTGAATAAAACCTCTTTTGGTTCTTAAAATAATGTGACATAATTTTACATCGCCTGTTACTTTATGGAATTTTTCAAACTTTTACAAGAGTAAAGATTAAGATAGTGAATGTCCCTGTATGCATCACAACGCCAATAGTTAATGGTGGCCAATCTTTGTTTCTCATCTGTTTCTCTTCTGGCTTATTTGGATAAGAATCTTAGATATGTCATTTCATAAATGCTTCAGTAGATATCTATAAAGATTATCTACAGCAAATGTATTTGTCTTGTGGGTTGTAGAAAAAAGTAAAATTTATTTTTGTTAGATAAATCCAAGAATTATTGATGAGCCTGTATTCATTGCTAATTTTAGTTGCTTGATTACCAAAATATAAATAAAAATATTAACATGATGTTTTTAGTGATTAAATAATTGTAACCTTTCTGGGGTAAGTAATGTTGACGTTTAATGCTTTCTTTGTAATATCCAAACTCAACAGTCTGTGAATCTTGTGTTTGCCTTGTTTTGAAATAGTATCACTATGAAGTTGAATTTTTTGTCATTAATGTACGGAAAAATGTTGCAAAAACCCCCAAATAGATTTCACTGGAAATGCTTTTCCTGTTTAAGTATTTTGTTTCTGCATTCCCTTAGAAAAATCACACAGATGGGCCATCTTTCCCCACCTTCTGTCATGGTGATTATATGTAACATAAATATAGCTTGCGTGATTTATTATGGAAATGTTTCACTTGTGTGCTTTTAATATGTGTGTGTGTGTTTTTTTAATCAGGTAGTATAACTCCAACCGTGGAACTAAATGGGCTCGCTATGAAGAGGGGAGAGCCCGCCATCTACAGGCCATTAGACCCAAAGCCTTTCCCAAGTTACAGAGCTAATTACAACTTCCGGGGCATGTACAATCAGAGGTTCGTATGTCTTTGTTGTTGTTCGAAACTCACAGGAATCTCACTGTAATAAATATTTGCTTCGGGCATTTTGCCTGGAAGTTAGATAACTCAGGCTCACAAGGGATGTTTAAGGAAATATCTTAAAAAAAGAAATAACTGGTTTTCAAAACTAGTTTTTATTTAGCCATGAGAGCCCGCCCTGTATTTGTTGCAGGTGGGACCAGGCTTTAAAGTCATTCCGCAGTATAGTGTTGACTTTCCAGTTGACTTGTTCATTTATTCACCAAGCAGATGCTTAGCTTAATTAGTGTTTTTTTGAAAATTTCTTCAAATACATTGTAAACATGAGTGTTTATAATTTATAGGAAATTTGTTAGAAGGATTTCCTAAGTCTTTCTGTCCATTGTATAATTTTGTGATAGTTATAAGTGTAACAGAATTTTCTATTTTAAAAAAAGTTTATTATTGTTTTTTTTCTGATCATTTATAAAAGTCATTTAACTCATCTCAGTGATTGTGGAAAATCTAGAAATTTAAAGAAGAAAATCTAATTTGCAATCCCAGAATTAACCACCTTTAATAGTTTGGTATATTTTATATATTTTTTATACTTTGCATATTAATATATTTAACCAAATTAAAGTTACCCTTTATATGTAATTTCCATAATACTTCATGGGGGTGGATAATCTACGAACGATAACATGCACATGTCTTAAATATGCGTCTTGATGACTGCGTATTGTTGTTGTATTCATGTATCTGTGTGTTTAGAGTTTCCTTGAGGACGCGTTACTCTGTGTGCCCTCACGTGATCACCGCCCAGACAAGGCCCAGAACCTTGCCGTCAGCCCTGGGCATTCCCCGTACCCTCTTGCGTTTGTACGCTCCTCCCAGAAGTAACCGCTGTTCTGTCACCGTAGATGAGTTGTGCCTGTCATTGAACTTCACATAAGTGCTCTCATACAGTATTTGCTCCTCTCTGTCTGGCTTGTCTCACTTCATGTAATGTTTTCCTTGTTTTGTTTGTTTGCGTTTGCTTTTTTGAGATTCATCCATGTTGCTTGTATCTGGGTTTTGCCCTTTTTGATTTTCGTTCACATCACTGATTATTTCTTTAAGGTAGATTACTACAAGGGGAAGATTGGGTCAACAAGAGTCATGTATTACCCAATTACATTAGCTTTTGTACTAATTCTTATAGTATATTTCGTTGCAGTCTGACAACTTTCTTTGCTCACTGAGTTTGAACACATTGTGTTGTTCAGATAGTTAAAAAGTGGTATGTTTTTAGATTTTGGTTTTATTGATTACTTGTGAAGCTTAACTGTTTTTCAAATATTTAGTAGTTGCTTTTCCTTTTTGATTTGCCTGCTTTTATTTGCTAATTTTTGGATGACTTGACCAATCTTCAAATGTTTATCTGTTGAGGGTATCACATTAAGTCTATTTTATTTGTTTAATTTTCCTGCTTTTTAAAAAATTAGCTTTTAGTTTTGTATTTGTTTTTAATGCACTGCGGTTTTAATGTTATATAATGCAATCTCTAAATTATTTTTTTGTGATTTCTCACACTGCTTTTCTGACCTAAGAAATTCTTTCTCATGTGTGATCAGATACTTCTGATGCTTTAAAAAAAATTTTATTAAGATATAATTGATTATACATGTACATGACCTATAACATTGTGTAAGTTTAAAGTGTATAACATTAATTTGGTATTTCTCTATTGCAATATGATTGCCACTGGAATATTAGCTAATACTTCTATCATGTCACATAATAATCGTTTCTTCTAGTGGTGGGATGCTGATGCTTTTAAAATCATTTTGTATATTTAATGACATTACAACTCAGATATGAGGAGAAGATATTTATTTGAATGTACACATAATCGTTTGGGCGTTTTGCTTGGTAGTGGAAAAATGACCACTTAAAACTTAGTCCTATTCAAATTGTCAAGAACTCATTTAAATGTCATTGCTCAGGTTCTCTAAGGAACACGTGCACAGTCAGACTTCGGCTCTGTTTCCCCCCAGATGTATCTGTGGGGATTTACCGCACTGTCCTGGCAGGAAGGGAGGGGCACCCCCTCTGTGTGGGTGTCCCGTATCGTGCTCTGGCCCTTCTGGTCTTTGTGGTGAGGTCCCTCGTCCACCAGGTAGCTGCCATCTCTCTTGCCTGTCTTGCCGAAACCTGTAGTTGGTGACACGTAGTCCATGTTTCCCTTAAGTAGACTTCGGGAGAGGATCCACCATCCTCGCCTGGCTGCCCTGCTCCAAGCCCAGCTCTCCTGGGCTCGCCGGGCTGTCATCCCATCCCCTTCTCTTCTCCCTTTTCTCCCCGGTGGAGCGTCCGGTGGCAGGCTCGCACCTCTCAGCTTGCTGTCTGCAGCACGTAAGAGGCAAGAAGGATGTGACATTTGTCTTAGGTTGCTCCACCTTCTCTTTTTCCCTGTAGCATACCATAACTTTTCTCGTCGGCCTGAGTTTGCCTAATGTAAATAAAACTATTTGCCCATTTAAGCGCAGTCGATACAGTTGGTCACCTGGGTTAAGGACACCTTGCCTCTTTTACTCTGGCAAGATATTTCACTCTAAGTGTACTACGATGAATAGGCTCGCAAGGACATTATATTTAAATGTTTATTGTTTTTGATACCTACAGCCCTTTCTTGAAACTTGGCTAGAGTTTCGATCAGTGAATTTATTACTCTGTTTTGAATTTCTTTATTTTGGTATAGTTGATACATAATATTTTAATTTATGTTTAATGAGAGAAATCTGGTACCGAAGCAGTGAAAAATCAGACATCAGTCTCTGTCCTTATGGAGCTCACGTTCCGTCTGGTAGGGGAGGCTCTCGCTCCCTGAGAAGGGGCCGGTTTTGGCAAAGACCTAGAGGAGGAGAGGGCTGAGCAGTGCAGCTGCGTGAGAAGAGCAGGGAACGTTGCGGGCAGAGGGGCAGCAGGTGCAAAGGCCCTGTGGGGGGAGCGAGCCCGGCCTGTTGGCGCCGCCACCAGGAGCCGTGTGGCTGGAACAGGGTGAACCAGAGGGCGGAGGAGTTGGTGTGTGGAGGTGTGGGCACGTTCGTCTTCCCTGTTCTAGAGCTTCTGTTCAGGACGTTGACGTCTGCTCTTCGTTGTCAATCCGTAGTTTCAAGATCCGGTTCCGCGGTTGTCATGAGGGTGCCAGGATTTCATTCACGGCTTCATCGAAGGGTCGTGCCTTCGGTCATTCCCAAATAATGGATGATGTGACTTCCCCTTCAGCTTTTTGCAGAGTCTTGAGAACTTTCCATAGATCACGAGAAGGGTGAAAAGAAAATAGGGAAGTACTGGTAAGCTAGCTGCCAAGCCATGTGTTGATTAAAAGCTCTGTGCTCACAAAGGGCAAACTTGAGCATTGCTCCTTAGGCTGTTGAAATCGTGACTTCACGTATGACCTTCGTTTGCAGCCTTCACCTGAACGTGTTCCTGGGAGTTGGGAGCCAGAGACGGGGGAGACTCTTTTTGTCACATTGCAAATGAATCAGTCGCTTCTTAAGAAGGCAGGCAATGAAAGGTCACAAAGTTTAAGAACCAGGTATCCTTTACAGGGATTTTTGTAAAGGTCCTTTCTTTTCCTACTTAAAGAAAATATTAAGTAATAATTAGCTATCACCCATGGGGTTTTTAAAAGTTGTTCTGTCCTGATGAGCTCCCTCCACTTGAACCTCATACAAAGGCCTTTCCCTCCCCCAACCCTGAGAGAAAAAGAGATTATTACTATGACCTGGATTCCGAAGTACCATCTCCCTTTGTTACACCCAAGATGTTTGAAAATGAATGTATCCAATTACACCTTTTTCTTTCTTATTTGGGGCCCCGTTCACTAACAGATATATTATAAAATTGAAAGCATATAGAATTTATATGACAAAGTACAAGATATAAAGATTGCAGAATGTTTTATGCTTTTGTTCTCCCAGCGTTGTTACAAAAAAATTAGATGCATTATCTCGAGGAATAAAATGGGTGAAGTCAGGCCCTCGACAGAGAGTTGATCACTTTTCTGTATTCACACATGAGGACAGAGTATTGCTTGGCTAATGGCCACAGCTCGACTAGGTAATGCGACGAGGAATTTGTGCCCCGTCTTGGGGAGACCTTCAGGCCCTGTTGGATGCAGGGCTGTAGCGTTGTTTTCCTTCATTTTTAATCCCTCTTTCTAGCTCCTGTCTCATTTTTTTTTTTCCTGCTGGACTTTTATTTTGAAAGAAACTCACTTCCATTTGCTACAACTCCTGCTCTTCAAAGTCCTTCAAATTGTAGTCTGTGGGAGAACAAGTGTTTGTTTCTGAGTAGTTCTTAGAAAAGTCCCTCCTCCCGGGGGGGGTGGGGGGGGAACGCACAAAGCAAACTGCAACAAAAAACTATGAGTAGACTGTCCATCCCAGAATTGTCATTCAGATGGGATTTGGGATGGGGAACTGAAGTTGGTCAAGCTTGGGTTTGTGCCCTGCCTGGATAAACAGGGTTCAGTCTCATCCTGTCCCAAACCACTGTGGAGAGCACAATTATGTTATACAATGGTCCCCCAAAGACAGAGATTCTGAGAGAAAAGTCGTTTTCATTACAGCCAGAACATTCGGTTGGAATCCTGATTCTGATGCTTTTAGCCGTGTGATCTTGGGCAAGCCTCTGGACCTCCCCAGTTTCCTCATTTGCTAAAGAAAGATACTATCAACCGAAAGGACTTCTGTGAGGTTTTATTCATTCAGCAGCCTTTATTGAATGCTTCTCTTTGCCGCATGCGTTAGAGTAGATACTCTGATGAAAGACAGTCTAGTAGGCTCTGAGGCTGCCACGTGAGGAAGACAGTGACAAGAATAACAGAATGACAGGTGTGTTGTATGCGTGATGGGAGCCTTGAGAACGAGCACCTCCCTCAGTCTGAAGTCAAAGAAGCCTCCAGAAGGAAGTGACACTTGAACTGAATCTTCAGGGGTAAGTAGGTAGGTGTTAGCTAGGTGAAGAAGGTCAGGAAAAGCGATCTAGATTTGGGGAACCACGGCAAGGAATCCTGAGACGTTTCGTCCATTCCTGGCCTCGCAAGCAGATGGGTATGTCTGGGGTGAAGAGGCTTATGTTCAGACAGGGCACTCGCGGACCGGATGTCCTCAGGTGGCATGCTGAGAGGGTTAGACGCTCTCCTGAAGATGACTGAGAGCCATCGAAGGGTTTAAGCTAAGGGATAAAATAATTGGATATCTGTTGTAGGGATGCCGTTTTGACGGTGTGTGGAAAATAGTTTGGATGGGCTTCAAATTCAGGGGAGAAGGGGAATGACAAGGGTGGTGTCGTAATGCAGGCTCAGCGTGGCGGGAGCCGGGACGGGGCGGTGGAGAGGAGGGGACGGTCTCCAGATCCTTAGAAGACAGACCTGATAGCTCATGGGACGGCCTTGGCTATCTGTGGGCATTTAATAGGGTAAAATACATTTTTTTTGAAGTATCTGAATTGATTTTGTGTCATTATGTTACTTATCAGTAGAACTAGAAATAACCAGCATTTTAGTTGATGAAGTAGCCTGTTGATTATATTTCCAAGTTTACGTTGTACAGGCCGATGACTGGCTGCCACTTATTTTGACGTTGGCGCACTATTTAGTTTGAGTTTGTCCAAGTCGCAGTCTGAGCATTCTTCCCTAGTTTGTAATATCTCTTTAAAAACCACGTCGAAAGTAAAACAGTCGAGAAGCAGTATATTATTTGTAGCCACAGTGGTATACACAGGTATAAACCTACAGTTTTGCGTTCTGCCACCAGATGGTGCTTGTATACCGATAAAAACATGCACTCTGGGGGCGTTCACTTTGGTTAGTATTCCAAGGCTGGTGGGTAACTGAGAAGTTAAACCTTGTGACATGGTCAAGACCTGACCTTTTGTGACTTCTAAACATGTCAGCTTCCTATGGTTCAACACAGCAGGAAAAAGTCAGCCAGGTATACAACTTGAAAGCTTCTTGGATAAATGAAATACGTGTGAGGTAGTGAAAAGTAGAAATTCATTCAAGCGGTTATATAAAATTTTGCCTTTTGTATGTTACATCCCTTGGTTTGGGTATATATATTTGTCTCTTTTATCGTATGCTTTATACCTGGAAGGTATGTCATAATTTTTCAAAATGATATTTCTTTTAAAAGTATTTATGAGGCTATCACTTTATGGAATAGATGTAGATCTGAAAGATAGGAGGCTACAAGACAGAATTTTTAATATGTCTCATATTTTTACATAGGATTACATTAATTAAATTAAGACTATTTTCCATGTAGGGAATTAAATCTAAACCCATAATAAGGAAACTTAAAAACACATTGCCTTTTAAAACCGTCACGAGCCAGAGACGAGAGTGTGAACAGGTTGTGCCGGAGCAAAGATGAGGCCAAACGGACTGGGGTACGAAGGATTGGGAATGTCGGACCGGACGAAGGAGCAGGAAAGGCAGCCAAGCGTGACGTAAAGATATCAACTATGAATCTAAAGACAGACCGGTTAAAAGTACAGGCTGGAAAATGGTATTCCACGCAAGCACTGATCATGATAAAGCTGGGGTGGCTATGTTTGTATCAGACAAAGCGGACTTAGCACAAGAACTATTTCCAGGGATAA
This sequence comes from Eonycteris spelaea, assembly GCA_003508835.1. NCBI lineage: Eukaryota > Metazoa > Chordata > Mammalia > Chiroptera > Pteropodidae > Eonycteris > Eonycteris spelaea. The sequence goes on from PUFA01000150.1 coordinate 791,612, forward strand.
AATTACCCTGAGGGAAGGGTACAGTCACCACGAGCCCTCATGGTTCTAAATATGAGCACGTCTGCTAATAGGCCTTCGAACGAGTAGGCAGAAGGCCGTAAGGCTACTGCTACTGCTGTGGATGGGTTGTGTTCCCCCAGATTCATATTTTGAAGCACTGATTCCCAAGGTGATGGGATTTGGAGATAGGATCTTTGGGAGACGATTGGGTTTAGAAGAGTCCAGGGGTGCAGCCCTTATGATGGGATTAGCGCCCTTACAGGAATGGACACCAGACAGCTAGTTCTGTACCCCATTCCCTTGTCCCCAGCCACCACCCGAGGACATAAGTCTGCCACTTCCAAGCCAGGAAAAGCACTCTCCCCAGAAACTGACCATGCTCGCTAGCTAGCACCTTGATCTTGGACTCCTAGCCGCCGGAGCTGTCAAAACAAATTCCTGTTGTTTAAGCCACCCAGTCGTTTCTGTTACGGTGGCTCGAGCTGAGACAGCTGTGGAGATCAGTGACACTGTCAGCCACTGTTCTGGGACTCTCCTCCCAGAGACGCAGCGCACATTCCTTCCAAGTGCACGTGGGCCGTGCACCAGAGAGACACACTGTCATGCTAAGACGATTCTCAGTACAGTGAAGAGAATTAAAATAATATAAACTATCTTTTTCTGACCACACAGAGATTAAGAAAGAAATTTCATGGAAATATCTGGGAAATTCCACAGACATTTGGAAATTAAACAGCGCGTTTCTAACTAGTGTGCAGGTCAAAGGAGAAATCAGAAACCATATCAGAGAAATATTTTGAACTAATGAAGATGAAAATGAAATGGGTGTGTGTCAAAACTCGTTAACAAGAACTTAAAATAGGCCCATATCATTATGTGGAAATTTTACCTCCATAAAGTTGACTTAAAAACACATTTTGCCCTGTACAATTTTCTTTGAAGCTAAAAATATTTCTAAGAAAGCGTCACATTTTTGCCTCTCAAGCATTTGGCCAAAACCATGTACATGTCTTACTAGGGGCCACACTAATATTTATCTACTAGTGTTTGAGGATCAAATCGTGTCTGTAAATTGCCTAGCTACCGCCTTGCTCAATAAATACTTTACTGTCGCCTCTTATACGGTAGGTAATATGGTCTGGTCGTAAGGACGGACGGGAGTTAGAATGGCGGCTGTGTGGACGTGGGCAGGTCCTTGAGCCTTCAGTTCCCCGTTAGCTCATCTGCAAACTGGGGAGAATAAGTCAGGTTTCCTTATCGTTGTGTTTTCAGGGTTAAACATAAAACTCCGGGACCACACATGGCTCATAGCATTACTTTATCACAGTGTGTGCCGTTCCTTGAAAAGAATTCACGCATCGGTGTATTTGCCTGGGACGTTGTTATGTTGAGAGGTTTTTAAAAATTCACTTCTGCCCAATTAAAAAAAAAATCACGGATGCTCTTCTCTTGCAATTTCTGAGTGGGTGCTTTATGGAAGGAATGATTGATTCTTTAATACAGATATGCATATTTTTGGCCTTTTGTTGGAATTTAGTTAATCCTGGAATAATTCTGCCATTGCAACCCCGAGGGTCATCTCTCCCTTGGAAAACTACAGTGCACCTCAGCAGTTATTTATTAGCTTGGAATTTAAACACGCCTTAGAAAATTTGTGCCTTTTACGTAGCTGTTTGCAGTATTTTATACACATTCTTCTGCCTCGTCGTAGCTGGATAGCGTCCATTTTACTTTTGATCCCTCAACTTTCTTTCATTCCCAAGGAATGGCTGGTCTATGTTTTCTTACCACAGAGTTAGTAATAACTTGGTGATAAGTTTTCTATGATACAAATTCAGTCTCCTTTGTTCTGCAATTATAGGCAGGCAGGCCCAAGGCTCACCACTTAATTTTGGAATAGAGACTGTTTAAAATACCTGGTATGTTTATTAAATAAAAAACTTTTTTCATGTCATACAAGTTTAACATTTTTCATACCCTCTAAAACAAAAACAGAAGCAGCCGTAACAAAGCCAGTTGTTAAATACAAAGTGACTTTTTATAATTCTGGGTTGACGGTCTTATTTTATTTGGCCACTGTTTTTTTACATGCTCTTGAGATCCTTTTTGGGTTCTTTATGGAAGCAGTTGAAAACGTATTCTCCATAAAGGTGAATGTAAGGAAAGTAACAGCGAAAGAATAATTACTATAATCCCCCCCCCCAGGTTTATTATGATTCTTTCGGAAAATGCAGACTTTAATAATACTAAAGTCATAATTTTTTAAGTAAGAAATGGCATATCTTTCTAATCCTAAATATGTTTTTAAAATTTCAAGACTCTTTGTTTGGATTAGGGGAAATAAACAGCCCTCTGTCCTTTAAATGAGACTAATTTTATTAATCGATTGCTCAAGCTCCAAAAACCCGGTACAATATTTAGTTCTGTTTAGTGTTCGAAGACATGCTCTCTCACAAATGTCTCTTTTTGTTCAGTTGAGCAAAATGTTGCTTTAGCAATGCTTGTTTATTTGTGTTTTTAAAAAATATCAGGGCAAAAACGACAGTTCAGTTTATGAAGATGTATTTAGTGTGGCATGTGATGTGTAGATGAGTGGGCTTTCTGTTTCAGAAGCATGCAAAGAAACATATACAGGTGCTTGTGTTCACGCTGAGAAATTTGAACAGCTCTGAATCTTTTTTCCTCTTTGGTTTGGAGAGTTCCTTTATGAATCTAAAAAAAAGTATTATACATCAGGTGTTTTTCCTTAATCTTTAATCACTTTGTGTATTTTCTTGAACTATGGATTTTTAGAGAAGGGTTTATGCAGTTTTTAATGTTAGTTGGATTTAGGAAGAAATTTAAGTATGATTTTTAATTCAAGTGATGTGACTATTAATGATGAGTGTTTATAGTACATGTTTATAGAAGTTTTTGCAATAATAGCATTTCTTGGAAATGGAATATTGTGTCTAATAAATTCTGGGCAAGATTTTGGGTGATCATCAGAATAGGTCATGTTCCAAAGTATGTTTTTATGTTGGTTACTGGAAACTCAGAAACTAAGTATTTTCTCATAGAAAGAATTTGGTCAATGGTGGCAAAGTTCCCGAGATAGCCCATAAAAACTCATTTTAATTATAGCGAACTGTGTACCTTGTAAAGAGTTCTAACTGGCTTCCAAGGGAAACTTTCTCCTCGATGCCACCTGATCCGTAGGAGGGAGCCTCTTTTCAGCTCTTAACAACAGCAGGAGTGGGAAAGAAAGGGAGGCTCCAGATGCGGCAGGGAGTGATGGAGAGAGAGAAGTTCCCCACCCACAGCTTTAACTTCCAATTGTTTCTTAATAGACGCAAGTTCCAGCAGCCCAAGGGAGGGCTGGCACGTGAGTGTGGGTGTGCTCTGTGAGCAGGTTAGTGACAGAAGTGGCCTAAATAGCCAAATGTAGAGGCAGCGATGGAGGCAGTGACTCCTGGCACCATGTGGGAGGTGTGCTTTAGAGTGGAGGTGTAGAAGGATATTTGGTGCAGGCTGAAGTTGGGGAGGAGAGGCGATGGCGTGCTGGGACGAAAGAGTTCCCATATTTAGAAGGGAAATGTCTGCTTGTCGCTTAAGTTTTCTGTATCTTAGCTCTCCCCCCCCCGTTGATCGATCTTATATTGAGAGGAATGATAAATGTCTTAGCCTTTGCGGCTTCTGTACAGAGCTCCGTGTGTCTTCTGCAGGTTTTGCTTCCTAAAGGCAGTTGCTGTGTTATTTGGCCATAGATACTCATAACTGTTACACATTATTGGAGAAGTACAGATTTTAACGTTAACAATATTTTTTGACATTTATGCATTTTAGCTGGAATTCTATTTTGATATCAGGTAAGAAACACTATTATCTTTGTTTTCCTTAGCCCAGTATACTTTTGTCTGCCCTTTATTTTTACCCTTTCTCTGTTTTTGGTTTATCTCTTACATATAGCATATAATCGTCTTGCTTGATGAGACAAATTGTACACCTTTCTCTTTTTGCCCAGCATGTATTTGGCTTGAGAAACAAAAGGGGACTTTTTTGTTAGCCTGATTTAGGGTTGGTTGACAGTGTGCACTGTTGGGTGTTGGCTGTCTGCTGCTCCAGAGTTTTGGAAGTGCATGAGAAGATAAAAACAAGTATTATTATAGTCGACTGGTATTGAAATTCAGAATATTTTCATTTTTCTACCTTTTCTGAGTATACCAAAATAAAAAGTGTAAGTGTACGAATCACCGATAAAATTAATAATCATTCATAAATCTTAGGAATGCCTTTTTGGACTACTTCCTAGAGACCGAGAAACTGAGTAATTGTAGTAAATGTGTGACACATCCGATTGCAAGTCGTGTGTAGTTTCTGGTTCTTTGCCTTCAGCAGAGGGCAAGAGGACGTAATCAAGTCGTCAGACGCGACAGCATTAAAGGTCGTTTCTGACGGTAGATCACAGTGTAAGTTGTGGCTCAGAAAAAAACTTCGCCATTGCAGAACTTAGGGGTGTGATTTTACCTGCCTAGAAAACTGAAATAAGAATTAAATCGAGAACCTATCTCATGTTAGTAAGAAATATTCTTATGTACACACAACAATATACATTTTTAAAAAGCCCTCTTCATCTCTCTAAGAAGCATGCCCATTAAGATTTTACTTTTCATTTAAAAATGATCAGAATTTGTAATATTTATGTTCCATTCATTGTCTGCTAATAGTAATTGCAATAATGGGTTGTTTTACATTTTTTAGCATACATGCTTATGGTCACAGGAAATACAAACCTAAAAATTTTAATTAATATTCATATTTTTTGATACATAGAATTATGATAGAGTGAGCAATAAAAGACTTTCAGGTGTAAAATGTAACATTAGGACAAAAGTCTCGGGAAAGAGTGGAATGAAATGTAAGTATAAGAAGAAAAACAATGTTGTAAAATTCCCAATATCGTTAACAGAGTTTATGTATTTTTGAGGTAGATGAGGACAGATACCAGCTTGTTATATTTAGATTCTCGTGGGTACATTTAAAAGGAGTGACATCACATTTTTGTTTTAAAATGTCAATATTTACAGTAGACCAGAAACTACATCCTTTGCAAGTATTTAAGTTTCTAATGAAAAATTTTAGGTTTAAAAATTTTCATTGTAATAAGAAATGTGCAAGGATATATGTAGTTTTCAAAATTCTTTTATGGGATCTGAGCCTTGGTTCGAAGACTATCGCTGTGGACTTTTTTCGGAGAGAAACTGAATTAGAGCTGGCAGTCGTGGGGTGCACAGAGATGGCGTATATTTTTATCTTGATTTTCACATGTGTAGGCCAGTATAGTGGTTTGATGAAAATGACCTGGTAATTTTAAAAGTTTTGGGCACGAATATAACAGTCTTAATAATTCTTTTGAGTTCAGTCACACCCCAAAGTGAAATCTTATTTTCCTTCTGTGTTATTGAAGGTAGTTCTTCCATTTATAAAATAACAAAATTGTATTGTCATCAGCCTTTCTGGGACCGTGCAGGTAAAAATACCTGGAACCATTAGAGGGCAGCATGGATTTATTCATGGGATTAGCTTTTGCAGCATGACTACTTTGAATCACGGGCTTAATGTGAGCATCATTAAATTAACTATGAAGTTTTTTTTTTTTTAATACGAATCTTTCATTTGGAATTTTTCTAATATGATAAAATACGTGATATCAGTATAAAAGTAAGCCCCTTTTTTCCCTGTCTTCTCTCACTTCCTCTGCCCTTAAGCACATTAGAGCTTTCGTAAATTTTGGAAGGTGGCACAGTTTGGTACTAAACTTAGTGTCGACCTTGGTTTTCAGCTGAAGAATCACCTAAGTCATATGACAAGGTGTTCCACGAGAAACGAGATTTGAAGACAACTTTGGGGCATGAATGCTGCATACTGTACCCCTCTTAAAATTCCTTAACAATTCTTAAAGATGTCACGCAGAAGGCTATTTTACCTAAGTGGTCCCCAGTTCCGGCCGGGCGTTGGACTGTCCCAGAGAGCTGGCACAAGCCCGAGGCCTGCGGCCAGGGACTGCGCACGTGGCGTTTGACAAGTCTGCCGGACGGTTCCAGTGCCCAGCGGCTGGATGCACATCATTCCCTGTTAACATCGAGGACTGTTTTGTGACGTGCTGGTCTCAGCAGTCACACGACACCGCCGAAAGGGTCAAAGGAGAAGGTAACCGTGACAGTTAGCCCCCGTCCTCAGGGAATCAGCTGTTCTGGACCCCGTGCCTTTCAAATTGCCGAGGATTTACCCCTTTCTGAAGACTAAACCTTTTCTTGTTGTAGTAATTGTTGATAGGAATTTTCCCAAAGTTAGGACATACATTTTTCCTATGAAAAATGCCACCGTTACGAACGCAGGGAATTTTTTGGGTTGACTCGGTGTTAGCCGTGTAAATGACAGCCGTCGTCGTAAGCCTTTGAGATCTACTCACGGGCCGTCCTTATGCGGGATGCTCGAGACATCAGTTTCTTGAGTACCCGGGTCTGCTGCTGTCACTTCTCAGTGGTCCTCGGCTGTCAGATGCCCTCTTAACGCCTTGTTGCATGTCACCTGCCTTTGTACACCAGCGCTTGCCCGCCTCCTTAATTCAATGCTCTTAAAAGGCTTTCGTCTTGCAAACTGATGTCGTGGTTGGAATGGGGAGCCAAGTAAGTGTGAGGAGACTTTGACTCAGGCCCTTGTGAGTGTGAGGGACGGGAACTTTCATCCATGGATTTTTCGATTTCTGAATTTATGTCTCCCTCCCTTCATTTTGAGTTTCTTCGGCATTTTAGGTAGAATGGAGTTGCCAGTTAGCTGAGTACGGTGTGGTGAATCTGGCGTGTCTGTCTCACACACACGCATGTGTATAACGGTGAACCGCACATAGGTTCAGGAGAGAGGGCCCCTTCGTGCATGGCGTTTTCCCTTCCCTTGAATGTAGGAGTTCTGTGTTTTTTTAAAAAAGGCAAAGCTTCCCAAAATGCGAAGACTTGCTAGTGAGCAGTGCATGCTCTTAGGAAATCGTGTGCCGGGTGCGATAACGTTTTTCCTGTCCCCTTTGCAGAGACGGCCCTTCCTTGGCTGGCCTTTCCATTCGGGGTCGCGCCCCCCGCCCATCTAGCGCCTTCTGTAGTTTCCTTCTGTTTTTCTTTCTTTGCTCTTTGTCTACAGAGCCTGTTCTTGGGAACCAAAAAGGAATCTTTCTTTTGTACCTTTTTGATTTCTAGGTGTAACAACCTCTGTTCACCGATTTAAAAAGAAAGGGGAAAAAAAAAAGAAAAGAAATAGGACGTTTTAATACTGTTTTACATGTGGGTTGAATGAAATTCTAAATTTGGCATTAAAATAACTAATTAATCCATTATAGTTCAATGGGCAAATATTTTATAGAACAAATTTAATTCCATGTGAAATTTATGACCTAATAATGTGTAATGAAATAACATTTTTCAGTTTTATGACCTCTTTTTCTGTGGCTTTGAAATATTAAGACTATTTTAGCTTTCTAGTTTGAGGTTCAGTCATTATTTTGGCAGATAATGCTGTTTTAGAACTTAATACATTGGAAAAGTAATGGTACAGTGAATATGCAACAGTCTTTATATTTTATTTTAAAAAAGAATGTTTGGAGAGCAGTACTAGGAGCTGGTTTTCATGTATTTCTGGACCAGGGGGCTGGCAGACTGTAACCGATGGTCCAGAACCAGCCTGCTGCCCGTTTTTGCAGGGTCCACAATTTAAGGTTGTACTTTTAAAAATTATTTAAAAATCAACAGAAGAATAATAGTTTGTGACGTGTGAAAGTTATAAGAAATTCAGATTTCAGTGACCATAATGAAGTTTGACTGGAGCACAGCCACGGTCATTCATTTATGCGTCGTCTGTGGCCGAGTTCACGCCGCAGACAGCAGAGTCGAGTAGGTGTGAAAGGGGCCGTGCGGCCTGCAGAGCCTGAGGTATTTACTATCTGGCTCTTTTCAGACAGAGTTTGCTGACCCCTGATCTAGATTAATGAGAAATAGAATTTATGGGGTTAGTTTATAAGTCTAAGTGTATGAAATATAGGAATCTAGGTATAATGTGTAACCAATCTCTAAATAAATGTTTTCTAATAATTTCTATTTATTTTTTCCTACTGGTTCTATTCTCTCTCTCTTTCTCTTTTTGGGTAGAAGATGTCTATTTTACTTTAACTTTGGTTAATTTTCTTTTTTTTCTGTTGCTCAGTGAACAGAATATAATGCCATATATTGTAAGAGGAAGTCCTTGGGTTTGGAAAGTATTTTTTTTGTAGAATACACAGAAATTTGGAATAATTTTATATTTTCCCCATATATTTGATTTATGGGAAACTCTACTATATTTTAAGTTGACTTTGATAGACTACATGTTTTTTAAAAATTATTCTTTCAAATAATCAAATATAAACAGCAGACTGGTATTCTTATTAGATTTAGTTGGCCCAATGAATCAATGATTGATTTTTTCCTCTAATGCAACTGAAGTAAATATTCTTAGAATACTTCACCTCTTTGATTTGAATGCGCTACCAATTTAATTTTATATACTTTTGTGTTATGTATTCTATTTGGTAGCTCTCTTCTGGCTCTTAAGAGGGTTGATTTTATTTTGTCACTGAATATATGAACACATTTGCAGGTGAATTTGTTTCCTTTTGTAAATTTGTTTCCTTTTGTAAATTTTGGGAGAAGTAAAAATAATATCAAACCCAGAGTGAGAGTAATGGACCCATGGTGTCTTGTTCAAAGCTATGTAAAAACATGAAGTTTTGAAGAAGCACCTTGAAATATGTAGATAACTCTTAAGGTGCTTAAAACATGTCCCTTTCAGTATGATTTTTAGTTTCAGTTGTAATACAGCAACTTACCTTCATCCCGAGTCATCTGAGAGGTTTGTAGAGAATAGGAACCAAGTATGGGCCATGTACACCTTCCTCCCAACGCTTCACTTATGAGGAAGAGAACAAGGGAAGGCAGGCAGCCTTTCATTTTAGCATCTCTCTCCTGCCTAGGTCTTGGTAGGATCGTGTCTTCCCTTCAGAGAGCATAGACACATTGTGCAGTCTCCATGATTAAAGAGTTTCTGAGCATTCAAATTGTGGTCTTATTCCTTTGTTGATGTAGGTACAAAGATAAATTGAGTAAAATACACGATCAAAAAGATTGGCAAATGGATTTAAGTCCCAAAGGAACCCAACCACCAAAGAAAGTAGTAAAATTTATGTATCATCACATAGACATTTTCTATTTTAAACTATAACACCAACATGAATACAGTCTAATTATATCAATTAAATTAAGTAGAAGCGTTTGTAATTCTGTTTGTTGTTTTTGCACCAAAGTAATGATAATAATTCATATCAACCTTTAGGAATTAGAGTATATTGTGACATTTTTTTATAGAAACTATTTGTATGCTCAACAAATAGTTTTTTGGTGTGTTCTCAGAGGTAGTTAACTTCATTCAGTTTGGCCAGGTATGTCAAAGACACCCAGTGAAGAGTCTTTGAAATAAATAAGCTGTGGGATGATGACCGCTCTTAAGACTATCTTGGAAAATATTGTCTAGACTTTTATTGGATGTAACTTGGTTGAACTGCCAATGAAATTGCATTTATAGTCGAAGTTACTCTGATGGACTGAATCTTTTTTAAAAAATAGTATTCTGCATAACCCAAATAATATTCTTATTGTTTTTCCTTGGCTCGATTACTCAAAAAGTGATTTTTAAAAAAACATCTGCAGGACTAGTCTCTCTTGGGATAGAATAGCTGTTATTCGAATAAAGGGGAGAGGAGTCTCTTTTCCTTCGTCATATAGGTTTGGGAAATGCCAAATCAAGGAAAATTTGAATCTTTTCTTACTATAAAACTTCTCGGAGCTTACACTTTTTAATTTTTGTGTGCATTTCATCTTGGATTTTTTTAGTATTTCATATATTAAACAATTTTTAATTTTGAACATTATCGTAAGCATCGTGCCTTCCTTGCATTCCAACACCCAGGCTGCCCTTGCCAGTTCCACGCACAGCCTTTCAGGATATTCTCTGGCAGTATGTGCGCGTTTGCTTTTAAGAGAGTATCATTCTGTAACAGTATTCCGAATCCTCTTTTAAATTTGAAATGCACCTTACAGATCATTCCATGTTAACGCATAAGGAGCTGTGTCATGTTTCCACCTTGAGCATGAAGACTTTAGAAACCTACATAGGTGTAGATCTATTTAACATGTCAGCACAGATGAGTTTTTGGTCTGTTTTGCTCAGCGTTTATAGTTTGCGGCAGGAAGATGGGTCCAATCAGAGTTTACGTGGCCATTCTGGAGACATTTATTTTAAGAACTGCTCAGCATCCCCCTGTGTGGGTGTTGTGTAATTTACCTAAGCAAATCTGCGTTCGTGAGTATTGTTTCAGACATGTCACTGTCACGATGTTGCAGCGTATATCCTTGTACAAACATTTTAGCCACATGTGAGACATTCTTATAGGTGCTTTGGCTACATCCATGACCAGAATGGACAAACACTCAAAAAAATAAAATGAAAATGAACTTCTTGCCCCGATGAAGCTTACATTCTAGCTGAGAGAGACAGACAATAAAAATAAATACAGGAAGTAGGCTCTGTGGTAGATCCTAAAGTGAGCAGTGCTGTGGACAAGTGAAAAGGTGGAGCCAAGGGGTGAAGATGGCAGATTTAAGTAGGTCTTTTGAGGTGAGATACGAGCAAGGACTTTAAGGAGCAGAGGAAGTGAGCTTTGAGGATGTGTGGGGAGAAACAAGAGATCAGCCACGGGAAAGGCCCAAAGATGGAAGTGTGTCTGGTGAGTTGCCGAGCGGGGAGGCCGGCGTGGGTGGAGTGGAGCAGGTGAAGCACTCAGCCCCCGTCGGAGAGAGGACTGGCGGCCAGGTGTGTGTAAAACCCTGGAGGCCATTGTAAGGGTCTTCAGGAAATAGTGACAGGGTCTGACGTACTTTCTGGAAGGATCACATTGGTGATAAGAGAACAGTTAGCTTATTACAGTCATCTTGACTAGAGACGAGGCTGTGTTGTATCGTTTGGGTTTTTTTTGCTGAAACAATTTGGTGAAAAAAACGGTACCTCTTTTGGCGTTTTAATTTGCATGTCTTTGTGAATCTGAGAAGTTGAGTATTCTTCTCATATGTGTAAAAGTCATTTATATTCCCTTTTCTGTGAATTGGGATGTATAACCTTTGCTTATTTTTCCATTGTTTTAATTGGCTCTCTTTTACTTGTAAGGCAAGTAACTTCTAGTTGACCTAATGATGAAAACTACAGACCTAGCCTGACCTTGTCAGTGTACCGTGAAGCTGCTCAAGGTCATTGGCGATGCCAAATGTTGAAGGACTCACCGTCACAACTACGCGCATCCGTCCCCAGCACGTCCCAGCTGGGTCCCTCGTGCATCCTTTGGTTTTGGACTCGCCCCTGTGGCCTGGCGATGGGCTTAACTGTGAGTAGCTGAGCGCCGGGCCCTGGCCGGTCCGGTTTCCCCGTTCCCAGCCATTCGCTCCCACGCCGAGAGGACTGTGGTCGTGGTCACGTGGTCATGGTTAAGGGGGCCGCGGAGCTGGTCTGCCTTTGTGTGGACCAGGCTTTCCTTAGGCCGGTTTCTTGACCTCAGCTGTGAAATGGGAATAACGGTGGTATTTACTTCCAGGGCGCTTGCGAGGACCCGTGCCGGCGTACCGTAAGCCGTGCAGAGAATGCTGGTTAGCCGTGATCGCTCCCTCAGTGGGCAGATATTTATTTGGCTCCTTTTAAGCATCAGGTGCTCATATCAGATGCAAGACACCGGGACTTCCGTGCGTAGCTCTCTGTCTCCCTGTATCTGAGCAGAAATCAGTTCTGCGCGGCTCTCCTGGCACACCGCCCCCGGGATGCTGAGCGAATCATTTACTCTGAACGTCCACCTTATCGGAATGGTATGGTCTAACACATGGTGCACAGGCATTTGCGGGGAGGCCTGTCCTCCTTGAGGTTGAGGCGTAAAAGGACGTACTTATTTTGATTTGGTTAGAATGACATTTTTGAGGGGGCGGGAGTCGTCGAATGGCAGCAGAGATGATGGCTTTAGCTCTGCACCTGGTCGACTTCGTCGTGAGTTCCGCAGCCCTGAAGCGCTCCGTTCTCGGCAGCGTTTCTGGCGCGTACACGGAGCCTGGCCCTCGGCAGTCCCGCGCAGTGCCCCGCGTGGTCCTTCTCCAGCCTTCCCCTCTCCGAGGACACGCGGGTTTCCCTCCTCGCCTCCCAAGAGGAGTCATCCCCTGCAGACGAGGTCGCGGCCTTATCTGCAAGGCTTCCTTTTGTTCTCTCGAGGGAATGGTTCCGGAGAGTAACAAGAGGGTAAGAAGTAAAATTTTGCTCAAGAGACATTCTTACGTCTGTCCCATGTGGGTCTCAGCTTTTTGGAATTCTCCGTGTTATTTCCTCGAATACTTCTGGAACCTTTCACAGAGCGGGTTTCAACGGCACATTGATTTGGTTTGACGTCCTGTCTTTTTAAGAACTTACCAGAAGGCTTTCTCCAAATCAGTAAAGGCAGCATGAAATTTTTTGCTACATTGAACGTACTAGTTGTCTTCATATCTCATTTTAAAACGAAAATAAAGCTGTCTCATATCCTGATCTTTTCTAAATCTCAATAAGGTCTTTACGTTTCAATAGTCTACATTTCTAATAGAATAAAGTCATCTTAATAGCACATCTCATATCATCAAGTATTTTTCACACTTGTTTGCTCGCATGCTTTTGTCTCTCTCTCCTTCAGTCCTTTCTCTCATCGGGATATGAAAACAAGCAACTTCAGCTCATTAGCTATTCCCTCAGGCAGTAACGTTAGGACCATATGTTTAATTGTCTAAGGTATTATTCTGATCATGGCTTACTGCCTTTTTCAGTTCAAATTTCCGGGAGTTTATCATTCACTAATTTCCCAGGCTTTTTCTTGGCTTCAGTTATCAGAACCTTGACCCACTCACTCTCTTTATTTCCTCGTTATTTGTTGACATTCTCTGGTCAAGATACATTTCCTCAAAGATCTATGAGTTAACAGGCTCCTGAACTGTGGTTGACTGACAGGTCACAGAGTAGTCTTTATAGATAGAATATAACCCCAAACACGTAAATAAATGTCCTTTCAGACATGAGACAAAGAAAAGTTGTAGTAAAAGTAGCATTATTCATTATGTTCCATCAAATTCTTCTGACGATTAGTTCGTTTTCGCTGGGTTTCATAAAATCTGAACTTATCAGTGGATCTTATGAACATTGCCTGATCTTTTGAAGTGCATTGGCATGACCCAAATGTCAGGTTTCCTGTGTGAAATGGAAGCCCTTTCCTGGACCTCCCCAAGCAGACTTAATAATGTGGCATTGGTGGCATGGTCCCTAGGTTTGAGGAGCAGGTGGCAAAGCCCCTGGGTTATTTACTGGGAATAACGAAAAACATGAGAGGTGCTGAAGCATCATAGAAAAATCGTGGACTGTCTGAGAAGGGTGGTGGGTTCGTTGGCAAACAGCCCCAATTTCCGGCTGTGATCTGGCACCGGGTGTCACTTACCCCAGGTTACATGGCCCGTGAAGGACCGAGGTGGCTCTCCAGCCCAGGGTTGTGTGTTCAAAGCGTGTGCTTTTTCTGTGACATTGAGCTAACTCCTCAGCATCTGCTCTTCGGGAATATTAGGGTGTCACGACAGACTTGCCGAAGCATATCCTTGAACGCCTTTCTGCCCAGTGGGACAGAGATGCTGTCTCGTACCCGTCCTGCGAAGAGGAATAAGCCACGGACCTCGCTGGCCCTTCAGAGTGGAGCTCACATGCGGTGGGCGGAGGTGGTCAGCCTCAGGTCCTCGCCAGCCTCGTCTTACTTGCTTGTTACCGTGTTTTGCCTCAGGGCACATGGCAAAGAGTGAGAGGATTTGATGACTCCGCGTAGTGTGCATCCTGGAGTAAGACACCGTTCGCTCCGACGCCCCGGGCTGTCTGCAGCAGCACAGGAAGAGGAAGCATAGGTCACTGTCATCCACATGGCAGTCCCCTCAGGGTTTGTGCCGGAAAAGCGTTTAAAAATTAGTGTAAAATGGCTAAAAACGAAATTGCTTAGCATTACCTCAAAAGCACTTGTAGTTAGTAAGAGTAGGAGAGTGTTCTAAAAGTTAGTCTTCGGTTTTAGCAAAAAAGGTACTTTTTACACTTTTTGGGCTGTGACAGGATTTAGTTAGTTGAGCAAGTCCTTTTTCCCATTTCTTTGGAAAGTGGTCTTTCTGTCAGACTATGCTGTTGGCTCCGAGGGACCTGTGTAATTCCAATCAATCATCTGGTATGGATTATGATAAAGCAGTGTATTGCCAATAGAAGAAATTTCTAAGACCCCTAAATGATTATTATCAATAATGTGAGAGTACTTGCAATGCCTGAATCTGTCTGATGACATATCCCCATATGGAAGTCCTAGCTAGAAAATTATATATCTAGTTTCAGTGTCTGTGAAGTCACCCAGAACTCTGAATTTTAAAAAAATACATGTCCTTCTAATAGTTATGGGAATAGGAAAAAAATGATTATCCATTTGATTAATTCTTGTTTCAGGTGAGGGATGAAATGTACTTTGTAAAAGAATTGATTAAATGTACCTATTCCTTGGCGTACATGTTTAGATGTTTAATTATAATTTTTATGATGTGTTGGCGCCAACATTTTCCTATAGAAATACAACTTAAGATTTAATATTGGGCAACAGTGGGAAAATGGGATTTAGTATGAAAATATTTGCTTTATGTAAACCTTTTTATGAATGTGGCTAATGCATAAGTGAAGGCAAGCTGTAAAAACAATTAGCTGGGAAAATGCCAAGTAAATTTTTTATGTTCCAGTGAATATCTGTTAACTACACATTACTGTTATCATTAAACTATATGCAAATGTACAACTAGATTTACTTAGACTTGGGTAGAAAAGACAAACTACTAGAAGTATGCAGTAAGTATAATTACTATTTGCATCTTCAAACAAAGCACATTAATCTTTCTGTAACACCGCTGATGTAATGTCTCCATGTTACTTTTGGGAGCATTTGAAGTGGGCAAGCATCCAAAGTTGATAGTTAATTCTGATCAGCAGAGGCACTGGAGGAGATGTCTGGGTTGGACATTTTAACAAAGCAAACAGTTTCTAAAGCTTTGGAAGATTTCAGTACAAACACAGTCATCCATTTGATTTTCTTATTCTAGACATTACACAATTAATTTATCCAAAAAGGGTGTGAAACCTCTCCTAAAAATATAATCAGATGTACTCATATATTTAAAAATTTTAACTTCTCCAGAACATATATTTTTGGACTTAAGATAATGAGGCAACATAAGCAATTAAAATATTTTCCAGAACCAGTGTGAGAAACCATTTTATTGCTAGAAAGGACTTGAGAGCATTTCTGTGCTAGTTTTCAAAGAACATGCTCAACCAGCCCTTAACCAAACAGGACCTGCTGGTGGAAATGAATGAGAATCTTCTTACAACTCAAAGAAAAAATAAGCCTTATTTTTAATAATTTTCTTACATGTAATAATCTGCCATTAGACTACTAGCATGCAGTATTTAGTAAACACATATTAAAAACTTAAAATTGCATTTCTTCAAAACATTTTATCAATGTTTTTGAAGTGCAGAAGTGCACTCCAGATATACACACACATACACATATGTATTTGAAAATTGTCCCTAAGTATACAGATATGCTATGATAGTTCATAAAAAATACAATAATCTCCTCCTGGTTTGCCATTGGGATAAGGTTGAGAAAGTTGGTAGACAAAAATCTTTCCTATTACCGATGAGTTTTAGAGAAAGTAAGTCCTCTTACCTGTATTCCTCATAGATGTAGAAGCTGGAACTTAAATCTGGATCTTAGTATTAATCTAAAGTCTTCTGTTCACATTCTCAGTGTTTATTTACTTTTAAGTTTGTAAAGGTACTTGTAAACATTTTTAACTGTGTATCATAAAATGTTAACAAATCTTTCTTACACTCAAGATAGAAAACTTTTAGCAGATAAATTAAACAGTTACCTGGAGAATACCCAGACTCAGCGAAGGCGGAATACTGAACGTGGCATTTCTCAAGGTGTGTTTCGTAGAATACACATGATATTTCACTGAAACTGGGGTTTCATTACCAAAAATATTCAGGAAACGCTATATAGTACATTTTCCTCTTGAAGACATTACCATACAGACAACAAAGCTTATGAAAAGGCACATTCATTACTGTTTATGTATATTAATAGATACCATGAAAAGTAATTATATATCCAATACAAGAAGTTAGAAACGGAACAACGACATAAGTGTGTTTGAAAGAAAATGAATGTGGAAATAGATTAATTAGAGAACAGAAGAATGATAGAAAAAACCCCCACAGAATCCAATATCTTATTCTTAGGGAGAACCAATAAAATATATAATTGTGTACTTTAATCAAGGTAAGCCACGTGAGATTAAAGCATCGATATGCAAAATATGGTCGGATAATGGAAAACTACAGATGCTCAGTAAACGAAACTTCTCCCAAAGGACCACTTTGCGCAGCTCACGGAGAGTGATTTCCAACCTTGGATGAACTGGGTGATTTTGTAGGAAAATATAAATGACCGAAGTCGACCTCAAAAGATGGGAAAAAAAGACCCAGTGCTCCAGAAGTAAAAGGATAAATTCGGAGTCGGACGCCGTGCAGCCACCGCCCCTCCACCCTGAAGGCAGGCGCCTGGCGTTTGGCAGAGGAATGCCCCTGAGCCTTTAAACAACATGCAGCGAGTCATTTAGGGGAACCAGCAGTCACGTCGGTGTCTCCATGAGCCGTGCCTCGGCTGCGTGCGTGGCCCAGTGGCCGGTCACGGGAGACGGGGTGTCCTCTGGCCCTGCGCTCAGGACAGCGTTGGGCAGAGAGTCCGGGGCGTCTGCAGCGGCTCCTGTCCCGTGTTCCCTGGTGCCTCTCGGCGGCTGGAATGGTCACCGACCCCCAGCGGTGAAGCCCAGCGCCTCTAGCTTTGCACTTGTGCCCGGGAAGCCGCAGAAGAACACAGCTATGCCGCTGGCTCCGTCTGGAAGTAATGACCACCGACCTTCAGGGGACCTTGAGCGCTGCCTGCTGTCTGTCCTGCTGTGCTCGCCTGGCAGGTCCTGGTGCAGGGCTGGCGCCCCGAGGCTGCCTGCTGTGGGACCGCAGCGGGAGACTGAGTCATCGGTCAGGTCGCACCCCTGTCTGCTCTACCCCCCGCCGTGGCCCCCGTCAACGTGCAGGGAGGTTCTGATTCGCCGCCTGGCTGCTGCTCAGACCCGGCTTCCTGCCGCTCACCCTGGCTGCGCTTCTCAGGTGTCAGCATGGCTGTTTTCAGAAACTGCCCGGTACTTACCTCCCCAGGGCCTTGGCGCCTGCTGTCGCCTTTGCTTGGGAGACTTTTTCCTGGCGTGAATTAGTCCCGTAATAAATATTTGTTGAGTTAATAATAGAAATCACCTAGTCCCCAAAGCAGTCAGTCAAGGGCTGGAAGACCAGGTCATGACCTTCACGAGGGAGGGGCGTCTCTCAGTCCGTCCCCGCTGGTCTGTGGGCTGACTTCTCGGGTCCGCCAAGAATGTAGATAGGAATAGGGGAGATCACCTGGGAAGATGGTCTTGTCTGTGAGAAGACGCTTGAACCCTAGGGAGGAGCAACATGTTTTAAAGATTGTTTTTTATTGCGGTGAAATTCACATAACGTAAATTCACCGTCTTAGCCATTTAAAAGCCTGTCGTGTGGCTTTTACTACTCTCGCGGTGATGTGTGGCCATCACCAGTCTCTATCTTCGGATCATTCTGTCACCTTGAAAAGAAACCCACCCCCATTACCCCCCCCGCCTCCCTTCCCGCCCCTGGCAGCCACTCCTCTCTTCTCTGTCTCTCCGAACCCGCCTGTTCTGGATGTTTCTTGATAGAGCCGTGCGGTGTGTGGCCTTGTGCGTCGGCTTTCACCGAGCATAACGTCTTCAAAGCCGTCCGCGTCCGCACCTCATTCATGCGTGCGGCTGTCTGAGACCCCGCCTCGTTGTCAGTGCATCAGTTAACGGACCTTTTTGGGTTGTTTCCACGTTGGGGCTGTTGTGAATCGCGTTGCTGTGGACATTCACGTGCATGTGTTCGCTGGAACATCTGTTTTAATTTCTCTTGGTGGTATCTATGCGGGAGTGGGAATGCCAGGTCAAACGGCGATTCCTCACGTGCCGCCGGGGACCCGCCGAGCCGTGTGCCGCGGTGGCTGCCCCGTTTCACGTTCCCACCAGATGTGCGGGGTTGTCGCGTCTCCATCCTTGCCAGCACTTGCTGTTGTCTGGTTTTGCGCGTCCGACTGTAGCCGAGTGGATGTGACGTGCAGTCTCACTGTGGTTTTGATTTGCCGTGGGCCTCGGTATGAAGGGCGGGCTCCAGCGGCTGGTTAAGAGAGGAGACGAGGAATGAGAGAGCGTCGTAGGGCTGCAGCCAGGCCGGTCTCCCGGACATACAGCGCCCCCAGCCTTCTCCCTGGTGACGGGCCTGCCCGTGGGCCCACAGAGCTCTCGGCGTCGGCCGGACCTCACGTCCAGTTTGACTGACGATGCCGCGGTGTTGCAGGTCTGCGTGGCCCCTCCAGAGCTCACGTCGCCCCCTCCCCATAGTGCTCCCCTACCCAGGTCATCCACGTGAGCGTCGTGTCGAGGCCGAGAGCTCGGGCTCCTGGGTTCAGATGCTAACGCAGGCGGGGCGGCCTTGGGCACACCTGTTAACATCTCGGTTCCCCGTCTCCTCCTGTGCGGGTGAAGCGTCGGGGTGGCGCGGTGACCAGGATGGGCATGGAAAGGGCTCGGCCTGGCGTGGTGCGTTTTTGCTGTCACGATGGCGGCGCTGATGATGATGACGATGACGGTTTGTCTAGATACGCGTTTAGGGAAGGGGCGAGAACAGGTTAGTGCGGACCCCCGTGCGGGATCGCGGGTGGCGATCGTGTGTTTACCGCACGGGGCTCTTCGATAACGTGCTGCGCTTGCCACGGCCCTGCTGCGGCCCTAGCATCAGCAACACGGCGTCCGTTATTTGCTCCGCGGCCCGTACTCTGCATCCCACAGGTCATTCCGCTTCTTTATCAGGTGCACATTTGGGACAGAGGTTTTACCGCCGTCCGTTTGGACAGGGAGTAGGCTTTCGTCCATTAGATATTTTCTCTCTTTCCGCTCCAGGACAGCCGTACCGTTTTTGAAAATTCGCAGTTACGAAGGAAAACGTTTCCAACGCCGTCGCTTCCAATACCCAACCCCAGCTTTTAGGGCACATCGTTCTGTGTTTTCCCCTCGGCGTTTTTAACATCATCATTCCGTAAACAGCAAAGATCCTTACTGCGGCTCTTTCAGTGCTTATTTTCAGCTGCCCTGTGAATCTTTTCTAATAGGTCCTAATTTTTGAAATTCCTCAAGACTTACCGTTCAGATCCCATAAAAGATATGTTTTTAAAATTTATAGATGTGCATAGAGAAAGAACCCTCTCCTATCTGGACATTTGATATACATACAAACTTGAAAACATGCCAAGGACTATTTTATAGCTTTCTGATAAAACCTATTATTTTCCTATGGCAAGAAAAAGAATGCTTACCGGCGCCAAAAAGTGTACAAAGAGGCAAAATAATCAACTTGTCATTCGAATTCTGAGTTTTGGCATTTAGAGTTCTTTAAACATAGATTCTGCAAATAGTTTACAGATAAGTAGACCGAGATAGAAAGATGAAGTGACATTTCTGTTTTAAATCCATTTTGGCAATAAACAGAAATCCAAGGCCTCTCCTTATTAGATGAGAAGATAACATATTCGTATATTTTCAGACATAAACCTGTAGGGGAGGTATGCGTACTTAGGCTGTGTTGAGATTTATGAATAAGGCCAGCAACGAAAATGAGGCAATTATTTTTCAATTTTTAAAAGTTCTCATGCTGTTTGGACTATGTCCTTCTCACCTTGTAAACGTGGCGCTTGGGCAAGCGGAGACGGAGGAGCATGAGGCAGTCCCAGGATGGGAGGGGGGTGAGGAAGATAATGCAGAATGAGTCTGGAATAGGCCTCAAGGAAGCAACGGGGGGAGATGGCGCCGATGCGGGGTATAGAAGCTTGTTATGCCTGGGGTCAGATGCCAGCGTAAGAATACTTACCTTCTCATAAGAATCCTTACGTACACGTGAGAAGGTAAAATCTTCCCTTTGCTCAGAAACAAAACAAACCTGTCTGAGGAATGTCAAGCCTTTGAGGGAACCGAGTGTACTTCGTTTCTTTCCTTTTGTATCACCTTGTGATGTCTTGAAGACAGGCCAAGTCGGAAGACTTTTTGAGGGACTGAACGGAAAGGAAGCTTTTATTGTATTTGAAATTGTGTTCGTTATTTTTTTGTAAGACTTTCAGCAGACAGAGAGGGGAGAAAGGCCTGACAAGCAGCCTTTATGATGCTCAGTGTCGGGCAACGGGGTACCTGATCCCCGTTACTCTGACTTTTCACTCTCGGCAGGTCCCTCGTTTGGGTCTAGTGTTGATCCCGCTTGGCTGGGCAGACTGTCGAAACAGGGTTTTTCCACAGTGTTCCAGGCATTCCGTTTGTTTTCAGCAGCTATTCTCTAAGAGGCCTCTGAAGTCTGTTGGTGGACTTGAGATTCTCTGGCCTGCCAAGGACACCAGCGATTTAATAAACAGATGTGAACAAAATAGAAAAGCATGAAGCAGACTTTTAGGAAACTCCTTAAGAGTTTCCTGAGCTTGAAAGTGGGGCAGACTGGAGTTTGATCCCAGCAACGCTGCTGGGGAGATTTGTTGGGTGCCCCTCACGGTGACCACGGGACCTGGCTCGCCAGGCTGCTGCAAGGATTACGCGAGGAAGGGAGGGCGAACCCTGACTGGCTGCGGTGAGGAGAGGCTGTGTGTGGTCCTTCGCGGAGCGTGACGCGATCGTCGGCTTGCAGCGACGTCGCGGGATGTGGTGCTCTCGCCGAGCGGCGGCTCTCGGGCGTTTGGGGAGCAGCTCTGCGGGGAGACCGGGGTGGGGATTCCGTCTCATCCCCAGGGACTGCTCCGGCAGATCGGGGGTGGAGAACAGGAGTCTGCGTCTCTGACAAGCACGGAAGACTGACAAGAGCGGGATCTCTCCGTGCGCGTTCTCCTGGCTCATGTTTGAACATGATCCCGTGGGCCTCTCAGCACTCACCACAAAATTCTAATTACGGAACGTCATTCAGGGACAGCGCTGTAAGATTAGGTAAAGACATACCACCGTGTAGAACTACGTCTACCACTCACTGTGGGTGGGTACTTGACCGAAAACGAGGTTCGCGTTTGAAATAAATAAAAATAGTAAAAGGAACTCCGTTAAATCGAACATATCAGCCTTCAAAATGAATAAACTTGGAGTGTTTCTTTACCAAAAGAAAGACACATTTAGAGACCAGGATGTAATGCACAGAAAACGTGCAGCATCCGCCCTGTAACTCGGCCTGGGTGCCATTAACGAGCGTGCTCTGGTGAATCTTGTCGTGACGATATGAGAGGTGACGGGTAAGGTACTCGGACCACGTGGGGTAAGTTATTAAGAGTCATCGTGAAGTGAGAGGATGGAACAAAACCGGGGCGAAGCCCGTCGGGCGTCCAGTCTCGGTATTTCCTGTTGTTAGTGCTAGAATGTTTAAGAACACAACATACCCAATTTTCCCTCTGATATTTATGTGGTATGATTTATATACACGTGTGTATCCCCATGCACGCACATACGCAAAAACAGAGCCATGTTCGATGGCCAAAGAGGAAGAGGCCCCAAGGGCGCGCTTTAGCGTACAATTAATATTTTGGTTAGAAAATCAGCAGATTGTTTCAGTATGGTTATGTGTGATGACATCATATTCCAGTAAAGTTATAATGAACAGAAATTTTGTTTGTCTCTGTGGCAAACCAGAATGAGTTTTGTAATTGTCAGCAGGCCTTAGTGATTACACTGGCGCCCACCCCCTGTCCTGCGGTTAAAGGTCTGTGAGCATTCCACTTGTGGCCCTCGATTTTCAGAAGTGTGTAATTAATTGTAAACATTTGCTCTCTGGTGCAAACGTGCCATATGAGATCTCGGGAGTCGATTTCTGATTTCAGGTTGTCTGTTTCAAGGTTTAATAGTGGCACCGGTTTAAAATAGACATCGAGGTCTGTCTGTGGCGGTGGGAAACAATGAAGTTCGCGGGGCACTAACTGAGATGACCTGGATTCTCGCGTCAGCCTGTCACAATGTCCGCACCGAAGGGCCCTAATCTGAAATCGGCGACAGGAGATGGCACACTCAGCACGCTGCTTACTGTGATCAGAGAGCGAACACCGTTTTCGTGCTTCTTAGTCTTTGCCTGTCCAAAGTCGTCTTTTACTATGAGCGATTTTTTTTCTTTTAACTTTTTTATGTTTACCAGTTAAAACTGAGAACGTATGACATACAGTCAAAACACATTCACAGTACTCGATCGTAAGTTAATAGAAAGCTGTGGGCCGAGGAAAATTGAGTCTGAGTTTAAAAGAGTGGCTTTTTTTTCCTTCTTCGTCAGACTGTGGATCCCTCCACTGCCTTTGACGCTGTTGATGGTCCCCTTCCCTCAGGCGGCTTGTCTGACTCTGACGGTCTTTCATCTCCTTCACTGCCATCTGTGGTTTCCCCGGCCTTTCGATCACGGGCATTGATCAGACCCCAGCCTTGGGCTCTCTTTCCGGGTTCCCTGAACCTGGTTCCCAGGTGCTCGCCCAGTCACGCGGCTTCGATGATCGCCCCCCAAGTCTGCATCGCAGTGCCCATCGTGTCCCTGGGCCTTCACCTTCCGTAAACCTTCCCCGATTGCTCCCCTCGGCCGGCCGAGTTCTTACATTATGGACTCTGCCGAGTTCCTCTGAGGCTGGGTACAGAGCACTGCTGCTCGGATGCCCGGTAACCACCTGAGACTTAGCAGGATGTCAGTGGGACTTCTTTTTGCTTGGAAACAGGTATTTTTCAGCCCTGGAGTGATTTTTTTTTTTTTTACTTATTTTTTTCAGCATTTAATTACACATCCACTGTTCCATCAATGGCGATCCTGTTAGTTTTGCTAAATCGCCCAATTAATTCAGTGGTGGTGGTTCTCAGTCATTTCACCTGGCCTGTGAGTAGCCTTTGACAGCTGACCCCTTGCTTCTCCTCGATACACTCTTTCTCGCTTGGCTTTCGGGAAGGACACCATGCTGGCCTGGTTGCTCTCCCATCTCGGCCTCCCACAGAGCCCTTACTGTCTTGCGACTTTAAATTCCATCTAAATGTTGTTGATTCCCACATTCGATTCCCTCCTTGGACCTCTTTTCCTGGAGTCCAGACTGTCAAACCCAACTGCTCGTTTGCCATCTGCGCTTTGGGTGTCTAGCCGGACACGCAAACGATAACGTCCCCAAAGCAGAGCGTCTGCCGTCTGTCCCCAACAAACCCGATCCTTTTGCCGTCTTCCAGTTTCTCAGGTCAAAGGCCCGGGGCCGTCCTTGACTGCTCTCTCGAATTCCGTAGGCGGTTCTCGGTAAACCGTGTCTCTTTACTGCTGAGATTCCTCCAGCCTCAGCGCCTTCTCTCTCCCACGCGGCCACTGGTTCAGGCCTCTCTCGCCTGTCGTGTGTCATTTTAGCAGCCTCCTGCCAGATCTGGCTTCTACCGTCCTCCTCCACAGTCCCTCCTCAGCCCAGCAGTCACAGGGTCTTTCAGAAGTGTCAGTCAGGCGATGTCACCTCTGCGCCCCAAACCCTCTGGTGACCGGCCGTTTCACGCAGGGCGGAGAAGTCAGATCCGACAGTGGCTGCTGAGGAAGGCCCTAAGGGACTCTGGCCATGTCGCCTCGTCCCCCGGCTGTCCTTCCCTCTCTCCCTCAGGTCCGAGCAGACGGGCGCGCCCCGGGGCACCCGGACGCGTGGCCCGCTGCCGCCTCAGGGCCGCGGCGCTGGGCGGTTCACTGGCCCCGCCACACCGCTCCGGGAGACCCGCGTGGTCGCCTGCTGCACCTGCTTCGGGTTTTGCATGGCTTCCGGCTTCTCGGTGACCTTCCTCGATGGCCGCTCTCGCTCAAGCCCGGTCGCCGGCCCGGCTCAGCCTCTCCCTCGCCGACGGCCTCCGC
Organism: Eonycteris spelaea; assembly: GCA_003508835.1. Lineage (NCBI taxonomy): Eukaryota > Metazoa > Chordata > Mammalia > Chiroptera > Pteropodidae > Eonycteris > Eonycteris spelaea. The sequence goes on from PUFA01000150.1 coordinate 815,849, forward strand.
AGGTGGCTCGCATTCGAGACGCTCAGCACGCGGATCTGGCGCGCGGTGGGGCTTCGCGTCCGTGGCGTGTTTCTGCGCGCCCTCGCCGCCCCGCCGGCAGCCTCGCCTCGCGGGTTTATTGTACATCGTCTTGTTTTTCCCTCGTTTCTGCCGGGGGTTTCCTCTCACCGCCGCCTCGGTCCCCTCGCGCGGTCACCATCGCAGCTCGTCACGCCCCTCACCTCACTGAACACGCACCTGCCAGAAATTTTACCTTGAGTCCATATTTTATTATACTCTCTCCCTAACGACGGGCTTACATTCCCTACTCTTAGGCTGAACCTGCTCCCCCCGTTAACCTGGCAAAGGGCTCACTGCTCGGGACTAGTAACTCCATCTGGCCGTCTCTCCCGTTTCCAGACGTCGTTTTCTGCTGCTGAAAGCGCAGTCATCTGCGCGTTATCACCTACCTGGGCTGCTCGCCTCCAGCCTCTGTAGTGACCCCTTTGTCCTTCAGCACCAGGTCACTTGGCTCACCTCTGTCAAAATTCGCCTGAAACCTTCTCTCCAGGCAGTTTTTGTGATATAGTTAAATAAGTTTTACTATATTATGTTTGATATTGTTTCCCGTAATACGTTTTTTAATAGAGATCAAAGATCAGTGTAACCTCTTTATTATCAATAGATATTTTGACTCATTTTATCTTCTTATACTTTCAGGAGGTTGAAACTTTGTGAGGGTTAATGAAACGGTATAGTATCTTGTATCATTGGTGTCATTTTAAACAAAAACAAAAACAATTGGTATTTAAAACTTTGTGAGGGTTAATAAAAGGGTAAGGTATCTTGTATCATTGGTATCATTTTAAACAAAACAAATTTATTAATCATGGAGTGATTTTATTGAACTAACATTAACATTTATTTTCTTATCTTAGGTATCATTGCCCAATGCCCAAGATCTTTTATGTTCAGCTGACCGTAGGGAATAATGAATTTTTTGGGGAAGGGAAGACTCGACAAGCTGCTAGACACAATGCCGCGATGAAAGCCCTTCAAGCATTGCAGAATGAACCTCTTCCAGAAAAATCATCGCAGGTACAGAGCCCTGCGCACCTGGCAGTCCCTGCCTTATACATCCCCAGTCAGGTTGATGAAAAGACACATACACGCATTTTTAAACACAAAAGGAAGAATCGCTTCGGATAGCAAAGAGGAGGAGAGTGGTCATCTCCTGTGACTTGCTTCTCAGATCACCTGTCCGCTGTGCTAGATGCGTGTGTTCCTGCTAGGATGACCTGGCCTTTGAGACCTTTGGTTCACCTGTGCAGCTCAGTCCTCGGGCAGCTCAGGAGTTCAGAATGTGTGCAAAGATGAGGAATAACATTCGTTTTCCTCCCGTGGACTGCCATAGTTATCGGGCATGGATGACGTTGTGTCTGTTTGGATCTGTCAGTCCTGCTTAATGTTTACGGATGAGGATATCGAGGCAATTCTTGAGCAGTTTCACCCGTTCTCATGGTTTCAGCTACTTTGTCTGTTCACAGAGCCTGAGCAGCTTGGCCGTGTCTTACACGTCATCTTCCCACCAGTTCTCCACTCGGGCTGAGCAGTTTTAACCTCCGCGCGTCCCTTTCCCCACACCGTTCCTCCCGCTTTGGGATTCATCCTGGTTTAACAGCAGATGTAGGCATTTTTCTCCTTGCACGCTTTCGTGAGGACGTTTATCTGTTTTCCCACGGCATCATGGGCCCCTAGACAGCAGGCCGACTGGCTGTTTATCTCTGATGTGTGATGAACGTCCAGGGTAGGCGTGGCCCTCCCGCAGCGGCGTGTGTCAGATGAGTGAGCAGGTGAATCGGTGCCGGACACAGAGCCCCGGGGCCGGGTGTGCGTCCTGTGCTCTTTCCGCAACTTAGTTTTCGTGGAAGATTAAATATGTTGCGACACCAGTGGCGGGAGGGACAGGTGGAGGGAGGGTGTGTGTCTGTATGCACGCACGTGCGCACACGTGTGTATCAGGGAGGAGGATAGGGATTTCTAAAGAGAACTGGACCTGGGGCTGTAGGATAAACTCACCGTACTGTGATTTTCGCGCTCAGCATTTATCCTTCTACTCTGAGGGGAAAAACTAAAAACTGAATCACGAAGGGCCTCATAGCAAAGTCCTCGACTGCTGTGGTTCATAGGAATTCACAAGATCTGGGCTATGGTTTTTCTGTTTTTTATTGTACTTTGTTTTAGGTAGGCCCTCTTGGTTGTAAAGGATGTGCAAAGTGTGATACAAAGCAAAGATTCAATCTCCAATCTCTTCCTGTTTTTTTTTTTTTTTTTTGTGATTCAGAATGGCGAATCAGGAAAAGATATGGATGACGACAAAGATGCAAATAAATCTGAGATCAGTTTAGTGTTTGAAATTGCTCTGAAGCGGAATATGCCGGTCAGTTTTGAGGTATGTGCTGTGCAAAGACCTTCTAGTCCCTGACCCTTCCCACCCTGCTCCCCATTAAACAAACAAACAAACCAACAAAACTAACGGGCATGCTGGTATCCTGAAAGAGTTAACGTGCTTCCTTATGCTCTTACTCTATCATGAAATGAAATAGGCTCCAGGAAGATAGAACTTACAATGTCATGGATCCCGCTGATCTCTTTGGCTTTTCTGTATTAAGCCATTTGTACATATGATATTTCAGTTTTCGCCATAAAATTTATTTTCTGACTATAAGATAATTTCTAGTTCTCTATAGGATTTGGTGTTTTTAATAGAATCAAATTGAAAACACGCCAGTTACTATTCAGTGACACGTGTATATTAACGTCTAATTTCTTCTAAATTTGTTGCCAAGATGTGTTTAAATTTTACTGATAAGGCACTAAGAATTAAGCTGCTCCCTACTTTGCAACTTGGTGAATGTCACAAAATATTTCTAAAATCGTGTGAAATTTAAAAGGGAGCAGAATTTTTAATTATTATCATACCTCCTATATAGAGAGGTTACTCATTTTGCAACTCAAATATCTAGAGAACGGGCAAACCCCAGGAAATCGGCGGAAACAGCTGTGGCATGTCCGCGTTCACATGGGTGACGTCGACTTCTCGCAAGCGCCCACGTTTCGCTCGCTGGCGGGATCGACGCCCCTCAGCGAAGAGCCTGGGTGGGTTTTGAGATGTAGTTCCAGCCAGTGGGTCATCTGATGTCTCAGGGGTAGCCGCAGCGCAAGGGGGAGGGCAGGGAGAGAACACACGTGAGGGCCGACCAGGAGGGCCCAGCAAGGTGTGGAAAACCCATCGCAAGTAAAGGCGTCCGAAGCGATGGGGCCTCCCCAAGGTCACAGGGAAGAGGAAGAGTTTTATCAGTCTTAGACGTCCTTGGAGGCGTCAGTATGGATTATAGAATGTTTGATGTTCATAATGGTAACCTAAGGTGAGCATCAAAGGTTAAATGTGTGGTGTCCTCTAATACGTCAGCACGGTATAATACTTTTTTTTAATTGAAGAGGCCGTCTGTCCATCAAAGTGGTTAACAAACAGTTTTTGTGTTTCAGCTAGTAAACTTAAATTACTTGGAAAATATGCTTATCATAAATTCCTTATCCCCAGTATTGTTGGAATATTGAGCTATTGTGTTTTTAAATTTTCTTTTCCTACTTGGTATCTGATATTAAAAGATAGACTTAGAATATATATTGTTAAGTAGTAAACTAAGTAGGGTATCTTTTTCATAGGTCAGAGTTTTGATGGAGACTAAAGTTCTGAGCACTCAAGGTTTGGACAGCCTCTTTCCTTAAAGAGTTGTTATAGTTTAAAGAGCTCATTAATACAAGGTTTGGGAACAGTCATAGTTGACAGATTCATAATCCATTACCCTAGAAGGCTAGGTATTTTTATGGTATATCCACTTACCTTTTTAAGATCATGTCACAGAGAGTAAACATTCCTTTCTATAAAACAGCCTTTGTGGTCTCCGTCAAAAACAGTTTATTTTTCACCCATCCAACCCTGCAGGCTTCCGTGTGCAGGATGCTTTTATGGCTTATAAGATGTCATTGTCACCCTCCACTAACTTACTCTTCCAAAGAGGAAAATCAGATATGTTCATAGTTACATACAAATTATCATTCCAATAGGTGGATACCTCATCTAATGTGGTGTGTTTTATATTCCTAACTTTCTGTTCACCATAGTTAGAATTGCCTAGTTTAAACTAGTAAAAAAACAAATTCGGGTATGAATTGAATGTATTTATTTGTATTTCTGTGCTTCCAACTTCAGTTCATTTAAACATCATAAGTATCGTAAAGGAATAGTCCCATGTGATATTCATAGTCGTTTTAATTCAAGAGTATAATTTTGGCATAATTCTTAATAATTTTAATTTCGATCATGAGGTGAACGTTAAGAAAGACCCATGCCGTAAGATCACGTGAAGTGCCCGGCCGTTATTTAACGGTTTATGTGTATTTTTGCAGGTTATTAAGGAGAGCGGACCCCCGCACATGAAAAGCTTTGTCACTCGCGTGTCGGTGGGGGAGTTCTCCGCGGAAGGGGAGGGCAACAGCAAAAAGCTCTCCAAGAAGCGGGCCGCCACCACCGTGCTGCAGGAGCTCCGGAAACTGCCGCCTCTTCCTGTGGTTGAAAAGCCCAAACTGTTTTTTAAAAAACGCCCTAAAACAATAGTAAAAGTGAGTATGTGCTTGTGAACACCAGTCCGTCTTACTGTGTAAATATTATGGTAACCGTAGATAAAAGTTTTCCCGGACGGTAGGCGTCTAAACCGGTGAATTGCACACAGCCCGCATCAGGGTGGACAGTTGTTACTGTAAATTGGTAACAACTCTGTTTTGCCTTCAGACACTTGTACACCCATGCTTGTTCATCAGATAACAATACCTTACATATCTATGGCTTAAAAGGTACTTTTCCGTTCGTGATCATCTTCGTATATCATTCTCATCAGGGCCGTGCAAGGTAGATGATGTTGTCTCCGTTTTATAGAGAGGGTTTTATGAAACGCCTTTAAAGCGTTTGCTCACTTTTATTCACCTGTCGCATGGGGCCACCTGAACCACTCTGATCTCTGATCCAGTGTTCTTCATGCATGCCACACTGCCATGTAGTAACTTCACAGGACGCGCAATGGTCCTAGGAGGCAGTGTAGGGGTCCCATGTGTGGTAGTGACGCCGATGACAGCGGCCGCCGCTAGTGAAGGTGAAGCACCCTGTGTGCCAAGCTTGGCATGGTTTATGGTCGCTAATCCTCCTGGCAGTCTCGGGAGGCAAAGGGTATTGTTTTGTTCCATCCAATTTTTAAACTGTATAGACCTTGCCAAAGAAGAATATGGAACACGCAGCTTTTCAAGATGTTGTGACTCGTTCTTTTATCGGATTAAGTTTTATTTGTATTTGTTAGATAAAAATGGTAAACGTTGGAGGAACAGGTGAATTGACACTTAGCGCAGGATAGTGCCCATGAGTATTCAACATGTATGACACGATGGAGCTGGAATTCTGTCTCTGGAACAGCCTGAAATTTCCTGCCTGTCAGTAGCCGGCTCAGCTTCCCTTACTTGCTAGATTCCCCTCCCGATCAGGCTCTACAGCTCGGTGATTGCAGAAATGAAATGCATTTTGATGAATTTCTTCTGTTTGGATTGTGCAGTACTGTTCAGGTATTTCTGTGGGTTTTATACCTTTGTACCTTTGCTTTGTTTAGAAGTATATTTACCTGAATTAAGAATAACTACATAAATAACTGCGTAAATACTTGTGTTTTGTTTTAAATGAATCTTGTCATTTCTTCACTGAGAAGATGTAGGTTTTGCATTCCCTAAAGTAGCCTTCTGCATTCTTGTAGGGTAGACTAGCAATAAATGCCAAACAGATCCACTCATCGTAGCCACAGAGGTTCAGAGGGGGGCTGGCTTTCATTCATACGCTAATCACACGGTTGGGGAGGACCTTTGGAGTCACTTTTGAGTGTGTAACTTGCTCAAGTTACCTAACTTTTCTGATCTTACATGTCCTCTTCACAAAGCAGGAATCTAATTGAACTTGCTTGATAGGATTGTTGTAAGTGTTAACTGAAATAATACACAGAATGCATTAGTAATTATTATTAATTAATAATACAAATAAGTATCTAATAAATATTACCTTGTTATGTCTAATTCTGTCTGTTTACATTTTATATGTACATGAATATTCCCATGGTTTGTTTCCTTAAATCTTTTTATGTATTAAATCTGGAGCTTATCCACAATGGCAGACCCAAACTGGTTACAGTAACTCCCATCCAATTTATTAAATTAAATCTAATCTTAATAAATTAAGAATAATAAGCCATTAGGCTAGAAAAGATCTATACAATTTTATAGTAGGATATAACTATAACTCTTGTTACTTTTAACGTTAGCCACTAAAAGCAAAATTATTGTTTAAATAGTTTTCTCTGAGAGGGGAGAAACATTTTGAATTCTCAAAATGATTTGCTATCATTTTTAGTATATAGGCATATCATTCCAGAATTCTTTCTGTCCACTGTTCAGAGCTGTGCTTAGACTTGCCTTTTTCAGGGGGGGCCTTCTCAGACCACCTCCTACTCCGAGATCAGGTTAGCCCCCCACATTTTTCCTCACGTACATCATGCTTGGAATTACTTGTCTGTAATTGCGTTAACATAATTTATGTTAATTTATGTTAAAGTCTGTAGATGTCCTCTGAAATGTAAGGCTATTTTGAGAAAGTATGCATACAACAAGTTGGAATTTCAGTACTTTTAATATGATCATACCTTAGAGTGGGCCAGTAAATGGATCAGCCTAGTATCTTGGCTTTCAGTATTTTTGTCACTACTTGATGTCTTATACACCTAGGGTCTACAGTTCCTTATATGCAGTAGAAGTAGAGAAAACATGTCGATGATTTGCCTTGATTATCTATAGTAGTGAGACAGCATTGTCTCATTTGGTCCTCTGCATCACTCTGCGATGTGGCTGTTGTCCCATTTTGTAGGTAATGTCCTTGGCGTTTAAGAAACTTGCCCGAGATCACGCAGCGGAGTCAGGGCTCAAGTTCAGTCATCTCTGACCCTAGTACCCATTTGGAACTGGTCACTTGTGAGCTGTTTTTGGATTTTAAGATTTACTCTATAAAGTTAAAATGTAAGAGTCGCCGATGCTGTCTTTGGATTTATATCCTGTTTATTTATTTATTTTTTTTAAATGTTCTTTTCTATAAGATGAGACTGCAAAGAAGGCTTTCTGATAAAGTTTTCCAGACACAGCTGTCACAAGACTGTCTTTACTGGTTTGTAGGATGGCAATCTGCAGGTCGGGACCCAGGGAATCACTTAATTGTCGAGGGTGCTGGCGGTCGGTTTCAGCTGAGCAGCCCTTCCCGCTGTTCCCAGAGCATCATCGCTATCTCATCGGATTGATGCATCTGGTCCTTCGTCATTGGGATCCACGTCATCAATGATGCCTTTGCCACTTACGACGTTTTTATGAAAGGGTCAAATTAAACAGGCATAGAGACAGCATGCCATTGGGAGTGCGTTTGTTTGAACATCTTCCTGAGCAAGGCGTCTGGTTAATCTTTTCTTAGCAGTTCATCTTTACTTCCTTTATAATTTACTTAATTTTTATTTTTTGATATGTCGGTAGAAGCGGAAACAGTATTTTATCAAAAGCTAGCATTTTCCTCCTCTCTCTTCTCCCCTCCACCTGACTCGCAGAGTTGACGTGGTCCCTGATAATCTGCTTTAGAATACATTTGCAAGATGAAATTAAGTTCGACTGTGTGATACACGCACACCTTCGTTTCTAGGAATAGTATGTTAGGTTTATGTACGACTCGTATGTAAGTTAGAAAGCACATTGAGTAAAAGTAAGACACGTGCCTTAATTTGAATGTGGGTCATTTCTCAGTGAGGCTGACGCTTTCTACATGCCCCTCCTGATCCCTCCCACAGGTAATCACCACTGCTAGTTTTGTGTTTAACGTTTCCTTACTTTACACTTCTACTATATGAATTTTTCCAAAAAGTGGTATTTGGTTAGATTTTTAAAACAACTTTTTTGAGGTACCGTTGACATCTAGTGAACCGTTCATATTTAAAGCATACTTTTATAGGTTTTACGACATACATTTATGTACATACACACACACAGTGAAACCATGACCACAGTCAAGATAATGAGCCTATCCACTCATTGCTTCCAAAAGTTCCCTTGTGCCTCCTCTTGGTAACCCCATCAGTTGCCAAGCAACCGCTCTCTTTCTGGCTGGCTTCTTTCACTCAGTACAATCATTCTGAGATTCATTCTCATTGCACATATCAACTGTTGGTTCTGTTTTGTTGCTAAGTAGTATTCGGTTGTAAGTATATACTCCATTGTTTATCCAGTCACCTGTTGGTGGGCGTTTGGGATGTTTCTAGGCTGGAGCTATTACAGATAAATCTACCGTGAACATTTATGTGTAATAGGCGCATGTTTCATTTCTCTGGGGTAAAGGAGTGTGGTGGCTTGGTCATTTAGTAGGTACGCAACATTTTAAGAGACTTCCAGTTGTTTTTCTAAGGGAGTATACTATTTCACATTCTCATCAGTCATGTGTGAGCATTACAGTTAGTTGCTGCATATCTTTTCTAATGTGTAGTGTAGTCTTAAATTTCAGTCGTCCAGATATGCATGTTTTGATATCTCATTGTGGTTTTAATTCACAATTCTCCAGTGATTGATGATATTGAGCGTTTTTTAATATGTTTGGCAGCACATGAAGCTTGATGAGATAGATGTTCAGGCTTTTTTCTGCCTAAAAAATTTTGGTTGCCTATTTTAAATAATGACAATTTTATTATTGAATTTTGAGTGCTCTTTATACATTTGGGTACAAGTTTTTATTAGAGAGATGGTTTGCAAATATTTTGTCTAAGCCTGTGACTTTGCCCTTTTCAAAGAACAGAAGTTATTAATTTTGAAGACATCCAATTTATTATTATTGTTATTTTATAGAATGGGGTTTTGGTGCTGTATCTCAGACATTGTCACTCAACCAAGTCACAAATATTTTCCTATGTTTTCTTCTGGAAGTTTTATAGTTTTAGGTACTGCATTTAAGTCCGTGAGTCATTTTGAGTTAGTTTTTGTAAATAGCATGAAGTATGGATTAAAGTTTTGGTGTTTTGTTTTTGTTTTTGTTTTTTTTTTGTTTTTGTTTTGCATATGAATATGTCTAATTGTTCTCGTACTTTTGGTTGAAAAGACTTTCCTTTCTCCACTGAACTGCTTTTGCACCTTTGTCAAAAATCAGTTGACCATGGATGTGTAGGTCTGTTTCTGGACGCTGTTCTGTTGCATTGATCTCTTCATTGTATGCAGTACTGCACATACTGTCCTGATTACCTTAGCTTTGTAATGAACTTGAAGTTGGATGGTCTGACTCCTGTAACTTTATTCTTTTTTTCGGAGCTGTTTTGGTTACTTGGCCTTTTCATTTTCATATGAATTTTAGCATTGGCTTATTAGTTATTACCAAACACAAAGCCTGCTGGGATTTTGATTGGGAATGTAATGGATTGAATGAGCAGTTTGAGGAAAATTGACATTTTAGCAATATTGAATCTTCTGACCCATGAGTATGTCTATCCATGTATTGAGATCTTACTTAATTACAGCAGCGTTTTATAGTTTTAGTGGGCTTTGCATAAATTATACTTATATATATTCTTCTGTGCTTGCTGTTCTTACGTAACATTTTTGTTTCTGAAATCCATTCACCTTTTCATGTTTCTCTATCTGTTAACTATCTATTCAAGTCTTTGCCAATTTTTGTTTTAGATTGTATTTTTGTTAATACTTTTTAGGAGTTTTAAAAATATATTGGAGACTGGATATATCCTTTTTAATTGTATGTATTGCAAATATCTACCCCCAGTTCTTGGCTTGTCTTCTCATGTTCTTTTTTTTTGTGTTTTTTGGTGAATAGAAGCTGCAAAGCAGCCTATACTGAGGACTTTAGAAACATTAGAGTTGACCCACCTTATCAGTAATACCGCTGAGCCCTAAATCCCATACAAGCTTTAGTTTCAGTTCCATTTTGTGATTTTCCTTTATAAATCTTTATAAATGATGCTCATTTATCTTCTCCAGTCAGTGTCGGGGTACAGGGGAGAAAGGAAGAACCACTTTAAAGATTGAGTAACGAGTTTTACAAGCATGTTTTAAAAGTTGTTCTTTAATCATTTTTTAGGCTGGACCAGAATATGGTCAAGGAATGAACCCCATCAGCCGCCTGGCTCAAATTCAACAGGCCAAAAAGGACAAGGAGCCCGATTATGTTTTGCTTTCAGAAAGAGGAATGCCCCGACGTCGGGAATTTGTGATGCAGGTATTTCTAGTTTTTATATTAGAAGAATTTTTTTGTTAACTATTGAAAAAATTTTCAAATCTCCAGCTTGAAATAGAGATATGGGGAAAAGGCAGACTAGAAATTAATAGCAGGAAGTAACACTCTTTGCACTAAAATCATTCGTTCCTTCCAGGCCCATCTACCAATTTGGCTGAAACATTCAAGTGTCAAGGACGTGTTAGAACAGATAGAAGAGTTTTGAAGGCCCTGTGAGTTCACACGGGTTATTTACCACAGAGTTTATCATTGAGAATGCTTGTCTCTAATTTACTGTGTTACAGTTTGCAGCCAGAGTCTGTTAACTAGTGAGACCAGGAGACAGATGGAATCAGAAACAAAGTTGAGGATAGATGTAGTGGGTGGAACAGGGTCAAGAGCATGAACTTTCGGGTTCTCAGGAAAATTAGGAGAGGAGAGCTACTGTCTGCCCAACAACGGTGGTGAGGACGGGGGTGGGGCACTCAGAACCGCTGAGAGGGTTAAGTGCTCTGTCGTGTAGCCAAGTAAATTGAAGAGCGTTTGCTAATGTGTCGGCAGGTGGGTGGGGACCAGGAATGGGGTACTTTGCCCAAAGCACCCTACTTTCAGGTCCTGCCTGTCCATCTGCATCTGCCAGCTTAAGTCCCAGAGTTGAAAACACCTTTAATTTTTATTACGACAATTTCAAACATAGAAAAGGTGGATAAATACCTTTAATTTTTATTACGACAATTTCAAACATAGAAAAGGTGGATAAATTTAATAGTTTACTGTAAAGAATAGTATACTGACATGTTGGGAAATATGCCCATCGTCCAGACACAGCAATTAAGATTTTTACCTCACTTGCTTCAGCCGTAAGTTTTTTTTTCTCCCGTACCCCCTTTGCTTTCTTTTCCCTGAAGAATTTCAAAGCTAATTTCTAAGTCATTTCAGCCTACGTACTTAGTGTGTATCTTTTAAAAAAAAAAAATTAAGTTTTTCTTACATTAGGCATAATTCAGTAGAAGCATCTAATACCCAGTCTATATTTTAAATTATTGTCCCCAAACTGTTTTTGTTAAAATTGGCATAAAAAAGAGATTTTTCTAGTCCAACTCTGGAGCTCACATTTAAATAATATAGTTAAAATCAACAGATATTGCTAAGTACGGACCATGTGCGAGAAATGTTGGTACTCAAATATAGTCTCTATATGGGTGAACTTTTCATGCATATCTAAATTTTCCTAATGCATCATCTTTGTATTTCTTTATCTCACGGTACCCAGTACAGGTCTGCATGTCGTAGTATCTTAATAACCCTTTGATGTGTGTTTGCTGCCTGCCTGCTTGAGAGCGAGTTGTGTTTGGCTTTTGCTGGAGATGTAAACTTACTTCCGGTGTAGTCACAGATAACCTGCAGCTGGGTGCCGAGGCGCCCACAGAGGGAGTGCTTCGATGGTTAGTGAACCCACTGTTGACTACATGTCATTAGGACCCGGAAGAGAGTTGTTCTAGTATTTTCCCTTTTAAGATACACGCACCATTTTTCTTTTTATATTCTTAGCTTTGAAGCATTCTAGAAAGCACTCTTTGAACTCCAAAGCTGGAAGGGGAAAAAACTACCCAAATTCTAGACCTGTGTTAGGAATAAAAACGGACCTTGACCATTAAACAGTTCCTTTTCTATGGAATTTACTGAGTACCCCTTTAGAAAGAGGGATTTAGACTATCTTGCGCCAACTTGCGTTTTGCGGGCGTTCATAAACATGCTCGTCAAGCAGCAACGCTTGGCTGTGCTTTCACATGTTTTCACACTGAATTCGTATTGTTTTTCTCCCCTCCTGGCAGCCCTGGCGGGTTCATTTCTGTATTGCCGAAACTTTATCAAAGTAAAGGCTTTTGTATAAACTACTTAAGCGATGTTATCATTTGCTGTAATCGAATGTGGGAGTAAAATATCTAGAGGTGATATGCTAATGTTTCCCACCAAAAAAAAAAAAAGTTTGTCGTTATAAAATGGATGTAGTTACTTGTATTGATTACTAGGTAAGGGAGAACTTCTTGTGACGTTATTTGGGTATTTAGTTCCAGAGCAAATTTCTTAAAACTTTTGATATTTTTGCAGAGGTATTTTTAATTTTTCAAAGAGAAAAATAATAACTAAACCGAATTGCATATCAGTGTACCGTATCGTTATATATGTCATTTAATATCAGTTTTTCTATCCGTGATTGAGATCTCCACGTTTTTAAATATATATATATAAGGCAAATTTCATCAATTTTATTTGTGTCTCAGTGAAAGATAAAGTTTTTGGGAAATGCTATTTTTAGAGCTTTTTTTCGTTAGTTTTTTGAGGACTTGATTTGTTTAAATGGTTTGCTTAAAGACAAAAATCTGGCAGTCTTAAATTTATTGCATAGCAAAGTTGAGCTTCTTTGCAGACCAGTTTACATTTTAATGGAAAAATCTTCTTTATAATATGAAATTTGTGAGCTTTTTATGAAGTTTATTACCTGCTTACTTGACTCTTACAGTGACGTGGCTTTTTCTGTGAGTGGCCATTTGTTTGTTAGAGAAGCAAGGTCTTCACAGTGGTCTTTTTCTAACAAATAACTGGGGGTAGCTGCCGACAAACTGGGGAACCACGACTCTGAAAACTTGTGCGAAGCAGAGGACGGGTGAGCGGGAAATGAACCTGGAAGCCTCTGTCCTAGAAGTGACTCTTGAAGGTATCAGAAGTGACTCCCATCCGTTCAGACGGGAAGTCGGCGGACAGGTCCAAGGTGAACGCCGAGGGGAGCAGCAGGATCCAACAGCAGGAGCCCCAGCCAGAGGGCCCTGGCCTGGGTCCAGGTCTTGGGACGAAGCAGAAGGACTGTCTGAGAGCGAGTGAGGTGTATGTACAGCCTGAAAAGGCAGATAAAACGTTTGTTGCAGCCCAGTGACCCTTTGCTTCCATTTACCTTGGCCAGCCTTTTGATTCTCAGAGCGGTAGAGAAGGCTTCTGATGTAGCCTGGCTTAATCTTTTAGCTAGCAGACATTCCAGCAACCACGCAGGGGCTGGCGAAGCTGGGGAGCAAACTGAGCCCTGGAAGAAATAACAGGGGGCAGAGGCTGGCTCCCGCCGGGGACTCACGGACATTATACCTGGGCCTGTTGTGTTCAGGTCAGGTGCAGGCCAACTCGGATATGGGAGGTGGTGCGTGTTCACCCCAGTCCAATCAGTGCTTCTGAGTGAGGGCCACCGGTTACTGTTGATTTGTCATAATGTGGTAGTTTCCGGTTTCAGAAGAAAAAGCAACGAAGGTTTCAAAGACATTGCGCAGATTTGAACTATAAGATTTGAGATCGTTATTACAGAAATTCTATAATGAATACATTTTCAGTGTTTCCTATACTACAAGAGCTATGCCATTTATTTCATCTTGACTAGAATTCTGTTAAGAGTGTAATTTCTTTTTCATATTAATTGTAGATTATTTATATTTTTCTCTTCCTGCTGTGTTATCCCTAGTTTCTTAAAAGTAGTTAGTTCTTTGAATCTTACAAGTAGTGACGGAAATAACAACACAAATAAAACTCTGAGTAGTGTTGTAAGAATAAATGGCAAACGGTACTCAAGTGGATACCAGACGGGACTGTGTTTTCTGAGACAGGTGAAATCGCCAATATTACGATTTCAGACAAGAGCCAGAAAAGAAGAATAGCGCTAGAAGCATCATGCTTTATATCTGGAGACTGGATTTAGCTGTAGCATGTACTAATTCATTGCCAATAACCAGTAAATTCTCACTGTGAAATTTTTTTTAAGTGGCATGAAGCTGTTGAAGCTTTCTCATTTTTTTTTTTTTCCAACGAAGCACAGTGACATCTGGTAAAACAATCCACAATTTCTGATGTAGCTTGCCTGTTCAGCTCTCTTGCTCATTTTTCTGCTGGCTTAAAAAAAATTTATTTATAGGAATTTACTATATAGTCTAGAATTGGGAGCCTTTGCTGTTATATGGCATTTCAGATTCTCTTGTGTTGTGACTTTCCTTTTTTTTAATGATGCTTTTTGAGGAACAAAAGTTATTTTAATGTAGTCAGATTTACCTGTCTTTTCCCTTAGTTCACTTTATAATAAATACAGACATCCGTAAGAATAAGTGTCCCCACCTTGTTCTTCCTCAAAAGGATCTTAGCCGCTCTTAGCACTTTGCATTTCCATGTAGAATTTGGAATCAGCTTGTGAAGTATTGTAAAAATATGTGTGGGATTTTCATGGGAATTCATTGAATTCATAGATCAATTTGAAGAGAATTGATATCATTATAATGTTGAGTCTTCAATACCTGAACATGGCATATCTCTATTAAGTTTATCTTAATTTTTCTCAGTAATGCTTAGTTTTCTATGTAAAGGTCTTAAACATCACAGGTGTTTGAGTTTTATTTAATGTGAATGATATCTTTAACAGTTTTCATTTTCTACATGATCACCAGTGGAATGTACACATGCAATTGGCTTTTGTGTATGATCTTTCATAGAGAACTTGATATATTCTCATAAGTTCTTATTTGTAAGATTTTCCTGGATTTCTTATGTAATTACCATATCAGCAGATAATGAGGTTGTTTTACACTTCTAATTATATTTTCCTTGCCTTACTGCTCTGTCTGTCCAGGATTTGTAGTAAAATGTAAAATACTAGTAAAAATAGAGAGCATCCTTTTCTTGTTTCTAATTTCTAAGTTTCAATATTAAGTATAATGTTTGCTGAAGTTTCCTGTAGGGGTTTGGAAAATGTCCTTTGTCATATTCAGGAAGTTCCCTTCTTTCCCTAAGAGATTTCCTTTTGTTAGAAGGTTTTATTGTGAATGGATGTCGAGTTTGACCAAATGCTTTTGCTGCATTTATTAAGAGGACCGTATGATATGGTTCATCTCCTTCACCTGCTAATACAGCACATTCCATTGATTGATTTTGTTCTGAGTTTTGAATGTTAGATCAACCTTGCATTGCTGGAGTAAATCTAACTTCTCATGATTCTACTTTTTTTATATTGCTTTGTTCAATTTACTGTTACATGGTTTAAACTTTAACATTTATGTTCATGAGTGAAACTGGTCTGTAAATGTCCTTCTCCTATTTTTGTTGGAATTTGTAATCACACTTGATCTTAGCCAAAAGGCCGAGAAGTGATTAGATTTTGTAATCACAATGATTCCTTACTGAATAATTGAGGACCGATCCCTCTTTTTCTAAACTTGGGTGAATTTTTGTAAGATTAACATTATTTTTCCTTAAATATTGGGTAGAACTTGCTGAAGAAGCTCTCAGGAGTTTTCTTTGTGGAAAAAGTTTTTAAATATTGGTTTTAATCTCTTTAGTAGGAATAGGCCTGTACAGTTATTGGTTTGTTCTGTGCCAGTTTTGGTAATTCTTTAGGAATTTTTTCATTTTATCTAAATCTTCAAAAAATTTTTGCTAAGATACTCAGTATTCCTTGTTATTTTGTAATGCTACAGAAGCCCCTGTAATCTCCTATTTTCATTCTTATTTGTGTCTTTTTGAAAATTTTAAAAAAAAATAAATTTCCTAGTTCCTTACTTTCTTTTTTTGCAGGGAACTTCGGTTTTATTGAACTTCTCCGATATACTTTGTTTTCTGTTTTCTTAATTTCTGCTTTTGTCTTTGTTTTCTTTGGATACATTTTGCTCTTGATAAGTTCATGAGATGGACGTTTAGCTCATTATTTTTATGTCCTTTAAGGTTTTATGACTGTATTTTCTTTTTCACTTTTTCATTGCATTCAAGTTTTGATATATGACATTTCCATTATTATTTATTTAAAATGTTCTTTAATTTCCACTAGGATTTTTTCTGTTGCCCATAGATTGTTTAGACTACATTGTTTAATTTCCAAAGTTGTGCTTATCTTCTTGTCTGCTTCTTCAGTCACTCACTGAGACCAATGTATAAAAACAAATCCCACTGTAAGTTGTGTATTTCCTATTTCTCCTTATAATTCTATTCTTTTTTGCTTTTCCATTTTACATTTTATATCTGTATTATCTCTTGGCACATGCATCTCTAAAAGAGCGTTACTCAATCAGAAAATGTATGTGAGGGTGAGAGATGACTGATGTATATCTAAATAACACGCATATATGTATAGACACACATAGATACACATATGCATCCCTTATTCACTAAAGACAACTGTGGAGTAGTTCTAATGATAAAAACCTACTGTTTATTGAACAATTATGGTTATATCATATAGAGTAGTTTGCATACATTGTTTAATTTTCAAAGCAGGACTGAGAGAGGTAGTTGTATCACCTCTCTTTTACTGATGAAAAAATGGAGGCTTAGAGATGTTGAATAATTCGAATAAGTTCATATAGCTAAGAAGAAGTAGAGTTGAATTTCAGACCCAAATCTGACTTGCAAGTCTGTCTTCTTAACCACAATATTGTACTAACCCTTGTGTATTAATTCTTCAGGAACTGTTACAGTGTGAATATTATTTTTTGCTCATGTAAATGATACAAGCTTATTATTTAAAAAATCAAATAATATAGAAATATGTAAGAAAGTTAAAATTTTTTAAGATTTTATCATCCCGAGCTAACCCCCATTGACATTTTGAGGACCACGTTTCCGTTTTTTTCCTCTACGCATGTATTATATATATGATATCACACACATGGGATCCTAATTGCTGTTTTCATCGTGGACTGAACTTTAAATTTCTGAATGCTACAGAGCAGAACACATTGCGGTATTAAAAAGTTCCTGTTTCCCAAAGCTGCTCTCATTAATTTCTTCCTTTAATCTTACCAGGTCAAGGTGGGCAGTGAAGTTGCAACTGGAACAGGACCTAATAAAAAGATCGCCAAAAAAAATGCCGCAGAAGCAATGCTCTTGCAACTTGGTTACAAAGCATCCACTAGTCTTCAAGATCAACTCGACAAGGTGAGAGCTCAGTTTCCCGGTACACGTCCTGTTCCGTGAGACTATCGAAGGGATGAACAAATGCTGTTCCAGTGTTCCTCGGTGTCTTAACTGGTGCCGAAGTGGACATCACGTTTTAACTTTTCTAAGGCGGTGCTCTATCTTTCTGTCTTTAAAGATAGATTCTCCAGGTACAGACCAACATCTGTTTATGGGGTCAAGATGAAGTATTAATTATGTAATCTTAACAATATCAAACACTAAAATTTGTCGTAAGTTTCAACATATTTTATATAATATCAGTTGAGCAATTTTTAGCTTACTGACTGGTGGGTTTTGCCATGCAGACACAGTTTTAAATTGTGCTTTTTAAGAACAGGGGTGGTTAGCTTTTATTTCTGAAATGCAGCTGAAAACACTGGAAATAAAGATCCTGAGTTATCCTTTAGGGCAGGAACTATATTGGACAGACACTCTATAAACTAATTTTTCTATTTACTTTAAATTTAAAGGTAAACTCAGAGGGTGTTTATTTTCTGCCAAGACTTGTGTTCCCGGTTCTGTTTCTCCCGCAGCAGTTAATGACATCATTAACACCTGCTTCCACGGCGGGAGGAGCAGGGAACCCTGAATTCAGGACTTGGCAAGAACTGGCTTAATTGCATTTAGCATGACATGACTGTTGCATAGCTATGTTTTAGCTATGCATCCTTAGAAATGATTTTTGTTAAATATTTTATTTGTGTGAAAATTGATAACACGGGCTTAATAATTATTTCTATCAAAGACCTGATGCTTTTTTCCGTGCCGCTTTCTCGTAAAGGAATCTGCTCCAGAGATATTTTCCGTTTCTGCGGGACACATTTCAGAAGTTTAGAGTAGAAATACACAGTCATCAGTTAAAAAACATTTTAGATATATTTTTCTTTTTAAGGCAGCTCTGAATATGTAGGCAATTATCTTGAGTGATTAAAAATTATTTGTCTGTGTAGTATCGCTAGAGATTTGAATTCTGTTTTTATAACCTGGGTAGTCAATGCTTTTTCTTCCTTTAAGAGTATTTGTAACATGAAACCTAACATGTGTTCAAGTTTCTATAGTTCTTGTATTGTGTATATGTTGTTTTAACTTAACACATTTATATTGACTCAAAACTGGTGAGTGATTTATAAAAATATGTCAAAATAAATCTCACGGACATTTATTTGTAAGTTAAGTGAAAACAAAACAGAACCAAAAACCAGCAGTAATTTCATTAATGTAAAAACATTTTATGCCAACCCACTGTATCATTAGGGCTCCCCAGAGAAACAGCCAATAGGATATGTGTATGTCTGATGTACATGTATAAACACATACATGCATGTTCATATACATATAGATCTACACACACACACATACCGACATATGTACATATACAGCAGGGGTCCCTAAAACCCGGCCGTGGACTGGTACCGGTCAGTGGCCTGTTAGGAACCGGGCCGTGCAGCAGGAGGTGAGTGGCGGGCCAGTGAGCAAAGCTTTGTCTGCATTTGCAGCCGCTCCCGCACCAGCATCACTGCCTCAGCTCCACCTCAAATCATCGGCATGAGATTCTCATAGGAGCACCGGTCCCTGGTGCCAAAAAGGTTGGGAGCACGGATATACATCACACACAGTGGCTTCTTTTAAGGAATCAGCCTGGGGGATCGTGGAAGCTTGGCTAGTACTGGGGAGGCTGGCGGGCTGGACACTCATGGTGTTCTGGCCGCTGCCCGAAGTCAGTCTGCCAGAGACTCCCTCTTGTTCCGGGGAGTCAGCCTTTGCTCCCAGCCGGCCTTCCAGCGGTGATCCCACCCACATTATGGGGAGCAATCTGCTTTCCTCAGAGTTCAATTATTTAAATGTAAAGTTCTCTCCAAAACACTCCCAAAGCACCCAGGATGATCTTCAAATAAATACCTGGGCACCGTAGCCTGGGCAAGCGGACACACAGATCATCCCTCATACTGACTAAACGCCAGATACGGCTGAAGGTGACCTGATGACTGACGCCTGGTCCCTCCACTCAAAGAACTGACCGTCAGTGTCAGGGGTGGGGTTTTAATCCCCTAATGGAAGTTACAGTATCCTGGAGCCTAGAGAGCGTGGCGACGGACTGGAGTCAGGAATAGCAGAGACCACTGTTTTCATGTGAAGTAAAGAACTTGAGGACTTAGTGTTCTAAGATTTGAACGTGAGAGCGACAGGATCTGGTTCGCAGTCTTCAAAAGACGAGCCTGTCAGTAATGTAGTGAGTGGGTTTGCGTGGGGTGAGACACCGGGCAGGGAGGCCGGCGAGGAGCCGCAGGATTGTTCGGGGAAAGATGCGGAGGTCTGGACCAAGGCGGTGGCCTGGAGGGGGCCCGGGGTGAGGACCCCAGCGGAGTGTCTGAAGCTTAACTGGTGGGATTTCAGCTGCAGATCGTTGTCTGGGGGCTGCAGGAAGAAGGAGGGGGAAGAACACCGACGGGAAGGAGGGGCAGGGGTGACTTTAAGAGACAGGTGGCAGCCACGTGCTGCAGAGATCACCTGGGAGACAGTCTCAACACTGACGTGCCAGTAAGGAGATCCTCGGTGACTGGCAAAAGCTGTATGGAGTAAGTTTTTTGTTTTGTTTTTTTTTTTTGGTTTTTTTTTTTTTAGTAAGCAAGATATATATACATGGTTAAAAGGATTCGAATAGCACAAAAGAGTAAACGGTGTAAAAAATGTTAGTCTGAGTCCCTTAGGCTCAGTCTCTGCCTAAAGGCGTCTCTCACCGTGAGTTAACGTGTGTACAGCCTGTAGAAAGTGTCTTTAGCACAGCAGATATTGAATATGAAATGAAGATTTGATAAATAAAAATAAATATCCTCACAAAGAAATTCTATGTGTATACACTAATGTGCCCCCCCCCAGTTAAAAAAAAATGAGACGGATTGAGGTGCATTTCAGAGAATGTTTACGATATGTATGTGCATACTCTTTAATCACCAGTGCCGTTAAGATTTACAGCATTATGTTATTCCCCAAATTTCCTTAACGCCCAGTGGGAGTTAATCTCCTCCCCTCCTTGGGCCCAGAAAACGCTGGTCCGATTTCTGTCTCTTGTAATTTTGTCTTTTTCCAGAGTGTCAGATAAATCACATTCCGCATTACGTAGTCTTTTGTCTCTAGTTCTTGTCGCTGAGATTTATCCAGGATCGCATTTATTATTATTTTTGTTTATTGTTTTATTCTTCTTGGTCTTTTGGGTTGTTTCTGGTTGAGGCTATTATAAAGTGGTTATAAACATTCACGTATAACTCTTTACGTGGACGTATTTGTGTAATAAATCCATGTGTAACTTTATAAGAAACTGAAGACGTTGTCCAGATTTTGCATTCCCTCCAGCATTACTGGAGTGGCCCAACCCCCCTGCCCCGCCATCTTCTCTAGTTCTTGGTATCGTGGGTTTTGATAGCTTTGATCAGACTCTAGGTGTATAATGTTATCTCACTGGATTTTAATTTGCATTTTCCAGTAATGAATAATGTCCAGTATCTTATCGTGTGTTTATTTACCATTCGTATCTCCTCCTTTGAAGTGTCTGTGAAAAACTTTGGTCTCTTCACCATAATCCTGGATTTCCTTTCGCCTCTCTCCCTCGTGGAGTGGCCTGTTTTCTGGACAATTTCCCTCGTTCTTAATTGACGTCTTTGTTTTGATGGAGCACATACTTCTTACCGAGAGAGGATACGTGGGAAAAAATTTTTTTGCGATGTCATAGGTCTGAAATATATTTCCATTTCCCACATACTTATAGTTTTCCTGAGATATAATTCTAAATTGGAAGTAACTTTTTTCAGTTTTGAAGGCGTCACACCTGTTTTCTGACTCCTCGTATTACTATCGAAACTCCAGTGCCTTCTGAGTCTTCAGCCTAATATGAAACTTTTACGCTTCTTCTTCCTTTCGATGCTTTCTCAGTCCCCCCCCCCGCCCCCACGGGTTCTGAAATTTCATGGATGATTGACTTGATGTGTATATTTTTGATAACTTGTTTTGGGTGGTTGGGTTTCAATTCTTCATATGCTTTAAAAGTGGGAAATTTCTTGCATTATTTATGGATTATTGGAGTATCAATTTAGACATGTTTTGGGAGAGGGAAGAGGTTACTCTTTGTGTTCATTCTGTTGTGTTTAAGCCTAAATCTTACAGAAGCAGTTTCATTAGATTGTTGAGGTAGGAATGAGAGAGCAGTAGGCTTGGGGTTCAGTTGAGGGTGAAAAATTAGGCATAGGGAATATAATCCAACTTTGGTTATCAATAGAAGGAGAGGAAATAAAAGAGATTGGATGAAATGCTGAATTTGTTATTATTAGCTTCAGCTGAGCCCTCAAATGCCTGAGAATCTGCATTCTTCTAATCAGCCTGTTCTTCCCCGCCCCCCCACCCCGAAGGTGGCTTATTCCTTATTGCGTGCACTTTCCTCTGACTTACTGCTCCTCACAGTCCGTGTTCCTCCCGTTCTGTGATCTTGCCTTGTGCTTCACGAAGGACGGATAAGTGGAAGTCTCCCCTGGCCTTCCCACCAACATAAATCTGCATTTACAAACATTTACTCCTCCTTCATCCTTCATAATGATACACTGTTTCCTAGAACTGTATTTTTTGTTTACATCTGGATTTAATTTATCCATTTGATCTTTGACATCTGATTACAAATATAAAATGTTGATTATGATAAGAAGTATACCTTTTCTTTCCTGGAGTACCTCTCATTAATAATACCAACTCCCCAGAAAGAGAACATAATCAGTAAATGTCACTGATTAATTAATTTGATTAAATACTACTTCAAAACATCTGAGTTTCAGAACGTATTACACCAAACACATATCAGATCATCTGGTGAAAGTTAGTATATTAACAAGTTTTACTTAAAGGTAGGGCTTAGTTTTTAATTTTTTGCATATGTCATTAGCAATATTTGGTGATTGTCATCATAGGACTTTTCTAGAACAGACAGTAATGTCTTTCTGGTTAATTGGACCTCAGGGGTGATAAAGAAGCTCTTTTAGTCACTTTAGCACTTGTGATGATGATTATTGTTTACTATTTGGAGAAGAATCATCTACTTTTTAACCATCTAGATAGAGCCCATGTTGTGTGTAATACCTATACTGAATATGCGGCTCCCTCGATGCCTTAAATTGTAAATTTAAATGAACAGATGGAAGTAGAAGGAGACATAAACAGATTTGCATGTAAAAAAGGGATGGATAATACTGTTTAAGTTAGTCACTCTTGTGTCCATGGTCCTGGGGTCAGAGATGGAGAGAATACGCAGAGATTTATGTGAGAGACCTTTACCTTTGCTTAATCGATTAGTTAACTTTTTTCTTTTCGAATAAGTGTGCTTCCCTGGATTTAAACAATCGTTTTACTCTTTCAGACAGGGGAAAACAAAGGATGGAGTGGTCCAAAGGCTGGGTTTCCTGAACCAACAAATAACAGTAAGTTTTCGCTTTCCTGTCAACCGTGCGTGGTATTCACCGATAGTTCAGTGTCTGGGTCACTGGGTAGTTAGTTGTTGGCTCTGTCTGGGCTCAAGACGCCGTGTTGAACGTTGCCCTGGACAGAGGTTGTGGGGTTCGCGTTCCGGGAACCGATAGACGCACGTCCTTCATGGGGTTCAGCCCTTGCACGTGGAGTGAGTGCCATTTAATTCAGAGTGAGGATGTTCTTTTTTTTTTTTAAGTGGTTATTTTTATTGCAACGATTTTACAGGATAAAAGAATCGAAAAAGGAAAGCAATTATCTATAAGCTTATGATGCTCGAAAATCAACTGTTTTCACAGTTCTAGTTCTGTTTAGGTAAACACAAATGTTTGGATAATTATAATTGGTTTACATTAAAAATCACTCCGTTTTATTAATTAAAATAGATTAATTCATACATAGCCTAAATAATGCATCATGAAATCCACTGTATGATTCTTGTTCAAAATATAGATCATACGTATTCAAGAACTGTCTCGTTCTTCTAGTATAAGGATCTGAGAGCTGTGTTTTCTATAGTTTTCAAGACTGAGGCTAGTTATTTCGTGAACAGGAATGCCCAATAATTTTATGCCCTTTTATTGATACTTTTCTTAGTTTTCCGTGAAGACTTCTTTCTTTCACCCACAAAATAATATTCATGACTTCTCTTTGTTGCTATTATGAAGGTATGTCAGGATTTTAATGAATTTGTCAGCTTTTTTTCCTTAAGGAGTAATTGGGAAAACTATTTAAAATTCAGAGGTATTTCTCTGTCTTACTTAATGCAAAGAATGACGCTCTGAACACTCGCTTCATGGTGACAGTGTTCTAAGTCAGCCACAAACAGCACCACACCTTACACTGTCCTTAATCTTCCATGGGAAAGTAGATACGGATGTAGACTTTGTCACATATGTGCAGGTTTGTACCGTGTTCGAACTTAACGTTGCAAAGTTATTAGAATGTCACATATTTTATCAAAATCACTAATTGAAATATCAGAAATGCAAGAGTAAAATTGCTCACAGGTGCATTTTAATTATAGTGTTACCGGATGCTTAAAAATCCTCTCCAGTTCATTTGGTTGTTTCAAAGATCCAACAGGCCGTTTATGCATTGGAAACACAGGCATTTTTCTTTAACTTCCTTCCTCTCCTGAAAAGCTTGTTTTCACTGAAGTGACCATTATGCTGTGAATCAATAAAACAAAAACAGCTAGCCAGTAAAGACCTCGTTAAAGTGAAGTCCTCAGTGGAATCAAATCTATCCCATTTCTATTTTTAACCGTATTTCTCCTATCATCCCTGGAAGATGAATAAGCCTAAAAATGTATATGTCATAATTTACTCTTTGATACTAGCAGCTCATCTCTTGACGTATAATGAACTTAGTAACTTATCAAAGAACACTTATGAGAACTGAATTTTTGGATCATCAAAACTAACCTCTTAAAAGGAATATTTCAGTGAGGTAATGATATTCATGAATTGCTTTCTGGGAATAATGTAAATAATTTAATAGGTTTGAGCCTTTGATCTGCATATATAAGGATGATAAATGTGATAGGCTTAGCATGTACCCCAAAGGAAAATGGAATCAGTTCAGGATTCTCAGAGTTTGTGTTTAATTCCTTTGATGTTTGAATATATAGGTTTGTAATTACTTGGTAAGGAAATGCAAGAAGCATTAAGTCGATTTCAGTTTTATGTAAAGCACTTAGGATAGTACCTGTTTTCTAGTGAACACATAATGAATGTTGACTTCCTTCCATGCCTTGTCTCTTCCCCTTCTTTACTAAGTGCTATATAATTCTAAGTAGGCATGCCCAAAATTCCATTCTTATACTTTTTATCTGTCAAATGTTTTTCCATGTACATGGTGACCAAAGAATCTATACTTTATACCTGAAGTTACTTTTGGCACTAGACATTTTTTCAAAGAATGTAAACATTTATTTGAATATGGAAGTCAGTTATTAACTTGACAGTGTTAACAAGAAATCACATTATAAATAACCTGCAAACTCCATCCTTAACTAGTGATATTTTGGCTCTTAGCTTTATGTGTTTGTTAATTTTTAACTTGCTCAAGGATTTCGGAACTTCTTTGCAAGTAGGGGAAGAGGTATCAGAAAGAGGACAGTGGGTTTCAGTGATCAGAAACGTGTCAGATGCATGAGATTTGTTTTAGATAGAATCTCAGAAGTGATGAAGCTGTTTGAGCAAAGCCAGCTTAAAACTCGACCAAACTGGAAACACGTCAGAACTTCCTCCGAAAAGTCGTTCACACTGCGCATTTGCAAGGGGGACTATCCCTCACCCCTTCCTGACTGTGAGGGGTGAGCTTCCCGGGGGGCCCCGAGCGGTCCCTGACTCAGGCCATCGCAGAGGAAGAGAGCAGCTCTGTGGTACGTTTGGAAAAAGTTGGTCTCTTCTTAGGAGTTGATCGCTCAAATGATGAATCCATGACCTAAAACTTAATTTAAATTCATGTATTATGGTAACGTTTCGGTTAAATTCTCCTCTCCTTAATCCATGCGTTAAGTTTGAAATTTTGCCGTAAGTGGGTTCTGTCCTGTGAAGAATACCTTTGTTCGTGTTCTGCAGGCAAAGGTTAGAGCAGGGATCTCTCGGGATGGCACGTGTGGGGGAAGATAGGAATTTGAGATTGGCAAGGTTGCTGCCTCACTGACACGTTGTCTGACCTTGAGCAACTCATTTTCCCTCTCATTATTCAGTGTGCTCTGTTAAGAGCTATGCATACCAATTTCTAACGCTGAGAATCTTTAATTATGTAACCTTTGCAAAATTAACCTTCCCTGAATGACATCTGAAAAGGTAGCACGTTCCTTTATAAAAAACAATGTCATCATAAAGTGGCTCTTCTTCATTGTTTTCTTTGTTAAACTCTACATCACTTCACAAATTGTAGTTAATAAGATCACATTTTTAGCCAACCATTATTTGGATAAATATGAAATTAACTTGGAACCGTAGTGTACAAAAATTAAAAGAAAGGAATGCAGAAATAGGGGAAAGAAGACAGTTTTAACCTGGCTCAGCTAACATCTAACTATAATGAGACAAAGAAAGTCGATGTACATGTGCGTTTAATTTTCGAAGTGGAAGATATTATTATTTTTTTGTGGAAGATATTTTCTTTTTTTTTTTTTTTTTTTTAGAGATTACAGTCATAAGAAACTGCTAACAATTACAACTAAAAAATAGTTTAAATGGTTTTGCAAGTGATTGTGATTACATAGCCTGGTTCTTGGCTTGATTGCCTGCAGATTTAAAATATGGACCTAATTTTTGCATGCTGCTCGGGCTTCGTTGGACAGAATTGCAGCAGAAGGTAGACTGTTCTAAGTGCATTTTTACCCTTTGAATCACTGTCACAGTCATGTTGAAGGGCAGGCGCACATAACTGTGATGTAAGGTTTGCATTAAATTTATCATGGGGCAATTTTATGCTTGGCATCCACATAAGCAGCTAGATTTTTACAGATGAATGACTAACAACTTTTTAAAAAGATCATGCATTTTGAAGATCTACTGACAGCTCATGGAAAACTTTGTAAAATATTTAGATACATTCAGTTGATACGATCTTTTTTTTTTTTTTGTATTCACATTCTATGTTTCTTATTAATACAGAGTTTTACTTAAAAACAGGTTCATTGTTTCTTGTAGGTGAACTCTAGCTTAATTCAAAATTGGACCAGGCTCAAAGGTATTCACTGGTATGTGCCGAATCCACCTACTAAAAGATTATTTGGAGGCATTTTTCACATAAATATTTTTCCGTTAACCTTTTAAAAAGTTTTATTTAGCCCTGTGAAATACGCTGGCTCGCCTAGGTTCATTAGAGATGACCCAAGACAAATACCTTTGAGATGGGATAGAATTCTTACTGACCTTTTCAGTGTTGGAGTTGACTTACCAAAACTTTGGTCACTTTTGTATCATATCTGTATTACTAAACTCTGTACATCCTGAACGCAGGGGTGTGGCATTCTGGGGGCTGTGTGCTTGTTTTCCAGATGCTTGAATTGTATTTAGGATGTCTGCATTTCTGATTTTTTTTTATGGGTGGGGGTTGCACTTTCAACATAATAGATTGATAGATTCTTTAAGCATTGGGAGAGTTCCTTCTGTGAGTTCCTTTTGGGGCTCCCGTAACAGAAACCACTTTGTAATGTGACAGGTACGTCAGAGCTGATTGGATTTAAATATTCAGCTGCGTGACCCAACTTAAGAATTCGTTTAGACATAAATACTGTGCCGGACATCTGAGAGAGTAGCTGCTTGTCACTCGGCGGGCACTTTTGCCCGTGAGCCCGGCCCCTGCATGGCAGATGGCCCGTGAACAGCGTGAATCCCGTAAATAGAGCGCTGGCTGCCCGGAGCATGTGGGCAACAGGTCGTGCGCATCATCACTGCTCTTGCTTTGCACCTGCTGAGGCTGCAGGTGGGAATGCTGTCCCTCCGCTGAGCAGGAGGAAGGACCCAGGTGTTCCAGACAGGTGCTCTCCCCCCTTTCGCAGTGGTGGCTGCGTCGGGCTGCGGAGCGGTGAGAAGCCGGAGCCCCTTTCGTTACTCTGACCAGGGTCCTCTGTCCTTGCCCCTTGGGTCTGTGGAGAAAAGAGATAGTATTAAACTCGCTTCTGGTTTTTCATCAGAGCAGCTGGGTTTGTAGTTAAAGCGCATGCATTTACGGAAAAGGAATCCGGAACTAGGAAGTAAGTCAGTCTTTAATCAGATTACTGCAGATAGAATATTTTTTTCTGAAATAGTCTCAGGAAAGATTGAATGAATTTGAATTTTCATGATTTAAAAACTTGCTTGGCTCATGTTTTCACACATAAAAGATTTCAGATACATTTTTTTTTTAAAAAGGAAACCATATGAACAATTTAAGGATGCAGTTATTGATCCCAATGTGAGAGTGTCTTTAAGTATAAGTGCAAAGGATGAAGTCCGAAGAGATGGGTTTAGGTGCATAAAAACTAAAAAATGCATTCAGGGGACAGCATAAGAAAATAGAAGGCAAATGACAAGCAAAGCATAAATTGCGGTATGAATAGCAACTAGCTAAATGTACACAGAGGACACACACAGTCTAATTAAAAAAAAAAAAGAACTTCTCAATAGAAAAGTGTAAGTAGACATTGAAAAAGAACAGACGTTAAGTAATGAAAAATTGCTTAGCAATCAGGAGAAGTGCGGATTAAAAATAAGCGTTATGTAATTTCTGATCCATAAAAATTGGTGAGGATTTGAAAAACCGTGACCACAGCTGTGGGGGAAGCAGGCGGCAGCGCCCTGCGGGGGGCTGGGAGTTGGCCCGCTTATTGGGGTGATACGGATTCAGAGCTGAGGCTCGTGATTCCAGGAGCTTAACTGAAAGATACGGAAAAAGGGAATATGTCTTTCCTTTATAGACATATACTGGTCTTATAATCAGAAAAAAAAAAGTGTATTTAAAACACATTTATAAACTTGGCCCACATTGTACAATCTGGTTGCTTTTAAGCAAATATTATATATTAAACACTTGGAGCAGTTATCTATATACTGAAGTCCACTTGGGAAACTTTTATGAATTTTTTTTTTTAAGCAAGAAGAGAAATGTGTAGTTTTCTAAAATCTGAATGAAATTTCAATTTCGGAAATCCATCTGGGAAGCTGCGGGGTGCGCTCTGTGTTCTCGTCACCCTATGGGGCTCGGAGGGCATTTTTAAAGCGAGCATTTTCAGAACGGGAACAGAGCCCGTGATGACATGGACGAAAGTCTCCCAGAGAGTGAAAGCTGAAGTGTGAAACACTGTTTAATGGATTTTCTTTATCAAAGAAACTACAAGAAGCGTGAGGAGAAAATCAGGGTAATTTTCGTAATTACTCATTCACCAGCCTGTCTAGAAAGACGGAGTTTTTTTAGCCCCGGTTTAGTGTATTACAGTTTGCCAAGAAATGTTAAACTTCTGTTACCATTTTCAAGGAAAAAATACAGGTGACACTTGCTACGCAGCGTATTTAACCTATGTAGGTTATGAAGCGTAAGAACAGAGCGAGCAGCCCGTGAGCCCACCGCTCAGTTGAAACCCTGGGATATCAGCACCTAGTAGCATGCGCCCCGCACCCTCTCCAGCACCCCTCTGCTCACCGTGCCCCCCCCCAGCACAGAGAATCACCCTCTCTGGGTTCCACAGTCACCCCACCCTTTGATTCTTATACTTTCATTAAATAAGCGCCTGTCCTTACCAGTATGTGTTTAGTTTGGGTTTAAAAAAATTTTTTTTAACGTCAGGAAAATGATATTATATACTGCAAATTTTCGGACCCCCCCCCGCCCACACACCATTAATATTTGTGATTTAAGATTATTCTGTTACATACAGTGTTTCATCCATTATGTGACTATTCTATGATCGACTTATCCTTTCTCCAGCAGATCTACATTTGGGATATTTTCAGGATATTTTTATTCCAAAACGAGTACTTTGAACATTGTGAACATGTCTCCTAGTGCACATGCCTAAGAGTTTATGGGAACACAGCTAGGCATGGAATTTATGGGGTGCGGGGTATGTGTGAGTAGAGATTTACGAGAGGCTCGCTGTTTGTGTGGGAGAGCCGAGGACCTTCAGTGTCTTGTCCTCCAAACTGGAAAGCTCTAAATCACTTTCCAACCGTTGATATCATTTTTGATATTTCAAGTTACACTGTATCATTTATGGTTTTCTTTTATGTTTACTTAGTTTTTGAATGGATAACATTTTAAAAAATGCAACAACAAAAAAATGAAAGATCCACCTCCCCTCTTGTCCCTGTTAGCACACCTTCCGCCCTGTCCCCCAGGCAAGTAACTCATGGCTGGTTAGTCCTTTTGTGCTGTTCCCCAAATGTTTTTATACATAGATGAGCAAATTCAGAATTTTACCCCTTTGCCTTCCAGACACACCGTTCTACAAGTTTCTTTTTCACCTAATGTCCCGAAGATCTTTCCATGTTACTATGTATAAACCTTTATGATGATTTAACCAGTTTCTAACTGATGTGCATTTAGACCCTTTACAGTTATTTCTGTCACCGATAATTCTACTGTGTGAAGCTTCATACATACATCATCTTACATGTGTGCGAGTATATTTGTTGGATCAGTTCCTACAGTGGAATTACCGAGTCAAAGAACATGTGCACCTATGATTTTGATAGATGTTGCCAGATTATGCTCGACAGAGACTTAGCAGCTTACATTCCTCCGGCGGTGGATGAGGGTGCCTTTCCCCACAGCTTCGGCGACACACGGCGCTGTCAGGGTGCTGGGTCTTGGCCAGTCTGATCGTTGGAATACGGTATTCAGTGTGTTCCATCTGCATGGGGTTCAGCCTGTGCTTTTTATGTCAATGATATAATCCTATCTGTTGCCTGTTTAAAAATTAGATCGTTCATCTTTTTTTTTCCTTATTTGACAGGAGAATGTGTCCGTGTGTGTGCCTTTATGATACAGCGTGCCAGTATTTTTTTGTTCTCTTTGTTTATGATAGAGTTTTCTTCTGCTAAAGTTTGGTTTTCTTTTTAATGTA
Organism: Eonycteris spelaea; assembly: GCA_003508835.1. Taxonomy (NCBI): domain Eukaryota; kingdom Metazoa; phylum Chordata; class Mammalia; order Chiroptera; family Pteropodidae; genus Eonycteris; species Eonycteris spelaea. Next base: position 846,265 of record PUFA01000150.1, read on the forward strand.
TGTGAATGGCATTTTCTTTTATAGTCTTTTTTAGCATTTGTAATCTTAATAGTGCCTTTCCCACTCAGATTATAAAAATTCTTTTAAGTTATCTTTCATAACTTTTCATAGTTTTATATTTTGCCTTTAAATCTGTGATCCATCTGGGACTTAGAGTGAAAGTATGGATCCAATTTAAATCCCCACTGCATGGAGACTTCACTGATATCAGATACTAAGATGCCGTGTGTATTTGGTTTTATTCTGGACTTTATATTCTCCTCTGTTCATCTGACTGCTTATTCATGGACCAGCTTTAATCATTGCATCTGAATTGTGTTTTAATATAAATAAAGTTCTTTTTGTTTAAAACAGTTGCAAATGAGGAAGCCGCTGGTCCATGATCTTTCTGCCCGTAGTAGTAGTAGTACATGGAGTAGAAGTCATTGAAAAGATTAAAAACCCCCGTGACATGAGGCATAAGAGGAGTGAGGGTGGTCACAGCTCCGACCAAGAGACGCAGCGGGAAGTGGTGGACCAATCTCCCCAAAACCCGTGTATCATCCATGGAGCGTTCATCCTTTAATTTATTCAGAAAGTATTTATTAATTGCGCTGAACTGTTTTTGGTATCATTGGTGATTTTAATAAAGTTTTTTTTTTAAGTTGAAACTGTTTTCCGAGGAGCTAGTCCGTTTGTAAGATAAGCGTGGCTAATCACCACCGTCTCTCCCCTAGAAAAAGGAGAGAAAACACACACACACACACACACACACACACACACACACAACACACACAAAGGAACAAGTATCATTTGGGAAAAAAAATCAGTTTTTTATTTTAAAAATACATCATATAGCATAGTAGTACTTGACATTTTCAGTGCTCAGTATTTGAACAAATGAAAAAAAATACAGCGTTTTTACTTTCCCCCCCCACTGTGTTATGGTCTTAGCTCTCTCACCTAGACCTGGGGTTCTCGGCTTGGTGTTGTGGATGTGCTATAAAAATGGGTGTCGTTACCGTAGTTTGACAACCTCGTAGATTTATCCCTAGTGTATTCCTTTGCTTTGGGGTAGGATTATATCTGAATTCGTATCTCAAGCTATTCTGAGGCAGTCTCTGGTGGAAGAGCAGGCAGACGGCAGCGTTATGAAGTAAGTGAGGTCTGTCTGAAAGTCGCACCCTTGTCACATGAAGGACATAGACGAGAACGAGACCCGAGGTCCCACGCGTGAAGAGTGCGCATTTCATGAACCGGACCATGGCGGTCCGGGCGGCTGTGTATCTCGCCTGAGGACATGGAGGTGGTTATAGGTCGTGAGGACTTGAACTTGTGTCTTCTGACTCCAAGGTCTGCATTTGCCACTAGACAGCATGTTCTAGATAAATCATTTGGCTGATTAATTAAGAAAAATGAATAATGCTTTTTAAAAAGAAATTCCACTAAAGTTAAGTATGTATTTTCTTAAAAGAATGTTTTATATATCATGTACCAGAATCATTTTTTTAAAACGTTGCGTAACATGGAAAATGTCCAAGCTATTGTTTCAGATACCAGTTTGATATTTTGGGTGGATCATGTAAAAACACTAAAATGGCTGAGAAAGCATGTGAAATGTTTGTTTTAACAATGGCAAAGCCATCTGTATTACATGATTTTCCTTAAGACGTAAAAAACTTTAGTAATAGTTCATTTTTAAAAACACTCAACAGGCTTTTTGGGTGATGTTATTCAAGTGTATTGTTTTATTCCAAGCTTTCTGGTTTGTGTTAAGATGATTCATAGGCTTTTAGAGCTGAAAGAGATTTTCAAGTTCCTCTTGTCTAATTTGTTTTGCAGACGGGCGAGCAGGGCCGGAGGCTCTCTGCTGCCGCAGCTCGGCTCACGGAGCAAGGCCTCAGTCAGGGACGCTTACCGCTGTCCCGTTGTTCTTCCCTTTGTTACATTTTGTGCTAATACAGAATGTCAGGCTCTTTTTAATTAGCTATTTTTAAGACAAGGATTTCCTGTTTTAGAGAGGTTTCAGAGTTATAACAGGACGGAAAGGGAGACACACATTCCCCCTGCAGCCCCGCCCAGCCCCCCACGCACACGGCGTCCCCCGTTACCAGCGTCACTCGCCCACGGTGGCACATTTTTCTCAGAGGATGATCCCGCCTTGACGTATAATCGCTCGAAGTTCATTGTTTATCTCAGGTTTCACGCTGATGTTGTACATTTGATAGGTTCAGACAAATGTATAACGACACACATCATCATCATCATGTCACATAGACTATTCTGTGCCCTGCCCGTTGGTCCCCCCCATCCCCTGCCACCTCTGACAACCACTGGTCTTTTTATTGTCTCCGTAGTTTAGCCTTTTCCAGAATATCATGTAGTTGGAGCTGTAGACGTGCTGCTTTTATGACCGGCTTCTTTCACGTAGTAATCTGCGTTTAAAGTTCCTCTGTGTCTTTTCATGGCTTGGTAGCGCATTTCTTTTTAGCACCGAGCGATACTCCACTGTTGGGCAGTGTCACAGGGTAGAGGTCCGGGCCCCTGGCATGGCCTCCACTGACCCCTCGGGGTGGGCTGCCAGGAGGCTCCTCTCCAGCAGTGCCACAGTGACCCTGGGAGCCTCGTCACAGCTCGCCCAGGGCGGCAGCCCAGGCTCCCCTCCTGGCCTGCAGAGGCCGGGGCAAGAGCGAGGCACTCTTCCTGTGTGTTTGGCTCAACTGGTTTTTGTCTTAAGTTTCCTGTCTTGCCAGACCGCCCCTTTCCTGGTCCTAAGACTTGAATTTGTTATTTCGACGAGACAACTTTTAAATTGTTTATTAAGTGCTTAGTATTTATGCGATTCCGTTCAGTTGGCTTTTGTTCGCGGTGTTATGGAATCCATCATACGCTCCTGAATAACAGGCAGGCTAACGTGTAATAAATTGTTATGTCCGAATCTGTATCAGAAAAGGATGGGAGGGGAGCGTCACCTGGGCTGAGTCCTTTCATCGTGCAGCTCTGCGTTTCTGTCGTGTGAGCCTAACACTTGAAGCGACTATCTCACGACAGGTGAACGTATGACACCGGCCGAGCACCGTGGTTTTACATCTCGTTCAATTTCACAATGAGAATTTTTTTGTTGTTTTTTGAAACGTAACTTCTCCCGCGTCCATCCATGCGGCTCGCGGGGCGCCCGGGACGTAGGTCTGCGAGGGAAAGTGGCAGTGCCGCATCTCAAGTCCAGCGTCTCGACAGCTTCTCTCTCTCCTCTGCTACAGCAGTCGGCTGTTTCAAGGGTCCGTACGCACAGATGCGACGAGAGAGAGTTTTGCTCGCGTGTGTTACTCCGTTCTTCGGATTCAACGGTGGTCGCCTGTGCCGACCCTCAAGCCAGACGCAGGGTCCAGGCCCAGCCGTTGCCACTTCGAGCCAGTCCCCGCCCCTCGTGGTGCCTCAGGGCCTTCCGCTGTCAGCCAGGGAGCCGTAATCCTTCCTTCGTGGGATCAGCGTCGGGATCCCTGAGCTAGGACGCGCAGAGCCTGCTGTCTGGTTAGGACTCTACACGAGTTCGCGCTACAGCCGTCGTTGCTTTGCGGACTGTCTGGGTCGGGCTCTCCGGGTGCTAGCAGAGGATGGTGTGGCGAGACGTCGGGGGCCACTGCGTCGGACATTTCAGTATCTTATTGGATCTTATTGTTCAAAACTCTTTGCCACTTATCTACAGTGATAGATAGCAGCGGTGAAGACTTTTTAATAATAGCCAGTACCAAAAAAAAAAAAAAAAAAAAGGAAAAAAGGCCCTTTCGTGTACTAATATGGGAATATGAAATTGGTACAGCTTTTTTGGAGTTGCACCAATTTGGAGCAATTTGTTAGTGTCAGAAATCGTAAACTGCATATTCTTCGAACTGGCAATTCTGCTCCTAATTTAAGAAAATAAGTTTTTGCGTGAACAAGGATTTAATTACAAAAATATTCATCACTGTGTTTATAATTGTAAAAAAATTGAAGACAAATTAGATGTCCGGAAGTATGGGATTGATTAAGGAAACTATTCATATAATGAAATATTATGCTTTTAAAATTAGTACTAGAACTATATTTCTATTAAACACAACAGGATTCCATGGTATTCCTATATTTTAACTTATTTTTTTTAAATTAGTAAAAAAGTACAGAGGGGGAAAAAAAGACTAAAAGTGTATCTTCAAAACCAAATGTTCAAAGTAGTTTTCTCTGGCTAGTGAGATTTAGCTGTGTTTTTTTTTTTTTCCCAGTGCATATGTTTTCTTTAAAAAATTTTTATCGAAACTTCATCCTGACTATAAAACTAACACGAAGGCATAAATTAATCCATAAAGTAGGATTGATATATATTAGTTTAAGCTACATAAGCTCTTTTTTTTTTTTTTTTTGTTTGAATGTCGTCAAGATAAAGTCCCCTGCAGCTGGCCCCTGCCTACCGCCCCCTCCACCTCCGCACCTCCCAGCTCCCTCTTCTTGCCTGGTGGTGAGGAACTGCCCGAGGTTTCCTGGAACATACACTCTGCTCGTCCCTGCTGCTGTTCGTGCTGGCCATCCGCCTTCAGTTCTCTTCTTCCCTGGCTTAATTCTCCTCATCCCTTGAAATCTACCGTCAGTATCATCTCCAGAAACCCTTTCCTGAGCCCCCAGTGTGCCTCCTTGCCCATTGCACGTGCTCTCTAGACGCGTCTCTATATCTACTGAGGCGCCTACCACACTATATTGTCCCTTATCCTTTTCTTCTTTCAGGGGACCGCATGACTTAAGGTCAGGACAGTGCCAGGAACCTAGCAGGAGGAACTGAACTCTGTGTGTGTGTGTGTGTGTGTGTGTGTGTGTGTGTGTGTGTGTAACTGAACAATAGAAATAAAGGCACAATGGGATCCAGCAGCCTAGAGTGTTAGAAGTGTGACCATATCTCTGTGACTGGAGCATGGGGTCTTCGTGCAGAAGTCAGTAGATGAGGACAGAGAAGGAAGGAGGAGCAGATCATTAAGGGCTTCATATGTCATCCTAAGGAGTTTGCATTTTATAGTGTCAGAATGGAGAGCCAGTAAAGACTTTTAAGTAAGAGAATGGCTAGCCGCTAGCATTTCCCAAAGTGTTAGACGTTATTAATGTTATGTAAAAAGCTTGGACATAAAATAAATTTGGGAAATACTGGGTTAAACCAAGTTTACTGTGCTAATGTGCACTTTTAACCCTCCAAAAGAGGTGTTTGTGTGTGTTATTTAATTCCCAGACTTATTTCCCAGATTTCTTGATCATGGAACTCTTTGGGGACTGTGTCATAGAACACAGATTTGGAAGTGGACACGGGGGGACTAGCACTTGAGGTCTCGCACACTTCAGATCGAAAGACATGCACACAGTAAGGGTACGGAAAAAGAAGTGGAATGGAAATGAAAAAAGCTCAGTAGCGATACTTATATCAGACAAAATAGACTTTAAAACAAGGGCTGCAACAAAAGACAAAAAGGATATTTCATAATGATAAAGGGATCAATCCAATAGGAGGATATAACTCTTGTAACCATCTACGTACCCAGTGCTAAATATATAAAGCAGTACTGATGGACGTAAAGGGAGAGATCAACTATAATATAATAACAGTAGAGACTTTAACACCCATTGACATCAAAGTAGAGAGCAATTGATGTAGACAGAAAATCAAGAAACAATTATACTGGATAGATTTAATTGATAGTTTTAGAACATGTCACTCCAGATTAGCAGAACATACATTCTTTTTAAGCACACCTGTAACATTGTCCAGGATAGATCCCATATTAGGCAAAAAAACAAAAAACAACAAAAAAAACAAGTCTGAGTAAGTGAATTCTAGAAGATTGAAATCGTATCAGGTATCTCCAATCGCAGTGGTATGAAACTAGAGATTAGTTACAAGAAGAAAACTGGAAAATACATAAACACATGGAGGTTAAATAACATGTTACTGAATAGTGAATGGGTAAACATGAGAACAAGGAAGACATCAGGAGATAGCTTGAGGCAAATGAAAATGAAAACACAGTGACCCCCAAATCTATGGGACACAGCCAAAGCAGTCTTAAGAGGGAAGTTCATAGCAATACAAGCCTATCTCAAGAAACACAAATCTCAAGTAAGCAATCTAACCTTACACCTAAAGGAACTAGAAAAAGAAGAACAAAGTCCAAAGTGGGTAGAAGGAAGGAAATAATAGGAAATAATAAAGATTAGAGCAGAAATAAACAAAATAGTCTAAAAAGCAATACAAAAGATCCATGAAACCAAGGGCTGGTTCTTTGAGAAGATACGTAGAATTAGAATGAAAGAGGATGAGTGACAACTGACACCGCAGAAACAAAGGATTGTAAGAAAACACTATGAACAATTACGTGCCAACAAACTGGACTGCCTGGAAGAAATAGATGAATTCCTAGACACATGCAGTCTCCAAGACTTCATCAAGAGAATAAGAAGATCCGGACAGACCAATAACTACTGAGGGAATCCAATCAATGATTCAGAAGTTGGTTGTATTTTTAAACACCAGTAACGGACTATCAGAAAGAGAAATTAAGAAAATAATCCAATTTGCCATTGCATCAAAAAGAATAAAATACCTAGGAATAAATTTAACCAAAAAGGTAAAGGACCTGTACTTAGAAAACTGTAGACATTGAAGAAGATACAAATAAATGGAAGGGTATAGCAGGCTCATTAATAGCCAAATTCATCTTGCTGAAGAAGCACAAAGTAGGAGGTATCACAGTACCTGATATCAGACTATTACTACAAGGCTAGAGTAATCAAAATAGCCTGGTACTGGCATAGAAACAGACATAGGTCAATGGAACAGAATAGAGAACTCAGAAGTAACCCCCCATCTATGTAGTCATTTTTTTTATGGCAAAGAAGGCAAGAATGTGCAGTGGGGTAGAGACAGTCTCTTCAGTAAATGGTGTTGGGAAAACTGGACAGACACGTGCAAAAGAACGAAACCAGACCACTTTCTTACACCTTGTACAAGAATAAACTCAAAATGGATTAAATACTTAAACAGAAAACCTGAACCATAACCATAAAACTCTTAGATGAAAATATAGGCAGTAAGTTCTTTGATATTACTGTTAGTAATGTTTTTTGGATATGTCTTCTGGGGTAAGGGAAACAAAAGAAAAAATGGGACTACATCAAACTAAAGAATTTTTTGCACAGCAAAGGAAACCATCAACAAATAGGAAAGGCAACCTGCTGAATGGAGAAGGTATTTGCCAGTGACGCATGTGATAAGGGGTTAATATCCAAAATGTGTAAGGAACACATACAACTTAATTCCAAAGAAAAAATGGACGGAGGACCTCGATAGACATTTCTCTAAAGTGGACATACAGATGGCCAATAGATATATGAAAAGAGGCTGAACATCGCTAATCATCAGGGAAACGCAAATTAGAACCACAATGAGATATCCTATCATACCTATCAGAGTGACTGTCATCAAAATGTCAGCCAAGAACAAGTGTTGGCGAGGATGTGGAGAAAGGAGACCCTTGTGCACTGTCGCTGGGATGGCAAATGGGTGCAGCCTCTATGGAAAACAGTGTGAAGGTTCCTTAAAAAGTTAAAAATGGAACTACCGTATGACCCAGCAGTTCCACTTCTGGGTATTTATCTGAAGAGATGCAAAAGACTAATTTGGAAAGACATATGCTTCCCTGTGTTCACTGCATCATTATTCACGGTAGTCAAGATATGGAAACAAGCTAAGGGCCCATCCGTAGACGAATGGATAAAAGAGACATGGCACGTATACGGTGGAATATAACTCAGCCATAAGAAAGAATGACATCTTGCCACTGGCAATAACATGGCCACGATACCCTCTGAACTGATGGCTCAGGGGGTATTACGTTCAGTGATTCAGTCAGGCAGAGAAAGACAAAGATCATATGATTCTACGTATATGTTGAATCTAAAAAACAAATGAACAAACAAAACAGTGGTTGCCTGATGGGAGGGGTGTTAGGGGGGTAAGTGGGAAAAGGGGAAGGGAGTAAGATATACTAATTGGCAGTCATAAACACAGTCACGGGGATGCGAATTCTAGCATAGAGAATATGGTACTAACCATGGATAATGTCAGATGGGTAGAAGGCTTATCGGGGCGATCGCTTCGTCAGTTACATAAATGTCTAATCACTGGTGTGCATTTGAAACTAACCTTGTATGCACACGGTCATCGGAAAATTGCAAATTATTTTTTAAAAAGCAACATTGAGGTCTCGAATCAGTGTAATGGCAGGGGAGGGAAGGGCAAGAGCATGGGGATCAAGTTGTGTCTCTCAGAGCACATTCTCCAAAAGCAGTGATTTATCAATATTTTTAAAAGATAATACGATGCGTGACTGGTTACCGCCCGATCCACAGACATCAGAACAGGCAGAGTGTGAAATGCGCTTTGGAACATCGCTGAGACAAATGGTGGTGAAGTGGGTGCTGTTTACAACCCCACAAACCGATAGCCCCAGGCTCACTCCTCTTGTCACCAGAACCTGTTCGTGGCCTGCCTTGAACTCTGATGCACTGGACAACGAAGGGACAGAGTCCAGACTGGACCTGGTGACTCTTCGTGTGTCGCTAAATCCGAGGTGGGGTTGCCAGGAGTCTGAGCCGGGCACCTGAGCAGATGGCGCTGTCACGAGATCAGTGATGGTGCCAGTTCTGGGAAGAAGATGCTCCGTCGCTGCTGCTGACTTGGTCGTGAGTCAGAGCTGCCTGTGGGCCGTCATCGTGAAGAGAGCACCAGCGGACCACTGGCCATAGAGTCTGTGCCTCGGGCGATCCGCACTGATCCAGCCTCATTTTACTTGTCGTGTCTCAGTTGCTGCATGTGGTCGGGCTGCGTGTCTCTTTCATGGGCTCGCAAACTGTCGCAGTGCAGGGTGAAGACACGGCACGTCCCTGGCCCGACCTCCCATTGCGTTCGCACACGTCCGTCGCCCTGGCCCTCCACAGCTTCCCGACCATGTAAAGGTTCCCCTGCAATCACTTTTGTGGAATTTATTGAACTTCTGATTTTAGGAATGTTGAAACATAAGCCGTTCGCCTCTCAACGGAGCCCGCAGTGACCCCGCGAGTATGAGGAAGATGCCCGACGCTTTGTAACCGCGCCGAGGGAAATCGGGGGGTTAATGATGCTGTAACATGTCTCTATTTCAAGTGTAATAACGGTGTTCATTCCTTTTATTTCTAGCTCCAAAAGGAATTCTTCATTTGTCTCCTGATGTCTATCAAGAGATGGAAGCCAGCCGCCACAAAGTAATCTCTGGCACTACCCTAGGCTATTTGTCACCCAAAGATATGAACCAAGCCTCCAGCTCTTTCTTCAGTATATCTCCCTCTTCGAATAGTTCCGCCAGCGTTGCCAGGGAGCTCCTTATGAACGGAACATCTACAGCTGAAGCCATAGGTTTAAAAGGAAGTTCTCCTCCCCCTTGCTCTCCGGTACAACCTTCCAAACAGCTGGAATATTTAGCAAGGATTCAAGGCTTCCAGGTATGAATTAAAAGCAAACAAAACAAAAACAAGAAAGCAAAACAGTTCATTAGCTTCAAATCCTTCATCTCTGTCCATCCGAAAGCTCATTCTTGCCTGCTAGTGTGACCTTATGCCACTTACATTGTAAATGATTTGGAGCACAGAGGACAGAAAAAGGAGAGCCGTGTGCACACGCCTCGTTTTCTTTCATTATCAGTCTGCCCAGTCATTCTTTTACTGCCTGGCTCTGCTCCCTTTTCCTTTCGCTTCCCCCTCCTCCTTATTTTAAAAAAACATTTGCATTCTCTGTTCTGTATTCCGGTTGGTCTTGATTGGGTGACTCTATCTCTACCAACGAAAACTCAGCCTTCATACCTCTGGTATGAGTTTTAAGCACTAAATTCTCCTTACTTTTATAGTACGGTTGAGTTTTTCCAATGATGATTTTACTTTCACAGCCACTTTGAACTTGGCATTCTGTTGATTCAGGCGAACTTAGGTACCACACCCTAGAAGTCCATTATCTTAGGAATTAATTCAACATGGTATTAGAACAATAACGAACTGCTTCGTAGTTGTTCGAGGCATAACAGCATATATTTGTCTTACTGGATCATGTTTTGAACTGTCTGGGCTGGCACCTGCCTCAGGTGTACTGACATTCTGTGTCACTGGGCAGTCTACAACTAGCTTGTAGTCCACTTGTGTATATGAATTTGGGGATGGAAACTTTCTTTTTTTCCTATTCTTTTGGGAAAAAAAAAATCCAACGATCATTTTGGGTAGAACTTTTCAAAGAATCATTCATTCTAGGAAGAGGAAATACCTGTGTTCTGATTTCATAGTTGCCTTGAAAATTATGGACCGAAATGTCACAGCTGACTTAACTGGGTGAACAGCAGTGTGCCCGTCCATAGGGGCGTTCTGCTCCCTCAGATTTCACTGTTTTCATCCCTTTTTCCATCTTAGTCTTATTCATTAAGACCCAAAACTGTAATTTCCTTTAGACATGCTCAAGAAGATCTGTATTATGTAGAACGATCATGTAGTCATAAAAATTTTACAAGTTTAGATACAAAATAAGAAAGACGATTACATGTTTTGGGGGGATTTTGCATGTGTTTTTTTTTTTTCCTTCACAGAAAATCGTTTCTTTCAGATCTGTTGCCAGGTAGTCATTAGTGTTTCTAGTTAGATTATTAATGTGAAATTAAAGAAACTGTTACCAATTAGTGGCTCTGTCATCTGAGATTTTAAACACTTAAAATTTTAGCATTTGGTTTTGTTGTTTATTATAAGAATGATAATAAATCACTGTTCAAAATGAAAAGGCCTTGATTCGTGCAGTTAAAGTACTGGGCAAAAGCTAAGTAATTTTTAGTTCTATCTACAATCTGCATAGGGTGAACTAGAAATAATCGTGAGGGAAGGAAACTCACTGCTTATTTACAAATCTAGTCATTTAGAAACACCTGGAGGTAACCACATTTTTATAGAAACAAAACAAATTGCCTTCAAGCTCCACATTGATTTTTTTTTTTTGCTCGGAGATGTTATTATGGTGGATGTAACTTTGCTGCCAGAACTACTTAATATTTTAAAATTCTTATTTATTTGTTAATTCTTGGCGATGACATCAATTATAATTTTAACATATCTTTACTTCAGTCAAAATAGAGAGTCTGTTTTCCCCATTGTTGGGCTGACCGCTCAGGCTTTTTTTTTTTTTTAAGAATAAAAGCTTATCCAGAGATACTATAACATTATTTATGGACAAGTTAAACATGCCCAAATGTGTGTGCTGTGCTTTTTACATACTAATGAATATCAGCAGGTGGTTTTGAAACATTACTGTGCTTCTTTGGTCGAATGAGCTTGGTAATGATGTGAAATATTGACTGTCGGATCACAATGTACAGCTGAGCAGTAAACAGAATCTGTGGGAAATAGCTTAGTGTCCTGTCAGGTGCATGGCACGTCTTCATAATGTCACAGTAGAGGGTTCTTTGTGGTTAAGATTTGTAAAGCCTTTTTCTTTATGGGCAACTTTCTTGGGTATATTTACCTGGTAGAAAAACACGTAGATTGTTCTGTTTCTTGAATGTGTTAATTGGACTGTAGTTTCAAAATTATAGGGCCGCGTCGTTATGGATTATATGCTATTCTGTTATTTTTATTTCTGGAATTTCAAAACAATAAATTCTTATCTGTGTTTCTAGGTTAGAACTTTTTTGTTATTATACACTGAATAGATGTTATTACTTATTGAATATTGTATAAACCCTTCCATGGCCTTCTTTGGCCATTAAAATTTGATTTAAGCCTATCAGAGCCATTGTATGTGACAGCTATATTGTATTACAAAGTAAAATTATATTAGTGTACTGAAAACTAAGTTGTTTTAACTTTTAATTTTTCATTACCCAGTCTTTAATTAAAATTTATAAATCACATAAAGCTTATTTGCTCACCACAATGTAGGTATTAAGTTCCCATTCTTTTGCTTAAGTCTATAAAAATTTTTAAATTATTATACAATTAAAGTTATTAATAAAGCCGACTTCACAGAGCAGAATGTGACTGAACAATTTACACATTCTCGGTCCTTCTTTCATCCTTGCTTGGGCTCACCAGAGCTGTTTTCATCACATTTTAGAAGCAAGCTTTTGGATCTCCGTCACAAATGGATATTGGTTTTTTGAAGTTTTATCGAGTGCATTTTAATTACCCTTTTTAAAAACCTGAATGTTCATAATGACTTATTTTCTAGAAAAAAAAATTTTCTGTCAATAGATCTGTGAATGTCAGACTTCATGCTTCAGTCAGCATGCTTCCATAACTGCTGTGGCTTTCATAAAAACTCATTTGAAATTATAGTCCTACCATAGCGGGCTTTTTGTTGTGTATCTTGATACTCTTTCATTATAATGCCAAAATGTTTCGACATCATTCAGTGTTTCAGAGAAAATTATAGGAAAGACATTTGAACTGAAGTAGACTTTTTTGTTGTGTTTTGATATACATCATTCAGTTTTTACATCTTTAATATGATTTCCCATACTAATTATATTAGAAACCTCTTTGTGTAATTAAATATAAGCAATTGCTTTATTTAAATTGGTCATTGGAAAATTATTATATTGGAAATGAAAATTAATTGCTGTCTTCCCTCGGTATCCACGGGGGTTTGGCTCAGGTCCCTTATATAAAACGGCCTAGTAGTCACCATGTCCTGTGCACATCCTCTTGGGTACTTTAAATCATCTCTAGATTGAATATTATAATACCTAATGCAATGTAAATGCTATGTAACTAGTTATACCATATTGTTTAGGGACTAACGACTAGAAAGAAAGCCTGTACAAATGTCACCATCGTAGGTCTGACTACACAGTGCATGTCAGCAGCAACCTAACTTTTTTTTTGAACATTTTCAATGCACGGTTGGTTGAACCCATGGACGCAGAACCCACAGATACGGAGGGCTGACTGTGCTTTAGTGAGTTATCCTTTCTCCCTGCATTTCCTTTCAGTTTGCTGTTCTGTGCATCTCCTCCTGATCATCATCCTTTGAGCAGTATTGTTTTTGAAACCTTCAGAGCAACATACGATAAAGTAGGTTTATTTTACTCAGATAAAGAATGTGAAATAGCACTTAGTTGGTGTTTAGGTAAGCCACAGTTAGTTTTTGTTTGTTTGTTTGTTTTTTCATATCTAACGAGTGTTGTAAAAAGGGCTTTTCATTATGGTGTGGTTGAGATGCTGATGCGGTTTCAGCAAGATGAGAATGTCAGTAGAAGGCTTTGAAACATCTACTTAAAACTTTATTCTCGAATACAATTCGAACTTAATGCATTTCTACTTACATGTCACCATTTGTGAAGTTCAGTATGATTATCGCAGGCAGACCTCTTGTATAGTTACAGGCTCCTTTTAAGTATTTATGTCTAATATGTGACATGTAACATATTTTAACAGTGTGACCTTAGTCTAGATTGCTTTGAGACGGGTATGGAAGGGGCTATTTAATCTGAGTATTAGCCTTTTTCCTTTCTCTTTTTTTCTTTCTTTCACCTCACTTTTTTGTAATCCATATACTTATTATCAAATTAGCTATTCCACCTTTTTATCTTTTGAAGAATAAGGGAGCCATTTTTTTTTTTAAATCAAAGACCAGTATAAGTGAAACTGGAGACTTCTAAAAGGAGAATATAGAAAAAGAAATCACACGTATGCATATGCTTCCCACTTAGAAATTTATTTTACCCTAATTTTACTTTGTTCTTGAAATTTACCACCTCATTTCTGAGCCCAAATTTTCATCTACTCTGTTACACAAATGTTTGCATAAAGTGATGAGAAGTTACTCAAAGTACAACGAGTAAAACGCATTTGTGGATTTGGTATGGGGTCAGCAGATTCTTTAAAATCCCCTCGGATTTGGTCTTTTCTACTTTCTGAAGACCTCGAGGAGGTTGAGTTAGTATTTGAAGTCTTTGAAAACTTTGGTTCCTCTAGTGACCCCAGAACTCAGGTTTGTTCTTCAAACAGGCAGCCCCTGTTCATGCAAACTGACTTTTTGTCTATGGTATCTTTAGACCTTCATGAACTTGAAGGAGATGCAAACTCCCTATCAGATGACTGTACTTCCACAAAAACAAGTGGAATTACAACAGATCAACTCATTTTGCTAAAATTTCCAACTCTATAGAGAAAAACATTACATTTGAAGAAAGAAATCCTAATGCATACAGAAACATTCTGAGCTTAAGTAACAGTAACACAGGTGAGATTCAAGCAGGCTTGAGCAAAATTGTCTTACTATTAGTGCATAGATTATTCAAGGCTACCTGCCTGACATTATTACAGAATGTTGTCCTGGAACTCAGAAGGACAAAGACGTTTGTCTTGAGCCTTGACTCCACCATGGACATAGTAAGACACATAAGATATTTCAAAGACAAAGTCATACACAAACCCGGAAGGAGCCATTCCATACCCACAGTGACTTTGATGTGGATCAGAAAAAAATGGCTGTTGTTATGTGTCCCCTACCCAAGTAGAAATATCTGTAGCTTTTTCTGTTTGTATCAGAATAGATTTTAATTCGACATGAGAATTCAACCAATTATTTGGAAATCAAGTCTTTGGAGAAAAATAATTTATTTTCCTTCTAAAGCATTTCCTTTTGCTAGAAAAAGTTGGCAGTGATGTGCTTTTTACTTAATGACATGAGATTACTTGCAGTGGCCATCTGATGCCTTCATGTCAGACTCGTATCTACAGACCCATGCTCATTCTAGGTCATGTTGAAATTACCAATTTCCCTCTTTCCAGCATCCAGCAATATCTGACTTTTTTCATGAATGACAAGGGCTTAAATTTCACGATTGTACTCTTCTTACCCAGGACAGCTCAGGGAAAGAGAAACTGTGTGTGGAAAACCACATGTAAGGATTTCTGCACACTGAAAAAATGCCACGCGAGAGCCATGCTTCTTTTAGGAGATGTCTGGGTAAACAAGGAAAGGAAACTGACTTCCATTGACTGACTTGTTACATATCAGAGCCTGAAGTAGACCAAGTGGAAGCGCCTGGCACATTTTCACTCACAAATCTTTTACTTTTTTTTTAAACCAACTATGTACAGTGTTTGACGACCGACTGTTCCCTATAGGTAGGGCTGGTTTGTGGTGGCCACCCGTGGTCTTCTGCATATTGTTTTGGATTAGTCGTAGATTTCATTGACAAATTTATTTATGCCTTCAACTGTATACACAACTGAGTCTCAGTCATTTAAAAACACTGACTTTTTTGAGCTGGAAGGAACTTTGGATTTTATTCTAAGATAAAATTTTATAATGTAAATACACATTTAAGGGACTACCTAAGCAAAACATCCTGTTAGTAATGCAGTTTACTCATTTCCGTATGGAATTCTTAGTTAATTTTAAACCCTGACAGATTTTAGGTTCTGGAAGATTCTGCCATCTTCACATGGTCACATCAGAAAGCAGATTATTAATTTAACCATTAGAGATAAAGGGTATTCAAAAAACATTCAAGATGTTCTTATCTGTAGTGTTGTCATTTTTTTTTTTTTAAGTTTAAGAAAAAGTCCAGAATCAAGTTTTAATGGAACATTTGCGAAAACAAGGATTACGGTTGGAAAATGTTAAAGTTCACAGATTGGAAACCTCTTATTAAGAGAAAAATAGTAGATAGCACAGTAAGAATAGAAATTTCAGTATGTATGTGAAGAATTAGGTGGATATGAAGTTAATCTGACTATAGTATGTTAGGTCATCCCATCGATTACCAGAATTGATTTAGCTGAAGAACCGGAAATGGAACATTGGTTTGTTCACCCTGGAAAAATACTGAGTCCCTATGTCTGCTATGTAGCATGCCAAGCACTGGGCATGGGAGGGGTTATGGTCCAGGTGGGGACAGACAGGTAAAAGAGTCAATATACAGAAGATTGTCCACTGCCACACATGAGTCCTGTCTCCGGGGATCAGTGTTTGAACATTATACAACAGCTTGCTAAGAATAAAGATTTGCAGCACGCCACATGAAGTAACGTGTGCAATGCCTGCCCCGTGGTCAGTGCCATAGCGAGTGTAACCTGGTCAGTGTTCGCTCGAGGTGTGGATACCCCCGTCAGGAATCATAAATGGCAATGAACAGCTCCACCTGAAAGAGTTGGGGAAGAATCCGTGGCAGAGGAGACACTTCAAGTAAGTTTTGAAGAGTACTTAAGATTTTAAGGTGGAGAGGAAGAAAAAGAATTGCAGGCAGAAGAGGCTAAGTGGTGAAGACATAAAAGGGCGGGGTGTTTTAGAAAATGCTTGGAGTTCAAGATGAAAGTGGCTGGCAGGGCGGCCAGAAAGATGTGTGTGTGGCTGGTGGTTTGAATTTTAGCCATTAGGCGGGACCGCTGACTTGTTTTGGAAAGGATAGTAACATTATGGTAGATGAACTAGAAAAAAGTGAGACAGACTAATTGGTGGTTTTGCACAGATTCAAGAGAGAAATAACTGAAATAAGACTGAATTAAGGCAAAGCTAGTGGGTGTATGGGAGTGGGGCTAAGGTACAGTTGTCTGAAAAAGAATTCATTTAATTGCGAGAATTAAATGCTCTCTCTGCTGAGCGCTGTGGGGATGCTTTTACCGGCCTGATCAGGGTGGAAGCTAGATTTAATGTGTTGAAGAGTTAATAGAGACTGTTTGAGGATAGACTGTTTTTTTTTCAAGAATTTGAGAGTGAAGTAAAGTAGGAAGGTAGTACGAATGTGATATGTTTGGGACAGGTTTTATTTTAGTGTGGATGAGATGGCTAAACTTAGAGGAAGTGAATGTGTTCCATTTAAACCTGTGGCATTGAGTTGCCCGTGGGACTTTCAGATGGAGTTGTGCCGTGGGCAGTTGTAAATGGATCTGATGATCAGCGAGAGAGAATAAGATGCAAAGAAGTAAATAGTGAAGATTGGGCTAAGACCTAAGAGAGATTACTTAGTATTTGTTGGGATCCATTCATTCATTAATTCATTATTCATTTATTCATTAATTCAACTGAAATATATTGAGCATCTGCCATGGGCCAGACACACTTCTTGGCACTGAGGATGTAGCATAAAGCAACGGTCCCCCAACCTTTTTGACACCAGGAACCGGGGCTCCTATGAGAATCTAATGCCTGATGATCTGAGGTGGAGCTGAGGCAGTGATGCTGGCACTGGTAAATACCGATAAAGCTTCACTTGCTCACCTGCTGTGCAGCCTGGTACCGGTCCATGGCCTGGGGGTTGGGGACCCGTGGCATAAAAGACCATCAGGGTTTCTGCTCTCATGGAGCTAACGTTAGAATGGGAGTTGGGGTGGGACGTGGAGCTGCAGACAGTCATAGCTGATAAATTCCAGTGGTGTGACTCTCCTAAGGTAGCAGTTGCTTGGAAATTAGTTGAGATGAATTACGATTATTTAAGAGATATATGAGCAATGGCTTAGTGTTTCCAACTGTTATGTCAAAGATAACTACACTTTTTAAATGTTTTAATCAACCTCAAGATATAATTTACATACAATAAAACACACCCATTTAATTGTCCACTTGGATGCATTTTGAAAAATGTGTATAGCCATGTAACTGCCACTACAGTCAAGATGGGAATATTTCCATTATTTTGGAAAATTGTCCGGTGCCCCTTTGTAGCCCATTTTCCTCACTTCCCCGTGGCTCCAGACAACCAGGATATCTTTTTTGTCACTTAATATTAGTTTTGCCTTTTCAGCAATTTTATAAAAATGGAATCATTCAGCATGCACAGTTTTGGGTCTGGCTTCTTTTACTCATTGTAACGATTCTGAGATTCATCCATCTCGTGTGTATCAGCAGTTCATTCTCATTGCTAAGCACTCGTTCATTGCAGGGATATACCCCACTAATGATCAGTTGACCGACTGATGAGCATTTGAGTGGTTTTCCGTTTAGGGCTGTTATGAATAAAGCTGTTTATGCACATTTCACACAAGATTTTATGCAGACGCATTTTCAGTTCTCTTGGAAAAATACCTTGGCGTGGAATTGCTGGGTCACATGGTAAGTGTGCATACAAATTTATAAGGACCTGTCAGATCTTTTTCAATGTGCCGGATCATTACTTTCCTGCCAGCAATGTGTGCGGGTTCCGTGCATCGATATGATCCGCTTAACTCTATGAAGGGCATAGTGGTATCTCATTGATATTTTAATTTGTATTTCACTGATGACCAACAATATGAGCGTCTTTTTTTAATTCTGATTATTGGCCAATTAAATCGTTGTGAAATGGCCACATCTTTTGCCCAGTTTCTAATTGCGATTTCTTGTCATCATTATTGAATTGTAAGAGTTCTTTATCTACTCTGGGTACGAGTGCTTTGCCTCTGTGACTTGTTTTTCCGTTATCTTAGTGCCATCTTTTGAGAAGTTGAAAGGGAAGTTTTCTATGTTGATGACGTTCGAGTTTCCATTTTTTAAACATAATTTTTGCCATGTTGGTCCTAACTAAGAAATCTTAGTTCAGGTTGCAGGGATTCTCTCTTATTATTTTTTTTTCCTAGACATTTTGCTTTTATGTCTAACGCTAAGATCCGTTCAAAGTTAAGTTTTTTGTGCGTGTGGTATGGGTCATAGTTCCCTTTCCCACAGGATAGCCGGCTCTTTCGGCTCCGTGTGTGTTAAGATAGTCTGTTTATCTCCAGTTTCACCAATTTGGCTGTGCTCTGTCTAGGCCTGTTTTTAATCCTGCTTGGGATTCATTTAGCTTCTTAGAATGATAATATAGTGGTTTTCACTAGTTTTGAAAACTTTGGCCACTGATTTTCAAAATATTTTTCTACCCTTTTTTCTTTCCTTTTGGAATTCTAGTTACACATATTTTGGGTTTCTTGATAATTGTCCCACACATCTTTGAAATTCTATTTTTCTCTGTATTTTGGATTATGTGATTTCTGTTGACCTATTTTCACACTTAATGATTCTTCCCTCTCTCTTCTCCAATTTGCTCTTAAGCCCATATAAGAATATTTTCATTTCAATGATCATATGTTTTATATATAACACATTTCCATTTGGTTCTTTTTAGGTCCATATCTGTACAGTTATTGAGATCATATTTTCCTTAATTATTTGAACATCTTTAAAATAGCTGCTTCGAAGTCTTTGTCATCTGAATCCAACATGTAGGCCCATTAGGCGTCAGTTTCTGGTGGCTGCCGTATTCATGAATGTGGCTCATTCTTTCCTGCTCTATTTTCTGTGTGTCTACACTTTTTGTTCAAAAACCAGATATTGTGGATAATATGTCACAGCAACTCTGTCACTTTTCCTTTTGCAGACTGTGGCTTTTGTTTGTGGTCTCGTCCTCAGTTAAGTCGCCTGCACGGAAAGTGGAAGCTTTGTGTTGCCCACAGCGCCAACGTTTAGTTCTTGTTTACCATTTTGGATTACATCCTGGCTCTTGTGCATAATGTATCATAGAGACTGGATTCTGTTAGATTCCGCCGCAGAGTTTTGAGTTTTGTTTTCTGAGGCAATGAACCTGGCTCAACTCAGACTCCAAACTGTTTCTCATCTTGAACTTTCTCTTTTTTTTGGCTTCTGAGTCAGTAGTCTTTCCTGGTTCTTGATCAACGTCTCTGTCAAATACTGTAAAGAACCACCCAATAGAATTGCCGTTTAGGTCGTTAACTGCTTTCTGTTAGAGCAGATTCAGTGGAAACTTCATGTAACGAAGTGAACGATAGGGGAGAAAGTTGAAGTTGTGATAACAATAGTTTCCAAGAGTAAAAAGAGAAGTAGCTAAAAGAATAACCGGTCATAGGTGGTGTTTGCTACCAATTGGATTTGCAGTTCAAGCAGCAACTTAATTATTAGCTTTTGCAAATCGAGTAACATTTATCGATGTTTCTTGGTTCAGATTTCTTGGTCCCCATTGCTAAGCTTCTCATGCATAGATAGGCTTATAATTTTCCTCTCTCTAAAACTCTAACTTGAGGCGCAACCTTTAACTCCATGCTAGATTTCATAGATCAGATACAGGCATGTAATTTTCAAAGCTTATCTCAAGCATAGAATTTCTAAAAGAAACGATAATGACAAGTTGAGTCTTAGTCTGTATAATGTGATTCCATTCATTCGCTTATCCCTTCTGAGGCATTGACGTGACAAGTGCATTGCATGCAGAGTGAAACAGATTACTCATGCCGCTAAGACACCCGTACATGACTGAGCACGTTAAATATATGTTTACGTTTTAGCTACAAAGGTGTTGATTTTAGTTATGAAAAGGAGTGGGGGAAAAGCTTTACAGGAAGTGGCAGACATTATCCTAATGTAATATTCTTAATAATTATACATCTTGTCATTTCTTTTATTACGTTGTTATAGAAGATGTTATAATAGTAATAAGACTATCTAGTATTTATTTTAACCATGAAGCAGGCATTGTTCTCAGTGTGTTTCATGGAGAAGCTCATTTATTGCTTATAAATGAATTCATTAGTTAATTTGTATTCAAGTAGAAATAATGTAGATTTGTCCTGTTGACCATGGATAACCCAAATAAGTAAGATGATTTTACATGTCATCAAGTGATCTAAGAAAGTAGGTAAGAAATGTTCAATACCAACCTAATCTGTTTACGAGGACAGTATTTATCAAGCAATACTATTTCGTGTTTGGCCAAGAACACGCCGTTTGTGCGCTAGTAAAGACTAAGGTCTCGTGCACGGCTAGTGTGCGAACTCTGCAAGAGTCAGGCGCGTTTTGAGTGTCCTCAGATCGAGTGCTGACCTGGCGCCCTTTTGCCCGCGCTGTTTGGACCCTCCGTGCACGGCTTCCATGCGGTAGCTGCAGTGGGGTCCCTGCCCGCTGCTGCGGAGGAGACCCCACGGTTAATGAACTTGAGTTTGCTAACCAAACATGTTTGCTCGACACAGCGATTGTGCTGGCTGTCACATGGGAGTGTGCACGCCTTTCTCTTTCCTGAACAATCTAAGAGCAACTGTCTTTAAACATGGGTCTGTTTCACACCCTCCTCATTTTTTGTCCCGCAGGGGGGTGACCATTAAAAACATCTGACGGACAGCAGTTAACCAGTTCCCCGCTGAGATTAGTAAAATATTTAGTAGTCCTACGACATCAAGGGACTCCAACCCTGCAGGAAACAGTTTGACTCAACTTTTTTGGAGGTTGGGGGTAGGAAACTTAAATTTTCATGTGGATGGCCCCTCAGAGTCTCAAATGACCATGAAAAAAGTCTAGCTTTTTTACTTAAATATTCTTTGGCTTATAGTATTTTTCTTTGTTTCTTAAATTATAGAAGTAGTTGAAGTGACTTGTGTCTCTCTCCTTTCAGGAAAAAGAAATCTCGAGGCTGATAAAAAAATCACTATCAGAATGCACAATTATAGCATCTCATCTGGTTTATGCAATTATAAATCAAACCAGGAAACTTACTTTAAAATAAAAATTATTATAAATTTGCAAATTTCAAAAGAGGCCACATTGTTTAATTGTTTAAGTTACAAATGTCGAAATTTCTGACTTACCTTTTAGTGGACTAGTTTTTATAAATCCACGAGAAACAGTGTCACAATGGTGGTGGTATAACTCCAGAAAAAGTGCTACATTGTAACAATCAGGATTAGTGTTTACACACTAGAGTACCAAGGAAAGCAAAATGATATGATGATTTATAAACAGGTCTTACACTTAGGAGATGACTTTGTAGTCTTTTAAAGGTATCTTTATTCATTTTTCTTTAATCAAAATCAAGATCTTCTGATATGGTATACTGGAAATTTTAGGGCCACATTTGCAGAAACACACTGCCTTATTGGAGTAGAAATATTTTTCCTGTCGGTCCTGAAGATTTGTGCATGACAGAACATCATGGAATTTTATTGCCCTAATTATTTTAGCCTAGTGTTTTAAGATTGCTGGCTCCTGCTGATACTCTGAATCATAAGAAGCATTTTTAAGTTTAGAAGTTGAATTTCAAAATGTCATTTTCACTTTCTTTTCTCAATTCACAATTTTATGAACGCTAATATTTGTATGTTCACAAAAATATGTAAGAGAGCCATATCAAACTTGTTTTTGTAAGTGATCGGTGAGTATGTAAGGTGTGATTCTTAAGGTCTTTTATATGCATTTGGTTATATTTTGTTTAATTCAAACTTGTGTCTTCAAGCAAGTTTCCTAAAATTTTCACGTTTTTTTTTTGTTTTTGCTTTTTTTGGGGAAGGGGCAGTCTCAATGCAGTGGGAGCATAAACATAGCATGATTTTATATTTCTCCAGTCACTGCATTCTTCCATGCCGTCAAATCTTCCATTCATGTCCTTTTATGATATCTTTGGCAAATCTCATAGTTTTCTGGTAGCCTTTAGTTTTTAAAAATATAATCCAGTTCATTGTACAACTCCGAGTTCGTATCCCCCATTGCAAGCCCATCATTTTGGCTCAAGACCCTTGGAGGAAGGAAGGGTGTATGTTCATTTCCTCCTCTTTTCCTCTCATGCCAGCGCCTTTGACCTTTGAGTATTTGTGATCCTCTCCGAGAGTCCTCCCCCGTACCCCACCTCTGTTTCATAGTCTGACCCTTCTGGTGCTTGGGGCTTGGAGGGGACTAGCGGAGGGAAAGACATCACCCAAGCGGGTTCTGTCTGCGGCTGGTTTGCACGGCAGTGGCATTTATTGTTCCTCGGGGCAGCGTTTCGTTCTGCCAGCTCCCCTCGTCTGTGCAGGGCAGCCGTGGTTGCTTGGCGCCTTCCCAGGGGTTCATGCTGTCGACCCCCTCTGTTGGTAGGTGTCACTTGGTTGGCCTGAGCAGCCCCTTGACTTCTGCTGAGGCTCTCCCTCCAAGGGCCGTGGAGATGCGGGGCGAGCATGCCCCCTTCCTCCTTTTCTGTTTTCAGGTCTAGCGTGGCGCCTAGAGCTCCTTCAACAAGCTCTCGGCTCCCTTCAGACGCAGTCTCTGTGTTTTCGTTTGCTTCCAAACTGCTGGGGACATACATCAGACTCAGTCGAGGCTTTTTTTTCAAAGGGGCCTGCAGGTTCAGTTCGCAGCAAGCCTGCTCCCAGGGGTGAAATCCCACTGGAAATACCCTGTTCCTCGTAACACTTAAGGTGATCCCTCCCATCCGCGCCTCCTAGATCCTCCGAGTATTCTCTATGTCTGGACCAGTTCTGTCGACTCTCCCTAAGAGGGTGGGGAAGGGAGTGAGAACCATCCCTAATGTTGGCAGATCGCTAAGGCTCCTTTTGTTGTTGTCTATGGGACCTCGTGTTGATTCCAGGGCAGTAGTAAAACCCCCGTGGGATTTGGTTCTTTTGCGAGTGATAAAAAGCCCAGCGACTTCAAGAAAAGAGATGTTTATTCCTCTCTCATGCGAAGGCACGTAAGCTTGCAAGCTTAGGCTAGTGGGAGAGTCCAGTCCATTCATGAACTCTCCTGGAACCCGTGTTGCCTCCCACCCACCACTCAACCACCTCTGAGTTTCAACCTCATGGTCAAGGATGGTAATGTCCACATTCCAAGCAGCAGGTTGACAAAATGGAGAAAGAAAACGAGCCAAAGGGACACACCTGAAATCTCTTTTAAAGGTTCCCAGGCTGCTGCCGCAGAATTCTTTGATTGACATTCTACTCAGGCACATGTCTAGTCATAGCAACGAGGGAGCCTGGGAACTACAGTCTTTATTCTGAGCACCCAGGTACCCAGCTAAGAATTACTGCGGAAGAATAGTAGAGGGCGGTTGGCAATTGCTGTCACATTCACTGGGTGCTGTGATGGTTTCTCCGGTGCTGTGTGCGAACTCGTTTTACATTTTTCTTATAAGATACACACATACGCCAATACTGAAGATCTTATCTGCAGGTGCATGGCATTTTATTGCAAGGCTCACGGTGAATTATAGACAGGAGAAAAGAAACCTTTCAGTAATAACATCCAGTAGTTTCCACTGAGGGAAACGAAGTTTGCAGCTGATTTTTTTTTTTTTTCAGCTGGGGTTGTCTTGTGGTATTTCTGTCCCTTTTAATTTTCGTTTTTCTAGACGTGAAAATAGAGCTGCGTTACGTTGGCTGACACATAAGCGTGTTCACTATCACTTGGCCATGTAGGAAAGTGTCACATCTTTTATATGGACTTTCAGTCACCATCAGAGGCGATTATGTCTTATTCAGAAGCTTGTTTTATAATCGCACTGCATCGCATGCAATATTTTAACTTACTCGCAAGTGGCCGTGAACTGTGGCTGTTGTCATGTCCTCACACGGGCTTTTGTGTGAAGCTGCCGTGTGATGAGGTCCATGGTCCCCCATCCTCGCCGGCCGATGCATCGTAAGCACCACGTGCTCCTTCTTGAGCTCATATACGCCGAGTGGCCTTTTCACTCACTCAGGAGCTAGAACACAGTGAGTGCGGACTGTCGTCAGATCTTTTCCCCCAGAGTTAACTTGGAAAAACATTTTTGTAATAAAGACTTTAAAGTATTTGGAGACAAGGCTTTGTATGCTGACTGGATGTGGGCTCTCAATTGCTTTTTATAGATTCCAGGAAGTTTCTCTGCCTTCAGGAAAGCTAACGGCTGATCCTAACAACCCCGCTGGTTTAAAAAAGTTGAATTATTAAATCATTAGACTAGGGTTCATGTTGTTGTCTCATACATATATACGTACACGTATCTCAAAACATATGAGGACCATCATCTGTAATGAAGATGGATGGATGTATAAGGCAGCGATTAGAATTAAACCTCAGACAAGGAACTAACATGTATTTTAATTTTCTTTCTCACAAATTCAAGATTCTCACCTAAGCTTTTACCCTTAATCTACACACATTCAACACATCGAGCAAGTTAGAGCTCATAAAACCAGTCTTCCCTATAATATAAAATTCGTGAGTATCTCATTCTACAGCAATGCTATTTTACCTTATTAGCTTAGAAGGAAAATAAACACGACTTGAGAGAACTCTTTTTGAAAGGAGATAAATGGGAGGATGGAGATTTTCCCAGCGGGAAGATGTGAATCCTGCTTCCTCTGCCCCCACATACCCTACCTCTGATAGGGAGTGTCTTACATGTGTTTTTAATAATGGTTGGTTGATTTCACTGAAAGAAAAATAATATTGTAGTGACTTTATTTTGGTCTGCACCTTACAAATCATTTCAGTTTAATTCAATTTGATCGTAATGTCAAAATCTCAAGCAGAACATGATGAAGTGATAGATATATTTAACAGTGATTTTATAGGACCTATAATGTAGAAATAGAAGAATGTCACTACCAATTAAGTGGCAGTCACACACACATAGAGTCAGAGATGAAAGAAAATTCAGGTTGACAGAGTTTCATTACAGTCAAGTGAACTTTGCCGTCCATTTACCCTTGAACCCTTTACGCATCATGCGTTATGAAAAACGGCCGCATACGGATAGGTGTAGCATTGGGTTGTGAAGTTCTCTACTGGCGAGAATAATGTAAAGCATTTCCTAAACTCGTAAAACTTTGAAAGTACTGAAAATAGAATTAATCATTTCCCAGAGATACTGGAAGGTCCCGGGAAAGCTTTAAACATCTGAAGTATGTGCCGCATCAATTATTTGGATGTGTTTGAACTCCAGACCCTTTGAACAGGACCCGCGGTGTCTGGCTCCCCCTGACAAGTGCGGCTCAGTGTAGCATGTGCGTTCCGTTACCGGTTCCCACCTGTGACAGACAGAGCGGCAACGAGTGTGTGCCCTGTCTGACGGTAGCCCCCGTGCGGACAACTTGCCATGCTATTGGAAGCTCCATCGAAGCCAGCCGTGGCCGGGGATCATATGCCCCTGCCATTTCTGCGTGTTACGGCCCCACCACATGGAAGCTCAGTACACCTGTGGCCTTGCTTTTCCCCGATATGTCGTCCGCTGGCACCGTTGGCTGGAGTTTGGAAAAATCAAAAATTTTTGTGTTGGGAAACTGATATCTTAGGAGATTTAAATTATTTTAGACATCGTTTGCAATGCATTATGATTTTAACTACGGAATTCTCTTATCAAGAAGAAAAATTGCCCTACAAGTTATTTTTATTTTTAATAACTATATATGGGAAGAATTTGTCAGCAAAACAGTGTAGATAACACTGAGCCTCACTATAATAGACTCAGTTATGTCGAAAAGAGTTTAATATGATAGAAAATATAAAGTAACCACGTGAACTTTCAGAACATCAACTACTCTCCTAACTTGGCATAGTACTAAAGTCCAGTTCCAGTGTTGTTTTTAGTTTTATTTCTGAAATAAAGCTAAAAAATCTGAAAATATATTGCTTCTTAATAAACAAATTCCTTTGAGTGTTTAGATAGCAGCTTGAAAATACATCCTGTTTATAAGATAATACATATTTTCAATTAGAATAATCAGATTAGACTAAACTAGTGATCTAGGTCATAGAATTTCTCTTTTGCAGTCAAAATAAATAGACATACACTGTTTACAGTGTGACTGACCAGCTGTGCTTTCTAAATTAACCATCCACATGCAGAACAATGAAAACCCACTTTCATATTTATTTCCCAGTAAATCTGGAGACTTCCGATAGTCTTGCCTGACTAATCTTTTTTTCTTTGTGTCTGAGTAGTGCCCTTGCACAGAGAGAATGAAAGAGTATGATAGTGTCTCTTCTCAAACACGTGATTCATTGTCCAGCTCAGACAAGACCTAGCACGTCTCTGGCATTGTGGTTTTCTAATCATTATTCGTTGGTCGGTGGCGAGGTATTGCACTGCTCAGGAAAGAGCAACTAATTGCTCAGAAAATCTGAGAATTTGGGAACTAACCAGAGATTAAGTTAGCGGACGGCCTCTGGATGGATTCTGTCATCTCTTTGGGACTGACTCTGCTTTCTGGAATGTTAATGAGGGAGTGGGTTAGATGACTTATGAGATTTATTCCAGTGCCACCTTTTTATGATTCTATAATGAATCTTCCTGCTCCTGGTCGAATGAGCCCAACCAGTGATCAACAGTTCACAGCATGTTGATCTGGAAAGCGGCTTAGAGATCAGTCTACTGCTGCTCAAGGTTTGCCACTGACGTTTGCCCTAGCTGCAGAAGGGAGTGCAGAAGCAACCTGGGGCATGGCCCCAAGTAGCGTGTGAAACTATAACTTGGCTACAGCTAGCTGCCAGGGGGACCCGGCAAGAACGTTAGACGTGTTCCTGCTTTTACGAAGCTTACATTCTAGCAGCTTCACCCCTTTGAGTATTTGCCAAGAAGCCATCTGTCTCCGTCCCTGTGTCTCTCTGTGTCTCTTTGGGTCTGTCTGTTTGTTTGTGTCTCTCCCTTCCTCTTTCTCTCTCTTTCTCTCTCTCTCTATCCGTCCACGGCAGAAACGAATGTCAAGAGCAGCATGAGATCACCATCCTTAGGCTGAACAAAGAAATGGAAGCGCTCCTCAGAAACTCATACACCTGAGAAGGGCCACCACTGGCATCCTGCCGGGGGTGGCGTTTCGCTTGTAGAAGAGCACCGGACAGGGACCGGAGACGGGGCTGAACCCCAGATTTGCCGCGAACTAGCTGTGGGACCTTATCTTGGAACTTGGCTTCTTCATGCGTACAACAGAGGCCGGTTCAGGCTTGTGCCAAGTCCATGTGCCAAAGTACTCAAAGTCCAGGGCTGCCGTTCGCCCATATGGCACCGCTACGTATTAGAAAAAAGGTACCCCTTCCTCAAGGCGTTTCACTGCGGTCCGACAGGAAATTGTAACAGACGAGTGTGTAATAACTGTAGTGTGAATTGAGCCCCCCAGCCCCCCACCCCCGCCCCAGTGTGTGCAGTGCACAGCGTACACAGCTGTACGTGGTGGTCTTGTACTGTATCTATCTGGAATGTCCGTTTATTCAATGGTAGGTAAATAAAGTCATTTTTATAGTAAAGCAAATACATACACATCAGAGGTGAGAAATGTGCATGAAATTTTAAGATAAGCCTTTTTCAGGAAATGTGTTGACAATGGTCAAATGAATGGACGGTGGGGTAGATGGATGAATGAACGGAGCGGATTGGAAGGGTCTTTCATGTGTCACATGCTGCTTTGGCCCCAACGTGCAACGTGCGGGCGGTGGTCACGTGCGGGCGGTGGTCACGTGCGGGCGGTGGTCACGTGGCGGGCGGTGGTCACGTGCGGGTGGTGGTCACGTGCGGGCGGTGGTCACGTGGCGGGCGTGGCGTAATTCTTGTGCTTGTGTAGCTGGGCTCCCTGAGGACAGGAGACATAGCAAACCTCCGTTCCACACCCTGTGGCCTCTCTGCGTTACGTCGCCACTATGCTGTCCTCATACCGAGGGTCCGTCTAAGCAAAAGTACTCGCAGGTACTCCGTGGTACTCCTTACGGGACTCCCGTGGCGCTCCGTCCTCCCCTGTCTTTTCCTCTTAGCGTCCTCGCCGCCTCACGTGCCCCATCCAGCCCCGGCGTCTCTTCCTCTAAAGCACGTCTCTGACCTGACCACTTCACCACCTGTAACGCCGCCATCCTGTTTCTAACCCGGGCAGCGCAGTCGTCTCTAAACCGGGTTCCCCTTTCCCGCTTTCGTTCCACTCTGGTCCGCCTTCCACACGGCAGCCAACATTATTTTTAAGTTACTGAGATCACATTACTCAGCTGCTGAAGATATTCCAGTGGCTCCCATCACACCTGCTGTAAATCCAGATGTTCTTGTTATGGCAGACAGTAGTCCCTGGGTGACGTGGTCCCCACGCCCCTCCGAGGCCGCTTGCTGCCACCGTCCATTTCACTCTCTGGGTGCTGGGCTCACCGGCCTCGTTGCCAGTTACTTCATGATAGATGAGCGAAACCAGACGCAAAAGGCTGCCTACGATGGATTTGATTTGTGTGACATTCTGCAAAAGGCAAAACTATAGGGATGGAAAACAGATGAGTGGTTGCCAGGGGCTGGGGAGGGACTGACCATAAATTGTCATGAGGGGGTTGTGGGGGGTGATGGAAATGTGCTAGATCTTAATCGTGGTGATAGAAACACAACTGAATCATTTGTCAGACTTGTAGGATACACACCAAAAAGGGTACATTTTACTGAATGTAGAATATACTTTAGTAAACCTAACTTTAAAAGCAAGGCCAGATTCACCCCTTCCCAGTCACTCCTGCAGCGTCGCTTGCTGGGAGATGTGGGAGGCTGACGTCCCCGCCCTTCCTGTGTTCTCTGCAGACGCCGAGCCGCTCAGGAAACGCACTGCTGAGCTCATGGGTTGCATGTAGGTCCCCTGAGGGCCTCTGGGAGCTGGTGGGCAAGGCCCGCATCAGACCTCCCGGAATAATCATGAGTCTCCAGAAGGGGGTCTCCGCCCGCCCTGCCCATTTCCGGAGAAAGGTCCGTAGGCCAGTGTTTCCCATTAGGCGACTCTGAATTCTCACCCGGGCACTGGACAGTCCATTCAGGCTGGTGTTTGCCTGATGGCTTCCCGTGGCGTCTGGGTGAAAACATTATCCAGGTGTTTGCCTTACTCATCACAACAAATGTTATAAATTCACAGTAGTTGAGAATGTTTCATCGTCTAGAGTAAAAACATAGTTTGAATTTCTAGATACTGATTGTTTTTCAGCAAACATTTGTTCACTGAACAGCTGTGTGGGGTTAATTGCACTAGGTGCTAGAGTCCACGGAGGAGGTGAACTCACCTTTCCCCGTCCCGATGCCCTTTCTCCATCTTTCGTCACTCTTAGACATTACCATGTCCCTCTTCCTCTGTCTTCTGGTTACATCAGCCGCCTCTGGTTACCTCCTCAAAGTCAGAAACCGCCCTCCTGCCTGTGTTTTCTTTTTATTCACTTCATTCAGAACGCGTTATTCATCTCACAAATACCGGGCAAGCAGGAGTAGATTAATCAAAATACGGTAGCTTAATTTCTAGTTAATAATTTGATCACTGCTCCCTTATTCCTGTTCAAGTCATCTCTGGAGCTTACTTGCTTCGTAAAAGAAGGAACTAAGAAATCAACCATCTAACCTAAACACTAAATAGCCAATGAAGTGTAACATATGTATATTAGTCTTTTCTGTAATCTGACTTCTGGTTAGTACAAAGTGAGATTATCATATAGAGTAGTGACGATGCATTTGACATATTACTTAGAATTTTAAAAAATCAACAATCTACAAGAGAAAAGAAACGAGATTCAAATTTATATGTATAACGTATTTACCGCGTACTAGGTACTGTGCTAGGCTCTACTTACGTTATTTTCCTTAATTCTCATCAAAACTCTGTGATGAGGACCAAAGGGTTGCATTGGTGTATTGGCTACATCACTTTTAAGGGTTTATGTCAAGATTAGTAAAATCAAGCTGAGTTGTTCCCAACGTGTGTACTTTGACCAGAATTCAAGGCAGGTCTCTCAATGAAAGGACAAACATTAAGTATCATAGTTTGTAAATCTAATGGGTATTCCGTTTACGTTTCACTACATTTGACTCAGTTTTTTTTTTCTAATTTAATGTCTCTTTGCCTGAATATGCCGTAATGTCTTGCAGTTATATGGTAATTTAAAATGAGAAAGAGGAAAAGGCTTCTAGGTATTGCCTAATACAAGCTATCACAGCATACCGGCTGGCTGAAGGCTCAGTAGGATTTTTGTTGTTACCAGATGGCCTTGAGCAACAGTGCATATACACCCTTGCCTTTGAGGTAATTTCAGTCTCTTGGAGTGTATCAGCTAGATTGCTTTTGGCTACAAATAATAGAAAGCCTGACTCATACTGGCTTAAATAATGAGGAGCCTTGTTATCTCACAGAGCAGGAAGTTCGGAGGGAGGGTGAACTCCGGGCTCGGTCGATGAAGCCGCTCTGAAGTCAGCGAGTGCTCAGGTTGTTCCTGCTCAGCCCTGCCAGCCTCTGGCCCCTCTGACTCCCGGCGATTGGCCGCGGTGCTTCCCTGGGTCGCTGGCAATACGGCCACATCCAAAAGAAAACGAGACGTTTGATCTTTTTAAAAATAATTGCTAAAGTCTGGTTGACAGACAGTATTATGTGAGTTTCAGCTGTATGACAGTGATGCCACGGTCCTCCCCCTCACGATGCGGTCACCACGGTGAGTCTAGGAACCACCTGTCACAGACCCGGTCGTGTGTCTCCTTGTGGGGCAAAGGCCTCTGTCTCAGGAACTCCTCCAGCGTCTCCCCGTCCCGGCTCAGGCCTGCATGGGGTCGGTCACATCGGTCACGTGCCCTCTCTCCAGTTCACCGGCAGGAGGAGGACACGTTGTGTGCTGTCTTCCTTCCATCTGTCTGTGCTGTTCCTCTGCCTGGGCCGTTCTCTCTTTGCTCGTAAGAGGCGCTTTTATGGTTGGAGCCAGCAGATGCGATCAAGCTGTCGCTCCACCCAGTAAGCCTTCCCCAAGCCTGCTTTTTCCACCGTCCCCCTGTTACACAGACCACACCGTTCTCCCATCACCGTTACTGTTTCTTGGACCAGTGACGTCTGCGGAGCAGGGCAGTGTCACGCACCTCCGTGTTCTCCGTGTGTGTGCCGCTCTGACGTTCAGGAGGCACTCGACACATGTTTATAGGGTGAAATCGAATGGCATTTCCAGAAAGGCAGAATGACTTGAATTTAGCAGCGTTCACATGGTAGGTAGAATCAGCGAGAGAACTAGAATGTTTGTCCCCGTGTGCCTTCTCTGGTGGTGGCCTTCCGGGGGCGTTTTTTGTGAATCCTGGTACGTCCACGCATTGACCTCAGTGTTTACGTACGCTCTGCAGACAGGGAGCCCTCATTCACAGTCCATCAGATCTCTCTGGGACTTAATTTTTCTACCCTATATGTGCACGTGTCTATACCCTTCTCAGTGCCCTGAAATGCTCTCTTCAAGTTCCGGGGGCGTCTTCCCGCTCCCAGTGTCCACAGGGTGGCACAAAAGTCAGCGTGCCCTGCATCAGGTCGTTTGGGACTACGGTTCACTACGGTTCTCAGAATCTAGGAAGGCGCAGACTGCATTGGCTCGCGTGACATGACCCACGACAAGTAGAACTTTTTGTTCACAGACAAGGACTGCGGAGCCAGCAGTACCCACGGCAGGGTCCTGGCGGGCTTTGTGCTACCTAGGTTCGGGGTGTGTTTTGAACCTGAGCTGTTCACTTGCTCCACACGTCAAGCCCAGTGCTCAGAACTGTTATGGCTCTGGTTATGGCTACTGCCCTTGGCAGCTTCCAGGGGGTCCTGGAGCCGCCCAAACTCAAAACATAGCTCGATTTTTGCTTCCTTTCTGTGAAATGAGGTGCTAAGAGCGGTATTAAAAAGGCACATGAATTGTTCCTTCTGCTGACTTTATTATTAAAATTTCCATTTTACTCAAATACATCTTATACTTAAGGCATTCAACCTTTTTTCTCTACCTTTTATTTCAGTGATTAGCCCAGTAGTTCACATGGTGTATTTGTTTTTGTTTGTTAGTTGTTTGTTTGAATTGAGATGTAATCGGCGTATAACCTTGCATTAATTTCAGGTATGCAACATAGTGATTATATATATAGTAAAACGATCACCACAATAAGTTTAGTTAATATCCATCACTGCACATAGTTACAAATTCAGTCACACCTTCAAAAAAACAAAACAAACAAACAAAAACCAAAAACGACTCAGCAGGACATCACCAGGAACAATTTCTTATCACTGGGTTATCACTCATTCATGGACTAGACAGGAGTGAACAAACTATGGCCCGCCAGCCAACTCCAGCCTATCACCTGAATTAAGAGTGGTTTTTAGATTTGGTTGGAAAGAAAAAAAAGAAGGTTACTAGTTTGTGACTTGTGCAGTTTATATAGAATCCACATTTTCGTGCCTGTAAATGAAGTGTTATTGGAACGTAGCCACGCCCATCCGTGTGAGAGGTGGTGCCTACGGTGGCGACCTCACGGCCCACAAAGCCTAAGATGCTCACCGTCTGCCCCTTTCCAGAAAACGTCCTGCCAATCCGATCCCCGGGCTAGAAGGAAGAAACGTGAGGCATTCGCCTTGCAGACTTTGTATCAGAACTTATTTGCAGCATGACCATTCATGGTTCATTCTCGTTCGGGAAGAAGCAGGTTTTCTGGAAATTTTGCCCATGTGACATCCCGGTAGACCATAGAAACCAGTGTCATCCTCTGAGGGAAGAATAAGTGAGCCCACCTCCCTCCATGTTCCTCTGAGTGTTGAGAGAAAGCCTACCCGCACTTCAGAGCTGGACTTCTTTTTTTTTTTGTCATAAGGAATATTCTGTTGTTTCCATGGTGATCTTTCACTTATTTCATTTGAGATGTATAAGCAGTTTCCAGAACCAACAGCAAGTTATAGGGGAAGGTAGTGGGAAGATTGAATATTATGAATTTTATAAGCAACTCATAATTTCATTTATGCTTAGGACAGCATGACCGCATTTCTGAGAGGTCACATATATCCAGCGATGTGCACACAAGTGACTTATTAACTTGGCCTATAAAATAATTTTGGACTATAGTCAAAACCCACGAACCTAACTTATTGCTCTGCTTCTCCCACTTTTTTTCCTGAAGTGATGAATAACAGCTATTTTAATTAATAGAAAGTGTGAAATTTTAGGTTTTAAAAAACCTGACTCTTTCCAGCACACTAAGAAAGATTTTCGGTGTGGTTATTTGATCCCTACTGCAGCTTACTAGTTCAGTGTTTCACAGCAGATGATCTCTTTGAAGGTAATTTCACATTCATGTTGTCATAGGGGACAAGTTAAAGTATAAATAGGGTCCACAAGTGTTTTCTAGATTTTTCCCTAATAAGTTTTGTTCCGTTTTGAACATGCATACACATTCCATATCACTTGTTCCATAATTTTCAACTCGGTATTCTAATTACAAATTATTTAAGTGGGAATTTACTATTCCTCCATTTCTGCGGTTCTGTATATTCGGTGTTGATTTGAAGATCGTGAAGGAAATATTTTGGAAACGTTTCTGTGAACAGTTTATACTAATGAATCATAACCAGATACATTGTGAAACCAGTGAATACCATGCGTATATAGTTGGCTAAACGCATGTGAAGGTTATGGTGGAAAGCTGTTGCCTGTACAGACTTTTCTGAAGTGACGATCAATGGAATATAGTCCCCTCGGCCTCAGAATTGAGAGCGTTATTCCCGCTGGAGGTCACTTTCACAACCTAAAGAGTACTGCCTGCCTTGTAAACTCGAATTACGGTGCTGCGCATGATTTATTACACCATTTAAACACACCAACAAACAGTAACCCTCTCTCTCAGCAATGCACCTTCAATTAAGTCACGCCTCTCCTCATTTCTAAAATTCCTTTTTGGACAAACCAGTTCCTGGTTGTTTTTCAGAATTTTCAGTTTTATTCTTTCATCGCTAATAGATGTTTGGCCTACTCTCTGTTTCTAAGTTGGCAGCTAATTCCTTTTCAGAGCACATATTTTTAAAACACCATTCAGTTCATTGGCTTCTCTTTTGCATCCTCTAATGGAAGGACTTTGAAGACATTTGTAAACCCCCAAACATCTGATATGTATGAAAGTAAATAGTAAGGGCCAGCCATGCGGAAATGTCTCTGTTATCTTTCGCAGGCAGTGCATCGATGTGCTACCAGCAAGGCTTACATTTTCTCACTCGACAAGACCAGCGTGCTCATAGTCTTCCTAGCTGGCTTCCCAACCATATAGGCAGAGAGAGGTCCCGCCTTCACGTAGGTCCTTGCTGTAGTTGGAAGCATAATAAGAAATTTTTCCTCTCCAGGATGAAGTTGCCTGGTTGTCCAGTCTCCTTGTTGCCGAGACATTTCTGCTTCCCAGACGGCTGTTTTGCTGGGACCTTGCATAGCAATCTCCTTAACGTCTGCCTAGCAGATCGTACCGCCTTACGTTGAACTGACTCCTGGGCACTAACCCAGGGTCCCAGGCGGTTGTTTACCTACTAGACTTTGTTCTCTCTGACCGTGCACTGCCTGACCCTTGATATTGGCTCCTGACTGTTTTCTGTGCTTGCGTTTCAGAGACTCGTTGCCCTCCAAATCCAGAACTGTTCATGATTGACGGCAGTCCATTTTATAGATGTTACAGTCTACAATAATTATAAAATCCAAATAACATCAGTTTACTTGTTGGCAGAACCGATATTCAGTCTGTGCTC
The DNA here is from genome assembly GCA_003508835.1 of Eonycteris spelaea. NCBI lineage: Eukaryota > Metazoa > Chordata > Mammalia > Chiroptera > Pteropodidae > Eonycteris > Eonycteris spelaea. Next base: position 881,500 of record PUFA01000150.1, read on the forward strand.
TTGATATGGTTGTACCAGGGTTCAAATGTTCAAATACTTTCATACCTTTTCAGCAGAGAGCTGATGGCCTGCGTTTTACTTCCTGTCATCATGGCCTCATGTCCAGGACCTCACAGACCTCCTCACAATCTAGGAACTACTGGATCATTTCTTGGGCTAGCAGGCATTTTCAGGACTCTGTTTTGTTGCCTGATTTTTTTTTGTGGTTGGTGTCGATGCCATACTAATTATTAAATATTTTTCATATCACCTCTGCTTTCAGAGGTCTGTGTAAGCATTTAAGTTCTTCCAGGGTGAAAGACACCCTAAAGTGATAGTTTTTTTAAAAGATTTTTGAAAATTTCATAGGAAACTCAAGAAGCACTTTGTAAATTTAGTGATCACGTACTAAGCACCAGCTGTATGCCTACCACTGTAAAGATACTAAGAAATATTTATCATTTTGTAAATAAGGAGAGTCTTCAAACGGACAATAATGAAAAGCTGGAGGCAGGATGCGTGGAAATTCTGTGTACTTTGTGCTCAATTTCATTGTGAATCTCAAACTGCTCTACAATGTTGAAAAGGGAAAAATGGTGGAGAAACAACAAAACACGTAGAAACAATCGAGGACCCGTTTCAGAGCAACAGGAATTAGTGTCAGAAATTTTTGGGAACCTGTATGTACGTGACGGTTGAAAGGCCGTGGAGTGTAGAAACGATCAAGGGTGGAAGAATTCACCTGATTCAGCTTCTCTGAAGCGCTGATGGGCTCCGGATTTAAATGGGGGAAGCCGCGGGAATAGTCAGAAACATGGAAGGTGGCAGCGAACTTGTGGGAAGAGAAGAACTCACCGAGGCGGGAGCTCCGGGAAGCAGTGACGTTGCATCAGATCGAGGCAGCCGAACGCGTTCTTGCCAGCCGGGTTGAGCAGCGTGCGTTTCGAACTGTCTGTGCTTCGCAGCAAAGAACGATTCTTCAATCAAGAGCAAGGGAGTGGTGATTCTGGAGATCGGCCTGTAGCCAGATGCAGAAGAGGAAGGCTGCCACGGTAATCCCGGAGTGCACGGGTGCTGGGTCACCCTGAAAACGACAAGGAAAAGAGCATTTCTTTTGGAGAGACATTGCAGAGGAGGGATCAGCAGGAGTTCGGTAAAAAATAACATAGCAATTAAAAATAGCTTTAAAAGCAGACTACCAGTATGGCAGAGTGAGAACTGGGCAGGTCTTCTTTCCAAAAAGCAACAATAAAACTGGATGACATTAGCAAATCAGCAATTTTAGGACTCTGGAAATTAGCCAGAGGATGTATCCGCTGGGAGGCATTTATTCATGGCCGGACTACTGAACCTCAGTCAGAAAGGCGGGGTTCTGCAGCGTTGCTGCGTGGAGCGTCTCCCGCCCTCACCTCCAGGCCCCGTCAGCGCCGTGGTTACGACAGGACAAGGACCGCGTGAAGACCCGCCTTGCGCTGGAGGAGCGGCCTCACTTGATTGGCAGTGGGATGTGAATAACGGTAGACATCTCGATGGCAGACAAACAGGAAAGTCAACGGCGGACTAACCGACTAGCCAGAAATTTGCAGGGAGATTCAGGAAACGATGCACTGATAGGGCCTTGGTAAACTCAGCACGTATTCCTGCCTCACCAACAGGCCACCTGCACGTGCTGGAGGGACCAGGCAGGGCCCAGCATCCCTGGCTGATGCGGCATCCTGCAGGTGTGCGGGAGATGCAGGGGGCGGGCAGAGTAAATGCCAAGGGCAGAACCGCCTGAACTTTTTATGGTCGTTGTTTTATTTTTTAATAATTTTTTATTTTTCCGTTACAGTTGACATACAGTATTATATTAGTTTTAGGTATACAACATAGTGATTAGCTATTTATATAACTTATGAAGTGATCACCCTGATGAGTCTAGTACCCATCTGACACCATACATAATTATTATGATGTGATTGACTGTATTCCCTCTGCGGTACTGTGCATCCCATGACTACTGTTATGACTGCCAATTTGTACTTCTTAATCCCTTTCACCTTTATCACCCATCCCTCTTACCCACCTCATCTGGAGGCCATCAGTTTTTCTCTGTATCTGAGTTTCTTTTTGTTCATTTATTTTTTTTTTAGATTCCACACGCAAGTGAAATGCTTTTATTTGTCTTTCTCAGTCTGACTTATTTCACTTAGCATTGTTCTCTCTAGTCCCATCCGTGTTGTTGCCGATGGCAATATATTTCGTTCTTTTTTCATGGCTGAATAATATTCCATTCCATGTACCACTTGTCTTTTATCTGATCATCTATTAGGTTGTGTCCATATCTGGGCTATTATAAATAATGCTTCAATGAACATAGGGGTGCATGTCTTTTAGAATTAGTGTTTTGAATTACTTTGGATAAATACCCAGAAGTGGAATGGCTGGGTAGCATAATCTTGGTTATAGGTCTTTGCTTTTCATCACTTTAAATATTTCGTGCCAGTGCCTTCTGGCCTGCAAAGTTTCTTTTGAGAAATCAGCTGACAGTCTTATGGGAGCTCCCTTATAGGTAACTAACTGCTTTTTCTCTCACTGCTTTAAAGATTCTTTGTCTTTAATCTTTGCCATTTAAATTCCAAAGCATCTTTGTGTGGGACTCTTTGAGTTCATCTTGTTTGAGACTTTCTGCATTTCCTAGGCTTGTACATCTATTTCCTTTGCCAGGTTAGGAAATAGACTTATTTCTGCTTCTTCAAATAGGTTTTCAATTCCTTGTTCTCTCTCTTCTCTTTCTTACTCCTACGATGCAAATGTTGGTATGCTTCGTATTGTCCCAGAGGCCCCTTAAACTATCCTTATTTTGGGGGAGGGATTCTTTTTTCTTTTGCTGTTGATTAGGTGTTTTCTGCTGCCTTCTTTTGTCAGTCACTGATCTGATCCTATTCTTGATTCCCTCTAATACAGTCTTCATTACAGTTATTGTATTCTTCATTTCTGACTGTTTTTTAAAAATGTTTTCTCTCTCCATTTTTATGTTTCCTATCTCTTTGTCGAAGTTCTCAACTGAGATCATTGAGCATCCTCATGACTAGTGTTTTGAACTCGGCATCTGGTAGATGGCTCGTCTCCATTTTGTCTAGTTCTTTTCCTGGTGTTTTTTTTTCTGTTCTTTTCGTTTGACGGTTCTTTGTCTCCTCATTTTGGCTGCCTCCCTGCGTTTGTTTCTATGTATTAGGGATTGTTGTTGCTACGTCTCCTGGTCTTATGTAGTAGGTGTCCTGTGAGGCTCAGGGGTACATTCTCCCTGGTCACCGGAGCCGGGTGCTCCAGGTGTGTCCCTTGTGTGGGTCGTGTGTGCCTTCCTGTTCTTGTCGAGCCCCAGTCGCTGTTGGCACGTCAGTGGGATGGGTCGTGAGGACTGGCCACAACCAGAACTTTGAGTATGATCCCTAAACCAAATACAGATGCATTGGCAGAGAGTAGAAGCTTTATTGGATTATGGTGTTTGAGTAACTGCTGTCCAATCAATTGACTGACCACCGAGCTGTACAGCTGTAAAGGTGACCCCTAGAAAGCCAGGTTTTAGCATAAAAACAAAAATAATTTTAAAAAAAACTAAGAGGCACACGCAGTTATTATGGTCCACCCTAACTCTTGATCGTCATGTTTCCTCCTGCTCAGCCCAGGAAACTGATCCTGACTTCCGATTATTCCCTTTATTTAACTCGATTCATTACTTTTTATTTACTTAAAAAAAATATACCTCTGCCATTCTGAACCCCGGACTACACTCTAGATCCAAGTAAGCCTGCCACGTTGGCTTAAAAAGAGAGTCCGTTCTTTGATTCTTTTGGAGGATTTTTGATACTTTAAATGTCAGTTCCAAGAATGAGATGTAGTAGATAACTGAAGATTTGAGATTAGAATCACAACGAGAGAAATCTAGGATAAAAATATAGATTTGGTCTCCATATAAGTGTAAAATGCAGAAATGAGCAAACACACAGACTTTGTGAAAATGACAAGGTAAAGGGATAGAGGATGACTGGAAACCGGGGAAAGATTTTTTTTTCCAACCCCAGAGTGACAAATTATAAATTTATGTAAGAAGGTTTTATTTTACCTTGATTTCTCTAGGTTGATTATTGTAGTGAAAACTGACTTCTTGAAAAAAAAAACGCCAGTAGTTACGGAACAGACCAGTTTGGAGAAATAACTTGAGGTTACAAAAAAAAAAAATCTATCAAAAATCCCCAATACGAAAGAAAAGTATGTTTGATGGTTTTCACAAACCGAACTGTGCAACTGCCTCTTCCACTAGGTGGCGCAAGTGAGCTGCCAGAGAGCGGGCACGGCAGGGCTCCTGCACCCTGTTTTTGTCACTCCTAAGCGACCTGCCCTCAAACCGTCATGTTGAAAAATTCCAACACTCTCTACATTTGAAATATATCATTTATGTAATAGCTACAGTTTCCTGTGAAACAGGAAGGAGGGGCGAAGATATAGACCTTGTGTTGAATTTTGGTAGCAAACACGTCGGAGTATTTTGGATCACAACATAAAATACTGAAATATTTACATGAAATACGAAAGAGAAAAACGCTGTGGTCCATTCACAGTTTCGTCCAGGAGTTCTTGGGGTATACTCTTGAAGAGCCCTGGGCTAAGTTATCAACTCCGTGTTAAGTTATCAACTCCGTGTTAAGTAGCTGGTGGGAGGCCAGCAAAAGTCCTCTGTAATATCTTTCGCTGCAGGTACCTTCCCCTGCCAAGCTGCCTGAGTATAAAAGGTTTCTGGGGGTCTCATTAATTACCTGGGACGTAGAATATGCTTCAGAATAGCCCGAGATACAATAGCGATCTCAAAGTGTGCTGTTCAGAGATGTTCTTTATTAGGGTCACCAAATAATGGTCCGCTTTTCTTCTGAATATTAATAGTAGTAGCGATTTCCCTCCACGTAGGAGTAGTCTTTCTTTCTTTTTATAGGTTTTACTTTGTCTTTTGGATTCCAGAAATCTTTGAAAAGGCGAAGCAGACTACTGCTTTTATTCTAGTAGAAACCGACCCCTCCGTGAGGCTTGTAAGCCCTGGCCAGCACTGTCTGAGAGCAGTAGAGCTCCCTGGGGCCACTGACCTGGAGAACCAGAAACAGCCTAGATTTGGGGGAACATGTCTCCGACCTCAGCCAAGAAGCAAAAGTTTAGTTTCTCCCCATCAAGTATACATACTCAGATATTATTAGCATTGTGTCACTTATCGAAGTGTTCTTATTTAATATTCCAATTTCAAAAACGCAGCCGTCATCGATTCATCCATTCAACAAATTTTTATTCAGTATCTCTATGTGCAAAATGTTAAAAAAAGAAAAAAAAAAGGAGGCGAAAAGGGTATTGTTGCTTTTTAAACCAGATGCAAGGTGCTTCGGGTGTTTTGTTGTTTTAGATGAATGATTTTCAAATTGTGATTCACACTTTAGGTCAGATCCGTGAAGGAAACTCTGTTGTATTTTTCCACTACAAGCTTCTCAATTATGTAGATGGTAGAATTCTGAACAGATATTCAGGCGTCATCCCAGGAAATGGGTCTCACTGTTAGTTTAAGGCTCATTGACTTGGAGGTTTTAAAATCTGAACGCTTCAATCAGGTAGTAAAGAATCCATTCAGAAACCTTTGTTATAAAGCACTTCTGTGTACCACGTATTCATTTCTGTTTATGCCAATGACATCTCCCATGCACGCTTTGATGTGCAGTGTATCCTTTTAGAATTATAAGGACACTTCTCATTCAGGACCTATTGCTTATTCCTTGGTATCAGTATTATGGGCTTCTACTGTCTCATTTATGAATGAGGCTGATCTCTGGTTTTACTCCCAACTGAATTTATAATTGAGAGATTAATCCTTTCTATTGTTTGCTTTTGAGAGGTGATTACAGGCATTAACAGTTTTTGCCACTGGTTTCGACAGTGATGATTGAAATGAGAATAAATCTGGAGTTAAAGATTATGGTTACATAAAATTAATTCATTCAACAAACCTTTGTTGAATGCCGCATACAAGGCAGTATGAAGACACGTGGGTCCATGGCTCTGAAGGTGCATGTAAGAATGGACGCCACCCCAAGGAACTGGTCCCCGCGAATAGAAGAAAATCTAGAATGCAAATGAAAGACAGCTGGCCTGTGAGAAACAGAAGCAAAATGTTTAAGGAATTTGCGGGGAAAGACAGGGATGATTTCGACTAAGAAAATTTTATGCAGAAGGCGGTCTTCTCTGTAGAAGGCGAGGGACAAACCAGATTTACCTCCAGGCAGTGGAGACAGGAGACGCTTAGTTAGTAAAAGGCATTTGGTTCGGCCCTAGGGCCAGCATGGGCCTGGACCCTGTGTGGGGAGGAAGGAGGCTCATCTGGTGGACAGAACCCTTTGGGTGGGGTATAGCATTGGCCTTTAGATGTTAGTGGAAACTAGGGCTAAGTGAGGGAGAGGAGAGCAGACTGTGAAGTGTCTTGGACGCCAGGACAGAAAATTTGGCTTCCATCTAGTGGGTTCTGAGAGGCCATAAAAATCTACAAACATGCAAAGCAGCTAAGGCTAATGTACTGGCAGGGGGCTTAAACAACATCCATGTTAAGTGAGAAACAATTTAGCAAATTAATCTGAGGAATATTTTTTCCTAGTTTCAAAATTCTGTGGAATAAATAATATCATGCTACCCTGTTGATATAATTTAATAATATCACACGGCTCAAATCATTCAGTTTTTTTTCTCTTTCATTGAGAATGTTGATCCTACAACATCATGCAGCAAAGGCAGATCCTACTGTAGCATCATGGGTGTGTGTTCTGCCCCTCAATTAACCATGAAAAGGAACCCTAAGAATCACCTGTCATGCGCCACTCCTGGACGCCCCCACCCAAGTGGCCGGAAGGTGGAAGGTCTCTTGCTCCTTGGTGGGATAAGAGCGACCTTCCCAGGATCACCTCCTCCTGGAGAAGAAAGAACAGATTACCAAAATATCTTAATTTCCATTTCTTTGGTTGCCACTTGGGGACCGAAAGATAAATTGCAAATAGCCTTGGCCGAAGAGCAATAATCTTAACTAAACATGCTTTTGAAAATACTTGTGAATTTTAACACTTTTTTTCCCTTTAAGGCTGGAATTGTGGATTCCACGGATAAGTAAGAGAGAACAAAGGCAGAATGAAGTCTGTGGTTCTTTTCCTGGAAAAATATTTTAAACGTTATACTAGAATATGCTCAGGAAACTGACCTAACGCCTTTACCTTTGGAAGTTTAGAGTCTGGGAAATGTTTTACTTAACGTTTGCTGGAGAAGATTTATAGAGGAGTGAAATGTGCTAGTGTACTTCTTCCATAGATAAAGCATCTGGAGCTGTGTATATGAGGCGTATAACATAATAGCAACAAATGTAATAGGTATTCAAAATTTCAAGACATTGAATATAAATACATCAGCTATAAATACACAATTCTAAAATAGGTGTACTTGGCCATCGATATCTATTTTCTTTGTTTAGAGAGAGATTTCTGTGAAAAGCCAAATGTTATTCAGGATACATTTTTAAGATCTAAAGTATTTAGTTCTCTTTTTCTTATTAAATAACATTTTAATGAGAGTTCAACACTTTTATTTAGTAAATATCCAGCTGAAGGTTTCCGCAGTTTTTTGTTTTTTTTTTTTTTAGTAGGAGTTTGCACAAAAGGAGTGTTTTCTGATTACCAAATTAGTTACTTTGAAGTCTCTGGCAGATTCCAGCAGTCTCTCATTTGAACGGGTACGACAAGAAGACATGGATTGTACATCATTAGTGATGCGTTAAATTGGTTATTTATGTTTTAAAATCTGAGCGTAGTAGAATCTTTTGTGTTCGCCTTCAAGGCTGCTGTTCTAATAAAACATTTTGAAATGAGTAAAGTTGTCCTTTTGGGTTAGTTGACGCACCACTGGAGAGCCTCAAGATTTTAGCTTCTCACCACCCATCTCCTGGTTTAGCAGATTGTGAGGAAATCGTGCAAATTACGTTATATTTTAAGGAAACAGTTGTTATATGTGTATAATCTCGCTCTGGTCACAGCTCAGAAAATAATGAGAAGAGCCCAACCACATCTCTAGTCTCAAGTTCAGTTTTCTGAACATTTGAACCTAGTAAGAGTAAAGTACACTGTACTCTTTTATCATGCTCATCCATTGCAGTGAGTAGAGCTCTCGTCTCGTGGGCGCTAATACATAGTTATTTTTATCATTGGACTTATAACTAAACCATGTCTTGGAAATCTTGTTTTCAGGCTTCTGTTTAAAAAATGTGTACACATGATGAAAAGCAGGGGACCAGTAATACGTTTTACTAACCACTGGCAGAGATGAGTACATTTAGCTAAAAGTTCTCGCAATTTACTGTGTAATTTGGCACTAGTAATAATTTACATCTAGGAATGGTTAAAACGTTTTGTGTAGTGACTAAATATATACTAGGCCATATTCGCTGGACAGGCAGATGGGCAGAGAATGAGTCTCCTGCTTTTCTGAGTTCCTTGAGGTATACTAGACACATAGATACTATTTAATAAAGATGCTCACTTCTGAATTCCCTGAGAAAATAAAGGCCGAAGGCCTGGCACCCGGGCACAGAGCAGCCACGGGAGCACCGATCTCATCTGCACACGGCTGGCCGTGGCCGGGAGGCGGTCACTCCCGATCAGAGCTGTCCTTGGGCCCCGGTCTCGGGCCCATCGTCCGGGACTTCTCCTCCTCCTGGACATGGTTGCCCAGCAGAGGAAGGGGACGGCTTTCTACCTTTATCTTCTCCCGTGGCTTCTTCCTTCTGGATAGCTCCCTCATCCTAAGAAAAGCCTTCCCCCCCCCGCCCCCCGCCGCTATCCCTTTCTTTGGAGCGTTTATAGTCTTCTCTTCCTTTCCTCAGCTGCCCTGCTTTCTCCACTTTCTCACTCCTCGTTGGCTGGGGGAGACAGTCACACGTGCAGTAGGACTTTCGTCCCAGCCACCGCGGTCTCTGTCGCACTCCTTGCCAGACACCAGGGCCTGCGCCCAGCGTGCATCCTGCGCGGCCTTCCTGCAGGGTCGCTTCTCTGCTGCAGGAAGCCCTCTCGGGCCTTGGCTTAGCTCTTCCTTTGACGCCTCGACTTCTGGTGCCTCCGCACATGCCGTTGTACCTGTGTGTCACCCTTGGTTCCTTTTGCGGCCCGTCCACTTCCCCGAGCTGCGTTATTGTCCGCAGTTTGATGCCTGCCTCGCCTCCCTGTTGAACGGTAACCCCCTGGGTCAGCGAGGTTCTCCGGAGAAACGGAACCAGTGGGACATACATGCAGAGAGGGGTTTTAAATAATTGGCTCGTGCAGTTGTGGGGGCTGGCGAGTCTGAAATCCATAGCACTGGTCGGCAGGCTGGCAACAGAGGTAGAGATGATGTGACAGTCTTGAGTCTGGGATCTGTAGGGCAGGCCCGGAGAAAAGCAATTCGGGTGGGATTTCTGTGTTGGATAATGAGGCGGAATTCCTTCCCCGGGAAACCTGACTTTGCCCTTGAGATTTCAGCTGATTGGGTGAGGCCCACCCACATTTGGAGGATAATCTCCTTTACTTCAAGTCAATTCATTAGAAATGTTCATTACATCTACAAAATACCTTCACAGCAACGTCTAAACCACAGCCTCGCCACGCTGACCCGTAACGTTAACCATCAAACTCCCTTACCAGGTCCAGGCTTACATTTCATGGGCACTTGGAGGACATACAGATTGACGTTTGACACTTGGTCTTGGGCTCCCGGGCCGGGTTACCTTGGACAAGTTTCTTAATCTCCCCAAACAGCAATTCTCCCGTTTGCAAAACTATAACCCTTGATCTGTGTTTTTGTCTCCATGAGATTCTTTTTCTAACAGCCCTGTGCTTATTATAGTGCCAGCTACGTGCATGCGTGATGAATGGATGGACCGCTTAATGAATGAAAGCAAGCAAGAGGCTTGAGTTTGAATGTCACCCGAATGGAGGGCTAGGGTTCAGACTTCGGAATCAGATTGAAGTTCCTTTTAACAAATTCTGCTGGTTCAAAAAAATGCAAATGTGTCCGTATACTATATGTAGTGTGTGGTGTGTGTGTGTGTGTGTGTGCGTGTGTGTGTGTTACTTAAACAGAACAAATGCAGGCCACACATATACTGTACAGTGTACATACTCCATGGCCGTGGAACAAACATCTTCTGAGTGCCAGGAAGCTCTAGGCAGAGGCAATGCAGTGTTCAGACTTCCCCTGACTTTGCCTTTATTCTTTTCCTCACTGGCCTCTGATGTGTAACAGATCATTGTGTGGAGGAATAATAGGTGACTGTAGCATAGTAATAGTACTTACCTTTTTTTCCTCCAAATGAGACAGTGTTAGGTGTCAGGCTGGTTCCGCTGAATGCTCCTTACATGACATAAATCATGTAGAAAGTTGACTTCGAATAACGTTTTATCTTATAGGCAAATTTACAATCACAGCACATCCTATGCTAATTATTAAGAGGTCTATATATTATGTTGCCACCTGTAAATATGAATTAATATCAGCTTTCACTATATCATGTTGAAATGAATTTTAGAGATGTGCAGAAACACCTTTTGTGTTTTGACAAAGCAAGCAAGCATGAGGCATTAACTTTTTTAAAAAATAAGAATTCTATTATGTAATTATTTATAATGATACAGAAACACTTGAGTGTGCTATTGTTCTATTATGAACTTGAGGAGGAAAGAGAAGGTTCAAAAGATTACAGTAATGTCAGGTAATACATTTATGTAATTTCTGTAGAGTTTGGCATAACGAACTCATACGATTGTGTGCAGGGATAACAGACTTGCTGGGGTTGGTTGCAGGTGTAATCGGTAATTGAAAAGTGTCCCATGATGCAGATAGGTTCTATTCATCTTTAAATTACTAAGGACACTACATCGCTAATGGTTTATACATTTTTCTCCATTAGAACCTATCATCACCTGTTTTAATGAGCATAGCCTTTCCCAGTCACAAGCCGCCAAGAATTGATAATGATATCTATTATCGAACATTGATTTGCCTCTGCTGTGATTCGCTAATGTCAAATGCTTTAGGTACTCTTACTAATTCAGACTAAATGAAACAAAGCAGAAATTAAATACGCTTTATCATTGTAGTAGTAACTTTGGATGTTTATTTATTGGAACGACGGGCTTATGATTCTTATGATTACATAAGGATCTGAGCTTCAGATTAAGGCCAGATCTGCATCGTATAATATGAAATGGGGACTTGGCAGTTGGTTCACAGACTTAAGCCAATTTAATAGATTAAGTAATCCATTCTCTGGGGTTGAGTTCACAAGATAATTGCCAGTTCTCTACTTCTTAATGATTGTTCAATGTTAGGAAAAATCACCCAGAGTTTCAAAATGCCAGATAAGATAGGATATTAATAAACTTTTCCTGCTGAAAGTAGATGTTCCATAGAAGTATTTAACCTATGATTTTCATATGCTGAATTTTATATTATGAATATATTAATTTTGACAGTAAGGCTATATAGAGTTTTTAAAACTGAAAGAACTTTTAGAAACTGCCTAGATCTGAGCTGTCCAGCATGTCACATCAGTCATATGTGGCTGCTGACCATTTGAAATGTGGCCGGTCCAAACTGGGATGTGTACACAGGATTTCAAAGGCATAGTACCAAAAAAAAAAAAAAAAGAATTTATAAGATCTCATTAATAATTATTTTTATTCATTAAATGTTGAAATAATATTTTGGCTATATTGGATTAAATAAAATATATTATTAAAATTGACGTCATCTGTTTCTTTTTACTTTTTAAATGTGGCTATAAAAATGACATATGTAGCCCACGTTACATTTCTATTGGCCTGGGATGGTCTAGATAAAGTCTTTTATTTTAAAGATGAGAAAATTGAAACCCAAGGACGTGAAGAGACTTGCACAGCTTCTGAATGGCAGAGCTGAAGCTCAAACCCAGGCCCTCTGAAAGCTTCCATTCTCGCACATTTCTGTCAGATGTGGCAGTGAAAACACACGCAGACACACACAGACACACAGACGCACATTCCAGAGTGCACACATACAAGTATCTGTCAGTTCCTCCAAACTGGTCATTTTGGTGTCTTGGGAAACAATGTTTATTTTAGTTTACATTTAAGTTTCCACTTTTAGAAATATCTTCAGAATTTTACCAACATTTTCTTAGTGGCAGCTTTATCACTTTTTGTGGTGGCTTTGATTTTCAGAAATAACTACAGGTTATTTAGAGATATCGGCTAAGTAATATTGTGTCTGAAAGTATGGTCATAAAAGAAGGCAGCTTTGTGTGTGTGTGTGTGTGTGTGTGTGTGTGTGTGTGTGTGTGTGAGAGAGAGAGAGAGAGAGAGAGAGAAAGAGAGAGAGAAACACACCCAATGTAGACAATCTTGTGAAAGACAGTTCCAAAATGGAGTTCTACGACTGTGTTAATCTATTATTGCATTCCCTATAAATGTTAGTAAGATTCTCATTTGTATGCATAATTTCTGGGATATTTTAATCAATGTTCTTTTATAGCCAAATTCATTAGATAAACCCAAGAATTAGTGTTAACTATACATATATATATATTGGACTTTATGAATCATTTTTTCTAGTAGTATATTATTTATTTTAAGAAACCCTGTCTTTAAATGTGGGTAAATTAAGTAAAGTGTGAATTTTTATTGATATATTTTCATAAGTAGAGGACTACAATATTACATTAAAGAAAACATTAAATAAGGAATAAAATTATTTGGTAAAGTAAATGATATATTTTTTAAAATAGCTTGTTAGAAGAAAAATGTAAACGCTTACAATAAGTTTCTAACATTTTGGCCATTTCTTACACTCATTAACTGTTTAAAATATCCTCAATTTCCATTAAATGGCATAATACTTTTACTTTATTGATGCTGAGTATTTATATAACTGACAGGAAAAAGCATATCGTTCCACCCAGCAAAAAGGAGAAATTTTTCTGAGGTCTGTTACGTAGTTTCTGCAAGTTGCATATTTAATATGATATCTATAAATTATTGAATACCATAAGCATATTCCCATATATACCATCAAATTATATATATATATATCAATATATTTGGTCATTGGGTACCTAAAGAGACCAGTTGACTTCTAATTTGAATAGGTCAGTTTTCTTGCCTGGTATTTTGGGTTATAGCCAACATCCCAGATGAGATACAAGGTAGTTTTATTGTTTCAATTGCAAATAAATCATAGAAGAGTAAAAAACAAATAAGAGTATAAACGCTTTTATCAATATAATACATTAATTTAGAAATGAGAGCACAGTTTAAGTTTTTAATCTGAATATATGATAAAGGAACTCTGAGATTATAATAAAATGTTCTTATTATACATGTCCCTGAGGGGTTCTACAGTATCTTGAGATTTGTTTCCCTCCATTTTGTCGGCTCAACACAATTGGAAAAATGTTGTTTTCCTTCGGCATTCATATAAGTCAGTAATTAACAAAATTCAAAATGTTATTTGTTGTTAAAACCTCCCATTAAAATTTAAGATAACATTATTTCTTCATAATTTTTATATTTCTAAATACAATGCAAGTGAGTTACAGTTTATTGTCCTGGATCATTTTTAAAAGAGCCATGTCACAGATTTTTTTTTTATTCCTGATTCCTTGAATTTATTTTACAGATTTTGAATAGAAATTGGTACTACTACTGCTACATTTCATATTGATCAGAAACATGACCAACTTTGATGTTCAGATCAACTGATCACACTGAACTAGTTTTATATCTCCTTTTGACATTAGCCATAGATAGACTTGAATATCATTCCATTATTCTATCTTTAAGGAAAAGCTAAACTTTATTAAATACAAAATGGAAGAAATATCTATTAATAGAGGTAAGATGTCAGTGCAAAGTGTTAGTTTTGAAAATTATACATGCTCATGATAAATCACCTGTTACAGTGATTACTATACTCCTTTCATCATTTATCTCTCTCTCTCAGCATCTCTCTATTACTCTATCTTTTTGGGAAGATGCATTTCAAAGAAAGGAGCAGACATCCGTATACTGCCACACCAGTAATTTAGCATGCATGCCATTAACCTGAGTTCAATATTTGTTTATAGTTCCTTTTTTCTTTTGTGGTAAAATTGACATACAATTAAACGTACAAGTCTCATGTACCAATTAATAAATTCTGCCCATATGCTAGTATAACTTAAACCTGTATCAAGGTATAAAACATTGCCATCACCACAAGAAGTTGGCTTATGTCCCTTCTCAGTAAATCCCAGTCCTCACCACCCTCACAGGCAACCACTGTTCTGATACATTGTTTTTACCCACTTTAGAACTTCATATAAATGAACTCATGTAGTGCATACTCTTTTATGTAATGTTGCTTTTATACTCAGCAGAATGTTTTTGAAATTCATCCATGTTGTTGAGTGTATCTGTAGTTTGTTTCTTTTTATTGCTGAGTAGTATTTCATTTTATGAATATGATCCAGTTTGTTTATTCATTCTCTCTGTTTGCTGGACACCTGACCTGTATCCAGTGTTTAACTACCATGAATACAGCTGCTATGAATATTCTCGTACAAGTCTTTTGTGGACATGTTTTCATTTCTTTTGGCTCAGTCCCCAAGAACGGAACGCTGGGTCATGGGGTAGGTGGCCAATATGGAAATCAAATAGGCTGTGTAATTGGAAGCAGGAGATGGAGGAGCTGTGTTCTCGCTGCCAAAACAAGACCAGAAGCAGATCGAGGCACTGACCATGAACTGTCGCTATCAAACAGCGCAGAGCACCGATGGAATCCGAGTGCCAGAATATAATGTGAATCACATTCCCGGTGGACTTCGAGTCCACATAAAACACAGATTTACACTGTTAAACTTAATCGCCCAAGAGCCTGAAGAGCTGTGGACTGAGACCAGAAACGTACTAGAGGAAGAGTGTGAAAAAAACCACGCCAGAAGTAAGGACGAAAGAGAAATCAAGATGGACGACAGAAGAAACTCTGGAAATTGTTAGAGACGGGCAGGAGGCGAAAGCAGAAGGCGACAGAGTGGGGCTAGAATCCCGAATGCAGCTTTTCAGGGACCACCGTGGATTGGTGAAGAGAACGATCCCACTAGCGAACGCGAGGTAGGAGAGAAAAAACAAAAAGGGAACAATGAACGAGAGCTCCACCGGAAGCCTCCAGAAATAAAAGGGAAATTCAAACGTAGGTTAGGCATGCCGAACGAAAAGGAAGCCTGTTATCAGAACAGGGGAAAGCAGAGGGCGGGCGGAAACAATACCCTGAGAATTACACAGAAGAGACTAAAGGATGACCGATAGCTTTGGAGAAAGTTTCTTTAAGAAGGAGCCTGCAATTCTAGGAAACTGACCTGAAGTATTGGGAAGAAATCAATCGCCAGGGAGAGGTGCGATGCCAATAGAATTGTTTCCAGCCATAGAGGTCGAATCTGTTGAAATCCTAACAACGTATCAACAAATACGGGAAACAAAACAGCGGCCTACAGACTGGACACGTTCTGTATACAGCCCAGTCTTCCAGGAGGGAGATGCCCAGGAGTGCAGGGACTGTGGGACGGTGGTCCCCGACTCCCCACAGGTAGAGTGATGCTCCAGGTGATGCAGCAAGAAGGGCGGCTGTTCGAGCTGGATTCAGAAAGGACGAGGCACTCAGATGTAATTGCGAGCATTTGCGGGATGCTCCGAAGAATTTCAGAAAGTTTGTTTTATAGACAATAAAGTCTTTGACCGCTCAATCATGCAAAGCTGTGGGCTGCTCCTAAGGAAACGGGCGTGCCCCAGCGCTTGACTGTCCTGACGCCTAGCCTGTGACGTGGACAGGAAGCCAGTGTCAGGCCAGAATATGGAGAGTCCGAATGGTTTCCTATAGGCAAAGGTGTCCGACAGGTACATTTCTCTGTTTGTTTAATCTGTATGCATAACATATACGAAAAGCTAGGCTCACCTGGAGGAAGGAGGAGTGAGAATGGCGGAAGGAATGTCGCTAACTTAAGATACGCTGATGATGCCATCTTACTGGCAGAAGGCAGCAATGATTTGAAATACTTCTGATGAAAGTGAACGAATTACGTGCCCAAGCAGGACCGCGTTTGAACATCAAGAAGACCAAAATCATGACTGCAGAAGAAATATGTGACTTTAACATAGGCCATCAGGACTTTGAAATTATTTAAGATTTTACTTACCTTGGGTCAGTCGTCCATTCAAATGGAAACTGCAGCCAGGAACTCACGAGAAGGCTGAGACTCTGAAGGGCAGTGACGTGAGAATCAGGAAAGGTCACCAAGAGCAAAGATGTCGTTAGAGACCAAGGCTGAGGTCGTCCACACCCTCATATTCCAGGTGCTATTTGTAGATGCACATGATGGACAGTGAAGAAGAAAAAAATAGAAAAAAAAAATGATTCCTTTGCAAGACGGTGTTGGAGGAGAGCGCCCTGGACACCCTGGACCGCCAGAAAGACAAACAGGTGGGCCCTAGAGCAAATTAAACCCAAAACATCGCTGGAGGCAGAAGTGACAAAACCGCAGGTGTCCTACTTCGGACTCATCACGAGGAGGCGGCGTTCTTGGGGGAAGACGATCATGCTGGGAAGGCACGGCAGCGGGAGAGGACGAGGATGACGACCAAACACCAGGTGGACTGACCCCGTAAGGATGCCGCAGGCGCGCGTCTGCAGGAGCCGGCAGGACGCGGGGGACGTCACGTGCTCCTCGGGTCGCCCGGAGTCGGCGCTGACTCAGCGGAAGGCGCGCGCTTTCTGCGAGATGGTCCTTGACGTCCCCACTCCCGACGTAGGGGAGCTGGCGCTGCTCTTCCCCGCCAGCGTGTGGCGCTGCTGCTCTTTCCACGTGAGCCGTCGGATGGGCGGGCGCTGGTGGCTCATTACGGGTTTAGTTTGTTATTCCTGGAGGCTAGTGATGTTGCGTGCTTCCCATGTGTTTGCTGGTCACACATACGTCTTTCTCTGTGAAGACTCTGTTCAGACTGTTTTAGCCCGGTATTGAGTAGGTTGTCTCTTTATATGAAGTTGTAGGAGTTCTTTATGTATCCTAGCTACCGATCCTTTGCTACATACGCTTTGCAAATACTTTGTCTTCATCTGGCTTCCTTATGCATCTTCTTATCAGTGTGTTTTCATGAGCAGCCTTTCGTTTTAGTGCGGTCCAAGTTATATTTTTCTATTTTAGGATTATCTCTATTTTAAGGAACCTTTGCATGTTTCAGCGAGTTGTGAAGCTACTCTCCTGTTTTCATCTCAAAGCTTCATAGTTCTAGCTTTTATAGTTAGGTCAAAGATAGACCTAGAGTTAATTTCTGTGTTGGGCGAGAAGAGGGAATTGAGGCTTATTTGTTTTGTTTGTTTTTTTTACACATAGCATTCACTTGGGAATCCTTACGTGGTAGGAAGACTTTGGTATTTTGTTGAAAATCAAATGACCAAACAAATGTGGACCTATTTCGGGGCTCTCTAGTCTGTTCCATTCATCTATTTGCCAGTCTTTATGCTAATATCATGGTGGCTTTATATGAAGTGACTGATGATTTTTAACAGCTTTATTGTAGCTTGCTATTAAGTGAACGACCATTTTTAACAGCTACATAAAGCCAGTGTATGTACGTACCTTTATTTTCTTGCCAACTTTTAATTTAATTTAATTTTAACTTT
This sequence comes from Eonycteris spelaea, assembly GCA_003508835.1. Classification (NCBI taxonomy): domain Eukaryota; kingdom Metazoa; phylum Chordata; class Mammalia; order Chiroptera; family Pteropodidae; genus Eonycteris; species Eonycteris spelaea. The sequence continues at coordinate 899,242 of PUFA01000150.1, forward strand.
ATTTCCGACTTTGTACTACCATGAAAAATACTGCCGTGAAAATCCTTGCACATATATCTTTCCCCACTGTTGAATTATCTCCTCAGGCTAATTTCTATATGTGGAAATTCTGGGTTGACGGATGAGGGCATTTTTCATTTTGATGTATGAACCCAATCTATCTTTTCTACTCCCATCAACCTTTACATTAGATTACCTGTTTCCTCTGAACCATATGAGGAGCTCACCTTCTAAAAGGTAAATTTTAATAACAAGAATTAATGAACTTGGGCCCCGAGGGGGTTGTGTGTGTATGTTTACGGGATTGGCATTAACTTACGTCTCTTCCTTTTACCGCTGAATTCTGTAGAAAGTACTGTAAATAGGATGTGTCTCTAGGAAGCAGCTTGCTGGTACTAAGTGATTTACTAAGCCTCGGATTCCGTGCTGGCGTTGACTGGGAGTGACTGTGGGCGGGGGAGACGGTAGGTGAGGCTGACCAGGCTCGTGCGCCCAGCTGTGATTGTGCAGTCTCTGGGAACTCTCACTGACCTCTGTACTGAGGCTTTTGAAACAACTGAAAAATCCTTGAACAATAGAAAATAGTCCGGGCTCATTTAATGGCTACCTGGTAATTTTCTGACATAATAGTAGCTTGTACTGCTCAGTTTCTAATGCCAGCCTGAATTGGCAACAGTGAAATGTTTTATTATTTTTGTACTCTATATTTGTACTAAACTCTTAAATGTTAAGAGTCGAAAACAAAGCTTGGTGCTGGGCTCTTTTCACACACACTTCCTCTCTACCCCCTCTTCTTGGTTATGTGGGGAAGGAATTTCCCATTAGCTCTATCTCTCTGAGGCCAGTTTAAAGAAAAAACAACAAAAAACCCCACAGCATGCCAACATTGAACCACGAGAGTTTGTCCAGTTTAAGTTTCTTCCCTTAAGTATTTTTACATTGTTAAACGAAGCCTAATTCTGATTTATTTCTTAAGTATAATCGTAATGTTATATTGATCTGAGAGGTCAAGATATGGACATTCTAGTCCCAAAGCATCGATAAATAAATACGTGACCTTTGGTAAATTGCTTCAATCTCTACTAAATCCTTTTTGGCCTCCGTTTCCTCATCTGCGAAATGAGGGGTTTCATCTTCGTTATTTCCAGGATTCCTTGCTGGTCTATAATTCCTTCATTGAGTCTGTTCCACATCTCTAAATTAGGCTAAAATTTTGTTTGAAAATCCGTAGATTTTAAAACACAGCTTAACTGATTTTTTTTTTTTTTTGGTTAGAAAAGGCGAACGTACACATTTTTAAAAACATATTTAAACCCCTTAAACTACTATTTCCCCAACTGTGCACGCTGTGCCCCCTTAAATAACGCCAGAGCAGAAGCAAGCACACACAGAAGGGTTAGGGAAAACAGACTGCGTGCCTTTCCGAGTCACCTGTTGGGAGGATAGGCAACTATTGACAAGTCTGATTCATGGCTGAGTGACTGCTCTGCTGGCCTTCACATGGTCCCCACTGAGCACAATCTTTGACCGCCTGCTAGACGAGGTCTGTTTGAAGTTTCTTTTTAACATTTCCAAAACGTTAATTCAGCAGGATGTCTCCCCCGGTGTTCTGCATGTCACCAAATCAGCAGCTGTTGAAATCCATTCACTCCAGCAGGAAATGTTTTCGTAAGTGCTTTTTTTTATTTGTGACAACAGCAAAGTAAATATAAGGCGAAAATTCTACCTTATTCAACATTTACACGTGTTAAAACTGCTTCTGATTGCAGTCTGATCCATGATGCTTATTTGCGTTTAGGGCCGCTGGACAGTTTTACTGCAGAGGATTGGAAATCGGCCTTACCTGATTTCTTTCTTAAGTGATTTCTTTCTTAAGTAATTTACCCAAACATTCCTACTTTGAGTAAGTAGGAATGTATGCTCTGACTTTAAAGCCGACGTTTGTATTTCTTATGAAGCCCTGCTTTTGATCATTTTTGTGCCCATGGCCAGTTTAGGACATGTTTAAATCTTCAGGTATACCCTTTGTTGATGTTGCATGGTAGTGTTTATAAGTTCTTTAAGAAATTTCCCACTTGAAAAGGCAACGTGGTAAGCGTCCAGGGAAGTAATGTTAACAGGATAGAACCATGTCAGATTCTTGAGGTAAGGAACGGCGTGCCGGCAAAATACGATGGTAGCGGAGAGGCACACCGGGTCTCCGGACTGTAGTGCGTCGTGGAGCTAGAGCTGCGCTCCTTAGGGCCAGGGCCTTTTCTGCAGTCAGCGAAAGCTGTCCATCGTCAACCGATTGCAGAGTTAAGCACGAGACCTGCTCCAGTTTTCTCAACAGGGTTTGCGCGAACGAGGCCCCTCTTTCTGCCTCTTCGGGTTTTGAAAGACTGAAGCGCAGTTTTCTCCGTTCATTAACTTGCTCCGTGCGTTGGGATGCGCTTCACTTCCACACCCTCCAACGCCATTATTACACGCAGAGAGTGACCAGATCAACCCATTGTCCAGCCGGCCGCGTGACGCCTTCCCCGTCGTCCACGGGGCTGCTGCGTAAATCAGGTTCTCGGGTTTCGGGGGGAGGCGGAGGGTTGCACGGTGCCCATTTGTCAAGTTGATGGCATCGCCGTGAGGTTGCATTAGCTTGTCTTTGAACAGAAGTGAAATCTTATGCGAAGGTCCCCTTTCTGTCATTTACACTCACATCCATCCTCTTAAACCACGGCCTCCGAGAAAAACAAAGCCATGGCACAGCATCATCAGTCACTCAAGTTGTCTGTCATCTGTTTTCTTAAGGAAATGACTTTTAAGTCAGAGCGGAGAACTGCAGAAAATTAACAAAGCTTGTAGTAGTAAAAGTGGGTGGAATTTTTTTAAACAGCAGATGTCTTCTTGAGATTTTTATATGCAGAGTGCCAAAAAGGATTTTCCCTCCCTCCCTTTCATAATGAATCTCCTGAAATGTATTTCGTCGTGAACAATAGACCTACCGCTGTTAACAACTGGAGTCTTTTTTGCTTAATGTGACCCCATGTTAATGCTCCTAAGAAACATGCTGCAAAACTGAGCCCGTAAAACTCTGAGCCTCAGTGCGTCTTCTGACAGTTCGCTCGGCCACCTTTCATTTCAAAGCTCTCTGAATTTCAGTTTATGTAACGGCGGATCTTGCTTATAGTAGGCTGCTTTAGGGTAAATGGTACTTTAAATGTAAATTATTAGCATTTCATTGCCTAATATTATACTTAGACAATTCCTTTAAAACCATTTGTCTCTGTTAACATTCTAACTGTATTCCCTATGATGCCATTCTAAGGCTGGTGATCAAATTTGCAGATTTTATTTCCCTAAGCCTGGTTTATGGGCCGAAACACTCAGGTCATTTGCACCCTGTCTCATTCATCATGAAGTAGTTAAACTCAGATTGTTAAACCAGGAGAGGTTAGCTGACAGACAAGGGTACATGAGACGGAGGCCTCCTTTGGTTGTACTTAACTATTTACCCATCCCATTTGTGCGACATTTATAGCAAACTGTGTCTTGTTGGCGGACTTTAAAAGAAGCAGGAAGAGAATTTTGAGACAAGGGGAAATAATCAGCCTTTTTTTAGTTGTCTGATTAATATTTTATATCATTTTCATTTGCTCCATCATTAACTAAGAGTGCAGATCTCTTGAAAAGGGTAAATGGCCAGTGTGCTTAAATGCAAAGGAAGTCTTCGTATTCGTTTTGTGGACGTATTTATTAGTTACATTGGGGGTTTTTTAAGTAGCAAATTAGAAAATATGCAATCCTGCTGAAAATATGGTTAAGAGCACAGTCAATCTTTTCTTGAAAACGATTTTAGAAAATCCCTTAAGCATCAATAGACAAAACTGTTTTTTTTTTAAGAAAAGAAAATAAATGAGTACTTTCTTTAAATGCACTTTACAATATGCTGCTGTTATTAAACTCTAGGCCCCACAACATATTATTAAGCTTTGTATTGTAGAAGCTTTATGGTTTTCTTCCCATATGACGCTTAGGTGAACCTTTGGAATGGTGAACTTCTGAGAAAGCCAGTTCAATCTTGATCAGTTTATTTTCCTTAGAGATTTTGATAGCCTGATACATCTTTTTCTTTGCTCTCTCCTCTCCCCCCCCCCCCCCCGCTTCCCCTCCCTCCCTCTCTTTAAGAGGATTGCTTATTTCCTCTGTTGAGGGATGAAATACTGTTAAAAGCAATTCATAAAAGAAATAGTAAAAAAGTCTAAGTAACTGAATCTTTCATTGTCAATGAGGAGACCTCAAATTTAAGACTGATCTTTAATTGCCCTTTCCTCATATTTCTTCCCAATTTAACCTCAAGGTGATTTTTAAAGTTATGGCTTAATTGGGTGGTCATTTTACCTTTGCTTCGGGGCAATTTATTACAGTTTTATTTCCTTTATTACAACTTTATTTCCTTGGACTAAGCGGAGACATAAATGCTGGGTTCTCTGTAATCAAAAGCGATTTTATGATGAAGTTGGTCTTCTAAATAGGAAACTGAATAGATGTTTATCTTCAACATTCACAGCGAGATAAAAAGATGATGTCAAAAGCACTAAAAATGCAGAAAAGATATGCAAATATATTGGTTTCTGATTTTAGTCCTGTCATCTTATTTAGGATTTGAAATTATATTTACTCATCAAGGTAATTTTAAAGTTTATACTTTATAGAAGGGCACACTTACATCAGACTGTTGTGCTTTCAAGGGACAAAAAGTGTCTGTGGCAAATTTTTCGTTCATTCACACATATTCCCTAACACGTGACCTGTATGCCAGAAAGGTGCAGCTGTTTTGCCTGAGTTAAATATTTGAACCACCCCGGATGTTTCCTGTTTATAGTAAACTGATTTTTTTTTCCAGATGGTTATGTAAGAAAATTGATGTTTCAGAATCCGGATTCAGAATTACGATTCTACAAAACCTCATCATAACCAGTCAATATAGGTTAAGATTCATTATGAAACCTGAAGTAATTTTTATGTTACAGGTCGTACCTAGTGAAAATGCATATTCCGGTTTTTAAATGGAGCTGCACTTCTCTTTTCTTGGATCCCAAACTGCAGTTTTCTTTTGCCGTCTCAGAGGTTGGTTTAACTCGAGCGTATTTGCCCCAGGAATTGTGTAAAGCTTTGCTCGGCCTTGATGTGCCGCAGCGTCACCTCATACAGACGCGCGTAAGGCTCCTAGGACGCGCCAGGACGCCTCATGGGGGCAGTTGGCGAGAGAAGTGTCCCTTGTCGGCGTGCGGAGTGCAGCAGGCTCAGGCAGGAGTTGGACTCTAGACAAACAAACAAATCAGAAGGTCTCCCGTCACCCTCTTTATCAAGTCGACGGGCCCTCTCGTGTGTTTACGTGAAAGAGGAGAAGAGTAAGAGCTGCATCCATAATCACCGCTCTGTTTGGGAGCCTCTCCTGTTCTCGGAGAAAATTCGCAAGCCTTCCCTTCACCCCCTTATTAATTTCCGGTGACCAATACAGGCTTGCATTTTGGGGTGGCAACCCCAGAGTCCCCCTCTTCCGTGAGTCCAGACACATTGACCAACCACCCCTCCGAGTGGACAGGCCGTGCGTCCCAGAACCCATCCCACAAGTAATTTCTGGAGCATCCTTGCGAAAGGAAGATCTTCGCATCGTGTTCCTAAGTGACCTGCAGATAGCCCTGGCAGCCGATGGACAAGAGCATTCCTAGGTCACGGCCCACGGCCCCACTGGAACACTTCCTCACTCCAGTGAGCCGCGGGTTGGCAGGAAAGAGCTCACTGTGGTCAGCCACCCCCACCGATTCATGAGTTCGATGGCCAGTGAGAAGGAGACATTTTGAAATATTAGATATGGTTTTCTGTGGCTGTTATTAGAGATTTTCTTTTATTTTATTAAAACACCCTTTTAAAAGTGCGTATAAAGAATAGATCCTTTTCTGGAAAAACTGATAGAAAAAGGATTTTCTAAAATTAGATGCCATGTTGGTAGAATAACCTTTTTGCTTTTTATACAAATAGCTAGTCGATAATATGCAGCATCTAGTACAAGTTCGTGACATCAACTCCTTGCATATAAAACATGTTGCTATTTCTCTGCTTTGTGATATTTTGAATAACCTAGAAAGGAAGTAATATGGATTAAGAAAACTCCATCAGATTATGCTCATTTATTTGACATAAATCACATAGGAATTTATGTGCACGGAGTGATACACTAATAGTAAAATTTTTAATTTCACGGTTACCTTTAATCAGTTTAGCTGTGTGTTCATTTACTCACTGATTTTTAAAAATGTGAACGCTGGCTAACGGCAGGCCCTGGGGCTTCAGTGGCTTAAACATGTGATTCCTGTGCTCACTGACCTCAGCACAACAGTAAGAGAAAATGCAGTGTATTGTGCGCTACTTGACGGTTTCGGGTTAGTTGTTTGGAGAAAGAGACCCGGCCCGCATGTTCGTCTCTGTCGGACTCCTTCAGAGAGGAGTCCGAAACCCAAAGGGTCACAGATCATCAGCCTCTCCTCCTCGGGTCCCATAAATCGTCTTCGGCGTTGGCCAAACCCCCTAATTCTCTTTGCTTTTGCTTTTTCCTCATGCTGGACAGCCTTCTCACTGTCTTTTTCTTTCATAGTTAACACTGGCCAGTTCTTGAAATCCCAGCACAGAGGCCACCCTTACCCAGACTTGTTTCTCGTTCTCCGGGAGCCGGGGGCGGGGTGGGGGCGGGTGGGGGTGGTTAGGTCTCCCCCCTCATGCTGCGTGTCCCCCAGCTCTGCTTGGGAATCGGGTACAACCTGGGGAGCAGGCTGGTCCCTTAAGTACACAGAATGACGCCTGGAAGAGAGTCAATGCACGTATATTCCATTCAATTGATAATCGTAGGACAAAAGAGTCTCTTAAAAGGGTAGGGATGGATTTCTCTAAAAGAAGAAGCAAAACAGCTTGGAAAAAGTTCTTTTTTTAATTGCCCGTCATAGTCGCTGGCCCGGAGGACTCACTGCATCCTGAGTTCACACAGCAGGACAGGTCGCAGTGCCGGCTGCCACGCTTCTTCCTTTTGCCCCTGAGATCAGAACGTGTCCTTCTGAATTTGGTCCTAGAAGAAAGATGAAGTGCAATTATGATGTCAAATTCCTGAATCACTAATAAGGTATGGAAAAAGTAAATCCCGTATGGTTATTTCTTTTACTTCTGTCAGGGCCGGTTGTCAATGCTTATTTTACTAGAGAAAACTTTCTAGGTAACTAAACTAACCTCCAATGTGCTCGGTTTGAGTTTTTAACCCTTTTCCTGTTTTGAAAAAAAGTGCAGCTCGCTGCCAGCATTAATTTATCACTCATAGGAATGCTACGTTTCCTAGGATTTGACATTTTCAGCGATCGCGAATTACTATATTTTGTAAATGGAAATAGCACGACTAAAAACAGAATGCTATAAAGAGAATGATGTCATTTGTTTCCAAAGACTGTAGATACATACTAGAGCGATGTGAAAATAATAACGAAGCGAGATATTTCGTGGGAAACTTCGGGGGTCAAGTTAGGATGGGAATCCGCGTGTTATCTCGGGGTCAACGCTGCCACTGCAGGTGCCGCCGGCGAGTTTCGTTGCGGCAAACGGGAAATGGGTTGATTGCCATAGAGAGTGGAGCGGTTTATCGAGGTCATACAGTGAGCTGTGGCAGAGAAGGCATCACAGGTTGGTCATTTCATCGAATGCAGAGCAGATCAGACCCTGTCCTGTAACTCAAGTGCTGGTCAACGGGACTCGTATCCGCTTTGCAAATGACACACTTTTATTCTAAGTAGAAGACGAGTTTGCTAAAACCATCATTTAACCCTCACCGTACTGGAATTCATGTCAACAAAAAGCCAGCCATTAGTAAGTTCCACTGTGCTAGACCTGCAGGGCTACATTTGTATTCCAGAAAGAATGTTTTAAAGACAGAATGTCCAAACACACCCCAACCGACTTTTTCCATTATGTAATCATTTGCACTAGAACCATATATTCAGAACTGGCCCATGTCTTTGAGCATTTCAAGGATGTTATGTTGGCTAGATCCCGATGGTCTGCAGCAATTCTAGACACAGCTTCAAAACCACGGCTTGTCCCATACGCCCAGGCTCATGAGTGTCACATTTTTAAAATTGTTTTCATATCATGTCATTAGGCTGGCTTCTCAAGTCTTACCATTTATTAACAGCATCCGAAGGGACCTACTGATAGGAACATAGGGACTTGATGAGCTCATGGTCATTGTCATCCCTGTCTTTGTGTGAAATGTAGCTTTTTAAATTGTTACCGACACTAAAAATGAACACTAATCACATCTTAATATGAAACGGAGTTCTGGGCATGACTGTAGTTTTCTTTTCCTCGGGACAATGCTCCCTTGCTGACACCCAGGGCTGAAACAAAATCCTTCACCTTTCAAAGAAAAGAGCCAGCAAGAGCAACGACTCTGTAAACACTTCAGTCAAAGGCTGATACCAAATACAGCGTCACGCTAGACGCATGGAGGCACGGCCTCCCTGTGTCCTGCACAGTTAATCTCCAAGTCCCGCATGTCAGTCACACCTCCTTCGCATACCTGGGCTGGAGCCTTAATGGAATTCCTCCTCATTATTTCAGCGATAGCTTACTTCCTCTGCTTTTCCAAGTGGCCGCTCACAGTGCCAACTGCTTCAAGGAGCATTTTCTTCCCTAAGCAACACTGTAATGTTGTAATGTATGCTGACAGTTCATTTATTCAGCTCTTCTTGTTCCAAGTGTTTTTATGTTCAATTACTGAAATTTAATCATCAGAAGAGATTGAATTTTCCCTAGATCATGCAGCTTTGCTTCAATGTTCATAGGACATTACCGAAATATAAGATTTCAAAGGTTTAAAAACTCACTATCAAGAAAATTCATTAAGCTTCACACCGATCACCTTGGAAATCATAGATGAGAGCTGTGTAAATGGTCACATGTAAATCACATATTTTGAGAGGAGTTCATTTGAGATTATAACAAACCACGTCAGTGATTGCTCATGGTTGCCTAGACAATTTGCAAGTTCTTTTTTTTTTTCCTGCTCCAATTTCTTCAAGTTCGTGGACGTGCTTTTTGGTTTTATTTTACAGCCTTCTTCCTTGATGTTATGTTAATCTTTTATCAGCATGTCAAAAACACTTTTTCTATAAGTCCATTTCTATGCTAATAGAGACAGAGACCAGAGAGGGAAGACCAACCTCTCTACCCTCTAAAGAGCCTGTTGTTTTAGACTTTCAGATTCTTTTGCTGACCACTGATTACACTGTGCGTGGGCTTTTTTTTTTTTTTTAATGTTGTTGTGTAATGTACAAAGCAAATATTAAATATTATTTTTGGTTCTGATACAAGGAAATTCGGGAGCTCTGTTTACCAGTCTTTGTAGAGAAAACCACCAATTAAGCCATCCTAGTTGGCTAAAGAGCATCTGTGCTTCAATTTGAATCAAATTCCTTCATGTGATCTCAAAAACGAAGGCCTTTAAGTTTTACCTAGGGAGTGGTTCAAATCAGTTAACGAACTAGATGTAAAAATACTGCAATTTCCAATTATTGCTGTATGATAAAGTTTCTATACCACAATTAGTGATTCTTGATCTTTCTGACTATACAAAGATTTTCTTAAGTAGTGTATATAGCTTATGACCCACATAGTGTACTTCTGTTAAAAATAAAACTTAAATGCATTTAATACAAATTTCTAGTCCAGTCTGTAGTAAGCGAAAGGCGACAATACTGAAATGACTTCTGTCACTGTTTCTTAAAAGAGCCTTCTCGGCTTGGGTGTCTGTGTGAGGGTGTGCGTTTGCATGTAGTCAGTTTGCAAAGTGCCAAGGCAAGAACATTCTTCTCCTTCGTTTTAATTCCTTTTGTACTTAGAAATATAAATATATCCTTTGTGCTGAAATCGGCCAACTTGTTTACTGTTCAAATGTCTGTTAAATTTTTAGACTAAAAAAGGGGGGAGCTTTTTATGTACATATAAGTCTTTTTCTTTCTTTGTTCTTTATGTTTTGAAGTTATAACTAGCAACTATGATGGCACCAGTAGGAATTCACCAGGATTTGGAATCAGGGAGCGATCTGCCAGCTCATCCCCCCAGACTCCCCAGCCGCGTGTCCACAGGCCACCTGGTCTACCTGTCTGTAACGAGGAGTGTAATACCTGCCTGGCAGGGTTGTTATAGGGGGAGATGAGATAATATTTGTAAAGAACTGAGGCAGCCCCACATCTAAGGGGAGCTTTAAAAATGGTCTACATCATTTTGCCAGCCCCGGTAACAAAAAAAGAAGCTCTCCAGGTATAAAAGCACATTTAAGAAAAAGGAAAGAGAAGCCCACCGGAGTAGGGAATAGCACTCAAAAGGCGACAGATACACAGACGAACTGCACAGGAGGGAGGCTTCCCTCAGAAGGTGGCCCACCTACTGCCCTAGACCTAAAAGAAAACAAAAGCTTTGCCCTATAGAGTTGTTTTAAGTGGAGGGAATTTTTGAATCGTACTCAGCTTGATTCATTCCCCAAGCCTCCGTCATCCCATGCGGTGAAAATTCATTATGATGTTTCCACAAGCAGTATGTCCTACCTTTACAAATCACAGCTGAAAGCTCAAAGCAATGAATGTTTCCCCTTCTTCCTGAAATAGAAGATGATTTAAAACAGATTTTAGTTTTTCGTGTAGTTATTTAATCTGTTATCACACGTTAATCTGGAGTATTATTATTATATAACTAAGATGAAAATGGGCCTTTGTTTGGGCAACACATAGAGGTAGGGTTGCAAAAATACTCTTCTAACCAGAGAAAGTTTTAGTTCCCTTCATCCTCACGGAAGCATGTTTTTGGCTTATTTCAATCTAAATACTTATTCATCTAATTAGAAGCTAGAAGGGACTCTAGGCCCGGACTCTCAAACTTTGGCGTGCCTCGAAGTTCCCAGGTGCGCTTGTTAGAACACAGATTTCTGGGTCCCCTCCTGGAAATTCTGCTTCGGTGGGTCTGGAGTGGACCCTGAAGACGTGCATCTCTAATAAGTCTCCAAGTGATGCTCATGCCGCCAGTCTGAGAACACGCTACGTTGCCCTAGAGATCTCTTTTTAACCGCTCAGACTTGTTACTGTTTAAGGTTAGGGAGATTTTTTTGTCAGATACTTTTCAGAGATGCTTCTTCTGTGTACCTACCTGGCTGTCTGTTCTTTGCACTCAAAGATATTTTTAAAAAATAAAAAGAAGGCCGAAGAGGCTAGATTGATATGAGGCAGTAGATTTCAGAGCAAAGCATATTACCAAGCATCAAAGCGATTGCTTCATATAATAAAGAGACCAATTCGTCAAGAGGACACAGTCCTAAATGTTTATGCACCTGTTAACAAAGCTCAAAACGAGGAAGCAAAAACTGACAGGACTGCAGGGAGAAATGGACAGGTCTCCAGTGATAGAGATCTCAGCACCTGTCACTCGATAATTGAGAGAACAAGTAGAGAGAAAATCAGGAAGGATGTAGAAGACTTGAACACCCCCCACCCGCTGGCCCACGGGGCATTACAGAGCTCTCCACCAGACATGGCACACCTCCTTCTCACGTGCGCACGAAGCATCCGCCTGTACCACCGTATTCTGGGCTATCACGCAAGCCTCACTAAACCTAAAGGGATTCGTGTGACACACACTATGTCCTCTACTACAATGGGGTTAAATTACAAAACCCGTAACAGAATAATACGTGAAAAATCGCCAAGATGTGGAAGCTAGAAAGCACACTTCTAAATAATGGATGAGTCAAAGAAGAAATCACGAAGGAAATGATATTCTGAATTGAATGACAATGAAAGTACAACTTGTTAAAAGTTGTGAGCGTAGCTAAAGCAGTATTGTAGGGAAATGTATAGCACTAAATGACTGCATTAGAGAAGAAAGGTCTCAGATCAATGACCTCAGCTTCCACCTCAATAAACAAAAAAAAAAAGACAGAGCAAATGAACCCAAAGTAAGCAGGAGAAAAAGAAAAGTCAGCAGAAGAAAGGAAATAACAAAGATTAAAGCAGAAATCAGTGAAATAGTAAACAGAGAAGAATAAAGAAAACCAGTAAACCCAACGCCTGGCTCTTTAAGATAAGTAAAATCGGTAAACCTCTAGCCAGACTGGAGGTCAAGACAAAAGAGAAAAAATAAACACAAATTTCCACTGCAGGAATGAGAGAGAATGTCACTACAGAAAAGGATAATAAGGGCATGTTATGAACAGCTTCATGCCATGAATTCAACAATTTATGTAAGATGCTAAGTAAACTAAGTCAGACAAAACTGTATGGTTTCTCTTATACGTGGAATTTTTTAAAAAGGAACAAACAAAATGAAATTCCTAGTCCAGGTTGGCAGTTGGAGAGGGGAGGCGGTTTGGAGGTGGGCGAAATGGGAGAGGTGGGTCACGAGGCAGCAGCTTCCCATTACAGAATAAATCAGGAGATGTGGCGTACAGCACGCTGGTGACAGCAAACACTGCCGTGTGGCGTGAGGAAGTTGTTAAGAATGGATCTGGAGGGTTCTCATCATAAGGAGAATGTTTTTTCTTTTCTTTTTATTTGTACCTGTATCAGTTGATGGATGTTAACTAAACCTATTGTGATAATCATTTCACAATATGTGTACATCAAACCACCATCCTGTATACCTGAAACTTTAAAAAAAAAACAAAACAACAACAAGAAAACTTCACACCCATTAGGATGGCTACTATCAAAAATACAGAAAATAATAAATGTTGACAAGGGTGTAGAGAAATTGGAACCCTTGTGCACTGTTGGTGAGAATGTGAAATGAATGGTGCGGTTCCTTAAAAAATTACACACAGCATTGCCATATGGTCCAGCAACGTCGCTTCTGGGCGCACACCCAAAAGACTCGAAAGCAGGGCTTCAAAGAGTTATTGATGTACCCACGTTCCTAGCAGCATCATTTATGGTAGGCAGGATGTGGGAGCAGCCCAAAGTGTCCGTCGACAGGTGAACTGATACACAAGGTGCGGTATATACACATAATGGGATATGATTCAGCCTTAAAAAGGAGGGAAATTCTGACACATTCCTCTACGACATGGTATATAAACCTTGAGGACATTACACTAAGCGAAATAAGTCAGCCAAGGAAGACAAACACTTGCGGTGAGGTCCCTGTGTCGTAAAGCCGGAAGGTATAGGGCTGGTTACTAGGCTCTGGGCGTACACTTTAAAACGGTAAATTATGTCTGTTTTGCCACAATGAGAAAACAGAAGCCAGAGAGAACCCGCACCTGACCACAGTCCTGCCAGGTGCCCAGTTCTCAGTCAGCACTATGGCCATGACAGTGGCCCAGAGGCAGGAAGACCTCTGTTTCTCGGGACGTGCCCGCCTGCCCTCCATCTTCTCCGGGGGAGGCCCCCATGAAGCCCAGGACCCGAGCCAGGCGAGGCCCCGGCAGCCTCGTCTTCTCCTGGCCTCCCATCCCGTATCAGCGGAGTCGCTCTGTCCTGGGGTCACGAGCTTTGTGCTGGCTACGCTGTTTTCCAAAACTAGGCCCAGGAGCGGGTTAGGTAGTGGAACGGAGATAAGCAAGTCATAAAGAAAAGCAAAGGAACGATGATCACGAAAAACAAGCGTGTTGTCTCCACTCGGGAAGGGAATGGGAGGCAACTGGGGAGGTGGCTTCCTCAGATTTCCAAGATACTGGCCATGTTCTGTTTCTTTCCTGGGAGGCGGGAACATGGATGTTGGTTTTTAAATATACGTCTATGTATCTATATATCTATATCTATATCTAGACATATATAAAATTGTATTATACTTTGTGTCATACTTTTCGTAACTAGACTCTTTAAAACTATTTTAATTGCTTAAATGACAGAGTGAGTGTAGCAGCGGGTCTGGCACAGTCTTAAGTTTATGGTGCTAGATTTGCTTTTCGGCGTCACGTTGAACCTCTTCCTTTTGTGAGTCCGCAGTTTAACGCGCTTCATCATCTGTTGGAAGTAATTGCCCAGTCCTCCGTGTGTGAGTCAAGAGGCTTGGCCTCCCTTGGCCACCCTGCACTTCGGCTTCGGTTCCCACAGATGCTGTGTTTATTTGGTAACAAAGACTCCTCAAAGTAAACCAGTTGTGTTTGTATTGGAGCTTACCACGTCAAAAGCCTCGCCTGCGAGGGGTTGAGCTCCCGAATGTGGCTCTCCATGGCTACGTACTCATTCTTCGTCTTCGGTCTGGAGGGTTCTGCAGTCATGATTGGACCCTCCTTTCTCCGTGTATTTTGCATGTTGTATTGCTGAGCGCTGACTAATAGGCTCGTAGCCGTAACAAAATTACGGACGCCCTTCTTCTGCCAGTGCGAAACCTAGTCCACGCGACTATGTCTGTACTCACCATGCTCCTGTTAAATGTGTTTATTCCTCTGCCTTTCCCATCAGGCGGTGAGCTCCTTGAGAGCGAAGTGCATCCTTCTTCCTTCTCTTTCTCTCTTCACCGCAAGATCACATTTATTATATGTTGGATAATAAATGTTGGAAATACTGTGTTTTCGGCAGAGAGAGCCACACGAACAAAAGCAGAGGCCCCGGGGCACTGAGGGGGCTGGGCCGGGAGAGAGCCACGGGGTGCAGGCTGGAAGAGGAGGCTGGGGTGAGGTTGTAAGTACCCTGGATTGTCACCTTTAGAACTTTGAACTTGATTCTGCAGACAGCGGTTAACAACGGACGGTTTTTAAGAAAGACGTGGCACGTTGGGTGTGTGTTATAGAAGAAACTCCGCGTCTGTGTGTTAGATGCAGTGGGGAGAGACTGGAGACAGAATGGTTATTAGGAGGCAGACCAGAGCCACGGAGGGGAGGAAGGACAGGCCGGCCGTGGGTCCTTCCTTTCTCCTGATGGCATTCGCGTAACTGTGTCTCGGCTCCTGAAGATATTTTGAGCGAGGTGTAATGGATGTGAATTTCTCAGAAACTTTGGAGTAGGGCATTTCATTTCAAATATGCACAGTTAAGTATTCTTTTTAGGCCAACACCCACATATACATAAATATTTATATGTATATGTACATTTATACATGTATAATATTTAAATACTGGAAGATATTCTGCTCAAAGTTTTGATACTTGTCATTAATTACAAATTTGATGATCCTTAAGGCTGGTTTACTTTAGACTCGTTTAGCCCGTTTCTTTGCTGTCTTATAATTTTCATTTTTATATCGAGCATTCGTTTTCATCCAATCAGCAAATTTTAAAGCTTCTCCCCCATTGTGTGTGTGTTTGTACATGTATGTGTGTGTGTTTGTACATGAGCACGTGTGTGTGTTTATGTGTTTCATGCGTGCACGCCATGGGAAGGGGAGCTGTAGCTGTAGGAGATGAGGCAGAGAGGAGGGATGCGGGAAGAGAGAAGCTAAAGGAAGCGTTTGCTGGAGGAGCCCCGGCCGGCGGCTGTGAAGTACAGGTGTCTTGGTTGAGTCCTATGTAAAGGTAAAATCTTAAATTTAACTTAACCGAGAACGTGTTTTATAAGTTGACCCAGAAATAATCAGCGTCTAAAATTCCACAAACGATTAGATTAGGAAACGGAAACTATGAATACCAGCTGATGTCTTGATGGCAGTGAGGAATTACTGGTAACCCCTTTTTAGGTATGACAGTCGTGCTATGGTAATGTTTTTTAAAAGAGTCCTCACCTTTTGGAGGTTCAGACTAAAACGTTTATCAATGAAATTATATAGTAGTTGGGATTTACTTTAAATTAATCCAGGAGTGGGGGAGTGGGAGAGGAGGGGACAGATGAACCAAGATTGACCACGAGCTGACAAGTGTCGAAGCTGGGGCGAGGCTTCACGGGGTTCGTGGGGTTCGTGGGTGCTCTTTGCTTCTGTACAGGGTTGATTTTTTTTCTCTATAGTAAGTACTTTCAGAAAAAGAAAGAAACAAGGTTCAGGGAACTGATTCAGCTCCCCAAACTACTAGGTCTTTGATTGATAATCAGACATGCAACCATGCATCAGTTTTAACCATCTGTTTGTCTATTTCATCTATTTTTCTATCTCTCTACTTGTCTGTAGGCTTGGACTTATTTTTTTTTAAAAAAAGTCATAAGGTGATTTAAAAAAATTCTCAGCTATGTATTTTAAATGATGGAATGAGGAAAAGTCTTAAAAATAAGACAGGTCAGATATACAAAATGCATGTGATAAGTTTATATGCATTTACGAGAGGTGCATCAGGAATTTGCCCATTAACTTCTTGGCAGCCCTTGTAAAACACAGAACACGGTCAGTTTTGTGAATCACAGCATCAGCTGTCAGGTGACTTGAAGTATATTCATGTGAATGGTTTATATGGCTGCATCTTGAGACCTATTGACAAGGTATAGGAAAGGGAAGGGAAAGAAAAGCTAACGTTTGTCGAGCATCTACCAAGGGTCAGGTGTTGGGCTAGAGGCTCATGTCATTGTTAGCAGCCTTGCCACCCTTATTCTGTTCATAACGATTCTTATCCGCATTTGCTTTGGAAGGGTCTTTTTTTTTCAACTTGTCCCCAAAGTTTGGGCACTTGCCAAGGCTTTGTACTTATGTACTTATTCTGGTTCCTTAGTACAAAAAAGTGTGAGTCTACGGCCACGCCACCCTGAACGTGCCCAATCTTGCCTGATCTCGGAAGCTAAGCGGGGTCGGGCCTGGTTAGTGCTTGGATGGGAGACCACCTAGGAAGACCAGGTGCTGTAGACATTTAAAAAAGTGGTGTGTGTGTGTGTGTGTGTATTTTTAACATCAGTACCAAATTTTAGTGCCAACTTTTAGCATCAGAGGATAGACAGTTGAGAATGACTAGTTGCAGATGAAATTTTTCTGTAGGAAAGTTATCCCCGCCGTGCTTATTTTCCATGTGTTCAGCCTCGTGTCTCAACACGTCCCGATCTAATCAGCTGCCTCTGTCCCCAGAACTGCGTTTGCCCTGGCGTGTCCTGCCTCAGACCAGGCAGCAAGGCCCGCAGTTGCCCAAGGTAGAAACTCGGCAGTGAGGTCGCGTTCCTGACACCTTCCTCGCCTGGCTAGGTCCTCGGTCCGCTGGTGCCCATCCGCACGGGCCCCGCCCCCCGGCGGACACTGTCGCCTCCAGCCCGACTGTCACAGCTGCTCTTCCGTGTTCGGGACTGTCCCCGCTCCCGTCCCCCTCCCCTCCCCCCACCCCGCCCTTCCCACGCGGCAGCCACATCGATTTGCCAAAGTGCAGTGCGGGTTGCATCATTCCTCCGCTTAAATACCTCGGAGAAGCGGTCTTCAGACTTTTCGCCATGTGACTATATAATAAGAAATAACTTTAACATCGTGCCCCAATAGACACAGAAATACATGTAAACAAGGTTTGTGGTTTCTAGTCTGTCCTAGTCAGTCCTATCCTATTCAGATCTCTTTTGTTGAAAAAGTAGTGCCGGTTGAAACCCTGGGAAGCGATTTCGGAGCCGATTCCTGGATGGGGCCGTGCGGTGCGCAGGGCTCTGCTGTTTAGGACTCTTCCTGAACAAAGGCCGAAACCCGCCCTCCGGGCGGCTTTGTGGCCTCTGCCATCTGCTCATCTCTGCAGCCCCAACAGTTGCTCTGTCACTTGACATCCCAGCTTTCCCGAACCCCTGACGACTGTCCCCGAGTGATGCCACCCTCGTTTGCCTTCGACTGGTCTGTCCCCATCCCTCCCCCCTCTGCCTGGTCGATTCTTCCGGTCCCACAGGGTCAGCTTCCACGACACTTCCTTCAGGAAGTGTGACCCTGATTGCATAAAGTGTGTGTCCCGTGCCAGTCTCTGGGCTGAACCCTTCACATGGGTTAGTTCGTGTAGGCATCAGAAGTCCCTGTCGGATGAATTCACTTCACTTCGTGCTTCTGCAGTTGCTGTTAGGACAAGAAGAGTGTTGATGTAGTGCGTATCCTAGAATTTCTGCAGGACTGAGAATCCACGTCTTAGGCTGGCTGCCCTTCTGAGCGTTTGCCTCCGTATGTCCATTGCGCCCGCGGTCAGCGGGTCATCGTGGGTACAAATGCCACAGGGGTGTCCGCATTTCTTCAGGCTCGCGAAGAAGTATCCACTTATCTGAAAGTCGGGTGCGAATGCGGGAAGATCTTAACATCTGCCTCCGTGTTTTATGTTGTTAATTCATTTTCTTTGATGGTTGCTTTTAAAGCCTGCTTTAATCTAGCGATTCCTATTATTAGACGTGTACTGAATCAGGCTATAAATGTATGCCGCCACGATCAAGGAAATTTAGATCTTTAATCTGAATAAGGGTCACAATACCAAGCCATAGGATGTTACGCAGAATACAAAGCCAGAAGGTAAACTGGTTGAAAATTGTGAACCTACTTTGCGCTACAGTGAGTCAGAGCCACTCAAGTCCTGGGAAATGGGATGGACACAGTAAATAGTTCCAACTTCAGGTAATTTTATTACTATTTACAAATGGTAATGACCCACAGCAGGTAAATAGTCCTTGAAAGGCCATTGTAAGGTAAAAATAGGCCAGATGTTCTCAAGCTCAGAAATTCTGTAATGACGTCACATCTGCAGACGTACCGAGAAGGGCCTCGTGAATTCCACTCTGGCTGGTCTGAGGTCATTTAGTGCTGTTCTGATAATATGTGTTCTTGAATAGGAAAAGAAAATAGCTCTCATTGGTTACAAGAAATACAATTTTCAAAGTAAGAGTATAAGATATATTTTTTAAAGATACTATTAACCCGAGTTCCTAAACTGATCATTAGCCAGTTTCTAAAAATCAGGAACCACTTATAAAAACACGTAATTTCATGGTGCTGCTCTTCAGAATGTGTGAATGTCACAATAATCTAAAATTTCAGTGTTGCCACGTTGTAACTTCGTTTCATATCATGTTTTTATTTGTTCATAACTGTGCGAATCAACAAAGTGGAAGCCAGGAAGCTGGAATAAAAGCTAGTTGGTTTCGTAGTTAGGGAACCTGGATTCTGGTCCGTATTCTGCTGTTGCATATCTGTTTGGCCACAGGCATATTGTTTAACCTCTTAGGCTCTCAGGTTCTTGAAACAAGGAGATTAAAATCACAGCATGATCATTTTCAAAAAAGATCTATGATTCTAAATTGACGTTAAATGAGACCCTGATTATATATCAGTGGGAAAACCTTTGTCAATTTAAATAAATTTAATAAATGGTTTTGATTCCTTTTTCTAGATTTCTTTCCTATAGGGGTGTGGACTCTTTAAAGTTCTTAGGACACCTCAAAAATGGGAGCAAGATCCAAATGACCAAAATATCACCCATTGAATTGATAGTATCTATGAATCTGTCAATTTATAATCTATTCAAATTTACAACTCTTATTTCCTGAATCCATGATTTATAGTAAGAGTAAGGACACTTACTTACATACAGTCATGTGCCACATAACATTTCGGTCAAGGACAGACAGTGTAGATGGGACAGTGTATGTGATGTTGTTCCCATGAGATTATAATGGAGCTGGAAACTTCCTATTTCCTCCTGACGTCGTAACGTCATGGCACAACACGTTACTCATTTGCTTATGGCGATGCTGGTGTAACCTACTGTGCTGTGTGGTACGCACAGTTAAGTACGGTACATAATACTTGATAATAAGTGACTGTGCCACCAGTTTGTGTATTTACGAGACTCTACTTTTTAGTGTTATTTTAGAGTGGACTCTAAAGTGCTGATTAGAAACATGTCTGCCGTGACACAACAGCCCACGTGATGCTGTCGGCAGCCTCACACTTCTCGTGCTCACCGCATCTCTTGATTGTGTAATTTCCTCTTGTGCTTGATTTAATCTCGTGTTCTTGGGCACAGGGACGTGCTGTCCAGGCGTGCAGCCCAGGAGCAAGAGGCTGTGCCACAGGGCCTGGGCTGGACCATCTAGGCACATGTGAGAGCAGTGCGATGTTCACGCGATGAGGACATCGCCGAACAACGCGTGTCTCAGAACACGTCCCCGTGGTGAAGCTCTGCGTGACTGTGTGCTGGGTCTCAGCCGTAAGCCTCAGAAGCCACTGAGTTTCTGTCGAGCAGTTGCTTCCCAATCTGGGGAACTGTGAAACTGGCAAACAAGTGGTATCGGAACGCAGGTCACAGTAAATCTAATTGACTCCTGTGCACTTAGAGGCCGCTCCACTTTGAAAAGAAAAACTTCATATCGAAGTAAAATATACCACAGGAAAAAAATACCTTAGTAAGTGTGCACGGGATGTCATTTTACAAATTGAACGCACCTGTGTGATTAGTAACCTGATCAAGAAACACGCCAGGCTCCCAGAAGCCCCCACCATGCTTCCTTTCAAGCACAGCCCTGTCCCCAGAGGTCACCACCCCCCCAGCTGCCGGCACCTCGACTTAGTTGTGCTTGTTTTTGTCCCTTGCAGATGGAATCTTACTGCAAACACTCTTGGTGATTTCGTTCATTCAATATTATGGTTGCTGTGGTTGTGGGTCACTCACTGTCGTTGCTATCTAAGATTCCATTATGGGACTATCCCGTAATTTACTTATCCTTTCCAGTTTTGGGCTATTATGAATAGTGTCCTGTACATTTTTTAATATATATATATATATATCTTTTGGTGGACATGTGTATCCATGATTGGACGAGGGATCCATTTTTAAATGTAGCCTTTGTGATACTTTGGCATATACATTATGCATCTGTTGGAAGGTCAAGTAGAAATTAGCTTTAGAAATATCAGAAGGCATGGAGTAATCTCAGTTCAAACAAACCTACCTTTTTGTCGTCTCTCCCCAACAAACACACCCATCTGCGTGATGAGTGACAAACAGAGCAAAATTGCAAAATACCCGATGCTAAACAATACCCGAAGATAGAAAACGATGGTTTTTGTTTTAGTTTTTATTTATTCACAGAGCAACAGTTTGTGGATAGAAAGAGCTTTGCGTAAGGTACACTTAGAGTTTCGGATTCACCATAACTTTTTCTAATGTTTTTTCTTGTGTATCATGGTAAGTGGACAGCAATTACATCATGAAACAAAACCATCCCCCGAGCCTAGTCACCCGCCTTCTTTTTATACTTCATGGGACAGTCTGGTCTCCCTTTCATGCCCCCAAACTCCATTGGCATTTTAAGAGGAGAGTGCCCACTGCTCCAGGGATGCTGATAAAGGCCTACCCCTTTTCAGATACTTCTGTCCAAGCTTACTGAGGTTTTTCTTTTTAACCATTTAGACCACATGCCACAGACAATTATCAAAGGCTTTATAGTTCCTAAGTCATTCTTGCAGACAAGACTTCATTTGATTCTCTTAGCAACTCTCTGAGGTAGACGAGAAAGGTTCTGTGTATTGCGGGGTATGTGGAAACCTTATAGTCTAATTCGGGAAGTGCCATCCACATGTAACTCATTTTATTATGGGTTATTTATTATTTTTGTAACTGGGAATTTCTAGTTCAATTTGTAAAGTTACATCCTCTCCCCCTGCAGAGAGGATGTGGGCTAGCCCACTAGCCGTGGGCTCTGCAGGGGGAGAGGATGCTGCTAGTGGCTCGCACAGTCCCTCAGGCTCCCTCGCGTGTCCTCGTGTGTGAGGCGAGGCCTGCAAAAATGCCGAGCATGCACTTGGCTTGGACGGGGAGCGTGTGGATTTTTGCCCTATATTCAAGCCATGAGACTAAGACCACATAAACTTGAATAGGATGATTCTTTTTTTAAAACAAAACATCCTGCGCGGACACTCTGCTGCCCTTCGATGTGTGGACGTTCTGTCGTCTGACTAGCCTCCACGTCTCTTTTCCACAGAAGTATCATTTGATTTGGGATTCTCAGGGAGTCTTAAACCTGTTTTCCCCAGCGTGCAGCTTTGCGTATCCCAGAGACCAAACCGTCCTGTTTAGGCTGTAACGTGCAGAACAGGGCTGACGAAAAGCACCCCTGCCCCTCTCAGGCGGTGCCGGCCGAGTCGGGGGTGGCTCTCCTCACTTTCCTCGCGAGCAGGTCGGCCGTCAGCCCCGTCAGTGCTATCATTCACTGTTATTAAAGAATGGCAGTTTTATGGAAGCCCTTCTTCCTCCATCATGCGGGCATTCGCCTTGGCTGCTAGAAATTACGCCGAGTATTACGTATTTCTTCAAAATAAATTGGGAGAAGATTTCATGGTATATTGTCTCATTTCTTAAAGGTGCCCCCTGAGTCACTTTCCTTCATCGCTGAGCTAGGTTTCACCAATACCTTTAATTGCATCAGTTCTTTTTAATAAAGCTCATTTTTATGGACTTCCTCTCTACTTAATGAATTCTTCTTGGTGAAACAGTAGCTTACCGGCACAGCACATAAAATGACCCCTTGTTAAGGCTGAAGGTGGGTTGCATTTTTTTTCTGTCTCCTTTATCTATGAACAGTGTATGTTTCTTTTTCTTTCTTTCTTTCTTTGATGCTGAACTAAATTGACTGAAACCTTTCTCTCTTATTTGCGCCGGCCTTACCTTATGAAATAGAATTCTGAAAAGCTTGTACTTTACGTAAAAAGAAAAAGATCTTTGATAACTTGAATAGCATTTTAAATGGCACTTAAGAATCCTTAAGGAGAATTCTTTTTGTAAATCAGTAATTATCTTATATTGTGAGTAATTACGCCCTAATTTACGCTGTATATATTCTTTTATTGATGGTTTTCTAATAGTACATATGTGTAGGTAAACATACAAGACCAAAAAAAAAAAAAAGAATACAATTTCCTGCAGAATAAGCACAGCAAAGACATTTTCTTTCATTTTGCCTGGTGTATGCTTTCGTGTGAGGCCAACTTTTGTTTACTTTCAATATACCTTCCCCCAATTCTCTTCTCCCCGCCTCAGTTACCATGTACAATTCACAGTTATATCTCCACGCTAATAATCAGTCCATTAGCAGTGCTATTTTGATTGGGTGTTACCCAACTGTGTAGCTTTTCATGAAGCTTTATTTTAAACGCAGTGTCATCTCTTCTTAGCACATCAGTGTTCCTTCGTGTGTTTTGACAGATTCGTCCTTCCCCACCCAATTCTAGAACGCCCCCACCCTGTCCTATCTCACCACACACTGATTGAGGCAAACCCTTTCTGTTTTCCCTTCCTGCATCTCCGCTCCCAGATTTTAAGTTGGCTCTTAGCTTAACCAGTGTTGGGATCCTTTTCCTTCTAGAGGCCAAATGAAAAGAAAAGAAAAACTGGTAGTTGTTTTCCCAGACTCCCTTGCAGCTGGGGGCACCAGCCACAGAACTGAAAGCTGCCAATGAGACAGAACAAGATACCTGCCTGCAAGCCTTTGGGAAAACCGGCCAACAACCTCATCCAGCCTGAATATAGTAGTTTGAAAAACAAATCTGAACTTCTTCATGAAAAGGAGAGTCGATCTTCACAACAACCCTAGAAAAACATAGCATTATATCATCTTAAGAAGAAACTGAGGCTCTGAGAAGCTAAGCAACCTGCCCAAAGTGACAGAGTCTTTAAGTTTAATAGAGACCGAAAACCGGGGCTTCTGAATTCAAACGGGGCAGTCCCACCACTTTGTGCTTGGCACCCTTACATAAAAGTAAAATCTATCTGCACATTTATAAGTCACGTCAATTAGAAATTCACTCACAAATCCGTTTCCCTGTTTCCCATTTTCCTTTGGTTGCGGCTTTGTTCTCTGAAGAGCTTTGCTTTAGCCCCAGCTCGAAATGAACTCTTCCCAGGTGCCCTCTGGGTATTTTTTGCATGTGTGTTTTTGCCCAGGGAAAGCAGCCACTTGCTAATCTACTTTTCACCTTGTTTTCCCACATTCTTTTCCTTTCTTGAGTTGGCCATAGATAGAATCCATGAAGCAGCATTAACCCCTGACCGGTCTTCTCCAGAGACTACAAAAAAATGGTCGTGTTTCAGTTATTTCTGTTTTGCCAAATAGACCTTCTACCGGTTCTCCCCCTTTCCTTTTACCTCCCAATCCTTCTGCTCAGCGTCCCATACAAAGGAAGCAGGTACACTTTTTTCTCATAGCAGATCTACGTCGTCTGGTAGATGGAGCAGAAGATGTTGCTTCTTGCCCAGCCCTGTCATCATTTAAGTCTAGGATCAGGTCATTTATCGTCTCCATTTGTCTTAGTCAGTTTGGGCTACTTTCACAAAATACCATAGACTGGATGGATTAAATGACAGAAATTTATTTCTCATAGGTCTGGAGAAGTCCGAGATCAGGATATTGGCATGGTCTCCTGGTGAGGGCCCCTTCCTGGTTTGTAGATGGCCATCTTCTCGCTCTGTCTTCACTTAGCAGAGGGAGAGATCCTCTCTCTCATGTGTCTTCTTCCAAGGGCGCTAATCCCACTCATGAGGGCTCTACCTCATGACCTAATCCCCTCCAAAGACCTCATCTCCAAATAGCATCACACACTGAGGACTAGGCTTCAACATAAGAATTTTGAGGGGGGCCCAGACATTCTGTCCATAACCATCCCTTGTTTTCCCCACCCGTAAAAAGAGATAGATGATGTCTTTCCCACCTCACGTTAGAGAGACATTACAAGGAGAGCGAATCGATTATTAATTCAGCTAATAGTTCATGAGTATCTACCATGGAATGATAGGCTTAGCACTTGAGCTTGGAGAATCGAAGATTAGAAGGCAAGCTTCCTGCCCCGAAGTCACTGGGGGAGCAGACTTGTGAACAGAAAGTTTCACTTGATGGGCAGTGCTGCAGGAGAGGCGTGCCCGTGCTCGGGAACTCGGTCTGGCAGCTCAGAAATGATGCAGAGACAAAACACAGGTGGCAGAGAACGGGCCCGGGGTTGTCGGCCGAGACTGTGTCTCAAGGGCAGGGATCGCGCGTCCCGGTCATCTTCGTATCCCTCGCAGCCAGCAAAGCGCCTGGCGTCGAGGGAGGGAGGGAGGTGCTCGATAACTTAAGGAGATGTTGAACGAATGCAGGGTTCGTAGGCACCCCCCGAATCCCTACAGCACAGAGTAGAAGCTGGTGAGGACTCTAGGGAGATACAAAGTGTCGAGAGGGAAAGCCGAGGCGTGAGCGCGAGAGGGTGGGCAGGGCAGGGAGGGAGGGCTCTGTGGGGCAGGACCCTTCGCAACGAGCCGTCGGGATGGACAGCGAGATTTGCCAGAGTGGGTTCTCTCTTCTCTTCCGCGCCACAGTCTTCCCTTCACCCACCCCTTCGACACCGGCTTACGTTCCCCTCCGCCCCCTTTCTTCCTGGCTTCCTTCCTGGATTATTTCTTTCATCCGCTCAGACAGCCTTCATCCTCTCCAATAAGCCGGAGGGTAGAAAGGCGTCTCCCAAGCCCTTTCACCTCTCCTCTAGAGGAATTTTATTACAAAGACGAGGCATATAATAGCTGGCGAAATGATTTTTTTTTTTTCCTTTAAAGACCCAGCAGAAAGAAGGAAGAGCTCACATTTTTTAAAGCTCCCTTGAACATGAATAGACCATGCAAGTAATCAAGACGATTGGGTAATGTCATGAATCTGAAACCCAGAAAAACAGTTACACGATCACACCGCGGTGTTTTGTTTTAAAGCGATGTAACGTACGGACTGCTGTTTGAAAATGCCAGACTGCTCCCCTGGCGTGGGGATGAATTAGTCCAGCGAGTAAGACGAGAGCCTCTGGGCATCACGCTGTAGCATCATGCGCTGCCTGTAACGGCAGCAGTGAAAAGTGGGCAAAGGGTAACAAAATGGGTAATGGGACGTCTAGTCCCACTGTGGCACAATCAAGCAGCACCGGTACAGGCACACACGTGTGCGCACGCGCGCGTTTAAAGGATTCCAGCTAAGCAAGACTAGGATGAACGTACAGAACTCTCGGCGTTCACTGTGGGCTGCCACAAACCCCACGCGGCCACACCTGGGGCAGGTTAGGGGGACGGAGCGTTTTAAAACGTCCTGTGAAAGCAGAGAGGGAAGTTCATCGCCTCCCCTCACAAAACATATTCAACCACCCAAGCGGGGTTCAAAGGAGAGAATCGTTTGAAGACATAATGAAGAAATAAAAAGTAAGAAGTAAACGAGGCACCCCAACACCCCCACTCACAAGGAGCATGGGTCGAACACAGTTTCTGGTCAAGTCCATTCCCACCAAATGCAGGCGCTGCATCAGGAGACGGGGCTGTATTCTAGTGCATCGTGAAGGAACTGTGGGTTAAAAAAGGCCACGTTATCTCACATGGTGCACAATATGAAATATGCGTGCAAAAGTATTTGCGGTATTTATTGTGCCTTTAAACTGGTGAGCATTGTAGGGTACCCGAGCGCTGTTTGGCCGCATGGCCTAAGTGGCCAACACAGCGAGGGCCAGACCCACCTGTCGGGGAGTACAGGCGGGGGTAGGTCATCTCTCTGCCACCTGAATTTCCTCCTGTGCAGGTCTCTGCTCTCTGAAGAGCCAGGCCGAATAAAAATTCAGACGAGAAATCGTTTCTTGCTAAGAGCAGAAAACGTCGTATTGCTGCTTGTTCTCCCATTGACAGCGGTTCTACACGTAAATCACGCCGAACAGGCAGTTGACATCCTTCGGTGGCCAAGGACCTCATTCTAGCTGTATCTTCCCAAAACGACATCACACGGGCAGATGCACCCCTTCGAAAACTGCTGGCGAAGAGTGGCTCTTTTATCATTCTGGAAGGGATCATTCTTATTTGCAGGTTGATGGTATAAGTTCATCTAACTGCTCACCTTCGTTCTGTTAAGCATATTATCACAGGCCATGTTCAGCTTGGATTCCTTTCTTCATGTTCTTTTGATCCTTTTCCCATTTTTTTTTTCATGCTTTGTTTTTGAAAGTTTCCTTGCATTTCCTGACGCCCTCGGAGTGTTTCAAGAGAAGCATCGAGCTATTTAGGCTGTGTGTGTGTGCGTGTGTGTGCGTGTGTGTGTGCGTGCGTGTGCGTGTGTGCGTGTGTGTGCCCAGTGCCGCCTGAGAACAAGAGTGGTATTGTATGTTACGCAGAGCTGCCTCCTCTGCCCCGTGAACAGAGCACCTGGTGTTACTGGTTTCAAAGAAAATTTCAAGACTGGCAGCTGGAGCCTCTTCACAGAAGTGTAACAGCGCTTCCCAGAAAGCTTGAAAAACGATACTCAAAGTGAAGGAGCGTAGAGAAGAGGTGTCACCCTCCAAAAGAATAGTGAGCAGCCCCGAGCACCTCCATTCAGAGAGGATTCAGAGAAAATGGAGACGTCTGAGAACCAGCTTTCTAGCTCTGCGTGAGCTTAGAAGCCTGGGCAGCCTCTCGAGCCGGGGTCCGTCCCGTCCTGATCCCTGCCGGCTCGCTTCCTCCGCTTCGGGCAGTGGCCCAGAAAAGTTCCATTCAGAAGCTGGACATTGCTACAGATTTTCCAGGCAACTTGGAAAGCGTTGTCGTACAAAAGCCCGACTCTAGTAAGAGGAAAGACTTGGTGGGGATGTTGCCCAAGCCGTCTGGCTTTCAGAGGGAAGAGTCACGATGCGCCGTTTCAGTCCTGATCTCAGAGCCGCGACCCCCTCCCCGCTGCTCCTCTTCACGTACAAGACCCACGACTCTGCGTGGACGGTTGAGATGGAAACGACTCAGTCACGTCCGCGTGACACGGGGACTTTCCTGATCCCGTTCTGCAGCGTGCCGGTCACGAAGGTGCCTTGTAGCCGCTCACTGGTCAGAAATCGCTTTGCCAAAAATCAAACGTGTGTTCAGCCCAGGTCTGGGATAAATCAGACGCAAAGGAAATCACCTTCTTGAAAATCTCCTTCACAAAGGGAGAGAAACCCCGACTCCTTTTCCTGAGTGCCTTTCCCATAAAAGTGAGAGTTCCGAGTCTTGGATCGCACATCAATAAATAAACTTTTAGCAAAAAGTCGTGGGAAGAGTATCAGCCGAGGCCTTGACCACTTAGAGGGACTTAGAAACCTGAACGGTGAACATTTGTTTTATGTCATCAGCTTACATAATCATTACGGTGATTTATTTGCCTGCAGCCTGTCTTATGAAGCAATATCCTTTACGATCGAGTCCTCAGAAATTCATGCATAAAGCGTATTTATTCTTCAGAACTGGCACACGCGAAGTGAAACAGATATGAGGAATACTGGTTCTCTGGACCACATTGTTATAAAAGCCGTTTTTAATTGGTATCTCACTGGTTCAAAGCAGGTCAGGAAAGAGTACAAATGAGCCAGTAAAATCAGCCTGTGTACTTCGCCACACGTAAAGATCTGTTGCCCACTCTCATTTCCCAAAGGACAGCAGCATATGGCTTTGATAAGGTGAGGAGTAAGAGAAGACTAGACAGTATTAGTCTTGTCACTCTCTAGCAAGCGTCATGATGCCTTGACCATGATCACACAGCGAGGAGGGGAAGCCACGTCTGTCAGACCCGGTTTCTCCGTTCAGCTCAGCGGATGCTGGTGGGTAGGAAGGAAAGCGAGGTGCCAGGCAGACCGGCAGGAAGGAAAAGGAACCTTCTCGCTGCCTCCTGGTACGACCGCCTTCACGCTAAGTGTCTGTCGCATAAGCCTCATTGAGAGAATTCCTTCGCCACCATCGGCCACACGCCCGGAAGCCTGCGCCCTTGATGGCCTGAGCGACTGACTGTACCCTGCAGAGAGGCACTCAAATAAGTCACATGTTTTTTTAACACTAAGTATCATGAAGACATTCAATTGACTAAAACCAGTTATGCTTGAGCGTAACACAATGTAGGTGGCACCTGAAACTCCTAAGGAAACCAGATTTTTTAGGTTTAAAGGTTGTTGTTATTTATCGGTCGATGTGGACGAAATGTCATATGAGTGATGGGAAGGGCGGTGGTCAGAAAGGTGGACAGAGGAGGTGACGTGACAGGCTTGGGTTAGGTAATCACACCAGACCAAGGAGCGGGATGTCGCAGGGACCAAGGGGAAGGGCGGCCGCAGAGCTGCTGGGGACGATGCCCGAGCTCTGGGCCTGACGCCGCGGCCCGTAGAGACCCCAGCCAGAGTCCCAGGACTGGTCCAGTGGCATCCCTGCAGGCTGTGAGTTTGAGAGTCGCCCCACATGCCACAGATGGGTGAAAGCCTGTGGCTGGGCGTCGACCTGGCTTCTGCCCTCCCGACTCATTCCCCGCCTCCCACACGGTCTGCATCCTCCCACGCGCCGCTGTGTTCACGCTACCTGTCGGCCTCTTCGGCTGCCACTGGCGTGACGTGATGGAGCTGACATCCTCTCTTTGCCAGATGGATGCATCGTTACAAACACACAGACGAAGCTGTGTGTCGCCTCCCAGGGCGCCTCGTATTTGCCCACTTAGCTATGTCTGATTCCACGAGGTTTCTACTTTTCTCCCAAACCAGAGAAAGGGTGTCTTCGCCTACTTGGCCAGTAAGAGACAGCTCAGGTGTTAATCATTGCATTCTTCCTCTGAGCCTCGCCTTCCACCTGATTACTTACTGAGGCTGGGGTGAGCATTCCTCCTTTAAAACCACTATTTACAGTACGGAGATGTCCCGTTCGGCATTTTCCTTCTCCACCAGCCCCTGAGCCGTTCGTGCTCTGCCCCATATGTCTGTGTAATAAATGGCGAGAAGCTACCATGCACTACACCTCTGTGTGCCAAGCACTGTGGTAAATACTTTAGGTGCATCGTCTCATTCGAAGATACTTATTGAAGAGACTGAGACTCAGAGAGGTGAAGCAATTGCACCGAAGTCTCCCAGCCAGATCCCAGGCCAGGTTGCCCTGACTCCATGGGCCACATCATCACCTCTCACACACCGAAGAAGCCGGCCCACCGGCGTTCAGTGAGTGTTTGTTGTACTCGACTGAAAGAAGGAAAAGAGTTGGCAGAAGAGGAGGGAAGGCACGCGAACCCCACAAACTAAAGCTCGGAGTTGCAGTTCGGTCTCCCGACGCGAAGCTGATGCTGTTGGCGACAGTTGAGGCCATTTGGAGCGAGTCCCTCTGCGAGCACATTGGACATCTGTGCAATGCGACCGACGTGTCCTGAGTGCTTCGGGACCGTCTCAGAGCGCCTCACGACGTCGGCCTGATGACTGTGAGAGCAGAGCTACGTTCAGCGTCCGGCGCTAAATAATCGTGGCTGTCGTCCTGGAGACAATTGATGCCTCTGTTGTCACCAAGAGGAGTCCGCCAAGGCAACTACGGAGTGCCACGAGACACCCCCAGGCTAGAAGAGACACCCCAGGCTAGAAGAGACACCCCAAGGCCAGAAGGCCTTGCGTCGGCGGGGACTCAGAGGCTGAGCGGGGGGCGGAGATCGTCCCTCTCGCTGAAGAGTTTTCCTTAAAAGCCTTTGTAACGACCACTTAGCCATCTCCGCCGCCATACTCACGTCACTTTCCGCGCAAGCTAAATATCATCGGCTGGGTTCGCACTTGTTCGGCCCGTCTCTCCCCCCGTAGTGATTTGGCATACACGTTTAACAAGAATGAGCCGCCCCCCCCCCCCCCGGTGCTGATGTAGTCATCCGTGCTACCAAATCGTGCCTTTTGGCTAACTTGGAACAGATGACCTTCCCCAGACCACGTTCATGAAAACAGTAAGAATACCCATTTCCTTCGAGTTTGCGCGCCTGGTTCGGTGGAGAGCCGACAGTTACCGCACGACATCAGAGGTGGGGTGGGCACGTGACTGCCAGACATGTGACTCGTCGGGTGCTTCAGGCTAAGGGGCCAAGACCCTTAAGACAGGGACACGAAACCGGAATGAATTGGAGCTGGGTTTGCAGCCACGGCCGGGCCGAGGGCGAGGCGGAGTGAGATGTGCTGAGCAGGGCGCACGGCGGGCCTCGCAGAAGGAGCCGGCCCAGCTCAGCAGGGCACTGCTGTCCTCCGGCAGGGGTCCCCTGAGCCCTCATGTCGCCACTCCTGGGGCTGGGGACCGGGATGGGGGGAGGGGAGGGCCTCCTCCAGGGATAGTGGCCACATTGAGCAAATGAAGATGTGGAGCCGGGGACAAGTATTCCTGAAATCTGCTTTGAAATTCCTGTTCAGTGCATCTCTTCGGCCGCATACCAGGGCCCTTAGTGACAGCCCGTGGGGTGTTGTGGCAACAGCATGTGTGGGTGGCGGCACTGTCTGGGGGCAGAGCTGCGGGAGCCTGAGGACGGGCTTTGATTTCAGTGCGAGCCCTGCGCGTGGTAGGGCCGCCCGTTTGAGGTCTCCGTGGAGGGATCATCCCGGAGCAGACTTCCCGTAGGGGGCCCCACTTCCTGACGGGGGTCGGGGGGGGAGGGAAAAATGCAGCCCCAGGAACCCGAGCGCCTCTAAACTATTTAAAGTCGCCCCTTTAAAGAAGCCCGGCCTTTCACGTGCCTCTCCGAATGGATTTAGGGATTTCCGATTTCTGTATGGAAAATGCGTTCTCTCAAGCTGTTCCTATGCGCTGGAAAATTATGGCTCCTTTTGTACAAATATAACAGCGCAGCCTCTCTGGAAGGGCTCGTGTCCCCTGTGTTTGCTGGGGAGTCACCGTTTCATGCTGGCTGGGAAGGAGCTCTTCCCCTCTCAAAGCAAGGGCACCCTTTATGCGTTTTCTCTTTTTTAATTATTTATTATTATTTATTTTTATTTTTTTTTTTTTGGCAAATTCTATCTCCGCATCTATCTTTGTAGTATAAAACCCTCAGCGAGTTAACGTTAAACCGGCAGTCCTTAGTCATCAGGTTAAAATGACTGTAGAAAACGTCTTTTAAAAAAACCCTTTAAAGTCGCGATTTGATTGCTTTCCCCAAAGTAGGCTTCCCTTCAGTGAAAAATGTCGCTAGGTTATTTAGCCGTCACAGGGAGCCAGAGTGATTAACATGTTTTCTGACGCATGGTTGTTTTCCATGAGACTCCAGTGTGGCCCCATTCCCTGGCCACAGGAATGTCAGAGTTCGTTGGCAGACACCCTGGCCGGGGCCGGGTGGGATGGCGTATAATTACAGTCAAGTGTCACTGCCCTTCTCCGGTGCCATCCGCCCACTGGCCGGCATCAGCTTCCTCCTGTCCCTTCGGTGTTCAGGGCTCCGTTTACACTGCTTTGGTTCCGAATATATCAGGAGAAAATTCTGGTTTCCCCTTCTGACGATACACGTGACAAAAATCAGGTTCACATGTAACAAGAGCTGACTTTCTTCTATCTTCATCTAAGGGTTTGGAAAGAGCCAGCGTTTTTACAATTAGAGATGGTATTTAAGTGAGCAAAGATTTTCTTTTTTTTTTAAAGAGAACTTTCCACAGCTACCTTTCAGGGTTTTGTTGTTGTCGCTGTTTGTTGTTGTTCTTATTTTTAAACTTTTTCCTTGAGTCTCACTTGACAAGGATTGGGAGAGACGGTCTGCCAACTGCTAATGAAA
This sequence comes from Eonycteris spelaea, assembly GCA_003508835.1. Taxonomy (NCBI): domain Eukaryota; kingdom Metazoa; phylum Chordata; class Mammalia; order Chiroptera; family Pteropodidae; genus Eonycteris; species Eonycteris spelaea. Next base: position 931,620 of record PUFA01000150.1, read on the forward strand.
CTGCAGGCTCTTTTTTTCTCTCTCTCTCTTTCTTATTTCTGTAAACTTACTGGGCAGGATCAAGTCCAAAGAACTGATAAAGTTAAAAGGTATTTGAAATGAAAAGCAGGAGTAAAATGAAAGCAGGAGTAAAAGTAATATTCCTGAGTATCTTAGCCTACTGAATGGGGAGCAGCAGAAACCCTGAGATTCAAATGCTTTTTCACGAAGCTGCTTTGTCTAATGAAGAGAACCATAATTGTGAAAACCAAAATTCCAAGCCCGTCCCAGGGCCAATTTGATTTTATGGAAGTAAAGCTGTGAATTTTAATTAAATAGTCGTTCTTCCTGTGAGATTCTGGGGAGAGCATTTAAAAGCCAGACAGGAATGAAATTTGAGGCTAGATCTAAACCAATGTTACCCCAATAAATTGAATTTTTTAAGAAGTTTAGAAGTTTCACGGCGGATCTCAGTGGAGACGACATTCATCAGATCAGGGCTGGTTGTTAAAATATTGAAATACTTGTGTCCCCATTCGTCAGTAGCCACGGCCTCAAATTCTCGGCTCCCTCCGCCCAACCCACGGCTGCCCGGGCTCTCCGAGCCCCCCTTTACCTCCCCAAGACTAAAGGGGCAGCCCCCAATGCAGCGGGGGGCGCGTGAGAGCCCGCCTCCCCCGCCCTCCGGGGCGACAGCTCTGCTCCATCGGTGCCTTCGCTGTTTAAGACTGAACACTCGGGGAGCAAAGCCCCGGAGTCACAGGGACGCGGGTGGCGCCAGGGCCACCACCTGCCGCTCTGCTGGTCCACGGACGCGGGCAGGACCTCTTCCCCCCCCCACCCTCTAATTTTGGCAGCATCTCTCTCTCTCTCTCTCTTTTTTTTTTTGTACCAAATCATTAGTCTGGAGAGTATAAAATGAAATTCCTTCATGACAACATTACAAATGGAAATATGAGAGGGCGTGCCGAAGCAGGAACGGCTCGTTTGAGAAGAGGCCCCGCCGGCCAGTGGGAGGGCCGAGGCCGGCGGGGCGGGGGCTGCTCAGGGCCCCTCGGCACGGGGGCAGGCAGGGCAGCCCTTCAGAATCGGGGCCCCAGGCCCCCCCACTGCCCCTCGGGCCTGTGCTGGGTCCCCAGCTGCGGTCCACCGCGTTGTTGACTGGCGTTCAGATGCGCACACTGTTTTGGTTGCTGAGGTGTCTTTCGGTGTTTTTGGAAGCCTGCTTAGGGCTTGAGTACTCTTGCCACTTCTACTGCAAACAGATCCGACAGCACAGAGATCATTTGGGGGACCTTTCCGTGCCCTGGATCCGCAAGAAAAGGCCAGAGAGAATTACGAAACAAATCTTAACCCGTGGAGATAGTGTGCCCAGGAGCCGCAATCACAGCATTTGAAGAGGGCCGATGCAAAGTAAAGGAAGATGTCAGGGCTGAAAGGGTGTCATCAGCAGGTTCAAGTCTCAATACATCTGTTAAATCAGAGAATCAAAGATTGCAGAACAGAGAAGGGCCTTGGTCTCCGCTGGTAAATGTGGTTATTCAGTAGACCATGCAGTCGTTAAAATACTCAGGACTAACTACAGGTTTTCTGTAATACTCCTCAAATCCGGATGCCGCAACCCGTCGTTTCTGGTTTTGAATGAATGCCCAAAGACGTTAGTGTGGAGATTCTCATTATTTGAAAAATGTAAGTGTTGTCATAGAGAAAATGTCGGTGGCTCTAAAAATAAAAGTATAGGGTGATATCAGCCCAGATAACCCACATACGAGTAATAGGAAGAGAATAATTATCTGATAAGATGGACGGGGTGAAACTCCCCGGAGACCTCCCACGTGGGCCCCGTGCTCGGCCTGCCTCACCCAGAAGCCGTTCGGCCCCCTCCCCCGCCTGCTGTGAGGGACGCCCGCTCCCTTCATTCCCACCTGACAACGTTTTGCTTTCCCGTGAACTTTTCTCATTTCTTTACACCCTCCACGAAGCACAGACAAAGCGCTCAGGAGGTGCTCAAAAGATCCCTGACGGAATGAATGATCGATAACTCTGAGCGGATCGCAGTTATTCTTTCCCCGTGTGGGGCAAGATGACAGCTTCCTTTCTTCCCTGGATTCCCTCAGGCCCACCTATGTGAAGAAGGTCCTGGACAAAGCCCTCCGTACCACCAGCCGGGATCTGTTTAAACAGGCCACGCTGCGTATTTTACATGGCCCCTTTGTGCCTAATCTCCTGCCTAATCGCATGCAGCAGTGATGCCCTACTTCACTTTTAATTCGGCAATGCCCATGGAAACAAGGCTGGAAGACATGCTGCTGAATATTGGAAGAGGACTTGTCTGACTGTGGATCCCGCCAATGTGTGGATTCCTTTCTGACTTGGACCTAGACAGTGAACGCATCTTCATAGACTCTAAAAGTAGCCAATAAACTATGATTTGGCTGACACCCTCAGACACTGAGTGTCGGCTTCTCATCCACCCATCCGTCCACCTACCCACCCACCCATCTACCCATCCATCCATCCATCCAACAACCACTGTATTTTGTATTGGGGCTAGTGAGAGAAATACAACACAGCCCTGGACCTTGAGTAGCTTGTGGCGTGGTGGGGTACAGGTGCAGAGTCTCACATGTTGTCAGTGCAATAAAAATCTATAATGGATATATGGGCAGAGCACTCTGGAGTATGAGCAAACTCACTCTAAAGGAATCTGGGGAGCATTTTAGGGAGGAAATGACAGTTCAGCTGAATCTTAAATCATGAATAGTGTTTTTTCAGGTGAAGACAGACAGGAAGGGGCCTCTAGGGAGAGGGAACAGCCCAAACAAAGCTACAGAGCACCGCCTGGTCCTGTCCCTGGGGCCTGAGAGGACCACCTCCCATTTCTGGTTGGGCTACACCAGCCTGCCCTGACCGTGGCTGCCCCAGAGTCCACTGGGAACACTTCCCACACCTCTCCAGGTCAGTGGAGACCTGGTACGAGATGCCAGTGTCTGCTGTGGCTACGTGAGCCTCCTGGGTACACTGGCCTTTGCGGACCTGTGGTGCTGGCTCCTGGTACCTCTCCACCATAGTCACACGGCCCCTGAGAGAGTAGTAGTTTGACCAGAGACCAGAGCTGTTACGTTCTCCACGTCGATACTGCCTCTGCTTTCCGAACCTTTGGGAGAAGAACCTTCCCCACCATCAAATAGCGGTGAGTCCCAAGTAGAGCCGGCAGTAGGCTACGTGGCCGCACCTTTGTACAAGGCGATGGGATCCAGACGGCCCGCCTGACTGCCACAAGGCACGTGCTTAGTGGATTTGCACAGGGAGGATTCCAGTGTCATGCTGCAAACACTGAGTAGGACGACCTGGCTAAACCTTTCCATCTCCAGTTGAGGCTGAATCCTATCTTTAAGCATGAGCTGGCTTGGAAGAGCTGCCCAAACCACTCCTCTTCTAGCCTGGGGAGGCCGCAGTCCTCCAACCAAAGTCCTCTGCCTGCTTCACAGCCACCCACCTGCCAGTGCTAACAAGCACGGGCCTGTGCAGTCTGCAGCACCCATCAGGTGTCATTGTCCCCTGGGGAGCCATCTCCCTGCCGGCTCCACTGTCCAGTCTTCCAAGTGGTGTTCTGTGTGTTTTAATAAACATCTCGGGCTGTGCGCGTCGACCGTCCACAGCTAAGCAAGCTGAGATGATGCCGAACTGCCTTCGAAGGGCTGTGCCCACTAGCCTTTTCCTTGTCTCACACGCTTAGTCCTTTGTCTTAAAAAAGAAATATTAAATGCCATTCGAATGTAGGGCGTCGGCGTAGACGATTACCGCATTCATCATGCCGGAGAAGAGAGTGGATGGGACGCGATAGGCATGTACCGTCGGCACCGGGACCCAGCACCCCGGTCCTGTGATCCTCATCTCCCGTTTCCTTCTCTGCTGCCACCACTGAGTTAGGGCTTAGGAAAACTATCCCTCCATACAGGTCCTGACAGGAATCATAAAAATCTGTTAAATCCAGTTTTATGGTGATATTATTAATCAGCATAAGTAGAAAGCAGAAGGAGCGTGAGGCGGAAAGGGAACACTTGTGCCCTGTTGGTGGCAATGTCGACGAGCACAGCCCCCGGAAAACAGCCTGGAGGTGCCTCGAAAAATCGCTGACCCTAGGATCAGCAATTCCACTCCTTGGCATTTGTCCAAAGGAAAGGAAATCACTATCTTGAAAAGATATCTGCACCCCTGTGTTCATTGCAATAATTTACAATGGTCAAGGTACGGAAACAGCCTCAGTGCCCGTGGGCGGGTGGAGACGTAAAGAAAATGTGGCGTGTACACATAGACGAAGGAATAGTATTCAGCCGTTAAAAAGGAAATCTCACTGTGAAAACACGGATGGAGCTTGAGAGCATTATGCTAAGTGAAAAAAGTCGGACAGAGAAAGACAAATACTGTATGATGGCACTTATTTGTTGAATCTAAAAAACAAAACAAAACACAACCGAACCCACGGGTAGAGAACAGAGCGGTGGTTGCCACAGGGAGGCATGAGTGTGGGGTGGTGGTGAAATGGGTTAAAAAAAAAAAAAGCATAAGTAAATATGTGAGTTGAAGGGGTAGATCCAGGAAACACTTTTAAATTAGGTCCCATCTGCAAATGAAATAGGCAACCAGATAATCCAAGACGAAATACTGTTCTTCAGGGTTCTGCAAATTTTAAATTTGTCCAGCGGGTGTTATGTCATGGTAACTGTTTACGGTTTCGGCGTGCGCCGTAAAATGCAACTTTATGAACGTGTGGCATTTTTAAAACTAGCGTATAGCCTAAAGTGCTGAATTTGTAGCTGCTCATTTGGACTGTGAACAGAATTCCTGTTTTATAGCTTGCTCTATTGAGAAACAAATTTAATAACCTCTATTTTATAGATAACTTAATTATGAAGGATAACTAATTTTTAAATAGTCTAAGATTATAAGGGGTTTTTTTCCCCCCTCTAAGAAATGCATTTTAAATCAGATGGCCTTGAGTGGAAGGAAGACAGCATTTAGTGGACGTGTGTTTGTTTTCCGGCCACACTTCCCAAGGGAAGGCGTGGCAGGGGGGCAGGCCATCCGCTCAGGGACTGGCGTCCCCTGGGGAGAGTGACCTGGCCACTCTGACCCACACCGAGGACATTTGCCTTCTTTAAAAAACAATTAAAATTTTTTTTTAAAAGGATATGTGCCAAATCAATAGCTTTGTGTCTTTTAGAAGGAGAGTTTGTTCTTTGCTACCAAGCCAGAGTTTATATTTCTTGTTGGCATAAAATGAAACACAAAAAAAACAAAAAACAAAAAACCACCTACCCTAGGAATGCGTTGCCTCTTAAAAGAAAAAATTTTTTTTCTCCTTTTGATTTCTGAAAAGAGCTATCCATTCGCCAACTGGTTTATCTACGCAGGCCTCAAAGCGCCCAGGCTGTGACAAGCCAATTGTCATCAGCTTGGTTTGGGAGGCAGAATGCTTCTCGCGCTTCCCCGGACAGCACGCAGAAACTGAAGAGTGTGTCTTCTGACGGTGCTTGCGCCTTCGGTGTGGGTGTAGAGCGTGAATGGCATGAATACTGAGCAGAGACATGGGAGTGCGTGCTTCTGCGGTCACGGGAAACATCAGTGATGGCATTTGCATTCTCGCTCAGATTCGAAGGTTTGGGATAAACAGTTGCCAGAACGGTTCATGAATATACAATATTTTGTATGCTGTTACAAGTGGATTTTGCCTCCACGGCAATGTGTTTTCCCTTTTACAATAATTGCTAACTTCTAGAAAAAAAGTCACAGGTATGTCTTTTTTTTTTTTTTTTTTACTTTTCTGCTGTGTAATCACATTTTAAAGGCGAGACACAGAGATTACAGTTTTGCTAAAACTGCAGCTGTGAGTAGTCTCTTATCTCTTAATGATTCTCTTATCGTTGAGAATTATTCCTGCTCTTTTGCAATTTTTCCTTAAAGACACTGAGTTAGAGTCATTTACTAACTACAAATCCAAAATGCGTCAGGTTTTAACAGCAGATCTAAATGAAAAACTCAGGAACCTAGAACAAAGGGGCGCCTCCATTCATTTCCCAGCTAAAATCCCAGTTCCATTTTATTGTTTCGAAACCTCCCCTGTCAATCCACCAACTTCCTTCTGACTCCTTTGAGCTTTGAACTGTACCTTTACGGTGCCATAAATCCACATGTCACCGAGATCACTGTAATTTGCGTTAATTTCTTTCGAGCCGAAGTTGTCTGCCTTTGAAGACCTCTTTCCAATACTTAGAATGCACTCAGAAAAGTAATACCCGACTGAAAGATGTAAAACATAAATTTAAAAAAACATGTTCTGGCTTTTATCTGAGGATGGAAAATAAAAGTGGTCAAACGTCATGTGTGCCGTGCCGTGACCCAGAGCTCACTTTCTAATACTTCGGTCCCATTGTTCCGGGCGGAGCTCACTGGGCCCGGAAGCAGAAAGGAGAGCTGCCCTCACCCACCTAGAGACAAGGGGCCGTTTTAAAGATATTGTTACAGAGGGAAATGGTCAGGGTCATAAAATTGTCAACAAAGTATGCTCTCATCAGGGCATTCTGTGGGATGCATGGCAGGAAAAAGCGAAAAGTCTCAGCTGAGAGGGGACGGGGGCCTGGCTGGGCCCAGGCGAGGCTCGCAGGGTGGCCCCGAGCAGGCCTTGCACACGGTCCTGGTGAGCTGCAAGTGTCAAGCCCCTCTGTCTGCCGCAGAGCCACAGAGCCGCTGCCTGCCGTCCCGGGCGGGGGGGGGCGAGAGGCGCAGCAGTGGACTGGGGGGCTCGTGAGGGGGGAAAATGCGAACCGCCCTTCTGTGAACCTGGAGCTCTAGAATCTGACCCTTGCTGCGGCGTCAGGGAGCTGTCTGCCCGGCACAGCACCTGTCTGTCGGGGCCACGTCCACTCCCGTCTGGCCTCGTTCCTGGCACCCGGCTCCCTGCCCTTCTCTGTACTGCATCCTGCAGAAGCTGATCCTTCAAAGGAATTTGTTTTCCAAGCTTTCAAAACAAAATTACTGGGAGGGTAAGAGCAAACCCAAGCCTTCAGTCCTTGGGCAGCACGCCACCAAACTCCTTGAACTCCAGCCTGGGATTTAGTATCCCTTTGAAATAGACACGGTTTGGGTTGAACCTGCACTTCCTAGCATCTGGAGATGAGGAGGAAGAATTACACTATTTTTAAAAGGAACTTTCTGGAAAGCGTACAAGACCTGATAATTAAAAAAATAAAAACCAAACCCTCAGCTGCACAAACAGCCCTTGTTGTCGTCAGGCAGAGGCCTTTCAGGAGTGCCCACCTTCCTCCCCGAGAGGACCGTGAAGGAGGGCGGGAAGCTTCTCTGAGTCGCTCTGTTTCCTAGCGCAGCCTTTTCAATCACCTCCTTTGATCTAGCTTGGGGAGGGGGGGCGGGGGCGGGAGCGCCACCAACCTGCTTAGTGCCTCCAGCCCTATTTGTAGGCACTGTGTTAGAAGAGGCTTTTCTCTCCCTTAACATGTTTTTTTGAATCGGCGTGCACACATCTGTCTTTATACCCAGCCGCTTCTCTGGCCCCAAACAAGTTCTCTGTGAGTTTCCCCAGCCGAGCTCAGTGGGGTCTCTGTCAGCTGCAAGATTTATGTCATCTTGTTCCGTCCTGAGAACCGTTCCTTCAGCTTTCCACATCTGGATTCAATTGGAAAGACGTTAAGTGCACTGGAAAAGCATATTTTAGGGCAGTCTTTACAGACACCCCCGATTAAAGGAGCTGACGGCTGTTCAAGCGAGTGAGCAAGACATCGTCGTAGAAGTGCAAGGCACGGCCTTACGAACACGCTGCCGGGGGCGAGGCTGTCCCGCCCGAGGAGTCCGTTTATTCGGCTCCCTTGGGAGAGCAATGCGCCGAGATGCCTGGCCACCACGGGCTCCGTCTGGAAGCACAGGGATCAGCTCCCGGATGACTGGGCCTTTTTTGTGTGTTTTCACAGAAGAGCCCTCCTGCGCCTGGTCCCCAGGTCCGTGTGTGCTGGCACTTGGGCGTGTCCTACACAAACATTTTAGAGCACTGAGGGTGGCTGGTAACTGCGGATGCCGTCACCTTCTTGCCTCATCGTCCCCTCCAGCGGTGGCAAGAGAGTCCTGGGGCCACCACACCCTGTGGTGTCTCAATACATAACAATGGAAGCATCGAGTTGGCTCGGAGCAAAGACAGAACACACACCGGCTTGTGTGATTTTAGCAGCATTTCCCACTCCACAGCCTTCTCCCGACTCTGCATACAGTGGTGGGTTTTAAAGAAACACATCCAAGACTGAATGAAGGCGTTCTACAAATGGCCTCTGAGCTTTCCGACTGGTGGCTGGTGTTCAAAAGGATAACGAAAACCAAAGAACAGTTGTCATCACGTGAATACCGATATCTTTCTTTTCTTCGCGTGTTATATTTTGAAGCCCGGACGTTCTAGATGCTCCGAAGCAGCTGAAATTCTCCGATGTCCTACTCCACATAGGTTATGGTTTGGGGGTAAATGGCATTTAGCTCCCCGTCTCTGGACTCTGCCTCATCTCGTCCACAGTCTGGTGAGGCAGGGGCTCAGCCTTTTGGGAGCTGTGGACCCGTGTGATGACCTGCTGAAACCGACGGGCCTCTTCACAGAGGAATACTTTTAAACTACATAAAATAAAAATTCCCGAGATTTCAAAAAGTCATCAAAACAGTTTCAGATTTTCGTGTCGCCTCAGTAGCCGTGTTTAACAGCACGTTCACTGACCAGATCCGGCAGTCGGTCCAGTCACTAAATTCCCCTATACTCCCAATGTATCTAATACTTTGCTACGTTTCTGTGAGATGTTAACACACGTGGAAACTGTAACATGTTTCCCTGTCTAAACGCAGAGCCCCTAACTCCAGACGCCACCACGTGTCCTTTGGCCCTTGACCTGTGCTGTGTGACTTGGCCACCGCTCACCCTTGGCCCTCCCACAGCCCCGCTGCGAAGCTGTCCTGCCCTCGGTGTTTGGGGACCGCACCCGGCTAGTCAGGCCAGAGCAGGGCGCCGCAGAGCACGTCCTCATGCAGTGGGCAGCGAGGGGACATCGGGGGAAGGCCTCTCCCCAGGCCCTACCCTGTTAGCCTCGTGAGCAAAGAGGGTGAAGGTGTCCGCCAGGCGTGTCGCCCAGCAGGGATTCAGCGCATCAGGCCAGGAAGGGGAGACGCCGCGCCCACCTCCTGACTGGTCCAGCCGCCACCGCCGACCCCCCAGCCGCGGGCAGACACTGCGGGCGCCGCGGCCGCGTTCAGGGTCGCACGCCGGGCCCCTCGTTCCGGGCCGAAGCGTGTCTCCCCCACGTCCCTATGTCGCAGCGCTACCCAGCCCTCCCCGAACCCCTGCAGGGGGGTGTTTGGAGACCGGCCTTTAAAGAGGCGTGACCTGACAACGAGGCTGTCGGGGCGGGCCCAAGACCCCGTGACAGTGACAGCTGTCCTAGTGCCGAGAGGAGAGAGCAGGGCGCAGGGAGGCGGCGGGATGCGCACCCCCGCGCGGGCGCCTCCGCGGGCCCGTTCCTGTCGGGTGTCCTGCTCGGGCGGCCCCAGCGGACGGCACGGCCCTCTGCGGCCTCCCTGACCGCGGACCCCTGCCCTCCTCACCGCGCCCTGCGCCGTGCCGCGCCGGGCGCTGCCCTGGGGCCTCTGTCCGCGCGGGGGTCGGGCTGGCCCTGCTCACCCTTTACTAAAGCGCAGGCAGCACGTCGCTGGGGGGGCCCCCCCACGGGGCTCCAGTCTCTCCCGAGCCCCCGCGCCCAGCCCCGTTGGCCGGCGCGCCCCCCAGCCCCGTGTCCCTGCGCCCCCCCCCCCCCCCCCCGCGCGCGCGCAGGGCATCTCGGGGGAGGGGTGCTCTCCTGTGTGTTCCCACAGCCCAGAAGAACCCCTGGCACCCGGCCATGCGTATCAGAGGGACAGGCACATGTAGCCATCCCGCGCGCCGCGGCGTCCTCACCCTGCCAGCTCCTGCTGGCCACCCTGATAATCTGGGTTCAAGGCCGGGGCTGGCCGGTCACCAGCTCTGCGACCTCGGAAGAGTCCGTGACCTCCTGCGACAAGCTTTCTGATCAAACCCGGCGCCCATCCATGGCCTCCTTCCTTAGTCCTTTGGGGACCTGTGTCTCCTTTTAGCAAACTTAAAAAAAAAAAATTCCCAATCCATGAACCCCTATAAGCCAAGATGATTTTGCCAACCTTGACTTTCTCTTGTTAAAACTCACGGATACCTTCTCCTCCTCCGTTTTCTCTCGTTAAAAGTCGATGACGGCTGGGTGGGAGAGGACAAAGCTTGCAGCAGGCCTGTCCTACAGTCACAGTTTCAGAATTTCGCCCAGGGTCCTCCCTGGGAAGGTCCAGCACTTTGCATCCGGCTTGTCCAGCATAAAGCGAAACTAGACTTGTGCTGGGGGAGGGCCTTTGGCCGGAGCAAGGGAGAGGCTTGCTGATTCTTCAGTAACGCAGGGGAGATGGTCCTGTACAATGTTAGGCCAACTTTTTATCTTAAGCACCACTTCCTTTACCAATAAAAATAGTATTCCTAATCTCCCTGATGCTCTAAGAGGGATAGAGCTCCAACAGGCCGGGGATTCCAGAATTCTCCCAGCGACTTCCCCCAGCCCTGGTCAGCTCATGCTCAGCGTTCGCAGGAAGACAGACTGAGGGAGAGAGGGAATCCTGGCTTACTCAGCTCAGGTCAAACTCACATAATGGTGGGGGTGCTTCAGTGGAGCTGCTCAGACAGGGGTCAGCCCCGCTCTGCTAGAAACTGGGCATAAAAACCAGTAAGAAGACATGGCCCGTCGCTTTGCAGAGCTCCATGTCAGCTGGCACAGACAGACACGTAGGTAATTTTAGTATCATATAGAACGTAGTAGGTGTCTGCACGGACATTTGGTCTGAGTAAAGGCCGGGGCCAGCGTCCTGGAGGAGAGAAGTCGAAGCTGCATCTGAAGGTAGACGTCAGCCAGGTTCAGAAAGGTGGGGAGGCCGCTTGGTTTCAAGCAGAGACGATGGAGGGAAAGACACGGGTAAGAGAGAGCATTATGCAAGTGGGGTAACCACAGGCAAGTTGCAGCTATAAAAAAGGAGATAAAATGGGAGAAGGGGAGGGGCCGGAGCCGGCACTTGGAGGGTAAGTTATTGTGAGTCGGGCGCCACGCTCTCAGCCCTGCCGTGTTGACAGGGAAGAGCCAGCAGAGGCTCGCGTTAGAGGGGACAGATGTCTGGGTAACCGACTTAAGGTCATGACAGAGAAGCGAAGTCGTAACTGGTTTCTGCGGCGGTCATAGCACTCCGTGAGTATGGCTTTTGTGAAAGGGAAGAGTGGATACCGTAAATGAATTCCTCAAATGTATTCCTCTAAATCCCAAAACCAACATTAACTGGGAAGTTCTCTGAGATGCCCAGTGATTTAGAAAAGAGAATTGGATTTTTCGTATTTACCGTGATGAAGAGAAGTTGGAGGGTGTTGGCTGAAAGCCCACTGCCCGATGCCTCACCAACGGTAAAGGTCATGGGGACGTCATGACAGGCCTTGGGAGGGGAGGCAGGCCTGTTCATGGTCCCCAGAGGCGGGTAACATAGACCCACACTTCATTTCTACGCGGTGCTAAAGTGTCATGCCATCTGGCCACTCGGAAGTGGGAGGAAACAGGAAAACGTTGCTAATTTCCAATAACTGTGCCCCCCCACGTGTGGGGGGAAATCAGAGCCGTCACCCCCTTCCAGGCCCGGTGACTCAGCCCGCCTTCCCGTTCTTTTGAAAGCAGCTATTACCCAAAACTTGTTACAACTTTTTCAGAAAGCAATTGGATAATATCAAAAAATTTAATTTGTCTTATAGATGTATTTGCACAAAATCTATGGACGAGAATATCCATTATAGCTTTATTTGTAAGAGCTAGAGGCGATCTAAATGTCTGTTAGTAGGGGACTGATTAAATGAATGATGCCACAGCCACACTGTATAATATTGTGTCTGTGACACGAAAAGGTGTCCAGGGTATACTATTATTACATTAACAAGAAAGAAAGAAAAGAAAGAAAGAAAGAAAGAAAGAAAGAAAGAAAGAAAGAAAGAAAGAAAGAAAGAAAGAAAGAAAAAGAAGCAAGTTGCAGAAGAATGAGCCATAGGGATTCCACCTGAGGAAAAAACAAAAAGTCCACATATACATGTAAATAAGCTATAATAAAATACCTACAGTAATGCACGCCAGAACGTTAACCGCGGTTATTTTTGCCGTGAGGGATTGGAGTTGATTAAAGGGTTGTACACTATGGGGGGCTTCCCTTAACATTTAAGTATTTTCTAAGTTTCACGATGAGAACTCTTAATTTTAAAATTGAAAATGGTAGATTTCCAAAAGGCGCAGTTCCGATTTCCTTGTCGCTTTTAATTTTTGTCTTGGAATAATTGTAGATTCACAGGAAGTTGCAAAAAATAGCACAGGGAGGTCCTATGTGCTCTGTACCGTGGCCCTCACGACTCCGTGTTGTTTACCACACTACAATGTCCCAACCAGGATGGTGACGAATGGGACAACGTGTGCGTTGTCGTCCTGTGCCAGTTTATCCCACCACTGCAAGCAGGACACGGGAGTCTTCTGTTGCCATGGGGATCCCCCGTGCCGTCCCCGCACAGTCTCCCCCTCCTCCTGCGCCTCCTCACCGCCATCACCATCCCTGGGCCACCTCTCATCTGTTATCCATCTTTGTACTTTTGTCATTTGGAGAATGTTGCATCAATGGAATTCTAGAGTAAGGGACCTTTGGGACTGGCTTTCGCCACGGAGACTAATGACCTTGAGGTCCATCCAGATCGTTGCGTCTACCAGTCGTGCATTCCTTTTTGTTGGTGGGTCCATCTCTCGTGGGATATTTTGGTGGTTTCCGGTTTTTGTCTATTACAGGTAAAGTGGCTGTGAGCGTATGCGTACGGGTTTTGTGTGGACGTACATTTTAATTTCTCTGGGATAAATGGCCAAGAGTGATTGCTGCATTGCACAGTTCCATGCTTAGTTTTTTATGAAAGTGCCAAACTGTTTTCCAGGGCGGCTGATCTGTTTTACATTCCCATCACAAACACGTGAGAGGTCCGGCTTCTCTGACCCCTCTCCAGCATTTGGTGGTGTCACGACTGCTTACTTTCGCTGTTTCAGTAGGTTTGTAGTGATGTTGTGGCCTTGATGGCGAGTGGTGTTGCATCTTTTCACGCGTCTATTAGCCGTGTGTAAATCCTCTTCAGTCAACCGCCTTCTCATGTCCTTTGCCCGTCCTCAGATTGTTTTTTACTGTCGAGTTCTGAGAGTTTTTAAAATATATTCTGTGTACTAGTTCTATCATGTGGTCCGAAAATCTTTTCTCCTAGTCTATAACTTTTTTTTTTTTTCATTCTCTCACAGAGTCTTCCACAGAGCAAAAGTCTTTAAAATTTTGATGAGATCCAATATAGCACTTTCTCTTTTCTGGTGATTTTGTTTAAAAAAAAATGAATAAGACGGCTTGCTGCCTCAGTTTCTTCCTTAGTATTCATCTTTCCCCAGCCTGACTGCAAAGTGGGAGGCAAACTCCACACAAAAAACCCTTTCTTTGTTGTCCCCGAATACTCACACGGGTGGTTCCTGCTTTGAGTGAAATCAAATGGAGGCAGAAAGAATGAGTTTCTAGATTTTTATGAAATTCTGTAACCCTGCTTATTGACCACTAACTTCTGACTTCTTTCTGGGTAGATAAGGAAGTCTGGTTTGCCCTTGATAAAGGTTTTGGTTCCCTTTTTATTCTCGAGGTTGGGGTTCACCAGAAGCCCTTCACCCCTCCCTTTGTCTTTCAGGAATTTAACCTCCCCCTCCCCCACCAGAGCACCGAGGGGCATGAGGCAGGTGGTGTGAGGACGCTCCCGCGCAGGTTTATTGCATGAAGACACATGAGAATTAAGGTAGAAGGTGCCCCGTGCCCAGGGTCGGCATGTGGTCCCTGGGCCTTGTGGAAATGTCTTCGCAGAGACGCCATCCTGAGGAAGGAGTGGGGGGCGGGAAACCCGAGGCATTTCTTGGCAATATTAGAGCATAGACAGCCAGTCTCACCATGGCTAGGTCACTCTGCAGGGGTCTGTGAGCCAGGTGATCCACACGTACTGACTGCAAATTGAGCAGTAAGGCCCAACTCTGCCCCCATTCTGGGGATGTACACTTTAGCGTGAGGAGACAGACGTGCGAATGCCCCAGCAAGTGACTGTAAGAACATGGTACCACTCGTGGTGGATTCTGCGGACTCACCGCACCTGCTTCCTCCGCTCGGCTCACAGGCGGCTTGGTCACCCAACCCGGAGCTGGGTGTAGTCACGTCGGTGCAGTGTGGAGCCTCCCGTCCTTGTCCCACACATTATCTTCCCTTCCACAGGCCGAACGGCGAGGACCATCATGCCAGGCCAGAGAAGGCCAGAGCCCCCGGGTGGAAGGGGTCTGACACCCTGGCTGACCAGGTCCAGGGCCCTGGAACACCCTCTTGGGCTTTCCAAGAGCCTTGAGCTTCTGCGTGTTTGTTTAGCAATTAGCTGACCTTGACTGACATACAAGGCCGAGAAATCGCAGGTCACCGCTCCCTTCCGACGCAGAAAGGCTTCATAGAGGACGGACTTCCCCGTCCGAAAATCACATCTCAGACGCTAGAAATGCTACTGACTTTTACAGATCAGGGTGTCGCCCTGTTACTTTTTATGCTTATACCCATTCATTAATTTTCCTCTTTTGAAATATGTTTTACCCTTGCTCGGCTAACCGTACTAGCTGCGCAAAGGACTGTAATTGCCCGCTATCAAATTCCAAACGGCTTATTGCTTCTAGCACCCGCTCCCACAGCGTCAGCAAATTCTTCTAGCTGTTTGATAACTTAATTCATATCCTTTCCACACATTCATCCAAAAGGCGCTTTTTAAATTCTGGCACGGTCCCTCTTCCTCCTGGGCTCTGATACCACCAGAAGCTAGAGGGAAAACATTCGCGATATGCCTCCCATCTATTTCAATATACAGCTCTCTCCAACTGAATGTCAGGCATTTCTAAAGAATGCTGCTGGTTGATATAATGTCCTTTGCCCAAGCGAAGGTCTTGATTTGAAACTGCATATTGGAATGCCTCATGTTGCAATTTTTCCCAAATTTATGAATCTATCGCAGATTCTCTCTCCTATCTATCTTGCCTCCTTAAAAGATTAACCAGTAAGAGTGGAGTTTAACATGATAGCTTTAGAAGGCAAAAAGGGAAAGAAATATTCTGCATTTGAAAGGGAATGTACCCTAAGGGGAAAAAAGAAAAGTCTCTTTCTCTTAATACATGTTGGGAACCGCCAGCTGTCATGCTCACAGCTTAAGATGGATTAGGGTTCCATCACCGATTGTCACATAAATTCTTATAATTTACATCTTCATCTGCAGCCAAGCAATTAGGAAAAAAAAAAAAAAACCTGTTTGGATATATTAGAATGTGTCAACGCTCTTAGAACACTAGCAGTTTCTTGAAACAACGTAGGAGAAATTTTTATTTAAGTACTTGGCAGACCTAAACCGTATCCCCAAAAGTATACTAAATTTCTTCTGATTTGGGGGTGGAGGTGGGAGAAGGGGACCATTTGTGATCGTAATTATTTAAACACAAAAGAATTCTCTTTGATTACGTTGTCTTCATGAAGATGTTTTTTTAGTAACTAGTTTAGAAACTAGTGGGGTTTTTTTGAGAGGGTTATTTAACTATAGATTTAAAAAATCACTTTTAATGGAGTCTCTAAAAATTACCCTATGAAGTGTGATACTATTAGTGATGTGCTTTTCTTTCTATCGTAACAAGAACAAGAAGATACAGTTAACTTCTTGAACTCTACAGTGACTTTGACTTTCTGTTATTTTAAAAATATTAAGACTTTCTAGAAAAAAAATTAAAACTAATGCCAATAAAATATCTGCCAACATTGCAATAGTGTAACTGGCATAAAATAAGTTTACAACACATGAGGCCCCCCACGTTGGAGACCTATCATGATATTAACTTTCTTCACTTGAAAAACCATTTAACAGCGACTTACTCCCGCTGAATAATGAGCCTTGAAACGTCAAATGAATGGCTTCTTCTGGGTTTCAAAAAAGGGAGGAAAGTGATCTATTCCCTAATTTCCATAGGGAATATCGAAGAATTAATAAAACCGTATACGAGGTGGCTAGACATTCTTGACCATGGTCACTGTTTTTAACCGTTCATTCATTCTTTTCATCATTCCACCAATAAGTGTTTGTCGAGCCTGTGTTATTCTGGGTGCTGAGTAGTGAGCAATGCTTTCGGTGGGCGGAGGGAGACGTGGGGAGATGAGTTAGGATGCAACGGCAGGCGTGTTCCGAGGAAAACGGGCAAGGCTGTGTGATTGGTTGGCTGGGGCGGTCGGGGCGGCCCTCGTGGAGCCGAGGCCTACAGGATGGCGGGAGAAGGGACGGCTGGGGGGACCCGCCTGCGTGAACCCCTGTGGTGCTGGCCGAGGAACAGAAAGGGGCCCAGCATAGAGTGTAATGAGTGACAGTGGAGCATGGGCGCCACAGGGACGAGGGGGTCCGCGGGGATGTAGGTGATGAGTGACTTGATCTCAGTGTGCCCCCGGCTTTGAGAGGGGGAGAGCTCTTGTGTCCTTGCCCGATGTGGCCCACAGAGAGCCGCCAACAGCATCGGAGGGGCCACCTGGCACGCGTGGCCTCGTCCCTCTCAGGCCCCAGCCCCCCCTTTTCCTGGACGTCTCCGTCAGGCCAACGCCAGCCTGGTCTCAGGAAAGAATCTGGTCACAGAGCCACACCTCCGTGTGACTTTCAGTCCCCTGTTGAAGGAATGGTGGTTTAAACTATCACGGAGGTGTCATCTCAGAGCTCTGTGGTCAGCAGTCAGACACAGGGGCCCCCTGGGCTACGATCCAGGCGTTGGCAGGGCGGGCTCCTTGCTGAGTCTCTCAGGGAGAAGCATGTCCTTGCCTCTTCCAGCCGCTATGAGCTTCCCGCATTCCTCGTCTCATGGCGCCTCCTTCGGTATTCAAAGCCAGTGGCGTCCCATCCCTCTGATGCTTCTTCCGTCGTCACGCTTCGGTCTCTGGACGGGGCTGGGAGGGGTTCTCTAATTTTAAGAACGTATGTGATTAGAGTGGACGCATATAGTCGTCCAGGTGAATCGTCCCATCTCAAGGCCCTGCATTTAATCCCGCCGGCAAAGCCCCTTGTCAAGAACGTTCACAGACATGGGGCTTAGGACCTGGGCGTCTCTGGGGGGTTTAGTCCGCCTGCCACCGGCCCTGCAGATCTCAAGCGACCCATCCCACGCGGTGTGGGAAATGTTGAGACTATCAGGGAAATTTTAGCATGACCCGGATATTTAGATGATAGAAAGGATGTACCGCTAATTTTGTGAAGCGTGATAATGGCACGCATCATTATCTGATATTTGATTGAGAATACTCCAGGAAAAACATGAAAATGCATGAAACAAGATCAGTAAAGCGCTGGTAATTCTTGATCTGAGTGATAGGTATGTAGGAGTTCAGTATACTATTCCTGGTACTTTTGTGAACATTTGGAACTTTTATTTTAAAAAGGAAGTACATTATATATATACAAGAGAACCTTCTCTCAAACGGATACATACACCCCAGCCCTGTTTTCCCGGGATTGTTTATCCCCTGACGTGTTGGCCACGGAGCCTGTGGGTGGGGACGTGAGCTGGGGAGAGGGAGCCTCGTTGGAGAGAAGCCTTGGAGATGCCTGCATCGGGGGAAGGTGAGCGAGAGCAGGATGATGACTCGGAGAACAGAGAGAAAACAGAAGGAAGAAATGTGTCTGTGAGCACTTGTCTGGCTGGGGCTGCTTCCGACGGAAGCTGATGGGTGATCTAGCAAGGGCTGTTCCTTGACATGCTGTAAACACACGGTGATGATTTCAAACAGGAAAATGGCTCTGCCGGCCCAGGTCTGACCACCTGCCTGGGAGACGGGACGTAAACATGTCAAGGACGATTCGCAGTTCACGGAGGCACATGACAAGAGCTGGGAGACAGGCCGGGAAGCAGGAAAGTCCACCCTGAGAAGCCGAAAAGACTCAGGTGTCTCCAGCAGACAGGAGGTAGACCAGGGTGGGGATGTGTGTGGACAGGGCTTCCGAAATGTCAGGGCGCCTGGCATCTCACTGCCGAGACTGACGCCTGCCAGGTGTTCCTGAGGCTGGCGGCTGGTCTGCCCTTTGGCCGGTCTCACTCTGGGAAACACGCTGTCATGAAGTCACAGTAAGTGAGGCTGTGCAGACAAATGGAGCCAGCCGGTGGAGGGCCTTGAACGCCGGGCCAAGGATGTGGAATGTCATTGTGAGGCTGGGAGTAATTAATAACTTTGGATTAAGGATGAGGCATGACGGTAGGGTTCTCTTAGGAAACGAGATGAGTGAACAATGTGCTCGAAAAGAATGAATGGAAATCTACAGGAAGCTGGGCATAAGTTCACATGGAGGTAAAGAGTATGAAGAACGTTATGACCGGATGGTGGGCTGAACAGAGAAAGATGTGTAACAAAAGCCCTCATTTAGGAGACACCACCGGGGTCCGGGCATGAACCCCTGGAATGAGCGGGTGAGGTTAAGTGTCGCGGCCTCCGATTTCCTGATGGCGAGAAAGAGGCTCGCGGAGTTGGAGGGACTCGCTGGCCTGCAGTATGGCCGGCATCTTCATCTCGGCTCGACAGACTGCAAACGCCATGCCCTGCCGCCCTCCTCGTCCGGGCAGCGGGAGAGTGTATTAGTCTCCTCTTGCCGCTGTAACGAATCAACAGACTCTGGCTTCGCACAACACTAACGTAGTTCTGTCGGTTGGACGGGGGCCTCACTGGACCTAATAGGAGCAAGGTGTCGGCGGTTCTGTGGGGGCTCTGGGGCGACCTGGTCTGCTCGCATTTTCCAGCTTCTAGAGGCCACCCACGTTCCATGGCTCGCATCCCTCTTCCTCCGCCTTCAAACCTAACAACGTTTCATTTCTTTGACCATTTTTTCCCGGCCACATCTTTCTCTCTGACTGAAGCCAGGAAAGCCGCTCTGATTTTAAGGTGTGATTAGACTGAATCCACTTGGATAATCCAGGATAATCTCTGCATGTCAGCATTCATACCACAATCCCAGAATCACTGATCCGCACAATCGCTGTTGCCGTGTGAGGGGGCACGAGGGATCACGAAGCGGACACCCCTCGGGGGGCATCGTCCTGCCAAGCCCAGAGCGCGATGCTCGCTTTGTACCGACGCCGTGTTTCGGTAAACCCCATTGCCAAAGGGGGCTTTTGTCGAATGGAAAGGCATTCAACAGAGGACAACACAGGCGTTGAAAAGTTAACGATGTCAGTGACCCAGAAAGAGCGTGGTGAGGATGCTCGTTCTGAACACGCTGAGAAAGCTCCTTGGCACGGTTAACCCCGCCTTCGGTCCCGCTCTGCGCTGTTGTCCAGGCTGGCGGAGGCATGGGGTCACCCCACGCGGGGCCCGGCCGCAGAAATAAAGGCGATGGCTGCGTCTGGAGCTTAAGCGCCCACTTTTGCACGTTAGAGTCGAGTTCCCCTCCTTTGCTTTAGCAGGCGTCCCGACCCCATGTGTCTGTCGACCCCCATCCCACTATTTTTTCCACAGTGAGTAGCCACGACCTTACCAGGCTGACTGACACCCCTTTGTTCCCAAAGTAAGCCACTCTGTAAAGCACCAATTTTATGAAAATTACCTCAACCGGAGGATTACGTAAGCATAAATAGAAAGTGCAGGCTGTAATGAAATCATCAGAAAGTTGGCAGCCAATAGTTTCATTAAAGCTCAGGGTAATCCTCATTTTCTCATTTCATTTTTAAAGTCCTATCGTTGATTCATCTCAAATGTAATAGACTGAGGATCTTATTATAATGTGATAAAACTTAGAAATACGATTTTCTCTTTTTCTCTTATTTTATAGAGAGACTTGGCGTTTGGTTATAGATTTTTCAAAGCAAAAAAAAACCAAAAAACAACAAAAAATGAGATCTTAGAAACATTAAAATTCACATTCTTTGGGCAATAAGCCTTCAGGCTTACTGAGGATCCTTCTGGTTTTCCAGCCGTTTAAATGATTTAATATCGAGTCGGTCTCAAAGATCGTTGGGATGAGGAGGTAAGAGAGGCCTCAACCGCGGAGGAAGACTTTGCACTTCCAAACCTGGCTGTTTTGTTTTGTTTTGTTTTGTTTTGTTTGTTTTTTTGTTTTTTATTAGAGGAGGCTGAGTTAACGAGCTGCATCTGTGACCACTGGTGTCACCTGAAATGGGTCCGGCAGTTAGACCTGCTCCACGGGAGCAAGCACATCAGGCAAAACAAAACCAACCCTGAGCACGCCAGAGTGAAGGCCGCGTTCGGGCCAACGCGATGACCACTGACTTCGGGCTGTGGAATCGGTGGGCAAAGTGTGATGTGGAAAACAGGGAAATAACGGGGTCCATTGGGCATCGTGTTCAGAGACTCCCGAAGAGCCGTGTGTCGTAGGGGAGGCGTCCGAATCCGCATTTTGCTTATGACGACCGTCGTTGTCATTCAGAGAGTGACTTAATACGGTCACGCTGACATTGCAGACTAATCTAATTCCCGAAGAAGGACATGGGAAGAACAGGCACTGGTTTCAACACACTTGGCTAATCGCTAATTGACAAAAGGAAAGTTAGAAATTACAGAAATGCTGGACTCTCCTCCATTTGGGGGACACACGCACATACAGTCACACACACAGACATGTGCACACACACACGCCCACACGGACGCGTGAGAACCAAGACCAACAGACAGGCACGGAAAGTCTCTGACCGGCATCGTGTTTCTGGCAGTGCTGTACTACGCACAAAACAAGCGACATGTGAAACGTAGCGACATCTGTTCTGAACCTGTGACGCTTTGCTCCCAAAACAGTGGTAAGACCTTCTGGGGGACAAAAATACTTCTACGTATCTGTGCAGAGACCCTCCTCTAAGGGACCCCACACACACACAGAACTACAAGCTGTGAGCTGAAAAGACAGGAAAAAGAAAAAGAAGTAACGTTCACGTCTTTAAAATACTTAACATTTTTCTCCTTTCCAACAAAGCTTCACGTGTTGCCTTGGATATACTTTTTTTTTTTTTTTTAATTCTAGAACATGTAAATTGTCATAGAGCTAACATTTAAGGTTTCAGTCTGTAGGCTGTGGTGCCATACGTGGGGACGCCGAGTGAGTGTGTTGTGATTCGGTAGAAAAACGTGTTCTGACTTTGGAAGTGAAATCGTGTAGTTGTCCCTTTTCACGGCCAGAGCCATGCGGAGGGCTCTGGGTACTGAACATCAGCGCCTCTTTGAAATACGCGAATGCACAGCGTGGGAAGTTACACAACTTGGTTTTAAGCGTCCCTCAGGATGTCCCTCGTGAAGGAACCCAGATTTTCCTCCTTCCCACGACTCCCCGAGATTCGTTGACGCTGATCGCACAGCCATTTGTCCTTGCTGAGAAGGGAGCCGTGGACGGCATCTCGTCACCTGCCCCTCCGGTGACAGACAGGGGACGCACTCTGTCCCCGGCTTCGATACGCCTCGCAGATGCAGATCATTTGATTTTCCCCTCACCAAGAGCCCTTATTTACTATTATGTAGCACATTTACAGTAATATTCACAACACGTTCTTCATTTTGTTTTAAGTAACTGGCCTCTGGCATTTATTCGGTTCGTGTAGTTTGAACACGGGGATTTCGTTGATGTTACCATCTCCTGGACAGATGTGGAGGTCCAGAGGAAAACGCTTTTGTCCAAGCCACTCCATTATGCATTGTCCTTTGAAATGACTGAGAATTGGGTCTGGCTAAACAGAAAGAGGCTGATTCGGGCGCTGTTGCGTAACCCAGTGCTGGGCATTTTGCTGTAGGAAGTGAAGCAAAACCATCTCATTCCATGGAACTTTTTAATCTGAAAGTGTCCTTTCTGGGAAACTAGTGGGTGTGGAATTGAGGGTGAAGGTGGGGGAAGGGCCCCCGATTCCTCAGCTGGGGCTGTGATAAGGGGAGAAGAAGTTCTGTTCGTCCCTGCCTGGAGGAGGGGTCACCTGGTCGGCACCAGAGTTTAGCTTTCCTAAACACACTGGGCTTCTCGCGCTCCATAAATCACAGCCGAACTCTTTAAAAAATATATATATTAAAAAAGTTTTCAATCAATTGCGATTGATAGACAATATTATAGTAGCTTGCAGTGCACAACATAGTGATGAGACGTTTATGGAATTTACAAAGCGATCACCCCAATAAGTCTAGGCCGCACCTGGCCCCATACGTGGTTATCACAGTGTGTTGACTACGTTTCCTGTGATTCCCAGCCGAACTCTTCATCCATTCCCTGTTTCCATTTCGCTTTTGCAACCCCAGCACCTCCTCCCACTGTGGGACCCTACGACCCACAACCCCAGCCAAACCCCGAAGCTTGTTTCTCCCTCCGACTAGCACCCACAAGATGCTGGGAGAAGAAAAACTCTCAAAGAGGAAAGAGAGGAGAGGCAAGTCAAGGCAGCGAGACTCAGTACCCAGGTGACCACGCGGAGAACAGTCCTGTGGGTTAAGAAATGGAGAATCGAGTCATTGGGTCATTAATTCTGAGTGACAACACGATCACGCTAACCACGTAGTTTTAGCCCAGACGGCGAGTGTGACAGAAATGCCCATGAAGCCTCAGGAGCCAACCGAGGCTCTGCACAGAAGGCTGGAGTCTGGACACCGACCGTGTGGTCGCACACGAACGGTAAATCCCTTTCCCAGGAAACGAGGATTTCAAGGCCACGGAGCGTGTGGAGGAGGCGTGAGAAGCATGGTTTTGCGGCGATGACCCCGAAGGAGCCGCCTGGATCCGGGCTGACCGTGAGCGGCGCTCCAGGTCGGGGAGACACCGTGACGCCATCGCGGGCGTGGGCTGCATTCGCGCCCCTGCTCTCCACCTCCCCCTGCTCCGCCACCTCCTGGCTGTGTGACCTTGAGGAGGTGCCTGAATTCCTCATGGGGAGGCTAATCTTTCCGGCAGGGCTGCGGTCACCTCTGAGGTCATGCGGGAAAAGCGCCCCGTCTCACGACTGTGGCGGAGTGATGTTTGTCAAATGGTAGCTCTCACTGTTTACAGAGCAGATAAACCTACCGTCTTTATTGCTTTTTATAAGTTAGCCAGAAGTCCTCTCATATTTATTAGCGATTGTAGTCAGAGTTATCAACGCGATGTGGGTTGATTATCTCACCGGGTCAATAAGGAGATGTTATCTTGGGAGCCTTTAAAACATACCTATGGAGGGAAGCAGCCGTGCAAGAATTCTGAAAATCCGTGCATGGCATCGAGTGAAAGAGAACACCGCCATTCCAGCCTGAAGGACATTCTTTGAGTGACGACAGGCACTTTGACAGCGCATGGGGACATGCCTGACATGTTGATACCATCATCCGGGAGGTTTTGCAAGATCTGAAACGTCGAACCTGCTACCTGAGACCTGGCCTTTATCTCCTACGTGCATCTCCTCTTAGATGGAAGGGAGCAGGTGCCAACGGGTCCTGGACTCGCTGGAGCAAGACTTCTGGCTCCCGGCATTCAGGCAGCGACCATTCGCCTGTAAATGTTTTTCTTCTTTTTGTTAAGGTTTTTTTTTTTTTTTTTTAAACTTTGGTCTTGGTTGTCATTTTGGCCTTTTCGGTATTAACACAGAACCAAGAAGCTCTGGGGCTCTTAAGGGTCTCCTTCAGCAACCCACACTGTAAATTTCAATTTCCGGGCACTGAATAGCTGTCTGTAATAGTCCATTTGGGAAGAAATTGATAAAAATCAGCATTCCTGCCAATAATTCACTTATGAAGGGCTCAGCACAAAATAGTTGTTCATCTGCTCAAAACTGCGGAATACACAAAGAACTCTAAGTCCACCGGCCCACCCCATGAAGGTCAGCCATGGGCCCGGCGCTTAGCTCCACACCTGTGCACGTGGGGTGGGGTGCCAGAGTTCACATTCACGTCCACACCCACAGGACCGTTCTCAGCATAGTCACCTGGGAAGACTGCCCAGCCACCTCTGCATTTCAGGGCTTTTAGGGACCTCAGAGGTCACCTAATTAGATTTAAATGAGAATCAAATCTCTGTGAATTTATGTTTTGGGGGAAGGGAATTGTACTGATCTGAGTCTTTTGAGGGAGTTTAATTTTTGAAAGAAAGGAACTTCACTCAAAGCCAAGTCTAGTGAATAAGGTAAAGGATCAGGATGGACAAATGAAAAGCAAGGTGAGGCCATGAAACGGCACACAGGGCTGCTCCAGTGACCCTCAAAGTGGGTCTGAGGGGTGATGCCAAAGTCACCTGGACAAAGGACACTCCTCAGACTGCCGGCCTGGGCACAACCTCTCAGGGTCGGACAGGAAAACGCGTGTTCAGGCCTTTAAAGGTGTGCAGGTTCTCTGGCCCAGAAGTTCAGTTTCTAGGAGTTTCCCATAAGGAAATTATTGAGATGGTACACAACGATTTAACTGTTAGGAAACTCGGTGCTGTGTTAATAACAGCTTAAAAATCGGGAGCGGCCTGAAGGTTCCAGCAGAGGGACTGGCTGAACGTAGGACACATATGGTCCATGGGATACGGAGCAGTCTGCGAAATGATGCTACTGAAATGTTTCCGTTGCTGTGGAGAGCTGCTTATGAGCAATGAAGAGAGCAGGTCATATGACAAGGTAAGGTGTAATCCAGGTTCAAGGGTGTCCGGATGGAGAGGGCATAGGAAAGGATGAGGAAAGGCGGATACCAAGTGGCGGATGGCAGGTGAGACTGGGAGTCTTTTCGCCTGTCTACACATCATGACTTCTCTGCAATGAAAAACTCTTTTTACAATACAAAGTAACAAACAGAAATGTCAGGGAGAGGAGGAAGAGGTGCTAATTTCTTCCTACGAGAGGAATTACGATGAACCTGCTCTCATTCGTTAGGGCCGCCATAACTCAGAGTGGCTTAATCAACAGAAAGCCACGGTCTCAGTCCTGGAGGCTGGAAGTCCAAGGTCAAGGTGTCAGCAGGGTTGGCTCCTTCTGAGGGTCGTGAGGGAGGACTCGGTTCCGTGCCTCTGGGCTTCTGATT
This sequence comes from Eonycteris spelaea, assembly GCA_003508835.1. Classification (NCBI taxonomy): domain Eukaryota; kingdom Metazoa; phylum Chordata; class Mammalia; order Chiroptera; family Pteropodidae; genus Eonycteris; species Eonycteris spelaea. Next base: position 956,808 of record PUFA01000150.1, read on the forward strand.
ATTTGCTGGCAGTCTTCGGCGTTCCTGGCTTCTGATGCGTCACTCCAATCTCTGCCTTCCCCTTCACACAGTGTGCTCCCTGTGTTGTGTTCCCGCATCCAAATTTCCCTTTTTTATAGGGACATTGGTCATATTGGATCAGGGCCGGCCCTACTCTCATGTGACTTCACCTTCATTAGTTATATCCGCAATGGTTTTACTTCTCAATAAGGCCTCATTCTGAGGCACCGGAGGTTGGTACTTCAACATACGAATTTGGGGGAGGACCCTGTTCAACCCATAACAGTGCCCCAATGAAGAGCCACACTGCTCCAACCCGATGGAGGTTAGCACCAAGCTGCCACCACCACCTGCCCCAGCTGCTGTGAGGTACGAGCAGGGACCCAGGTGAGGAGTAGTGGGGTGGGGCACGGACACCCCCGAGGACTCCAGGTTCAAAGATAATGGTGAAAACAGGGAGCGTGACCAGGGCCCGCCCCACCCAGCACGCCCGAGCCAGGGCCGCAGACACAAGAGGGTGTTCGGATTAGCCCCTCGGGGAGACCAGCGTAGAGATCCGAGAGGAAGACTAGTCTAAAGAAAAAAAGAAAGAACGTATTGTTACTTTTGGTTGAATGTAGGCGTTGTGTTTAAAAAATGAAAAGAAGACCAAGAGAGAAGGGAGGAAAACAAGATTACAATTAAACAAAAATCTGCACACAGATATTTAATACTGGCTTCATTCATAACCCCCAAAACACTTGGAAGCAACTGAGATGTCCCTCCGTGGGTGAATGGATGAAGAAACTGTTCTGTGCCCGCGCCGTGGTGCATGATTCAGCGATTAAAAGGAGTTAGGTATCAAGCCCTGCAAACACATGGAAGAGCCTTAAATGTCAGTGTGAAAAAGCTACTGCCGTGCGATTCCAAACTCCGGGACATTCTGGGGATGGCGGCTATGGAGACTGAAAGCAGCAGTTGCCAGGGATCTGGGAGCAGAAAGGGGATGGAAAGGGGGAGCACAGGGGATCGCGAGGGGGTGAAACTATTCGATATGCCCCCGGAATGGCTGACCATGACATCACGCATTTGCCAGACCCAGAGACTATACCACACAAAGGGCGACCCCAATGGGGACTGTGAACCTCAGCGAACGCCAACACATCAGTGTTGGCTCCTCGGTTGTCACCACCGTATCCCGCTCATGCAGGGGGCTAGTACTAGGGACGCTTGTGTCAGGGTGCGGGGAGGAGGTGTGTGGGACTCTGTGCTGCCTGCTCTGTTTTTCTGTGAACCTAAAAATCACGCTCAAAAAATCAAAGTCTATTAGCTTCAAAACCACAAAACATATTGCGAGTAAAGAAATGTAAAACGGGAGCGTGCACATCGTCAGCCACCCCACAGAGGCCCTGGGCAGATAAAAAAGCCTGGGCAATTAATTGCAAGAGCTAGCTCTCTCTCAAAGGCAGGTGAGAAGATACAGATGACCGGAAGTGTGACCCAGCGGGATCTCCCCGAGTCAAACAACCCTGGCGGCTCACACCTATCTCAGACGCCACAAAGCCCTTCTAATGGATCTTAAACGTGGGGGTGCGGGGGAGGGGAAGAAGAGCCAGATTCTTACTCAAAGAAATAACCGTTTGGAACAGGCACACACGAATGTCAACGAGTCACGTAGATCTTATCAGCACTGCATTTTTGGTGCCTCCCAGCTATCCAGCGAGGCTCACCAGCCTGTCAACACCCTTCAGCGTCCTACACATTATGGGCCTAGCAACACCTTGGGAGGCTCTGCCATGGCCAGGCCTGTCACCCCAGGGCCCTTACGAGCGTGAATTCTCTCTCTCCTCACAGGTACCATCCCTCAGTACGCACGAGTGTCTTCCGTCTGTTTCTCTGCTCACTTGCTGTGACTTGGTTAGGGCTTACTGTCTATAAAATTGAACGATACCTGCATGCTAATTTTGGAAAGAGTACAGAAGTTGGAAAAGTCTGATGCTTTCACACCTAAGGAAGAGCATGTGTAGTTTCAGGAATGTGAGGAGAAGTCGATCAAAGTCATCATCGAAGTATGTTATGTTTATACAAGGTGTTCCTACATGTGCAGATAAAACATTGTGGTTTTACAAAGTTATGGATAAGGGATAAGGCGTTCCTCTCTCCGCCTCCCCCACTGCACACCAAAAATAAAACTCACAGTACATACATTGCTCCATGGTAATCCAGCCTTTCAAACGTGATTTTCCTGAGTGATGCGAAAGAACATTTATTTAGACCAATGACAATGTTAGTTTTCACTATGTATCTCAGCTTTCTTTCACAATTACCTGTTTATTCCATTAAAGCCTGTGAGTGGATCTCTTTGTTAGTCTGTGTTTGTTTTCATTTTTAGGCAGCTTTAAGTGCCTTGAAACAATTTTCTGAGCAAGGACTGGATCCAATGGAAGGGACGATGAATATTGAAAAAGGTTCTCTTGAAAAGTGAGTAAATCTTCTCTTGTATTCTTACGTTTATAATTTGTCACTGTAGAAAAGATAAGCTGTAGATACTAATAAGGTGAAAAAACCCAAGACAATAATATCTATGTCTTACAAAATTATTCACAATATGATTAAATGCAAACAAAGGAGAAGCAGTATGTATGGTCACATTCGTTTCCCACACTGTGCCTGTGAAAGTTTTAATCTGCTAATTGGCCATCACTTCTGCATTTTACTGCCTTTGTTGGAAATGGTTATGTGAGTTTTGTTGACTGTAGATATGTGCAAAACTAACAAAAAAATTGTTGTGCACGTCTTACTGTTGAACATTTTCTGGCTAAACCAAACGTTTTCTGAGATGACAATTTTCACTCACGATTCCTGCTAAGTGGTGAGCACAGCAGAGAGAAAAGAAAACGAAGGTGAGAGCAGGTTCTCTCTCTCCTTGGCTGCATTTTTTTTTCATGTGGTTTTATGAAACACGAGCACACGTCGCCCCAAAAGTGTGGCTCCCAAGGTCTGTAAAGGCAAGAATGCAGCTCTAATAAGCCTTTCCAAGATCTAGCTTGTAGCTTTTTTAATGACATTGAACATGAGGTCTTATCTGAGACTGAATTTTAGGTCTCTCCGGAGACTCAATTTATACCAAAGAAATGGAAAGCGATTGTATTTACGTGGCAGAATCCAGACTCCCTCAGAGCAGTAATAATAGCAGGTGAGGTTTCAGGACACACGCAGGAGATAGCATTTTTAGGATCAAACCCAGGACGTAAAAAGCAGACATGCTGATCCTATAGTTGAGGGTGCATACCCCCACCCCAACACTTGGTCATTCATATTCAAACGGTGAGAGCGTGAGAAAACATTTGGTAAACAGACCTGGGCTGTTAAGTCGTCCATAGATTGGCAACCATTTATAAGCTAATTTAATCAAAAACATTTCCACATGATCTCATCAGTAGACTATCTGAACATAAATATTGTTGTTTCGCTTTAAAATGTCACTTTGGTGGTGACCTTTGAATCCTGTGTGCCATCTGCTAATAAACATGTCTGAAGACGTGCAACCCTGGACCTTCAGCTCTTGTTAATGTATTAATCTTCCAGACAAGGCCAGCATCTGGGCGAGAAGGCGGACAATAAGCAGACCCCCCCGGCCTCCATCACTCAGGACGGCAAGAAATCAAAGTCCATCATCTAGCCCCTGCCAGGACCGGGGCTGCCGCTGCACCCTTATAAACCTGTCAGCACGCACGAGGGTGTCTGTGTCCGAGGAAATGAATGACCGATACCATTAGTGGAGTCTCATGTGAAGACAACGCCATTCTAACACAAGAGATGATAATATACGTAGTCCTGTTAACGGGGGGGAAACCAATCAAACTTCGTGCATTTCCCGTGGAACTTGAGATCAGATCATAACTCATTTGCCCAGAGGCAGCAGAAATCCGATCCTGCTACTGGGGCTTAAGATAACAATTCATGAAAAGTGTTAGAAGCAGAGGTAAAATTTTTAACTGATTAATAGAGAAATTGGGTTGGGTTTTGTCGTTCCTACTGTTTGGTCGTGGCGCTTGTGTTCAGTTATTCTCTCTCTCTCTCTCTCTCTCTCTCTCTCTCTCTCTCTCTCTCTCTCTCTCGTTTTCAATAATGCTTGACGATTCAAAAATTAACCAATGACGTGCTGTGGAATGTGACGGTTGTTGTCTTCATATAGAGTCACACAGTTTCTCTTTTTATGCAGATATTTGTAATCTTCATCCTATATCAATACGAGTAACTTTAAGGCGCACTACTCAGAGATGTATGCAAACAAACATGGTTTCAATCAGGTCAGATGTTTAATCAGAAACATGAAATAATACTAGGAACAACTAGTTTCAATATACTCCAGGAATTTAAAAAATAAAAGTCACTTGTGGGTTTTGAGCTCCATCGTACTCTCAGCCACCAAGGAGGCGTCTTGCCTCTGCAAACCATTTCCCTGGATTCCACGTTCTGTTGTGGAATTGCACCCACCCCCATTCGTGTCTTGTAGCCACTCACTGTTTGCATCGAGAGTGTTTTTAATAACTGCCTCTGGACTTGGGACAGTGGCTAGGATCAGAATAAATAATGTCCACGCCGGGGAAGGGGGAGCCTGTTGGGGGAGCTGTCAAAGTCTCACCAGCCTGTAGCCCGTCACGCTCCGGGCCAGCATGCCGGAATCCAGCGTGTAGCCAATGCAGTAAAAACTTGGTCAGTTTCTGTGTGAAGTGTTGTTATTGTCGTTCTTTTCATTCCCTCGCTGTCATCTCTTAAGAGTCACCTCGGTGAAACCCGTCCCCAAGGCCACCACCCGGCCTCGTCATCCTGTGTGGCAGTGGCATGAGACTACCCTGCCCCCGGCCGGCCGGCCGGCCGTATCTTCGAAACTGCAGAGCTGCCTCCTGGGTGGTTCCTGACCAGCCCAGCGTCATTGCTCAGGCTTTCTCCTTATTGATTGGCAAACGTTGGGCAATGAGAAAACACTGTATGCTCTAACCGCTCGCCCAGCACGACAATAGGAATATACTTATGTAAGATTTCACAAGCAAAACCACCGCACATCATGATCGGGCTGACTCACGCGCACGACAGAGGAGTAAACAAACGGCGGCACAAGGAAATAACTCCGGGGTTGTTTTTAGTGATCCCCACGTGGGGAAGTCTGCCAGTAAAGAGGGGCGGGGGTGGGGGCGGGTGCCCTTGTTACATAAAGCAGGTCCTGGTGGAAATAACAGCACATTTGTAAAGTTGGGGTTCACAGAGTCAGGTACGTCCTGCTGCCGAGCGCCAGGGAGCAGAGGGCCCTAACTCATCCCCTCGGGAGGGGACAGGCCCCCCCCCACCCCAGGCCTTCACCACCGGAGGCAGGATCCATGGTCCAAATAGCACTGACGTGGCCCTGCACGGGGCACAAGCGAAACTGCTCAGTTCTCACGCGCCGAGTAGCCAAGGTCTTTAACTCCTGAGCCGTGTGACACAAGTCACCGTCAGAGCTGATGGATCTCTGAGCCTGCCAGAGCCGGGGTGGTGGAGATGTAAACTGGCAAAGGACTTCGAGTTTAGGGGAGGGGTATTTATTCCAAATTATGTCCCATCTACCTGCTCGAAGGGCCCAGCAAGGCCTTCAGGTATTTCCCAGAAGAGCAGCCCTTGCTGGGAACCGTGGGTTTTCTTTGGGTTGAATTAGCAATGCAAATGATGGGTGGCCTGCCATCCGGTCCCTCAGTCCCTGTCCCGTACAGGGACCTGCTGTAAGGATGCATTGCAAAGTGCAATGTTATATATCATTAGGCGGGAAACCATTAAGTGGATTTATTGAAAGAATGTTTCTTCGGCACGAGGAGATCTTCTTGATGAAAAATGGAACTCATTATTCTTTAAAGGACGCAGATTGACTTATCTCCTTTATCAATCACAGGGTCCCTTTCAGCTTTCCTCAGTCAGAACAGGACTTTGTAGTCGATTCCCAGCGCTGAGGCCAATGTTTTATGAAAAAGGTTTGTTTTCGCGTTTTAATTGGAAATATGATATTGCACTCTGGAGCTCTGACCACTGCTCTCCGGGACAACTCGCCAAAGATCAATGGCGAGATAGCACTGGCCAGGCTGTGACGAGGACATCCCTCCCCTTTCCTGGGGCGACCTCTCTGAGTTGTCCTAATTCTCCCGAGCAAGCCTTCCCAAGGGGATTGTTTTTGTTTTTGTTTTTGTTTTGACAGCTTCAACCAATTTCCTGCAGCATAACATAAAAATATTTTAATGACAAAACTTACCACTCTCAATACAGAGGTTTTTAGGACTCCTAGTGACCTTGGAAATGTGATCCAGACCAATTCACTGGTGTTTAAATTCTACCACAGGTGAGTTGTCGCCATACCTGCCCAGCATGGGTTCTGTACCTTTTAATTTCCAAGAGCCGCCTCTTACCACGTGGCCAAGAAGGGTAGAAACCCTAAAGGTGTTGCACACAGAGCTAAGAAGTCATTAACGGCAAAATCGGACGTGGCTTTGTCTTTGGGTTTCCCCTGACCTACCCCACCACAACATTGGTACCTGACACGTGTATGTGATACATTGAATAAACAGACAAATGAACGACCTATCCACGGGGCAGAGAAACTCGTCAAAAGAACTACGAGTGAGATCTCATGGCTCATGGGACACAGAGATAGGCACTCCTGATGACATGTGACATTAATGTGGACAAGATTGTTGTACCTTGAACCCCCGGGAGAGGGTGGTGTTTCTTAATTAAGAACGGGACCCAAACGCCCTCACTTCAAGGGACTCTGGACCCGTGGAGGCCCACTGCCTTGCCCCCCTCTTCCCCTTTCTTCATTCCTACCCCTTCCCTAGCCGATTTAACTCCAGTCCCCATCCGCGGATACATCCCACACTTCCGCCATCGCACCTGCGCGTCTTCCTGAGGAGGGATGATGCTCTCTGGCTCAAAGTGAAGACTGCCCTAGACTCGGTCCCCGCCCTCCCCCCCCCCCGCCGCCCCCCGCCTCGTTCTGACAGACAGTGCCCCGGGTCCACTTCACCTTTCCGAGACGCATTTAAAACGTCCCTCGCTGGGGAAGCCTTCCCCTGATGTTCTGACCTCTTAACCAGAAGCTCCTGTCGCTGGGTCCCCAGCACAGTCTGATGTCTGCTGGGAACGCAGAAAATAAATAAACAAGGAAACGACTTCGTCTTCAAGAACCCACGGTCTAGGCCGAGGGAAAGACAGGCAAGGAAACGGCACAGCGTTGTGTGGGGCATTCTGTGCTCGGAACCAGAGCGCCGTATCTCGTTCATCTGCTAGGTATCGAGCTGGATTCCGGCGACGGTGTCCAAAAGCCACCATCTGCTTTCACTCTAGTAGAATATATCACCTCACCTCCACACACCCCAAATGTCTACTGACTGACCCCCACCCCTAGCCCCAAATACATGTACAGTAACAGCTCTTTAAGCTCACCTGCACTCAGGAGGCTGATCAACTGACTTTATTCCTCATTGTATCTCCTGGCCTGGTGGTAGTGCCTGCCTTAATATGGTAAGTACTCAATAAATGTTTACTGAATAGATGAATGACCCTAAAACCTCTGCCATGAAGGATTTTTCCAGTCTGTCCTGGAGGCATGGACAGAGAAGTCTGGCCTGTTGAATAGAGCCACCTGTCGGAATCAACTTCCGGTTCTACTTCTGTTAATTATGTAGCCCTCCTGAAGTCATTTAACATCTTCAAATTTCAGCTTGTCATCCAAAAAAAGAAACAATAGAAATACGAATATGCCAGAGTATGTGGTCTATTTTTTAAAGCGTACAATTTGTTAAAGTAAATACGGCATTTCAATCAGAGTTGGTAGGTGTTAAGGAAAGAAAGCCATGGTCTGGGATTCAAGAGTCTGGAGGCCTGGTTCAGACACAGATGTGACCTTGGCAAAGGGTTTAGCCTTCCTGGGTCTCAGTTTCCACATCTATAAAGTGATGGCCCCTAAGAGCATTACGGCTCCAAACTTATAGTATTACCATTGGTACCTCCGTTACTAGGGTTATGCTCTTATTCAAATATCATCTCTAATGTGCAATTTTTTTTAATCCAATACCTGCAAGGAAATATACCATTCAAATCAATATTAGTATTCTTTTGGTTGAGAGTTCTAGAAACCTATTCAACCCAGTGATGAGAAATCTGTTTATGAAGCTACAGGCCGTTTCACAGAACCGAAGGGCAGCAAAGCAGAAATAAACTGCAGCCAGGAAGAACAAGGCTGTGGGGAGACCAGGAGGCTCTCTTCCTCCTTCTTTCAATTCCCCTCCCCCCTGTGAACGTGTGAATCATTTCTCTCTCCACACAAGCTCCTGCTACGAAAGTACACACATCAGTCCACACATGGCTACCAACAGGGCCTGAGTTCACAGCCACCTGAAGAAACAGCGACTCTCTCTCTCTCTTGATTTCATTCCCAAAGTCATAAAAAAGCAACCCCTGGTTGGCTCGCCTTGGGGCAGACGTTCACTGCTGGCCCCCATTGTACAAATAGGGCGGCCCCAACGCTACCTGTGTGGACTAGGGCCGGGTAGTCACCAGAGAAGAGAGAATCCCTGTTTTAGAAGACAAATCACTGGTATCTGCCTCAACTACTTCCCAGGGAGCAAGGCTCATTGTAATCAGTGTAAGCAGTGAAGCTGAAATAACTAACAGTCTCTCACACATCACAGATTGTCCTCAGGTTCGTGCAGGCTGTACTGTTTGTTTGCTTTTGTCTAATCCTTTCAGTCTTTAGTTTCAAGGATCTGATGAACCACAAAGCAATCCTGAATGAGTCATAAGACTACCTAGGAGAAAAATAAAAACTTTCAAGCGGTTCCAAATTAGCATATTTTTTAAAGCCTCCTTGACTTCAGCATAAATAATGAGAAATTTAAGCCATGCAGTGGTTATCCTCCTCAGTGATTTCTACAAACCAGGAGACCCGAGACCACTTTCCTGCTTTCGTTATCCTGAGTGGATTTTAACTGTAAGGAAATCTCTGATTCTCACAACTGAGATGGATAGAAATGGGGGCAACCTTGGTCTGCTTTTCTTTCAAACTTAAAAGTTTCAAGGGAGCCCAAGGAAGGGAGGAGGCTTGGTTATTTAAGAGGCTGGGAGGAGGCAGACAATAGAAAGGCTCAGAAATTTGCATTCAAAAGTGGCTGAAGAAGCCAAGCTGCATGGAAGAAGAATGAGGAAATGGAAAGTTCTGGAGAAGTCCTTTGTGACTGAAACAGAACTCAGGTGTTTCCTGCAGGTAAGTGTTTAAATGAGCAGTCAAGACCTTACGTTTCCTCTTGAGGGGAGGCTGGGACGGTCCAGGCTGTCCATTGCCACAGCGAGGAAGTGAGTGAGCAAGCACAGCCAGGAAAAGCACCCACAAGACCTGGCTGGCATGAGGAGGTCATAGAGGAGTTTCGACCATCCTGTTCAGGAGGGAGGGGGTACGGGGTGCAGGGCCGGGCAGCCTGACCCCTCTTCGAGGGGTGGACGGCTCCTCAAGCAAAGTCTAAGCCCGCGGTCTTGTAGATATACATATACCAGCTCGCTAGATGTAAGGACTGTGATGCGCACACCTTTCCGGAGAGCCATCTGACGAGCATATCCAAGTGTTTAGTGAAGAGGGGACACTGTCGTCAGCCACATCCGCCCTCTCTCCACCCAAGGGCGGCAGCTGCTTGGGGGCTGTCAGGGCGGTAGAAGCAGGTAGTGCTAAGGGCGTGCACACGGCAGGTCTCTCTCCAGGGGCCTGTGGCCGCCTGGAAGACAGAGCACCTGCAGGCGCCGCCCACACAGGTGCTCCCTCCCCGCTGGAAGCCCCTCCCACCTCGGCAGGAAGGTGTCCCTCATGCTGGTGGGTCTGTGGTCTTAACCTCTGCCCACTTTTATTCGCCGTCTGAGGCTAAGGCTGCTGCTTCAGGAGGAGAGCTGAGAAGCAGAGGTATTGGCTAAGACCGCGCTGGAAGTCCCCCTGGTGTGGGGCCCCGGGCTAGGGCCGTGTGGGGGACCGAGGTGGTGAGGATGGGGCGTGCGTGGGCACAGCCTGGGATGCGTTGACCCACACGGGAAGGCTGTAATTAGGCTCGAGCGGTGGATTGAAGATGGCTGTAAACGGTCCCTCTCTCCATGGAGAAGTGGAGTTTATTTCCCCTCGAATCTGGCTGGCCCTGTGACTGCTAAAGCAACAGGATCTGGTGGAAGTGACATTGGTGAGTTCCAGGGCTCTCCTCTGGGTCTAGCCCCCTGCTTCCCCCCTAGCGGGCCCCTTCCGCTTCTGAATCTCGCTCTCAGAACCCAGCCACCATGCATGAGAAGCCCAAGCCACACGGGGGCCACAACAGCCTTAGCTGAGCTCCAAACCGACGGGTGGCATCGACCACCAGCCCTGTGACGGGGCCATCTTGGATGTTCCAGCCCAATAAAGCCTCACATGACCACACACCTCCCCGCCAACATGTGGAGCAGAAATGCCACCCAGCTGAGCCCAGCCAACCCACAGAGTGGGTTGTTTTCTGTCGCTCCGTTTGGGGATGGTTTGTCTTGGAGCCGTAGATCACTGGACAGTTTTCATTCATATTTTTCGTAGACTTGAACCCAATTGCTGGCATAAACTTGCAAAAGCAAACCTTAAATCACCGACCAGCCTTCATCCCTGCTCCACAGAACCTTCCACCATCCTGACAGGGAGCGAAACAGGACTGGTGTGTTGTTCCTTATAGGTGCATACGGTGGAGTGGACGTCTCAGGCACGGGGTCCAGGCACAGAGGGCCTGGGAAAACTCAACCAGAGGAGACGGGGCCTTCTTCAGATGAATGAGCAGAGCCCCTTGGGGCTGGGGCCACTTTCACACAGGCGGCTGAACACAGGATCGAGTTTCTTCCTCGTCAGTCTCCACAGAAGAGGGCCAGATGCCAAGACTGGGTGGGCCCAGATGGCTAAGTTCCCATTCTTCCTTGCGTGGAGGGCTAATTTCAGTGACATGATATGACACTTGATCACAATAGCTGTGTGGTTGTGGCCGAATTCAGCACCGCAGATGCAGGTCTCCCAGGCCGCCCGCCCGCTGTGAGCCCCGCCCCGCCCGGCAGCTCACTCCGAACCCTTGGCTGGCATTAAGCTCGGGCCAGGGCACCGGGATGCTCTGTCTCAAGTTCATTACTATTGCTGCATCTGTCTTAACTTTCCATCGAAATCTCAGTTGTCAGCTCCTCAAGGGCAGAGGCCGTGACTTGTTTTGGATTCTGGACCCTGCGAGAGAGGGGTCGGGAAAGGATGACAAAAGCCTGAAGCACACTCCTTTTTGTCTCATGGGAAGCCAGAGTCAGTGGTCCTGGGACGAGGGAGGGCTTGGAACTGGCAGCAACAGCGCCCGAGAAAGTTCCGGTTCAGCGGCACCGGCCCAAATTCCCCTTTTCTTCCCGGGCCGTGACAATCGTTAATCAGCTTGCTGAGACTCCCCAACTCAAATGCACTCGTTCCTAACAGACAACCTTTACTTACAGCTCACAACTACTATTCTCACTCTTTGTATTTCAGGTTTACAGAATTCGAGTAATTTTAGTTCCTCGTACGCTGGTGGTTTTGTTTTCATTTTGTCTGGAACAGAAACGATAGCAGGAAGATCCCGTTACTAGGAAAAACTAAAATTAACCAAGGTGGTCTGTGGTGAGTTATCGTGCATGGAATTAACTCCACCTCCAGGTTGGGATGATCTCATAAATTGTTCTTTTGGTTGGCAATCTCACCCTAGGCTGCCAGATCGAATTATTTCCTTGTAACTCAGACCCCCTGGGGAGTCTGTAACGAAGAACACGTTGTGTGCCTTGGGCAGCACGGGGCGGGGGCGGGGGAGGGAGGGGACAGATGCCCGACGTCGTCTGAGAGCCTCAGCCACACATCCTTCAGGGACAATTGGTTGCTCCTTGCTGCAGTATCAGGGCCGGGGGTGGGACAGGAATGAGAGGGACGTGCCAGAATGCCGAGTCCGTCAGGGGCGTGTGTGCACTATGGGCTCTGTGTCAGACCGTTGGGCCCAACACCCACCGAACAATGGAACGCCCCAAATTTCCGGCATCTCAGAAAGACTGTGTGGCTCCAGAGACCAGCCACGCAGAGCACCAACCACTGAACAGTGGCTTCTGTGATCTCTTCAGAGGAGCAGGCCTCACGTATGTGGAGGATGCGAACGGCTTCTGCGGGGCAAAAATCCCAGATCCTCCCAATCCAGGGGGGAGGAACGGACATACGAGGGATCAAACACCCAGAACTAAGAACTGCATAGCCCAGGTGTCTCCTCTTGACCTTGCGGAGGACGATAAAACCCCAGGTGGCATAAGGGGGCAAATTCATTCTACTAAGCTGGCTCAGAAGCCAGCCCTCCGAAAGCTGACAATAATGACCGGATCTCCACCCACAGCTCAGAGAGTCACGCCCCCTGCATGCATATTACTTGCTCCCTCTGAAACTGGCAAATAAGCCAGCCCTCTGAGGTCATCAAAGGCCCTGGAAGCTGATCCTGGAACCCCTGGCCCGGGCCCCTCCTCCGCGGCCAGCAGCCACGTCCCTGCGCCCATCACCTCCAGCTCACGAAGCGGCTGGCTGGGAGGGGAGCGCGTGCTGCACCCCGGGCGCCCCGCTCTGCCAGCTTCGCGGGGGCCGAGCTGCATCTGGATTTGGTTCGGGAGCTGCCAGCACCGGCCTCCGGGACTCTTTCCACCCGCGCTGTCGAAACCCGCACTTCGCCCCAAGAAGAGTGCCCCATGGGGCCCTGCTCCTCACAGGCGGCCCACTGTCTCAGTTTGCCCAGGACGGGGTGGCCCAGGACTAAGCCAAACTGAACTAAGCAGGCGAGAACAGTCGGTCTCCTCACTGCCAGGGCTCATCCTACAGCGGCAGAGGAGAAGTGACCACGAGGAGCCCCGCAGCTCCAGGCCAGCTGCCCGCCGGGGGGGGGGGGGCTCCCCGCAGTGCCCTCGCCACCTGAGACTTGTGCCCCCACAAACTACTCGAGCCCGTTCTGCAAGCTGTGTCTCCTAACGCCAGGGAGCAGTCGTGTGCGAGGGCCCACGGGGGACGAGGCCCTCCCGGCTCCTCCTCGAGCCTCTCCTGCGGGTGGCGCTGTCCGTGGGCCCCCTGTCCCCCGGGGCCGTTTGCAGCCTTGGCCACGCACGCGTGCTGTGGCAGCTGGTCCACAGACTTTCTCCTGCCCGAGGCCGTCTGAGTGTCTTTCTAGGGTTCCGAGTCAGAGACCTGAGCTTCATCGAGGGGAGTGCCCTTGCTAAGCCTGGAAATACACGCAGATCATAAGAAGTAGACACATTTGTTTTCGTCAGGAGATGGCTTGTCCTGCTGGCAAAGAACGCAAAACCCAGGACCCATGGGCTCCGTGTTGTTACGTGGGGCCCTGAGCTGCTCCAAAGCCTGGAGGCAGCGCCGTCTCACCAGCCCGGCGGCTGAGGGTGGCATGCATGCGAGAAGGTGTCCTCTTGTACCTCCAGGGGCTGGCACCCAGCCTTTCCTGCCATCAGCCCTCCAGGCAGCGTAGCAGAGCGAGCAGGGCGCCCAGGCACGGACCGGGGCATTTAAGAAGCACTCACAGTGATCACTCGATCCTAGGACAAGAGAGTCCCTGCTCTGGGCAGCTCCTGTGATGCTCACCCCCCTACCTGAAACACCAGAAAGGGGAACCAGAATGTCCCTAGAGCAGTGTTAGAATGACACGTTCGCGTTTCTGCCACTGGAGATTCTCTGGAACTTTAAATGTCCACAGTTTCGTCTGAATTGCTGTGGCGTTGTGTGAGGGCCAAAATTACTGATAATCCCGCTTGGGAGGGAACCGTTCAAAACCTGGAACTGTCAAAGAGCCGAACCCCGCACTCTCTGCCCCCGGATCTTACTCTCTTCCTTGCTCCAGGCCCTTGTAGGCCAGACGGATTTGTCTTCTCATCTCCTCTTAGCCTTCCGACCATGCCTGGCCCTGTCCTGCCGCCGTAATTTCCTCTCACCCTCCTGTTTAACGTGTCCTCCACTCTCCCGGCCCTGCTCCCCCGCCTTCCCAGGTGCAGCTCACGTCCCGCCTCCTGCGTGAAGCCCTCCAGGGTGCTCCAGCCCCTGCCCGCTCCGGGGCTGCAATGTTCCTCCTCTTCTTGGCGGATTGGTGGGTCCCACGTCCACATGTTACCATTTAGTGGTCACCTGTGCATGTCTGTCCCTGTCGCTGCACTGGAAGCTCTCGGAGGGCAAAGTCTCTCACTTTTGCGACGTATCTGGCAGGGTCTGGCTCACAGAAGAAACTTCGCTGTGACTACTGCTGTCATCGGAGCCGCCCGCCTCTGCTCTGTGACCCCTGCTCCACCCGAAGAGAAACACCAACATGGACATGCAAGAATGAATGCTCGCAGCAGCTGGGTCCGTGATAGCCCCCAACTGGAAACAGCCTGCGTGCCCATTAGATTCTAGAGGATAGAAAGAAAGAAAAAGAGAGAGAGAGAAATAAAAAATAAAAAATAAAATAAGTGAAAACAAATTAATCCCAAACTGTGATCATCGTTATACAGGGACAAGGTGAAAGAGATCCAGTTATGTGCTCATTTAATTCCTACTCGGGGCCTGCCTCACGTAAGGGGTTGGGGCGGGGTGGGGCAGTCTGAAGCCATGTTCACCAGCTGACCTCTGAAGGATGAGGGGATTCGGTGGGAAGCGTTTGGGTTCTTTCAGGGGCTGAGCGAGGCCAGGTTCAAAAGCTGTGCGGAAAGAGAGGTCAAAGACCAGGCTGGAGACGCGGGCAGTGGGCGGGGGCTTGCCGACCCCGAGCCAGGGCAATGCCTCGGCCCCTCGCTTGACGAGCTTCGCTTCGGGGCGAGTCACAGGTGTCGTGATTTTTAACCAACGGCCGGCAAAACCCTCCACCAGCAACAGGATCACGACCTGCTTTATCGCGATACTTGCTTTGCTATATGGCAGTCTGGACCCACACCTGCAGCATCATCGAGGTAGGATTGCAAGGGGCTTAAATTTTATTCCAGGGCTAGTGGGAAGCCGTGGCAGGTTTTGGGCAGGAGAGAGACACATCAGATTCACGTTTCACAAAACCGAGCTTGTCATTGGTAAGGAACGCAGGGGAACGCAGCCAGAGGCCATTGCTGGGGGCCAGTGAGCCAGGGTGGTGGCCTGGCTGGTGGGGGAAAGAAATAGACCGAGAGTATTTTGGAGGGAGAAAGTTCCTGGCTGGCAGCAGGAGGAGGTAGCCCTGAAAGTCCTGTCGAGGGCAGCATCAGATGCGGATTTGTGGAGGGATTTAGACGAGGACTGCCTAGGACAATACAGGTCCGTCTTGGCTTCTTCCAAAATGCGAGGTGCTTTCACATGAATTACGGCTTCCCTCGGTTGCAGGATGTGACCTAAAGCAGTGAGCAGTTCGTTGCAAACAGAAAATACCTTGGAAAACTCGTATAGATTTTGTATTATAGTCCATAACGTGTCTGTGTTTGATCTGATTTTTACAAGTCATAAATGACAGCATCACACAAGAAGACCCACATATTCCTCCGTGTGCCGAGCTGATGCTCCCTTCAGTGATTCTCAGCCTTGGCTGCATAATGGCATCACCTGGGAAGCTTTAAAAAATGCTGAGGTCTGGATCCCCTCCCAGAGAGTCTGACTTAGGTGTGACCTGGGCACCTGGGGTTTTAAAGCTTCCTCGTGACCCTGTGGGCAGACATGGTGGAGAACCACTCACTAATCCAGGCAAAGTTTCCCAAAGTGTGGCCTCTGGACCAGCAGTAAACAGCACAATTTAGAAACCTGTAAGAAGCACGGTTTTCTTGGGCCCCTCCCAACACATACTGAATCCAAAATTCCGGGAGTGGCCCCAGCGCACTGTGCTGTAACAGCCTTCCAGGTGATCCGATGCCTGCCAAAGTTTGGGAATCACTCTCTGGACTCTGTTTTGTTTTGGTTTTGGTTTGTTTGTTTGAGAGGCTCAGACATACGGTGATCTCAAGACATACAGGAGAGGTAGATACTGTCTCTTCCATCCACCTCAGGGGCAAGTGGAGACAGAGAGCAGTTTGGTGGTTTGCCAGTCAGTGGCAGGCTAGACTTGAGCCCAGGTCTTCTGAAGGCAGAACAGAGGTGGGTGTTTACAGCACCCTCTCCCTGCCATGCTGCCTCCCGTCTGCTAACAGGTCTGATGCGGGGCCTCCCCCTCGGGAGGTAGGTAGACACAGAGTCCTGGGCCTGGGGAATGGGGGAGAGAGTCGCCAAACTTGTTCCGTAAAGGGCCAGATAGTAAATAGCTCTGTGGGCCACACTGTTTCTGTCAAAACCAATCAACAGTGCCATTTCGACATAAATAAGGTCATAGACCACATGTCAATGAATGAGTGGGGTTGTGTGCCAATAAAACTTTATTTACAAATGGAGGTAGGCAGCTGGATTTGGGCATGGAACTGGGCTCTGCTCTGCAGTAAGGTTCAGGCCAGGATGCTGGCCCCCGCCACTATCCACCCCTTGTCCACTTGAAGACATTATTCGTGGAGCCCAGGAGGCCCTGCCGTGTGGTTGTTCGAGCTGGGAAGCAGTGCAGGCAGACTGAGGCCCAGCTAGAGGAGATGAAGGTGGAGAGGGGGAGATGCTGCAGATGGCTCTTCTGGCCTCCCCTCTGTGTGGAGAATTTGGGAAGTGCGGTTGGTGGGATCCCGAGGCCTGGGACGGGTCACCTAAGTGGCCATGCCAGCCAGGCTGTTCCCTGCCTGGCTGTGGGGACCATGAGTGAGCCACTGAGCTTGCTCTCCAAACCCAGTAGCTCATTTTTCTGGAAATTATCTTCATGGAAAGTTTTGGAACATTACAAAGCCACCGGAGACAGAAGGGATAAAGTAACGGCTGAGTGAGACAAATAGCAAGGAAGAGCCATCGAAGGTGCCAGAGGGCGGGCTCTGGCCTGGTCCAACACACTTGGCCTCCAACCCACAGAGTAATTGCAGGCGTCAGAAGCCATGCGCACTTAATGCTATGATTCCTAAGACGTGAAATGCAGCTTGACAGAGAGATGGCAGTCCCTCAAAGGGAGTGACAAATTAAAGCCTCGTAGAATTTTTTATTTAAAAATTCGTCTTAATTTTTATTTTAATATATACACATTATATTGTATATTTATGTTACAAAGCTTAATAATGTAATGAAAACCTATGAACCCCTCACCCAGTTGAATAACTAGGACATCGCCAATAATTCGTATACCTAATGTTTTTCCCTTATTGGGGTCCCCAGGTCTCCCCGGAGGTATCGTTATCCTGAATTTGGGGGTTTGTCACTGATACATATAATTATGTACACATATATGACTATACATAATTACATTTGTATGTATGCTTACACAGCACAATGTGTACTTTTGCTTGTTTTTGAGTTTAAGAAAAACAATATCATGCTAGTATGTCGTCTTCTGGGATTTTTTTTTTCACCCACTGTTTTAAGGCGTATCAGCTTGGATGAAGTTGCAGCTCAGTCCTGTTCACGGAGGTATCCTGCTCCGCCGCGTGACGCTGTGGCCGTTTATGGAGACCTTGCGTCAGCTGGCAGGTGCGTAGAGTAGACTGCAGATTAGTAGGATGTGCAGGTACTTCAAGCTTCGCGATGTTCGGATGTACGTTGGGTGCTTTAAGACCTTTGCATTTCCATTTGAATGTCTACCAGCAGAGTTTTTTTTATCTCTTCCTTTCCAGTCTGCATTCGTTTAATTTATTTGTCATGTCTTGTTGCACAGGCTAGAATATTCAGTTGCACAGATGTGACGAGAGCAGACATTCTTGCATTATTTTCAAGGTTTGGGGGAGAACATTCAGTCTTTGGCACTAAGTATAAAGTTAGCTGTTAGTTTCTAGGTACGATACCATTTTTATTTCTGATTTCGGTCTTTTGTGCTTTCTCTTTTTTTTTTTTTTCTTGGTCAGTTTAGTTGAAGGTTTATAAATTTGTGAGTCTTTTTGAAAAACCAGCTTGTGGTTTCCTTGATTGCCCCTATTATTTTCTCTTTTATTTGTTAATTTCCATTCTGATCTTTATTATTCCCTACCTCGTACTTTGTGTTTGAATCAGTCTTCTTTTCTGGCTTTTTCAGATGGAAGATTAAGTTACTTTTAGGTTTCCTTTCTTTGTGCTCAAAACTATAAATTATTCACTCAGTGCGCTTTAGTGCTACCCAAATTTTGACATAGTGGGTTTTTCCATTTTTGGTTCAGTTCGAAATATTACCTGATTTCTATTTCCTTTGGGATCTCGTTTTTGACTTAATGTTTTATGAATAACCTGGATTTTGCGTTCGTACCTACTTGACACAAGATGTTGTAACGATGAATTAACAGCAACAACAGAGTATGTGACTAAAACCTACACTGTCTCAAGGTCCAGTTTCCACTGGTACTGGTCGCCGAGAGAGGCAGCACAGCCGACTGGTTACGAGCACAGACTCCGAAGCCAGGCCGCCTTTATCACTTACTGGCTCTGTGAGTTATTTAGTCCTGCGTAGCCCAGTTTCCTCACTTTGTATCGTAAAGTTGCTCCGTGGAGTAAATGAGTGATCTCTGTAAAGCACTTAGTGTCTGGCATGAAGTAAGTCTCATATGTTAGCTCATAAATGACTGAGCCTAAAGAGTCTCTCCCTGGTAACTATTAACAGTGGCCGGTGGAATTGGATGGGAAGGGAAATACAGGCACAGGGAAAAACGAGATTCTGTGTTGGAAGGCTTCTTAAAGAGTGAAGGGTCGGGGCCGAGACCAACATAGCTTTTATTTGAAAGAAATAGTCTGTGAAATGTGAATACATACAGGAATTTTTTTAAATCTCAGATAAAAAGATGGTATGCCTAAAACACACACGCGCGCGCACACACACACACACACACACACACACACTACCATGTCACTTCTATTTTACAACATGGTTGTAAAATATAACTGTCTGAGATACTTGTAATTTTTTTGTGGTGATGTCTCCCAGAAGCGTTATTCCCTTCCACTCTTACCATTAATAACATTTACTATGTTTGTTAAGGCATCTGGTTTACCACCAAGGTGTAAGTTATGTAACTTTTTCTGAACCTTTGAGAATGAGTTGCAGACATCATGAACTTCAACCTCAAAATATTTCTGTTTAGGATGGTCGCTTCCATAACTACTATATAATTATGAAAGTCAGGAAATTCAACATTGACACAGTGCTTTTACTAGAACCCGGGTTATACACGCATTTCACCATTCGTCCCCAGGCTATTTATAGAAATACCTTTGTCTTGCTGAGAATCCACTCCAGCATGACACATTGCATTTCGTTGTCATATCTCTTTAGTCTCCTTCAATCTGGAATGGTTCTTTGTTTTTTCACAACATTGACTTTTTAGAGAACAGGTGAGTCTGTTAGTAGAATTTCCCTCGACTTGGGTTCCTCTGGCGGTTTCATCATGATTAGACTCTGGTGACAGATACTTGGGCAGGAGCAGAACACGAGTGGCGTGCCCTCCGCCCGTCGCCTTGGGAGGGACGTGATGGTTTTACCTGTGACTGGTGGGGTGTCTTTAATCACTCGGTTACGGTGGAGTCCAGCTCCGGCTCGTTCTTGTGAGTCCGATGCCTAAGCTCTCGGTGGGACAGAGACGTCCTTTTTCACATGGTCGTTTGGCTACGCAGAGTCATTCCCATGGTTTCCTGGATGGACTTTAACCGATGGGGCCCTAGGGTTAGGGACGGGGGGGTTCAGGGTGTACTTTGAAAGCTGGATCCAGAATAAATGGAGCTTAGTCCCTCGAAGGTTCAATAAGCCCACGGCTAGACATTTTGCAAGTCGTTGGGAAAGGGTTAATAAGGACATGGGACATCTGGTTTCCCTTAAGGAGAGTCGAGCGTCCCCCAAATATCACTCTATTACACCTGAAGAAGTTAAATGGTCCCGTTTCCATGGAATCATCAGCCAATGTAGTCCAGACCTGTGATTTATAGAAAAAGTAGCTGTTCCTTAATTTTCCCCACAATGGCTTCATTCTTACCTTATGAACCTGCTTTGTCAGTGTGCGCTTTGATTTATGGGAGATTTCAAACTCCCCAAATAACTATCCCTTTTCTTTTCATTAAAGTTAATCCCCACAAAGACACTTTCATCCGCTGATTAGTCATGCCCCAGTGAGCTCCGCTAACCAGAGGCTAAGTTACTGATGTGTTAAAGATGAAATCCCTACGTCCTGGGACCGCTGAAGAAACCCCACATGCTCTTTGACAGTCGGAATCTCGCGACGTACGGCCTCTTCTGAGCAGCCTCGGTCGCCTGCGCTCCTCGGAGTCCATAAATCTCTCTGGCCCCGCGGCCTGTGAGGGCTGAGTGACCGTGGGGCCAAGTTCAGGCTGCCAACACACACCGCCCTGCATCCCCGGGTATGCGGAGCCTTGTTCAAACTCCATTCCCAGTAGCATGTAGTCAGCAGCCGATCTGTTTCCCCAGAAGCACCAGTTCATTGTTTTCACCTGGCCTGTGGCCTCATAAATTTGCACCGACCCACAAGTCGACGAGACAGGAACTTGGTGTGATGTCGGCCACCAATGGTGCTGCCCCTCCTCCTTCCTGCTGGTTCTGGGCCGTGTGCGAGCTTGGCTCAGCTGGTAGCAAGGCTCATTGGATGGTGATGAAGTCCTATCAGCACAAAAAAGCAGCCCTCGTGGAAATGTGTAGTAATTCCACACCAGCCAATTTAAAAAAAAAAAATTTTTTTTGGATTCAAAAGAAAAGTAGATCTTGGACCTTTTTACGTATGTGAGGTTCAGTCTGGTCTGAGGCCACCGTTTCTCAACTGGCAGTTCATGGGGCCGCATGGTCCCTGCCTCATAGGATGCGCAGGGTTCAGCATCTTCAGCGCTCACAGCCCACGGCAATAGAGACTTGCAGTCATTGCGACAATCACAAATGCACTTTTCTTTTCCCTGCCAACACTTTAAACCGATCTTGTTTCTAAACGATGATCACTTTTTCTCTGCTTTCCAGCTCTTGGTGTAGACCAGGCGTTGGCGAAATTTTCTGAAATTTCAGATGGCAGATATTTTCTTGCTTTGCAAGCCACATAGTCTCTGTCCCAACGACTCACCCCTGCCATTCTAACCCAGAAGCAGCCATAGACAATTATGTAAAAGACTGGGCGTGGCTGCGTTCTAATAAAACTTTATTAGAAAACAGGTAGCTGCGTTCTAATAAAACTTTATTAGAAAACAGGTAGAGGGCTGGGTTTTGCCCACAGGATGTAGTTAGTTGGCCCCTGATAGACACCCACAATGATTAGAGATGATGACGGTGGTCCCCAGGCCACCCTGTAGGCCAGGTCTTATCGTGTCACTCCCTTTTGAAAACATTCAGTGGCTTCCCTTTTTATCTTGTTTGCAAAGGGTGGACTTGGACCACGTCATTAGAATCACTTGATCTGCTTTGGGAACTGCGGTATCCTCTAGTTTCTTCTCCAGAGCCGCTAAGACAGCATCTCCAGGGGACAGGCTGGGCGGCTGCATGTTGAACAAGCCTCCCATGAAATCCTAATGCAGCGGTTCTCAAAGGGCAGCCATGGACCCCGCTCGTCCTCCGTATGCTTCGTGGGGTGTGCTGGGGGTGTGGGGAAAACCTTACAGAGACGGAGCAGGCTGACACAGGCCTGGAGGAGGAAGCTTTCCTGAGTGCACGTCTGGGAGGGGTGTCCCGGGCAGAGGGAACGGGAGTTGAAAGCCCCTACGATGGTGTCTGGGGAGATGGCCGGTGTGGTTGGTGCGGGGGAGGGAGCCGCGAGAGGAGGAGATGAGGGCTGAGAGGAAAGGGGGCAAGGGGCAGACGGGGCGGGGCCCAGAAGGCCACAGAGACACTTGGCTTTAGCTCAGAACAAAATGGGAGCCCTTGGAGAGTTCGAGCAGGTCAAATTATGTAAGCTATTCCAGGAATTTCGCCACCCCTTCTTCCTTCTCCTAGTTCAGGCTGGGCATTTATCTCCCTCCCACCCTGGGCAGCACGTCCCAGTGAGAAACGAGGCTCTGTCTTACCTGCTGTGACCCTCAGTGCCTAGCAATGGCCAGGACCTCTTGGGTATTCAACAAACACCGACGAATGCAAAAATGCCTTTGCCTTCCTCCGCGCTGGATTCTGATTTTGGATTGCTAAGAACTTCTAGAGAAAAATGCAGTCTTTTCCAAATATTTATTTTCCTGTGAATAGCTTAATAAATGACATATTATCTTTTTTTTTTTTGAAATCCCATCATCCAAAACATTTCACCAGAGAACCAGAAATCAACATGCCTTTCCTTTGTGATCGTAAATAAACCTGAATTAAAAATTAGCCTTTTTGGGAGGCGACCTTGCAGCTCTGAGAAAGCCAATCCCTCCTTTCTGTATTATTGGGCCCTCAGGGAGTTTCGCAATTCTCCTTTCTGCCCGTAGCCTGGCCTCCTGTGTCTGAGAGACCCCTCGCCTCCCTGCGAGGATCTTCCTGGGCAGCATTGTCCGCAGCCCCAGCTGAGGAAGGGACTGGGCGCCGTTTGCACTGACCACGCGGTGGCCTCCTGGCCTGACACCCAGGCTGGATGCCAGGCTGCAGAGCTTGGCTCCCACTCCACGTTCTGGCTCGATGTTTTCCTCCCCTGGGCGCTGACAACCCGCCGCCCCTCTGGCTGGCCACAGGGCTGGAAACACACCTGCCTCGGAGAGGCCACCAGGAGCCCCTGTCCTCTGTCCCTTTATTTCTGGAAAGGGCAGAAGGGAAATAAAAGTGCCCACGTCCTTTCCAACACCTGAGCATAACGAACTCGGAGGGAGGAGATTTCAAGGAAGAACGGCACTGGTCAAAGAAACCACAGCATTCATTGAACTTACATTTGCGCGTGAGTGTGCGTGTGAGTGTGAGCTTTCATTCCTACTGGGAGCTCTCTGTTCTTTTTCTCTGTGTAAGAAGCAGTCGAATGGTTCTTCTTGTTCTGTGTCTAAGAAGCGACTTCCCTTTGGGACAGCAGGGTGCAGAAGAGCTGACTGAGAGTTGCCTTAGCACAGGAGGGATCTGCACTTCCTTCCCTCTAGATGGGAAGCCCGCTGTGAGCCCCAGGGGCTGTCGCTGTTTTCTGTCTGTGTGGTCGGTCCGTGGGTGCTCCAGTATTCACTAAATGGCAGAGTATGAGATGTTACCTGACTTTAAAATATTAACCGCCGTGCTCCCCAATATTTCTTTCTACCCCATAACCCTTGCTTCACCCCAAATAGGCAGCCACGGAGAGGCAGCTCATTGCCACGGTGAACGAATGAATGATTGAAAAGACAGAGTTTTGAGGGGACTCAGAGGAGAACCATTGCTTTGGACAAATTCCTTACGAATTAGATTTTCTGAGGACAAGGGGGTACGCAAGGAGGGTCAGGACGAGTCCTCGTGCTTTGTTCTCCATCATTCCTCGGAGCCACCTCCCAGGGAGAGAGCTGACAGCAGGAACCGAGGTGTGTGTGAGGACCCAGAAAGGGCTGAGGTCTGAGGCCTGACCTTACCAACACCCAGAGCGGACAGAGCTGTGCCAGCCCCTCCGAGAGCCGAAGAATATTCCCCAGGAGCCTGAGGATGGCACTGAGCAGGGGACAGACTGCCCATGTGAGCCCAGCAGCAGGACACCCCTGGAGCTGTCGTGACACCCCAGTAGCTAGCGACCCCACTGCCAGCTGCCCCTTACTGCACAGAGGAGAACAGAGCTGGCCCAAAGCTGGCATTCAATAAATGTCTATCGAATTCATGGATACAGGTACTCCATCGATTTCCAGGTTTCTACACGTGGCTTGAGTAAATTTTAACCCACTCCGTGTCTGTTAAACGCCTTTGTAAAGCAGACACATTCTGACACCCTCACTAGACACGGAGAGAAAGAGCCCGTCAGCCGGTTGTCACCATGTGCTCTGCGAGGCATCGGAAGGATGGCAGCGACACACAGGCTCCCGCCCCCTAACAGGTGCTGGTCGGGAGGACAAGGCTCCGGGAGTGAGAGGAGGAAATGCGAACAAGCAGCATGCAAGAACCAGGTGAGGCTATCCTTGCCGGAGGAATAGAGAGAGAGTAGCAAGAGATCGTGGGCGAGGAGGCTGTAGAAATATGAGCAGAAATGGAGAGAGAGAGAGAGGAGGAGGAGGTGGGAGGGGTGCGGAGGGAGGGAGGAGAGAGACAGCCACGTGAGACAGGAATGAGAGGCCCCTAAAGGAGGGAAGCGGGGGTGGGCACGGCGATCCAGGGACAATAGACGGTGGATGTCAGTGGCTGGCGTGGACGGCTGGCGGAAGGTCTAATCGTTCGGTGGGAGGGACCCGCCAAATCACAGCCGTTCTGTACCAGGATAAGGAGCCTGGACTTCGCCCAGAAGCGGCGCTGGTGACCGAACTTGCAGGGCCGGACACAGACTGAGAAGTTGGGGTCCCTTGCTCAAAAATTATGAAGTTTCAAGACCGAGTAGCAGGCATCAAACAAGGGCAGGGCTGTGCCCTTGACCGTGCAACCGCCCACTGGAACCCGCACTGTGTGTGAGCGTGGAGAACGCCCGGAAAGGTGTCGAGCGGGACAGGCTGGATGCGAGTGGGGCATGAGGAGGGCTAGCGGTCGGAGCCTCCTGGGTGCGCGGGGACAGGAAGTGGCAGAGGGGCGCCTCTGAGGAAGTCACTGGATTGCCAAGCGCGCGGGGAAGCTCGGTGCCTGCAGGACAGGGCAGAAGGGGCTCACGTGATGTGACAGGGTGGAGCCCGTCCCCCGGGGGCTGCGTGGGGCCAGAGCCCAGGTCCTCCGTGGTGGCGCTGTGGCCCGCGCCTGGGTCTTGGAGAAAGCTGGCATCATCGAGAGAAAGAGGAAGTGTGGAAAAGGGAGCTGGCTTTGGGAGGTGGGGATCGGTCACCAGTCTCCCTCATGCCAAAGGTGAGGCAAGGGCAGGGCCTCCAAGCAGTGCCCAGCGGGCCGTCGAAGGCCCGAAATCCTTGGGAAACAAAGACCTGAAAGGAGCGACAAGTGCTGCGTAGCTGTTGAGGCTGGAGGTCATGTGCAGTTTCTTAGGAACCAAGTAGCTAGATAAGCAGAGCGCTAAGAAAAAGGCGAATACTGTAAAAATAATATTTTCTACCACCACTTAAAGGATTGGGCAGTTAGCTGTGCGGTCTGAGCCTGGGGAAGGTTTTTCCAATTGCTATTTGCACAAGGTGGTTGTGTGGGATAACAGATCCGTTTTGATCCTTCAGAGCTAAAACATAGTAAATCATAATCATAATCATAATCATAATCATAATGCTGAAATACTGGTCCGCGCTCATCACCATTAATTGTCAGAGGGCTCTCGTGGATGTTTTCCCCGGTCCCTTTTCCTCACTTTTTAATGATCCATTTATTTTTCAGGCAATTCTTGCAGGAATTTGAAAGTTTAAGCAGGGGTTACACGGAGAACTAACAGGAAATGTCTCATCTTTCCAAGTTTATTGTTGAGAGTGGCCAGATGTCATTTGTTTGTGAGTGGGAAATGGGGAGTTAGATCACAGCACGTGAAATTTAAAACCCCATGTTAAAAAAAAAGCGGGGAGAGGTGGGCTGGGGAGGAGGACGCACACGGGGGAGCCACTCCGCCTCCTGCCACTGTGTTAGCAGCACCTGGGAGCAGTGCTCACGCGCAGGACGCTCACAGAGGAAGGTGGCTCGCTGTGTGCCGCCACGGCTCTCTCCGGGCCGTGCGCGCACAGCTGGTCTCTGCCTGGGCCCGGCCAGGGTGCCCGGGAGCTCTCTGCAGGTCTGCTGTCGTTATACACCCCCCCACGAAGGGCCAGGAGTGGGGGCCCAGCGCTCTTATTGGTCATCATGCCCCGGAATAAAGAATAAGAGGGGAGCTTACCCACAGTCCTGTCTTTAGCACTTATACAAGCAATTCTACTGATTTTTAAAAATCATCTTTTCAGCCTCTGTGGTTTAAACTCTGGGCCAGTCAAACACGTCCAGACCGCTCAGGCTGGCTGGCTCGGATCCGGCCCCTGCCTCTCGAATCGCTCACTGCCTGTCCCGGAAATGCCCTCTCCGTCCCTGGCTGTTGCTCCAGTGGGCCTTGGCAGGCTCCCTCTCGGCCAGGTGTTTTCCCCAGCAGTTGCCATGGTAGCAACATACAACAGAGGTTCTAAGGGGCTTGGACTTGGCCGGCTGGAGGTGGGGCCTGAGTTCCCGTCTCCAGCCCACGACGGACTCGGTCCTCCTCAGACGGAGATCACGCGGTGCGGGGCTGTGTTTCCTTGGAAGATGACAGGCTCCAGGCCAGACGAGCGACGTCAACTTGGACTGGGTTATTGGATCACTGGGCCAACACGGGACACACAGCGGAGGGGCAGGGTCCAGAGCAAAGAAACCCGAGAGCAGCTCCAAGGCTTCGACCTTCTTGGCCCGTTTTGCAAAGGAAAAGAAAGCCGCCACCTACCTGCCGGGCCGTCAAGGGCAGCAGGAAAGGTTGTGCTCACGCCCAGCCCCCTCCTCCACGCAAAGTGATTGAGCAGAGTTTTCTTCCCCTGGCCCAGATCCTGAAATCGCCACGTTAGCCCGTTCCCAGGGTTCAATCATTAATGCTTCGTTGATGGGGATACTGAGCGGGAGATGCAGCTGTGTTGGCTCACCGGCCACGTGGGCCACCTAGGCATTTCCTGTCCTAGTGTCCAGGGTGGGAAACACAGAGATCAGCTGCTATCATTATTATGATTCTTGGAAAGATACATGTGTAATATGTATATTTATTAGCATGAAATTGACCGTTTTCACCGCTTTCAAGTGTACAGTTCCGTTAAGCACATTTGTGATGTTGTGTGACCGTCACCGCCATCCATTTCCAGAACATTTTCGTTGTCCCAAGCAGAATTCTGTACCTTAATGAAGCAACAGCTCCCCATCCCCCGCCCCCCGCCTTGGCCGCTGATAAATTCCAGTCTACTTTCTCGCTGTATAAATTTGCCTAGTCTCGGCACCAGCAGATGAGTTTTAAAAAATAACTTTGCTGTTTTTATAAACATAATACAGTTTTTACATATATCAGGAACACAGAGAAGTACAAAGAAACATTACATCATAACATACCATTGTCAACATTTGCTGAATATCATCCTGGACACCTTTGTATGCATACAGACTTATTGAACCATGGGAAGAAAAAATATAGTCAGATAGATAAATTTTTATTAAAATGAGATTATTCAACACGTGGGCGTTTTAAGTTAAAAATTAAATTTTTCTTGAATTTAACAGAAGAAAAAGTAATCGAAGGTATTGCCAAACCTTTGGAGAAGTGATTTTATACAACAAGAACGTTAACTCAAAAAATTCCTCTTTGTTATTTGAAAACAGTGAAATGATGGACTCTTGATAATTTATTGATTCTGTTTCTCGACTTTGGCTGGAGCCAGTGAGACCCCGTGATGAGCGACGGTAAGGTCCGTGTACTTGCTTCCCCTCCGCCCAGCTCTGAACCCCAGTTCTCTAGCTGGTTAGCTGACTTAGTCCTTTAACCTCCTCAAGGCGATAACGACTGGTTCAGGACGGGCGAGGCGTGGCGGGCGAGGTGCGGGCGATGGCTTCCTGGCGCTGGGGCCGTGTGCTGGGCTGTTTCATTATCAGGGCGGAGGAATGGTCCCGAGCAAGGCAGGCGGCTGTTTAGACAGCTGGCTATGGCCCGAGCATCATGCTAACCAGCTACTTTCCATGTAGGAAGGTCCTCGACCCCTACAGATAACTCGGGATCAGCGCTACTGGTTATATATTTTTTTGTTATCATTTTTGCTGTATAGATAAGGAGCTGAGACTTGGGGGAGGACCTCGCCCAAGGTCACACAGCTGTGGGACTGCAGGGCTCACGCTGCATTCTCTCTCCTCACTCTGCAGGTGAACAGCTAATGGGCCTGTGACCTCAGCGAGGGGGCTCTTTCTGGTAGGGACCCGAGGGTGGCAGAGATGGTGGAAGGGCCGCCAACACTTTATGTCCACATGGCGCGTTCCCACGGTTGGCCCAGATTGCTCTACTCCATACTATTCTCACTCACCGATGAGCAGAAGCTGCCTCGACTCCTCCAGGGGCACAGCTCAGGAGTCATTTCCAGCGCCAGCCCCTTCCTCCTCTGCCCCCTCCTCAGCCCAGGGCTCTCGGACCTGGACTATGGTACGTGGCCCGTTGTAATGGCAGGGGGCTTCCTTCAATAATAGTGCTTAAAAGCCCTTTCAACGAACATCCGTTAGCTGCCCTCGGAAGAAAATCCGAGGGCTCTGTATCGGTCTCCTGAGGTTGCTGGTAACAAATTGGCACCAACTGGGTTATTTAAGACTAGAGAAATGCATTGTCTCACAGTTCCGGAGGCCAGAGTCCAAAAGCGAGGTACCGGCAAGCGGCTCTCCATTGAAGGCCCTAGGGGACAACAATACCACTTGCGTCCCGCAGCTTCCGGTGGCCGCCGGTGAGCGTCGCTGATGGTCCGCTCACGGTCACAGCACTGCAGCCCTGCGTCCATCTCACGTGGCCCTCTCCTCTCTCATGAGGACACTGGTCATTGGGGTTACGGCCCGCCCCAATCCAGGCTGATCTCATCTCAAGAGCCTTAATCGGTTACATCTTCAAAGGTTCTTTTTCCCAATAACGTGGCATTCACAGGCTCTAGGAGCACCTATCTTTGGGTGGGATGGGAGGGGTGAGGGTGGGGGGGTTGGTGGCATTCAACCACAGGCTTCACGGTGAGCCCTGACTCTGGAAACAGTGTCCCCCGCCCCCCAGTTGATGTTTGGTTGGGGCCATCGATGGCGGTGGACAGAGCAGTCGCTCACTGATTAAACTCCAGGCCTGTCTTCATCAGGGAGCTAGTGGGACGCCACCGTCAGACCTGGGTTCCACCTCCCCGAGTCACGCAACTGCGAATATTTCTACATTTTACTATTAGAATTTCTTTATTTGGGGGGATGGGAGGCTAGAAAAGGCACGTCCTCAGTGTCTGATTGAATAAAAAAAAAGCAGCAAAGCTCAGACCCCACGGGCTGTCACACACGCATATATGACACTCTCCTACAGATCACACAAACCCCTCAAAGGTGTTCGTTCAACGTACTGATCTGTCCCCAGGGTTACAGGGCATATTATGGGCTTGGAACATCTAACATATTGGTTTTGAAAAATAGACCGAGGCCTGGTCCAGAAGGTGCATTTTAGCCCGCATCCCTTTGTCTGGTTTGTGCCTTTCGCTGAGGGATATTGGGGGCCTGAGGCCTGGTGTCTCACGTCTGGTTTTACTCTGTCCAAGAAACCCTTGCTCACTGGTTCTCCGCCATACTCATCCCTAAAACTCTTCTTTCCTTTCCTTTGTAGTCCATCTCTTACCAAATTTAAAGAGGCTTAAAGTGGACATGTTTGGTACCAAAGACCTTCTCCAGGAGGAGACGTCCCTTCTTATCATCCTGCGTGACTCCGCACACCCTCTGCTGAGTCCTCCCCGACTCACCCCAGGCCTCACAGCTCGAGGCTTCTCTGAAATTCCAAAGGCTCCATTGCTATGCTGCTCACCAGCACTTGGCGCATGCCTCATCACTGATGCTGGGAGAGCGATGATGCAATCAGTGTCTTGCCTCCCTGTATCCCCGTCTGCCTCCAGGACCAGCGTGACTGGATGTGAGGTCGATGGTGCTCTAAGGACACTGGAAGCCCATGCTCTTCCTGGAACCCCTCAGCTCAGCAGAAAGACACTCAGTTTCTCAGAACTCGACAGCTTCATACATTTAATTCGTTTTAGAATAGCTGTCTTCCACTGATTTATACTTACTCTTAAACGTGGTAGAAATCCCTAGGGTTGCTCTTTTGGAATAGCCAGCTGTTGGTATTATTATTTAGACCCTATGCTCGTTTCAGAAAAAAAAAATGTGAAGCCTCACACCCTGGGATGTAACACATTTTAATCTGTGACTAATGCTACAATCAGAGAATCAGCGTGATAGAGAGTGCCAGCCAACTGTGGCTGTTTCATGGCTCCTGCTAGGAAATGAGGCAGAATTCTCCAACAACTGGGATGCTTACCACACCCCCAGTCCAGCCTTAGTCACCATGGAATGCACGACCCTCCCTCAGTTTCCTGCAGGAGCTTACCCTGAGCTAACTACGTCAGGCACTGGTCACCTGCTTTAAGTGGATTTTTTTTTGTTAATTGAGATATAGTTCACATCAATTATGTTAGTTCAAGTATACAACACTGATCTGATATTTTTGTATGTATTGCAAAAGGATCAACCCAATAAGTCTAGTTAACATTCATCGGCACACAGACAAAATTTTTTTCTTCTGACGGGAACTTTAAGACTTGCTCCCTTAGGAACATTCAGACAGTCTCCATGTACACTACATCCCCAGGGCTTATTTATTTTAAACTAGAAGTTCGTACCTTTGACACCCTTCACTCATTTCACCCCCCCTCCCCGCCCCCTTGCCTCTGGCAACCACCAATCTGTTCTTCGTATCTATGAGTTCAGGTTTTGTTTCGTTTTGTTTTGTTTTAGATCCCACATATAAGTGGGATCCTACGGTATTTGTCTGTCTTTGCCTTGTTTGATTTAGCATAACGCCCAAGGTCCATCTAGGTTGTCACACATGGCAGGATTCCCTTCCTTTTCCTGACTGAGTAATATTCCATTAAATATATGTAAAACACCTTCTCTTTATCCCTCAGCCATCAGTGGACACGTAGCTTTCTCCCTGTCTTGGCAGCAGGGAAAATGTTCTTTCTTGTCTTGTTGACGACAGCCACAGCGACAGGCGTGAGGTGCCGTCGCACTGTGGTTTTGATTTGCATTTCCCTGATGATGAGTGGCATCGAGCACTTTTTCACATACCTGCTGGCCCCCTCTATGTTTTCTGCCAGAAAATGTCTCTTGTCCTCCCCTGCCTTCTTTTTTCCATCGAGTCGTTTGTGGTTTCGCTGTTAACTTGCGTCAGTTCCTAGACACCTTGGATATGAAGCCCTTATCAGGCATGTGGCTTAGAAATATTTTTCTCCTCGTTCCACAGGTTGCCTTTCCGCCGTCTTGGGGGTGGCTTTTGCCGTGCAGAAGCTTTTTGTGTGCGGTCCTGCTCGTTTAGCTTTGCTTTTGCTTCCCGAGCTTTTAGTGTCAAATCTAAAAATCTAAAAACATCGTCGCCAAGACCGCGCTCACTGTCCATGTTGCTCTCACCTGTACCCAGTCCTCTCAACAGGCCTACGTAGCAAGTTGTATCATCGTCTCCATTTTGAAATGAGAGAACCGATGTCCTTCGAGGGAAGGTCACCTGCCCAAGGTCACAGAGTTTTACCCTGATGCCTTTTCGAGTCTGTGCACCCGATCGCCACTGGCACTTTTGGTTGGCACCTGACCACTGTGTCGCACTGCCAGGCCACGGGGCCGGTGTCCTAAAGCAGTGGGAGCAGCAGCTGCAAGGCCACACCCCGCCTCCCAGCAGAGCTGGGAGACATCCTAACAGCACTCGTCCGGGACGTCACGATGTGGCAAGTGCATTAAACACATCGCAGTCAGTGTGACTAGAATCCCGTGGGTTAGGACACAGGTTCCGTTTTGATCCCTGTTTTATTCATGAGGAAATTGTGGGTTTCAGTGACTTGGTTTGCCCAAGGTCGCCCAGGAGGGGGGTGGTGGAGATGAGATGCGAGCCCAGCTCTTTGATCCCTAAGTCTTTCGCTCCGGAGAACTCCCTTTCCCACGGGGGCTGGGGCAGTGCCTCCTTGGCCTGCTTCGATCACATCGATGAAGCTCGCTTCTCCCAAAACGTCCCTGGCACCTGCTGCCCTGTCCGAAATCCCCGGGCATCCCTCGCTAGGCAGGACTCGCTATTTATTTCCAACACTCGGCCTGGAGTAGGCCCTCACAAAGTGAACGTGGGAGAGGGTTCTAGTCCTGGGGGGAGTAGGCCCCCCGCCTCTTCGCCCCGGGCTGGCTGGTCCTCAGGGCACAGGTCGTCTGACCACCTCCATGGACAGCGAGGGAGGCCCACTGGCCGCGTCTCTGGTAGGCTCTTCCCCGTCCCAGAAAAGGGGATAAGCCCACATTCCCAGAGAGGGTCCTGGGAACGAGCATGATTATCCACTCATCTTCTCGTATTTAGTCCAAGTCTCTTTCTCTCTCCTAGGACAGCAAATCGTGCAAGGCGAGGCAGCATCGTTAGATCATCCCTCACCCCCTACCCCAAACCATCAAGCAGCCCCCTCCCATAGGCACACGGCGTATGGCTCGCTACGTGTGGCTCTGTAGCTTATCTTTCCCGCTTAAGCACGTTGGACTTCTTTCCCTGGCGATGCGCATAGATCCGCTGTAATCTTTGGCAAGTAATTTCACTGCATTTCATCAGACGACATCAGACACGTGATGCTAAACCAGTCTCCCACTCACGAAGAACGCTGCGGTCTCCAACTTCTCGCTGGTTCCAATCGTGCCGCGATGAACATTTCTGTGTGCAGAACAGCCTCGGGGTGTGCTTCTTCCGGGCAGTGGGGCTGAGGTTTGGAAAGCCGGCTCCCGGCTGCCCCTTGTGCAGTGCCGGACAGCGGATGAGTCAGTTTGCCGGGGTGTCTGAGCCGTCGGTGAGAATGACCGTGAGTGAGACTCTGGACCCCACACAGTCGCCGCCCCGGCTGGCCTCTCACCTCTCATTCCGGGGAATGGAGAGACCTCTGCGTCGTTTTCTGGAATGCCAGAGGAAATCCCCAGATAAGTGGACACCCTCATGCTTCGCAGAAGGCGCGCCCCCACTCCCGCAGGGATGAGTGGTGAGTGCTTTCTGAGTCACAGTTCGCAGTCCTCAGTGGCTCTACGGGCTGCCAGAGCCTCGCTCGGCTGCCGGCTGCTGCTGCTGCCTCCGCCAGACACAGCACTGCCTAGCAAATCGCCCCTCCGCTTAGTGTTTATCTTTGGGATGGGTTCTCGTTTCCCGTAAGCTCTCCCAACATTAAAGGTAGTTTTTCGGTAAACCTCATGGGATGTCTGCATGAAGAGGGAAAGAAGGTGCTTTATTTTAGGTTTTTCATTTTACTTTCATGTGCCAGAGAAAAGGAAACCCCATTCCCATTTTTAGATAGTGATAAATAGACGATTCTAGCTAGAGAACCCAGTCCTGCTTTATTATCATTATCTTTAACTTGCTAAAAAGTCAGTGTCCTGGTTGAGGGGTTCAGGGGACAGGAGAACTGTCACACAGTGGAGCACACGGATTTCTCATACTTGTCACTTACGGTCTTGATTTTTGTCACACCCGTGAACCAACTGTACCATTAGTTCCTTATTATTTTTAATGACTTTTTAAAACATAGCTTCAGCCTAATTACTATTTTAAGGGCTAGATTTGGTGTGCTGGTTGTACTTTTTCTGAAGCATATGAAAACAAACCAACAAAAAAATGTTGACTATCGCCTTAAATGCTCCGGAGCCTGAACAGGGCCACACCCTCATACACACTGGACCCAGGTGGAGCCCAGCACCCCCGTGTTATCTCCCGAGGCTACCAGAGGTGGAATGCCATTCAGACATGGAAGCATCACCACGGGTCTTTGCGTTTTTGTGCATTAAAGGGCCACAGAGCTAGAAATTGGGGTCGGGAGGAATGGAGAATTTATCTACTTGTGAGAGGCAGGGCAGCTAATTGGAAAATGCACAGGCACTGGAATCTGGCCTACGTACAAATCTTAGTGACATCAGATGAGGCTCTGCATTTGTAAAGAGGTCACATTACGAGCCACTTTATAAAGTGGACAAAGATTAAATAAGATGATAAACACGAGGTGCCTGGTTGAGGGGAGGCATCCGTACCCAACGGCGGCCAGCGGGAACTTCAGAGCCTGGCCTCGGAGACATGGAGACCTGACCTGAGCCAACCGTGTGATCTAAAGACACTGACTTAACCTCTGGGGACCCTCGACTTCTCCAGACAATGGGGACCCAAAATCTGTCCAGAGGACTGCTGATAGGAGCAAACAGAGCTCATGGGAAAGCACCCAGGCCCACAGGAGGCCCACAACCACAGAGGGCCTGTCCTCTGAGCTGCACACCACCACTGACAGGTGTCCGAGTGTTGCTAAGCTGGGACTTGCTCTTTCTCTGTCTCCTGGGATTGGGAGCACAGTGAAGAAGTTGTGATGATAAACATCTCTGGCCGGCAGTGCCAGGGGATGTGGTAACAACGCCAAGGGACCATCCTAGACCCAACGCCACACCGGTGGAGTGTGGCAGGCGTTGAGAGACTCTCCTGAGCTCATGTGGATTTCAGCGCAGTGATATTTATCACGTTTTTGAGCAAAGACCGCTCAGGAAAACCAGACGAGGTGTCAGGTTCCGTTATTTTCTGTTCCTCCATGCTGGTCCTCTGATATCCTTGACACCCAGCACGTGGTGTGGGGTCTGCCTCCCCGGCCATCCGGGGTGGTGGCAGACAGGGAGAGGGAACGGGAGGGCTCCACACCGGCTGAGGATGCGCTCAGATGTGGTTGCTGAGAAAACAACTCTGCTTCCTGCAGAGACTTCAAAAGCCCACACCCTGTCTACCGCACAGCACATTTTTGCAGCTGAAGGAGAAGCTGCCGGCAATGGGAGTTTCCCTGATGTCATTGGGACCGTGCCGACCGCGTCCTCCCGCAGACATCAGGGAGTTGGCTCAGGAAGGGCCGGGTGGGAAGTGATGCAACTGTGGACAAAGGCTCTGGGCTCTTTGCAAAGGGAGGTCAGGGGGCCCCCGGGTTCCCAGTGGGCTCCACTTCCACCTGCACTTGACGGCAATGGAAACTTCTAGTCCTCGGAGTAAAGGGTATGGGAGGGCGAGATGCAGAGAAAAGAATGAGCAGGGCAGGCAGAGCCGCGTGAGGACGCCTGAAGTCTTCCTTTCTCCTCTCACGCTGCCCTCTCCACCGGAAAGGGAGAAAACCTGTGTTCTGGTGACTCGTCTTGGTGCCTTCAGTTCCCAGCTGTATTCAGTTCTTCTAGGTGGTGGTGGTGTCCCAAGGAGCATCCTTTAAAGATGCCTGGAACACTGAGAGGGACCAGGGCTCCTTGGAGTAATAGTGGGTTTCAGATAGGGCAGAAATCGGCCACCGTGGGCCTACGTGATTGTGCCAGAAAGCAGGGAAGCGATCAAAACTGGCCCAGGAGCCGGCTGGAGGGTCCCACTGGCCAAAGAGGGGAAGTTTTTAGCATTAAAAAGAATAATGACTGCAATGTATTGAAAAGCAGCAAATATAGAAAACAATGAGTTCACAATGATGTAAAGAGATCCCAGGGGCTGTTTGGATACCGACTCACTTCTCTGAAAATTGATAGAAGAATAAGCACATATCCCCCCTTTCTTGCATAAACTATATGTCAGAGTCATCAAAGAGCGGAGGAGGTCAAGTTCATCTGGGTACGAATGCTCCCTAATACATGCAGAAGGAATAAATAACAGAATTAGAAAATCACGCCTTCGCAACCCCTAATAAAATAATGGATTTGGAAGTGGTCATCGGTGGATGCTAAAACTCTCTGGTGAAAGGTTGACAGGGAATTTTACAACAGGAAATCGACATCAACACGTACGAAGTGTTCTCATGTAAAAAAATTTCAGCTGCATCTACACAAGCCTCTAGATCTGCCCTGTTCAATATGGGGGCCACGTGTGACCTTGAGCACTTGAAATGCAGCCATTTTGCGTCGAGAGGTGCTTTAAGCGTACGCTGTGCATCCGATTTTGAAGATACAGTATGAAAAAGAAGACAAAATAGCTCGCTTATTTTTATATTACTCACATTTTGAAATACTAATATTTTGGCTAATTCAATGGAATAAAACATTTTATTAAAATAATTTTACATATTTCTTTTACCTTTTTTAACGTGGCTGCTGGGACATACAAATCACATCTGTGCGTCTACAGCCACGCCACCCTGAACAAGCCCGATCCCGTCCGATCTCAGAAGCTAAGCGGGGCCTGGCCTGGTTAGTACGTGGATGGGAGACCACCTAGGAAGACCAGGCGCTGTAGGTGTAAAAAATAAAAAAATAAGGGATTGTAAGTGGACAAGGTTCATGCGATCTGAGAGGTCAACCAAGGGTCGCCACGCCTAAAAAAAAATAAACAAATAATTGCATCTGCGGCTTGTATTTTATTTCCACTGGACGTCGTTGCTTTAAATCTTACTGAGCAGTTTGCAGAAAATGCCAGCAGTCATGGAATTGGTTAACAAAACCAAGAGGAAACAATCGGCCACGTCCAGAATGCGGGGAAATCCTACTAGATAACTGACTTACTTTCTTCACCAAATAAATGGTATCAGAACAAATAGGGAGGAGGGATGGTTTAGATAGAAACGGCTATAACACCCAAAAGCATTGTATGAATCTTGTTTAAACAGTCTGGGAAATTTGAACCTTAGGGCTGGGTATTAGATCATATTAAGGGTTTATTTGTTGTTGTTGTTGTTCATGTTAATAATGGCATCATGGTGATGGCTTTTTAAATGTTCTTATCTTTTAGGGACGCGTACCCAAGTTTTCGAGGTGAAATAATATGTTCTCTGGTGTTGGCTTTGAAAACGCTCAGAGTAAGAAAGCATGAGGGCTAGATGCAACCAGATGGACAAAATGTTGGCTTATTGTTTAAACTAGGTGCTGAGGATGTGGGAGTTCATTAAATTCTTCTGTCTGTTTTTTGTATGTTGAAAAGTTCTAGAATTTCATTGTGACTATATAACATTTATTTATCACATATTCGTACATAATATACAATACCATATTTAATAATATAGTTCTCAATTTATGATGTAGTTAATATAATAAAAGATTGCAACGATTTTTAATGCCTTCGAAACTGTTTTCATTTTTAATGCCTGAGAAAGGTAGCACGCGATTGCTTGATTCGGCGGAAGCGCATGAAACTTTAGAAGGCAGAGCCCAAAGGGAGTGTGAGAGAAGCTGACCAGACAGCACCCGCTCTGCGGGTGACAGGTCGTCCCTGGGCTTCCCACGAGGGGTGCGTGCGGGTGGACCAGGGCCGCAGCTCAAAGGCGCTGGATTCCCAAGGAGGGAGGGCGTATTGGCAGGACCCAGGACCAGAGAGAGTCTTCCTGGGGGGCCAGCTCAGCGTCCAGACAGGCCTTGCAGCGGGGGCCCAGGATCCAGGGTCTGGCCTGTGACTGGTCTATCTGGAGGCACTAGACCCTAAATTCCCACGAGGGGTGGATGCTCACAGTTCCGGTTTGTTCATTCCCAATGAGCTGTAACCACCGAGGAGCAGATGTCCGTGGCCACTGAGCAGCACGCTGTGGGGTACCAGTGGGAGCAGGGGGGTTTGGAAGATGGCGGTGCTGGTTTCATCAGGCCGTGTTCCAGGGAACACTGTCCCGCCGGCTGCACGTGACTTTCCGCTGGGTGTGCAGAGGACAGCAAAGACGAGCATGCCACCAGCGTCACCCGGCGTAGGGCCCCTACCAGCCATCTAACCCTCTTCTCCCTGTGCCTTTGATCAGGTTACGGTTGAGCCATCTGTATCTCTTTAGAGACTGTTTATTGCTATTTCATGTTATAGATCAGCTCTCAGAGGGCAAACCCTCTTCCCTTCCCAAGTTCTCATGTTGCCTCGTCAGGGCCCAGACAAGGAAGGCACTAAAAATTCACCCAGCTCATGATCTGGGTGGCCGAGCGGTAAAGAATACGGGTTCTAGAGTCGCACAAGGGACCGTGTTGCAAACCTATCTCAGCTGTTGACCAAATAAATGTGTGACCTTGAACAAGTAGCCTCTTGTAGACTTGGTTTCTTCAAAATGCATGCCCCTGACATTATTGTGAAAAATTGGTCACAGTGCATAGAGCATCCGGCACTGTGCCTGGTCCCTCGCGGGTGTTTGATAAATGACAGCTGTAGTTGTTGGGGTATTATTATTGTTGCAGCTTAGAGCTGGCCCTGACTGAATAAGTTTTGCTTCTAGAGGCTAAAGTAATTGCCCAAACCAGGAAGCTTAGATCGGCTTCCACATGCCCAGTGCAAATCCGGGGCCCTTCTTGCTGGAATTAAAAGTGGGAGCAAGCTGGGGAATGCAGGCTAATCCCATAAACAAAGTATGCTCGATACGCCCCTCAGCAGTGTCTCTGATCCAGCAACTCCATAGGGCTGCAGGGTGGGGGTGCGGGGGGAGGAGTGGAACCTGTAACCTCCCCCGCGGCACCCACTCCCTGCACGTAGAGGCCGCCTGAGTCCCACACGGCTCACACCTCTTCTTCCCCAGCAAAGTGCATCCCTGTCCCACAGCCCGCCCACACAGCTGTCCTCTGCCTCCAGTCTCCTGAGCCTCCTCGGAAGGATGGTGTTAATGATTGATAACGCTTGGTGGATTACTCTCAAAGGGACATTTGCTTTTGAGCTCAGCACAAAGCCTAACTCGGCTCAAAAAAGGACAAACCTGTGGTTTTGAGGCAGACTCTCCAAGTGTCTGGCTCCTAGTAGGTGCTCAATAAATATTCATTAAGTGATTAATGGAGGGAATTTCGGGCATGGTAGTGAATTGCCGAGGGGCATCCGTCAGGCCTGGGGACTTTCCTGGGACCATTCCAATCACCCCACAGAGGGTGGTTTCCTGTTCCAGTTACTCAGAAGGTCAGCCCTTAGGAAGGGCACCAGACCAGACCTTCTTGAAGGGTGGAGCCCGATTCCAGACTGTTTCAAGAGCTTTCTCACTCCACAGAGTTTTAGATCCATCAAAGCTGTGCCTCGGTGGATGGGTTCCCAGTGGGAGTGATAGAAAGCTCACCACTTAAGTCATTTAAGCGTTGGCTGTCCAGGCCTGAAAAACATGCCCTTGGGACTGATCCCGAAGTGACTGCGGATGAGTTAAATGGCTTAATAGATCCTGGCAGCTTCAGAAAGGACTAATGGCTCGGCATTAATTGGGTACATGGAGTGATGAATCTCTGCAAAGGTATTTCAGAGCTGCCCGTTCAGCTGTCCCTGGCCTCAAAGCATCGCATCAGTCGACCCCAAACCGGTGCCGATTATTGATGAAGCATGAATGCGTGGCATTCGCATCAGCCTTCACACTCTGCCACTCTCATTCGTCCCTTCAGCAAACATTTAAGTACCTACCATGTGCCAGGCATGGTGCCGGGGGCTAGGGCTAGGTGACATCAATCTCCCATGAAGCTCTGTCCCGGAAGGCGATTCGAATCGATGAGACTGGCTGGTGCCTTGTTAGAGGCAGGTCCCAGGAAGGAGCAGAGAAAGGAGGCACGGCTCTGCCTGGGGTGGCGGGTGGCAGTGAGGGCTCCCCACTGCGTGGAGACTGGGGGACTGAGCCAAGCCTCCCCGGTAGGTGGGCAGGCCGGCCAGGGTCTCCAGGCAGATGGAGCAGCTCACTCAGAGAGCTGGAGGGAGGGAGGGAGAGGTGGGTGGAAAGGTGGGCAGGAGGCGTCTCTGCTGTGGCCGAGCGTCAGTGCAGGCTTGGAGCACGGATGTGACGTGCACGGCTTTGCATTGTGAAAAAGACACTCTCGCGTGTGTGAGAGGGGTGAGATCCCGAGCAGGAAACTCCTTTTCAGGGTCAGAAACACGGTCCGGTGTTTCCAGCAGCGTTTAAAGTCTCGTTCTCTCCAGCAGCAGTGGGACACCGAACCTCTCCAGGCTCCGTCCTCGGGGTGAGGCACGAAATGGTAAGAGGAGCATCCTGGACACTTTGGTTGCAAGTGACCGAATGTCATCTTGAACAGGCTCAGGCCAAAAGAAGTATTTATAGGAAATCTCGTGAGGCAGGGAATGCTCAGGGCAGCGAGACCCCTCGCTGCTGGGAGGCTGTCCCTCCGGCTCTCATTCCTGTTGTCCCCATGAACCCTGGCGAACCCCTTTGGATTGCCTTCCTCCACACGGCCACGGAAACGTGGTCACGACCGCTCCACATCCCACGTCTCAGAGCTTCCCCACCCGCATGCTCTGCATCTCTTCTTTTAGTTCCAGGGGGGGTGAGTCCTGGGATTTTGCTGGACCAGACTAACGACAGGGACGAGGGAGGAGCTACGGAGATTGGCTCAGTATGGTGGTGGCCCCTCCTCGGCCAGTTAAGTGTGAGCAGGGGGGCAGCAGCTGGAAACAGGGGTGGTTCCCAGTCGAAACTCGGGGTTGTAGTGTGGAAAAGAGATTCCCATAATATGGGGGCAAGTCCCAGGAAAAGAGGAGAGATGCCAGGCAGATACAACGTCAGGTCAGCATCGCAACAAACTTCGTGGATATAAAACAACCTGCAAATGCAAGATACTGTTCACTCTCTGGGCTTTGTCTCCCTAGTTTCAGTGTATAGAATAGTTACTAACGCATAGTAGGGGCTTCATAAAAAGTGGCATTGAGTAAGCGGGTGTCAGATATTGAGTTGGTGGATAGGTGGCAGGTGGCGTACATGCCAGGGGTCAGGGGTCAGGGCTCAAGCCCACACGCACCACGGAAATCACACAGGACCCATGTCCCGCCTTGAAACCTCCCCAGAGAGATGCCATGTTGAAAAATGACGTCCCATTTTCCCTCCACGCTGGAGCAGATCACTGTTTGCTCTGGTTAGACACCAGACGAAGCCGTCGGCTTTTATGAACACCCTCTTTAACGTCAGGAGGGAAGAGCAATTATGGCCACCAAATGGGTGGTTAGTGGCACATGCTCACGTTTATCTATTTGCCTGTTGTCTGGCGTTCATCTACTAGGACGTGTATTTGACGAGCTGGGAAGCTCGTCCGCCCTGTTCACCACGCACTCCGCTGCCCAGAACCGTGCTCGACACGTAGCAGGCTCGCACAAATTGTGTGTCGAGGGACTAATATTGCACAAGGCGCCATGCTTGGTGCGTAAGGGGTGAGATCAGGAGACGAGAGAAACTGGCTTTTCCCTCGGGACATGGTCAACCTAAGGAAGGAGGGAGGCCGTGAAATGCCTGGGGAGACATGGAGAGACTGCGGGACCAAGCGGGACGTGCCGACTGTCAGTGATTAACGGAACAACAGGTTCTGGTGGGCTCTCAGAGCACCCATCACGAGGGACAGTCCTCTTGCGCGTCTTTCCCCTGTGAACTCCATGCTTCTCGCTTCTTCTCTCATCCGGAGAGCTTTCCCCTTTCCTGCAGCCTGGAGGAAGTTCAAGTCCAAAGACTTCCTTCAGATCCATGCCCGTGGCCGGAGCCAGCCTCCTCGGGCCTCTGTGGCTCAGAGGTGTGCCTGGGACAGGGAGGGATTCCCGGCGGACGGAGGCTGATGATCAGTTACTACCAAAGCTGACCTCAGGTTTCTCTTATCTGAGTGTGGGGACACCTGACGTTGTAAGACTGGTCATGACAATTAGATCTTGACCTGGTGACCTCGTGGGGGAAAGGGCTTTACATTCCTTCCTCTCCCGTGGCCCACTCCTGCTTGGTGGGGTGGGCTGCCCGCTGCTCGTTTGAGTGTGTGACCCCTCATTCCAGAGCAGAGCAGGGACAGCCCCAGCTCTGTTCTCATCACACTGTTCATCCGAGGAGAGACTCCTTTTTCTGCTCTCACAGGCATGAGAGGCAAAGAGGGCCTCCTCCCCCCACCTCTCCCCCCCCTCCCCCCACCCCCCATCTGACATGCTCTGGCCTGGGAAACGTTTCTCTGCAGGTGGCCTCAGACTCACGCCCTGATGGGGACCACGTCCCCGGGGCCTCTGGTGAGTGCCAGGCCAGCCAGGTGTTCGGTGCGCAGAGGGAGGCAGCTACCGGTTCCCTACTTACAGCCCATGTGGAGCACAAAATTTATTTTATTTTACTGCAGGAAAATCGGAAGGTATGCATAAGTAACCACTGCACACAGGACACATTCTTCCAGACTTAAAATTCTCTATGCATTTATTTATACACATGCAAAATGGGGCCATATTATCATTTCGTACTCTGCTTCTTTCGCTCTTACTATATCACGGACACCTTTCAGGGTTAAGAAACACAGCTTCGCTACTCTCGCTTTTATGGTTATATACTGTTGTACCGTAAAATATTTACTAGCATCTTAGCATTGGGCATTTAGTTGTTTGCCACTTTTGGCTATGACTGGAGGTGATGCTGTGAGAAAGCCTCTTTGTACATCGACTATCACGCGCTTATTTGATCATTTCCGTACAAGAAGTTCCTAGCAGCAAGGTTATAGGCTCAAAGGGCAGGCCCACTGCAACGCTGGATGGATTTGCATCCGAAGACCACCAGTGGCACACGCGCGGGTTTCACTGATTTCGTCCTCACCCTTCTGAGAGAGTGCGTCTTGCTTTAGTTTTTGACCTTGGGAGGTTTTTGGCCGTTTTTCATCTATTTACCGTCTCTTTAAATTTCTTGTTTGAGGGATTGCATGTTTGTGAAAGGTTGTTGTTTTTTTTTTTAATATAAAACAAAATCACAAGTCCAGACCATTTGAAGCGTGTTAGTGTTATTAATTTTCGCCTTCCCTTTCCTGTACACGTCCCCCTCTTCTGGCTCCTGACCTGTGTCCCCCCCCCCACTCCCTGTCCCCTGTTGCACAGTCAACCATCGGGTCCTGGTCCCCTGGCCTGTCCCCGCTGTGGCCTGTGGCTAGCATGACGCCCTTACCCCCAACTGCCCCAGGCGCTGCTCAGGATGGGATTCGGTTCACATTTCGATCTTACGAACAGCTGAGCACTGAGGGGTTAACGATGAATGCAGCACAATTGCTGTTCTCTGGAGCGGAGCGTGGACCAGGAGACGTGCCACACGTCACCAACGCAAGGCAGACTCTGAGCTGCGTGAGCAGACAGGGACCGGGTCTGGAGGGCGACATAGTAATTTCAACCCGTGGATTTCAGGGAATTTCTTAAAGAGATTGAGAAAAGGTATTTTAGGCAGAACAAACAGTGTGATAGTCAGAGCAACCCCTTATTAAATAACCGCCGCGGTCAGGTTTGGCGTATGTTATTGCCAATTTTCCCATGGCTACACAGGAAAGGTATCGCTCTCACTGTTTCACGGCTGAGGAAGGGAGGCCGAGCGAGAATGGACAGCCAGCTTGAGGCCGCTGGGCTCCGTCAGTGTGGGGATTTGAACCCGGGTCTGTCAACATTTGCTTCGTGCAGAAGTGATAGGGTAGAGAGTACGCAGAGCTGAGGGTTACGCGGGATGGTGGCTGGGGAGCGGTGACTGGCATACAGGGCTGAGCCGCAGAGAGCCGTGAATGAGCAGGCCAGTGCCTGTTATCCCTCCTGTCCTACGGTCTCAAGTCAGGCCTCACCTCCTCCAGGAAGCCTTCCCTGACTTCGTCATCCTACCCAGATGTCCACTCTCATCCCCCCACTTGGAGACATGACCC
This sequence comes from Eonycteris spelaea, assembly GCA_003508835.1. Lineage (NCBI taxonomy): Eukaryota > Metazoa > Chordata > Mammalia > Chiroptera > Pteropodidae > Eonycteris > Eonycteris spelaea. The sequence continues at coordinate 1,000,190 of PUFA01000150.1, forward strand.
TGCACCCTCCTCTCCCACGGACATATTCATCTATATGTGTCATCTACTCGTCGGTTTCTGTGGGGCAGCAGGCTCCTTGGGGGCGGGGCCACGTGCACTCTCAGTTTGTGAGGGAGAGAAGGAAGGAGTCCGTGGGGCCCTGGGTGTGGAGAAGAGAATGAACAGGTTCCAGGCAGCCCGGCGAGATTTGGCAACCGGCACCGGGCTGAGGGCAAGGGCGAAGAGAGCTGGACCGTCGTCCCTGCCTTCTGGGGTGTAAGCTTTGTGAGCACGGGGACCTCTTCATCCCATTTGCTCATGTGACCTGCTGCCTAGAAAGGCGGGTGGCACAGGGCGGGTACACGAGGAATATTCATGGAACGAGCGTGTGAATCAACACATTTCTCAGCACGTACCTGACTCACGGTGGGGACCCATGAAATGTTGGCTTTTGTGGCTTTTGGTAGGATGACAATTGCTATAGAAAAGTAGAATGTTTGGGGCCAGGGCGTGCACTGGAGAGGAGAGTGTCTGGGCTCGGATCCCAGCCGCGTCCTGGCCTCACCCTTACGGCGCTGGGAGGAGCAGAGGATCGATCGCGTGAAGCCGCAGGTCGGTGCTGGGTCGAGCGAGGCCACTGCGCGTCCGCCACCGTCACGATGGCCCCGTGGCTCACGCTTCGCCACACTCGGAGAAAGCGCTCGGGTTTTAGAAGAACAGATGTCAGATCACATGCTCCCCTCTTCCACGCTTTATGTTTTGTTTCTGCTTTTTTAAAAAAAAAAAAAATCCAAGTAATAACATAGCATAACATTGACCATTCAGATAACATAAAATTAACCATTTTAAAGTAAACAATTCAGCGGCATGGAGGACATTCACAATGTTGTGCGTGCAACCTTCACCTCGAGATAGTTTCCAAACATTTTCATCGCCTCGAAAGGAAGCCCAGTATCCAGTAGTAATTACACCTCAGTCTCCTAGAAACCACTGATCTATTTTCTGTTTCTAGGAATTTGCCTAGTCTGGATTTATCATACAGATGGAATTATGGACCACAGAATCTTTGTATCCAGCTTCTTTTCCTTAGCATGTTTCTGCAGTTCATCTGCATTGTAGCATGAATCAACTCTTTATTCCTTTTTATGCCGAATAATAGTCCACGGTCAGACTATAACACATTCTGTTTATCCATTTATTCATTGACGGACATATGAATCTTTTCCACGTTTTGGCTACTGTGAATAATGCTGCTATGAACGTTCATGCAAAACTATCTGTTTGAGTCCCGTTTTCAATTCTTCGGCGTACATGTCCAGGAGTGGAATTGCTAGGTCACATGATAACTTCGTATGGACCTTTTTTGAGGGGCTTCCGGACCGTGGCTGAACGCGGCTGCACCCTTTTACATCCCCGACAGCGACGTCCCCACATCTTCACCAACACCCATTTTCTGTCTTTTTGATTCTAGCCATCCTCGTGGGTGTGAAGTGGTATCGTTTTGCAGTTTCGATTTGCATTTCCCCAATGACTCATGACACGAGCATCTTCGCATGCGCTGTATGTTGCTGAACCAGCGGCAGGACCGGGTTTGGTTGCCTCGTCTGTGGTTGTGCTTCACAGGAAAATGCATCCGGAGAATGCGAGTCCTCTCGCGGTGTCCCCAGGGTGTGGCATTTGCTCCCCGGGTCCCGTGGTACTTCCGCGGGTGGCAGAGGAATTGGAGCCCACCTTCTTCTCTTAAACAGGGCCACCGGTCCCTGACTCAGAGTGAGAGCAAATGAGAAAGGGGAGTAGCTAAGAACGCAGACTCTGAAACCCGATGACGGGTGTTCTAATCCTGGCTCTTACACCATCTCCATGACCTTGGGCGAAATGAGTCAATGTCTCTGTGCCTCCGTGTCTTGTCTGTTACCGCGTTCAATGATAGTAACTGCCTCACCGAGGTTGTTGTGAAGATTAGCTGAGTTAATATATGAAAGCCAGCGCTCACTAAGCGTCTGCCATTATTATCCTCTGCATTCCGTGTTTCGGCTTCAATAGGACACGAGCTGTCAAGTTCATGTTTGCTCTGCTCTGCCCACCAGCCTCCTCAGAGTTCTTCACAGACCGTTTTTGCACTTGAACTACATAAGCACTCTCCTGAAGACTGTCTCCAGTCTTCAAAGCAAAAGGAGTGTGATCTCAGTTAATAGCTCCTCTTGCGTCCAAGTAAGACTTTGATGAAACTCTTTTAAAAACCGTGCATCTCTGATCATCAGACACGGAGCCAGGAACACAGAATGGAAGAAATAGAATTTGAAAAGCCAGTTGCGTCCCCCCAGACCACAGCTGCCTGCGCACTACAGACAGAAAGCGACAATCTGCTTCTCCTTCCAACTCGGGCCTCCCGACACCGTCTCTGAATCCCGCCCTGTCCCACACTAGATCTCAGTGCCTTTGGCATGAGGCTTGGCCAACCTAACCCCAATATTCCGGAAAATTCTTCACCTCGAACCTTTCCTAGGACTGGTTCCTCTGCCACACTGTGATTTCTTCAGCTCTCCTGATTCTCTCACACCTACACAATGAGTCTTAAAAGCTCTTTCTTTTCTCTCTGTTTGTGCACACGAGTAAGAGGTCACGTGAGCACACAGCAGATGGCAGCCACCTACAAGCCACGAGGAGAGTCCTCAGAATGAAATCTACCTTGCCTGCACCTTATCTTGGGCTTCTCACCCCCAGAACTAATCGTGCTGAATGTGGTGGAGAATAGACTGCGGATGGGCAAAGCAGGGGTGGGGAGATAAGTCAGGGGCTATTCACAATAATCCTGGGGAAAGAAAGGCCCCCTTTCCCTGAGGTGCTGAGTGGAACTCGTGGAAGATGGAGGTGTCTGCCGTGAAGAGGAGCGTCGTGCCTCGAGACGAAGCCCGGAAAGTGTTTTCGAATCCTCTGGTCTCATTTGAGACACTGGTCTTTTCAGTTAGGTGTATCGATAATTTTTAGATGGTTTTAGTTATGTCAATTACAACTGAATAAAGCATCAAAATAGTCTAACAACAACAACGATCTTAGGCAGGAAGGCTCTTACTTTGGGGACGAAAAGAAAGTCACTCTGATCGTCTACTTTGTCCATTTTATAGCCTTTTTTTTTTTTTCCTATCTCCAAAGAACAAAAACTGTTTTAGGTGGTAGAAAACATTCTAGCCTGGGAGAGGAAGCTGGGTGCTAAGTGGAGTGTGAGGAGGGGTCGGGGGAGGCGCCCACCGCAGGGTCTCCAGTCCTGGACTGAAGGGCACATGTGGGGCACTCGGCCGGAGCCACTCATGGTCCCGGCAGGACACGTTAGCCACTTAGGGATGTGGACGGAAAACGGGTTTACGAAAAACAACCAACCTCACAGGGTGATCTGATTGCGAAGTCCTAAAGACGTCCTAAATGAGCAGGTCGTGGGGATAGTCACACCCCAGGCCTATAACTTGTTTATAAAAGGGTTTTCATTCCCTCAAGCCAGCCCGGTCCATTGCTCTTGGGCGTCTAGGCAAACACACCTTTGAAATAAGCGTAACCGCCCTCGAGCAAGCACGTGCTCTTGTTAACTCTACTGTAATCCATTCTCCACCTTGCTCTCTCCCACCTCCACCGAGTCTTCCTCAATCTCAAATGCATAAAAGAAACTGCAAAACTGTGATTCTCTGGAGCCTTTTAGATCTTGCTTCCTGGCAACTGTCACCAGTTTTTGCTCAAAAAACTCTTAAAAAAAAAAACCTCTACAGGTTTGGATGTTTCTGCTGGCAACAGGGATAAGCCTTGCATCCAGCTGTAGGACCCAATGCAGGCCCCGAGAACAAGGCTCTGGTGCGCCTCCCCTCTGGACTTGGAACTGTGTCCTCACCCACGTGCAGCGGTTAAATGAAGGCGGCGTGGTCAACAGGTGGCGCGCAGACTTTGAGCGGCTTCAGGAGAACTTTAAGCAGGCTTGCAGTGACTGGCCCGTGAGAGTCCAGGGCATGCTCTTAAGTCAATGGTTGCATGTGGACATCCTTCCTGAGACGAGAGCCCAAGACAAGATGATTCCTGGGCACTTCCAGGACAGGCTCAAGACACACACAGGGCTCCCTGCTCTGGGACTTCCAGAGCTTCTTCCTGGGAGTGTCTGCTCGGTCTCCCGTTTGATAAATCAGGGGTGGGGGTTACAAAGGCTAGAAACCAAGGTTTCCAACAGCTTTGAATTCACGTTCCTCTACTGGGCCTCGCCTCTAACTGCTTATTGATGTAGACAAATGGGTTGTTCAGCCTCTTAGTCACAGCTCTCCTCATGTTGTTCATCAAGAATTACCAATAAGAGGCTACGGGCAGAAGCGGGGCAAATGGACACCATTGCCCAGGGTAGGGGGATCAGGGAGGCCTGAAAGTGTCTGAGAGAAGTCGGGCCCCAGCTCAGTCCCTGTGCATGTCAGAAACTCCGAAGCTCTGACCCTGCACCCCCAAATCTGTGCCTCCTCCTTCGCCTTTCTCCAACACAGTGGTCGCTGCCTTCTTCTCCTCTTTCATCCTCGTATGACTGTGGGAGAATCACTCGCTCTGTGACTTATCCAGGCTGCTGTGGGATGACCTGATGTTGGCGGTTTCCTGATATGATGCAATGTTCTGCACACGGCGTCACCTGGGAAGCATCCTGGCCGAAAATATTTAACCTGAACCTAAACCAGACTTTTGGCCTAACTTCTGGTCTACAAGAAACCCAGGGACAGAGGAAAAGCTTAGAACAGTGTCACAAAGAAAAAAAACCCCAGACATATTTAGAATTTGGGACATTCTTCAAGACAATTGGCCTCTTTGCTGCAAGCACATTTGCTTCATGCAAGTAAAAATGAAGGTGGAGGGCTATCCTAGATTAAAACAATATAAAGAGACATGCAATGCGTGATTCTTGCTTGGAATGTAGTTTTAAAAACCATCATTTGGCTGGGCAAAGCCTAGAAATGACAACCATGCGTGTAACCGGTTGACTGGATGTACGTATTATAATGAAATACTACACAGCAGTGAAACAGGACGTAGCGCTGCATTGCTACACAACACGAATTAAACCGACCAGACTCAAAAGAAAAAATTTATTCGGACGTAGCTCTGAGAACATTTGACCCCGTTTAGGTGACGTTCGAGAAATCGCCGTTGAACATCCTCAGGTGTGAGGTGGTATGATGGTCACAGAAGAGACGGTTCTTTAAAAGGAACAGAAAAGAGAAACATTCCTACTCTTGGAGATTTATACCGAAGCATCGCGATACCAGCAAATTCCTTTGAAGTGGTTCTGCAGATAGAGAAATAGGTGTAAAAAAAAAAAAAATTCAGCGTGACGAGAAGTTTAGATGCGCTGAATGTGACTCATGGTGTTCAGACATTCATGTCACTACATGTTTTTCGCCTTTTTGTATTTTTGAAATTTGTATAATAAAGAGGCGGGAAACACCTCCACGGAGCTTCTGCAGCGGCAGGGGGTGGGGAGAGGAATATTGGGCCCTTGACATCGGCACGTTCTGGTGGCCCTGCTTGTCCCCTCTGCCACCTCCATAAGGCGGGGTGGCCAGTGTGAGTTGACCTTTAAAATGTCCTTGAGGGGAGCTCTGTGAGTAGAAGAGACAGTATTTGTGATTACTTTTTTTTTTTTTAAATTAAGTAATGTATTGGAAAAACCCCAAATTTTGCTTAAGCTTTTAAGCTAAACTTACGACTCTCATTATTTTATTAATAAATCTAGTAAATTTTAACAATCACTCTTAAAGGGGCTTTTCACATATTGTTAATTAAATCCCCTTATACATTTTAAATCGATTTATAAATTTAAGATATTTTGTTTTATTTATAAGTACTTCAAATACCTAACAATCGGAACATTGTGAAACTCTAAAAACAATTCTAATAAGTACAATAAATAAAACTTAAAAACACAGTGCATGTCGAGTTCTCATAAATATGCCAATATTGTTTACGAACCTAGTAAAATCACAAACCTAAACAATTACTCAATCACTACTTTAAATAGGAATCATGAGGCTGATAGATTAGATTCTTTCATGCCAACTCCTCTTAAACATCGCCAACATCCAGAATGCCCAATAAACACAAAAGGCTGCGAAACCTAGCAGAAAAGTATCAATGTTTTATCTGAACCCTTCCCAACGTCAAAAGACACGTGCTCATGGAGGAAACAGTGAAGCGGATTCAGCAAGTCGTCTTTTCGGTCTCGGAGGACTGGGGTGACATGGCAAACGGATTTGACTGTGGGCGCAGCACGGGCCCCATCCCTCCCTCGTGACACTCACAGCCCGGTTGAGCTGCGTGGCAGGAGCCCCGGGCTGTAGAGGGGGCCGGAATCTCAGTGGTCAAGACTCTGAGTCGCAGCTCCCGGGCCCAGGCTGCTTCACGTGTTTCCTTATCCCCCGATGCGGCACAGACTCCCCCACCCCACCATGTTCTTTCTCTAGCAGGACCCCAGCTCAGACAGCTGGAATCTGTTCCTCCGACGGCCTTGTTAGCCTCACGCTCAGAACGCAGAGCCGTGAGGGGGATGGGCGGGGGCCCTGGACCCACTCAGGCCTCTGCCCAGCGCTCAGGCAGCAGGTGCATGGGCCAGGGGCCTGGGCGTGGGGCGCAGGTCTCTTCTGCACACGCGTCCCCCCACAATGTCTTGGCTGTGGCCAGCACCCCAGGGCTCTGCATGGGAGGGGACAGGGGCTCTTTATCCAGACCACAGATCTCTATTCTCTTCCCTGGCTTCCTCTCCACAGCCCCAGGAGTGTCTCCACAGTGTGAGGGCGAATGGGGTTACTCTACTCTCCTTCAAGCCGCTGAGCCCACTGTGTCCCTAGATGCAGCAGTGTGTGTGTATGTGTGCGTGTGTGTGTGGGGGGGCGGGTCGCTCCAATTTCCATTCGCACTCAGGTGTGTGCGTGCGGCTGAGCAAAGGGGGCCTGAGACCTTGGAGCTCAGCAGTGTTCTGCTTCCCACCCGGTGACGTCTGCGCCCGCACCAAGGCCCATGCGGCCAGGTCACCTGTGCATCCTCAGTGTCCAGCGTGCGGTATCCGCTCACCGTGGGCGTTCGCCTGTGATTCCTTCCTCTCTCGTCTCAGGCCAGGGCGACATTGGGTGAGGAGACCACGTGCTATGCTCCTTATGGATGGAATACCGCCTTCTCGATAGTGTCCCCCCAAAGCTGGGCTATTCTAGGGGTTGTTTGGTTGTTGTTGTTGTTTTAATTGTGGTAAAATACACAACACTTACAATTTACCATCTTGATCAGTTTTACGTGCTCAGTTCAATAGCGTTAAGGAGATTCGCACCGTTGTGCAACCACTTTCCAGACCTTGTTCATCTCGCAAAACTCAAACTCTGTAGCCGTTAAACACGAACTCCCCATTCCCTCCCCTCCCCACCAGCACCTGGCGACCACCGTTTCTCCTTCTGTCCCAGTGAATCTGACTGTCCTAGGTACCTCGTACAGGTGGAACCATACCGTATTTGTCCTTTTGTGACTGGTGCATTTCATTTAGCATCATGTCCTCGGGTTCATCATCCTGTACCATGTGTCTGAACTTCTTTCCTCTTGAAAGCCGCATAATAGTCCATTGTATGCCCACACGACATTTTGTTTACTCATTCGTCTGTCCGCCCTTTGTCTATTGTGAACAATCCTGCCGTGCACCCGGGTGTGCAAATACCTCTTGCAGACGCTGCTTTCAGTCAGTGCCTTTGGATAGACATCCAGAAGTGGGATGGCTGGGTCATATGGTGATTCTACTTTTAATTCTTTGAGAAACCGCCATACTATTTTCCCCAGGGGCTGCAGCATTTTGTCTTCCCACCAAGTGTGCCTGAGGGTTCCCGTCGTTTAGACAGCTGTGCGTCTAGGGCTGGCGGGCGCTCTCTAAGCGGGATCGCCCTTGAGCTGGAAATAGAGAACCTCCTTCTCCTTTTCCTTTCTCACCTTCCCGCCTCTCAAATTTTCCAGTGTGTAAATGCTTGGGTTGCAAAGGAATCTGATTTTAGGGACCTGAAAGAGTGAGGAAATAGTAGGAAGCCAAAGGTTGGTTCAGAAAGGCACTTCAGGGAGAGAACAATAGACTGACCGGGAATCCTGTAATTCTGTGCATTTTTCTCTGGTCCACCATAACCTCATCCTTTCCTCTTTCGCTGACATTTATTCCAGTGATCTCTGGACTCCCCCCGCCCCCACACACAACACATGACTTCTTTCCTCCTAAGACGAATCATTCCAAACGGACGTTTCCTCACTGTGAGCAGAAGTGCCCAGATTGCACAAGCTTCTCGCTCTGTGGCTCACAGAACTGAAACCGAGAGGCGTGAATGAAATGCGTTCTCCAACGCCTGTTCCCAGAGAGGCGATCAGGCTAATCCCTCCTCTCCAGAATGTGCTGGCAGCCCGACTGCCTCTCCAGCAGGTAAGGAGGAACAGTTCCTGGGCTTTCAGCTGGCCGCGGGGCGTCTTCAGGGACAGACTCCAGGCGGTGGTGGAACAGGAAGTCGGAGCAGCTGGAGGAGCTGTGGTTAGGAAATGTCCCCTGAGGCTGCAGCTTGTGCTCCGTCTAGTTCCGTGACAGGCGTATTCATTTCTTCACTCCCTGGCCAGGTTCTGCCTCTCCCAGCTCTCGGGCCAGTTCGGGAATGTGAGGGCGGGACTGGGCTCCAGAGAGCAGCCTCGTAGGTTCACGTCTTGAGAGACAGCGAAGACCCCTAGCGTCCTGCAGAAAATCCTAGAATATCGGACGTCACCATTGCCCAAGTCAGAGCAAAGGGGCGGAAGAGAAAAGGCAGCTCCTGGACTATAGAGACTTCTATTTCCCCTTTCCACCCGCCCTCCCCAAAGGGCGAGCTTTCCATTGTCACTTCAAGCCTGGAGGAAATGGTGTCAGAGGGGGCAGATTCCAGTTCTCTGCGTCAGCTTTCGTGCTGGTCCTTTTCAGGACACGGCTGACTTTTGTTTTTCTCTCTCGACTTTTCAGGACTGGCCTGGTATTCTAAAACGCTGGGGGGATCGGCGTCTGTGCCTGACACACTTTTCTGGACTTTGGTCACTTTCACACACAGGTGAGGTTGCTTGGAGCAAAGGGCAGGTGAATGGGAAAATTCCTTTGTCCTCATCGTTCCTTAGAAGCAATTGAGCAGGAAAAAAAAATTGGTGCACAGAAGACTTGGCAAAGTCCATTTTGATGTCACACATGGGCCGATCACCTCTCTGTGGCATGCCAGCCTAGGACTGCTGAGACGCGTAAGGACCCTTGTCTTCTGATGTACAAATAACTGATAGCAACACAGTAGGTATGTGTTGTATGATAACAAATGCATATTATTTGCATCCCCCCACTCCTCCTTCCTGGCACAAAGCTCCTACAACCCTTAGAATTTCCGGAGTGATGAGAGTGTCCTTGGTTATTCACAAAGAGACCCCACCACACCTGAGTTATGCTAATGAGGTGATACAGGATGGGCGTTTAGCTTGGGAGAAAGGGCCTGGCCATCCTAGAGGGCTGAAATTTTCAACGACCCCCTCACAACCTCCAGCACAGGAAGAGGGCCTGCGGATTGAGCTCAATCACCGGTGGCCAATGATTTCATCAATCCCGCTGCCATAAAAGCTCCTAAACTCTGAGTTTTGGACCCTCTGGCTTGTAAACACATCCGGGTGCTGGGAGGTGGTGAGTCTGGAGCGGGCCCGGAAGCTGGCTGTCACCTCCCCTTGTCCCTTCCTGCCTTGTGTATCTCTCCACCTGACTGTTTATTTGTATCCTTTACAATAAACTGTAAGTAGAGTGTTTGCCTGAGTTCTGAGCTGTTCTAAAGACTCATCAAACCGGAGGCGGGAGTTGTGGGAACCCCAAATTTGTAGTCAGTCTGGCAGATGTGCCGGTAGCCCGGGGCCCCCATTTTGGGTGGCCTCTAAAGTGGGGGCAGTCTTGTGGACAACGCCCTTCACCTGCTTGGTCCGTGCCCACTCTGAGTGGCGTTGGAACTGGACTGAACTGTAGGACACCCAGTCGGTGTCGGAGGCGGAGGGACGCTGCTGTCACACCGCCAAGGCCACGGTCACGTGGCGGAACCACACGGAAGGGCCTTTTCTGTAGGTCGAAGATGTTTGAGTAGCAGCAGGTTCATACGCGCCAACCCGTGGACGGAAATGGAGCCACACACCACACCTGACGATCAGCGTTAGGGCCCATCCAAATCCAACATAACCTCATCGTGATTACATCTGCACAGACCCTTTTCCCCAAAATGGTCCTACTTACAGGAACTGGGGGGTTATGCCATTATCATTTTGGGGGACACGATTTGGGGGACCTACGGTGCTGAGCTCTTAAATGGGAACTCAACAGCTGTCAGACGCTGTGTGCTGTCGACACACTCGTGTGCCTGTGTCGGGGCTGGGCCCCCCCCCACCTGCCCATCGGCCTCCTGGACCATGCAGGCCCTACGCAGCGCTGGGCTGGATGGGAGGTCAGCACACCTGCCAGCAGAGGCCTGGTGGAGGAGCCAGGCTCGGGCAGCTCCGCTGTGGGGGAGGGCAGGCCCGCGGGGGCGTCCAGGTGGACCCCCCAGGATGTGTGGGCAAGGCAAGGGGGCATTGGTCATGGCCGCTATGAACATCCATCTCTGCCTACAGCAGGGCTTAAGTCACCTTGACAGGAAAACCTGAAACTTAAAGTTCTGGGCTCGAAGCTGCTTTGTTTTTCTTGCTAATCAGCTCTCTTGCTTTTGGCCAGTGGTTAGAAGGGTTTTAAAAATCACAGCTAAAAAGCTTGTGAGAAGCTTCTGGGAGACACTGTGTCAGTTGTCTGCAGAAGTGGAGCAGGCGAAAGGAGCACTAACCCCTCGGCCAGGAGCACTCTGGACTAGCGGCTGCACCTCTCGGTGCTTCCGTGAAGAGATCGTCAGGACACCGAGTCGAGTGCAGTCAAATACTTACTGCAGTGTAGGACCTGCGAGCCCCAGGGTGAGGCATAATTCAGAGTCCCTAGGACTGTGGCCACACACAGCTCTGTCTTGACATTTCCGAGAGCCGGAGGGCCCTGAGGGCCGTCTCGACCCGGGGACCTGCCTGGGGCGATTCTCGGTCAGCCGTGAGTGCAGGGCTTGGAGGACCAGATAGGAACCTGTCCCACTGAGCGGACGCACAGCGGCTGGCTGCACCTCATCTTCTTGGCACATGGCAACGGTTCGTTTGAACCAACACAAATCCATCCGGGATACCGGAACGCCTCTCGTGTCCCGCGGGGTTCTCGCGGACCGTTGCCTGCACGTTTAATCGACGCTCGCTTCTGAGGCTAAGAAAAATGCCAAAGGGCAAGGTCGCAGGTCTCCCGCGGGGAGAGAGTCTCCTCTGGTCGCTTTACCAGTGGATTCGGTCGCTGGAACCCCGCATGCCAGCGAGAGCCCCCTGTGCCGTCTGCCAACGCTGCCCGTCACCTTTGGGCCTCGGCCCCAGGACTGGCCATGCAGAGACTTTCCCTCTTGGGCCAGACTGAGGCTTCTCGAGTGTGACTCAGACTGGTGATCAGGCCCAGGCAGTGGAGATAACTGTGTCTAGACTGATGTTTCCTTGGGACGAGGAAGTCGCCCTCCTAACTTTGCTCCCACGTCACCTTCTATGACTTTTTTTTTTTTTTCTGGCTGCTCCCTCGCGTTCCCCAAGTTTGGGTCCCTGGACTGTCTCACTCCGAGCTCCCCACCCCAGGTTCATCTGCTTCTCAGCTTCTCTCCAGAGGACTCCAGAATCCTGGCACCACCTCTTCCCCGACGACAGGACCTAGATATCCGCCTCCTGCCAGCTCTCGTCCTTTCCAGGGCAACGTGCCTACCATGAGATGCAGCCTGCCCTGCTGCTCCCACTTCGGCCTGGCCCACGAGGAACCGCGCTTGACGCTGAAGCCTAGACGTGAACGCTCCTGTGCCTCAGTTGCGAACCTTGGCGTCCTTCGCCCTCCACACCGCCCTCCCACCCCCGCCCCCAGCCGCCTCACGGCCAGCTGGGCTCTCTCGCAGGCCTGAACACCGCTCAGCTGGGCTCCGGCCACAGCTGCCCCCCACCAACCACTCTGCCGCCTTCCGGTGTCTCCAAATGCTTCTTAGCAGCTTAATCGATCCTGTTAAGCCCACAGCTCTGCACGCACGTAGCTGTCCTGCTAAAAACTTCCTCGGGCGTCTCTCTTCTCTGTCAGATAAAGCCCCCACAGCCCCCATTCTTCCTCCTGGGATGAAGGCCACTTTCATGGTGGGACTTTCTTCAGGAATGCACGGCATTCTCTTTCCCTGTCTTGCTTCAGGCACGATGAGAGGAGCCTTCCTTTTTCGGCCTCCGGCCCTTCCTGATAATCTCCTCCTCGGAATGCCCCAGCCCATTCTCATCTCCATCTGTTGCTTCACCAACCTTCAAGGCTTATCTCGACTGCCACCTCTTACCTCCCCGCACTGCAAGCCCTCATCAGGCCCGAGGCTTTACTTGGGGCGTCTGCACCTAAGATGCCCGCATCTGATCTCGTGAGTTACCTGCAAGGGGCTTGAGCTCCCGGGAGAGGCCCTTGGGCCTCCGGCGTGCCTCGTGCATTTGCTGAACCACTCTAGGTTCCTGGGGGCGGGGGGGGGGGCCAGCCCTGCTGCCTGACCCATCACAGCCTCGCTCTCTCCACTCCTCTCTTTAATCAGACACAGGCAATAGATTTGGCACGGAAAGAGCTACCCTGCCCCCACCCCCGCCCCTGACCCCCCCCCCCCTCTGATTTTATATTTAGTTGGAGGCAAAAGCAAATATCCAAGGTTCAGGTCAACAGCAATTTAGAAGTATTCCTGCCGGTTAGAAAAGAAAACTTTGAAAAAGACATGTGCCTTTTTTTTTTTTTTTTAAACTTGGAGAAAATTTGAAAGGTATAGCCTTTCAAGGAAATAGGATACTTAAAAAAAAAGAAAAGAAAGAAGAAGCCCAGGCTGGCCCGGTGCAGTGCTGCCCTGTCAAGCTAGGCTAATCTTTTGTGACAGAGCAGCAGACCTGGGCGATCAAGGGAGAAAACAATCGTTGGAATGCACCTTCGCCGGCTTCAGAATTTCTGATTCCTGGGTCCCCCTCGGTAAGACTATCATTAAATTGGCTGAAAGGTTAGAGAGAGGAGAGAGAAGGGACGGGAGAGGAAGGACAAACTCTTCTAGGCGGTTCTAGCTGGGCGACAAGTGGTCTCCTTCGGGGTCAGCCTTGAGCCCAGTGGCCCTGACCCACCTCAGTCGCCTGAATGGGCCAGAGGACCGCAAAGAGAACACGTTCAAAGTCGGCATTGATGTCAGGGTGGGGGCGTGGGGGGAGGTGTGTGTGGATGAATAAGCAGTAGCTTTGGCAATTACTGAAGAAGTGAGCAACCCTAGCACACAGGCTTGACCAGGAGGCGGCTCGCGTCGGGGGAGGTCATCTCTGCAGCGTGACCCCGGGGCCGGGACGCTGGGACGAAGGCGCGCATCGGGAGTCCCGGAGTCCGAAACGTGCCTTAACGGTGTCCCCATCCAAACCCTACAGCCAGGGAATTTGGACAGTGTTCAAGGGAGAGCCACCGATGTAATGAAACTAAGCTGGGATGTGGGAAGTGAAGACTTTTACCAAAAAAAAAAAAAAAAAAAGAATTGGGTTTATTGAATGCAGAGATGGACAACCTTCCAAGGGTAGTAACAAACAAAAATAGGAGTAGGTTTAAATTACAACACGTGAGAATACGATGAGATGTAAGGGTGACTTCCCTTCGTCTTGAGACGGATAAACGGGCGGGCGAAGCAGAGCAGACTTCTCTGGGGCGGCTGAGTGTGCTCGGGCTGGCTCCGTGGCGCCCCGGACGGCTTCTGAAGTGCCTCCCCACCCACACGGTCACGAGGCAACTTCAAAGCATGCCTTCGCATCCCACATGGAAAATGAAGAGGCAGCCAGTGCCGCGATCATTGTCATGGCCTCAGGCTCGGTTATCATCTACAAAGAGAAATCCGGACACAGCGGGAAGCCGCCCCCTACAACAATGGGCGATGGGGACCCGAGTGGTCCGTCCCGAGCCAGGACCGTCCTGTGCGTGGACACGGGGTGGATTTGGTCTGCGGCGCAAACGCACAGGGAACGGACTGCTTTCCATCGTCACTCTTTTAGTGTAAACGAGCCCCTGACCAAGGACCGAATCTCAAGTGGCGACCCTGGCGTGTACAGCACCCGAGGCTGTTCGTGTCTGCTCCTGGGCACTGTCCCAAACTCTTTGTTTTTGTTTTTGTTTTTTTTAAACTAAGGCATGATATGGCACAGAGGGAAAAAGCACACGCTGATCCTCCCTACGACACAGCTGATAACTAATAAGCACACACGCAGATGCACGTAAGTTAATTCTTTAAATTTAATCAGTACTTTATAAAACTTCCCAATTAATTAGTAAAAGATGGCTTATTTGAATAGCCTTAAACATGGGTCGTTATTTAAACAAGACATTCTAAAAAAAAAAAAAGCAATCACATGATAGTTCATAGTCATTTACAGGTGGGTGGTATGCATTTAGATACAGAGGTAGAAGTTCACTTTTACACTGTTTCACTAGGACACATTTACCAAATTCAAGGCACGAAATAGTTTGCTTTACAAAAAAATACTGTAAAAATGTCATCTGCTGTTCTACAATGTGAATAAAATTTTCAAGAGAATCTTTACACCTCCCATACTACGCCGTAGTATAACATTTCCCCCCTCACTCATCATAGTTGGCACCAAATGGGACTCCCCGTTTTCAGAAACTCGTTCTTTGCAGAGCTGCTATGTATTCCAGATAAAAGTCCATCCACGGAAACGAAACACAGCAACTTCCTGAGGAAAGGGCACTTTCTGTATGCAGCAAAATTCACAGGTAGAAAAGGTATGATCTTTTTTGGATAACTAGGTCTCCAGAGTAATAGGTACTTAAGGAAAGATTTCAGAGATGAAACTTAAAATTCGGTTAATACCTCAGTCATTACGACTTTAAGAGACCGGATCACCTTTACTTGTAACAATCAAACCCCATTTAATTCAAACTGATGGAGATTTCAAAATTCCTTTTCAAAAGAGCCGTACACACAGACACCATGAAAAAGCCACACTGGCTTGCAAAGCTGAAACTTAAGACAACGTGAGAAAACACAGCTCTGTCCGCCCTCGAAGTAGCAAGGGTGTCAAATGGCTAGAGTTTAATGACAAGAATTAATCGACTCTATGGGAATTAAGAAGAACCACACACACGAAACACACTGTAGTTACCATCTCTAGACTTTCTGCTCATTAAAATAAAAATAACGGTAGCCTGGAGATGTCACCCAGTGCTTGTCTGAAAGACGTGACTGATTCTAGGATTCTGCCTGACAAGGACCCCACTGGTGACAACTTGAGCTCACGTCTGCTGATCACGTTTTCCAAGCACTCGACAGCTGGTTAATTTAAACTTTATTATCATTATTATTATTATTATTTTTTAAGTTGATTAAAAAAAGAAGTCCACCCGGATTTAGACTCCAGAGAATGTCAGTGACGTGGATCGGACTGAAACGTCTCGATCGTCTTCTGAGAGAAATGACGTCCCATTCGGAAAGATGTCTCAGATGCCATTTTTCGCTTCGTTGTTGTTCGTGGCTTGTTTCCGCTGAGCGATGAAGGGGTACATGCACTTGTCCGCTCCCAGGAACCGGTACATGCACACGACCGCTTCGAAAGGGAGGATGCTAGAAGGCAAAGCCACAGCCGTTAGCAAACGGGGGACAGTCGGGTATGGGGGTAGATGCAGACAGACCCGACCCATGAGGGACCCCTCCGGCTACCTCTTCATGAAAGTCACGATGTACATGAGGCGGGGGGTGCAGATCATGGGCTGGTCTGTGAGGATGGCTTTCATGGCCTGCTTCACACAGTAATCAGGCTTCAGAGGGGGCAGAAAAGGCTCGATTTCTTTCCTGAAAGTTACGTAGGTAAAAGATGCGATTACGAATGAACACGAAACAGAGAGGACCAGAAACACATATCGGCACGTTAACAGTGACGTTATCTGCATGACAAGACGGGTCCATTGGGTTTACTTCTTTGTGCTAGTCTGTATTTTCCAAATTTCCCTCTGAACACGTATTATTTGCAAAGTCTAGAAAACAAGGTATTATTTTATTTTTTTTTTCAAAAAAACATCGGTCTGCTTTTCTGCAAAGTGAGTTATTTTTAAAATGCCTTAAAAAGTATCTCAAATTATTTCTCTATATTTTCTTTCAACAGAAGGAGAGAGTGTTTGGCATTACCAACACTAACCCCAAACAAGAAGCCAACTTTCAGCGTTAAGTATAGTTCAAATGACGTTGCGTCAGCAGTGATGTCACCTCCCTGGGGGGAATAAAAGTCAGCTATGCGCCTCCCAGGACGCCTGGAGCCAAGGCATTTTCTCTAGGGGTCTGTAGCGCATTGGGACATCCTCCTCCCTTCAGCAGAATTCAGCGAGTTACACGTTGAAATAGCCTAATAATTCCCATGCAGACGGCGTCAGCCTGAGATTGGAAGTGACTCAAATCAGCCTCCGCCTACCTCGGGCTCAGTCAGGTTCATCCTCCTCTGCCTTTCAAACTCATCCAAGCAAAGATCTCAAAGTCAGCGTGTCTTCGCAAGGACCCTCTTAATGATTCATGGCTTTGTTTATTCTGCGGAGCTCAAGTCATATGTGACTTGACATTTATGTTCGCATATGCCTCCTTTCAAAGTGGGTGGGTATTTTATTTCATTTCTAGTAAATCTAAACGTTCCTTCTCGTTCTGTCAGAGTGAATCTAGTTACATACACTCTGCAGAGAGAGGAAGCTCCCGAGGCTGAACTGTGATATTCAAAGGCCCTTTTAGAAGGCCATTACTCTTCCGTGACAGTGACATTGTTTCATGTCCACATCAAAGTCGCATTTATTTACTAACACTAACGTTAAAGAAATAAATTTTCTCCTAAACAAGTGTCTTCCGAGGAAATTCCTGGGCATCCATGCTTTCTCCTTGAGGGCGCGGAGAGGCCGTGATTTAGCGGACACCTCCGGATGGACTTCCGCGAGCCAACACCAGGGTGGCGTGAGACCCTCGCTCGTTACTCTTAGTCACCTCAGTGTCACACACCCTGACCAATGAAAACTACGGGTCAACTGTCAGATGACACTCAAAGTACAAGGCTGCCCACGTCTGAAGATCTACTTCCACGTATTCTCCCGCTATGGAAAGATGATTTGAAAAAGCTTTTTATCGTAATAAGACCGGTTCTCACGGACCTGATCCGGCAGCCTCTGAACATGCCAGTGTCCACCAGGTAAGGGCAAACCAACGTCGTTTTAATTCCATCCTTTTCGGCGGCCTTTAACTCGTGGCTCAGGGACTCGTGGAAACCCACCACTCCGAATTTGCTGGCACAGTAATCCTGCAGGGAGAGAGAGGGGTGACAGTGCTGAGCGCGTGCAGAGACCCCGCCCCAACCCCAAGCTTCTTTCCCACCTAGGACTCTGGTTACAGGTTTGCTACAAAAGGTTACAGGTGACTAAGCAAAGAAAAGGAAAACATTTTAAAAGACAGATATCTGATGTGGTTCAGTGCAGAAATAATATTTTCAAAGCAACAGCAGAAACAAATGAACACTTTATTTGTCACGGCAACGAAATATCGTATTACTTCGGGGAAGTTACCAGGAGTCTAGGAAAGCTAACGAGCTGGAGTTAAAAACGGAGAGAGGTTCACTTTGAAGTGTCTGGAAAATTTACAAACGGCCTCTTGTTCAGTAAAGGAGACTGAAGAACCAGTTTGTTTAAATTAATGCTGGGAGAACAAAGGCAAGTCCCGCTTAGGTTATAAGTTGTTATGATCCGCTTTTCTTTTCAGGGTGACGTGCAAACGAAAATGGTAACTGTACCTTGGAAACGTAAACCAGAATGTAACTTAAGGACACACGGTACAGAGAGTTCTCCTCCGCCCCCAGCTGTAAATTCGGGAGGGTGGAAGCCGTCTGTTCCGTGTCCTGCACATTTGCACGGGACGACACTTCAGTTTTACGCCACAGGCACCCACAGGAGTAACAGCACAGAACAATACACAGACACGCGCTTTATAATTCGAATATTGTGAAGAAGACGGTTTGAGGCCAAACTTAGAGTGCGGGACACCTCACATCTGCCATAACCCTGTCATCTGATGAGCTAAAAACGAGATAGCTCACTTCTGGCAAGCTGACCGAAACGGAAGGTCAACCTCTGGCCTCACTGGTCTGTGCCCTCCACAGCGTCACTCTTGACCTTGTTCGTCCCCACCGCCATCAAGCGAAAGTGGTAATGAAAACAGGGCGTCCTGAGGCCCGGCCCACCGCCCTCTCTTACTGCTGCTGTCTGCGCAACTAGGACCAGGCACTGCAGGGCAGCAGATGCGGCGCTGGCCGGGGGTGACTGCGGATCGCCCCACCATCGGCACACAGGTGGAGAGAGGGCGTTGGCGCGGGCAGCGGGCAATCTTTTTGGGGTTTGGGTGCATTCGTTGGAGATCGATTCGCGACTGACTGAAGGAGATGCTCTCCGTGTGACAAACCTCCACTCCAGCGGTGCTGAACAATCCCAAGGAGCTCGCGACCGTCACGACGATGTGGCCGTGATTAATCTCCATCATATGTAGGAAGAAAAGCCTTCGTGGTCTGAAAAAGGTGAGATGCAAGCTTCAGAAGGGACATCACGGCGTTTCCTCTCACACCCGACCCAGGGCCACGAAACAAAGTTTTACCCACGTCGTGTTCCAGTTCCCAAGTTTAAACAAACAAACAAAAAAATGCTTAACATTTATCGGAAAGAGAAGACCCTTTACACATCTGGTTAACTTCGCACCGTGTCGTCGGCATGGCAGGCCTACCACAAGCCGTGACCGACAAGCCTGTAACCCAAGACCCTTTCTTTGAGGGCACCGTCTAGATGAAAAGAAAGTCACCAGGATGAGGCTCTTCACCGCCTTTCAAGTGATAGCTGTTTGCTAACCTAGATGACTCCAGGTCAGAGGCCTTTTTAGGCTCGCGACACTTGAGCACAGCCACCTCGCGGCCTGTGAGGGACCGCCAGCCTACCCTCAAACAGGTGCTTCGTATTCATGTTTACCTAGGAGCCATAACTGGTGATAAACCCAGGAACAGAGAGATGTTCCAGCATCATCTGCCAGCATCCGAAGCTTTATCACCAAAGTGTACTAACAGGAAGTAAAAGTATTTTAGTATGAAAAAAAAAAAAAAACAGGGTCAAAGTACAGATCATTCTAATGAAAACTGTGTCCACGCATTGACAAAAGTTTCCGAATGACCACGCTGCGCCGTGGGGCATGCTGGGGAGTGACCTCCCCACGGAGGCAGGGGGCTGGCCACTCAGCGGGGCAGGCCCTGGGGCGGCTCCGTGGCAGTGGGCTCAGGGGTGGCAGGGGGCAGGGCTATTTCTCATTCACTCGGTTCTCGTCTCCCTCTCGCTCTCCTGCCTTCAAGATGCAAGGCTGTATTTTTTTTTTTAAATTACCTCGAATTGCTTGAGATGATCTATGAACTCCTCTACCAGGCTCCCAACAGTTTTATAACCTGCTTCTTAAAAGAAAGCAGCAAAGAGCAATCTGTCTCTGTTGAGTTAGAGCCCACTGCCAACACAGCTCCCCGTGATTTATGAAGTTAAAAAAAACCCAAACACTACACAATGGACTTGAAGAGCTGAATTCCCCTCTCGGAGGATTTCCTGCCTAAGGGATCACCGAATTTTTCCATCAGTCTAATTTGTTGTGATAACTTTTGCATGTACAAGATCAGAAACAGTCATTCCGTCAGTTCTGAAGCCGGTACACGCCTCAGTCTGTGTTGCATACACTCGCCGGATGAACCTGGTGATGTGTCCTAAGGTCTTCTCCAGTCTGACTCCTGATGCCAAACGGACGCCCCCGCCCCCACTCTGGGCCTCTGCGTTGTCACCCACGTCACGCTTATTCTCACCTGTAAGGTTTTACCCATGAGCTCTTCTCCGACAGGCTACCCACAGCCCTCCTGTAAATTCAAAGTGTACAATTCATCACATATTTACAGAGACTCGCATGCTCTTCAAAGAGTTTCCCGATACTCTCTCTGCGAGAGGCAGTCGGGGCGTTAAGCCTTTATCTGACGCTCTATTCCCCTTGACTCTGTCCGTATTTCCTTTAAGACGTACAGGTGGTACCGTTCACTGTAACATATCATTACTTCATGGTATTTTGATTCTGATTGTTTTAATTTGTCTGGCTGCCCCAGACTGAACTGGAAGATACGGATTCTCCCGGCTACCCAGGCAGAACAGCTGTGACAGAAACGGCGACGAGACCGTGATCGGCACTTCTCCCTACTTCACGGGCCTGGCACACTGCAGCACGTGTGACAGATGAACACTTCAGCTCGATTGTAGTTCTTTGTCCTGGTAAGTGGGGTTAGGGTAATTGTGATAGCAATTACGACGCCGGTCTGCTTGATAGCCAAAAAAGGCAAGCCGTGGTACTTTAGGTCATTATAGGTTTGCTTTCAGGCTCTGTGGCTTATCTGTGGCCATTATAGGAAAGAATGACAATAAAGCAGCACCACAAGGACGCGTCTATAGTCCAATATAAACTAGCAAACCCATCCTTAAAAAAACGCCTATGTCTTTCTTAAAAGTATCTGGTTATGATGAATTGTTCCCAGGTTAACTAAAAAGTATAAAATTTATTCTTGATGTTATCCAGAGATCATTTCTAAGTATCAAAAGTTTGCCTAGTCTTGGAATACAGGGATAGATTCAGTATGCGGGAACCTATTTGTCAGTTCTTAAGTATAAGCATTCAATGTGAAATCCCAAGAAATTACACACAGCATAAACTGCCAGTAAGATTGCTTTGCTGCTTGGTGACCTGGCCGATCTGGACGGCTGACGGCACCGGCACACGGGGCAGCCGGCGGCCGGCCCCGACGAGAGACGCACGGACCCCGGGGTGGGGACGGGGCTCCAGGGACCTCCTGGCACTCGTGTGCCACGCTGTCGCCTGCAGGTGTTAAACGACTCACCCAGATCCCGGCACCACATAAAACCGGGTGATAGAAGATTAACAAGCCCCGCACAGTTTTTTAAGTTTGATTTTGTTGCGAGGTTCTGAAACTAACGAGGCTGGTCTCGGTGGTGTTAACTCTTCCGCACAGAGTTGCTTTTCTTGAAGCACCAAGACTACGTACAGCCGACACCGGCGGGACTGTGGGACGCTCTGGCCGCAACAGTGTCAGAAGAAATGACGGCATGGTCCCACTCGTGTCTCTACGCAGAACTTACAGCGCACCTGCACTGCACTGTGTTTACACTGAACATCCGACAGGAAACAGTTCTAGTTTTGTCCTTTGCAAAAGCAGACTATCATGGCTGCATATTCTTAAAATAAAATGAGTATTCGGGCTTCTCCCCCTGCCCACCTCCCCCAGTAACATGAAAGACATTTAGCTACTGGGCTTTTACATTAGAGGAAAAAATGGAAAGAAAAAAGAAAACAAAAGAGTCCAAATAGGGCCCAGTAACTAAAAATCTTTTCCAACTGTGGTTTATAAAATGTGTTTTTCAGGGAAAAATGCTTCATTTTAAGTAGCAGAAAGTGTGACATAGTTTGTTTGGTTTTAACATGAAGCTTTTTTTATTTTTGGGAGGATGAGGTAGCTAAAAAAAAAAAAGGTAATATCAGGTCAATGTTTTGTTTAAAATACAAGATTCTTGCCCTCACTGGGACAAATTTGGCCTCTGTATGAACAAGAGCCAAGGTGTCGCTGTGTTTGCTCCGTGTCCAAGACAAACGGTCTATATTTTTACTCAGGAAGGCTCACCAAGCTATGGGTCCAACACTGCGACTACGGCAAAAAGCCACAAGCGATGCTAGGATAAGCCAAGCGCTGAGGAAACCAGAGGGGACAAAGCCGCCCAGGCCACAGCGGCCCGGAGCCCGGCCCGCCTGCCTTCCGGAAGTCGGCGTCACACACTGCTCAGCTCCTCCTGCCTGCCGGGTCCTACTGCGCGCCCGGGCCAGGGCCAGCCTGGGACGGGAGTCCATCGGGCCATGCAGGTTTCCGTTCAAACCTGAGTGTTCGGGGGTTCACGCAGGAGCCCGATCCACGTGACTTGAGCCGCGCAAGGCTGCTAGTCATTTCCTTCTGCTGCCTTGAATGGAGGTGACCGCTCGTCGCATTATTTCCACAAACGGACTCCTGCCTTATGTCAGGGGCACGTTACCCAAATAAACTTGATCGGCACTAATTCTTTTCCCTTACTTTACAAGAAAAACACTATAAATGGGCGCTAGAAAGCACACACTTTAGGAATTTTCCCAAGTAAGCCATGACGCGTTTTCTGTCCTAATTGCGCTGCCCTCAGCAGTCTGGTAGATGACATCTGAGCCAGCACAGCGTATGCCGCCCTTGACAGTCTGACAGCACAAAGAGACCTGGCACTTCGCAATGAATTATTGATGTGCACCAACATCGCGGCACGGATGAGGAGGGGACCAGCGAAAGGTGAAGTGCCAGTTGCCATGACACCAGTCGGTTCACGCGAAGGTTCGTCCTGATCTGTAACTGTGTCTCAGAGAGGCGTTAGAGGAACACAGACGGCAAACCTGCCGCTCACGCCCACACGGACTGAGTGTAAAGTCACGCACGTGCTGCCGAACGCTGGACGGACGGATCGCCTAGGGCAGGAGTCACCTCCGGGTGAAGGGATGGTTACAGGAGGTCCAGGGTTAGTCGGTGCCAAGGGCGGCTGGCAAGGTGGGCGAGACGCTTAACCTAAGTCGGAGAACTGCACTCCCAGGGTAGGTCCGCTTACTACAGCGTCCGCGAAACAGAGGCCGTCCAGTTCCTCACGAGGAAAATGAGGAACGTACGGTTGATTCTTGAGTCAGAGTCTCAAAGTCAGCAGCCAATCTACACTAATTGGTCTGCCCACTGGAAGCATTTAGAGTCGGAATGGACCTAGGGATTATCTCTTCTGCAGAACAGAAAACTCTTAATAATGGACCCTGGCTAAAAAGTGTAGAGAGAGAGAGATGTCAGGTTACCCGCGATTGATTTTTTTAGCACAAGACTCTAATACCATAATCTGCCACCAGCTGACAGGGTTGCTACGTGACTTTAAAAAAAAAAAAAGGGGGGAAAAGGCCATTCACGTGGACATTCGCACAAAACACACTTAACAAGCCTCATATCCATGGCTCCTCAGGGGTCCTCTCTGGGGTCCTCTTCAAAGCACCGGGCACTTTGAACACAACTGTAAAGGTCGCGTTTATCATATAAACAAGAACGTCTCCAACAGAAGTGTGAGTGGACACAGACATGACATGTCATATCTCGAGAAACCTTTGAGTGTCGGGTTTACGCCACATTAACTCCCAATAGTTCCAACCCTCCTGCTCGCTCCTGGCGAGCTCAATGACAGACTGGGAGGCGGAGCCCGCAGCTGCACTGTCAGGGAACATCAGCCCTCAGCCAGGCACAGGGGAGGGGAAGACGCGCCGTGTCCGGCAGAGCCCGACTCGGGAAACGCCGAGACCGACGACGTTTGAGAGGTGCAGGCGCAAGGCCGAGAACGCGCCCCCCCCGCGCGTGCGAGCGGAGCCAGGTTTGCGGGCACGAAGGGGAGGGAGAGCAGCGTTAGTTTCTCACCGCGAGAAGGCCTCGCGCGGTATTTTGTGCATTTGTGCATCTTCGCAACCATCCTGTGGTCAGTTCAGGGCAAGGCGTCTTTTAGCAGAACCGTGTCAAGGTGTTTCTCTCCCATCTGAACGTCCCAGAAACAGCGCACATTCCGCGAGCGCATACACAGTACGGTGCTGAGACGTGTTTAAAGGTTTCCAGAATCTCCAAATAATAGCACTCTACACAATTAAAAAAAAATCAAGACTCCACGGAACAGAGAGACTCTCTCACTGGACGGCCTTACGGCACCCACGCCTCCAAGAGGCTCGCCCCTTCGCTGGGGTCTTGCTCCTTCTGCCTGTGTTGCTAGCGGGGTAACTTATCTGTGTCACACTTATTTACAAGGACAACCTGACGTCTGGGGGTGGCACTCTCCTCTGAAAATTCAGTCACTGCTTCCTAGAAAACTAGGATTTGACGGTACAAAATGCTGAGGGCGCTGCAAGAGACCGTGCACCGTGCTGCGAAGGTCAACGGTAGCAATCCTCAGTGTGCGCAAAGACGGAAAGCTGGTGGCGGCCACACGGCCACGCCAGCCTGGGGTGGAGGCGCGCGGCTAAGCACACGCTTTCCGCTCCGCCCATTTACAGGTATCCGCGTTACAAACGTGCCGACCGCTGAACTTCAGCCATTTCACTTTGCCCACAGAAAGTGTTGCTTGAAGGTTTTCATTACAAAATGCTCCTTGATTAGGCAGTAAAACCCAAACCAGTATTTGCTGGTCATACGCTGACTTTTAAATGTTTTAGGTGCCGTCGACAGCACAAATTCTGAAATTCATGGAGCCGGATCACGGCTTTTTTTTTTTTCTTTCCTATTCGGGGTTTGCAGAGATGGAAAGGGATGGATTGTGCAATAGAGCCAAGATACCAGACTCAACAACCCAGGCACCAGAATCCGTCAGAGCGACACAGGACGTTCTGTCTTGAGCTAGAGGACATGCTCAAGACGACGTCACAGTCCCCATCCGTCCCGCGTCACACCCGCCACCTTTTCATTGTTATGTTGAGGCCACAGAGATCTGCGGAACATTCGCAGGGTCAGCGGTTAATCCTTCACACGCACACGCACCAGTCTGCTCCTGCGGTCGCCCTGCGACGGGAAGCTAATGAACGAGCGGAGCTTTTCAAAAACACCTCGGTGACGACACCGTGGGTTATTCAGCAAACGCAAACGCTTCATTGACTTGCCGTCCCAAGCCGAAGCAGGGTCGGATCCACCCTGAGGCAGAGACTCGGGTATCGACCTCCCCTTACGATTCGGAGTTGGCCATGAAGAAACACCAGAAAAAAGTGACGTCGAACTCCACCCGTCTGGAATGCCCAGCGGCCTTCAGAGTCCAGAAACCGAGAGCCCCTCTCTTACCCTTCCTGTTACTTGACCTCTCTCGACTTAGCTCACTCGTGAGACGAAAAGATCTCCAAGTTTTTTAGCTCAAAAATGGTGCGACGACTTATAGCCAATAATTCTCCCTTCGATTCTTACCACACTTTCAAAGTACAAGCTGGAACACTGAGGTATTACTTGCCTGAGACTCTCGTAAATGACTCGGTAAGGTCTCAACTCCATTAGTGCCGTTGCCAGCATCTTGTGAGCGGTAAAAATGTCTCCTCATTAAACATTATGTTGTCATGACTGTGCCTTTTAAAATAATGTAACTTGAATTCATGCCTCTTATATTACAAAAATTACAAATTACCTGTGAAACAATCGTTTTTCCGCGTTCCCTGGAGCCCAAAGAAGCTCAACATGCTACCAGACACAAGCAGTGCTGAGCACCGTTTCTGAAATGCTGCTCTCCCTGGCCCGGGCCTCAGTGACCAAAGGGCTGTTCTGGCATCTCTCTCAAGCTCAGGCCTCTGCCCTATTTAATAACTTTGCAGAATAATGAAAATCACCCCCGGAATTGCTGCCAAATTGTCTGCCAGGCAACAGGTTGTCATTAAACCCTTTGCTTTGCCCCAAACGCCAATCACGTCGCAGAGGTTGTAATAAAGATGCATCTGCCAGGGGCAGAGGCTCCGCCCTGCTCCGGTGACTGGGGAGTATCTGTGGGGCGTGAACACTGTGCGGCCACCTGGAGTGGCTGGAACCCTTCCCCGCCCCCATCCCCTCTGACAGCCCAGCCCGCAATGTCCCCATGTCACCTGCCATCATCCCTTGTACTTCGTATCTATAAACAGTTCAAATTCTTCTCTGCTTTCCAGCTTGCTTACTGTGGAGTCTTTAAAAGAAATTAAAATCTTTACCTACACAAAAGATAGATATAATCAAGAAGTTACACCCTAAAACTTTTTATTCTCAAGCCTGCATGATCACAACTTAGAATTGACTATGTGTGAGGGTCTGTGAAGTCCCCATATTGTTTAGGCATTGTTAAAAAAAATCTCTGTGACCCTCTTAAAGAAATGGGAGCACTGTGAAGCCCCCTCCTCTCTAAACCAGCGGCTCTCAGACTTTGCTGCACGTAGGAACCACGTAAGGGAGGTCTGACTTCTGCTGTCCGGGCCGCACCCCCAGCCCATCACTCCAGGGAGGAATCAGGTGTCGGGGAGAGCCCTCCCAGGCGACCCGGCACCCAGCCGAGTGTGGGGAGCACCATTCTAGAAGGGGGTCTCAGACCCTGCACCGCCTGGGTAATCTGAGTTTGTGGGTGGAGCTGTCCTGTGCATTGCAGGATGTTTAGCACGTCCCTGACCTTTGCCCACTGGGTGTGGTAACAACCCCCCAGTGCTGACAAGCAAAAGTATCTTGAGATGTTGCCAGATGCCCCAGCGGGGGTGGGGGTGGGATGAAGGGGGTGGGCACAGCCCCGTGAGGACCGCTTTCTACAAGGCAATCGAGTGCCATAGAGTCCCACGATGATTTTTTTCTAATTCTCATACTGTTATTTTTTTCTAGGTTTGGGAGACATTCTGGGCTTTAAAAATCACAACTTAAACTGGGCTCAAAAGCCCATCACTTTCAGTTCCTATGTCAATACCTTCAAACCACCACCGCAACTAAAGTAAGGACTATCTCTGAGGGACAATAATGCTGCGTGTCAGGCGCCAGGAGTGGCGAGGGGTGAGCAACAGGCCAGGCCCCTGCCCTCTCAGGACCTGTTTCCCCACAGCTGTTTGGTCATGGGCAGAAAGAACGGGGCTCTTCACGCACGGCCCCGACTTCATGCCAAAGCTTATGGCTTTGGGGACACCGTCCTGGGCTCAATGACCAAGGAGAACAGTGACAAGGATCGCCTGAACTCTTCCTTTTGGACACTGGACAGGATCCCAAATCAAAGAATTAAACCTAGGCTAGGGCGAGGGCGGGCCCCGGGTGCGTGGTCTGGAGGCCTCCTGGCTACAAGATTCCTGAGGGTCCGATTAGCTCAGGAGGGATAAAAGCGGGGCGGGGAACGGAGAGTAGAAAGTGGGAAGGGAGGGAAGCATGCAAGAGCAGTTCCTCCTGGGGACTTGGTGTGCATGAGTCACCTGGGGCCTGAACCGGCGTGGGCCGGCAGGCCCAGTGCCGCTGCCGCTCTGGACCCCAGGCTGAGCATCGGGAGCCAGCAGGAGCGGGAGAATCGACTCCAGACCTCAAGTACCTGCTGACCGACGTCTCCTAGAAATTCAGCAAAAGAGGCAGACTAACTTCTCTGTCCTCTATCCCACCCGTGTCCTTCAAACCAGGACTTCAGGGGTTAGGAAGCCTCATGCCCCACCCCTTCCGGCCCCCATCAATGTTTATCAGATAAAGGATGGTCAAGTCCAGGTGCAAGGCCCGCAGAGCTTTACGAACGACTGCTGGCGTGTGCCGGCCGCGCGCACCGGCCCTGGGTCCGCGTTTGGCACTAGCGAGTCCCTCTGCTGCGGTGTGGATGCGCGTGTCTCCTTGACTTCAAATGTGGAAATCCTGACAGCCAACGTGATGGGACGAGGAGGTGGGGGTCTCTGAGAGGTGGCTTGGTCGTGAGGGTGGAGCCCTCACGAATGGGATGAGTGCCTTTATGCAGGGAACCCAGAGAGCTTACTTACCCCTTCCACCGTGTGAGGGTATAGCAAAGACAGCTGTCTACACACCAGGAAGTGGGTCCTCACCAGACACGGCATATGCTGGAGTCTAGACCTTGGAAGAACCTCTAAAACTGTGAGAGTTATACTTCCATCGTTTATAAGTCTCGGTACCCTGTTACAGCAGCCCAGATGCGCTCAGGCACCCCACGACATGAGACACGAGACATGAAAACAAGCCCTCGAAACGAGACCTAGAAAACTTCAAAATCCTCGCCCGTCATCCGCGGGGGCTTTGAAAGCTTAGTGTTCGGCACAGGAAATTCAGACCCTTTTAGTCTCGGCCATTTATCTTTTTGATCTCCCACGTTCGCCTTCCTGAAGCTTTCATGGTTTGGTAAGCCTGTGAGAAAACCCTACCTTGGAAATAATTACCCCTTCGAAAGCTAGATGGTTGGGCGGTACGTCTGGACACCATCAGCCGGCCAAGACTGCACAATTGTGAAAGTCTATGATTAGCATTTCCAAAAGCAAAGCTTATGGAGTTATCTGGAATTCTGATCTCATAAGATTATTATGTAACACAATGAAGGTTTTACATTTTCCAGGAGATAATAAGCTTAAAGACTGGTTCCAAGTATTTACAAAACTTTGTTCAGTCAGTCTTAGTAGAAAAGCCCTGTTTATTCCCTCCTTTTCGTGTCCAGTGTGTCCATGCTGGCACGCACGTGAGGAAGAGAAGGAAGGAAGCTGAGTGAATGTACCACGCTGTTCTCGACGAACGACCCCTGTTAGATGCGGACCACGGAAGATGACAGAAAAAGCACAGGCACAAACCATGAGCTGGGCTTTGGTGATACAGTTCTAGTGTGTTGTTGGCTCTTTAGCCTAGAATTTTACATGCTTGTCTAATTTGCGGGGCAAACTTCCTGGGGATACTAAGCTAGAGTTAATTAGTCGTTGCTAAACGAACCATGCTCATAAAAAAACAAACGAACACGTGAAGGTGGGTTCTGGTGTTGCACCACAGGACAAAGGCAGGCGTGACGCACAGGGAAGCCGAGGCGCTCTGAACGTGCAGCCCAGGTGAGCACAGCTGGCCCTCAGACAGTAACGCCATTCCAGGCATTGTCCTTTCATCGTGAGCCCGATGAGATGCCCTAGGACCGTCGCTCTTGTCTGGTGAAATCAGTTTCGTTATGTGTCATTTTGCTTTAAGTCGCAGAACCTAGGGATGACGTCAAGTGAGGACTCACCGTGTTTGCAGAGGCTCTAAACTAAAGCTTAGAGTGACAGCCTGCCCTGTCCTGGCTGCGTCCTTCCCCGGTGGTGACCTTCGCCAAGTCCTACAACCTGTCCCGGTTTGTTTCCTCATCCATAAAAATGAGGATAATGGCTCTACTTAACTGAGAAGCGTGCTTATGAAAGGGCTTTGTAAAATTTAAGTGCTATATAAAAGTACAGTAAGTGTGCACGAGGCTCATTAAGCATATGTTTACAGGCTATTTTGGCTGTGAGTGCTATCTATTTTTGTTGATGTTGTTTTTTCAAGTTCCTGTAATTCTTGATTCTTACTATGTGTGGCTCCCAGGCCTCCCTGCCTCCACGCAGAGCCAGGCCTCCCTTCCTGCAAAAACCCAGCGTCCGACCACGAGAGGGTACCGCAGGGCCACACGGCCGGCCGAGCGGGCTGCAGCCGCCCAGCCCCCTCCCTCCAGCATCCTGGGTGGCACCGGGGCACACCGAGACGCTTTCCAATAACACCCTTTCCAACTCTTTTTCTTCAGGCCAATTTTACTAGGAGCAGAAAAACCACGGTTTTAAAATATAAATTGCAACGCTTGACGGAGAAGTGTCCAGCAAATGTAAAAATACTAACGGCGAGTACAGAACTATTTGAAAATAATTTATTATACCCGATGTTCTTTTTTCCCCAAGAGATTGTAGAGCTACCTTGTTTTAGAAAATCCTTGAGAAATCAGTAGGGGGCAGTATGTTAATTACAATTTGCAGGTGGGAAAATTCAGGCTTTGAATTTTAAGTTTCACTTGTCCTCAAAATACCCATGTGCTTACATAAGTTACACCACAAATATTTTCCCAGTTACACTGATTTGGTAAGTGTTATTTTGAGCCCCATTGTTTAGAATAATACTAAGAAGCTTAACCATGTTAATATTCACAACTTTCAGGACTAAACTATTTGAAGGCAAATAAAAATTCACATTTTTATGCAAAAGCAGCAAATGAGAAACTCTGTGGCCCTCTAGACCCGAAATCGCCAACGTCGCGATGCTAACACCGTCACCACCTTCCGCACAGCTTTGTGTGAGCTTTGCAAGCTTCACAGACCAAGCAGGTTTTGTTTCCAAATGTGAATTCATTGATTCATTGTAAGTGGCTTGTCAGTTGGGCTAATTTGACAGCACTCAAGGTTACGGCAGTAATTGCCCTTACTTGTTAAATATTCTAGCAGCATTTGCTGAAGTGTTGAAAGTTTTATGATCATTATGAGAGGATATTCAACTTTTTTCCCCGTGGTTCACTTAATTTTAGTTTCAGAGCATTTAGGAAAATGGTCCCTGACAGGTGTGAACTTGAGTTTTAAGAGAATTGACAAATAAAGTAAAAAAGAAAAAGGGATTCAAGAATGGGCCATGCTGGGTAAGAGCAAGTGAAAGATGTTAGCATTCCCGCTGTCGAAAGACAGCACCTCTGAGCCTCTCTAAACCCCGAGATCAGGTGACCGGAATGGGCCGGCCACGTGTGTCAGGGTACGCGTGATCTAGTCCTACAGCATGCTCTGACAACCCTCACTCCCAACAGCCTGTCTTAGCAGAGCGTCGTCACAGCACAGGGACGTTCTCAGAGGCTGCCCTATTGCGGGGACTGGCTGTATGCTCTGACTACTATATATTTCAAAGAAAGAATGAAAAGATTCCATCCTCTCAGTTATTCTCCGGTTATGCTTACAAGGGGTCTCGGCCTAAAAGTTTTTAGATCAGTGAACAGAAACCTTAATAAGAGGTTAGTTCTTTGAATAGCTAACTACTATAACTTCTAAGGTAAGAAATCACTAATTAAAGCAAGAGAGATTAACACATTTTACTCTGATCCCCAGAGGTAGAGGCTCAAAACAACTTTTAACCCATTCAGTGGAGGCAGGGAATAGTTCCCTATTTCTTAGGGACTATCAGAGTTTGTCATACTCCAAAGATTAGCTACGAAAGGCCCTTTATCTTGGGAAAATTACAGATTGTGTGTGAAGGAAATGAGAGACAAATCCACCCTGCCATCACACCCCCTAGTGGAATTTCAGCATAGTACAATTTGGGGGTCAAAAACATCTGGGTAGTTAGGACTTAACACTGGCTGGAATAGACTTAGAAAGTCCAGTGGCTATAAGTGCACTGCAGACATGAACCTTCTACTTATTCACTGATCATCTGAAAAGAAGCAAACCATGTCAACTACACATCTATACCTGGATTAGACAAAGGAAAACTGGCTACTTATCATAATTGAAACAGGCTTAATTGTCGTTTCTCAAAGTCCTAGAACAGAAATTTTAGATGAATCTGCTATTAATATTCCTCAAGAAGAAAACTTAAATAAAAAGGGGTTTCCTACTTTAAAAATTTATTCTAACTCCCAGATGAGGTATTAAAACTGCCCCGAAAGGCACTGATTGCCAAATCTTAGAGATATAGTCAAGTTAAGTCAAGTCACTAGAAGTTGCCAAAGATCTTGAAAATCTGAAAAATGATTACAGTAAAATCGAACTTAAAGGAAGAGACTACCCGAGAGCACGGGGGCCGTGAGGCATCTAGCTGTGGGGGTGCAGCTCTTCCCCAGGGACCTGATCCTGCAGCCGACGGCCAAGGTCGGTCGGGCTCTGCCATCCGTTCTTTCTGAAGAGCTTTCAGTCACCATTCGCCTCAGCGCAGGCTCAAGGAAGCCTCCACTCTGACGTGTCCTGTACCTTAATTTCTACTTGGGCAGACAGTGGACAAAGCCCTGGATATAGAAGTAACCAGGGAGAAAGGACGAACTCCAACTCTGTTTTCGGGAATTGAGAGAAGCAGCCTGCAACAACGAGAGGGCCACTCCCTGAGCCAGGGGTCTGGGCGACGCTACAGACCGCCCCTGAGTGTGTCAAGACACTGGTAAGTCGACATGAAAATGTTTTGATGGTGCTGGTTTCTCTCCCTCAGGAGTAGTGCTACCTCTTGTCTGAACCGTCTACCCTTGGCTCCCACATGGCAGAGCAGCTGAGTGAGTCGGACTCCTGCAGGGCACGGAGGTGGCCCGCCCGGCTGGAGGTCAGGGCGCACCAGCGGACAGACAGGTGATGAGCCTGGGGGGCAGGGGGAGATCGCTCTGGAAGGCCTGAGCCGCCAGGCTAGTGAACCTGGACTTCACGCTGCGGACAATATGGTCACACGAGGGTTTGGGGTACGTTCCAGTTAGCACAACTTTAAGCAGGCACGTGACAAACTCAAGTCTGCTTAGATAACCCGAGGCTGGGGGGCAACGGCTGGACGCGGGGGAAGATGTTCAGAGACCCTTTCCAGAGTCCAGGTGAGAGGGGAGGGAAGCGCAGAGGTGCAGGCGGGCGTGGAAAGGAGGGGATCACGCTACACGGAGGCTGCACAGGATTTGGATTTGGTTGACCCATGAATGCATGCAGGATGGAGAGTTAAACGTATTGCTAATGCCTCCGAGCCTGGTACCAGCCACATCTGGGGATTCAAGGGGGCAAAAGGTAGTTCAATTCTGAGACTGGCTGATGTTAGGGAACGCGAGGAACGGACGAGACAGTTGCTGAACTTGGGGACTGTCACGGAAATCACAGTTGAAGCCACGGAAATACACAGATCGCCCGGCTCGAGGTACGCGGCGAGAAGAGGTCTGGGCACACAGCACTGGAGTCGCTCACTACATTTCGGAAGCAGGGAGGTTAAGAGCGACAGGAAGACAGGCAGAGAAGCCGGAGAAAGCGGGCTCACGGGAGCTGAAGCGCAGCGTTTCGAAGAGATGGTTAACGGGGCTGCGTCCTGATAAGAGACCAGGCTGCACACTGGCTTTGCGCCTTGGGGAGCGCGGCTCCTTTTTCATATGACACTGGTTACTGAGTAATATCTTCTAAGCAACTGAAATAACCAGACACAGATGCGAACATATCAGTAACGATGCCGGGAAGGTTTTCATAGCACGGCTCCCGGCTCGCGCCCGTCACGTGACAGGTGTTGCTTTCCAGCGGCAATAGAGGTGGCCCGGCATGTGATATATCCAACATAGACGCTCAAAGTTCAATGAGCGCGTGACCTCAGCGCGTCAGGACGGAAGGCTGTGAAGTGGCCCTGGCAGGTGCCCAGTCCCAGGTGTCCCGTCGCCGCCCTCTGCAGAGACGCTGCCCTGAGCTTTCGGCGGCGACCAGGGTTAACACGACGCGGCATGCTTAACTCGCAGTTCGGTTCAGGACACAACGAGTCTTTATTTCTAAAGCTCAGACGTTTGATTTTTTTTTTTTTTTTGATGCGTATATTTTTTTTAACAACAGAAGCCAGTCCTAGTAGGGGCGTAGAAATAGGCATTGCATTCCAAGCCTTGAGGAGCTATCCCGAGACAGGAAAACCATGCTCTATAAATGCATTCTCGAACAATTCTCAGCATTATGGTTTGGAGGAGGAAATTTTGGGTATATAGTTTTATGTGCATGCTTTAGAAATTTTTTAAAAAATTCTAAATCGAAGAGGCTTTCAGCAAAACTAGATTTCTCCAAACAGAGAACAGAGGATTACAGTATTTGAGATTAAAGACTAGTAAATCACAAAAGAACTTGAACAGTAATGATTAGGGACCATTCATGAGATATTAGCTACTAATGTCTTTAAGTGCTGCATTACTCAGATCTAGGTGGTGGGCTTTTACTTTTCCTGGATGGATTTTAACTAAATAGACTTTAGACATTTGGATGTAGATAAATGCCTAATTCAGTAATTAGTATTTTAAAACTGGGAAACCTTTTAAGTAAAGTGGTCTATTAATTAACTACCAATTATCTTGTCTGACTACCATATCAATAGAAGTAAATTACCGACTAGCTAATTTGACAGATTTAGTCCTCTGCCATGCAAAATTTCTTCAGAACATAAAAGACTGCAGTTAAATGCTTTTGCTTCCCCCTTTTGGTTAATCAGGGACCAATTTGCTGTGCATGTATAAAAGCCAAATGCAGCTCTTTGGTCAAAAAGGACCTACAGATAAACTTTGTGATTTAGGAAGAAATGGCAAGCTAAGATTCTACTCCTCTTAAACAATAACACGTTTTGGGGAAAACATGGGTGTGCAGTTCCCGTATGGAGGCCAACTTTCCACATTTCAAAGGACACTAGAGAGGCATTTTCAAGCCTTTGAATCTCATCAAGATACAGAGAGCCTGAGTGAGTGGTTTTGGCCATTCTGGCAAACTTAGAGACCACCGTCCACATACATTCTCCATGGTCTTGTCCCAACCGCAAATGCTGCACAACAGGTCACACTGCCTAGAACCTACCCCAAATCTGTCACTTCTTGACTGGTGGCCAAGACAAGGTTCCTAGCTGAGTGGCTGGTGATGGAAGAATACTGGAAGATGGAGGAGCATCGGAGCAGACCGGAGGGCTGTGCGAACACTGCCAGTGCTGTAAAAACTTCCAACGTGCATGGAAATAGGAAGAAGCAAGAAAGGGGGGTACAGCACGAATCCTCTCCTTGAGGCCCGGTCATCGGGAAATATGAATGGTTGCCAGACATTCAATTTGAGCTTGATGCAAATTGCTGTAGCCACACCAAGCCTTCTCCCAGCCGCTAGCCTCGCACCACTGAGCAGGGTTAATACACCAGAGTCAAAATGAGCACACGGAAGGGACAGGAATGGAAAAACTGCGCCGGAAAACAAAAGGAGATACAAACAATAATGAATGTGAGCCAGCCCCATTTCTGAAACCTCATCAATCTTACCCAGCTCGGATTAGTCCAGCATAATGCTTACCCGCTGAAACTTCAGAAGACAGACCTGTGCGGGCACTCTCTGAATAGGTTCTCGTCTAAATATTTAAGCAGAAGCCTAGCCTTTATTCTCAAACATTTGCTGAGTGACTCACAGGTAGGGTTCTGTGCCAGGCGGGGAAAACAAATAGATGCCTGCGATACACTGCCTTCAGACAGCTTGCCATCGACTTCGGGATTTCAGGGCACAGAGTAGAAGAAGTTATACACCAAAGAGCACACGCGATGCACCAAAGGCTGGGGATGACAACAAAGCCCGCGAGAGAAGAGCGGCAAGGAGAGAGAGAGCCTTAGACAAGCCATTCGACTGCAGCTTCGTCAGAAAACAGGGCATAGACAAGGTGATTTCTGAGGACCCTTGCAGCCCTCCTATGCAAAAATGCCACACATAGGCTGGGGGGTGGGGGAGGCAGGTTACAGTAAGAACTTGGCCTAGGCCTTCCAAGGTAGACGGACTGGAGGATGAGGGCCTTCCAGGCCGGGGAGCAGCGTGAGGAAAGGTTTGCAAGTAGCAGCACCCACAGCTTTTCGGTGGATGTCCACATGGTTTTCTGTTTCACTGCATGTGACTTTAACTCTAGGTCAGGACGCCAAATACGGATTATTTTATGAAAACAGACGACGACAGCTACTTACAAGTCTAGTTCGAGATGATCTGTTCGACTGACTGAACGAGTCTTTGCTTAGTTGATCTACTTTTTAAAATGTACGGAGCAACTTCTTTCCCCATCCGAAATAGTAAAAAGACATACTTATTTTTTTTTTTTCTGAAAGGAAAGCAGCTCATGCCAATACGGTACATTCTGGACAGTTAACCATGGACGTTTTCGCCTAAGAGGACTACTGGAAGGGAAGCTGGATTAGGTGGCTCTTAGAACATGTCAACCACCCCTCATCACCCCCATCCCCCGCACCCAAGTCACTGTAAATTATGTAGGTCTTCTTTTTACATTTTAGTTGCTAGCTCTCAACTTCTTAAAAGGTTTTTAAGTCTCAGCAAGGGGTCAGAAATTCCAACTTGAAAATGAATTTCTGACTCAATATTGAAAATAAATTCTTAAGTTTAGATGCTTGGGGGAAAAACAGCTGGAGAATTCAGGAGCCTCCCATATTTTAATACGAAGTGACGTCATTACTGCCAAGGCGTCCAAGAACTCCCTAAATTGTGTAGTTAAGCAACATCTCGAAGCAAAGTGGGGCCTCTGGGAAGGTTATCTGTTCCTTCTCGTTATATAGATTCAGCTCCAAAATAATTTATCTATTGGAGACTTGATTTAATTTTCTCCTTAGGTTAGAAAGTAGCTGAATGTTCAAGCTACAGACATCGGTTGATGTGCATTTTCAAAGCTCAAGCTATGGGTTTTCTGCTCTCTCATTTATAGGACGTCTAGTGAAGAGAAGCTGCTTTCCTCTGCAGATGTATGGGATTTCTTTAAAAATCTGGTTGCATTTGAAACTCTACAATTCAGCAAAATAATCGCGCAGAGAAAGGAGGCAAGACAATTAAACTTTAGACTATTTTGTGTAGGTAAACGTTTAGAGTTTGGAAACCATGCGTCATTTCATGCAAAGGTTACTGGGAAAAACCAGTCCTAGCGTCTGGTTCCTGGTCAGCCTACTGATGGCTGAGTATCTGTTGAAGGGCGATGGGTTGACCGAAATCAGCTCCTGTCCTTACCACTCTTCAAATACGAAAAGCACAGCCCATCTGTAATTAGTGCATGTCTTTCATTTCAAATGGCGATTACTTGTTTCATTTGGAATTATAAACAAACAAGATTCTTGATCGACCGTGTTGCCCGGTTTATGCAGTTGTACTAGCCTTTACTCAACTGATCCACCCCCTTGTCACCTGCCACCTGTTCTTGTGAACCTTGCAGCAGTAAGGACTTTTATCTGTTCCCCACCCTCACTGTGCACAAGTGTGTGCGTGCACACACACACACACACGCACACTTAAATTTCCCCGAACTGTAGCTGGTACCCTCCTTCCTTCCTCATTAAAAACATGCTGTGAGTTAGCTCACGTCATTTACGTGTTCATTTCTAGAGGTCTGGAAATGAATTAAAGTTCATGCTTGAAAATAAAACATTAAACTAAGCTTCTTCCAGGATCAGAGAGATGGTGTGATGTTCAAGGGGCCACATGTGAGTAAGTCCTTCCAAAGCCAGATTAAGTTTTTAAGCAGTTGCTAGAAATTAATAAGGTTTAATGTGACCTATTTAGGAAAAACAAAGTTCTTTGTTGTGTTTGATTAGAAGGCTAATCCACCTACGGGGAAACACATACCGCCCCCTTTCCTTACCCTTTCTTTATTGGACCCGCCTATCTACAGAAGTAAAGGGGGAAATACCATGGAGGAAGAAAGGCATGAGTGGGTCGACGGCGCCCCGCTCTAGGGGAGGGTTTCACACCCAGTTACTGAATCAGTTCTGCTGAAAAACTGGTGTGAGTGTTGCCCCAGAGTAGCAGAGCGCCCCACCCCCATCCTGGGATGCTGTAGTAGCTCTGATGCCCTAACCATCACCTAGAAGCTGATAAAGTTTAAGTCCCTGGTCCAGGAGGTCTCACAATCCCCCTATCTCCTATGTAGTGACTCTGGGGTCCTATCAGGGTGACTTCTGTTCTCCTAAGAGAGGCATCATCTTCTAAGCTGAGATGTTCTCCAACGGGACAATGCCACTGACCCCGCGGAGGTCAGTGGATATCGAGCGCCTGCCAGGGTGGCCTGACCACTCCCAGGGACCACAAATGCTGATCTCAGAATCTCTGGCACTTTCCAAAATGTGGCTGAGCAGTAATTTGGAAGCCTAAACTCTGACTTTAGGAATTCATAAGAACAACCAATGTTTTACAAACTCGACAGAAAGTAAAATAAACAAACCCAGGGTTTTATGCTTCCTCTTGTTATTTTTATGGCAATCTTTCAAACTAGTTCAAAATGTTCAGTCCTCTGCCCTCTCAAAAAACAGTCCTCTGAATTGGGGGCAGGGCGGGGAACAGCGATTTAATAGTAACCGGCATATGTGTAACTCACCATGGGGAACAGTGAATTCGAAGGAAGCCTGATGGTATAAGTGTGCAGGTGGCTTTCTGGCTGGCACCGGGGTCTCCCTCCATCCCCACCTTCTCATTGCGTGGGCCCAGGAATGAAAATGAAGATGTTTATATTTACCCAGAAGTGTGCGTGGCAGTTGACCATCATGGTTCTCTCAATGAGCTCATCAGGACACTCCAGAAGGTGATGCCCTGAGACCACGCCGGCGTTATTGACCAGGACCGAGACCTCGCCAACCTCCTTGCGGACCCTTTCGGCCGTCAGGTAGACATTTTCCCTCTTTCCCACGTCACAGGTGTAAGTAAAAACCTGCAGGTTACAGTGGGGCAGAATTTCTTCCTCACCGTTCCCAGCTGTCCACAGAAGTCCAGATGAGGGGGCGGGGAGGGGGCAGGGAATGAACAGAAAAGAAGGGAGTTGCAAAATGTGAGTCACGTGGCAATCGGTAGAACAAAGATCACACAACACAAAAATACTACACTGAGCTTCCAATTTCTAACACTGTCAGGCTTGCCAATGACTGCGCTTACAGCTGCCTTCCTCCCCTAAAAGTCTTGGGGAATTACAACAATTTGCTGGAGAACTTTGCTTAGGGGAAAATCATGTCATTGTGACAAGCCCAATACAAGTCAGATCTCATGGGATCAGCTTCCTGGAGCTAAAGACACCTGGAAAGAACTGATCTCAGCCCAGGGAGTAACACCCCTCCTCCAAACATACACACTAACACTCCTCTTTTTTGGGGAACAGTGGCCAGAAGCAGCTCTTTTTACTCTTTAGTATGAGCACCCTCAAAATTAAAGCTCACCCCAAGGCTCATGGATCAAAGCTGTAATTAATAATCTGAATTCATCCAAAGCCAAGAAACAGAAGCTAAAGTTTCTTACTGACAGTGCTGGGCACACAGGTCTGTTCTAACGGGAGTAGCTGAACTCCCCTCAGAAGCACGCGCACACAAATCAAGGTCACAGATCAATATGCAATTTCATCACACAGAATCTCAACTGAAAAACCAAAATCTCTTCCCTGGGTAAAGAATAACT
Organism: Eonycteris spelaea; assembly: GCA_003508835.1. Taxonomy (NCBI): domain Eukaryota; kingdom Metazoa; phylum Chordata; class Mammalia; order Chiroptera; family Pteropodidae; genus Eonycteris; species Eonycteris spelaea. Next base: position 1,039,087 of record PUFA01000150.1, read on the forward strand.
TCACCTCTTCGGTTTGGGCACGGAGCGCATAGTCGTAATTGCTACCCTCCACACCATCATTGAAAATGTAATGTTTTTAACCTTTGAAGTCTGACCTAAAGGCAGGTGCCAGTAATTCTGGTGAAAATGATCACTATGGGAGAGGCATGGTGCCCAAGCTAAATCTCGGTATATATAGTTCAATGCTTTTCCTGGAAAGGAAAAATTTTGTCAAAAAGCAAATTTCCTGGACTAATACTTATGGTTATGATCTCCACTTTGGCCTTTTTTGTTGTTGTTAAAAGTCTCAGGTTCAGGGCAGTTGATAAATATACAGAAATCAGGTATCCTGAGGTTACAAAAACATGGAATACATTTACAAGAAGGCTTAAATCCTTCAAGAGCTTTGCCTTAAGAGGCAGGGCATCCTTTCAATCAGGCTGAGTATATAACTAAAGTACTTACTAATCTCTGCTGAAACAATGTATTTTCTCGGGGCTAAAGTAATGAAACCATCAGTGCTGCCCCAGTCTAGGAGGTTCGGACCACACGAATACGTGTACGTGCGTCAGTCGGCTCTGAGAACTTCCCAGAGACACTTGATGTAGTTTCCTCTCCTCGCAAGGGCGACGGAGGCATTTCTTTAGGATTCAAGGATGAGGTTACCAAGTTCCCTCTGCCTGCCCTATCCTCGGGAGGGCTTAGGAAACCCCAAAGTCGCCAAAAGAGAGAGGACCTGCGGTAAGACAAGGGTTGGCTTACTTTCCCCCTTGCAATAGAGGCGATCATGTTCCTTTACCAAGGGCAAAATCCACTCGCAGAAGACCATGGCGAGGGAAGGGGGGGGGGTTCTCTTCCTCGAGAGCAGGGCTGACCGTGACAGTGGGGTTTCGCGGTCCTCCGGGTAGGGCGCGGGGGCGGGGAGGGGCTTACTCAACAATGCTCGCGCGCAGGTCCGAGTTACCTTGCAGCGCCGCGGCGTCCGCCGCCAGGTCGCGGTAGATGTGGCGCACCATGCCCGCCGTCTCCTCGTTGCTCTGAGTGTTGATGTCCCAGAGCACCAGCAGAGCCCGGCGCCGGGCGAACTCGAGCGCAAAGAGGCGGCCCAGGCCGCTGCCGGCGCCCGTGATCAGGCACACCTGGCCCGCCACGCTCTTCTCCTTGGGCCGCACCAGCCAGCGCGCCGCGGCCAGCACGAACGCCCAGAGCACTTTGAAAGTGACCACGAAGAACTCCACCACGATGTTCATCGCGACGCCCGCACGAGCCCCGCGCCCGCGTCCGCGCCCACCCCGCGCCGGCTCCCCGCGCTGGGGCGCTTGTCAGAGCGGCCGGGATCCGAAGGCTGCGCCCCGCGCCCGCCCCCGAGGTGCCCGCCGGACTGGAGTGCGCAGCGTCGCGCCCTGCGTGCGCGGGGCCACTCCCGCCGGGGCTCGGCGCGGTGGCTCCGGGCTGTGTCCGCGGCGGCGGCGGCTGCCCGGCTCGGCGCCTCCTGCCGGCGGCCGCCCGCGCGTCCCGGAGCGCCCGCCTGGCCGGCCGGTCCCGCTGCAGCGGCGGTGACAGCCGCGAGTTAGGCGGCGCGCGCTGCCCTCATGGCCAAGCCGCCGCCGCCCGAGCGTCCCCGGAGCCGGCGCTGCGGCTCCCTCTCACCCCGGGGAAGGGGCGCGCCGCAGAGCCTGCCCGGGCCGGCCGGCCGCCGCGGGAGTTGTCAACTTGACCCAAGTTGCGAGAGGGTGGGAGAGGGGGTGCGGGGCAGCGGGAGCGCCGGGAAGGGGCGACCCGCTCAGCGCAGGCGAGGCGCTGCCCCACCGCTTGCAGCTGCCCCCGCGGTCTCGTGTTCCCCTGCCCTGCACGCCCCGAGGCTGTCACTCGGGCACCAGGCTCCGCGGCGAAGCACCACTCGCAAGTCAGAGCGCTCCCGGCCGCTTCTGAGCGGGCTCCACGCTCCTCGCTATATAACCCACGACCGGGAAGAGCCAGCGGCGGCATCGGCCCACCCTCCGCTCGGCCCTCCCCGCACCCCGCCCTCGGCCCAGCCCCCAGCCCGCCCGCCGTCCGCGGAACCGCGGCGGGACACCCCTCTCACATGGCCGTGGCCGCAGCCTCCAGCCTTCCCTTCGCACCTCCCTTCGCGGCTCACGCCCCCTGCCGTGGGGCGTCCCGACCGCCGCCTGCCAGGCCTGGCTGTCGACAGCGCCCTGGCCATCCTCCTCCCGCTGTCCGATCCTTGCTTGTCCCTGTCTCGCCACTCTCGTTCAACAGGGGACTCCTGGACGGGCTCGCCTGCAATCAGGCGCTGCAGAAGACAGCCCTTTCAGCTGGAGGGACGAAAGGACCTCGGCAGCGCGACCACCGGGGTGCCGGAGTCTTGAATCTGTGGTTAGCAGAGCCGAAAAGGCGGTCAAAATCGCCCCTCGGCAGCAGTTTAGAATCGCAGCTAGCCGTTTGCAACATGGGTCAAAAGGCTCTCATTTTCCTTGGCTGGAATCATGACCGCGTGGTTGCCTACAGCCCCGGGCAAGTGTTGCCCTCCCGCCAGGCGGGCAACAGAACTGATGCATGCCGGGATTTGTAGTTCGCACCCGTGCGGCGTGTCATTTGCGTTCATTACTGAGTGAAATTCGAGCCGTACCGGTTAACGCTGCCTAAGAACTAGGACCCCGAGTAGTCACGGTGTCAGCAATCTTTGCTCTGGTCATACTGATTAAAGATCGAATCAGCATGCATTTTTCCCATATAAATTTTACCAGACACTTGATCCAGGCTGGATCGGGCAGTTCTTAATTTTGCATCTGCAAGACGAGTTCTCAGTTCTGAGTTCTTTTCTGGCTTATCCTGGGACAGCTATGAATCATGGGGCTTCACTCGCTCCGTCTTTAAGTGAACAGTGCGCATGCTCAACTTCCTCTTTTTCTGGCTGGAACCATGGAGGGTGCTGAGTAAGTTGCTCCTTGTCCTGTCGAGAATCCTCTTCCATCCCCGAAAAAAGAACCATTTTGTCTCACTGTTCCCCTATCAGACTGTAGTCTGTACCTCTGCCCACTTATCTACACGTTTACGAGTCTCTGCGACACTGGCGGGGGCCACAGTCTAACAAGGAATGCAGACGGCCTTGGGGCGGGGGTTTTGGAGTTACTGGAAACGAGGCGCCGTATGAGAGCTGAATATGTGCGGAACCGGCCGGTTGTTTAGTCTTTTTAGAGAGGCTCACCGTCCGAACTGGGTTCGTTCCTGCTTGGCACTTGGTGCAGGCGTCCCTGCTTTCAGGCCTTTGCTCTTAGCATGTGGGAGCTTGAGGCCTGACCCAGGGTGGTTGGGAGTGGGGGTGGTTTTTTAAGCCCTCGTTAGGAGTCTAGGCATCAGTGTTTTGAAGCAGTCTCTCAGTGTGTACGTTAATTTTGTTGGGGATATTTCTGTTGTCGCGGGAGTCCGGGGTCGGAATGTGAATTTGTCGTCCTTGTGAGTGCTATTTAAATCTGAAAGGTGGTGGTTGGCATAGACATTCCCTAAAATCTGCAGCTTAACGCACTTGCGTGCTAGAGCAGTTAAAAATAACAAGTGTTTAAAGCGAATAACAATAGTTTTATTAAGCGACGAAGTGCGTTCAGTACAGATTGGGTACGTAGTCCTCCGAGCGTTTTGAACTATTAACGTTGTTTGTTAATGCCAGAGAGAAGAAGAAGGTTCCGGCTGTGCCGGAAACCCTTAAGAAAAAGCGAAGGAATTTCGCAGAGCTGAAGATCAAGCGCCTGAGAAAGAAGTTTGCCCAAAAGATGGTAAGTACACCTTTTTGAGGCATTTACATGTAAGATGAGGCTTTGGGATTGAATACAAGGAGCATGTTCTTAGCAAGACTTGTTTACTTCACCTGTTGTACCAGCAGTGATCTCAGGTAAAGGTCTACATCTGCCTTTTGGAGTGTTTATCTAGTGGCAAGAAAAAAGTTTCAGGAGAAAGTTATTTTCTTCAAAAGAGCTGATATTGCTAATTGTGTTTGGGAGCTAAAAAATAAAATAATTGGTCATTGTTTTTCAGCTTCGAAAGGCAAGAAGGAAGCTTATCTATGAAAAAGCTAAGCACTATCACAAAGAATATAGGCAGATGTACAGGACTGAGATCCGGATGGCTAGGATGGCAAGAAAAGCTGGCAACTTCTATGTTCCTGCAGAACCCAAATTGGCATTTGTCATCAGGATCAGAGGGTAAGTTCAGTTTTTATTGCATCAGGTTTTAAAGGGAAATCTGCGTTCCTAGCAAAACCGAACTTTAGTTCTGGGGACCTTGTTTCTGAACATTGCAATAGAAACATTTTGAGGGTAGCTTGAACGAGAGAGTTGTTTTAGTGGTTTAGTTGCGAGTCCTGTGCCCAACGCCTAGCCTATCCGTTTCTTTGAGCACTGGAGTTCAGTGTTCTGGAGATGAACTTCAAAAGTAGTTGAAACGTAGTCTCATAAGGACTATTACAAAGATGTGTACAAAACTCAGAAGCGGTTGAAGGGTCAGGGGAAGTTTTAGATGTCGAAGGTACGTGTCCAGAGACAGTAGTTTACTAGGGGATGTGGCAAGTTGGGAGACGTGATGGCAAAATTTATCTGACTAAAGGAGAAAAACACTGATGGTCTTTGTAACGGTAGAGGAATCCTATCTCTTTAGGTGGGACTTGACCAAAATGGTTAGTTTCCTTCACTGGTAAAATTTCTGATAAAAGGCAAGTTGATTTTCGGTCGTTTTTCACTGCAGTATCAACGGCGTGAGCCCCAAGGTCCGAAAGGTGCTGCAGCTCCTGCGCCTTCGCCAGATCTTTAACGGCACCTTTGTGAAGCTCAACAAGGCTTCCATTAACATGCTGAGGATCGTGGAGCCGTACATCGCCTGGGGGTGAGCCTGTCTTTCTCTTTGATTTCTGTTCAGTCATTGGCTGTGATAGCTGGATGAATTTTAGATGTTTTGACAGCAATAAGCTTATTCTTTGGACACTTATGTCTGTGTTTCATATTTCAGGTACCCAAACCTGAAGTCAGTCAACGAATTGATCTACAAGCGTGGCTATGGCAAAATCAACAAAAAGCGGATTGCCCTGACAGATAACACATTGATTGCTCGTTCTCTGGGTAGGTTGCCTGTCTGGGGTTTAAGTCTATGGGAAATGTAAGATACGATTTCATTGGCTTGACCCTAATCTTTGTAAATAAAGCCACATATTTTTCTCTTGTAACTGTGTTATAGCCTATAATTGTATGTGTTGAATGCTTTAAAATTTAGTAATGTTAACAATTGTAACCTAATCTTAAAATGTTCAGGTAAATATGGCATCATTTGCATGGAGGATCTGATTCATGAGATCTACACTGTTGGAAAACGCTTCAAAGAAGCAAACAACTTCCTATGGCCCTTCAAGTTGTCCTCCCCACGAGGGGGGATGAAGAAGAAGACCACCCACTTTGTAGAAGGCGGAGACGCTGGCAACAGGGAAGACCAGATCAACAGGCTTATTAGAAGGATGAACTAAGGTGAGCAGCCACATCTCGAGAGAAGTTTACTTAATGCTAGAGTAAAAGTAATCACGAATACTGTCTCCATCATATCGATAAGGGGTTGGTTGAGTTAAAATCGATGCCTAATTTTAGTGGAGAGAATCAGCATCTTACATGATTACAGTTGGTTTGCTTATTCCTTTTGAGAACATTTGTGGAGGGAAGAAGAAAGCCAGATGTTTTCCTACATAAAAATGGAAACTGAATAGGTGATCCTTTATAACTTCTTGATCAATAGTTAATTCTTAGTTATTAAGGTTTTTTTAATGAGTTTTTTTTTTTCTTCCCCTTTCAGGTATCTACCATGGTTATTTTTCTAATCTGGTCCATTATTAAACAGTTCCTGTTTCAAAATGAAATGTTTTGTCGTACTTTGTGGATTTTTTTTTTTTATGTCAGCCTGCCTCCTGCTGTTCCTTAACTATTATGGCAAATCTTGGGTATGATGAAATTAAGACAAATCAACAGCTGTTGTATGCAAAACTAGGGTTCAGTTTATATCTTGTGAAAACATCCTTTGGGTTTGTTAAGGACTTAACTGTGCAAAACAAATATTTATTTTTCACTCTTGAATTGTGCCATTGAATTAGCCAAAATGGGTGCATTCTAAGAAAGCCTTTTTTTCACAGGTCTTAGTGCTTGCTTTATAGATAAGGGAGAAAAACCTTTACAAATAAAAATACATTCTGTTGCCGAAATTTGTTTTCTCAGGCTTTGGCTTGCCTATAAAGAACCATGTAAGTGTGTTATTTTTCTTTTGCGTTTCATGTTTATGTTTTTCTTGTTTTGTATCTTCTGTTTATATTTAGGTAGATTTTAATACTTCTGTTACATATCGTGTATGTTATGAAGGAATAAAATTTGTGTGTGGTGACATCGTGGAGCATCTAGAGCTCTCCTAGTGAGCAGAAACTTTACATAGGATGCTTGGGCGTTTTATAAATAACATTCTCGTGTGTTTTATGTGTTATCACCTAGACCAGTGAACCGAAACTTTTAGAGTGTGACATGAAGTGTGTTTAATAGAAGTAAACATTTTCGTAGTCCTCACTGTTTGCTGCAAGGGTATGTTGCTTAGAAAATAGATGCCGTTTAATTCTTTTGATGCTGTTGCACCACAATCAGTACTTCTAGTATTTGGAAGTTGCTAGGCAAATATATTTAAGAATTTCTTGAAATTCTTTGGTCTTTGAAGCTAATTCTCTGATTAGTGAGCTTAGTTAGGGTCATTGAATTCTGGAGAGAAATTAGTGTCCTTTAGTTTACAAAATCGGTGTTAAATGTCTGAGTATACCAGTGTTTTGCAGGAAATTTAGTGTCTTAGTAAACAGTTGAAGCAGTGTAAAAAATTGAACGTTAATTTCTAGGTATAGCCAAAGAGTGTAAGTTTGGAAATGACTCTCTTATATTACTACTTCAGTAGATAATACATAGGCCACCCGGCCTTTGCTCATCCAGCATCCTGAAAGCTAAAAGTGGCTCAGAAGAGAGACAGTCTCAGTGTACTGAAGTACAGATGGCGTATTGCTCACTATGTAGGTATGGGGGGCGGTGGGGGGGAACTAAACGTAGGAATTTAGATAGCAATAAATCAAAGTGGTACCCTGTATGTGGGGTGGTGGTGTTCACAAAGCTTTCTTGAACAATTTTTAAAACTGTTCCAAAACAGGTTCACAGCAAAATTGAGGGGGAAGTGCAGTAGTCCGCCTGTTACCTATGGGGGGTATGTTCCAAGACCCCCAGTGCATGCCAAGCTGTGGATAGTACCAAACCTTCTACATACCACACACCTGTGGTAAAATTTATAACTTAAGTACAGCGAGAGATTAACAACAGTAATAACTATAGTGTAATAAATTACGCGATGTGGCATTAAAATTAAGGGTCATTTGAACACAAGCCCTGCGATACCAGGACCAAGAAGGCTAAGTGACTGATGGGAGGGAAGAGCATACAGGTGGAGACCCTGGACAAAGGGGTTGTCACCTCCCAAGTGGGACGTGGGATTTCACTATGCCTTTCAGAATGCTGTGCAACTGAAAACGTGAATGTGTGTTTCTGAGGTTGTCATGCGCAGTATTTTTGGACGGGTTGACCTGCGTGGGTAACTGAAATCGAGGAAAGCCAAACCGGGGATAAGGGGATACCACCAGACAAGACTTCCCATGTGTCCCTGTCCCCGAGAACCCGCGGTCTCCCCCACTGTCTAGTCAGCAGTGGTTGGGATCAATGAACATTGAACACATCATCACCCAAAGTAGCACAGCTTTTGAAGCTGGTGAGGAATAAAACCTTGTGCAGGAATATCCAAGGCACACGGACAGTATTGGTTCTGTCTTTTGCAGACACGTTCCTGTTTTTAGTCCTGGAAATTCAATGCCCAAGCAGGTCCAGAGAACCAGAGGACGGTGACAAGTGTGAGAGCTTGGGAGTCGGGAGGGGTTGCAGAGTCTAGGGCTGACAGGGATATCTCAGGCACTTGCTTTCTGAGAAAGAAACTTGGGGAGTGTCAGAGTGGGGATAAACAGAAAAAAGCATGCTGTCAGGTGACATTTCCAGCTGTTTCCTAGTGAATAGAGTGGGGTGGGTAGTTGGTTTGCCTTCACAGGATCGTAGGCTAAAAATAGGTAAGAAAATATTTTGTGAATGTTAAACCTATTTAAATGCAGGTTGATACCTTTTGTATTGAAAGCCCACCTCCTAAAAGTCCTTTCCACAAGGGACCTTCCGCTGGAAGGTTAACCAACCATTCTGAAGTCTGGGCCACTCGGGTTGTACTACAAAGTTACCTCACATAGGTACATTTCCATTTTACGCTTCAAAGTGCCAGCTTTGTCAGGTTGGTCTCCACCAGTCTTCATGAAGTGTGGTCTCTTGCACCCACTGGCCCTCAGCAGGTGTTACCTTGTATTTGCATATCTTTGAAGGTTCCTCTGCTTGGCTGGATCAAGAGTGCTGGCCCTAGAGCCAAGTGGCTTGGCTCCATGTTGTCCTTTAGTAAGTTACTTGATCTCTGTTTCCTTATCAGCAAAATGGGGGAATAGTCCTATCTAATTTATAGGATTTTAATGAAGGTTTAATGTGTCAGGTCACGTAAAATGGCATAGAGCAGTGCCTGGCTCGAGTGTTTACTAAGACTTAGCAGGGACATATCGTGAAAATCGCCTCTGCTTTATGTGTCAGTCTTGGGCAAGACAGTGTGATAAGTGCTACAAGGGACGTCTACGATGTGACAGGCTCCTTGAGTCTTTGGGGATCACCTTGTTTTACTCATTGCATCTCTTACTGTCTGAAATGTTCTCCATTTACTTGCCTGTCGCTTTTCCTAGCTTGAGTACCACTGTAACGCTGGAGTCTGCCTTCTCCATTCTGGCACTTAAAACAGTGCGTGGGACATCGCACACCCTTCACTGCTTCAGTGAATCCAGCCTCTTAAGAGGCAATTAACCATTTAAAATTCTGTTTTTCCACTTGGCACATTGTAGTCCTTGGGTGTCTGGGTGAGAAATGGTAAGGAGGAGCAGCGGGGGCTGGAATGTGGTTTTATGGGTATAAATTTTATTTTACTCTGGAGAACTCAAAAAAATATCTATTACTGTGTCGGGACATGGTAGGTGAGAATAGAGCAGTGTGTGTGGAGAATCCAGGAGGTGGTTCCTGCAGAGGCGGTTTCACAGAGGTGGGGGAGTTCGGACATCTGGGCAACAGCAGGAGCCCAGGCCTAGGTTGGGACAGAGCTGTCAGTGGGGATGTGACAGCAAGACTCAGAAGGAGACCCTTTAAACGCCTGGCCACGTACTGAGTACACTTAGTCCTCAGCCCTAGCTTGCTGCTGCTCTGCTTTGAGTGCAGCCCCAGAACTGAATTCTAATTGGTTTTGGGATGGTCCCAGGCTTTTCCCTTTTAAGTTCTCCATGTGGGTTTAATGTGCAGCCTTCTCATTTAGGTAAGTGTACCACTACCTTGTTTTAGATTAATAGTTAATTTCCTCCCCCATCCTACTACTAAGTACCTGCTAGGGCTAGTATTAGGTTCCAAGTCTAATCTGAGTCGGTTTTCTTAGCCAGAGGAGCTAGGAAAGGTTATCAAACTTAAGGAAAACAGAAGTGGTCAGCTCGAGGGTAGTTTTAGGTTAGTGGATCTGAAACCATGTAACCAGGGCTAAACTTGCAGCCCTAGTGCGGGGGCGGGGGATTGAAGGCAGCGCGTTTGGAACATCATTAGGCAGGAGTATGGGTGTAAGTCCCAGAACACGGTTTCCCAGCTGTGCGGGGAACACACCGGGAGCCTCTCCCCAGAGAACCTAGACAAAGGGGCCATGGAACGTGGAATTCCGGCGAGCGTGGGGAGGGAATCGCGGAATGACTGTCACTTAAGATTGGACTGGTCAGGTATTGCTGGGCTGTTTGAAAGGTCCAGACTCATCAGCACTCTGGAGATCTGCTTAGTTTGAATCTTAAAAACACAACCCAGAGACCTGCGCGTCGCCACTCTTGTCCAGCTACCCACTGCCACCCTATAGTGCATGGCGTACCCTTCCTGCCCCACTGGCCGAGTGCCACCTCTGGCCCCTGTTCACCAGCCTTCCCAGCACCCTCCTCCTATCCTGCCCCCTGCACCCGTGACCCTGAGGGCGGCGACACACAGAGTGCTTGCTGAGTTAGTCCGGGGGTGGGGCGGGGTGTCGCCAGGATGCTTGCGCGGCCCCCCAACTTGGGTCTCTCCGGGAGGACCGTGACCGCGACAGCGCGATGGGCCGCCGGAAGCTCCGGGCGCCTGGCAACGGGTCCGCGTCGCGCGGGCGGGGCCGCAGCCTCCGAGCCGCCGCTGGCCTGACCCGGGCCCTGCGGGTGAGCGGAGCTCGCCAGCGTCGCCGGGCTGCCGGCCGCGGAGCATGTCCGCCCCGAGAGCGCCAGAGGGAGCGCGGGGCCGCCCGCGCCGCCCCGCCGCGGGGTCCGGCCCCGCGCCACGGCCGGCCTGGGCCGGGAGCTCGGCCCGGGGCTGCGCGCGGGGCTCGGCTCGGCGCCCGGCCGCCGCTGGCTCCCGCGCTGCCCGCTGCCCCCGCTGACTCCGCTGCCCGAGGCGCCGGCCTGGGCGCCGCCGCCCCGGGCCCCGCGCGCGAGGAAGCGCCTCCCGCCGCCGCGGAGCTGCGGGCACGGTGAGTGCGGGCGGCGGCCCGGGGAGGGAGGTCGCGCTGCCCGGGGAGCCCTGGGGAGCCACCGGGCGTCACTGCAAGGCTTGCTTCTCTTGCACTTCGAGGGGGCCTGGCGGCGAGGCCGGGCCGAGGACCCGATCAGGGCTGCGGGATTGGGTCGGGGAGGGGGAATGGACGTGAAACCCCGTGGGCAGGGGAACCGCCCACCGCACCTGTTGCTTTCCGCGCTGCTCGGGTCTGGTCCAGGCCGGCGCCCACATCGTGCCTCAGTGGATGCGCCGTGCGGCCGCCCTCCAGCCCGCCCAGGTTTTACCTGAAGAGGGGGGGAATGTGGTTACCGTCTCCCTTTCTCCCACACTTGCACCCAGCCTTGTGGATGGAGCAGGACTTGGGGCGGTCACGGTTACATAGCTCTGGCCCTGTTTTCATGGACAGTTTTGCTTTGTAAATTTCTGATTTATTTGTATTTCGTCTATTTATCACTGTTTTCACGAGGGGTTAAAAATACTACAAAAGATTTGCGTAATGCAGGTCGTCTGTTCTACTGTACCGGCGGCTTCCGCTACAACCGTTTTAGGGTCATGGCTGTGAAAACTGGAGCCTCTCGCTAGACTAGTGCAATTTTGCAACCATTTTCCAGTCTCTGCCAGATTAGCCTCCCTAAAGCGCAGCTGCGAATATGCCATACCTCTGTCCAAAACCTTCAGTGCCTGCCCCGTGCTGAGAGAAGACAAAGCGCGAACCGCTTTGGTTGGCTGCCATTCAAATTCGGATCCCGCCCACCCGCCTGTCATTTCGTTTTTTCTCGCAGTGTCCTCACCTGAACCGCGCTCCCCATTCCTGGTGGCATCTTCCACATGGTGCCTTTTCCTAGAATGCGGCACCCACTTTTCTGCCTGTCTGATTTTATTTAAATGTCATTTTCGAGTGTCTTCCAAGTCTTTTTAACCTCCATGAAACTAATGTCTCCTTTCTTTTAAATCCTCCTCCAATATGGGGGGGGGGGAGATACATACATACATGCATACATGTGTGTATCTTCCCTAGGCTGTAATGCCCACTCTGCCTTGTACTGTGGTTGTATGAGCGGCTGCTGCTTTGCCTTCTGGACAGGAAATTCTGTGAAGACGGGGTCTCTGCTTCGTTCCTCTTTGTATTTGTCATGCACATGGCACACGGATGTGCACATACGGCATGCTTAGTGAATGTTCAAGTAACTGATCTAATACATTCGCACTTGAGAATAAAAACTATGTTAGTGTTTCGTTAGCTATAATGACACAGCCTTCAACATTTTGTGATTTAACATGTACAGTAAGCCCTCAGTCACCTCACGTGAACTCGTTGGGACGTGAGAAGAAACCAGAGTCCCTGGAGAAAATCCACACAGACAGACGTGAGGAGAACGTGCAGACTCCACGCAGATAGTGCCCCCACTGGGAATCAGTTATGTTTCTCATCGTCACAACAAACAAAACAACTTGAAGCGAAATGATGTCATTGGAGGACCCAGCGTTCCTGGTCAGTGGGCAGCTTCCTTCTGGTTGGTGGTAGGACCAGGCTCTGCAGGCATTAGCCCTTCGCTCTTCTCTGGCCGCAGCCAGCAGAAGGGGGAGGAGAAAGTACTGAGAAAGCAGACCTGCTCTCAAAGCCTCCTGGAGTCCGTCTCTGGGAGTCTCAGGAAGGACGAGGCATACACCGGTGAGGGCTCCAGGGCAGGGTCGCCTCCCGGACCCGGGCTCCAGGCCCAACGAGAAAAAGCTGGGGTTCTGACTGTCGTTGTCTGTGTCACGACTCCCCGTGGAGTGGGTAGAAACCTTGAGCAAGCCGCCACCCCAAGGCAGACCTCCGTGGGTTGCTTCCACTTCCGAATTCTGTGAGCAGCCGTCCAGCGTGCCCATGAGCTGCCGAAAAGCCCAGAAGGCTGGTCACCCACTCCACCGTGGCGCTAACTGAGCCGAGAGCTGGCCGAAGGGTTTTAGCCCTTCCATTTTTCCCTGTTTTGTTTCCTTTTTCTTCTCCAGGTAAATGAGATATGAGAAGATATTCATAAGAATCATTAAAAAAAAAAGTCAAGGTACCTTCATTAAGGTCTTGAAACTTGAATTTTAGGGAATTTGAGCGGGTACACGGAGGGCGGTTAGAGCCCTCACGCCATCACCCGGGCTGGAGACGGGGTGGCGAGGTGGAGAGGCAGAGCAGTGGACAGATTGAGATGCGGGCGGTAAGGCCCACAGGTCTCGTTGAGAGACTAGGCTCAGGAGAAAGGAGAGGCTGGCAGCGTCGGCCGTCAGGTTTCTGTCTTGAGCTTCTGGGGGATGGCATGTCACGCACTGTGTCAGGGAGTGCTGAGAAAAACAGACTCGATGGGGACAAACAAGACACCTGAGTAAAGACGTCTGATAAGTAGTTATCTATATATGCTTACTGCTCAGAACAGAGGCCCGAAGATACAGATGTAGGATTCTTTGTAGAATGTCCCGGGACGGTTCATTACTCTAGTTATACCTAACTGCTTTCCTGGAGTAGGGCAGTCTGTTAGACGCCTCTGTGTCACCCGCCGCCCAGCAATGGCACTGCACAGAGTGGCCTGAGCCGGTGCCCTTGACCTGGGTTTCGCTTCAGACTTAGCCTGAGGGTCATCTCCTCCAAGCCTTTCCTGAGAATTAACCACCGTCTTAGTGTTCTCCAGGGCCCTGTGTGCACCTTTTTGCTTGAGATTTACTTTTTACCCAACTCCAACGTGTTTCTTCCCTACTCAAAACGTTCTGATGGATTTGCAATTAGAAAAAAATTTCCATTTAGAGTAAAATCCAGACTCTCTATTCTGGTGTGTAAAGCCCACAGCCATCTTTCAACCTTATCTTATTCCCTCTCCTTGTTGCAAGCCACATATCGAATTTTAAAAGAAGTGTGTTAAAGCATAGCTAACAGACAGTATTATATTAGTTTTCAGGTGTGTGCCATAGTTACTCAACACTTATATACGTAAAGCCACATATATGATTTAAAAATTTCTAGAAGCCACATTAAAAAGCTAAAAGGACACGGGGGAATTAATTTAAATAATCTGTCTGATTTAGTTAAAGATATCAACATATTCCACAAAATCCATCTAGAAATGATTAACGGGATAATTATTAATACCTTCCATTCTCTCGTTTCCCACACGAAGTGTCCTTTGCCGTGGTTTCCAGGTTTCTGTGCTTTTGGTTGGGGTTTCACTGTGAGCGTCGTGCTCGCATCCTGTCTAGGGTTCTAGGAGCAAGAAGACTGAGCCGAGCCCTGCAGAGAAAACACGCGTGTGGGAGGCGGGTCCTGCAGGCAGGAGCCACGGCGCCCGTGGCTGTGCGTTCGCTGTTAATGCAGCAGCAGCAGGGCACGTTCGGTAAGACGCCTTTAAACAGAAACACACCCAAAACGAGGTTAGGTCCTGATCAGCTGCGAAAATGTGACCAGAGGCTCGCAGGAACCTGATTTCGTATTTCCCCTGGAGCAAAGTTCAGTACTCGCCAACTCAGTGTTAATGGTGACTTCATAGAACGTAACTCTCGCGAATGGTGAGCATCAGCTTCCTTTCATTGCGTTTTATCTGAAATAAACTTTGTTCATTTATCTTATCTGCTTACTCAGTGCCTGTCCCCTTCCGCCCCCGCCTAAGCTTCTGGAGAACAGGGACCCTTCTGGTTTGGTTCACGCTTACATCCTTAGTGCCTGACATGGGATTGCCATTCAGTACATTCTTGTTAAATGAATAAATGAATGGATGGATACATAATGAATAGTGAACATACATTTAATTAACATTTTCTTCTAGTTCTAAACTTGGTGACAAAAGATAATATTAATTTGAAAATAGTTGGAATTGTATTTTACATACAAAAATGCTTAAATATACCCATATTTTGGGATGCCTTTGCAAAATATAGTAATTATTTTACACCTCTTAGTTTTAAACAATTTATCTCAATCCCTGGTCTCTTCACTGTTCATTTGAGGAAGTATTTGTTTTGCATGAGTTCTTTATGGCCTGCCCTAGAACATATGTAATTTGTAATTTGTTCTTTTTATTATCTCTTTCTACATGTGTTTTTTTAAGTCCTATAAAATAGCCTTAATTTTTCTCTTTCTAATGGAATTACGTGGTGACTATGTTTTCAAGACACAGCAGATCAGAAACATTTGTTTTTTAAAATTATTTTAGCAATCCTGAAGTGGAACATTCTTGCAGCTCTGCCTGGCCCCCGCCCCCCACAACTTTTTATTATGGAAAATTTTAAACATATACAGAAATGTAGAGATGACAATATAATGAACCCTTGTGTATTTATCGTGTAAACTCTTTCAAAAGATTTAGTTTTAAGAAACATATCTCTTGACCTCGCTCGATAAAATGCCCCAAGAGGCGTTTATTGTTAGTCTGAGATTGTGTGCTCCATCCTGGTGGAGAGCTGCTGCAGGAAGCTGCCAGGTCACGTACACCTCCACGGTAAGAGGAAGAGGAAGTCCCCAGAATGGAGTGGACTGTGACTGTAAGAGTCTTTTAAGCCGGGAATTTACTCCATAGCTTAGTTCAGATTTATTTTCGTTTTCCTTATTGCTCTTGCCCTGTGGTTGTCCTGTTTTCTCAAGTCTTTAGCAATAAACCTTGTGAAATCAAGAGAGTGCGAGAGCATCAAAGACACGAGTCACTTCTTTCACTGTTGCTCGGAAGCAGGGTGAATCCCACGCAGAGCAGGCGGAGGCAGCATCGAGCCTAACAGGAAGCGGTGTGAGCCGCTAGCCCCGCTCAGGGAAGGAAGGTGGCTCCAAGCCAGAGGACTCGGCAGGTCTGCTCCAGATGCCCACGTGGGGCCTGGGCGGGCGCTGAGGCTGCGACCCCCGCCCACCCCCTTGCAATGCTCCTCGCTGCCATCTGTATGTAGCCCATAACCGTCTGGCTTCTGCCCTCACCTGTAACTCCCAGCCGCCATCACAGAGCAGACCTGCGAACTCATCACCAAATCCGGACCGCCCACCTTTATTCTTACCCCATTTTCTATGTTAAATAAATAACCTGTCCAGGATTTGCCACAGCTGGCTCCTCGGAACGGTCTTCGGGGAGATGCCAACCTCTAAGCCTCCTCCGCCCCGAGGCTACCTTTCCGTGTCCCGCCTTTCCTCTTTCCTCCCTTCTCCCTGTGCCCCCCACATTCTCTTCTTCCGGCTCCTTCCTAGGGATGCGCACGTGCCACGATGTCTCTCATTTCATAGCCTTTTAAAAATATTTATTTTTAATTTAGTTAGTTGGTATATAACCTTCTATTGGTTATATTAGTTTCAGGTGCATAATGTAGTGATTTCACATTTTATACCCTAGAGTGTGATCACCTTACTAATCTGGTAACCATCTGTCACCATGCAAGCTTATCCCAATATTACCAACGCCCTTCCTTCTGATAACCATCCCTTCAGTCTGTCTATGAGTCTGTTTCTGTTTTGTTTGTTTCAGTCTTTCTACACGCTTTCCCTCTACCAGGACCCGTATTGTTTTCCCTTTATAGCACTCACTACACTGTAGCATCCATCTTCTTGTCTGAGTTTCCTTTCCTGGACTCCAAGCTCAGAGGCAGGGGCCGTTTTATCATGTTTCTTCATGGTCCTGTGCACTTCTTGACGTAGAATCAACTCTTAGTAAATAATATTTTAGATGAATAAGTGAGCACAGGTGATTCTAAATATCTAGAATTCTTTTGTTGGGAAGATTAGAGAAAATGAACATAATATGCCCAGCAAGGGGCATGGAATAATAAGCATCCAATTAAGTGTAACCATAGTGGACATTGTCTTTGACCTGAAGGGACCCCTTTTGCTCATGGCTGTGCTTTCTTCAGAGTTTTGTAATGCCTTGCATGTGATAGACACTTTATATATATATATATGATCGAGTTGAATACGCTGGATATGTAATTAATTGTAATTAATTGTTCTTCTGGGTCCATGCTTAGAATAAAAGTAATGGCTATCTTGAGGACGTGTTTATTTTTCATGGGGCATAGAAATTATCTTCTCAGGCACAAATGCATGTTGGTAATAATTGAAAAAATTTTTTAATTTTGTCATAGTTAGAAAACTTGAGATTTACCATCTTAAGATGTTTTAGTGGACAACACAGAGTGTCATCTGTGTGTGCAGTGCTACAGAGCAGACTCTAGAACTTTCTTACCTTGCTATACTGAAACTTTACACCCAGGGATTAGCAACTCCCCATTCCCTGGCCCTCGGCTTCCACCCCCACCACTCTCTGCTTTTAGGAGTTCGACAGGTTTAGACTCCTGTAAGTGGAGTCCTGCGGTGTTTGTCTGCGACTGGCTTACTTCACCTAGCACGACGTCCTTAAGGTGCTTCCACGTTTCTGCACGTTTCAGGATTTCCTTCTTTTTTATGGCCGAATCATATTGCATTGTGTATCGAGGCTACGTTTTCTTCAACCACATCTGTTGATGGACGTTAAGTTGTTTCCACATCTCGGCCATTGCGATCGCGCCATGACTGTGGGAGTGCTGGTACCCCTTTGAGACCCTGATTCCGATTCTTTTGGGGAAACATCCAGGTGGGATTACTGGATCACATGGCGGTTGTACTTGTAATTGTTTGAGGAACCTCCATACTATTTTCCATAGTGGCTGTACCGGTTTGCATTTCCACCAATAGTAACGATCAAGTGGTTTCAATTTCTCTACATCCTCGCCAACACTTGTCTTTAAAAAAAAAAAAAATCATAATATCCATCTGAATAAGTGTGACGTGATATCATGCAGTTTCAATTTGTGTTACCTTGATGGTTAGCGACGTTGTATATTTTTGCATATGCCCATTAGCCACTTGTATGTCTTCTCTGGAAAACATCTATTCAGGTCCTTAGCCCATTTTTTAATAAGGTTATTAGTTTGTTTTGTTTTTGCTGGGGAGCTGTAGGAGCTACTTCTATATTCTGGATATCAAACCTGTATGAGATGCACGCTTTGCAAAGATTTTCTCCCATTCCGTAGGTTGCCTTTTCACTCTTTATTGTTTCCCTTATTGTGCACCGGCTTTTAACTTTGATGTAGTCCCACTTGTCCATTTCTGCTTTGGTTTCTGTGTTTTTGGCGTCCTAGCCATAAAATTAGTGCCAAAGTCAGTGTCTGAAGCTTTTCCCCTGTGTTTACTTCTAGAAATTTTACAGTTTCATGTCTTGGGTTACGTCTTTAATCCACTTTGAGTTTATTTTTGTGACTGGTATAAGATAAGGGTTCAGTTTCATCCTTTTGCATGTGCATATCCTGTTTTCCTAACAGGATTCGTTGGGGACACTATTCTTGTCCTATTGTGTATTCTTGGCACCCTTGTCAAAAACCAGTTGACTGTATGTGTGTGGATTTATTTCTGGACTCTTCATCTGTTCCATTGGCTTATATATCTGTCTTTCTGTCTTTATGCTAGTATCTTATTGTTTAATTACTTAAGCTTTGTAATGAATATGTTTTGAAATCAGGAAGTTTGATGCCTC
Organism: Eonycteris spelaea; assembly: GCA_003508835.1. Classification (NCBI taxonomy): domain Eukaryota; kingdom Metazoa; phylum Chordata; class Mammalia; order Chiroptera; family Pteropodidae; genus Eonycteris; species Eonycteris spelaea. The sequence goes on from PUFA01000150.1 coordinate 1,057,286, forward strand.
CAGCTTTATCTTCTTTCTCAAGATAGTTTTGGCTATCTGGAGTCATTGTGGTTTCATATGAACTTTTGAATTATTTTTACTATTTTTTGGGAAAATTCCATTGGGATTTTGATAAGGATTAAATTGAATCTGTAGATCATTTTGGGTAATATGGACATTTTGACAATGTTAAGTTTTCTAATCTATGAACCTGAAATATCTTTTCATTTGTCTTCTTTAATTTTTTCATTAATGTTTTGTAGTTTCTCAGTGTACAAGTCTTTTACTTCCTTAGTTACATTTATTCCTAAGTATTTCATTCTTTTGAATGCTATTGTAAATTGGATTGTTTTTTTTTTCTTTTCAGATAGTTTGTTATTAGTGTATAGAAATGCAAGTGGTTTTTGTTTGTTGATTTTGTATCCTGCAACTTTTCCGAATTCCTATATTAGTTCTAACACTGGAGTCTTAGGGTATTCTGTATCCATGAGATCGTGCCATCTGTGAGCAGGGACAGTTTTGTTTCTTCTTATGCAATCTGGATGACTTCAATTCCCTTTTCTTTCCTAACTGCTCTGGCGAGGACTTCCAGCACTGTGTTGACTAGAAGGGGTGAGAGTGGGCATCCTCACCTTGCTCCCGATTTTAGAGGAAGAGCTTTCGGTTTTTTTTCCATTGAGTAGGATGTTAGTTGTGGACTTTTCATAGATAGTCTCTATTATATTAAGTTAATTTCTCTCCGTTCCTAGTTTTTTGAAAGTTTTTAAATATATATCGTGAAAGGATGTTGAATTTTATCATTCTTTTTCTGCCTCTATTGAGATAATCATGTGATTCTTCTTTATTCTTCATCTCGTTAATGTGGTATATCACACTGATTGATTTTTGATTGTTGAACCATGAACCATCCTGGCATCCCAGAGACAAATCCCACCCGGTCATGTGAATAATGGATGTTTTTGAGAAAATCCTAAGCATTCTCTTGTCTTGCACATGATAATTCGTTATTGGACTTAATGTTTTTCTTTATATTGCCAAGTATCTATAACCTGAAATTCAAAAGAATTTGTTAAAATATATATTAAAAATTCTTACTATGTATTTTAGCTATATTCTTTAAGGCCTCTGCCTTAAAATCCTAAGAATATGTATTTACATATTATAAACTTTCAGTTTAAATCTATGTTAGTATTTAATCTGAATGATGGAAAACAAATTAGAAAAAATGTTTATGTCTGAAATATTCCTTTCTTTTTTTTTTTCTTTTTTTTTTTTTTTTGTATTTTGTGTCCTCAATCTGGATCAGCATGTCACCTTCATCAACACTGTTGAAGGAAGGAAAAATGCCAGTGCTGTCTCCTGAAATCAAATTTGAGACTTCCAGTGTCACCAGAAATTCCCTTAAGAGTTGTTTTATTTTTGAAAGTTGTTGGAGGAAAGCAGTTTTAGAAACACAAAAGATAAGGAAAGGTAACTTCAATTTTACTCCTATTTTACTTAAGAAAATTAAGGACTGGTGAATTTGAATTTACATGTATATTTTTTAAGCAATAAGAGATATTTTATAATTTCTATAGCAAGTAAGGATAGTATCTTAAGCTGATGGATAAGAAAAATAGAAGCAAGTTAAAGTTAACTTATTTAATTTAATTCTGTAACTCATGATAGAAACATTTTAAAGAATTACTTCTGATATCAGTGCAGTGCTCTCTCTCTTGGGTCATGCTACTTTTCATAAATAGTGTTTGTTTTTAAATACCTCAAGTTGGTTTTAATATCTTAAAAAGTCTAAATCTTTAACAGCACCTTTTTGTATTTTGTATTCTAACCAAAATGTTACTTTTTGAGTGAGTTATGTGGCAAGTACCTTATATCCTGTAGTTGCTCAATAAAGACTAGTTTGGGAACTTTTGACATGTAAATGAGTGTATTAATAGCTTTTCTCCTAGAATTTCAAATTATAATTGCACTTCTTATTTATCCTGAATTCTGCTGTTAGCTTTATGAACAGAGATATAATTAACATTTCAGCACTTCTGTTTTTGAGTATGTTGCTATAGTTCAACTTTTTCACTAGATTCCAGTAAAGGTACTCAGAAGACACCAGCCATCTAGACTTCTATCCCCAAATCTAGTTCTGAAAAGAGAATCTATATGTTTCTTGATCAAGGAAACGATATATATATATTTTTTTTTGCAAAAGAGAAAAAAATTGAAGGTTGCAAAAGCATTTTGAGTATTTAACATAATTCCAGTCCCATTAAAAACCATTTTCTATCGCTACTAGACTCGCTTAGCAGAGAAAGCTTAAAAAACAGTTCTATATATTTAGCTTAATGATCACCCAAGGCTTTAACCTCTTAGTCTGCTTTTTCCATTTATGGCCTTTATTTTTTAAAAATAAAATTAAAAAAAATAATTTGATATCTCCTTGTCCAATGATATGTGAGGTCAGTAAAATAAGCGATCTTGATGTTTCAATGTTACTAATATGGTGTAGAATTTTGCAGAAAGGCAATTAAAATCAATGCCTGAGTAGCATTCTTTTCTCTCATCGCTAGCTCAGATGACCATATATTTACACATCTTGACATAAAAGCAGGAAGGTGGAAAGATTTAAAGTAGCAGATAACAGAGGACTCTTAAAAGTGCTTTTAAACCCTTTTCCATCTGAGTGTATCTATGAAAATAATCAAGGCAGAGGATGGCGGGGCCGTGGAGATCTGTGAAGCAGTACTTCTCCTTATTCTCGTCCCTAATTAGCCGCCTAATCATTTTCCCCTACAGCCCTGAAGCTAGGAATTCTAAGGTAGTCTCTTGGGAAGATGCTAGATAAATCACGCTAACTTAAAATGTCCTTTACTTGATGACCACGTAGTGTATTTTATTATACATTTTGGTACGTAGTAAAAGGAGTTAGAGACGTTTCGTTAAGAAATAACGAAGACGATTATGATGATGTTTTTAATTAGAATACACCACGGCATTTGGTCTAGAAGAGCTCAAAGAACGTGTCAAAATGCCGTATCTACCAGGATTGCAGAGTTGCCAAAAAAGCGTGAGTTCGTCTCCACCAGCGGCTGCCCCCAGACTGCTGCGTGAGGACATGGAGATGCCCCCCGTCGGGTAGGTCACGCCTATTTGACCCGCTTTCGTGGAATATTTATTTATAGTAACACTGCTGAATGTAGAGGTCTTTCCGGCCGGTGATTCTAATCCCTTCTTGCCTACCAATATATATATATTTTTTCCATAAAGGATTTAATCTTTTAAGTCAAGTTAGTGATTTTTTTTTTTTTCAGTTTTCAAGTGACACTGCCAGAAAGGATATAAGCACTTTCTTTGAAAAATTTTTATTGCTCTAGTGCAGGGTGTTCATGAGACTATTGGAATTTCTAGCAACGACAATAAATGACCTCTCTGCAACATCAACAGGTGTCATCACCTTGTATGCAGAACCTTATGTTTCCTTTCTTGTTCGACTGGAGGGGTGTGAGGGAAGATTTGGAATGAGATGTCAGCCTAGCGAAGAGCCTGCATTAACTGTCAGACATGACTTTGTCTGCCAGACACGTTCCAGTGACTTTGGAACACTGGCACTTAAAAGCATTACTATAAAGGCCTTTTTTACTGGACATCAGACCGACTTGCCATGAAAACAAACAAACAAACAAACAAACAAAAACCTTTCTTCGAGGGATTTACAAATTAGTAAGGCAGTCTCCTATTCTCTTTGGTTTCTACTTGGTTTATTTATTTTTTCATCGGGTAGTTATCGACTGTGCCGGCCTTAAAAACGGTCAAGCCGAAGCATTCACAGCGGTCTGAGTTGCAGCCCTCTTTAAGGCAGATTTACATTTTTCTTACCGTCTCCTGCTGCAATGAGCTTTACGGCATCCCTTGTACACAGCACACAAGTAGCAGAATTTCAGAGTCTGTTTCTTGATTTCTCCACTAGTAGTATTGTTCTCGTTAATTACCCTTGAAATAAATACTGGTAAACTAAATAGAAAATTAGAACGTACTAAAAATGAAAAGTTGTGCTTAGTTTCTATCTAAATTATGACAATGACTAAGAGATTTGCAGAAGATTTGGGGAGACAAAGAAAAACAATGATTTGAGAATTTACCCATGGTGACGTATCCATTTCTATTTTGGGGTGTTTTCTTCTAGTTGTAATTTCAGTGTACTTACATGTTTTTATTCTGCCTTCTAAACTTAATATATGTGTATTTTTTCATGTCACTGTATAGTTTTCAAACAGCCTTTACCGTCTACACCATATTTCATTGATGGGTCCATAGTTTATTTAACTGTGTTTAATAACATAGTTTATTTAAAAGTCCCTATCGTTGGACTTTTAAGTTGCTTTGACTTTTTCAGTTTTGGAAATAACACCTCAGTGAACAAGAGCACACGTAAAGTCTTTCCCATCATTTTTCACATTATGATATTATCTGAGGACAGGTTGCCAAGCTCTGAAAATATAAAAAGCAAAATTGCTCTTTTTGAAATGAGGTTGCAGTGAAACGAGGCAGAATCAGAGGTGGCAGAGGAGAGAGGTGAGGAGGGCGGGCGGTAAGAGTTAGACAGGAGGGGGACAGGGGTGCAGAATGAAGAGGACCCCAGGAAGCGCAGCATAAAATCAGCTTGAGGACCGTGAGTGTCCATCATAACCAAGACTCCTGTGTCCCTGACACCCAGCTCGCACCGGCCGTTGCCCTGGGAGTCACGGGCCTTCGGTGAGAGCAGGGGAGAGGGTGGAGGGTTGCTACGACATTGGACTTGTCTCAGTACAGACCAGTCTCACGACCCTCCCTTCACGCGTTCAGTCGTCTTAAAGAAACTGGGAGCCTGGAAAGCACCCTGAATCAGCCCATTCTGCCTCTCGGTTTTGCTTCCTACCGTTTTCACGCTATTTCAGTTTTTTTTTTTTTTCCATTTGCAATTTGGCTGTCTGTGAGATGATTCCCCTACATTTTACCTCGACTCGAGTGTGACTTCGCCGAAGTCAGTGAAGCATAGTTTTGAGTACACTGCATCCGCCTTGTGACAAGCATTCTTTAAACACGAAGTGGAAGAGACGGGGCTAAGCGCCGTGCTGGTTACGAAGTGCTCGGTGAGCATACCTGGTCGTTTCTTTCTGTCTGCCACGTGTGTCTTTTTTCAGCCATTCAGGTGAGAACGTGTCGAGCTGCCTGCAGGTCCTGTTCTCCCCTCCGCACGCCGCCCAGCGCCCGGCGAAGGAGCAGCCGTGGCAAAGCAGGGGAGTACTCCGTTTTGTCTTGTGTGCAACCCCTCACCCTCTTCCCCACCCCACCCCCATATGTAAATATTTGATTTTAAAATGCTGATGACCGTGTAATGTTTTCTCAGGTCTCTTTAATGATAATTACAAATTTTCAGTGAATCGCAAGGCACGTTCTGGTAACATAACTGATAACGGTGATCCTAGAGGTGAGGGGTATTGAAACGTTTTGACTCACTTCTAAACTTTAAAATAGTTACAAGGAATTTGGAATTCTACTAAACTACCTCAGCCACAGCAGATTCAGCCATGAGGTATTTCCTCTGATAATCTCCTTATTATCTAGGTTGATTTCAGAAGGAACAAAAGTGAATTATGACGAATTGCAGATTGTGGTGATGAATCAGGAAAAAGTACACAAATAAGTGAGTTGGTAGCTGGCACATCCAGATACCCTGTTAATCTAATCTTGATTCCCTTTCTCTTAGCATTCCCTGGACGATGATCAGTGAGAGTTAAGATAAATCGAGATAAAGATGGGAAAAGTCAGACATAACACTCATCCACTGGTAGAATTTATCAGCGAAAACCGAGATATTCGGTTGGTTCCTATCTGCTTCCGATTACATCAGTTATCACGGAAGGAGTTTCATTTCTTTAATGTTTATTTGATTTCCATGTGATGTCCTTCAACAAGCGAGTTTCGCTAAGAGCTGCCCTGGTCTCTCACTGCATTTTGGAGAATGAGTGCACCCTGGGCTTACAGAGAGGTGATTTTTTGATAACATGTGATTTTAGGATAAAGAGGACGAAGGAGACATGCTCTGTGGCGCCCCTTCAGGAGAAATCGAAAGGTAGGCTCACCCTCCCTTCCACCACATGTCCTGTTTGGAGGTCGAGAACTTACTCCTTTTTTTTTTTAACTTCCTTTATTTCCACTGACTTAATTGTCTTTGTTTTGTTAATGCTTCTTTTTAAGCTTCGTTTACTTTATAAACTTAGCAGATTTTGTGTTCAATATGTGTATGACTTTATTGTCGCTGGACGCTGGGATAGGCCCTCATCATCTCCCATGGGGGCCATTGCAGAAGCCTGCAAACTAGTCTGGCTTTGTTTGAATTTCTGACAGTGACAGTGTTAATATTTTGGCCCCGATAATTCTTTGTTGTGAGGGTCCGGCCCGTGCTTTGAAGATACTTAGCAGATGCCCTCCACAAGCGTGATCATCAAAAATGTCTCCAGACATTGCTACATGCCCTTGCGGTGGCAAAATCACTCCCAGTTGGGAACCACTGGACTAAGCATAACATCTTTAACATCGTTCGTCGTTTGCTTCTTGTCCTTCAGACTATCAAATGTTCTTCCTGTGCCTAGGTGTAGTAATCCTTTCCTTGCCAAATTAAGACTTTTTAAAACCTTATTTTTGTCATAATCATGGTCATCTCCTTCGAGTGCATTCATCACTTCCATGATTTCAACAGAGTTAACAGAGCACCTCTAACAGACCACGAAAACTAACGTGCTAAGTAAGACATCGTGGGCAGCAGTCAGAACTGACTTGTGAGCAGCTTTGCAAGTTCAGTCTCTAGATGCTCACAAGGTTAAATGTCTGTGAACATCTCCTTGGCGATTCCTTCTCCGTGAATTCCCATATACTATAAACAACTTCTGTGATCAACAGACAGCGTAAAATAAAAATATAAGTGTTACGTTAAACAGAAGGCATTTGTTTTGCATCTTGGCCCAAAAGAGCATTTGCCTGCCTGTTTTCCAATAGTCCACTTTTATGGGGACTATGGGCTGGGTACGATGCCTCGCCTCTGTATCCTGCGGTGCCTACACAAGTTTCTGCAACCTACTGAGTGTTCAGTAAATACTCGTTGGTTTTCCTTCAGAGTTGTGCAAGATGGCACTTCATTTACTCATTCACCAAATGGGAAGCACCTCCTCTGTGCCAGGCATTGTTCTAGGTGCCTGGGCTTAGGCTACATCCCTCAACAAAGCAAAGCGCCCTGCCCTTGTGGAGCTTACATTCTCGTGAGAGAATGCGGCCAGCGAGCATTAAATATCCTAAAGAGGCCCATTATCTAGTGTATTAGAAGGTGGAAAGTGCAGTAGAAGCATCACCTAGAACAAGATAGCCCGGATCAGTCCATCGGGGCGAGAAGGACGATTCACAGTTTTAAACAGGGTGATGAGAACAGGTTTGAGGGAGGGGTAATATGTGAGCAAAGACTGGAGCGGCGAGGGAGTGAAACTCTGGGGAAACAGTTCTCCTGGCGCTGGCAGAGGTCCCCGGGAAGGCTGGCCCCTGACCTGTGGGGGAAATCAGGAGCCCAGGGTGGGAGTTGAGGGGAGAGAGGCGACCGAGGGTCCGACAGCGTGGGGCCTGGGAAGGGACGTTGGCGTTCACCGATCGAAATGAGAAGCCAGTGCATGATTTCAACAAAAGAATGATTTTAATGTGGTTAATGTGGCCACTGCCATCTGCTTCAGTAGTTACACTTTTTTAAAAAAAAATGGTCCATGGAACTTCCACCTCTGGCTATGTTGGAATAGCTCTCATCAGACCAAGTTTACCGCCCCAAATTGGCATTAGCGTGAGAGCTAATTCTAAGGATATCCTGCAAATATGCTTTATAATAAATTAGAAATAAAACATAGAAAAAAGTAATATGTGATGATAAAAGTAGTAAAAATATTGAAAAGCAACTATTTTAAGGTGTTCAGAGCTACCATGGTCCACAGGCCTCGAGAGGCCAAGATACTAGAGAAATAACTGCAGAGAAGGGAGCTCAGAATTCTGCAAGCGGCTCTCCCAGCCGGTGTCGGCCTCTTTCTGAGGGGCCCGTGTGCTGGGAATACTTCAGGACCTAAAGCAGAAAAGGTCTGAGGGGCTAAAGAACTGAGCAGAGGTTGCAGTGACTTCGGATTTGCTGAAGAGACAGAGGCGGAAGTGTAAGGCCTGGCGGGGGCCCTGTGTAAACCCAGCTTTCCGTGGAACTCCTGGAGGGCTCTGCACTACCGGCATCCCAAGACCAGACTAGCTTTAGCGCAGCCCGAAACCAGTCCTGAGAAACCCAGCCCTGACTAGGTTAAAGTATTGAACCTGCCAGAGATGATTAAATCTCGGGTGATCCAGAGCTTTGCAGGTAAGTGATTCGTTTGAGTTTTGTAAATCACTTGTTTTCTCTGGAGGAATCTTTTAATGTTGATTCAATCGTTTTAATTTTAGGACTCTTAAGGCATTCGAATTCTTCAGTCAATTTTGGTAAGTTATTTTCTAGCTTTTTTTTTTTTTTTTTGCATTTTGTCTGAATTTTCAAATATATTGTCATAAAGTTTAGCCTGTGCTCTATCGCTACTTCTTTCCCTCTCTAACATTATTTATCTGTTCCTTCTGCCTTTTTTTGATCGAGCTCACCAGAAGCCTTCTTTTTTGTTAGTCTTTTCAGTGAAATAGTGTCTCTTTAAAAATCTTTCTTATTGTAAGTCTGTTTTCTACTTCATCAATTTCTCTTCTGCATCTCCTTTTTTCTTCCATGTTCTTTGGGTTCATTCTTTTCCTAATGTGTATCTTATACCTCGCTTATTAATTTCAGTCTTCTTTTCTACATCGGGATTGTAGCGTATAAACCTCCTGTGTATAACTTGCTGCTCCACCGAAGTTTTGTAACAGTTTCTTTATCATCTAGTTAAGTATTTAGTGTTTTTTATTATTTTTTTATTTTTTATGGTGACATTGGTTAACAAAATCTAGTAAGTTTCATCTGTGCACACTAACAATAAGGCATATACATATTTACACTGTGTATTCAAGTATTTGTTTTTTGACTGATGAATCATTCAGAATGTCTGTATACATTTCTAGAGAGTTGAGAATTTTAAATTTATCTCATTGTTAACAACTTCCAACTTAATTGCATTGGTCTGTATGATAACAGTTCTTTAAAGTTTTTCCAGTATTGCTTAATGCCGAGAATCTAGTTAATTTGTAGCCAGAGGGTCTTTCTAAGTGTCAAGTTCATTGTACTACTAACAACAAGAATCCTGACTGTATTCTTACCCTCTACTCTCCCTCTCTGAACTTCTCGCTCATGTTACACACAAACAAAACAAAGCAAAAAACCCCAACCACACTGGAGAACTGAAGACAGCTTCTTTGACACTTGAAACTATTTGAAGTTAAATCATAGTATTTTAAAGCAATGTAGATTTGTATGTTGTTTTCAAAGACTTGTACGTTTCTAAATAGAAGTACTTATCCATATTTACATATTTAGGTCACTATGTAGTGATTACATGAGAACTTTGAATTTGATGGATCTAGGTTCAAGTTCTGTCCCTAACGGTTACTGGGTGCTTGTCCTCGGCAAGTGTGTTAGCCTTACTGAACCTTTTAAAAATTATAAGCCAAGACAGTACTAGTTACCTTCTTCTCGGTGTTGTGTGGATGAAATAAGTGAAAAGAGTACTTGACTAGAGAGATCATTCAGAAAATGTTATCTGTCATTATTATTATGATTACCACTTTATAATAGAGTCTCAATTAATGCTGCTTCGGTTAGTGAATGGCTTTTTACTTCACAATTTTATTTTACTTCACTTAGCATTTACGAGAAATGGTTTTATTTTTATTTGGGAAAACAACTTGATAAGCATGTAACTTGTTAAATGAGCTAAGTATTTATGGAGATTGTGCCTTTTATCTTGGAATAAAGTCCACAGCTATCCCGTGTTTTAAGAAGCGCTTTATAGATACGGATCTAGTTTTATATAAGTAAATGAAAGCATTGCGGGTTTTTTTAGTTAAATACTTTCTGAGATGACTTGCTATCACGTCACTTTAGAAACCAAGCAGTGGCATTGCTACTTCAAAGGATGTGTTATGCGAGGAACCGGTCATTTGAGGAACAAATGTCTCGCTTACACTGTATTTTAGAGAAAGCCATTCATGTGTGCTTAATTTTAATAGCTGACTTTTTTTTTTTTTGGGTCACAGGTTCTGGCTTTAGCAATCCTCTCCCTGGAGCTCCATCCCAGTACTTAGAGAGACTTTCCAAAATGGCCATCCTGGAGTATGAGACCATTCGTCAAGAAACAACCAGAAAATCAAAAAAGGGTAAGAAACGAGAGCTGCGAGACTGTTGATGAGTCGCACGTGGCGGGAGGCTTCCTTCACCCACTTCTAAGGTTTATGCTTTTTTCCTTTCTTTTGATGCGTGATATGATGTGCAATGATTTACATAGAAATGGACATGTACATAGGAAATAAATATTTTACATTACATACAGAATAATTTGTATTTTGTTAACATTATAAAACCTTCATGGTTTATGGGGTGTGAGCATAAGAAAAATTATATTACATGAATTTCGTGCACATTGATTAGATTTTTGATTCAGTCTGAGAAATGGTTTTTGAGTGCCTGTCTGTACAATGACTTTGTTAGGAGCTGCAGAAGATTCAAGGAAAAGCGAGTTCTTGTCGTTGGGGTCGGAAGGCATCCAACTAAACGGCCCCCATTTCCCTGCTCGAGTTTGAAATGGTCGTGAGATAAGTAGTCAAGCAGATGGAGGTGAAAATATGAGCTCTGTTTGCTGATGAAACCTGGAAGGGAAACCCTGGTGTAGATGTGTGGCAACCTCTTAACAATGACCTTGAGAACTGGGCCAACGCACACGCCCGGTGGTGCTGGCGACCTCAGGCTCTCATGCCGAGTCAGGGCCCAGCAGAGCAAGGTGTCCCCGCTGTGTGGACTGGCAGATCTCCGAGGGGAGCGATGGGGAGACTCACCCCTTCTCTGTGGGGAGGAGGAAGACCTAGGTCGGGAGGAAAGCCGCTCCCCAAGGAGTCGGGGGGTGTTTGTCACTGCATCTCCCCAAAAACTGGGAGAAATCCTGGTCCTCCGTGACTGAGGTCCGGTGGAGAGTGGGCCATGGACCACGGCAGGACCTGGAGGTTCAAAAACGGGGCAGTAGCGTCCAGCAGGAAGGCCTCGTGGCAGATGCAGTGTTTGAAGTGGGCGTCAAAGACAGCGAAGGTGAAGGGAGGGGGCATTTCCAGAAAGAGGGCGGAAGCAAACACACTGCCTTCGGCCGGGCCCTGGGTGGTGCAGAGCAGGCGGCACAACTCCCATGCCTCCAGGCAGCAAGCCAGTGCCTCGGCGAGTGACGCTGACCTGACGAAGGCCGTGGCGAGCCAGGCGCTCACTGCCTAGCCTCGGTGACTTGTGTCACATGGGGATGTCGGCCCAGAGCTGACAGAGATGCCAACCCTTCGTGAGAAGCCAGACTCTGGATTTTTGCATAAAACCTTTCAATGTGTACATGTTAGCAACTAATGAAATAAGCAACTAATTCAGAACTTGCAATGCCATTGTGTGGGCCGAAGTTACATATGCAAGCTAGACCTGGCTTTGAGGGACCATTCATTTATGCGACCTCTGGGTCAGAAGAGGCGAGGGTGCGAGGGCCTGAGGTGACTGGGTGATACTGGTAGAGAGCGTGGGTGCTAAGCGTGAGCTTTTATTTCCTCTGTTTCAGAGTGGGAGATTTTTTTTCCCCCTTAATTAAAAATGAACTTGATTTGTTTCATAAAGCTTGGTATTACAAGCATCCGAGTCACGCCCCACAATGGGAGATTTTGAGAATGACAGTAAATTATCGCTTTTGTGATTCAGGAAGATTCATCCGGGTATAATTGGCAGGCCAGACTGTGATGGGAGGAGATTGGAGACAGGGAAACCGGCGAGGAAGTGTTTATAAAAATGGAGGTAAGAATCTCTCACTAGAAAAGTAGAAGCAGGAGGAGGAAGGAAAGACTAGATAATTAGAACATCAAACAAGGACTGAAGGTCAACGTAAGGGCATCAAGGAGAGGAAGAATCAAAACCCGCTCGTTTCCAGTTTTAGACCTACGGTTCTCGGAAGTGCTGCTTTGGGGAGCAGCAGGGTGAAGGCAGCTTCGGGTGTATTCAGCTCGAGGTGCCGCCGGAACATCCACACAGAGGTGCCAAGCAGGCGGTCGACAGCAGGGTGTCATTCCGGAAACGACGCTGACCGGAACGAGAGCTTGGAGAAACACGGGCCTGGCGAAGGCTGAGCTCTCCGTCTGCAAAAGCAGGGTGGAGAGAGTCCAGATCCAGGAGGGATGGGAGGAAAGAGGAGGAAGGCAAAAATAAAAGTGAAGAAGACGGCATCACAGATGGTGTAGGAGAGCGAACATACTACTTTCTATTCATGTATAACATGCACTGAGTAGGTATGTGTTTGTGTGCATCATCACGATGCGTTTGTTCCCATGGGGAGAAGTAAATAAGCGTAAATGGCTGTGTTCGCGCTTACGTCTGAATTTCCGTTGAGAATGACTTAGATATTAGCTCTCCCTTTTCCGTCATCTGAGAACCCATTCCACGTGTGGTCCATAATTTAAGGAGAAAGCATACTGTCCGACAAACATTTGATGAACTCTTTTTTTGGATGAGCACTTCCAAACACTTCTGACTTGTCAAATGGGTTTCATCTAGTGAGCCCCTACTGTGTACACTAAACGTTTAATATTATTTGAACATCTTATGAAAACCCTAACATGTAGGTAGATGATATGATTCCTGTTTTATAAATGAGGTAAATAAAGGGTCTTCGTTTTACACTGCATCTCTAGCTAGAAACTAGGAATAAATTCTAACCTGTTAGGTTCCAAAGCCCATATACATGATCTTAATGGAATAATAATTTTAAAAAAACTTAAATCGGGTTGCTGCGCCATTGTTTAGTTACTTAAAATTTAGGGAAGAGAAAATGATACTTGCACAGAGAAAAATATCTCGTAATATTGAGTTGAGTTTCTGACCTGTGACGCCAACACATCTCGGAGAGTTTTTACCGGCAGAGTAGCAAGACCCCCCTCCCCTCCACCCCTCTCTCCTATGAAAGAGGTCAACTCAAGTCAATTCAAGAAAGGAGTGCAGCGTTTATTTCTTTTTAATAAATGGATATACTGACAATAATTAATTACCTTTATTTAGCCTCGAGTTGAACTTAATTTAACTTATGTTTTTCATTAATTAAACACACACACACACGCCTCTACATTTGTACATTGCATTTACTCTTATCGTTCCTCATGAACTTTTAAGAAAAACCAGCAGGTGTTTAGGGCGCAGAAGGCTCAGATCACTCCGAGGAAAATAAACCCACGATTAAGAGAGAAGGACGAGGTGCCGACGTCTGGGCAGCAATCAATGCAGGTGTTAACTCCCGTTTGGGGCTGAGGCGGTCTGCCGGAAACGCGTGCCTCTGTGCACCGTTTCCCTGCCCAAGCCCGGGGAGCAGCCGGGCGGGCGTGGGCTCCGATGCTCCTCTCCCCTCCCACTCCCGCATCGGGCCCCAAGTCGCCGGCATCGCCACCCCCGACACGGTCACGCCACCAGAGTCACACTTGCTGCGAACCCTCCCGTCTTAAACACGCACCCGTCCACCCTCATGGTCTGCCCTCCGTGGGTTTCTTTTTACAACCTCACTAGCCGCTTCCAGTCTCCTGTATGAAGTCACGCGGCCAGCGAAGTGGCAGAGCTACTTCGCATCCATTTCCGCATCCCCGGTACCTGACACGGAGCCCCACACTGTGTGAACTGAGAAGCCTCTTTATTCTGTCGTGAGAAAGAAGGCAGAGCTGGACGTTGGCTGGTGATGAGACAGCTCAGACTAGAGACACTGGACTTCCCAGGGACCACGAGGGAGACAGGACCCACTCCGAGGAGACCCGCAGGTCCGTGGTTAGGACCTGGCGCCGGGAAGCCGGGTCTGGCCTGGCAGGCACGGTCTGCGAGGCTGGCAGGACTGAGTCGAGAGACCCCTTCCTGGTCTGTCGTCGGGAGCCCATCATCTCAGGACAAATTCCTGCAAAACGGATGCTGAGATGGAGCTGTGTGCCCAGGAGGTGTGCTGGGGACGCTGTCAGGGACGGCTGGCGGGGACGGCGAGCAGGAGGCAGGCGGAGAGCCGGACAGCCGTGCAGCCTCCGTGAAAGCCGCAGCTGAGGCCACGTAGAGCCGGGCGGCTGGACAAGGCCCGCAGGGCTGTCAGACCCCCGAGCCAGGAGACCTCGCCCCTCGTCCCACTGACCAGTCCCTGGCTGTGAACTGTGGTCGGGGAAGGGTGACCAGGGCGAGGTGGCTCCCTGCTGCTCAGGGGAATTCCTGAAGAAGGACTCAGGCGACAGCACTGTCAGCCACGGACACCCAGCGGCCAGGGGCGACCCGGCTGGCACGCTGCATCGCCCGCTGCCCGCACCCCGGGGATGCCACGGCGTGGGGGGTGGGGGGGGGACGGGCCGTGAAGACGAGCTCAGGGCTGGAGGGAGGGCGGCGCTCGGCGTGCGCTGGAAAGGGAAAGCGAAGAGGCCCCTGGCGGGGTCTGGGACGCAGACGAGGCCGTGAGGTCCCGGAGGCCAGCGGTGGCTGTCAGCACCCATGAGGCTGAAGGGCCGGGGAGGAGAGCGCGTCGCCTGAGCCCAGTGGGGGCACGAGCTGCTGAAGGACAGCCTGGCAGGACGCCCGGAGGCGCAGCACGGCGGCCCGTGAGTCCCCAGCCCCTTTTTACGGTTGCTGGTTGCAAGTCAGGTGGGCACGGAGCCTGGGCGAGGGGGTGCCGGCTTCTGGGCTCGGAGCAGGGTGAGCGGAGAGTGCGTTGGGCTAAGCAGGGGGGAGCGGCCTGCAAGGAGCACAAGCTAACAGCGGTCCAGGGATTAGAACTCGGGGCCAAGGGTGACGAGCTGCCCGCCGCCGCCCCCAGACTTCTCTGCGGACCGGGACGGAGGCTGGGCTAGAGTCTGGGATGGAACCGAGTTCTGGGCGGGTCGCTGATGTCAGGCTTGGACCCAAAGCACAGGGGCAAAGTTGGACAAGAGGCGGGCCGAATGGCCCCAGATGGAAGGGCTGGAGCTACTGAGCTGGAAGGGGGTATGGAGGGCAGCGGGAGACCCCAGAAGGAGGAAGCCCACCGAGCCTCACCGAATGCAGGGTCCATCGACCTTGCCTCCCCTCCAGCAACCCTGCCGTGAAAGTTTGGTTCCCGCTGAGGTCCCCAGTGCAGGTCTGATGAAGGACCTGAAGACTTGTGCGACGTAAGTAAGGGGAGAGGGGACATCTACAGTGAGGGTGTCGCAGTGGGCGGGGGTGATGCCGGGCTGTGCAGGTGCGGCCCGTCACCTCACCGTCACCAGCGTCTGACGACGAGCACACACGGAGTCCAAACGATGCTGGCAAGTGTTTGCTCCTTTCCCCACACAGCCAGCTGGAATGGGACATCCGGGAATGCCCGTCTCCTCCCTCAGTCTCCTCTCTCTCTCTCTCTCTCTCCGTTTGTGAGCCCCGTAGCTGTCCTCCGCCCCATCCCTGTCTTGGCTCGCTCCTGGTAGTGGGGCGTGAAGGCTCTGGAGAGTATTTTTCCTAGGAAGATAGAAGGTGGCGTCTTGTAACCAGTCCTCCTCTTGGGAGGTAGACCGGGTCTTTTAGATGTTCACAGAGAAGCACCTGCAAGACACACCCCTCTTAGTAAACGTGACCGCTCCCATAAGCTGCTTTGATGTGTCATCAGTGCACGTTCTGTTCCACCAGGAGCGAGGCCAGGAAGGAAGGAAGGAAAGGAGGAAGGGAGGGAGGGAGGGAGGGAGGGAGGGAGCAAGGGGCAGGGGGACGAAGATCCCTGCCGAAAATAGTGATAACAGCTATTGTTCTGGTGGCTAATTACCGATCAGTGACTCCTCCGCTGGGTGGCTGTTCTATGCCAGGTAGACGCTGGATGCCGTAGGGTGTTGAATGGTGGCCACCCTCGGACCCAAAGCCATGTCCTGATCTTTGGAACCTGCGAATGTGACCTTATTTGGAAAAAGGGTCATTGCAGATGCCATTAAGTTAAGGATCTCAAGATGAGATTATCCTAGATCCTCCAGACGGGCCTTGAATCCAATGACGAGTGTCATGAAGACACACGGAGTAACACAGGAGAGGAGTCTGGCGTTACGTAGGCAAAGCCCAGGATGGCCCGGAGCCCCCAGAAGCTGGGGGAGGCAAGGGCGAGTCTCCCCGAGAGCCTAGGGAGGGGCCCGGCCGACACCTCGCTTTCAGTCTTCTGGCCTCTAGAACTGCAAGAGAATAACTTCCTGTTGTTTGAAACAGCACATTTCCCGGTCACTCTTCCAATGGCCCTCGGAACCTAACCCAGTTCTTCCCACACATTGTTTCAGGCCCTCACCACGATCGTTTCCTCATTTTACAGACAAAGAAATTGCAATCTAAACGTGGACTTGCCTGAATCCTGAGCCCCTGTGCTCTCCATCGTAGTCTGATGTCACCTCTCATGTCTTCCAGCTCATGAAGTGCCCGTCTGCGCTCCTGGCCGTGCTCAGACTCATCCATCAGCACATGCAGTGACGGGCCATTGCGTTCGCCACAGAGGCGGGCTGTGGACGCCAAGTCGACTGTCCTTCGTTCCTCCTCCTTCCCCCCATTTGGGGCCAGAAGCTCCAGGGGAGGAAAAGTCTAGCTTCCCCACCGCAGAAAACAAATACAAGTATGATGGAACCGTAAAAGAGTTTTTAAACTGTTCTTAATAACTGACATCTATATAGTGATTTAAGGATTACCAAGCCTTTTCAGTCACGTGGTTTCATTTGAGCCTTGGGAGATGAGGTTACACCGGGATCTTACATGTGGATGATTTACTTCATGGATGAGGACAACAGAGGGTTCCCAAGTCAAGTGGGTCCCTGGGCACCACATGGTGATGGGGAGGCAGCTCCCAACAGCACCCCATCATTAGAAACATGTTATACACCTCCTTGAGGTCTATCGTAGACTCCT
This sequence comes from Eonycteris spelaea, assembly GCA_003508835.1. Lineage (NCBI taxonomy): Eukaryota > Metazoa > Chordata > Mammalia > Chiroptera > Pteropodidae > Eonycteris > Eonycteris spelaea. The sequence continues at coordinate 1,074,381 of PUFA01000150.1, forward strand.
ATAACCAGCCATATATTTTCAAGGGCTTAGCATTTATTTGGTTTTCCTATTTGGATTTTTCTCCTTTGAAAATAAAGAAGGACAAGCTGGCTCCTATTTGAATGGGTTCAGGGTGTCGAATAATGACTAATGTCAGTGGGCGGCACCAAGTCAGAAGAAAGCTGAAGTAAGGCCATCATTAGAATAAATAGTTGTGATTCCTGGAGCTGTTCTTGCCTCTTAATGAATGGTTTTTACAAAATGCTTACGGTGTGTAGCCTGATTGATGCTGATGTTTAAAGAGGTGTAGAAATTGCTACCAGTGCCTGGGGATTCTACCGAAGTACTCAGCTAAACGCAGAGAATGTTGAGTTTATAGATATGGTACCATTGACCTTCCTCGGAATGCAAGTAGCTACCTACATCAAGTGGATCTGCGAGGAGAGAAATACTTCTGATGTATTGAGAGCATTTTTGCTTGTGCTCTCTAAAGGGATATCGGTCTGTAATCTTTCTACAACTCTGTGAAGGTGAGTATACTCTGGGATAATGTGACCATGAAGAGAGACCAAAACCGCATCTCCCGACAACTGGATCTGGTGAGATAATGCCATCGGGAACTTATCCGAAAACTGATGATTGCTGAAGGGTGGCAGGGTCGTGAGCCCAGAGTGTGACAGAGGATGGGTTCCCCCGTCATTGCTGACTTACCCCCATCAGGGAACAATTTGCCACTAGCTGAGTCATGGAAGGTAGGTAACAGGATAGACACTGGAATAGACATTAGGGACACAGAGATCATTTGTCCCTTTGGCTGTTCATTGAGGGAAAGACAGACCCACAGGCCACCAGTTCTAATACCGAGGTTCAAGTGTAGAAGTGGAAGTGGGCGGAAGGCTCTGGGTGAGCAGAGGTCAGGGGGGTGAACGCTGCTTGCGAGGCTCACAGGAGCCTCAGCCTCAGGAGGAGGGTTTGCTAAGTGCAGAAGAGAGAAAAAGGTCCTTTCAAGCCAAGGAAACGGTGCATTCGTTGGTGTGGAGGTATGAACATGAATGTCATTATTGTGGAATACTGAGAAATTGTGGCTGGAGCAAGAGATGTATGTGGGGAGGCAGGAAGGTAGAGTCTCCGTAAACAGGCTTTATGATGAAGCTGTGCACCCAATCTCTTCCCGTCTTCAAACAATAAACGTGGGAAAGAAATTGCTGCAGTATAATTTTCATGATGATTCTTTTTGAAGAAAGGTTCATATTTCCAAATATTCGAGAGCAAAATAACTCCTTCAGGTCATGGTCAGTTTTTGGCCACTGAGTCCCCAGTAAAGTAAAACTCTGGAGGGACAATTAGAGGGGACAAGGTTGTTGATAACTAATTGTGGCTTAAGAAGTATCTCTGGCAGATTGGGGTAGGACTTTTGAATATTTTCTTGATCTTACAAGGGAAGAAATTTTTTAAAAATCAAGATAAAATAGGACAAAGAATAAACCCATGGAAGTTTTTGTTTCTTTACTCTTATCCAAGTAACTTCCATGGACAAGTGTGTGCTGTGAAAAGAATCCACCGGAGAAATATTTGTAGCTATTTACGAGGCTGCTCTATTTCATAATTGTAAGCTTTCCAGTGGACTTTAATCATGAACTTCAAACGTCCCCACGAATTGAACACATTTTATATTTCATAGGGCTGCCAGGCTATTCTAGTCTCTACATCCGCTACCCAATTAATGGCAACTTAGGTGAGTTAGAAGCCACAGTGAAAAGGGAGACTCACGTCGAGAATGCTCAGCGGGCTGGCGCCGTGGCAGTCGAAAACCCTAGGGAGAAGAAACAAGTGGAGGTTCTGGAACCCCAAGACGCCTCCTCACGGAGTTCGAGCGACTTGGTGCTTTAATTCAGTGTTGTTTTTCTCTGAGCCTCTCCCGGAGAATGGGTTCTGTCCAGTCCTGGCTCCTGACCCACTCAGAGAAAGAACACGTGTCTGGAATAAGAGAAAGTCGGTTGCAATTCAGCCTTTCTTCTTGGGTGATCACGAGGAGAGGCAGAACACGGTGCTCATCGCCGAGGGGCTGATTTTAAATTATAAAGGGAGAGTGGGAAATCGATATCGAAACATTTCAAATTCCAGGGAGAGAAGAAAATGAGCAGCAATTTTCCACTCCAACCCCGTGTGTGTGGGAGTGGAGTTTACTGCCCAAGGAACCGCAGGGCTGCGCGTCGCTTTGGGAAAGGAATTTGTTATTAGCATAGCGCTGGGTCTTCTCAACTATTTCGTGGATTTTATTTTTCACGCCCCTCTTTCACGTTCTCGAGTTTTTCTGGGACCAGATCTCTCCATCGTGCACGATCACACATGACCAGATTCATCTTACATTGGATGACACATTGCACTTGAATTCCTAGGGTTGAAAGGTCAAGGCTGTTCTCTGTTAGTCAGCCAGGCTCTCTCAAAGTGTCCCACTCATGAGAATGTGTTGAAATCTGGGAGCGCTCTATGCCCCTGCCCACTCAGTCCTGATGGATGTGGAGTTCCACCCTGACCTGGGTCCCTAATTCCTGCCTTTATCCGAAGGAGGCATCATGCCAGCAGACCGCTTCAATCCTGGCACGGCGTTATCCATCCAGGGGCTGCCCATAGTCGATGAGAACCCGGAATTCTGAAAGCCCCATCTCTTGAGCCTTAAATAAGAGACGCGTCTCCAGGGCTCTGTTCCCACCTGTCAACCATTGACCGGTATGTGAACTCACCCACTTTGCCAGACACACATCCAGAATTGTCAGGAGGGGGAAAAAAAACATGGTTCTATACTTCCGGAACGCTGAGTAACAGAATTTAGAACTGCCAGTTGTGAAATGGATAAAGGATGTTTGTAATCCAAGGAGCCGCTGGCCACCAGCCTTAGCACATGCCTCTATCCAGTGGAAAAGGTTCGTTGGGATAAGTTTACATTAATTTGATTAAAAACGACGGATCCCGAGATGCGCGGGTCTCCTATGACTGTTCTGTTCATGCCGTGTGCTCTATATGAAGTCATGCTACGTACGTACAGACACATTAACTCTGCCAATTCAGACTCTGCTCTTTCAGACTCTGCTAATTTCACATTATTGCCATTCACACAGATACCAGTGAGAATTTTGTACAATGTGTAATGAAATGAATTTTCACAGACCTTCGGTAATATAAAGGAGGTGACTAAGGAAAGTGCTCAGGAAACTATTTTTTTTTCTGAGTATTTACAAGCACTCGCTAACATACAAACAGCTGAGATTCATGTCATTTTACACAGTGATTTAAGTAGCTCCTTTCAAGACCTTTACTAGGTTCTACTGAGACTTATTTTTTCAACAAAGTATTTACCCCTTCTGTTCTTCCGCCTATGGCACTGAGTGCTCTAAATCGAATAGGTTTTCAAAAATGTTCATTGATAATTACATGGAAAATTATGATAGTCATCATGTGTCTTTAGCTATTAAATCTGTATTAAAGTGACAAATCTACAATGAAAAAGTACATAGTAGGTTCACCTTCTGGATACTTTAGAATGAAGAGTCAAGGTTAAAGACCAAGCCAAAAGTAATGTACAACAAGGAAGACTTGCTAGCAAATTTATGAATCAATTTTGATGTTCTTGCGTTAAAAAAAAAAATCCCAGATCCCACTTGTTTTTGTTGGAGTGCAAAAATGCTGACCGGAAGACTTAACCGCTGTTGTTCATACTTTTGTAGAAGGCAGAAGACTTTAAAATGCTAATTAATGTTGAAAATAGAACTACAAACATCTTATTTATTCACTTTTTTAAAGATGCATAGTTTAGTTCTTTTTAAAAAGGTTTCAGATGAACAATCCTAAATAAATGAATTTTAGTTGATTTTAATCTGCTCTTTCATGTTTCGATACCTACCGCACATGAAGATATTGGGCGTTCAGTTCTGTCCTCCACAGGTTTTTGATGGCCTACATATGCCATCCTCTGAGGTGGACGTTGGAGACTTGGGTTTGGCTCCCGACTTTGCCACTTGGAACTATATATTATGGGCTGAATTATGTCCCATTCACGTGTTGAAGGTGTAACCCCCATACCTCAGAATGTGCCTTTATTTAGACATAGAGTCATTGCAGATATAGTTATTTAAGATGAGGTCAGACTTGAATAGGGTGGGGCCCTAATCCAATACAGCTGTTTTCCTTCTAAAAAGGGGAATTTGGACACAGACAGAGAGAACACTGTGTGAAGATGAAGGCAAAGTTGGGGTCATGCTTCTACAAGCCAAGGACCGCAAAGATGGTCAGCAAACCAGAAGCTCAGACAGAGACATGGAACAGAGTCTCCCTTGGAAGAAACCAACCCTGCCAACACCTTGACCTTGGACTTCCAGCCTCCAGATCTGTGAGACAAATATCTCTTGTTTTTGCCCCCCTAGTTTGTGGTATTTTGTGACAGCAGCCTTAGCAAACTAATACACTCTGTAGTTCTGAGCTAGTTTCCTAATGTCAATAAATTTTGGTTCACTCACCTATAGAAGAATGATAACTCACCGGGCCCGCTGGGTTACAGTGAGTTGAGCAGTGCTCATCACATTAGATGTTAGAATGACTTGTTATGTTTCCTCCTCTTACTTCTTCCCTGTAAGTTCAGTGAGGGCAGGAGCCATGGCTGTTGTCTTTTGTGCTGTTCCCAGACTGTCGGATCAATATTTGTTGAATGACAAAGCAAGCTATTTAATTAAATGGGGCACACACTACCTGGCACACAATAATCATAGTAATTGTTTATTCTGTATCAGGTATGCAACTTCATCTTAATGCACACGTTTTCAATTTAATCCTCCCAACAAGGTGCTGTTTTATCACCTTCATTTTATTGAAGAAGAAACTGAGACAAAAAGAGGTTAGGTGACTTACTGGCAGCTGGGTTTGGAATTCAGGCAATCTGGCCTCAAATGCTGGTATCTTAACAAGTACACTATGCTGCTTATTGGTGATTGCGACATATCTATAAATATTAGTTCACTGCCTTCTTTCTCCCACAATTTTTTTCTTAGCCATTGTGATGGCTCTGAGTGTGTGAGATTGGCTAGGCTAAACTTCAGTTGTATCCTTTTCTAGTATGTTTCTAGCTAGAGTGGGCTATATGAGAGATATTTTCTCATGGGAGTTGAATAGACAAGAAGCAGCAGCCTTTGGTCACACACACACACACACACAGACACACATGCTTGCAGTTATTCAATCAAGCCTAATCTAGATGTTACTAGAAAGGCATTTTTCCTGATATTGGTAGTTTGTATCTTCTATCTTTTTTTTCTTATCAGACTGGGTCAAGGCTTATCAATTTTATGGATCTTCTCAAAAGCCACCTGTTGGTTTCATTGATGATCTCTACCGATTTTCAGTTTATTCGCTTGGATTCCTGTTTCCTCCCTTCTCACGTGGGTTTGCTTGGTTCTTTCTTAAGGTTGCAGCTTATGTTATTGATTTGAGATCTTTTTTATTTTCTAATATAAGCATTTAATGTTATAAATTTCCTCTGTGAACTGCACCCCTCACATTTTGATGTTTTCTTTCTCATCTTATTACATTTTTTCCTCATACCTCTTGTGAATTATTTTAACCAAGATTATTTAGAAGAATGCTATTTAAATATTAAAGTATTTAGTGATTTTTCTAGACATGTTTTTGTTATTGTCTTTTAGTTTTAATCTGTTATCCTCAGAGAACAGACTTTTATATGATATTAATTTTTAAAAAATTGTTGAGGCTTTTTTATGACTCAGAATATGGTTTATCTTGGCAAATGTTTCATAAGCATGTCAAGTGAATATGTGTTCAGCTGTTGCTGGTTAAAATGTTCTCCAAATGTCACCCAGGTCAGCTTGCTTAATTGTGTTGGTCACTCTGGTCTCATTGATTTTCCATTTTTTCTATCGATTATTGAAAGAGGAGTGCCAAAATCTTCCATTACAGCTGCATGTTTACCTCTTGTTTTTGTCCAAGCATTTTATGCTCCATGTATTTTGAAGCTTCGTTAGGCAAGCACACAGGCAGAACTGTTGTCTTTTTGATGAACTGACCACTTTGTTATGCAAAGTCCTCCTGTCTCCCCAGTAATATTCCTTTTTGTCTTGAAATCCGATTTGTCGGATTCTACCGTAACGACTTCTGCTTTATTCTGAGTAGCAATGTCACGGTATACGTATTTTTTCATTCTTTCACTTTTAACCAGTTTCCCTATTTTTATAGTGGGTTTCTTACAGACAGCATGTAGCTGGGTCCTGTTTTTCAATCCAGGCCGACGATCTTAGCCTTTCAGTTGGGCCTCGGCTCCCCCTGCACCACTAAGAGGGTCTCTAGATTTAGTAGGAATCCATGTCACAAAAACATCATATTTCATTCAAGGGAAACTTGAGATAACAACACTCTATTAGGTCTTTTGATTATTAGGTAAATAAGACTGTCAACTGCCTCAAGAATCTTGGGCCCAGGACCTTTCACGGATGCCAGGCATATGTCTGCCCCTGCTTGGCAGTGGTGGCAGGGGGTAGGCAAGAACCTCTCGCTTTTCAAGACCAACTACAGGAAAAGTCTCATAGGTTCTGGAAAGAAACCCTGCTCCAAATCCCCCAGGACCAGAATGAGCCCTTCTCCTGGAGCTCAGGACGGAGGCTTCCTGCAGTTGTGTGTGGGCGCATTTTACTGAACACGTAGGAAGCTGTGCAGATATGTGCACATGTCAGAGGCTTGATGCTCCTTTTTCGATATTTGCCTCCTCCTTCTCCCTTTGAGGCACATGCTCCCTGGCCCGGTGGGTCCTGGCTGCATCACAGAGATTCTTTCTTTGGTCTTTGCGTGTGTTATTGTGAAATCTCCTGCTTCTCCAGAGGAGACATGCTCTGTTGGGTTAGAGAAATGTGGCTAAAGGAACATACTAATGAGGCCGATCAGATGCTTTTATTGGTTGTGACCTTTCTACTTAACCCTGAGAATGTGCTGTTTTGGGGTTTAAAAATAAATCCTAAATCTCACCTTTCTTTCATTTGGCCTCTGAATCACACACAGACACCATGTAACAGGGTTTAGGAAGGAATAAAGTATTAGTGTGAGTCTGGATTTTTTTTCAGGCGCTTACCAACAACAGTATGCCCGGTGTCTGTTGCGTGAGCTGCACGGAGAGTGTCCAGTCTGGGAGTGAACGACGCGCTGGAGGGGTGGACAGCAGCACGCCACTGCCCTGGAGATAGAACGCCGGCCACCACGGGGGTGGGGACCTGGGCACTCGGGGCCGGGAGTGCAGCAGCAGCTGCAGCAGGATACTGTCCCCTGCGAGAAGCGCATGTAGCCAGAAGCATGCAGGACGCATTGAAGGGCATTGAAGGGCAAGACGGCGCTGATGCCGCACTGAGGAGGCTGTGGCCCTCACGCCAGCCCAGGGGCCAGCGAGCCACCGCCTTCTCCAGGCGGCTGTGAGGGAGGCTCAGGGCCTGTGGCATAATTTACACGGGGAACACTGCTCTTAACCATTTCTTTTCCTTTGTTGATTGTGAAGGAGGGAAGGTAGGTGGGAGGGGAGAGGGAGGAAAAAGGGAAGGAGAGAAAAGAAAGACCAGCAAAAAGCACGAGGGCACTAACGAAGAACGGGGTGAAGGGCACGTGGGGTGCACGTCTCCGTGCCATTCTTGCGACGTCCCCTGCATCTGACTGTCATTTCCAAATGAAAATAAGGGAGGAAATCCCATCATTCCACCCCACGGAAATCACCTGCCTGAATGTCGCCAGGAGCGTCTTTGCTTGTGTGTCTGTCTGGCCCCTTGTAATTAAGTAAAGCACGGAACATCGAGGGAACGCTCTTGTAATTAAGTAAAGCACGGAACATCGAGGGAACGTTGCAGAGTGAGAGCAAGTCCTTCCCGCCCAGGGTCTGCGTGCTGTGAAGCTCCCACGGTTCCTCCGTGCAGAGCTCTGGACCGAGAAGACCCCTCGGACACCGGAGTAAGGACTGTTGCTTCCCAGGGTGAATCCCCTGTGAGCAGCCCCCTTACAGGATTCCACCCTAAAAATGCTTCTTGCCTTCTGGGCATTCTACACATCTCAGTGTCCCCCACCCCCAGAAAACACCCCGCACTGAGGACTGGACATGCAGGGAGGAAACAGTCCTTACGTGGGAGTGACAAGACTAGCCAATGAAGAATGATACGACAAAAATAATAAGGTTTAGAGATGTAAGAGAAATCCAAATCCTGACCATCCCCAAACCCTAGAGTGGGGCCCTGTCCTTCACCAATGGGGTGAGCAGGAGGCAATTAGAACAGGGTGGTGCTGTGGCCTGGGGCAAGGTGCTCCCTGCAGAGCCTGCATTCCTGTCGGGTCATATACTCAGAGCCGTCAGAGCTGCTGAGTCACTTCTGTTTGCTCGATATACTTAAATTTCCTTTGTTTGTAGAGCAAATGTCAGCAAACCCAGGGCTGCCTTTCGGAGGTCGCTCTGCCAGTGTGGGAAGAATAGCCCCAAAGGGTGAGGGGCGGGGAAGGCTGGCTGCAGGGGTGGCACCTTCCAGGGACTGGGGGCGGCAGGGTGCAGAAGCGGGGGATGTGCAAATACAGCGTGACTGCCGTGACTGCCAGACAGCAGGAGCACCGGAGGAGGGCAGCCGGCCGCCTCCGAGCAGCCCTGCTTTCTGGTGAGTGAGGATTTTCCACGTTAAACGTGTGAAAGGCGTGCTCACAGCGTGCGTTTGAGTTCGGGCATGTTTCGGTAATGCAGAGCAGGCGTTTGGTATCCAAAGGGGCGAATCAAAGGACAGGCTAGGAAAACAAGCCGCCGAGATTATCTTTCCTTCAAGAACCAAAGGAATGAGAGGAAATAACTTCATTAAAGAAGAAAGTGTCCTCAGCCATGTTTTGGGGTCATTATGCCTGTCTGTCCTCGCAAAGATCTCTGTTTTTCTTGTAAGCACTTCATACTTTTTGGCGGGGTTCTTTCTCTGGCCACAATAATGCCACGTGGTATCACGGCAACTGAATGTTGGTTGCAGATGAGAGGAGGCGATGAGGCAGCACCCTTCTCAGCCACCGGACGAGTTACGGTGTGGCCAGAGAGGGGTGCGGCCTCCTGTCCCTTGCCACCACCGTGTTACGAAGGATGCGCATGGGGTGAAACTCCTCTGAGCAAGCCTGTCATCTCCGTTTAGACAGTGCTGGTCCCCGCCACCCTCGGGGACAGCAGACAGAGACCAGCAGGAGAAGAAGCCGCTGGTACTCGGGCAGCGTCTCGCAGACTGCTGGCGACTTGGAAGGGGTCACGTGGTCCTAGAGAGGGCTCAGATGTACCATTCCAGCGACTGTGCAGGCCCAGGGGAGTGACCCCTGCTCACAAGCCCGGAGAGACTGATGTAGAAACCAGGTTCCAGCTCGTTGCCACGAGGAGACCCGTTACCGCCAACTGGCATGCATGTGTGACAACGCGTCCCCTCTGAACACCCCGACACAGGGATCCATTTCACAGCTGCCGTCCACCAGGCTGCAGCTTGGACTTATTTGCCGTTGCCTTCAGATGGATGAATTTGGTTGTGTGTCCTGTAACACATCTGGGAAGCCGCTACCATTGATGATTCAGTCAACAAACCAGGGAAGACCACTTGGGGGAGGGAATATGAATGTCCAAAAACCTCTGTTGAATCCATCTGGTTAGTTCGAGAAAGTACTGGAATCGAAACCCTCAGAATTGGTGCTGAGGGTAGTCTTTCCGCTCCCCCCCCCATTACTTAAAAAAAATTTTTTTTGAACTAACAAAAAAGTTTAAAAAGTTCAGTGGATACCTAGATACCTTTCACCTGGGTTTTCTGTTCATATTTTTTGTAACATTTGCTTTACCTCCCTGTCTCTGTTTTTTGGGGATGTTTTCATTTGTTTTTCTTATTTGTTAGCTAGATCATTTTGAAAATGAAGTGCAAATAACATGACAGTTCACTCCTAAATACTTCAGCATGTATCTCTTAAGAACTAGACATTCTTCTAAATAACTACGTACCATGATCACACCCAAGAAATTAACAGTGATTTCCTGGCTAGGTGGCCTCAGATCAGGTGCCCGCCCTGGTGAGGGTGACAGGTGTCGGCGGGCCATGAAATGTTTTTGAAATGTTTTTACACCTTTTCCCCCTGAGTCTTCTTCTTGATTTGACAGTTTTCTTTTCACCAGAAATTAAGTATTCTGGGACAAATAGTGTCCCCAAAACTTTATTCTTTCTAATAATAGTATGAAATTTTCGAAGAACCATGAAATAAGTGGATCACCCAAGGAACCGCGTTTGGGACAAGGTGCAGCTGAACTTGTGGCCGTCTTACCGGTGAGTGTGTCTGTTGCCAGAATGTGCTGAAGAGAGGCCCAAGCAAAGGGTTTGTCAGTCGCTGATTCCAAACCCACGGTCTTTCAGGTTCAGTGTTGGCCCGCCTGGTCGCCGTGGCCAGGACCTGTGAATAGACAATAAAGACAAGGTGGATTCTTGGCCCCTCGCCTTTGATTGGGTTTTATGTGGATACTCCCTACCCGTTACAGCGTTCAGTACCCCTTGCCCTGCGTGCCAGAGCTGAGTTATTGGCGGGGGAGTGTTTCCTTGCCTCTGGGGATAAGCTTTTAATCACCTACAAAGAGCAGCTGGCCACCCCTGAAAACGCTTCAGTAAAGCAGGATCCGACCCTCAGTCGCTCAGCCCTCGTCGGCCCCCAGCTTCCTTGTGCCAAGATGCACCGAAGCCAGAGACGGAGGTCGAACGTTGCTGAGCGCTGGCCTGGCTTGCTGGCTGGCGCGTCTGGTACGTTCTCGTTACGACATAGGTGAACGCTGGCTGGCTTCTTTCTCTCTTTTATAAATACTGTCGAGGACATGTTCGTTCTTGTCGTCTCTGCTGTTGCAGAGATGGCTGCGATGGGGGATGGACCAGCCACGTTCACTGGTAGAGCTGTCGGCGTTTACGAGGGATTCGTGGCACCCTGGACGATTAGTGCTGATGACGCAGGTCGAGGCGCGGCGTAAGGGGTCACCCGGGAGCTGACCAGGCAGCCCCGAGTGGTCGCCAGGCCCCTGGAATCCAGCTCCTCGAGCCGGCTTCAAACCGTGGCTGAGCGCTGTGTCCACTAGATGGTGCTGTGTCCACTAGATGGTGACACTGGGCACGCAGCAGCACAGGCCGCCATGGGTCTCCCGCCCTCACCCTTCCTGGCCGGCTCATCCCTGAACAAAGGCAGGGGGGACAGTGGAGGCAGGGAGCAGGGAATCACCTCCGAAAGCCCTCTCTCTTGGGCCACTTCTCCGAACCTTCATTATCCACCTCTTGAAAATCGTGTGGCTTTTGTGAAACTCGACTATGATTAATGACAAGGAAACAGAAATTCATAAACGCTTGGTTACGTTGCGTGTGCCATTTTAAGTGGATCTAACCCTCTCTGATACTTAGAAAATGTATTCTAATATTTGGGGGAAAATATATGGCTTAACTGGTGCTTATGTTATGGCAGGTATTGTCTTAAGTGCTTTATCTGCGTTAATTCATTTAATCCTTCTAATAACGTATGAAGTAGGTGCTAGGAACTTACTACTTTCGCAGACAGGAAAATTGAGGCACAGAGAGGTTAAGTTACTTGCCTGCGATCACAGAGCTGATCAGCATTGGAACCGAGACTCGAAACTTGAGTTTTGGCTCCAAATTTTATGCCCTTCGTGACTATGCTACACACAAAGAAGTCGAGGGAGCTCTGACTTCAAAATAAGCTTTTTATGCTTTCTCAGCACAAAGGCAAAAGCTTAGGTTCCAAACATCCCGTCTTTAGCACTGCCGTGTGGGGACGCGGTGCCACACGTCAGTGTATCAGCATTCCGCTTGAATTCTACAGAATGCCATCGTCCTTACAGAAATCCTGCTGGGAGAGCGGAACTTTTTTTTTTTTTTTTTTGTCCTTATATTTAGAAGAACATTTCTTTTAAAAAAAATCTGCCTGTGGATTCTCATTCTGATATTTATTTACGGATAGGAGAATTAATACGCTAAGTCGTTCATCCACTTAGGCTACAGCTAGAGAATTTATTCCGATAGTCATTCTTCCATTTATTTATTCAGTGTTGTCGACAGAGCATATGTAACGTGTCTGGTCCCGAGGTAAAAGAGAGAACTCCGGCAGGCTTGCCACCTTCACGTCACTCACAATTTGGTAGAGGAGAAAAACACATAAACACTCCATAGAAATCGATTCTGTCTGAGCGGTAACAGAGCTTTGGACAGTGAGCTGTGGGGACCCCTGGACAGCCTTCACGGAGGACGGGACCCTCGGGCTGAGCCGTGAAGGATGAGCGGGGGTCTGCTCGGCAAACACCATGTCCCCAGGGAAAAGGATACAGCGTGTTCAAGATGCTCGGAGTTTGAACACTGTGGGAGGGGAGCCTGGGCCGTTCCCGGAGGCCAGCCGCAAAGCTCTCACGAGCCAGTCGAAGTCGGAGCTGTAGTCTGTGGCCGATGGAAAGCCACAGTGGGCTTTCTGGGCAGAGAATGATGCCGGTGGGTTTGCGGTTTAGGAAAAGGACTATGGGCTACAGGATGGGCTGTGGGTTGGGGGGCAGAGGCCAGACCAGAGGCAGAGCCCAGCCAGGAGGCCCTTGCAACAATGGAGGTGACCTCAGCGGGCGGGGCACGGAGTGTTAGGGAAATTCCTGAGATGCTCTGAGTAGAACCTTTATATCTGTAGGTATGAATTGTTTACATTTGGCTTTCTTCCACCAAGCATTGGGGTGCCATTAGCACCACGGGACGTGCTGGTCAGATGAGCATGGGGGCTCAGGGACGGGAGGGCATCCAGGCTTGGACCGGAAAGGAACTCGGGCATTGCCGGGAGGTCCCCGACGCTTAGTTTCAAACAGGCGGCGTTTGAAGCACTGAGGACGGTAAGAGGCTGTAAGGATCCGCCCTGCGTGAGCAGAGTCGCGGCTGGAAATGTAGACTGTGGAACGAGACCAGGAGAGTGCGTGTGGTTACAGGCTGATAAAACCACGGACCATTTCGTTGTTTCCGAAGGTTTGGCTCTTTAGTATCTCCTAGATCTGCCTGCTCTTTTTCCACCTTTCATCAAAAGTCGAAATAGCGTACAGACCGCCTTCGGGAGTAATGGTGCAACTGAGCAAAGACCAGGGTTTCTGGGTTTCTTTTCGGTCTGCCTGCGCTTGTGCCCGAGGCCCCATGCGTATTTTATACGCAGGAGTTTTTCCCAAGATGAGCGGGACACTGGGCGGAGGCAGACGACCCTCGGATTCCAATCGGATCATTTGCAGCTTCTCGCCGACGCTGCACCTCCAGCGTTTGAGCGACACTCAGGGTGTTCGAAGAACTGGAGGGAACGCGCTTCGCTGGCAAGTGAGTAAAAGAGGGAGCTGCAGCCAGCTTCGGGCTTGTGTTTATTTTAAAACCGTGTAAATGTTTAAAACATGACATGTAAACTGGCTTTCGGGCCACGTTTCCCTGTAAGCAACCCTGACAGTTAACCATTGGGTTTCTCTGGGATGGTGGAGGCTCTGAGTGTCCCCTCGGAGGGGAGAGCGAAAGGCCACTTGCTGGGTGGTACACGGGGCAAGGCGAACGGGTTCGGCGGTGGAGGCACTAAAGGCAGCTGCATCAGCACGTGGGTGAAAGTCCACGGGAGATGCGTTGTTCCTCCAGCTTTGGGGCTTTTGCCATGATGACGAACAACTCCCAACCCCAAGGGGCTTACACCGGCAGACATTCGTTTCTCCATGTGTTCACAGCGGTGGTGGATTGGCCACAGCGCTGCTCGAGGCTGTGGCTGATGCTCAGGCAGCTTCTCGGATCTCCCTGTCCTGGGACTCAGGCCTCAGGAGCTTCCCCACCCGCACGCAGCATGCAGCCTTGCGGCAGAGAGCGGAAGCACGAGAGGCTGAGCCGCCACTCTCTCTCATGGCCTCGCTGCTCAGAAATGGCTACGGCACGCCTCCTTGTATTCATTCCATTGGCCAAAGCAGGTCACCTTCCCAAAGGAATGTGTTAGAGGGAAGGAGGAGGTGAATGCTTGAGCGTGGTAATACTTTCTGCCACAGTTATGCATTCATTCATCACATACTGAGTGCTAGCGTTGTATTGCAAATTGACCTATGGAAATTGATCTGTTCCTTGCGGAGCTTACAATCCAGCGTGGGACACAAATGATGAAACCAGCAGTGACAACAGAGGCCGGGCCCCGTTCCACGTTTCACACCCCACACCCAGGAAGGAGAGGCTGCGGAGCACAGGGTGGCTGCTGTGGACTTTTAGGGATGAGTTACTCCTGAATATTGTCAAGACATAAGTAAAATTTTCCCATGGAGGGGGTGGGGGTGGTAGATTCTGTTCTTGGAAATCCTACTCGGGTCACCAGCCTCTCGGGACTCTTCGAGGCCTTCTTTGCCGAGATAGTGTCAGGCCTAGCATGTTACCTGCCTTGACAACCTTTGTCTCACCTGCCACCTGCAAACCCAGCCCCACCTGCAAACCCAGGCTTCCTAGTCTGGTCACGCCCTGAATCATCAATTAAAACTTAAATAAACCCGGCTCTGCATTTCGGGCTGAGGACCCAGTTACCCTTGGTTATTCATCTCTCCGTGACCACCTGCCCCAATTTTAAAAAACGGGGTTCCCGCCACATCCCTTAGCTTTCTCTCTAACCCTCCAAACTCCTCCATACGCTCCTGCCCATACTGCTCTGACCCAACGTCCCACGGCCCCCCACCAGCGACTCCCAGTCGGTTCATCAAACGCCACACGTCCTCAGCATCTTTGCAGAAGGCTATGTCTCAGCGGGCATGTCTCCATCGCTTGAACGCAGGGCCAGGAAATGGAGGGATGTTCTTTCTACTTCCCCAGTGTGGCTTCCTATACTCTGGGGTGAGCCCTCTGCGCCTTTGAAGGGGGAAACTCTTGCTTATGCACATGTGGACAGCTCTCCCGGGGCTTAGGGAAGGCCCTGGCGGAGGGTGACTGCCACTTTTCTCCATACTCACTGCTTGGTGCAACCAAAATGTTGCAACAAGCCTCGAGGGGTGGTCCACGCATGCAGCATGCAGCAACGTGCACAAGCCTCGAGGGGTGGTCCACGCATGCAGCATGCAGCAATGCTCCGGAGGGGACAGCTTTGAAATACAGCAGCCTGAGAGTGTTCATCAACGTCGTTCGAGTGGACCTTTTATACGAGTTCTTGGCACCAAGAACGGGGACCCTGGGCATTGGGGTCCAAGGTCACAGGTGAATATAAATACACCCCGAGGTCTGGAAGCCAGCAGCCAAGTGGGGAAACAGCTTGGCATGCCCTGTCGGCAAAGCTTTGCTGAGATGTATTTGGAAAGTTACGGTCTCTCCCAAAACGAATCCACAGATCGCCTTGCTCTGATTACAAGAAGAATGTTGAAATCTCTATTAACCGTCATCATTGTGGATTCCTTCCCTCCTTGAGGAGATTAATTAGGTAAATTTCATTACAGTAACACCAGCTTTCTTGGAAAGAAACCATCCAACTTCGGAGTGACTTCGATTATATCTGGAAACTAAGCAATGTTAATGTTTACAGTTGAGAATGTGAAACATATTAGGTTTTAATAGATGTTTGATGTCATTCTTGGCATCCTGCAATGATGTAAACTTCTCCGTGAAGAGGTAACACGTTGTTAAATGGAACCAAAATGCAAAGAGAGAAGTTGAAATGTACACAGGCTCACTGTTCCACCCCTGCCTCGCCGCTTCCCGCCCGCGGTCGCCGCCGGGGCCGAGCCAGAAGGTGGCAGCCGGCGCGCCCCCATCCGCCGCAGCGGGTCCCGATGGAGGACGAGGGCATTTCTCCCGTTCTGCGCGCTGTTTTCACGCGCTGTGATTTCAGAGAGAGGTCGAGATGGCCAAGGAGAGAGAAGTCAGTTTTAGTCCTTTGCTGCTGCTCCACCTGCTGCCTAGCTTTGGGCCAGTCACCTCTCTGGGCCTCAGTTTCCCCCTGCATCCAAGTGCGAAGTCTAGACTCAGTGGCTTCTGGCGATCCGCATAAAACTCTGTTTAGAGAATGAATTTCCCGCCATTTGGTAGATTGTCCAAGATGCAGCCGCTTGATGACCCCCCACTTCAACCCTGAGGGAACTGGGAGCTTTGGTGCTGGGTTCTTAGGCCTGGGACGCAGACCCTCTACCCCCCACCTCCTCTGTCCTCTGTGCTTTGCCAGTTTTCAGAATGTCGCCATGTCACTGCATTCTCACACGAGCACAAGGTGGGCAGAGCAAGAGTCGGACACAGAATTGCTAAACGAAGCTCAAATGTGTTAGGCGAAGTGACATTTTGGGGCAGAGTGAATTTCCCTCCCGTGTTACAGAGAGAGGCATCTCCCTGTGGTTTTTCGGCGTCGCTAAAATCATTCCACATGGCAGACTCAGATCATTCTCAGCTTTGGCGGGAGACCGACAGGTCCCAGAATGACCCATATGCCTGGTTTCCCCTAAGAGTGAATCTGGTTCCCTGGTGGTGAGCTTGAGGGCCTGGTCAACCTTTTAGTAGTCCTCTGGACGCCAAATGATGTGGTACTAAACTAGCCTTTCCACTTAGCATCGTAGGGTACGCTCTGCAGTATGGGGTACACCTCTTACCTAAATTGTTGTGTGGAAGGAGCTTCACCAGCCAAAGGTGTGTCCACGACACCAGTGTCCCCAGAGGAGATTTGCCTGGGCCTGGAGTGTCCACAGGGTCCTGGCGGCCCTAGGAAGTTTGGGCATCTCAAGGAAGCGGGAATGTTGGGACTCTTTGCATTGACTACACACACCCTCAAAATGCCATACTCTGTTCTGGGCTCAACTTTAGAGTGATAGGAAAGAGCTCGGGCTGGGGGGTGGAGGGGTTCGTGAAGGTGATGAATGGGTTAGAAATGCTATTTTGTTCATTGGGTGAGCTCGCTTCCTGGAGAGACGGTCAGGGGGGTTGGGCCATCGTCTTCAAACACAGAGAGGTTATTTTACAAAGACCGGAGGCCTTCTGCTGTCCAGGGAGGAGGAACGAGGAGAGGCAGGCACACGTCCGTGCTCAGGTGGGTTCAGGTAACCAGAAGAAGGCCACCCTGCCAGTCAGGGAGGCAGAGCCCGAACGGGTCTGAGGGGGCTGTCAGCTGCCCTCCCCCGGAGCCTTGCAAGCAGAGAAAATTCCGTTACTAGTGAGGCTGAAGCCCTGCCTGGGAGGCAGGGACTAGATCACAGCTACACACCAGCACTCTCCATGGCAACGGCAACTCCTCACTGAAGGCCGAATGACAGCCATCCACAGATTGTGGAAAACAGCAGCTGATGCAAAGAAGAGCATGAAAGAGAACGGAGGAGATCTCTGAACGGTCAGCTCCAGGTGTTTTAAGAGCGAGGGCCGGGTGCAGGGCCAGGCCGGACACGTGACGGCCAGCGCTGCTCCCCGCGATGGTTCCGAAACTACGGACAGGATTGAGCGGGCTGTTCTGTCACGCTTCCGGGGTCCTAGGATCAACACGTCGGCGCTTTTAAAAGAGAGTATTTTGAGTTTGTATAGGAACAATGCCTTCTGCTCCCATGGCCACTGAGGAATGAGGGAGAAACGAGACTTTTGTGTCAATGTCAAAAGTGCTGCTTTTGCTACATGTTGCCTGATTTGCAAAGCGGGCCGCCGGTGTCTGCGTGTGTGTGAGGGGCGGACGGTGCCACTCCGAGCCGTGTTTCTCATGGGCTGCGCGGAATGCGACGTGAGCTCCCTCGTCTGCCTTCCTGCCCTGTCTCACCGCTGGGGGTCGCGGTGTGAGACAAGCCACCCAGCGTTCAGAGTTCCAGTTTGCCTTCTGTCCAGGGGGCCATTGGAATGGACCGGCGTCTCCTACGTGTCAGGAATTTGTGATTAAAGGTCACATCTTTACCCTATTTATACCTTTCTATTATCATTTTTTTTTTTTTACGTTATCTCCTTCTTAATTATACAAATGTGTTGAAACGGTGATTTTATATCTCGCCGGCAGGGAAAGCTACTCCCCTTGCCGTAAGTAGAAAGTCCATGCAGAAGTAAAACAAACATTGAAAACAAAACCACGTTATTAAATTCTAGCGCGTAGCTGCTGCTTGCCAAAGTCCGTGCCTGAGGCTGGCGCTCTCTTCATTAAAGAGAGAGATTAGCAAGTGTTAGAAAAGTGTTAAGATATATTAACCCCAAACTGACACCTTCTTCGTGACGTAATCATGAGGGCTGAAGGACTGGCATACTCTTTTGTAAAAAAAAACTTTTTACTCGGAAAGAATTTCAAACTTACTGAAAAGGCATAAGAATAGTACAAAAGCACTCCAGTAGATCTTGTATCCAGATTTAGCATTTTTGAACATTGGCCACCTATGCGTTGTCATTTTCTCTCTTTCTACACACATACTTATAACTTTTCTGAACCATTGGGCAGGTTGCGTACACTATGCCCTTAATACCCCAGAATGTCTTTCCTAAAAATAGGAGATTCTCTTTTATAACCACAGAATAATGATCATCGTCAGGAAATTTCACATTGATGCAATACTTCTATCTAACTACAGGCCGTAACTCAATTGTGTCAGTTGACCCCGTAATGTCCTTCATAGCATTTCTTCTCCCTGCCCCCCTCCCTCCCTCCCTCCCCCCCCCCCCCAGTTCGGGAACCAGTTCAGATCATGTATTGCACTTAGCGGCTATGTTTCTTTAGTTTTATTTAATCTGGAACAGTTCTCCAGCTTTTCTTCGTCTCTCACGGCTTTGGCATGTTCGAAGAATGCAGGCCAGTTACTTCACAGACCCACCCTCGGTGTCTGGTGCGTAGAGGAGATTCGGGAACGACTGACTGGCTTCTGACTCAGTGCTGCTTAGTGCCACGTCCGTGTGCCTATGGAGTCGTCTCCTGCGGGACAGTGAGAGCCACCCACACTCGACTGGCCCTGAATGAGGTCATCCCCGCAGTTCATTCTGGTGCGTTTTCAGTGACAGTGCTGAGGAAGGACGTCCAGACGCGGCCCTCGACCAAACCTCGTTATCTGTCACGAGTCGCGTCATCCTCGGCGTTCCTGGTGCTGCCAGGCATTGTGTAGACAGCCTAGGATTTAAAAAGGGCAGCTTTTTCTTCATATCGCTCTCTGGCTCCGACGAGGGCCGCTCATGTCCTTCGAAAGTCAAGCGTGGCCAGAGCGCGAGGGCAGAGAGAAAGAAGGACGTGTGAGTTGTGCGCAGAGGAGAAGGTCACAGCGGTCATTGCTGCTCACCGTGATCCCCATTGTAAACGAAGAGGGGAAAGAATGGGAGAGAGAGGGCCCCCGGTGAGGAGCTGTCTCGGTCAGAGTCGAAATCTCCGCCAGCAGTTAGAGGCACCAGGCGGCGGCCAGGTTGGGTAACTCGAGTCTTCTGCCCCTTCTGCGTGTGACGTATCTCTGTGGTTTTTGTTGCCGTTGCTGTTGTTTCGATGTTTAGAGGTGGAAAACCACCTTGAAGTAGCGTAGGTGAAAACAAGAGTTTATTGGTTCACATCTTAGGCTTCAGGAGTGGCTGGATCTGGGGGTTCAAATGACATCGTCGAGCGTGTCTCTCAGCCCCGCGTTTTTTCTCTGTGAGCCGCTCACTCAAATAGGCTCTCTCTAGTTGGATGGAAAAAGTGGTCCTTGTTAGCTTATGCGATGGTCACCGCCTTAGAAGGCAAGACTCTCTCTCCCAGCATGCATAATAGTCTTCCAAAGTGGGCTCTGAATGACCTTGTTTGCTGCCAAAGTTCACAACTGGGCCCATCGCTGTGCTTGGGAAATGGGATTCTCTGATACCCAGCCTGGATCGCCGAACTCCCGTCCACGGGGAGTCACAGCATGCGATGGGCACCATCGCCTGGTGCGGAAGAGGCATTTCCCCCCAGGAATAGCTGTTATTCAAGGACGAACTTAGCAGATGCCCAGCATGAAGTCCGAATGCAGTGCAGAGCTGTTCGGTGAGCTCCCGACGTCTCGTGAAGAAGAGCTGGTGCGGCTTGTGGCTGAGAGCCCAGGCGTTGGGTCCGAATCCGTGCCGGACCACTCACCACTTCTGTGGCCACGAGCGAGTTCTCTTCAAACCTGAGTTTCTTCGTCTGTAAAACGGAGAAGATAATACGTGCCATGTTACCAGGGTGCTTAGTTACGAATAAGGGTTCACTCTACCTCGGTTAAGCAGTGAGAGGTTTACTGAGAGAGGGGAGGCGGCTCATGGGACCCCAGGTGATCTGGAGAAATGGACTTCAGGGCACATCTCCAGGAGGAACTTGCGGAACCATTCTGCCCCACGGGCTCGATAGGAGTGGCTGCCTCCACTGACCACCCTCCGGGCAAACCAGGAGCTTCCCCGCCACACCTGCTTCTCTCTGAACAGCTCACTGTGAACCCAGCCCTCCCGGGAGTGTGTCTGATCGCTGAGCCGAGTTACGTGCAGGCTGGCCTCATGGCACCCAAGCTGTGCACGAGCCCAGGGCTCCTCCCTCAGAGAGGCCCGTGCTTTGAGGGACCGCTGCTGTTGCTATCTCAAAACTGTTCATTTTATCCTTGAACTTGTGTTTCGTATATAAGGTCTGACGGGACAGCGGAGCATGTGTGTGTGCGGGGTGATGCTCCGGGCGCCTGCACGTCACAGGTGGGCTCGGGCTGCAGGCGAGAGGGGAGTGCATGCACCACGCCCTTGGCGCGGCCTCCTTGGGACAGTCCAGGGCACCACGAGGTCCGGGCGGTGGCTGGGCAAGGCCCAGGCCCAGAGTGGTGGTGGGGGCAGCAAAAGCAGCAGCTCCTGTGGTGACAGCGGCCGTTGCCCTGGGAGAATGGGCCCCACGTGGGGCGGGGCGGGGACCGCAGTGGGAAGCCAGGTGGTCTGTGCCTTGGTGCATCATCCGTACACACACTAATGCAGTGAATCTCGTCGACGCCAGCTCTCTAGCCCGAGGGTCAGAATGGAAACTGCCAGTGCTTTGCCTTCAAAGTGGACTCTGAATGACCACATGTGTGGCAGGGAGGCAATGGAATAAAAGCGTCCGTGTGGACGCTGCAATGGAGCCTAGCAGGAATGACGAGAATTCTCGAAAGAGTCCAGAATCTCCGTTGTGGACAACTGTTGTTAGGATTTGCAAAGCACATCCGTAGGGTTAGAAACAAAAGTAAAATTTTAAGATTGCCACATTTGGTCAGAAAAAGATGCTGTTTTCACGTGAAGCTTTGGATGAACCAGCTATTAACACGGAAGATAATTTTACGACTAATTTTTATTTGTTACTGAAGACAGTGATAGAATGACCGAACAGGCACTGGTACTTTGAACTATGTGCACTTTTGGTGTTCTTTATAACTGCAACAAGTTACAGGAAGCGTCAGAGGAATCATCAAAATGCCACGGTATAAATTTGCATTTAAAATTAAATTCAGACTTACACAAAACTGATTTGTATGAGGGTTTAAATCTTCTGAGAAGATTTGTTCTGCAAGAATCATCAGCTCTAGCTGTATTAAAATTAGTATTTCAAAATAATTTATTCAAAAATTATCCCAGTGTCACTATAAGATGCTCTGAGCAACTCCAGTGAGAATGGCATTAGAAAAGGCCTCTTAAAGTTAAAAATTATGAAAAATTATTTGTAATCTTAATATTTGCTAACTGCCATCACTTTGATTATATTGATTAAAATTGTGTTTTTAAAAGAGTAAATTTGAGGACCTAATACATGAATTTTCAGAAAAGCGAGTTAGAAAAATCTCAAGATCAGTCAGGATATCACATTAAAAAAGCATTTTTCCTTATATTATTTAAAATTATGACCTGATTTTTTTTGTAATTTGTAAATTTGTTATTAATATATTACTATTCCCATAGTCCATCTGATCAATAAAAAATATTTTAAAAGAAAATGGATATTTTCGGAACTTACCTGGTAGTTTTTCCCTCTGCATTTTGATAAGACCCCACATTTCATTTTTCATTGGGCCCTGCAAATTATGTAGCTGGCCCTGGTTAGTGCCTCTGCTTCCCGTCTAAATTAAGCTGAGAAAGTCATTTTGGGGGATCCTGCCTTTGGAAGAGGCTTTGTCAAGCAAGAAACCAGCCAGTCAGGAATGGCAGAATATCAGCACCCCACCCACCTTGCAGGCAGCCAGGCCACTAACCGCATTTGTTTTTTCTCTTGGATTAGGTGGGCCCGCAAGGTCTGAAAGAGGATCAGATTTACTGCACGAATCCTGCCCTTCTCAGGAAGGATCAGCAAGCGCCAGAGGCCAGGGAGGTGTGACAGCGTGGCACTGCCCCCCAGCTCTGTGAGGGGTGGCTTCCCTAACAGCATGTGCCCTTGGCTTCCGCTGGGCTTTCTCACCGCCCCTGGGCACCTGCCTGCCTCCCAAGCTCCTTTTGTTCTTTGGTGCTTTCCTCCCGCTCTGTGTAATGCACAAGACGGAGAAACCGCAAATATTTACCTTTCTCAAAGCGAGGTCCCAGAAAACCCTTATTGATGGAAAAGGTTGGTCATTTAGTCTCATGCCGTTTTTGTGCTCACGAATGACCAGGAATCGTCCTAGAATTCTCCTCTGCAAATATCCTGAAAGGAGGGAGGAAGTTGTTCTAAACTGAGGAATGAATTTGAACCTTAAATTAGAAAGCTCTCCCGCGAGACTTCAAAGATACATCCACTGTCAGTGTTCGGGCCTTTCTTTTTTATGCCCCTGAAGAATACCATGAACAAGTGTGTGTGTCAATGGCCAGTTTCCTGGAATAAATTTCCTTACGTTTCCGTTCCTGCCCAAAGATAGACCGGCAGGTCCCTGGTAAAGGTGGTGGCTAAAGAAGGAAGAATGGCTGGTCTTGCATTTTCTGGAAAGAGCCCGTTAAGACACAACCTGTTGGTGTTTTAGGAATCGCTGAGAACAATTCCTTGCGTTCAGAGGTGAAAACCTGTGTCTGAGGCCACCTTGTTGGTTGGAGGTGGAGCTGGGGCCTCACGAGTCCTGATCCGGGGCTCACCTGCTTCTTCTCCATGCTGTTCCCCCACGCAAGACCAAAGGGACAGGAGTCCGAGGCAGGATGCCTGTTTGTCCTGCCTGTGGTGATTCTTGGCCCGGAGCAGTCACAGCAGGGAAGGGAAAGCAGAAGAGTCATGACCAGAATGCAGCTGCTGAGGTTCACCAGAGGAATGTTGGGGTCAGACTCTTGCTTCAGGCTAGGATTGGGAAGGTAAAAAATGAGTGTGCATGCCATTTTTGTGTAAGAGAAGAAAAGGCATCTGACGTTAGCATCCCAAGAAATTTCTGTGTGTGTATGTGTGTGTGAGAGAGAGAGAGAGAGGGATTATGCAGCTGGGCTCAAGTCCCAGCTTCATTCCTTGCTGGTTGTGTGCTCTGGACAAATTAAGTCATGTCACATCTCTAGGCCTCAGACTCCATAGTTACAAAGCAGGGAGAATTTTAGCAGTGACTTCGCAGGGACATCATGAGGATTCGCTGCGATCACTATGTGGAGCACCTAGAACAGCGCCTGGCTGTTTAGTGCCCCGTAACGTACGCTGTCACCACGGCACACGGCATCTATGAGCCATACTTTTTGGGCTGTTGATTTTCTGGGATGCCCGCCCACCAGGTCTGCTTCTCACCTGCTGCTGCACACAGAGCTCACACCCTCCCATGCAGACTGCACACCAGCACCACTGTGCTTAGAGAGGACAGGCTCACCTAACGGGCCCACTCCTCTGTGGGGGGTGGGTGCCCAGTCCCCTCACCCCACCTCCAGTCTGCCTCTGACAGGGGTCGACTTACTCAGAGGTCTACCCACCTCCCCAGCTTCTGTCCCTGTCCCTAAATGACA
Source organism: Eonycteris spelaea (assembly GCA_003508835.1). Taxonomy (NCBI): domain Eukaryota; kingdom Metazoa; phylum Chordata; class Mammalia; order Chiroptera; family Pteropodidae; genus Eonycteris; species Eonycteris spelaea. Next base: position 1,098,221 of record PUFA01000150.1, read on the forward strand.
ACAGTCTCCTCTCGAAAAGGACTCTTGTGTCTGAATTTCCCTATGAAACACGTTGAGATCTTTTGAGACAACTTCCTCACTGAATTTTTTGTGTGTATAAAAAACACTTTTTGCCAGAGCAGAACAAATTGCCACATTGACTAGAAGATTTTCATTCGTCCACAGTATAAGGAAACCAACCTCGTTCCTTGTTCCTTCCTTCAAATGACCTCACCAGGCCTCTGGGGTTTCCTGGTACTCGGACTTTGGTACGACAGCTGTTGAAATGTCTTTAATAATCCAGGCGGTTCTGAACGATGGGCACCCAGAGTCCAGCCCTCCTGAGGCTCCAAGGAGGTGTAGCAGCAGAGGGTGATAGGACCCAGGCCTCTGCGGCTTCAGGAAATCCTAGCTTGAGGCAAGGTTGAACTAATTAAGACACAAAAGCCAGAGGAGACAAAAACCCCCGTCCAAAAATGAGAGCGAACCTTACGGCTGCGGCAGGCAGCGGGAGCAGCTGTCCCCGGGGGCTCGTCAGGCACTGGGGCAGCGGGCGGGGGGGGGGTCACTGTTTCCAGTGAGGAGCTGCTCCCACAGCCACCTGCCTGGACCGAGGCACCGGCGGCATCCAGTGGGGACCCTATGTTCAGGAAGGCCCCATCTCGGGCCCTAAAGGACTCGTCCCTCCCACTGACCATTGCTCCTGGCAGGGAACCCCCCAGGGGCGGGCTGCCTGTCCTCACTGGTCTCTGGACTCAGGGCAAGCTTTCAGCAGGTCTAGATAGGTGCATGGGGCAGGGGGCGGTGTGAGGTGATCATGGGGGCCACGGCCTACCCTTATACTGTGATGTGGCTTTTCCCCAGGTGGCTGGCCAGGTCCCAGGCTAAGCGACCCTGACTGTAAATTTGTGCCATTTGGAGTTGATAATTTTGTAATATTGTTGTCTACCCTCTTACTCCCTGACTCACCCGCCCGCTCATTCCAACACCAGATGCACATCTACCATGAGCCAGACCTGAGCTGCATGACGGGGACATGGAGAGGAAGAGACAAAGCCTCTGTCGTCACACGGTTAGGTCTACTGGCAGGAAACTCAGTGCTGAGGGAGCTGTGATGGCGATCGTATGTGTCAACTTGGCTACGCTAAAGGATCCAGGTATTTGCTCAAACATTATTCTAGATGTTCCTGTGAAGGTATATTTTTTTTAGGTAAGATTCACATTTAAATCAGTAGACTTTGAGTAAAGCAGAGTACCCTCCATAACATGGGTGAGCTTCATCCAACCAGTTGACGGTCATAATAGAAAAAAAGACTGACCTCTAAACAAGACAGACTTCTGCCAGTGGACTGCCTTTGGATTTGAACTGCAGCATCAGCTCTCCCTGGGTCCCCGGCCTGCTGGCTTACCCTGCAGTTTGCACTTGCCAGCCTCCGACTGGCTCGTTTACGTGGGCCAATTCCTTAAAACAAATCAATCTCTTGCATTTTGTTCCCTCTGGAGAACCTTAATACAAGAATCCAGTCTTTGTTTTATTGCCCTCTGGATGACTTTGGCATTTTAGTAAACCGCTTTTTTCTCCTGATGATAAAATACACACTGTAGAAAACATAAAAAATGTAAACAAATAGTACCAAGAATGCCACTGTAAGCATCTTTCTGAAAACCCTTTTTTATGCACATATTGGCATGTATCCTCAACAAAACTGAGTTTTTATGTTGCCTTTCTTTTTTAAAGGACAGTAATGGTAAGCATTTTCCAAATGTCATTAAAATATACAGAGAGAGGTTTAGGGCCTGCCCACTGGTCTGTTTTTGCTGGAAGTTTAGGTTGCTCCCTATTTTCTCCTATTATAAAATAGCTCTGCAAGGAACGCTTTTGTACATAAATCTATGCCCCTGATTGTTTCCTTAGGGAAGATTCCTGGAGGAGAATTACTGCGAGAACTCTGGCCTCATAAACGAGAGAATTATGAAAAACGGAGGGGAACATGCAATAACCTAAATGAATTGGGTCGCTTGACTCATTTTAACTGAGAAAATAAGAAACACCTGACCTCCTCCGGGCGGACCTCGTTGACACGGCGTCCCACAGGGAGGCCGTGGGGCGCGGTCGACTTGACGAGCAGCCGGAGCGCGGGTCCGGCGCTCACTCCGTTTCTCCTGACAGCCAGGAGCACCTGTGCAAGGCTCCGAGGTGTTTTGCTCCCAGTTCTTCATGCAAAGTGGAGACCTAGTAAGCGTCCTGCCTCCTTCCTTCATACGAGGTGGTGCCGAGTCATTGACGGCACATGTGAACGGCCCCGTCGTGCACCTGGCCTTGCCTCCTTTAAGAGCGAGGTGGGATGCGGGCTTCTTCCGTGAAGTCCTTTTTAACTTGCCAGGGATAAATCAGTCGCCTCTACTCTAGCACTTTCTCCAAGCTCTTTTTGTAGCTTAATAATCTTGAATTATAATGACTTGTTCGCACTCCTGTCCCTCCAGCGGCCTGTGAGTCTTCATCTTTTCTTGCCACTGGTGCTTAGTGCAGTGTGAGGCATGCAGGAGGTGCCTAATTAATGTTGACCGACGAAATGTAAAGTGCTAAACGAACATTACATCATCCATGAGCATGTATTAAGCACCAATGACATGTCTCTGAACTCAAGATGCGCATGCTACAGTCGAACAAATATAAGAAAGATTCGAGGTGGCGTTTGCTGAGGGTCCGGTTGGCTGTGCCGGTGCATGACACTGGGAGCTCAGAGCATCGCCAGGAGCCATCGCAGAGGCCCGTGGTGGTCAGGGAAGCCTTCTGGGACCAGATCTGGGCCGCTGAGAAATGTCGGCTTTAAATAACGGAAGACTAAAAAGGTGTCATCCAGGAAAGGGGAACTGCACCTGCAGAGGTGGCCCGGTGTGTGGACACGTGAGTGCGTGGCGCCAGGGACTCCAGAGACACTTGCCGAGCGAGTGACTGACGATGACAGTGCAGCACCGCACGTCCTGACGAGGGGGCCGGGCGTGCCTCCCCCGGGGGGCTGCCAATTTTGTCAGTGCAAAAACACCACGTTGTCCAAGAAATGTTAGTGGAGTGTCTGTCTAAGGACCTCATCATTTCCCGAATGCCAGGTATGACACTGTTCAGCTAGATTTCCTTGGCGCCGTGTGTGCTTTACTGGCCCGCGTGTTCCACCCACCTCCTGGCGCGTGCCCCGCCTGGAGCTTCGGCAGACCAGGGACAGCGGATTTGGCTCTGCCGTCCTTCTGCTTCACTCGCTGTTTCCTCAGATGAGATGTTTTAAAAAGCCACTCTGTCCATCCTACTCTGTTCTGGCTGACACTGGTTTAGAAGTCATATCGTTGGCCCAATACCAGGAATCAGGAGTTGAAGGGTTTATCGCAAAATCATCATTAAATTGGCAAGCAATCACGTCAGACAATATATTTTGCCTCTTGGCTTCTTATTTCAGGTAAGAGATTTAAACTTGCCTTTGAAATTGATGGGTCACAGAGTGACATTTTTCCTGCCACCAAAAAAAAAAAAAGATTTAAACCGAATAGTTTAGTTCTTTTGCGCATCTGAGAAGTCCGGAACTATGTCGTCTGGAGTTCATAGGTTGACCCCTCTGTCGCCAGAGATACAAAGCCCTTCTTGTCTCCTCCGCATCCTTCCCTCAGATGTGGCTGCCTTCTTCACGTCCAGGATTCCTGTGGTGATTTCAGCTGTCTCAGCCGCTGGCCAAACAGCAGGACAGAGGAGGGGAAGGGAGAGGGGGCGACTTCTCCATGTTATGGAACTCTCTGGAAATCCCACAGACGCTCTCATTTGCATGTCAGTGGCCAGAACTTAGTCACACGGCCACACCAAACTGGAAGGGAAAATGAGAGATGTCATCCTGTGGCCGGGCCTCAGGACCCAGCTAAAACCCGGGGCTCAGGCTGTTCGAGAAATGTTCGGTGGGCAACTAACACATTCCCCCGCAAACTGGATTTCACCCATGGTTACCTTCCAATCCCTTCAGAAGCAAAGCAACGATCCAAATGAATGGAAGAGACATATGAACATGTCGTCCACTGGAAAAAAGGCCATCTGTGTTCTGGATCCTAAGGTCTCCGATTTCAGAGATGCTGAATCAGAGGTTTACAGCCCTAGGGAGAGAGCTTATGTTTCTAGTACTCTAGCCTACATATGTAAACTATGAAATATATGTGTTTACTTATTTAAATAGGTAGGGTACGGAGTAATGTCTGCATATTTTTCAGATTCAGTCATTTTAACCTTATTTACTGTGAAATGTACATATAGGAAAAATGCACAAAGCGAAGCATAAATGTAACTTACTTTCTCATACCGCTTGCGAGGGCTTCTACGTGACTCTTTACCTCGAGTTTCTCTCGAGCCTCCGGTACCATCGCTCATGCTCCATCAGCGAGGAGACGGGGCGGGTGACGTTCCCAAGGTTCACGGCCCACGCTGGGCCCAGAACTCGAACCCGTGCGCCTTATCCACTGCTGCCTCTCTCAGAGACTACAGAAATCCTGTGACATCCGGCCGAGACCGAAAGAGGTGAGTTGAGCGTTCTGAAAAATGATTGGTTGGTAAAAATGAACGGAAAGTCGTAGTGGTCGCTATAGATATTTAAACGTGAGCTATGGAGTAAATGCAGCACGAATCACCGCTTGACATGAACAGCGTCTAGAGAGAGGGGTGCGCAGAACTGCTCTCACGGATTTGAGATTTTACTATAAATGAAATAAAGGCGGGGAAGGAGGACACATCTTTGGCAACCCTTTCTCCTTGTCACTATTTTTGGTTCCCCGTCTAAAGAAAGATTTCCTTGTAAGGACAAGAGAAAAAAACCATGCCGTGACCTCATGGCCTTGGCGGAAGCAACCGTGAGTGAATAGTCTTCTCTGGCAGTTGGAGACAATTGGTAGCAGCCTGTAAAACCTACCCGCCCACCTCCAGACGGCACCACTGACGAATTCGGTTCAACAGTCCCAAAAAGTGGTCTCTGGGAATCATTAGCCTCTATCTTTCAGCCATGGAATGCCCCCCGGGACTCGGCGAAAGGGTGCAGCCCTTTCTTCCCTAAGGAGGCCTTGGATCCGAGCCCTCGCGCACGATGTGTGGTGATGTGTATGTGGTTCTCATAAACGCTTTCATTCCTGGAATTTCTTCTGGATGGTGGAAGAGAGAGAGAGAAGCAGTAAAGACAACGTCTCGCTCCCATACATTTGGAGATCGGTTATAATTGCGTGAGCGAGTGGCTGAGCAGTAAGGAATCAAGAGTGATTTTTCTCTCGTGAAGGAATGTTGAGCTTACCCAGTTCAGTTACTTCTTGAACACGCACTGAGATAACATTTATTGAGTGTCAGGTAGGGACTTTGCAAATACTGGCTCATTTAATCCTGCTAACGACCCTCTAAGGGAGGTTATTATTTTACTAGTGAGGAAACTGAGGCACAGGAGGTGTAATTAACTGGCCCAAGGTCACAGAGCTTGGAAGTGGACCCAGGGCCCAGGCCTACCATGCATGCTCTCATCTTCCTGAAGCCCAGGAAGAAGTTCTGTTTGAAGAGGACAGCTGATGATAACTATCCGGGTGCAGGGCCTTTTATAGTACATCACTAAAAAGAAAACTCCATTTCTCTCTCTACCACTGCTACTCCTTCTGACCACAGGGCAGGGTGTGGGGGGAAGGACGGAGCTGCCACGCCCCCTCTGGGAGCCTCCCTCTCCCAGCTCCTCCATGTGGTCACCCGCTCCGAAGCTTCTGGATGCCTTCATTTAGGGTTTGTAAGAAGTATGATTGGTGAGATCATTGGCCACTGGCAATGAACTCAAACTCCGGCTTCTCTCCCCTCCCCGGTTGTGGGGGCGGCGAAAGTCCCCACCCTCTACTTACATGGTTGGCGACCCTGGAAAACAGCCATCCCATCCTTAGGGGCTAAAGTCACCTCATGAACAGGAGGGATGGAGAGGGGCCTGTAACAAACAACAAAACACACGCTCATCGCCAGCGGCTCCAGAGCAATTTCAGGAGCCGGAACCACAGCTTTTAAGAAAAGATGCCCCTTTCACCTGTTTGCTCTGGAGGTGTTCTAGGAGCCAGAGTGGGAGACCAAACTATATATATTTCTTTTAATGTCATGATAGCAGAGTGGGGGAAGGAAGGCAGGGAGGGAGGGAAGGAGAGAAGGAAGTAGAAAGGGCGGGAGGGCGGACAGTGGGAGGAGCGATACGCACTGGAAGGGAATGCCGGTGTGGACATCTCAAAAGGATGGTGCTGCTGAAGACGAAGCTCTGTCTGGTCCTCAGTGTCCCCATCTCGGTCTTGGGTAATATCACAGCTAACCTGCATTAATTATGGTGTGTTCGTTTATAAACATACGTCGAATCAAATCATGAATGTCAATGTACTTTAAAAAAAAAAGCCCTATACCTACATAAAATACTTTTGTAATTATGGTCAAGCTGGCGTACTTGTTTCTGTTTTCAATTTTTTCTTACTCCGCCCTTCATTTGACTTTGGGGTGGAAAGAAAGAAAACTCAAGAAACTAAAATTCTCACGTTCCCAGACGTCATTAAAACCAGCTGCTAATCTTTTCCCTGTTGGCGGAGCATTCCAAATAGCACCCCGCTCCCCCAAACGCAAGCCATTCCTTATTATAATGACACCTTTATAAAGGAAACACTTTCTGAGTGGCACTCATCCAAAATCTTAAAGTGCGCTCACCTTCAAGGCTCGAAAGCAGTTCGGTGGCGTCCACGCGTTCAGACCTGCGCTTATCAGGAGCGTGAGGATGACACACCTCGTGACGGTCTCTCATCTGCTGCGGCAGTTTTACTTATGCGAAGCTTCATTCTGTCAGGCCCCTGCTGTAGCAGTCCGTCCTCACTTATCCCCTTCGGGGGCCTGCTGTCTCTTTCCTCTTCCTGGGAATCTCAACCGCAGATGTCGGGGCCACATTGGAGGAGGGCCGGGCCGAGGCGACAGCGCCCTGGGTCTGTGGGAGAACACAGGCTTCCTGTGGAGTCCCTGACCTTGAAGACCTTGATGACTCCTGGCGAAGAGACACGGGTAAGCAGACAGCGTGCGCCCTGGGAAAGGCTTCGGCAGGTGTTCGGGGGCCACAGAGGGCGTCTACTGACCCATGTGCCATGTTTGGGATCCGGGCATGTGGTCTGACACGCTCCCCCACAAGTCTCTTGATTCCTCACCCCTTTGGAGTCTCTTTCTTAGAGGACACAGACGGCACGAGATGCCACCCTGATCTTGGCCATCTGTTTTTGAAGAGATTTCTCAGAACAAGCACGGTGCCAACGGGTGGAGGTGTGAGCTTGGTGGCAGGCATCTGGAGACGCCCTCACGAGCCGTGGGACTGGCGGCGGCTCTCCCTCGGTAGGCTTGCTTGTCTTCTACGTGTCTTGACATCTGGCAAGTGCCACAGGTTGTGGTCAGGGCTAGGGCTTTGACTCAGACAGACTGGGGTCCAGATCCTGGGTTTGCCATTTATTAGCTTGTTGAGAAAATAAATGTAAAGTATGTAGCAAGTGCCCAATAACTTTGCAGAAAACAGTACGATTATTCTTACTTCTAAATCCAAGAAATGTATCAAAGACATCTTTAAAATCCACTAATTTCAGAATAGAATGATGAGACTGAGCCCTTTCTTGCCGAAATAGAGTCGAGATGTAGAAAGGCAGCTGGTTTTTGATGATTTTTCCTAAAGTCACTTCCAACTGAATGACTGCGGCCATTCATCCGATGGGCGTGAACACACAGCGAGGAGGCTGCCCAAGGCCTGGGCCTGCGGCTGCCTCAGGAGGTCACAGTAGCACAGTTGAGCCATGCTGCACACCAACTCAAACCTCCATGGAATCAGAGTCCTACTATGCACAGGTTCTGAGACCAGCCCTCAGGTGTCTCCTATAACTCGGTCCCCTGGTAATCGGACTGTCACCTGGCCCTGCTTCTTGGCTGTGAAGAGATTTCACTCTGGTACATGATAGTGTAAAGAGACAGTGAATGTGGACCTGGGGGCAGGGTTGGTCCCTGACCCGGGCCCTGTAACCTTTCTCCAATGTCTTGTTCTTAAATCCTGTTACTAGCAGCCATGCCAGGGAATGAAAATAGCATTAATCTCTTCCTTAAGAGGAAAGGGGAAAATATTACTGAAATGGAAAAAATAATAGAAGAACAACTTCAAAGTATTCCCAATGTTTGGGAAAGTCAAATCATGGCAAAGTGGAGGATAGCTGTATTATATATATATTTTTTACATTAAAAATGTCTTAAAATAAGTGAAGTCTGTAAGAATGTAACAGAAGTTTTGATCCAGAGAGCAGAAGGGCTGGTGCTTCTGCAGGTTTTAGACACCTGGACCCATGATGTGAGTGTGCGGCTGGAAAAAGGATGATGTGCTTTCAAGACAGACTTGTCACTGTGTGTGTGTTTGAGCTGGCTATAGAATTTTCCTGTTTTTATTGTGCATCGCAAAATTGGCACCGAGGGAAACTAGACCCAGGTGCCTGAATCGTTTTCTCTAATGAACAAATAGTTTTGCACAATTTGTATAATGGTGAATGAAACTAACAGTTAATTGACAATTTAAGTGAGCAAATTCCAGTCCCTAAAACAAATGCGTTCTACAGATTAAAGCAAATAAATCGCCATTTTACATGTTTTGCGATTGAAATTGACATCCCAGGATATCTGAATTTAACTTTTAGAAGCATCCTAAAAAGACGAGCATCTCAGACCCGTCACAGTGTCTGGCTTTTCAGTGACCTAATCCAATCTGCTTTTGACAAAGGTTTCATGCTAAAGAGAGCAAGGGTTTGAATGTTGAGAGGATTTGCTCCACGTGAGCTGGACCAAGGCTCCCATCTGGACCTCTGACACCAGCCGCCTTTGCGGGCACTTTTTTTTAGTGCTTCTCACACGCACCCATCCTGGCCGCTCTGTGTCTCCTGTGGACTCCCCAGGTGTCTTATCATGAAGTTTCTGTTCACTGTTCACACCAGTCTCCTGAAGGAGAACTATATAGTCCAGAAGTGATGTAAGAAACAGCTCCATGGAAGAAACACTCAGAAACTCAGGAAGTTTGACCACTGACTTTGTGGAAAATGAGGTAAATAGACTTGTTTTAGGACTCTTCTTAAAAAAAAAATGTTCGAAGCTTGATGAATTTCCATCTGAATTGAGTTTAACGTTCAAAGACTTCCTGTAGAGGGGGGCCTCGCGGTTTGTGGCTTGTGGTGCGGCAGCCTCTGAGGACGCAGTGTGGCAAGCCACCGCCCTTCTCCCCGGGACTGGCCCAGCCTGTCTGAGTCTGGATGCCTCCAGCCCACGCGCCTCAGAGCATCCGCAGCCGCCTCAGTGGGAGGCTGTGCTCATCTCAGGTCACCTGGAGGGAGCAGTCGCCAAGGGAAGACTCTCCGGGGGCCTTGTTCTGTTTGTTTTGACTGTGTGCTGAATACAAAGCAAGTGGCCCCCGGGGTCGAACTGACGATTCCCAGTTCCCACTGAACATCTGTTCTCCGGTAAAGACTGTTTGGATCCAAAATCACATCAAAACAAAAAAAGTCCACATCGAGGAGGAGGAGAATCTTGTGCTTCCTTTTGTCTTTTCCAATGTCCTTTTTCTCCATTATTGTCTCCAAAGTCATCTGTAATCTCAGGGCTTATGGTGAGTTTTTTCCACTTTGGACTCACATTTTCAAAAGAATTTGTCACTTCCAAAGTAGCTCTGCAATAAGCTGCCACTCGCAGTTTATCTCCGTTTCGAAGCGGGCACACTCCTGAGAGTGGATCTTTCTCACTCGCCACGCTCTTCTCCGGTGGCCACCAGGGCACCGGTTCTCAGCCTTCGGTATGGAACATCCTACGAGTGCTGGGTGATAAAGCCTTGTTCCTGTCATTGTGGAAGAAAGAGCCGACTTCTTCCAAAAGACATGTCCACAGTGACGAGCCACCTGCCAGTTTAGACAAAACTCTTATGAAGACGCTGCTCCCTATCAGTACGACTGACCTCCCCGGTCACACACACCCCACTGTCTCTCCTCCTCGGACACTGGCCTGGCCCCGGCCCACCGTCCTCCTGGAGACCCACGCCACCACCGTGCTCCGGGGAGGGGGCTGGAGTGGACGTTGGAACTCGCAGACAGCAGCCCGAGCTCTGGGTCCTCACACCCTGTGCCATCTGGTGTGGTTCAAGTAGCTTCTCTAGCACCAAGGGGGACCGAGAAGTGGCTGAGCGCAGTCGGCTTCTGGGCGAAAGGGACACGTGCTTTGGCGTGGTCTCCGACTCAGTGGGTCTGCACGGGGCCGAGAATCTGGCTTCCACCAAGTTCCCAGGAGACACTGGTGCTGGGGGGCTGGGGGCCACGCGCCCGACAGCCCGGGCCCCTTCCTGCAGCCCTTCACCGTGGCCGGTCGCTCAGCTTCCGGAGCCTCCCGTTTCATTGATTCGACCGTTCTTTGTATCGTTGGCTTGGGAGTTCTGGAAGTGAAAGCAAACGTGAATGTATGGATCTCACACAGCAGTCATCACCCTAAGCGTGCACATGGCAGCTTGGAAAAGCCACTTTATTCCCCGTAGCATGTGTTTGGGGACAGGCCCACATCACAGGGACAGCAGCGGGCCATTCGAGAACACAGTGAGCGGCAGCACCGCCAGTCTGTGCTACGGCTTTCATGGCATGAGCCGGATCAGTGGCCCAGGCACTCAGCCTGGCAGTCACCCTGGACACGGAGCTAAATGGGACAGTGACTTCAGAGGACAACATCGATCCTGATTTAAACCCAGCTCAGGAATTACTGTGTTCTCAGGTTTCACTGTGTGTTTGAAATTGCATAAATTCTTCAAGGTTTTTTTTTGCTCTAAGTGGGCCTTTTTAAACTCAGAGTAGTTCTATAAGCTGACCTAGGTCTCTGACCCAGTGCCAGACACAACCATGGGTGAGTGACTAGGCTCCTTCCTGTCCTTGAGCATCCTCAGCCTGGCTCGGGACCCATAGCTTGGGAAGAATAGACCATTGTCCTCTGTGTTGTTTCTCAAGTCACGCTGACATCTTTCCCCTAACCTGTCTGCCACAGATAGTAATGACAATGCAGGGAACACAGTCCAAGTTCCTGAACCTTCGCCCCTCTTCTGTCCTTCTCTGTCCCCCTCATGATGCAACACTTTTATCTCAGTCCCTAGATCCATGCCCAGAATGTTTTTCCATCTATGGGAGACAGAGAGAGAGAGACAGAGAGACAGAGAGAGACAGAGAGAGAGAGACAGAATGAGAGAGAGTTGGATAGACAGGGAGAGAAAATGACAGAGAACAAGAGGAGTGAAGAAGGGGAAGGAAACAGAAAGCAGGGAAGGGTAAGAAGGGAGAAAAGGGAAAACAGCAGGAAGGAAATGGACCCGGAAGCCCCTGCAGGACAGACAGCTGGGAGCTGGAACCGTCCATTCAGCCAATGAGCTTCGCGGTCTGGTTCTCTTGCAACAAAATTGCCATCTCGCACCTGAGGGAAGTGTGGGGTGTCTCAGCGTGGGTAGCATTACGGAGAGCAGTTGTCATCTCCCTTCCCATCGCCCCGAGTGACAGTGCTTTGGCTCGGCCTCTCCGCTGCCCCCTTGTCTGCCTGGCCGGCAGGTCTGAGCTGGCCGTGTCTGCAGGTCGCCTCGCACCGTCCACAGCCCGTGCACAGGGCAGAGCGGGGGAAGGAGATGAGACACGGACACGCAGAGCATCACTTTGCTCCCAGGAGTCCCACAAGGTCCCCAGAGTCATCCTCGATGAGACCAGATGGGGACCGGCAGGACAGAAACCCAGGCGCTGGGGAAACAGCCCTTCCCAGGGTCGTCTTAACTACTACAGGACTTAGACCACGACGCCTTTCCACAGGCAACGTGGGCCAACGTCACGCTACCGAATGGTGAAACGCTGCTTTCCAGAACATAAAAGGGGCCCCTCGCGTAGGTGTGCCCAGGTTTGGGGGGCGGAGGAGGGGAGGGGTTGGGGAGTGAGACTGCCCGCCTCGTGTTATGGGGTACACTGTGTCTCATTCTGACTCAGCCTCCAGAAGCATCTCCCTCTGTCCCGGGGGATCTCCTAGTCCTCATCTGTGCTCCTCCTACTCTCTGTTCCCACAAAGGCGTCTCTCAGAGGTCATCGAGGTCATCGGCAGCTGGCACCCTGCAGGGGCTCAGTGAGCAGAGGAAGCAGAAGATGGGAGGTTCCACTCCTGGGGAGGGGGAGCAGAGCGTGCTCCACCCTTTATTGTGGGGAATGTGGGGCACCTTGGGAGTCTGGATAAGATGAATCGTGAGACCATGACTTTAAGATGCCTCAAAGTGCTGAAATGCCAAAATTCTTATGCACTTAGAAAACTTCAGAAATTATTAAAGATTTATGATAAGCTTGTCAGAGGCTTATAAATAGCACTGTTATTTGTGTTTAACACGAGTTCCACATTTTTTATTTCTTATTTAAAGTCTTTTTCAATAACGCACTTGAAAACCATAATTTCTGATGACTCTTACTATTGTCAGATCTTATTTCACAAATTTGAAAGGGCGTCTTTTTAGAATTCCAAAAGAAAGTTAAGTACTGCAAATGGGGCGAATACCACCAACAAAACATAAACTGTCTCTGCCCAAAGTTTGTAATAAAAAGGATCGAAACTCACGTCTTTTGATCTTTCCACAATATCCACCAGTCTGTGAGCGGAGCTCACAGAATAAATGGTTTCCCATGGCCACGATGTTTGCTTGCAAGCGTAGGGGGAAAAAAAGCACTCTGAAGTTCTACAGGGGAGGAAAAGAGAAAGAGGTGGAAAAGGGTAAATATGATAACTAAGAAATAAAAATAAAATTTAAAAAATATTGGACTTCTAACAACTGTCATAGCTTTGAGGAAAACAATAACAAAAAAATAAATAAACAAACATCCATTGTCACCGATCTTTGCCAGATTTGCCACGTTCTGTGTTATAACTAGGGGCTTCTGCAGCACAGTGCAGAAACTTAATTCACAGCAAAGCAAAAGCTACCCAGGCTTGTCCAGGCATTTCCACGTCTATCATAGTTTCCGGGGGGCTGGAGGCTGGAACCCATTCAGAAATAATTACATGTGTCTGGGAAGGGAAGTTAAAGAAATGATAGTCCACATGAGACGGTACATCAACTTAAGCTTTAGCCAGTCAGAGCAGAGGTCGCCTTCTCTGATAATTGACAGCGCTTCGTATCAACCCATGAACGATTTGTTGATCATACAAGGGGAAGTGCATCTTTACAAAGAAGGGATAAAGTTGTCACCAACCGGACCCTGGATGATTTCCATCTCAACCAGAAGTGAGAGGGTAAGACATTGTGCCTCTCCAACGTCATGCATCGTGAATGCACTGCATCGTGCTCAGATACTCTTACCCAAGTGTTTGAGCCCAAATTTAATCGAGACTTTAGATTTAGCTTTCAGTTGATAGGAAAAACAAGGGAGAGGAGAGCTAGTTAACAACTTGAGGAAGCCAGCGGGGAAGCCCGAGTGCAGGACCTCTTCTGCAGTACACCTGACCTGTCTTCCCAGCGGGCCAATGCCTGAGGGGACAGTGGTGTGCTTCGATGGGGGAGAAACGAGGAGATTGTGAGAGACTAAGGACACATAGCAAGCAAATGCAACGTGTGGACCTTCCCCAAATCCTAATGAATGCAAACCAACTGTAAACAACGCTGGGGAGAGGGTTAAAGGAAATTAAAATATTAGTTAATATTAAAGAATTCTGTCATGTGTTCTTAGGTGTGATAGCTGTTAAGTAAGAAATTGACCTTAATTTTTAGGAAGCTAAAATGATGAACTATTTAGGGACAAAAGAGCTTTAAATGCTTCAACATTTTCACGTGGACATGGTTTCAGTAAATTCCCTTCGTGATTAAGTCAGTTTGAACTGAACTTTCTCAACGGTGTGTTTGAATGCTGCTGCTGACCGTCTAGTGGAGAGGGAGAAACCCACAGTTCGGGAGCGAGAGAATTTCTGCAGTAACGGCCCTGAGCAAGCAGGACAAGTGGCGGTCTGGCACAGAGCCGGCCGCTCAGGGACCCATGGACCCGCGCCAGCCTGCCCAGTGTTGGCTGCTGATCTCTAACGAGATAAGTGCAGAAGCTGAGAGCGCGCACTTAAAAACCTTTGTGACAATTTGACGGAGTAATTTTATGCCCACTGAATCTAACAGCTTAAGTGGGGCTTGTTAAAAATGATGCGTTTCGTTACTTAGAACAGAGAGATTTGTACCTGACGTGATATTTATTATTTTACCATCCCTATGGCCGGGGCGTCTTCACCGGGGCCCCGGGAGGCACCCCAGGCGCCGTGAGCACGGTGCATGGCATTGCAGACGGAGCTGCACACAGCACACACATGTGTCGTGCGTGTGCCGCACCCATCTGCCAAGGCTTTCATCCGCTTCTTGCACACAGAGGTCCACAACCCAAAAAATGCGGAGCAGCCCCTCCTCCCAGGCTTGTCTCAGGCTAATCCTCCCTGCTCTGTTTAGACTTGCGTGTGTGGACACGTCCCCTCCCCATCCCCCACCCCGGATTTCTGGATTTTCAACTTCTCAAACGCTCAGTTCCCAGGGCGTCGTCACTCTGCCCACAGGGAGCTCTTAAAGTGGACGCTACAAGGAAGAGGCGCAGCACCCCCCACCCCCGCCCACGGGGCGGACAAGCCCCACACTCACGTGGGGGGTGGGGTGAGGCAAGGGCCTCGGGCACCCGTCTCCCCTGGGTGCCCCTCTCGGTTCTCCCAGGTCGGCAGCCTCCACATGGACAATCCGTTATGGCTTCGCTACTCCCCACGCGATTAACTGTTTAAACAAATTCCAGAAAGCACATCAATTATTACTAATGAATTCCAAATCACATCGCCCAGAACTGCGAAGGGCTGCCAGATGTTTCGGGGAAGGGAAAAGGGGGCGGAGGCGCGGGGGAGGGCGGATTCTTTCCCAGCGCGCTAGTAGCTTGGATCGGAACGCTGTAATGTATCAGCACCCCGCACAATGAGGCATCACACACATTTAAAAATATTTCTTGCAGATTGTTCAAACATCATTTCA
Source organism: Eonycteris spelaea (assembly GCA_003508835.1). Taxonomy (NCBI): domain Eukaryota; kingdom Metazoa; phylum Chordata; class Mammalia; order Chiroptera; family Pteropodidae; genus Eonycteris; species Eonycteris spelaea. The sequence goes on from PUFA01000150.1 coordinate 1,113,298, forward strand.
TTGTGGAGTATAACTTTGCACTGATATCATACTTAGCAAAGACTTTTGAGACCTCTTTTACGTGCACATTTTATTTCATCCTTAGTGCATCTGAGCGAGGAAGCAAAAGGCTGTGGCTATTGCTCATCTTTCCAGATAAGTAAATGAAGGCAAAGTGAAACACATAGTTTTTTTGTTTTTTGTTTTTTAGAGGAAAAAAGTAAGACTATGTTCAGAAACCAGCTATTCTGAGCTTATTGTTGGACATTGTCATTTCCAGTGAGCTAAGAGACATAAACTTTTCCAAGGAATAAAGCCGCAAGGGTCGCTATGAAGGCCGCGAGATGTGTTTAAAGGTGGGCACCCGAATGAGGTGGGGCCGGGCGAGGAAACACACCTGCAGCAGTGAGCCTAAGGTCCAAGCGAGGAAGTGGGCAGCTGAGGGTCCCCGGGGGCTGGGTCCCCAGGAGGGGGACAAGGAACAGAGGATCGCTAGGCATCGGGATGTCATCAGCGAAGACAGGGACACGTGTTTCTAGTGTCATTAGTGGTCGAGGCGGCAGAGCCGGTCCTACTCTGAGCAGCCGACTCCTCCCCCCGCCCCCGCCCCTGAAGCTGGTTCGGTTTTCCCGCCGTCTTAAAGATTCCCACCGAACTCAGTCTTAAGCGAAGGCCCCTCGAGTGGCCTTGGGGTCAGCCCTCTGTGAAATACGGACAGCTTAGGTGTCTAGGAGACTTGGGAGTGAGAAATAGGCGATCATGGCATGTGAGCCCGGGAGGGGACCTGACACACGTGGTTCAATTCGTCCATCTCTCAGGGGAGGGAAGCGGGGCTCAGAGAGGACGAGTGGTCCGCCCCCGGCTCACGCGCACGTGAGTTTTAGATACGGGGGTGATCGTGTGCAAACACGTTATTTTCTTCTGCTTATTCTCGTTTTTAAGCCCATCAAAAGTATTTGCACATCTCCAGTGGGCTTTAAATATTTAAAATTTGTGGTCTCAAATGTCGGAATAAATAAGAATTAAGTTTTAGTTATTTTCTTCAAATGACCAAATTTTCTTTCAAGGTAGAGACCTTTCTTTCTTCCTTTTTTTTGTTTTTTACAGTAACACAAGTTAAAGATCTCATAAAAGGGTCCAAAGGTAGAGCCTCACACAGAGAAAAGTCTTACATGAAAAGGCTATACCAATTCTACAGTACATTTGACTTATAAACTCTAAAAATGAGACATACTTCAGAGAAAGACGTGGGCTTGGTCAGAGTGAAAGTCATGGAATAAACAATCTCTTACAATCACTAACATTCCCAAATCATTTTCCAGGGTGATTATCAAGCCAAGAACTACAAAAACCATTTTCCGTAATTTTCTCTGTGTGAATCAATGCAGAGAGAGAGAGAGAGAGAGAGAGAGAGAGAGAGAGAAGCCCTACTTACTGATTCAAGGACATATTTGTTTGTTTTTCAACTCCTAGGTCACCTTTTTAACATACACTCCCTCTAGAAATGACGAGGTGACAGTACAGTTAGAATGACACCTTGCTTCTCCCTCTCTCTTCTTTGTTGGATTGCAAATTAACTTTTATTTTTAAATTATTATATATATAAAACATGTTTCTATAACATATAAACATTAAAAATTTTAAGTTGTTAATCTTTAGGTTATGATTCTGAGTTTTCAGAAAGAACTAAAAAAAAAAAAAATAGAAGAATCTCCATCAGTTTCTCTTCTGACAAACGCCATGACTCTCTCCGTCTATGCCGGCACTGGTGGCAAGGTGCCATGCGTAAAGTAACCAAACCCTGATACTTCTGGAGAGATATGGCAGTGAAGGAGTGTGCCAACCCTCTTGAGAAACAAAAATGCTGAGTGAAAGCACCCAATCCTCAAAACCCTGTGTTTGAGGACTACTTTTCAATGAGGCAGTCATTCCTCAAACATTTATTGAGAGTCAGACGTGGGCCAGGAGCTGGATTTCAGAGACGAGAAAGACACAGTCCCTGCCCGACGGGAGGTCCAGTCCCGCAGAGGACACAGCTAAATGGACAGAAGCCTCACGTTGTAGCACGCACCAGAATGAAGAAACAGTAGCAGTCACGGCTAGCATTGATGAAACGCTGGCCGAGGGCGTGGCACTGGGCTGAGGATGTCCTGACCGGGCATGGAGGAGGGACAGGAGGAGTTAGGAAGAGAAAACACTCGGCTATACATGAAGCAGTAAAATAAGAAAGAGCGAAACACGGTGGAAGAGACGCTGTGATGAGATTCGAGGGAAAGCGCAGAAGTCGGGCTGATTTAATGCCATTTTGTTTTTGTTGCCTCATCAAACCTCAGACACCAGATGTTTCTGAGCCTCCCTCAGCCATTCAGGAAGTGAGAGCCCAGAACAGACCCAAACGTCACTGTCACCGGCGAAACGCACCAGCTGAGCGTTTGAGGCCCTTTCTCTCCCCGGCACGATGCTCAGGTGTCGCCATGGCGATCCAGACAGTGTGTTTTCGAAAAGGGCTTTAGAACCTGTAGGAGTGAGTTTCTCCATCCTGGCTAAGCCCCCGGAGGGGCTGCGGGTGTGACCCTGGCTAAGCTCCCCGACTGCCTCAGTTGCTCCTCTGTGAAACAGGAAACCAGAAGACCTAACTTGCTAGGCCAGCTGTCCGTGCCGTCAAGGGACAGCCCCAGGTAGCGTGGCGTGTCCGTTTTCCCTCGGCTTCCAGCCTCCAGGTGACAGTGACGCCTCCGCACTTGGGACCCAGACTTGGATTCCCGAATTCGCTCTGAGAGTGAGTGTGCGTGTGTGTGTGTGTCTGTGTACGTGTGTGTCCTGGGCAGGGAGCACAACGGATCAGTCTACACCGGTGTTTCTCAGCCGTGGCATGATCGGCATTTTGGGCTGGATGATTCTTTGTTGTGGGGACCGTCCTGAGCATTGCAGGGTGGTAACCAGCAAACCCCCATTTCCCCTGTCATTTTCTTCCCACTACAGGCCAGTAGCACTGCCCCCAGTCACCACAGTTGTGACAACCAAAAATGTCCCCAGGCATTGTTAAAGGTCCTGGGCGGGGGAGGGAGGGAAGGGCGGAACTGCCCGCGGCTGAGACGCTCTCTGCCCATGGCCTTCTAGTCCTCTAAAGAGTCCCCGAGCAGCTCAGTCACGGGGGAGAGCCTCACATCTCCCTGCAGCAAAGGCTTCCCACATCTGCTGGACCCCAGGAAAGACCTGCTCAGAGGCCGGCGCTGCCCGCGCTCCCCGCGCTCCTGCTCACACTCCCGCTCAGCAGCACGGAGCCCTTGGTGCTTGATGCCAAAATGCTGTTTCCAGAACAATCCGCTCTCCAGGCTTCCCGACCTGGCCACCTCTGCCCTCCGCCCTCACACTGCTCACTCCCGTCTCTGCACCTGTGCGTGCTGTCCCTGCAACGCTGTCACCCCCTTCGCCTTGCTGGGGTCCTTTCCCATCTTTCTCCCAAACAGACGAACTCTTGACCTCTCTCTTGTCCCCCAGGATATCTCTGTTCTCCGTCCCCCACCCACGGCCTCCCCGCCTGGTCACCCGTCCCACACCCCCACAGCCACAGCTTTCCTAACTCTCTGTCCCCGGCGGCTTTCCATGATCCTATCTGTCCACCCTCAGCGGAACAGATTCTGAAAGGAGCATCATTTGATAACACTCCCGGCGGAGGCACAAGTGAGTTCATGAAACACAAGCAGACGTCTGACGCTCCCTGCCCCGTTTTCTAAGCTGCACGCACAGACATTGTGGTGTAATTTATCTTGGTCAAACATCCGCTTACTCCAGGTCTACTGATATTTCAAAAGCTAATGTCTGTACATTGGATAGTCGGCTCTTGACAAAGTCCATTTCATATCAGACAGGAACCACAGAATCGGACCGTGCACCCTGGGCAGTTTGCTCTCTGCTTCGCTCCAAATCAGTTTTGTTTTCCACACACCCCCCTTTTTTTCTGACATTTAGCTCTCTAGTTTTTAAGTTTCTTACAGCCTTCAATTCTTGCTATAAAGTTATAATTTTTAATGAGGGAAAAAGACTTAAAAGAAAGGGGTAGGAAGTAAAAAAGGGATGGAAGTGGATGGGGGAGGGGAGGCTTTGGGGCCCAGGGTGTATCTCATGTGCGTGACTCATGTTAAAACATATTCTCGTTTTTAGGTTTATTAATGCACTTCACTGAGCCAATAAGGTCTTCAAAGACGACCGGACATGCTTTCAGGAAGAAGTCTGGGCACATCCTGTGCTTAATGAATCCAGTTACAAAAAAAAAAAAGCCTTACTTGGCATAATTAGCCTGGCTTTTTCTGCTGTGTCAAAATATAGACCAGACCACTGAGGCCTTTTTCTTTTTTTTTTAATTCCCTGGCGAACAAATTTGGGTATCCTGGTGTTCATTAAGGTCACACCTGATGCCGCGTCTGTGACTCATCAGCATGTTCAAGCCGTTGTTTCCTGGGCAGCCCAGCGGCTCATGCTGGGAGTGCTGGGTTGGCACGGAAGGCCACCCTGCCACCCCTCCATCAGTGACCCCATTCATTAGTGGAAATGCATCCCGTTCTTCAGTGAAAGTTGCCTATTTTACCCCAAGGGGTGCTGAGTTTTGTTGCCGCCTTTTCTATTTGCATAGGTAAATTTTTGAGACCCTCAGTGTGCTAGCTACTCTCTTGAGGACATTTTAGTTCTGTCTACAGTCGTTCATCTTCCTGTGCTAATAGCTGTATAGATTTCTGGAGTACACACTGACCTGAAAACCACCTTGTAGATATGAGTGACAGAGCAGAAAAGCTGAGCCAAAGACTATCTCACTCTTATCTTATTTTACCTCTACTGATGCTCATCCGGGTTGGGTTCCAATCCCAGCTCCGCCATTTTCTGGCTGTGCGACTTGGAGCAAGTTACTTCATGCCTTTGTCTCTCTGTAAAATGTGTTTCACAGGGTTTTCATATATCCAGATTGGAAACTGACCTGCATTACCCCACCTCGCTCCCACTAAATAGTTCGTTAAGATAAGCACTTTGGATGAGGCTAATGGGTGCTCTAATGCAGTAGTTTTCAAAATATTTTTATGCCCTCCCCAAAGAATGTTGGAAAACGTTGTAACCGTCATGCTTAAAAAATCTGTGATATCTAAAATTTTTTGTCAACAATGTAATTTGATGCAAAAGATGCAATTTCTATTGTCGCCTAGATATTGGTACTTAAAAATCACGCTATTATATTACTCTTTGAAATATATTCACTGGACTACAAATACCACAGTTATTTTATAAACACTGTCACTTGATCTAAACATACACATATGAGAATTTAAGTAATTACTAAACAGAACACGTACATTTTCATGGGATGTGCATTTCAGAGCGCCTCCGAGGCCTCCCAGCACGCATCCTGCGGACTGTCTCTCTCTCGGGGGATGGAAGTGAGTGATGGCGGCCTGGAAGAGGCCCAGGGCTTGGGCCAGAGTCACACCTCAGTCCTCTCCCAGCGGTGGCTGCCTTTTTCCGCAGGTCACTTAACTTCTGTTTCCCACCTTTGTGAACTGGAAATAATGCAACACTTGGCCGTTTCCTGCCCAGAGTTTGTAAAAAGGGTTCACCTAAGACAATGTAAAAATGTTTTGTGTGCGTTAAAAACAAAGCACAATGGTTAATTACTGTTATTAGTTAAAGAGGGAAATGCCTGCTCTAAAATGTTGATCTCTGAGGCCCAAAATTTAAATGGCAGTTTGATCATTATAATGCCCTTTTACTTTGACCTGTCTAGTATCACTCTAGGCTTATTGGTATCAAAGATAACCTTAAAAACATTTTTCAAAAGAAAAATATAAGGGTCATTTAGGGATCTTTGAAGTAATCTTTAAAAAAAAAAATTAAAAGATGCCTATCGGCCTCAGTGATTTAATGCTCACTCCTGGGGGAAGCTAGCTTTAGGGCAGCCCCGCGGCAAGGACCTGGACCCCAAGGAAGGCGCAACACCCACTCTTCACCTGGGAATGGATATGTGGGTCAGAATCACACCCTGTGTGCACACAGCCTCGCAGCTTCTGGTTTTAAGGACTTTTCATCTTAGGCTCTAGGATAAAAAAAAGAGAGAGAGATCTCTCTAAAGAGTAAACAAGGAAATAAGCAAGTGAGGGAAGAAGGGAAAAGAAAAATACAAGAATGCAGAACGTTTGAAGTCTGCCCATCTTGATTCCATCAGTTAAATGCCCTGGAGAGCACTCTGAGTGACCTGGGGCGTCTGTTGTCAGCCCTGGGCGGGTGGGTGGGTCCCGGAGTGGAGGGTAAGGCGGGGCCCCGCCCCCTGACGGGTCCCACGGCTCAGCTTGGCTTTCAAGTTTACCTGAACGGTCCGGTCCTGTCCTTGAGTTCTCAACCTCACTGTAGCTATCGTTTAAAGTTGACAGAAGAACAAAGTGATTTTACTGTTGGGTAAATCTTCTGCTAGGAGAGCAAATTGTCCCCTTGCAGATGGCGTCTCTCTTCCTGGTGGAGCATTTAGCCGCCACGTCTCACAGACGAAGTTCGAAGTTCGGAAGCCCATCGGGCCCGGAGACTGACGGTGGGGTCTCAACCACGATGGTTCCATTTCTGAAGTTTCCCTCCCTCCCCTCCCACTCCTTTCTTCCTTCCTTCCTTCTCCCTCTCTTTTTCTTCTTCCTTCCTTCTTTTCTACTTCCCTCTCCCTTCCTTAACTGCCTTATCTTTTTTCTCTTTCTCTCTTGCTTCTTTTCTTTTTTTCTTAGAAAAATAATTTTTCACTCTCTGGCTTTCTTATAGTACTAAAATGACAGTATTGTAAATGTAATGTTAACTATGAAACATTCAGAAAAATACAGATATGGAAACACAAAAATCCAAATCAAAACCTCTAGATCACTTCCTCCAAAAATGATCTCAGTTAATGTTCTTCCAGACTATCCATCAACCTGTCTCTCACTTTGTGTGCAGCTTAGGTCAAAACAGAGTATCTTATTTCTCTCAATTTGACCCAATTCTGAATAGAACCTTCTAATTGTCTTCCTCAGTAAAAGGACTTTAGTCTTATCTACAAGAAGCTAACTCTCGGACCATGTGATACGTGATTTTCAGATCAGAGTTATCTGAGGCCAGTACTAAAGTTTGTGTTCATGAAGCTGATTTGAGTTTGACATTTAAAGGGTCTGAGTAGATGCTGAGATGAGAGCTCTCTGAGCAGACTTGTCTGGTCTTGCCCCTGAGGGTGTGATTGAAAAGTGTGAATTAAGGTAGCCTTCCAATATGCCCATCATACATAGCCTCCTCTCTAGCTCTCTGGTCCCCACACTTTGCAAGACCCATTCTTCTTTGTGCCACAGGAATTCTGGGAAGATTCTCCAATGGAAATATGCCTGCTTATACACACCAAACCCTCATCAGGCACTTGTAACATCCTGACTTGTAATAGATTATCAGTTTCTGGGAAGAGAGTAAGTCCCTGACAAAGGTATAGATTGAGGTGGAGGAAAAGGTGAATAGGGGGTTGTGGAAAGGGAAAGATTCTGAAAAAAGAAAAAAAAAAAGAAAAAAAGAAAAAAGAAGAAGAAGAAGAGATTCTGAGGACAGGGACTTCCTCCCACACACTGGATGGTCCAATAGCAAGGACAAGGGACACATTCAACTGCAAGCTCATGTACACACACATACGGGAGGGAGGGAGGATTATTGTAAAGATCCAATATCCTTAGAGTTATGAGGACATGAAGTACAGCAGGTACTGGGCAGTAATTCAGCAACAGAAGTACCTCTCCTCCCTCTCTGCCAAATGTGTTCCTCTACCCCGCAAGCAACTTCTACTCACTTGGCATTTGGTCCCCAAAGGTCTCAGCCTCTAACGTCAAGTACTCAATGCAGCTGGCAATTATTTCTGTGCCTCTTAATTCAAATTCCCTAGCGTAGTGGCTCCCAAATCTGCCTGGTCATTGAAATTGCTTGGGGCTTTATAATACATAAATTCTTGGAGTCACATCCCAGTTGACTCAGTCAGATCTCTGGAGAGATAGTAGTAGACCAGAGCATCTCTAGCTGGGCAGACTCCGTTAGAGCTGCGTTGTAGCCTTTAGATTAAAAACCTGGGAGGACGACAAATGGGGGGGGGGTATGTGTGTGCGTGCGCATGTGCAGAAGGTGGAGAGGTAAGAATGTGCTTCTAAACCCTGATTTAAAAGCTAGTAACCTTGACTGCAGTGTTGGAATCCAGCGAAAAGAGCAAGTCTCTTTCCGTTGGAGTGCCGCTGGACCGAGGGCATGTGACAGCAGCCGGTGGCGTTGGTGACCAGCTTGCTTGCTTAAAGGGAAAGTGCTTCCCGCGCTGCCGCCCCTGCAGCCATCTGCGTCTGGCCGCTGGCGACCTCCGCCCGCGGGGCTGGGCGCCCTGGCGCTGGGCATCTCGCAGTTGGGGAGCCCAGCTTGAGCTGCCTAAGCGGAGCCTCTGTTGGGAGCCCTGCCTTGGCCGTCCACGACTTAAAGGGACGCCACCCTGTTGCGCTTCCTGCGGCGTGTCCTGGACCGCCTAAAGCACAGCTTGCTTGAAAAAAAGTTCAGGAACCTCCTTCCCAACCCCCGCCAGCACCCGCAGGCTGTGCCTGGACTCCCACTGCTGCTGCTGCTGCTGCGTTCGCTACCGCCATCGCCACTGCCACTGCCACCGCCGTCATCGCCACCGCCGTCATCGCCACCGCCGTCATCGCCACCGCCATCGCCACCGCCGTCATCGCCTCCGCCATCGCCACCGCCATCGCCACTGCCATCATCGCCACCACCATCGCCACCGCCGTCATCGCCACCGCCATCGCCACCGCCATCGCCACCGCCGTCATCGCCACCACCGTCATCGCCACCACTGTCATCGCCACCGCCGCCACCACTGTCATCGCCACCGAGGCTGCTGGGGCTGGTGCCGAGGGTGGGGGGCGAGTCCCCAGGGCCACACGAGGGGACTGGGCTGGGGGGGGCGCCCGCGACTCCGGGCCGGGTGGGAGCGTGTCTATGCTGGACTCGGGGCTGGCCGGGGGACACGCAGGCACTTCGGCCTGCTGCCCGGACTCCTGGAGCCCCGGGCAGAGCCCGGAGCCCCCCGACCCCACCTCGCGAGCTGAGGAGGGACCACTGCTGTCTAAGCTGGAGTGGTGGGAACGGAAGGGCCTCACCAGGATAGTGCGACCCTTCACTTCGTGTTTGGCAGCACACAGCATGACATACGTAGCCATGACGCTGTTGAACTTTCTGCCCTTTACTGAGTCTCGGATCCGCTCCTGCTCGAACCCCAGCTCCGTCATCTTCGTCAGCACCCCGGGGTCCATGTCCTCGCAGGGCGGCTCGCTGTATGGCCGGAGCCCCTCTTCCTGGCCCTGGTTCAGCCACGGGTGGGGCATGACTTCAGCCAGGCTTCCCCTCTCCGCGGGCTCCAGGTTCATCAGTTTCTTGAGGAGGGCCTGGCCCAGCGGCGAGACGCCCGCGGGCGGCTCGTACCGCCCGCTCAGGATCTGCCGGCGCATGCTCCAGAAGTCCGGGCCGCGGAAGGGCAGGGTCACCGTGAGCATGTTGTACAGCACCACGCCCAGGCTCCACACGTCCACCGCGGGGCCGTCGTACTCCACGCCCAGGAACAGTTCGGGGCGGCATAAGGCAGAGTGCCACACAATGTCCTCAGCTTGCCATCTCCAAACTGAATGCTCAGCCCAAAGTCCGCAAGTCTGACGGTCCTCTGCGCATCGAAGAGCACGTTCTCCGGCTTCAGGTCCCTGTGGACGATGCCCTTCTGGTGGCAGTATTGCACCGCGGACACCAGCTGCCGGAAGGGGCCTCGGGCCTGGTCCTCTGTCATGGGGCCGTGCTCCTCCAGGTAACTGAACAAGTCTCCCCCACTCACGTACTCCATGACGAGGAATCGGTTCTGCTTGGTATCAATCACCTCGAACAGCTTGACGATGTTCGGGTGATCCAAGACCTTCATACAGTCCAGCTCCCGCTGCTGAAGTTTCTGGAGTCTGGCGGTGGTTTGCCAGCGGATGATTTTGACAGCCACCTGTGTGCCGGTAGGGATGTGCCGCCCAGCTTCACCTTGGCGAAATGCCATTGGCCAATAGTGTCCAGGAGTTCATAGTGGCCAATGCGGAGCCCTTGGTCCCGGGATGTGGCGGCACGGTCCTGCGACATGGTGGCTAACTATACTCGCTAAGCAACAATACTAACAGTGCTAGCACCCAAACTTATTAACTATGCTAATAGACAAGACTAGCTCTGCTAACTAATGCTAACGCTAGTAAACTATGCTAGTAAACGATAACTATACTGTACTAACTCACTGTACTAATCACACCAATACTAAGTGTAATAACTACTAGCAGTGCTCACTCAAAAAGGAAAGAAAACATGAGAAAAACGAAACAAGGACAAAAGAAAAGATGAAAAAAAATTGAGAAAGTTAAAAAAATAAGAAAAAAGAAAAGAAAAATGGGGGGGGGACAAAAAGAATAAAGAAAGAAAATGGGGAAAGAGAGCAAAGGAAAATAATAACCGAAATAGAAAAAAAGAAATAAGAGTAAACAGAAAACATAAAATGAGTGCGGGGTGCGGAGGGCGAAAGCAGGCTCAAAAGTCCAAGTCCAACAGGTCACTTCAAATCAGCTTCCTGGGCTCTAAGGACAAAAACCTCAGCCCAGCCAGGGCCTTATGTAGTTTTCTGTGATTTCATCACAATGGTGTTTGATGATGTCAGAGCAAGAAACGGACCAATCACAGGTAAGGAGACATCATGGCAGTTTTTTTTTTGGTCTCAAGACCCCTTTCCTCAGAGAAAAAGCAGGGGGCAAATATTGTTTGTGTGGGAGCAGTAAAGACAAGACACTGGCACAGAAGGCAGCTGGCAACGCCAAGTGGTCAGCAGAGTGTCCACACGTGTGTAGCAGGTGGGAGGTGACAATGATGCACTTTTAAACTGTGATAGAAAAACCAGTAACTGCCACTACAGTTACTGGTTTTGGAATCTTGGGGAAAGGGAAACTCTATTTCCGTTGGAGTGCTGAGGGGCAGCCGTGGCCGTTGGAGGCCATCTTGCTTTCTTAAAGGGCAAGGCCAGCTGAGAATGACGGCAGTTGGCTGAGCCAAGAGGTCAACAGAAACGATTCCAGCTGCCATCATCCAGCACACGGGTGTTCTGATGAAGTCCAAGGATGACGTCTCAGGCCAGAGGGCACACAGCCGCAGTCTGCAGGGAGGGTCTAATACAGAGTATCCAACACTTTGTCTCTCTGAAGCATCGAGTTTATTACAAGATTTGGAATACCAAGCACTTTAATAAAAACGGTCTGTCCCCCTCCCCCGCCCCCCCCCCCAACAAACATGAAAAACGATCAGGGGAGGGGAGAAGCGCCCCGGGAAAGACAGTCCAGGCTCCGAAGTTTCACCCAGGTGGGGGCTGAGCAGTGGACCTGCAGTGAGCTTTCTGTGGGTGACAGGTCACATTGCAGCTCATAATAATCATCTGTAGTTTAGGAGAAATAGTGTGTAACAATTCATTGGGTAGATGATTATAATGGCTCTTGTAAATTGATGAAGAGGCTTGAATTGCCATTTTTAAAGCAAATTTAGAAATGCTTCATTTCCATTGGTCAATGAGGTGTCTCTGAGGTCAATGATGGGATCCCTCCCTTTAAACATGATCGAGGCTTTAACAAATTCAAACTGATCCGTAGCAGTGGGCAGAGCCGATGGACGGATGGAAGACAGCTTAGAGGCTCTTCCATGTGCGACCCCAGTCAAATCTTCCCTCCACTTCCCAGGTCCCCCGATGTGCTGGAATGCCCTTCTTTGCCACAGAACAGCCTTTCTCTCTTTTATCATTCAACATGCTAAGAAATTTTGCCTTGACCAGGAATGCTGTCTTTTCTTTTTGCCGGCTGGATAGGGGCTGATGACTACTGGTGATAGATGCTTAATCAATCACTCCGTCTTCTGTGCTGCCCTCTCTATTGCATAGCAGACATCTAGACTTACTTTGCTTTCTCTCACATTGACCACAGTGGCTAGCACATAACTGTCACTCAATAAATCTTTAGAGAACAAGAATTGAAAAAAACAAAGAAAAAAAAACAGAATTGTATTGATGGCTGGGGCGGGGGGCAGACATAAGGACTTTCACTCCAATTTATTTTATGACAGTTAAAATACTGCACATGGACGATGAAAATATAGCAGAACACAAGGTGGTCGCAATATGAATGATTGAAACAGGAAAATGCTGTGTGGGAGATACTTACTTTGAATGATGGTGCTGAACGAAAAGAAAACAAACCCGTTGAAGTGAAGGAGGGAGAGGAATTGTGATTTTAGGGGTCCCTCACACTCTGTCCGGGTCAGAGTACCTGGCCTTCTTTCTCGTACATGCCCATTCTTAGGTGTTTCCATTGTATGTGGGATAATGTACAGGCTGGCAGGGTGGAGAGGAGAAGGGGAAGAGACAGTGAGAATAAAGAATTGTCCTGAGGTGCATGGGCAAGCTGGAAAGAGAGAGGAGGGAGCTGTTGTAGGTGGAAGTGTGCTGTCTCCCAAATCCATGCTGAACCCCTGACCCCCAGAAGCTCAGAATGCGCCTTTATTCGGAAATCAGGTTATTGCAGGTGGCATTCATGAAGTTAGATGAGGTCACTGGGGTGGGTCACTAGGCTTCGGCAGCATGTACACTAAAATAAAAAGGGGACATTTGGACATAGAGACGTGCAAACAGGAACAACACCATGTTGACACGAAGGAGCTCACCTGCAAGCCCAGGAGAGGGGCCTGGGGCAGGCCCTTCCCCCACAGTCTTCAGGAGGGTCCAACCTGCTCACACCTTGATTTCAGACTTGTGGCCCCCAGAACTGTGAGAAAATACGTTTCTATCATTTAAGCCACCCAGGTGGTGGTACTTTGTTATGGCAGCCCTAGAAAATTAATCTAGGAATGAAAGAGAATGTGTGTCTACACGTGAAAGAATGATTTCCTAAGATGGGATGAATCGAAATGCGAACTGTGAAACACTGAGCAGGGAGGAAGGCCCGCGGGTGGAAGACAGTTCTGAGGAGAGGACATTGATCAGTTCCCAGACTGAGCCAGCAGATAGCGCTGTGGGTGGGACCAGGCATTGTGGGGGGCGGCGGCGGGGGGTGGGGGGGGGGTGCAGAACCTGGCTGGTGGGTCTTTCCAAATCGGCAGGTATTTGCAGGTGGAGTAGCCAGGACCTGGTAATTGCTAAACATGCAGACAGCTGCTGTGTCCAGCATCCTTTGTGATTCTTGGAAGTCTGCGAACAGGGGCTTGTGGGAAATGTTTCTGGTGCTTAAAATCTAGACAGCTGTGCCGTGTACTACCCAGCCATGGAATTTGAATTTTTGCCACATCTGACTAAAAATGCAAACTCAGAGACGTTGTGAGGGTGGCTGCGCCTTTCTCTTTGCTAGCATCTTACACAAAGTTGGAAAATGGTTGTTCTTTGTGACCATAATTTTATCTTTTTAAGCTTACTAAAGAGATAATTTTTTCTTAAAATTTACATTTTAAGCCAATAGTATCTACAAAGTCTGTATTTACATCGAATTAAATTATTAAGGTATGCTCCCCTTTACTTTTTAGAATATTTTTAATATTCTAAATATTTTTAATATTCTAGTATTAGAATATTATATATATAATCTCCAAAAATAACCAGAGAAATAACAAGTGTTTACAAAGCACTTTCATAGAAGAGCCCTGGGGTGTTAATGTAGATCTTACTGTCCCTATTTTACAGATGATAACAAACAGACTTGTAGAGTTTAAGCTCAAATAGGGAGTAGCAAAAACAAAAACAAAAACAAAACCCTAAAACTCAGTTCTTCTGACCCCCAATTCAATATTCTGTCATTAATTAAATGTTTAAGAATTTAAGTAATTGCTTGAAATGCAAATCAAAACCACAGTGAGATATTACCCCACACCTGTTAGAATGGCTATTGTAAAAAGACAAGAAATAGTCAAAGCATTGACGAGGATGCGGAGGAAAGGGAACCCTTGCTCTTGGTGGCGGGAATGTAAATTGGTGCAGCCGCTGTTGAAAACATAGAGATTCTTCCAAAAATTAAAAATAGGACTACCTCGTGATCCAGCAGTTTCATGGCTCAGTATTTTTCTGAAGGAGATGAAAACACTAACTCCAAAATATATCTGCACCTCCTGTTCATTGCACCACTGTTCACGATAGCAAAGGCATGGACACCGAGCTGTCCATCCGTGGCTGAAAGGATACAGAAGATATGACATGTTCATACACACACAGTGCGATGTTATCCAGCCCCCCAAAAGACAATCCTGCCATTTGCTACAATAGGGATGGGCCTTGAGGACATTATCCTAAGTGATGTAAGTCAGACAGACAAAGACAAATATTGTATGATATGTAGAATCCGAAAAAGACAAATGGATCTAGAGACAGGTTGGTGATTGCCAGAGGCAGAGGCTAGGAGGTGGTGAAATGGGTAAAGGCACCAACTTCCAATTATAAAATAAGTGTCATATAGATAAGGGATGTGATATAAAAGTCTAGTGACTGTAGTTAATAACATCATATTGTCTATTTGAAAGTTGCTAAGGAATGAATCTTAAAAGTTCTCATCATAAGAAAAAAAATCATAACGAAAGAGAGTCTAAGGAACGAATAGAAAATGATCCCACATGGTACAATGTCTTCGGTTTTTTAATGGTCTAACTATGCGTTATTTGTCAAGATACTTATAATAAAAAGCCTGTGAAATTTTAGAAATCTAGTTGTTGATTATGTAGTAGTTTTCTGATTAGAAAAAAATGTAGACTCTTGAGAATTGCACAGAATGGTTTGAATATCTCTAGTTTGGGCAAGTTATTTAATTTCATTGCACTTCGATTTCCTTAACTAAAAAAATACATAGTAATGCTTGAACCATTAGCTTCGACAAGATACATTTAGTATGGTTCTTGGTACCAAATAGTCCTTAAGAAATGGTAGCTCCATTATTCCCTATAAATCCGTGAGCATCTGGAGGCATAGCGTGCAAAGAACATGTTTCCTCTCAAGCAAATGTCTAGGATCAAGGTCAAAGTCATTATGTGCAGCCGTGGATGACCTTCACACCCACGCAGGGCTGCCAGGCACGTCAGCGGGCACACTCCCTTCCCACTTACTTCTCAGAACTAAATGGAGTAGGAACATTCCTCTCCCTTGAAGCGGTTCATTTCTCCCTGGCTGCTTGTGTGGCAGGCACTTCTTAGGGCTTTGTCCTTTTCTCTGACTAGTGGGAGTTTTGCATGTAGGAAGAAAGAACAATTTGCTATAAAGATCCCTGCTGTGAAGCAGAGAGGGTTATTTTACCGTAAAAGGAGCAAATTACATGACTTCTTTAATGTCAACCAGATGATTTTCTCCTTTCCTTTTTTTAAGCTTTGCTTACAATTCCGCGGTATTTCCTAGCGGCCCGGGCTTAACTTCGCACTATCTATAGCTTTGACCATCATAAATAATGTTTGCAGGGCATGGGTTTTCTGGCTGTGCCTTTTTAAATTTCATATGAATTCCATTTCATATGAACCCCTTATATACAGATGAATGCTATGCAGTTTACAAAGTGTTTAATGTATGTTAGTTCATAGAATGTTAGCGCTGGATGTATTGACGAAGGGTCAGCCAGGCATTTTTTTTTGTAAAGAGCCTGGTAGTAAATAGTTTAAGCTTTGCAGGCCATATAGTTTTTATCTCTTGCACCTACTCGACTCTGTGCTTGCAGAGTGAAAACAGCCATAGACAGTACTTAAACAAATGGGCATGGCTGTGTTCCAATAAAGCTTTATTTATGGACACTGAAATTTGAATTTAATTTCCACATGACACAAAATAATCTTTTAAAAAACTTTCCCTTAGCTCACAGTCGGTATGAAAATTGACATAATTTATCTATCCCTAACCTAGAATATAGTCACGGAACCTGCGCCGGATCTGCTGGTTCCTTATAGAGCTCTTCAAGGCCCTTGGTTTTATAGCTGGGATTCGGGAGCACGAAGTTTAAATATTTTTCTCCAAGTCATACAGCTAGTGAGTTATGGAGACAAAGCCATATCTTCCACCTCCCCCTTCTTCAGTCAGACTTTTCAAAGCCATGCCAGTCTTCAGTAATCACCGTGACTGATTCACGTCCATGCAGGCATATGATGAACTTGCAATTCATCTGTGGACATAAATGTCAGTCTCCAAATGAGCTCTTCTGATCTCACCTTGGAGACTTGGACTCTGTGAAATGACTTCCTCAACTGTGTTACTTGCAGCCTACCATTAGGGTCAGATAAAGCATGTGAGACCTCTCTCATGACTTATATTGCTACTTAAGTTGAGTATTAGGATTTTTGAGCTCAAAGCATCCTTGGAAATTTTCTTGGCTCACACTTTCAAATTATGTGGGAGAAAATGAGGTCCAGAGAGCTTAAGTGAACTGCCCGAGGTCAACCATTGGCAGGATCGAAAAGCCAGGTCAGAGCTGTTCTAATTGTATCAGGTAGCCCGACAGGATACTTTACGAAAAGGAATTTTATTACAATTAAAGCGTACCTTTTGTGTTAAAGTCCAGAGAAATAAATATGATAATTACCTTTAATTACCAAACTCATTCTTAGATATCTGAGCCTATACTAGATACACAAACACTATTTGATCCTTTCTTTATCCCTATTTTACGTATCAGGAAGCTGAGGCTTGAAGAGTTTACAACAACTTACTTCACGTTACATCCCCGGGAAGTGATAGAGCCACAACTGAAATCTACTTTTCTCTTTAAGGCTTGAGCTCCTCACTTTCCATGTCACCTCTGTTGGGTGCTTCTGTCTTAAGCTACAGAAATCTCAACAAACTGGAGTAAATTATAAGAAGGATTTATTGGGGCAGAGGCTTGAGAAGGGGAAGTGTGACTTCAAGCGTCATTCAGTCAGTGCCCTGTGGTCCCCCGGTCTGGCTTGTTGGCGAAGATCTCAGGCTGACTTCACGTAGGTCACTTGTCCTCATCCACATCTAGGAAGGACAAAGGTGAAACTAAACCATGTATCAAACAAATGTCCTGACCCTGGGCTCTGTTTGGACCAATCCCTGGGCTGATCCAAAGGCTGGGGATGGAATTAATCCTCAGAACCCATCCCTAGAGCCAGGAGTGAGGTTAATGCACCCAAGATGAACTGCTGTCGCACAAGAGATGGAAGGAATGCCCCCTCGGGGGCTGTTAGAAAAAGAAGGGGAGAATAAATATTTTACAGGCAACCAGTGCATTTACTTAACTACCTATGTAGCCACATCATGTATATTTAATTGATAGGGTCAAAGACGTACAACTGGCACCATAAACTTCTCTCAAGGTGCACCTGACCGCTTGCTGTAAGGTGGCAGGGAAGAATTGCTAAGACGCATTATGCACAGCAATGTTCAACAGGCATTTTTGGATTCTTGCCTGCACTTCAGGCATTATTAAACGAATAGGTATCAGCCTATCAAGACAGGACCTTCCCACAAGGTATGCGAGCTCTTCCCGGAGGCTAAATCTGCACTTTCCGGGGAGAAAGTAAAGGGACCCACAGTGACGCGGTCCTGGCCTTTATAACCCAAACTCCGCCCTCTCGTCTGCCCAGCTCAGGGTCAGGGCCGCAGACATCCCCGCCACCCGCTCTTGGAACAGCGCTCATCACATCACGATGACTGCTACATGTCTGACATCCCCATGAGACCTCGGTCTCCTTGGGGAAGGACCAGCTTTCAGCCATCTTTGGCTCTCGGCCTAGAGTAGCATCTCACCCATGGAAGTGAACGACTGCCACCAACTGAGCAGTGACAGCTCTGAGGGGAGGGCCAGGCCCGAGCCCCCGGAGCACTGGGGAGCCCGGTGAGTTCCGAACCGCCTCTTCCACGAGAGGAGAGAGTTGATATCTGCCTCCCAGGACTATGGAAAAGCGTGTTGTAAAATGTGAAGTGAAGAAAGTGTTACCTCTTTCCATTTGCCATTCATTCTAAGATGCACGTTTCCTCATATTTTAACATCTCTGAAACTAAGATCCATTCCTGCAGTGCACTGAATGTTTGTGTGGTCCCCCCACCATTCATCTGTTGAAACCTAATGCCCAAGGTGATGGGATAAGGAGGCGGGGCCTTTGGGAGGTGATTAGGCCATGAGGGTGCAGTCTCGTGAATAGGACCCGGGCTCTCCTAAGAGCCCCCACAGAACTCCCCAGACCCTTTGCCACGTGATGCGAGACCCAGAAGGCACTGTCTATGAACTAGGAAGAGGCTGTCACCAAATCTGCCAGCCCCCTGACCTTGGATTTCCCAGCCTCCAAACATGTGAGGAAAAAATGTCTGTTATGTACAAGCCGGCCAGTATACACGTGCTTTGGTAGACCAGACGGAACGGCCCTGCGATCCACGTACAAGCATGTGCCATACTTTAATTGATAGTGTTTTGCCTTATGTCTTAGGTACTGTATCTTAGTATTACACAAAATAAGGATGAATCTCACGGTTAAAAGTGGCCTTTATCGACAAAATATGATGATATCACTATCCATGCAGCATTCTGCCTCTGACAAATGTCCCCAAATCTGCGTAAGAATCAACTATTCTATTTACCAACCTCGAGAGAGTCCTTTACACCCCTCACAGCACCCTGGGTCTTGAATAACTCCCTATCCATTTTATATTTTAAGTGTACCCAAACCTTTTTGAAAATTGTTTGTATTCAGTACGGTGCTTAATCTTACTTGTTTTTATTTTCCATGATCATCTCACCACCACCACTGAGCTTGAAAGACAAAAATCTGTACTGTTTGGAAAGAGCAATTTTAGTTCTAATTCCATTTTGCCACTAATTAGCTACATGTTTAATCTCTGTCATCTGCAACCCTGGGGGTGCCAATATTTTCTTCACTGTTACGCAAGGTCAAACACGATCATATATGTAGATGTCCTCTAAAATCACTGCATCCGGAATCTGACGAACGGCGTCTATTCTCTGTAATTTTGCTGATCCTGGACAGCTTCCAAAGACAACACTTGAGAAGAATGAGTGTCTTTTAAGGTGCATTTGATTACTTCCTATATTCACCCACATGATCACCGGGATGATTTCTGTTCTCGAAACATCGACAAGACATGGAAAACAAAGTGGCTGATTGTTACATGTGACTGGACCCGGTTTCCAGTAAGAATGTGAACTCCCTTGCTTTAAATGTCAGTGTCACCCTGACTTTGCTAGGGCCACGGAGGGAGCCTGATCGTGAGGTTTTCAAGACAGTGCAAGCTTTAACTTCAGATTGTTTTGTTTTTTTTTTTTTCAATGTGACTTACCAGAGCCAAACCCCCTTCTATGTTAGGCATTAAAGTAGTAATGATTTATTTGTGGCTTTGTTTTTTCTTCATTTTAACTTTGTGCTTTGCTTTGCATACTATTAAAACTCGGTTTGTTTTTCACTTGGTTTTAGGCTTAAATTATGGAGAGGGAGCAGGGTAAACATCAGGAGTCTCAGTTTTTTAGCGACACTTTGTGCTCAGTTTACACACACCATCTCGTTCCTCTCGCCATCTCACAGGGATCTGGAAAGGCTTCGTGTTCTGAGTTCGAGGCAGAGACACTGAGGTGATCTGTCAGCAATCACGGAATCAGAACTGAACCCAAATCTCCTGAGCACAGACCCCAACTTTTTGTGTTTGATTTTCAGTTTTGGTTCTGTCTGGGGAGAAGGGAAAAAGGAGGGAGAAAAAGAAGCATTTGAGCCAGCACTTGGCATTCTATTTTTAATTCTCTTAAACAGGACGTCATCTTCCACTTTCTGTATGTCTCCCCTTCCTGTTTTATTCCTGTAAATGAACTAGTCAGTGAATCATTTTCCTTCACATTTTCTCTGGAACAATTCCAGATTCTTAGGGTATTATATAGAACAAGTCCAGCTAAAGGCATTCCATAAAGCAGACGGCCTTAGGGAAGAAGTGAGGGATAAATTACATGAATGAGCTAGTACAAAGCTACTAATAAAACCTACGACACAGGTAAAAAGGCAGAGGGTATAATCTGCTGACAAAGGTATTTAGTACCAACTTCCAAGAACTAAAATGAAAAAAAATAAAATAAAATAAAGACGCATATTATTTAAATTGCAAAAAGTAAGCCATCTAAAAAGGAAAGCAAAAATAGTCAACCCTGAGATTTATTTGTGTAAGTATCAAAAAATGTCTTTTTGATGTTAGAGTCTGTTTTCTTTGGACAATGAAAAAAGATTACATTCTATGTCGGTCAGACTTTATCTGTGATTAGAGTTCATAAGATACAATTCTTATATTAAATCTTTTTCATTTCACAACATTTTTGCTTTTTTGTGTTTGATTATTGTTTTCCTACTTTTGTAGTAAAGTTGTTTTTTTAAACCTTTGTTACTTGTTATTTTTTCTCTCTAAAGAGTAAAGGAAATTCCTCTTGGAGAAGTCTTTGTATGAGAAGGGGAAAAAAAGTTAGTCTCTAAATTAATCGGATTTCTTAGATTCACAAATACAGAAAACTTCATATTCCTGGTTTCTCGCAAACCCCATTATACTCTAAGTGATTTAGGAAAATAAATTGAAATGCAATTTCCAGATTATTTTTGGTTAACGAGATCTATTTGGAGAGAAAGGCGGGAGACAACGCAGAGGCCAAGCCGGCAAGCGCGTCGTTTGAGCGGGAGTCGCTTCTCCCTCTCGCGGAGGACTCCTCTGGGGTGACTGGGGAGCCGCGCGCGGCTCGGCCCCGCTGGGTGCCTCTGTCCCTGGCTTGCCAGCGGCAGCGCACGCTCGCTAACGTGTCGCCGGACGTCCAGGCTGGGTTCAGGGCCAGGAGCACCTGCTTCTCCCGGGCCGGCAGGCGGGGAGCGCGGGCAGCGGGTGGCGCCCGGGGCGGGATCGCGGGGCGCAGGGAGAGCGCGCCCCCCGCCCGGGCCCGGGAGGCCGCAGCGCCCGCCCGCGGGGAGGGGCCGCGCGGGGCAGGGCCGGGCAGGGCCGGGCAGGGCCGCGGCCGCCGCTGGCCGGAGCAGCTCGGCGCGCGTTCCCACGGCCCGCGGCGTCGCGGGCGCCGCGCAGCGCGGGCCATGAGGACCGTGTGGCTGGCGCTGTGCGCGCTGGCGCGGCTGTGGCCCGGGGCGCTGGCCGGCTGCGCCGACGCGGGGCGCTGCTGCCCTGGCCGCGACCCCGCCTGCTTCGCCCGCGGCTGGAGGCTGGACAGGGTCTACGGGACGTGCTTCTGCGACCAAGCCTGTCTTCTCACCGGGGACTGCTGCTTCGACTACGCCAGGGCGTGTCCAGGTGAGTGGCGGGGCCTCTAGCCCGCCGGCGAGGGCCAGAGTCCCACAGCGAGGACCGCAAACCGCGGACCCAGGCGTCCCGGCCGCCTCCGTCTCGGTGGGTCCGGTCCCTGGTGCCCCCCCCCCCCCACTGCAGCCCCTCGCGTCCAGGGACACCCGGCGCTCTCATCCTGGGGTCCTCGGTTCAGCCCCTGCATGCAGTGACACCCAGCTCCATCTACTCAGGGGCGTCTAGTCCCTCATCTGTGTGCACCCCAAACTCCCCATCCAGGCCCCTCCAGCCTCCAAAGTGCCCCTCCCGCCAGAGCCTGGATAGAAAGCCCATGATTTACCTAGGAATACTGATCTATTTTGGGGGATAATCTTCTTTCGCTTCCCTGGTCGAGGCCAGGGTGTTCCAGCTGTCTGTCTGGAAGGGCGCAGGTCACCTGCGCTGGATGAACCCTTCCCTCAGGAATCCAGCTTGGTAGGGTCACCTCCGGCCTGGGAGATGGCACTCACAGGTCCGCGGACCTGCCCCGGGCTCAGGCTCCACCACCCCTGGGGATCTGAAAGGCTGGGTGAGGGGTGAGGCGGGAGAGAGGGGGCAGGAGGGGGGGACCTTGTGACCAGCCCACCCTGTGCCAGGGACTTGCTCTGGGTTGGGGTACTAGGTTCCCTGCAGTACAAGTTCTTGGGGGAGCAGAGCTGTCCTCTGGGCCAGACTCCAGCAGGTGGCATAGCCCCTTCGTCCTCGGTTCTTTGAATTCAATTGCAGCTATATAGCTTGATAAAGACGTAACCTCAGAGATCCGGTTGTGTTTTAATCTTGCTGGTTTTCCTTTAGTCCCTTTCATCATTAAACTTCCCACAGTATCACAGCCCCACAGTCCAGACTCAGCAAATGTCGATTTAGTTAGATTAAAAGACAAAGGAGGAGCCAGCCTGAAGAATTAGGTGTACTTGAGAGAAGCCAGCTCCGGAAGTGAAAGTCGCTCCACTCCCTCTTAACCACATCACCCCCGAAAGCCACCCAGGTGATAGGGTCTGACCTCAGGGACCCGGTGTTGGGGGATCCTCGGCGTCCTCCGGGGAGAGCGACCTGCGGGGCTGGGTCCCTGGTGGGGGGTGGGTAGCATCCCTCCCCTTCTGCCTCTTGTCTGCAGGAAGAGGCCTCCAGCCTCAGGCGGGCTGGTCGCCCAGACCTGCCGCTGAGAGAACACAGTTGAAAACAGTAAGACTTTCTGACCCTGATGGAAAGCTAATGATTTACCTGTGAATACTGATCTTTGTTTCGATAAACGTCTTTCGTTTTCCTGCTCCAAGGCCAGGGGATTTTACTGCTTAAGGAAGGCAAAGAGTCGGTTCTTGAGGAGATGCGGGCACCCTCAGGCCAGCTGCCCCTACCCCCCTCGGTAGCCCCGTCCCACTTAAACGCCTGTTTTCCTCGGGTACTTGGGTCCTCAAGTACAGCCCGTCCACTGTGGCCGCTTCTCTCACTCAGCTGTCTCTCATGAGGGATTTACCTACATGTTAAAGGAAAATACAGAATTCCTGTGCCTCAAACGGTGTGCCCGGGACTGTGTGTGGTAAGCACAGTGACACAGAGGTGATGACGGTCGTCTCCGGCCCCTGGAAGTTCATAGTCGAGCAGGGAAACTCCCACACACGGGAAAGTGCTCGCAACGTGCTCGGTGCCAAAATGAGGAACCTGGGAGGCTAGAGAGGCGAAACGCAGAAGGCCAGGGGAATTCTAGGAAGCCTTCTCGGAGGGAGTGACGGGCAAGCCTAGTCCCAGAGAATGAGCCAGAGGTCTCCAGGAGGGGAAGGTCATTCTAGGAGGAGAGCTTCACCAGTTGCCCGTGGGTGTCGGCCTTGCGTGCCAGGCGCTAGGCTAGGCGTGAGGCCAGCGTGGAGAACTGGACAGTGAAAGCCGCTAGAAACAGAAAAGTTTGCACAGACAAGGGATGGGGAAAGACAGGTGAAAAGACAGGAATATGAAAAACCGGCTTAACCGTGCTAGAGGAGCCGCAGAATCCTCAGAGTCTTTATTTGGTCAAAAATAAGCCCTTCACTTTCAGCCCAGGAGGTAGAAACATTAAAACAAAGAGCGCGTCATCTTGGTTGGAGTGGGAGTTGTTGGGTGAGGGACAGCGGAAGACAGGAGGGGCCCTACCATCTCTGGAAAGACTCGGGAAGAAATCTAGCCTGGCAAAAGATGATGCGGGGACTGAAAAGGCTTCTTGTTGGTAAATTTGCTGCACCTGGAGCTTTTCGGGAAGGGAGGAAGGACACAGAGACACTGGAAGCCGGCCGCGTGGCAGGACTGAGCCTGCGGGTGCCTCAGCGCGGAGGGCGAGGGCGAAGGGCGCGCAGTGGAGCTGGGACGCTGGGTGTCCTCAGCCCTGGACCAGCGTCACACCCGTGCTGCCTCTGGGCTTTGGAGAAGGTGGGGCTGGCCCGTACGAGCACTTTACAGCTGCAGGTGCTGCCACTGTTCGGGGCTCTCCCATCACTCGTTACCAAGAAGGGCAGCAGAGGGAGAGCTGAAGCCACCGCTGCCGTCAGCCAGGCCTGTTTGTGCCAGGGCACAGCTGTCGCTTATCCTCTCGAAACCAAGGCGCGCAGCGCGGGGCCCCGGCCGCTCTGCAGACAGAGGCCACTC
This sequence comes from Eonycteris spelaea, assembly GCA_003508835.1. NCBI lineage: Eukaryota > Metazoa > Chordata > Mammalia > Chiroptera > Pteropodidae > Eonycteris > Eonycteris spelaea. The sequence continues at coordinate 1,137,287 of PUFA01000150.1, forward strand.
GGCGTCTCACACCTCTTCTCCTCCCGCTCTGCCGCGTTGCCCACGGACGCTGCGCGAAGCCTTTTGGACTGGAATTCGCGTTCAATGCAGACGGAAAGTGGGACTGTGTCAGAACGAGGCATGCCTTGCTTCTGTTCCTTCTGATTTTTTTTTTATCCTGAGAAATGCATTTTTGGGGGTGTGGCTAAATGATGAAATCCTGGAAATTCTTTTTCGAAATTTTACTCAGTAAAAATAAAATAAGTTACTGGATCTATAGAATAACTAAGCCATTGTAAAAAATAATCTTCTGAAATAAATTATCTCAGTTTCCATACCCCAGCCCCCACAAAGAAAAAGATAGAAAATTCTCCATTGGCCCGATCAGGGATGGGGACAGGGGGAAGCAGAGGAGGGGGGCCAGGCCCACATCACCTGCCCTGGACGAACTTCTTGGAAGGCTTGCTCATCGGGCTCAGAACAACCCAATCGCTAGTCACCAGCTGAGTTTCTAGACTCTTCATTTTAAGATCACAGAAAAGATCGTAGGCTGCATTAGGTCTTGGATGAGCAACTTAAGGAAAGAGGAATAATTAACCCAAGCAGAGTAGGACAAAAACTGGGTAACTAGATGGGCCAGTCTCTAGGTTTATAGGGCATCTGGGAAGCCAGCTGCAATCTGCCGACATCATACCTGGAGGGAGAAGGGGCGCCTCCCTTCACAGCATGGGCTCCATAACTCCCCGAAGGAAGGAGGTCACAGCCTCCGGTGATTTGGGAAGTTAAGGCTCTACTGGGGCCGGAGGGCCGAGGGACAGCGTGTGGCCCTCCCGGCCTTTGACTCTGCAGAAGAGAAGGCGCAGGGCCTGACGCCGGCGTTGGAGGCGTTGGACACGCGGGCTTTGGCTGCCGCCCTGGGTGCGTAGTCAAGGAGAGGGCGTTGTCACGGCCTCCCCAGCGTGTACGCCAGGCCAGGCCCCCGCACGGGCACCTCACAGCTCCACACTGACGGGGGTCTCGCAACCCGCAGAGGTCATAGGGGTGCCTATGCGGGTTCGGTTCCGGATGGCCGTGATATTGGAGCATCACAGCGAAGCGGGCCATACTCTCCTTTTGCTGGCGGGAGGTCTTGCCTTCCCCTTGTAGAAATGCAGCACCTGCGAAGCGCGACACGAAGGCAGCGATGCGAGGTGAGCCTGTAGGCCTCGTTTTGGTCTCGTCGGACGGATGCGGTGATCAGAGCAACGGGAGGTTGGCGAGTGGGCAATTTGTCCAAAGTCACTACGGATGAGTGAAGGGGCGAGATGTGAACCCAGGAACTCTAGATCCAGAGCCCACGCAGCTGAGCTTCATGTTCTTCCTGCCTGGGAGAAATGAGGGGTTAAGAGCAGCTGTGAACTCAGCCGGGGTGGGGGGGGGCGGCCTCAGATGAAGAACACTGGTGAGTGAGGGAGGCTACTCCCTCCGGAAACTGTGCTTGAGGGCAAAAATGTGTCCCACTCCCCTTCGCAGTCCCTTGATGGCTGTCCTGGTGCCGTTTGATAACGTCTGTCAAAACACGCGAGTAGTCCTTCCACCGAGGAGGGCACGTTCTCTGTGGTTTCAGAGGGCACGGCCACGGGGCGTAGCCACATGTCCTTGTAAAAATATTTTCCATTTTCCTCCCTTCACTACAAAATCTGTGTTCGTTGCGGAAAATTTGGGAAGTATAAAAAAGCACGAAAGAAGAAAACAGTTCACCTGGAAATGTCATGCCCAGAAAAAGCATCGTCTTTTTCATGTGCACCCCCTTTTCCTCTGGGTTTACGTGGTGCGCAACATTCCAGTTCTCTAACGAGGCAGCCCGTTCCATTGTCTTGCGAGCATTTCATGCACTTGTCCAATTAATGTCTCCAAAGAGAAAAGAAGTCACTGGGGGCCAGATAACGTGGTTTCTGCGAGAGGAAAAAAAATGCCTGATCGTTTCATTGGCGCTTTTTTGAGGGGTAAATAGGCACTTGGGCGATGTCGTCTCATTTGACCGTCAGATGTGTTGGCAACGTTCCAAAGAAAAGGATCTGCATCTGGAGAGGAAAAAAAGCAGATAACAGACTTTTAAACTTGTGTGTGCGTGTGGATGCAGGGGCTTGCTTTCTCTTCCATAGAATGCCAGGAAACAAAAGCCATGTATAAGTGGTACTGGGGTGTAAAGGGAGTGTTTCCTCAGGGAGGACTGGGACTATCTGAACTCAACAGTGTGAGGGAGAAGGCACTTGATCGTGGGTGGCCTTCAACGAAGGTGGCAGAGAGCCAAGCAGGCAGGGCCAGATTACAAAGTGGAATGCTGGAGTGTCTGTGATTAACCAAGGAGATGCTACATCAGAATAAGCAAGGCTTTCTACTAAGAAGAAATAAACCTGAGCTATATTTATGAAATGAAGGATCCTGGCTGTCAGCTGAGTTTGTTGCTGTGTGTGTGTGTGTGCGTGTATTTGGCACCATCAAGAAAAGCATTAGAAAGACATCTTTTAAATTACCTTTGTTACCTAAGGACTGAGAATGATGTGCCCATTTCTGGCTGCCACAACTCACCGAGGCTGTGAACGAACCTTGGGAGAGCCCAGTGGTGATTCCGAGAGGGGACGTGCCTTTAGAAAGGAGGGCCCCAAAGCTGGAATCATCAACCGGGGAAGGCCACGCTGAGGGACGGGGGCCTGCTGGACCAGTAGGTCTGGGGGTGGCACAGATGAGATAAGCAGATATATATATGTATATATTTGCACCGTACTCTGAGATTCTTGTGTGAAGGTAGTTTGGCCTAAATAAAAGGAAATACCACTTCACGCCACAGATAACACAGTTAAAGGAGCTCGTTACATCTAAGATGTGGCACTGGCAGGAGGCATACGTGGATTACCAAGGGTCTGGGGGACTTGTGGCTGCTGGAAGCCGGGCTCTACCCAATGCGAGGGCACAGAAGCCGGACCCCTTCCCGCGGCACCTCTGGGGGCCGCCGTTGCCGGGAGAGGGCAGGCAGACAGCCGGGGCTGGGGCGGGCGCCCCGGTCCCTGGCTGTGGGGCTCTGGTGCGGCTCCTGCTCTTTCCTTCCCGCCCTGGAGCCAGCACCGGCCCTTCCCCTTCCCGCTGATGCCATGAGCAGCCCAGGGTCCGTCCCAACGTAGACCATTATTTAGCAAAAAAGAAGAACTTGCCTGATGCCATTTTATTCATTCATTCAACAAGTACTTCTTGAGTGCCCACCATGTGCCAAACACTAGGCATGAAGTGAAAAACTCGACAATCAACCGAAACATATAATAATAATTACGACATGGAGATGCTAGAAGGCAAAGGACACTGAGCTCCGAGAGGAAGCGATTGTGAGGGGTGTATGTGGGGTGGGGGCTGGGAGACAACGTGGCTGGGCTGGCGGGAGAAGGCCTCTGTCCCCTAAAAACGAGTGGGATGATGTCATCATACCCTAATTATCCAGAAACGCAGAAGCTGTGACAAGCTCGCAGCCCAAGGTGACCACATGCTCACCAAGTCACAGCCCTGTGGGCCCCAGGAACAGCGAGCAAAATGTGAAGATTGAGGGAGTCAGATTTTAAGCAAGAATATTTTGATATGCTGGTGACTAGATAAGCATAGTGGGACAGGGACAAGAATACTCACAGGGTAGCTCAGAAGGAAGTCTGCGTCCTGCAGCTGTGATACATGCCTTGTGGTGATAACTCTGTCAGAAGCCTGTCCTTCCTGTAACCTCCGTGACCCGTGACCGAGGATCGCAGGTGACCTGTGATGACTCCCAATCCAGATCATCAGGAGGTCACCCGTTCGTCAAGAATGGATTGTGTGTGTGCACGTGTGTGTTTGGGTGTGTGCAGAATAGGAATAAATAGCTCCAGTTAATCTTCCGCTTCCAGGCACTTGGTGGGACACCTTTTGACTCTGTGGACTCTCATTCTCTGGGGATGTCTGTCCTTCCGTGTCGCCATGGAGCCGTTGAGGTGGTGTTGCTCAGGGACAATTAACTCATGGAGCCCTGAGAATGAAAAAGGAAGGGTCACAGGAGATAACGCGAGCGGGAAGTGGCCTGTGACTGAGTGTCCCGAGGGTGCATGCTGGGGATGGATGCTGACATGGCTCGTTCTTGCTGCCTTGGGTAACTGACCTATGAGGCATGTGATAGCTGAGTTTTTAGATGATGGATACAAACACATTTTAAAACAGTTTGAGGTTTTTGGATTAGCGACCGTCGTTTATGTTATACGTGACCCTTCATTTTGCCACGGGTAGCTCTGTGCTGCCAAACCACGTGTCTTTCATAAGCCACGAACCCCAAGTGTGCTCGGAGGCAAAGTGAGTTTTCAAGTACAGCCGGAAGCCCGAGCCAAGATTTCAAAGACGTGAAGGTGCTTTCGTGGTGAAGACTGCAAACCCCGAAGTATGGGGGCGACAGGGAAAGCGAGTCACGCTTTGTGGGAAAGTGTTGGCATCTGGTTCAGAGGTTACATCTTCTGTCTTCTTGTCCTTTTCTTGACATGTCTAATTTCAAATCTTGAAATAATTCAATTATTTAAATTCAATTTAAAAACTCATTACAGTCCATTAGTAAGACTTGTTAGGGCTTTAAGTGGGGGTGTTAGCTGTGCAGCCACACTGAGTCTGCAGCCATGGCCAGAGCATCCATGCTGGTGCCGGGTCCTCCCCGTCTCTGCCCCTCATGGCAGGGCGAGTGTGCGCTGCCCCCCCCTCCACCGCAGGCCCTGCCTGCTCCCCTCCTTTCTGTGCGCCAGGGGGGATGAGGCTGAGCATCTGGGAGCAGCCTACAGTTAGGGGTCCTCAGTGTGGCCCTGAGCGGCCTCTTCTGGAGACACAGATGCTGAAATGGACTTGGATAGGTGATGGGATGATTGGTGAGTGAAGGGCATTTTTTTAAATATACTGTTTTATTCTTTACATAGTCATTGTTTTCTACAATGAGTAGGTATTACTGTTCTAATTAAAAGGGTTCGAGCCAGGGGAGGGTACAGTTAAAATCAAGGAAAACCCAGAGCAAAGCCCTGACCCAGGCGGGGAGGAGAATGAGGAAGTCCCCTGCAGCCTCTGTGTCCCTGCGGGGTGTGTCCCTGGCTCAGACCGACTTCCTGATCCTGCACCTCCGCCAGCCTCCGCGAGGTGCCCGACCATCAGTCACCAGGCAGCGGCGGAGCCAGTGTCCCCTGGCCCTGCCGTGACTTCCTCCCGGGGCGGGGCGGGGCGGGGCAGCCCCCGGGCGGTGGGAGCGGCCTCCCGGCTGAGCGCCGACCTGCTGTTTTTCAGCTCGCCCTTGCATCGTGGGGTCCTGGAGCCCCTGGAGCGGCTGTGCCGACCAGTGCAAGCCGACGGCCCGCGTGCGGAGGCGCCTGGTGCAGCAAGAGCCGCAGAACGGCGGGGCGCCCTGCCCGGCCCTGGAGGAGCGCGCCGGCTGCCTGCAGTACTCGACGCCCCAGGGCCGGGCCTGCGGGCACGCCTTCGGTACGAGGTTTGCACGGGCGCTGCCGCCCCGTGGTCTTCGGTGACTTTCCATCTCCTCATCCCGTAGAAGGCCAGGTGCAGCGCAGGGAAAGTTCCCTGCGCTGCAGGGAGTGGGGCGGGGCAGCCTGCCCCGAGCTGATAGGGAGCTCAGGAAATGCCAGGCACGGGAACTACCGGTCAGCTGCAGAAATGCCCCCCGCCCCCGCCCCTGCCCTGCCCGCTCGCTATCCCCTCCCTGTGCTTATCGCCCAGTGGTGGCCCCTTCTCCGTGGGCACCACCGCTTTGTAGCAAGCTCCATCAAGCTGGCCACACGGGACACAGGAAACTTGTTGGACATGCAAGTTCCTCGGCCCCGCCCAGACCCAGTCGCTGGCACCAGCCGGACCCTCTGCTTGTGCCGAGGCCTCAGGGGCAGAGGGCCGCCCACCTGAGCGGATGCCCTAGCCACCGCCCTTTCCTCGGCCCTGCTTCGTAGCTGGATCACTTAAACGACACTTTCCTGAGGGCAGAAGTTCCCAAAGTGCCAAGAAAGGGTTGAGGTAGGAGAAGAGAGGTAAATCGGGCCGTTTCCTCCGCCAGAGAACCTCTCTTTACGATGCTAACGTGCATTTTTATTCAACGAGAGGACGAAGATGTGGGATGTCTTCCCACCTTACTTGAGTAAATGACCCTTTTTCTCCCCGGGGTGTTTCATGACATCACCAGTGTTCTGTGGAATGCGCGTTGGAAAATGATGCTGAATCAAGGAAAATGAGCGAGCAATGGGACAGCGATGTAAAAATCCAAGGTGCTGGATCCTCCAGGCCCCGGGCCCGTTCCACCCAGCTCCTTTGCCTTCATTTATGCGTTTCGTTAAGATTCACGGAGCACCCAGTACACAGCAGCGCTGTGCAGGGGTCTGGAGAGGCAGAGCTGAACAGCAACCGTATCACCATCAGTTAGAACTCGGGTGCCGAGTGAGCGCTGGTGAGGGAGCATGGGGAAGGGGCGCCCTCCTCCGTCCGGGGGCTCTCAGGCTGCTGTGCGCTCACCTGTGCACCTGCCTTCCTCCCCCCAACCCTAGGCTTTTATTCACAGAGCAGGAGCCTTCGCTGTGCGGCTCACTAGCCCCGTGCATTTGCAGGGCTGAGAGCATTTGCAGACGTCAATTCAGCCGTCATAGCAACCCTGTCAGAGAATACTTGAGTTTTCTGTGGCTGCCGTAACAAATCACTGCGAACTCAGTGGCTTAAAATAAGGCAAGCTTATTATCCCCCGGTTCTGTGGGCTAGAAGTCCAGCCCAGGTCTCACAGACTTCAGTCGAGTGAGTCAGCAGGGCTGTGCTTCCTCTAGAACACTCCAGGTGGGGATCCGTGTCCTCGCCTTTCCGTGGTGGAAAGGGGTTCGCTCTTCTTAGGGGCCAGAAGCTCAGTGGAACTGGCTCCCGCGGCTACGTGGGAAGTAAACCTTACACGCGATGAACTTGGGTACCGAGATTTCCCAGCGGGACGCCGGGTTGCTCCTTGCGGAGACAGACAGACGGAGGGCAGGGCCGTTCACCCTGATGGACCCGGGACTTGATGGATTGGGAAATCCTCAGCCTAGCAAAAGGGCAAAAGACACTAGAATGAAGAGGTTCACTCTTGGGAAAGCATGTGCTAGAGAAACTCACGAAGGGGGGTGGCTGCTTTACCGTCTGTGGACACCGCAGACGGTCAGAGGGAACCAGCGACCACACACTTAGTGACCTAAGCCGCAGAAATGAACGCACGACCTTGCGGTGCGTAGGCAGACGGCAGGCTCGACCTCACTGGGCTGCAGTCACGCGGGCAGCTGCTGCCTTCCGCGTTCCTTCCCGAGGCTTTGCGGGGAGGACCTGTTCCTTGGCCTTTTCTGTCGCCCAGAGGCGGTCTGCATCCCTCGTCCCGCGGCCCTTCCTCCGTCGTCACAGCCGGCCACACTGCATCTCCCTGACCCCTTTTCCCGCTGTGACCGTGTAGGGGCCACTTGGACAAGCCAGGATAGTCTCCCCACTGCAAGGTCAGCTCATCAGCGACCTAATGTAGCGTGTTCACAGGTTCTGGGGATTCAGATGTGGCCGTCTTTGGGGGGCCATCGTGTTGCCTGTCGTAGAAGCAGGACGGTGTCATCGCGGTTGACATGAGGACACTGGACTCAGAGGTGACGGCGCTGGGGAAGAGGCACCAGAATGTAAACCTGGATCTCATGGTTCCAAACCCTCTGGGTCTCCCCCAGCGCCCTGCCCCACGCTTGGTATTATTTGGCTGTTGCTTGTTATCGTTGAAGTTAGAATTGCCATTACAGATTCTGCTAATTCGAAGTGGAACTATAAAGGCCCTGCGAGGCCAGTGAACGAAACACAATCACTGAAGCCCTCCTATTAATGATCAAGTAGCTATTGCATTTTTCCTGTTTCATTGCATGCGTATCTGGACTATATGTTTATCATAAAAACAAATCCCCCCAAACACATGATTGTATTTGCTGCGCATATGGACAACTGTTTATATGTGTTTTCCTCCTACGAGCTCAATGTGCATCCTGAACTGTATGCTTCCAGGCTGGTGTTATTTGTCAGATTTTCTTTCTCTTCCATTTTATGCTCTATCTACAGACCAGTGGCTCGAAGCTGGCTTTCGTGACACCCCGTGGTGTCAGAGGGCTTTAAGAAATTTTCAAAGCAAATTTACTTTACTTTCCTGCTCACAGTCGGCGTGTGCAGTGCTGTACCTTTGGCGGCGGGAGCCGTGACCCTGGACAATGGCAGGCTGACAGAATGCCAGAAAAGCTGGCATGTGGCCCATTAACGAAGAATCTGTTACATTTGGATGTCGTCGGCAGGAAGGGGAACTAGCATTTACCGAGTCTTTGTCCCAAGTGCCAGGCTTCCACACGTAGGCAGAAGTGGGGCCGGAGGCAAAAATTATTTCTAAATGACTTATCGCTCTTAAGTAATGCAAATTAAATTTGTCGGGGAGATTAAAAAGTGGTGCTGGTTCAGAAACCCCCTGGCGACTTGGCCTGTTTACTGAGGCGAGTGGGAAGGCACCCTCCCAGGAGAAAGCGCCACCCATCCAAGCTGGGTGGGGTGGGCAGGACCCGCAGGAGACGGGGCCCAGGGATGCTGCCATGATGGGCCATAACCACAGAGGCTCGACACTGGCCTGGGATTGTAGGTCTTAAAGAAACGGGAGCTGTCTTCTGTGTCGGGGCCCTGGCTCAGTCATAGACTAGTTATTTCCCCTTCATTTAACTTCTTTGAGCCTCTGATGAGAAAACCTCTGCTCGAAACACCTCTTTTCAAAGCTTTCGTGAAGGCTGGTGACACAGGACGTGAGAGTACTTTGTAAATGAGCAGGCTATAAGCATACCAGGTGCCATCCTACAGGGGGGCGTTATTCTGTGCCCACCTCCAGCCTCCGGCCCTCCCCTCCACCCCCACACGCCCCGTGACCTCAGGGGACTCAGAGTGTAAAGGCTAAAACTTTTCTTTGTCTTCTCTGAGTCTCACTTCACATTATGAACAGTGATTAGGGGCAGAGAAGGAAAATGAAGGAGAATATAAATAATTCATGGGGATATGCTGCGTAAAACAGTGACATTTTCTGACCTGCATCATCATAGAGGCAGCTGCGCCTGGCAGGGAGGAACATGGTCTGGAGACACCGCTGGGTTTAGACGTGAGCCTTGAACACATTTCTCAACCCCTCTGTGCCACAATCTCCTCATCTGTGAAGTGGGGGAGAAACAGCCCCTGTCTCAGTGGGTCGTTGTCAAGATTAGACGTGCTAACACGTGAGAATATTCGGCTCTGAGCCTGGAACGCAGAAGTGCATAACTACCAGCCCCCATTTTTATTACAAAACTGTTTCTTAGGATTTCATATCATAAACTATAGTCACATACCTGCTCTCTGCCTCCTAACCTCACGTTTCCCCCCTGAGCTATGCATTAAGCACATGCCTTTGAACTTTTGTAATAATACATGCAGCACGCATTAGGAGATCAAGGAAATGTTTTGAACTACAGAAAGACATCCTGAAGATTTTATGGTCTGGCTGACATAATGCTACGTGGATTTAGCAGCACATGCATCCTTCACTCAGTGAATACACACATAAATGCATCAGAAGAAGAGAAATGAAAACAGGACATGAGGAAACTGAAATCCTTGAGATGTTTGTGTTTCTGATAATTAGGTCTAAAGGAAACAGGGAAGGATCCTGACAGACATGCAATCACTTGTCCTTTTTGATTCCGACCATGTTTTGGAAGTTCAAAAGCTACAGTCACATTTGGAAATCATGACATGTTCTCTTTGGCAAACAATTAAACATGTTAGTACAGCAAGGAAGAGTCATGAGCCGGGGCTCTAGGGTTTGTGCAAGACGGAGGTACTTTTTCGCTGGAGAGATTAGGCACCAAACCACACGAGACAGGAATAATGCCCTCAACTCTTAGGAGCAAGCGACTACCAGGTATTAACCCACGCTCGTTTCGTGTTCCCTAGTAATCTAAAAAGGAGCCCTCGTAAAAACATCTAAAGCAGATTTAAGGCTGCCCTCTTGTGGCAGTAAGGAGCCAGGTACAAAGAGCACGTAGGCTTGGAGCATGGCTTTGGTGCCTGGGTACCCTCCCGCCATTTTGTTTGTGTTGACGAGGACCGTGGTGTCCAGAAGCCAGCATCAGCCGGTATCTACCCTCCCTGGGAAGACACCTCGTGTCTGAAATGAAAGGGAGGCTTGTCGAACCATTTCAGCTGCAAGGCTCAGTACAGGAACAGCAGACCACAGGGACGTAGGACCTGTGCGCCTTGGTCCTCCCGTCATTCACTCAGAGACTCACCGCCCACACACTTATTAAGCACGCATTGTGAAAGGCCTACAGTGACGAGCAAGACAAAACCCTGACTTCTTTGACAGCAGAGTGGAATCAAGAGGTGCCACACAGAGTGGCAGGAGCCTCCCTGGACTGAGAGATGAAATAGGAAGGAGATACAGCAACAGAATACCAGAATGAAGGAGCAGAGGCAGGAGGGAAGAATCCCTGGCTCCTTCCCTCTTCTCCCGCCTGGAGCTTCAGAGCTGGGGTAAGGTGTGGGGAGGAGAGGGCAGAGGAGAGGACCAGTTAGACACTCCTTCCCCAGGTGGGCACAGGGAGGACACTGAGCTGGCCGGCCCCGGATGGCCACACCTGGGCTACGTGCTCGGCTGCGAAGCTTCCGGGTTGCGGTGACCAGAGGCCCGGGGAGCACTGCACTCCCCTCCCCTGGTTTCCACGCTCCCCATTTTCCCTCCTCTCTTTCTAGTCGTCTTTTCCCCTCCCTCCATCCCCTTTTCTCTCGTCTTTCTCTCTCCCTTCTATTCTTTTACTTTATTCTGTCTTTCCCTTTCTTCTCTATTTCTCACCCTTTCATGTAAAAAAAATATCCTTTCTCTGTCCCTCGCCTTTTTTTCTTGGGGTCCTTCCTGGCTCTCTTCCTTCCTTTCGTTTGTTACTGCAGACGAGCCTGCTCGTCCAAGCCCGCAGTCCCCAGTGCGCACAAAGTTTTACAAACCTGGGTTCTGGGGACGCGGCCCTCAGCCTCGGCTCGCGCCTGGGCCATGGGCGGCAGACCTGAGCACGGAGGGCCGCGGGCAGGGCGAACCAGGTCTGGGAAACGTCACTCCGGGAAAGTTTAGGCTCCAGGTGTTCATGATCGTTCTCCCTTTTCTAGTCCCCGCCTTTATAACTACCTCTGCGTTCAACAAGGAGAGGACGAGACAAGCCGCCTCCCCGCAGTGGTCCACACCCACACAGGATGCCGGGTAATTCGGCGTTTTTCTGTTTATTTGTGTGTTTGTTTGTTTTTTAAAGTGGTTTTGCCACCGGTCTGGTCAAGTCATCTCACAAAGGTCAACCTGGGGTGCTGGGTTTTCTTCTGTTACGTGTTCGGTGACTTTGGGTAAAACATGACACTTAAGCGCAGGTGGGGAAGTACTTGTTCCCTCCTGTTTTTGTGGGGCGGTAAAGATGTCTCTGTATCTGAGGTCTGATGCCCAAGAAGTAACATGCTACGTGAAAATGAGTTATTACTGTCAGGCACTAAGGACGCGGCTCTGCTAGCTTTTATGGGACCATGGACTCCAGCGCCCCCTCCGTTTGGTGAACTTGAAAGTGGCCCACGCCTGAGCCCTGAGGATTTAGGTCAAGACCTAATGGCACTGGCTGAAAGGAAGCTCCGTGCCCGCCAGAAAGTCACCCTTCTGCTGTCAGAGCAGACGCCAGACGGCTGTGTGTTCAAACCCCCTCACTGCCACTCACCACACACTGCCACACACCAGGCACCTGATTTCCCCCCTTTAAAACGGAGAATGTTAATACTCGCCACGTGGGGTTGCTACGAGGCTCTAATCAGAAAGCATCACTGAGACGCTGTCTGGGTGAAGCTGTCCGCAGCTGACCGAAGCCGCGTCAGAGAATTTCCCACCTCGATAGCTTAAGGGGCCTGGGACATGGTGCCTACACGCTTGAGGGTCTTCTTTGTTGACGCAGGCTCTCCAAACACTCCCCATCTAACCTGCTCGAGCTCATCAGCGTGTGGATAAAAAGCGAGCACAGCTGGAACCCCAAATGCAACATTCAGGGCTTTTACTATGTTTTGTTTCCCTGAGGAATTGTGAGATTGTGTTGCCTGTAAGAACGAGGCTCTGAAATATTCACTCGTGTCTGCGACCCTGAGAGCTTAGTTGCATACAGAGTTTTCCGTAGCTCAGTACAAGGTGACAGTAGTCTCTGTCACAGGAAAACACGTCTTGGCTTCCTATTTCTTTTTTTACCTCTGATGCCCAATATACATACCTTCGATGCTTGACTTCAAGTCAAACCTCATCTCGCTATGCCGGATCATGCAGGTGAGCTGGGGCTGGGGGAGGGGAGGAGAGGCCCCTGGCAACGTCCGTGGGGCAGAAAAGCACCGTGCTGGCCGGGGCAGCGGGGCCGAGCCTTCCTGGGACTCATAGGTTCTCAAGGCACAAGCAAGGTCTTGTTCAATGTATAAAACTCATTAAAATGTTAGCAGAGTTCTCAAGGGCTCTTTTCCTACCGAAATGTGCTTTTGTACACAGCTTAGTAGTCAGACTAGACAGAGACTGGACTTCCAAATTTCTGCGAATTCATGTCGACCAGGTAATGCAATCCTGGGCTGAAAACGAGCAGTGTCCCTGCAGTTGTCAAAGTTCGCACATGAGCGTTGCACGGGGCGGCCGGTGACCGGCACGCGGCCTGCGAGCACCCACAGCATTCCCTCCGCCAGTCCGTCAGGTGTCCTTGGGGGTGACGGGCTTCCTACGACGTTCCATGGCGTTAGGCCACCTCTAATTACAGTGAGGGAAACCGTGCCCCTTTTTCTCTCTCTAGATACTGTGTGGAGTTCAAGACCGAGTCACTGACTCATCACTGTGCAACGGAGACCCGCCCCCTGACTCGATGGATGCAGTACCTCCGAGAGGGGTACACAGTGTGCGTCGACTGCCAGCCGCCTGCCATGAACTCCGTGAGCCTTCGCTGTTCCGGAGACGGCCTGGACTCTGACGGGTAAGGGAGCCAAGTGGGTCAGGGACGGCACTCGTTACTCATCTGGAGAGACCTGTCCTCTCTTCTCCCTGCCTGACCAGTGCGCAGCACAAGGCAGGGCTTGGGGGGTCAGACCACCCCAGAGTCCAGGGCCCCGTTCACCCTAGGGACTTGGAGGCTCTGTACCAGAGATGAGTGGGTGAACTTGGAGACTGGGGTTCAGCCGGAGCTCCTGAATGCCCAACAAAGACTGATCGCTCCAAAGCGTGTTCTAGAGACACTTGCATCAGGTCCTTGGGAGGGTGATTTGAAATGTGCAGATTTGAGCCCCTCCTGAATCAGAAGCTTTGGGGGTGGTTTTTTTTTTTTTTAACACTCTCCTAGGTGGGGGGGGGGTCAGCAAATATTTTCTGTAAAGGGCCAGACGATCGATATTTTCAGCTTTGGAGGCCACGTGGTCTCTGTCACAGCTACTCAGCTCGGCCATCGTAGCACAAAAGCAGCCACAAATATGCAAACACTGAGCTTGGCTTTGTTCTAATCATGCTGTATTAATGGACACTAAGATTTGACTTGAATAATTTTCATTTATTATCAAAATATTCATCTTTTGACTTTCTTTCAACTCTTTAAAAACATAAAAATCATCCTTAACTCACAGACTACACAAAGCAGGAGCTGGGGCAGATTCGCTGCGGTCGTAGCTGGCCGCCCGCTGCCCAGACCTCCTGTCCCCACGGCCCAGCTGAGAACCCCCGCTCCGTGGAGCCCTCATGAAAGGCATGGGCTCAGCTTCGCAGGGCCACAACCCTACAGAGATCTATGGACTGTCCGAAAGAGTCGACCCTGGAACACTTTTTCCTGCCCTGACAACACGCCCCCCGTCCTGAGCTCACTATCAGGCAAAGCCGATCACACTGCTTGTAACTGAGAAAAGGTAGACTTCGTGCTGGGCACAGACGGATTTAAGTATGTTAGATGGAACTGGTAAAAATACAGATTAGAAAGTAAAATGTGGACCTTTTTAGTTACTCCTTATTCCCACGATATATTTTAATGTTTAATAACTTGAATCTACGTTTATTAGTCACTTGTGCCCAACAGCGTCTGTAGTGAGTACACCATATGAACAGTAAAGCGGGTAAGGAATTCATATGAAATAGAAACTTAATATTTAGCCTTATTATTTTTCTGAATACATCATCCATATTCGGACTTGAAATGAATTTATAAATTTAATCTGTACCCATAAAGTACCTTAAACCCTGGCTGAGGCTCAGTGACTTTAAAAATAATAATTTCAGTAATCTGGCTTTGCTCTTTCCACTTCTCCCACTTTTTCATCACGGAATCAAAGAGTTGGAAAGGCTTACAAGAGATCACTTGGTTCAGACCCTTCTAATTTAAAGGTACATAAGACAGGATGCCATTTCCCTTTACGGAGCACTTCATATATATCCGCATCAAGTGACAGAGGTGGATGCTCAGACTAGGCATCCCAGAACAAGGCATCCTCGAGCAGGGGTTGATTGGTGACTTGTGTCGTTAGAACCCAGAGAAGGGAAACTCGGTTTATGATCATTTTTTAAAATGTCGATTCATAATGTACTTCCAAACTCCTGTATGATGACTATCGTGTTTAAGCTTCGATGTATAATGTTGTAAATCAGAATGTTCTTCAGTTTGCTGTTAGCGTAAGTACGTTTTCAAAATATTGTTTTAGAAACCAAACTCTCCATTGGCAAGCAATCGGCAATCCTCGATGTCAAGGAACTTGGAAAAAAGTTCGGCGAGTAGACCAGTGTACCTGTCCAGCTGTTCACAGCTTTATATTTATATAGATTGCGAGGTAAACATTTCAAAATGTGTTTATAAATATGCTAAATATTATCGAGTCATGTTCAATGCTTCATAAACCTTCAAAACTTGCTTGGCCAAGTTCCTGAATGACACATGTCATTGCCACACTCCGAAGTGGAGAAAGAGAATTCAGGGACACACAGCACCTTGATGTTTATCTTCACTGCGTTGAGGACCCACTCTAAAGGCTCCTGTGGTTTAGTCCTTGACCTGCAACACAGAATCCTCTCATTCAACAGGTGGCCCCTGTGCCACGAAATGCATGTCTGTTTGCACTAAAATGGGTCATGTACTGGTGAATAAGTTGTCCTTTAAGGGTATCCACACTTGGAATTTTCCATTTTTTCTTCCTAATCTGCAATTGTCAAAACTTCTCACTTTAAAAATGTATTCCCATGTGTATATTTTCACACATACTTTTTCCAAATATTATTCCACTAAATGAATTTCCACCAAATTGTCACAAATAATTTTTCATAGGACAGTTGTTTAAGATTTAGTGTTTTGTAATAAAAACCAAGCTATGCTAAAAATACTTTTTTGAAGAAGAAATTTTCTTCAATTAGTTGAAAAGATCAAATGTTCATTCTAGGTCAATATGAATGAGTGCCTTTAAATGTTATACTTTTCACAAAGAGGAATTTTGGCACCAGTGAAGGAAACAATGCTTTTAATTACGAAAATTCTACCATCATTAGCATCTAAAATGATTTCCAAGGCTGAGTCTGGAGCTGACTAAAATAATCTTTCAGAGTCCAATGTCAAGTTTAGTTGAAGTAAACTCACTGCTTTTTTCTATTAGATAGCATACATTTTCTTACGTTTGGGGTAGAAGGTAGAGGTACAGATTATAGAAGGTAGATTTTATGACAAATGCTATGGTCTTACATACATTCACACAGAGAAGTCTTGGTCTCCTTTTATGATCGGAAAACCAATGAACTGGGACAAAGAGTCTTGTTTAAGGGTCCTGGGAAGACAAGGCACTGAAGGTCAGCCACTGAGCCAAATCTCGGCATCTCATTCAGAACTCAGCTTCGATGCCAAAGACTGCGCTGTAAAAAGCCTAAGTCCTTTTCATTTTTGAAATAGATTTTAAATTCAGGATTTATCTTTGGAGAATTGAATCTCAAGATTTAAACTATGTGAAATTCCTTTGGTTTCATTTGTATAAAATACTATTCACTAACATGATTTACTAAAATACATATTTTTCAGTACTTATGTAATGACAGAATGATAATAGCAAGCTTAATAGGGATGGAATATTTAATTCTGAGAGTACCAATATTTGTGACTATATATTCATTTAACTGTCAGTAGTTTTTGTGGTAAATTAAATTCTTTGGAAATTAATATAAAAAAATTTGAATCTCGTCAAAGTTAGAAACTTCAACTATGTGTTTAACATTAACATTTTAAGATGATTTTAACATTTGTAAAGCAAGATTTCTGAAAATATACCTGGCTGATTTTCAATGTGACTTAACATTTTTATATAATAAATAAACTTTCTGTTCACATTTTAAAAAGCTCTACTTGTTTGACTAGAAAATATCCAAATTTTCTGGATTGGTCAGAGAATGAACGAAATTTCACCAGAACAAAACAGAAAAACTTTCAGAACTGACAGGTATAAATACGATGACTAACAGCAATAAAGCTGTGATGTATTTATGGTTCCAGTATGTGTTAAACATTTAACATATTTGAGTTGCATAAAATCAAATTCTCATCTTATGCATTTATTTTTGTGCATGACCATTAATTACTTTCACACTGAAGTATATTTTTGTAATTTCTATTTCTGAGAAGAATTTCATAGGCTAGAAGACTTAACTACTAAATAATAGCTTTGAAATGCTTGCTATTAATTAGCAAAGCCCAAGGAAACAGTTCAGAACTAAAACTGTAGTCCAAGTGATTAATGAAGAACCAAAAGTTTTTATTTTCAAAAGTTAAAGATCAAAGTATTTAAGACCTCTTCAGCATGCCTTTTTCACAAGTACCTTAGAGTCGGGCCCTTTCCACAGGCACTAGGCAATGATTTACAAACCCTAGAATTACTTAACAGACTGATTTTAAAAAGTGCATGTGGAAAGTAATTTGAACAAAAATAAACACACCCACTCAGAAAAGAGGGGGAAAGGAATTAGGGATGGTGATCATTTAGAAGGGAAAAAGTGAAAAAAAAAAGATTAAAAAAAAGTAGAAAAAGGAACCAGGCGAGTGAACTATAATCAACTATTCTTTTTTTAGGATCTTTCTTGGGATGTTTTAATTCAAGAATGTTGTAAGTAGGCATAAAGAGCAATAATTTATTGTTTACTTCTGCTCTGGTGTAAAAATTTTAATTAGTTATCTTTCCTAGGTACGCACAAAAATGATACAAAATAAACCAGGTTCTGCCTTCTAAGAATATTCTAGTGAGGTTCATATAACTACAAGTTGATTTAGAAAGCAAAGACTTGCAGTTATGTGTTTGCATTACGAGGTATAAGCAACCAGATGAAGAACATATTAAAGAGAAGTGAAATTTCTAGGTCAAGGTGACAGATGGACGGACACACGTTTACCCTCTCTCCTTCCGCAAATCCCACTGAAATGTCAGGATTTACAAAGGAAAATAAACTCATAACATAGATGAGATGGGAGATGGGTAGAAATCAGTCTGGAGATTTTGCAAATTGGAAGTAAATAGGATTCTACTGATGGATAAACCAGATGGAGGGGGCCAAACCCTTTAAAACATGTACAAAAGGAGGTAAAATCAGAGGTGAGAGCCATCCTTCCTGGGGTGGGAGTCTCGTGGAGCAACAAACAAGATGAATTTTTAAAACATCCCCACCCTGAGAGACAACTTGGTGAAATTTAAAATCCAGAACTCAAAGGCAAGGGTCGGTAAACTACAGGCTAAATCTTGCCAGCTCTGTTTTCCCAAATATAGTTTTATTAGAACACAGCCATGCACCTCATTTACATATTTATGACTCTGGCTAGTTCCAAGCAGAGCTGATAGAGACCATTCGGCCCACAGAGCCTAAAATAGTATGTCTGGCCCTTTACGGTGAGCTTGCCCACCCTCTGAGCTTGCCCGCCCCTTGGCTTAGACCGTCAGAGTTAACGTAATTACTGGTGTGGCTGGATGCAGGTGTGACCTTTTTTTCCCTTTGTCCTGGTGGTTTTGTTTGTCCTTGTTTCCCTTCCCCCTGCCTTTTGCTTTCTTTTGGATTTTTAAAAAAATAATATTCTTTTAAATGGACACTAGAGGTTTCAACAGCATACCTAACTTTTCAGTTTACTTGGGAGTTAATATTCCTAATGTCACGCTACGTGTAAATCGGAAAAGCTTTGCAGCTGCAAACTGGGCACTACTCGGAGAGACTGAATGTAAACAGACAAGGGACCCGCCTTGTATGACGACGCCCGATGACCCACCACCTCAGCAACCAGCTGGGGGCGCCAGAGCAAACCCGCACGGCAACCCACCCGGAGTGGTCAGTGCTTGGTGGATGACGGCCAACATCCGATTTTTGTCCCCACTCAGAACTGATCAGAGAAAGCCAAGTCTGCTCCCCAGAACAATCACACAAGATGCCTGCTGCTAGGTGGCCGGCCTCCAGCTTCCTCAGGCCAGCGACGCCCGTAAGAGCCAGGCTGAGCCTTCTCTTTGGTTTTCACCCCAAAGCTTCCCGCTGTAAATCTCTGCCTGCCTGAGACTCCACCAATCACAAGTGATGGTGGCCGTGTAACAGCCAGCCCTGGGGAAACAGCCCATGTGTTCCCCTTTTTTATTAGTCTTTATCTCCACAACTCAAATGCTCAACAGCATAAAAGGCGAATAAGTGTGATATAATCATATAACGTATTACTTTATAGAAATAACAAATGAATGAGCCACATGTACATATGACATAAATACGTCAAGTGCAAGAATAGCAAAGAATACATAGTAGTCCATCTAACTTCCTTAAATGACTCAAGTCAAAAAAACAAAACCAAAGCTCTTCTCCCGGCCTTTGCGGGTCGGCTCTGAGTTGGGCACTCCTTGGCGCTTAGTCAGGTCACCTACTCTGCCTTAGCCTTCACCTCCAGCACGTGGGAAACCCAGAGACCATTCCCGCGGGCCTAGGGCCTTCCAGGTCTTTTCTGAGGCCGTGTCATTCTGGGCACGTGCACGCCTTCTCGATCCCCCGCTGCCCCGAGTCCTTCAAAGCTCTTACCCCACGTGTCTTCCTCCCCAGGGTTTCCGGTTGGTCTGCTGCTTGGGATGATGTCTTTAAAGCCCAGAGAGCACAGAGTGGGCAAAACGCACCACCACAATTCTGTGAGAACAAGTTCTGCACGGCCCCTCTGTCACGCCCGAGCTCGCCAAGTAACGGGCCACTGTCCTACAGGCAGAGTGAACAAAAACACCAAAATCATCTCACGGAACTCCAGCGGCCCCTTCCTCCATGAGCGCTCCCAGCTGTGTTAGGAGACTCTAGGCCTTTGAAAGTGGACGCTAACAGGCTTTGCCAGCTTGATACTGCTTCAGGAGGAGGGCCTTTGGAGCTCTCTACCCGCCTTTTTGGGTGATGTCACTCTTTATGGAACATTTTTAAATGATTACATTTTAGAAATGGGGGACAGATTAGCAGTTGCCAGGGGTTGGCGGAGTGATGCAAGAGAGAGAGGAGTGGTGACAGGGAGAGCTGGCACTGGAGCTGCTCAGCATCTCGCCTGCGCTGGTGGGTACATGAACCTCCACGAATAAGTGGTTTACAGGTACACACACATACACACACACACACACACACACAGACACACACACACACACACACACACACACAGTACAAGAATGGGAAACCTGAATGAGATTGGTGGATTGTATCAATATTGATATACTGTGGTTTCACAAATTAATATTGGGGGAAAACTCGAACAAATGTACAAGGGGCCTCTGTATTATTTTTAACAACTATGTGCGAATCTACAGCAAAAATTTCAATTAAAAAAGGAATTCAGAAGATTCAGATTTAAGTTGAAGTTTTAAAAATACATTATCCAAGTTACTATGTAGTCACAAGTTATAGGATTAAAAAAATCTGTTTTAATTAAATCTAAAATAGCTCTTTTAATAAAACAAACTTATAAATAAGAAAGCACCATACTATGATGTAGTTGGTAGTGATCTTTTTTAGTGTCGCATAAAACAACTGAGCATCTTATAGTTAATGGCGACTTAGATCTGAGGATTTATGGCATGCGTGAAATAAGGAGGTTGACTTACAGGTCCATTTTGGCTCACGCTGCCTGCATTGACACCAACCACCGAAATGTCCAATAAACATGGTGACGGCAAACTATAAAAACAAGAACTAGTGGCATGACAGAATAGACTGAGTCAGGAAGCATATAGTAATTACCCACATTTTTGTTTACTATACATATAAAACAACAAATTCCGGAATAATGGGAAAGTAATTTATAATACAGCAAG
Source organism: Eonycteris spelaea (assembly GCA_003508835.1). NCBI lineage: Eukaryota > Metazoa > Chordata > Mammalia > Chiroptera > Pteropodidae > Eonycteris > Eonycteris spelaea. The sequence goes on from PUFA01000150.1 coordinate 1,157,663, forward strand.
AAATACAGATTACCAAATACTACCATTTAACTTTTCACGTAAATACTTCAGTATTTTCACTCAAATAAAGCACATGTAACTCAAAATGCTAAATAACTTTATCAGTTTTTGAAGCTTTATTTAAAACCACCTTTGCTGTCTGCAGCCACGCTGCAACCTGAGCAAGCCTGATCCGTCTGATCTTGGAAGCTACGCAGGGTCGGGCCTGGTCAGTACTTGGATGGGAGACCACCTAGGAAGACCAGGTGCTGTAGGCATAAAAAATAAAAAAAATAAGGGGTTGTAAGGTGACAAGGTCCTTGCAATCTGTGAGGTCAACCAAAGGTTGCTTCACCTAAAATAATAATAATAATAATTAATAAATAAATAAAAAATAAAACCACCTTTGTCAAAGTTTTAACTGGAACAAAAGTTACATGAACCTGAAGGAGACAGGAAGCAGTTCTCAGTAACGGTACAAATTTTATCCTATAGTCACTACTGTTTAAGTGTTTTCTTCTATATGAAACTATTGAAAGGAAAAGTTTAAGTATGTTAAAACTCAAGATTAATTTGTATATCATTCTAAGTAATTAACATATCAAGGCCATAAGTCGTTAACTCTTATGTCAAAGCCTACTATTCACTGATTTAGAAACTTCACTTTAATGTGCGTGCCATGGAGTTGAAGTCAGCCTACAGACACAGAATAGCTTAACAGAAATCTACTTTTTCTCTTAACAGGTTTTCATTTTTTTATTGGAACACGGATTGGGGGTAGAAGTACTGAAAGCATTGGGGTCCGACAGATTTACATTTCATGAAAGTAAAAAGGTTCTTAAAGAATACAATGATGGCATATAATCCCACATAGAACAAATCCTCGTATTAATTAAATGACTGTGTCACAAAAAAATACTATAATGCTTTAAATAAAAATTTTAAGACACATGACGACTGCCAAGTTTCAAAGAAAATGGAGTAATCACAACATTTGGCTGTCCTTTTATCGAGCTTTTACAGTCACACGCCGTCTTCATTGTCTGAGCAAATCAGTTTCAGCTTCTTCATAGTCCTCCACCTGTCTTTCAACATGACGCTTGTTCGGTTGTTGAATTTATAATGTAGGAGTATCTGAGACCAGTTTCCCTCTCCGTATTTCCTCACGCCAGATTTCAGATTCTTGTCTTCTTCCCAAAGCCATGCCTTTTGATAAAGAAAAGTTATTCAGAGACAGTTCTTTGTTTCTAAGTGAGGTATGACTGACATATAACGTTATATTAGTTTATATTATAACACAATGATCCGGTATTTGTATATATTATGAAATGTTTTTGTGCATGTTTTACCACAATTAACATCCATCGAAAGTAGAAAGTAGAAGTTATTTACAGAAACAATTTTTTAAAGAACATAGTTATCGTAAGTGACTTTTTAAAATATTAATTTCTTAAACATGGAAGAATTTCTGTATACATTTCTGAAGCTTATGTTAAGAGCTCTCATTTATCATAACATTTTTCAAGGCCCTTAATAGTACTGTTTTTCATGTACATGTTCTATGGCTCAGGTGCTTAAGATCAGAGAGCTACAAAGTGACAGAGTTAAACGCTAATCCAGATCCCCAATTCATCTGACTTTAAGCCCACACTCTCATTTAAGATGCTTTTCTACAGTGGTCAGTAGGTTGGTATTTATAATCCACGCACCTCTAAATAGAATTTATGAATATTTAATATTTTATTAATGAACTCGGTGAAAACCCTGTTCTGTTTATGATGAGCAAAGTACATGCACAGGTAAAACTCAAATCTGTAAAAACATGTTTTTGAAAATACAACTAGCACAAATTAAAACTATACTATTTTATTTTTGGAGAAAATGACAAAAATTTTTTTTAAATCAAATTCAGTATCATACAGAGGGAAAAAAATGACAGATACTCAGTAGTTGCTAAAGGTGACAACTAATTATTCCTTCTGCTGACATACTGAAGGAGCAATATGACCACTTGAGTGATTTACTGTGTCTAGACTATGATTAATTTCCCCAGATGACTTTCACATTTTCTTTAAAAATCGATTCATCATCAGTCACAAAAAAGACAAATATTGTATGATTTCGCTTAGGTGTCTAGAGGAGTCAAATCAGACAAACAGAAAGCAGAACGGTGGTCGCTGGGGGGCGGGGAGGAGGGAACGGGCACAGAGTTTTAGTTTGCAAGAGGAAGAATTCTGTGGATGGATGGTGGTGAAGGCAGCACAGCCATATAATAAATGTGTTTAATGCCACTGAGCTGTACACTTTAGAACAGATCCGCTGCTAAGTTTTGTTGTGCGCGTTTTACTATAATTAAAGGAAAAAATATCGACCCCGTCATCTGATGCACTGTGAAAAAGCACTCAGGGTGTGGCTTGAAGAAGACAAACACAAGAGGAAAAGCATCTGGCGAAATGCCCCAACACTGGCAGTGACCATAATCAAGTCCCTTGCAGAAGCTGGGCGGCCGCCTATGAGCAGCCGCGTTGCCTACACGGTGCACAGCTACGCAGCCTCTAGACCAAGAAGGTCCTGTGACCTCCGCAGACCAACCAGCCCACTCCCCTCACCAGTCGCCACTCCCAAAGCGTCACTGCCGACCGACGCAAAACCAAGAGACAGAACTGTGGCGCACGTGAGCGGCAAGGAGTCCTGATGGGAGGCGGCGCACGTCCTGACTGCAAGTGCTGCAGCAGCGAGTTATGCCTCTTCAAGGTCACGTGCATCTGTGAGGACGCCATGAAGGCTATGGCACATGCCACAACACAGACGAACCTGAGTGGCCCTCATGTCTTGAACCACTTCACACACAAGGGAAGGTGTGTACAATTTTACACGAAATTTCAGGGGCCACTTAGACTCCCCTTAAAAAGCCGATCAAGTTTTATGGTCTCCAAGATAACATTTTCTGTTGTGCATCAAGTTGCCACACAATTATTCGGCTTTAAAGAGTAGCCTTTGGTTTATGTGAATTTCATAGACACGGCACTGTTTTCTTGTTTTAATCTGAGCTATATTACTTTTAATAGAGATTACAGATGATACCTGATATAATACTAAAGCCCATTTTTCTCAAGAAAAAACTAATATTTTCTTCTTGAAACCTATTTAGGTTCCTGGCTGCAACAAATTTAAGCAGTGCTTTCCAGTGGATTTCACATGCAGGCAGGGGTGGGCAAGCTATGCCAAAATCCAGCTCTGGGCTGTCTCCATAGCCCAGGAGCTAACAATAGATTTTACATTTTAAAAAGCTATTTTTAAAAAAGAAAAAGAGAAGAGTATGTGACAGAAACTGTATGTGGCTCTCAAAGCCTAAAATATTCACTGCCTGACCTGTACAGAAAAAAATTTGCCAACCTCTGACCTGGAAGAAAGTTACAACTGAAAACCAGTGTTTAACATTAAATATTTTCTCCTACTATTGAAGAACTTGATATATTGTTTCTTTGAGATTGAGATGCCTTATTTTGCTTAATCTGAAGGTTTTTATAGTCTTTGCTTAATTTCATTTATGATTTAAAGGTAAAAGAATCTTTAAAAACATCATATGGAACAAGTGATCATGTAGCAATAATAACTATATTCTTTAAAAGATTAGAGTTTAAAGAGGCCAATTCCCACTGTCTATGGATGGAGTTGAGTAAGTGACACAATTGGGTTATCAGCACCAGATCAGAAAGAAAACACAAGGACAGTAAAATTTCACAGGTCTACTTTTGCTTAAAACTCTTCATTTCTTCATTTTATACATTTCACTTATTATACTATATTCCATTCATATCACATAGTTAACAAAGAGTTTAAGATGATACATTCCAGGACATTAAAAAAACTGTCCTTTGTGCTATTCTGTCTTTGCTTTTCTTAAAAAATTAAAAATAGAATCAAAAATTCCTAAAACCATTCTTCCCATGCCCATAACCACCCCAAAATACAAAAAGCGCATAACAAATTCAAATGCACCAAGCCTTCTTTCCTAAAGCTAAAAAGTTTACATAACATATTTGATTTCTTCTGTCTATAGAGGAAAAAACAATGCTTTATAATGCTTTAAAAATGCTACCATTTATAGTAAAAATATAGTCTTACACTAATTCCCATTACATACCATCTATGGGAAAAAAAGTCTTTGTTGTTGAAAGGCATTTGTTTTCTTTGGAATAAATTTACAAAAGGAAGGCTCTTTTTAAATTGTGATGAGGTAGGCACAAGGAGAAACTGTCTTATCAGGCATAGGACTGCAATAAAAATCTTTAAGGAACCCAAATCTCAACACAAAATGAGAAAATATCCACTCATCTGAAACAAGTTGTTCTACCAAAAAGCCAACAGTTGGAAGCTAAAGGTAAATCCAGACACTAGTGATATCCACAGAATTCTTTTTCGGCATAGTAAACACTGATAGACAATATCACCTATATTTTATTCTTTAATTATGTAGCTGATACCCACACTTTGTTTTGAATACAAAGAGAAACTGTTTTCTCAAATACATCCAGAAATAATGCCTACAAATAATGCCCACTTGGAAGTGCTGGCAGAACCACAGGGGAGCTACTAAAGTATGCGGCAGAGTCTTCCAGTTTTCTGGACCAATATATAAAGAACTTGGAAATATCACTCACTGCAGTCCTCAGAGTAAGAAATATTAGTCCAGTTCTCAGAATAAAACGTTGATGACTTCATCAACTCTTTTAGATTCATCAAAGAATTCATGTTACAGGGCAAACTGCCGCACTGAAAACCAGACAGACAGAAAAGCAGAGTCATGGCGGGCCAGGGCCGAGAGCCGAGGCCCACAGCTCTCGCTGGTGGGAGCAGTCACTGTGCTGGCAGTCACTGGAGGCTCGCTGCCACAAGCTTGACCCAAGACACCCAGGGGCCCAATCGCAGCGGGGGCAACCAATTTTTGAGTTTTACCTCCCAAAGCCCCCCAGGTTCTCAGGGTGAAGATGGTAGAAAAATCTCCTCTTGTTTCAAGCAGGAGGAGAAAAGCAGCCATTTTGAAATACATCCACGCCATTCTGATCCCAGTAACAGAAGCCTGCCCTCAAGAGCCATTCTGATCCCAGTAACAGAAGCCTGCCCTCAAGAGAAATTAATTTTGCCAGTGCCTAACTGACCTGTGCAGACAACCAACTCCAGCCCCCTCTAGCTGTCCAATGCAGGGAAAGGAAAATACCCACTTCGGCCCTCCAGGCTTCCTGTTTCACCCAAGAGGGAAATAAAAGCTGAGAAGCGCACTTGAAGGTCTGAGCCCGGGACGCAGGCTCACTAAAGGAATGAGACGCTTCCTTTCCTCCTCCCCCATCCTACCACCACGTTGCTTGGGCTCCTGTATAACAACTGCCTCAGCTGAAAGAGCTGCCTTAGACTCTCACGAAGAAGGAGTCTGTAGGAAAATCCAAAGACAAGAGAGAGGAAAAACAAGGAAATTTTAGCCCCTGATACCTAGAGCTATAGTAAATAAAGCATAACTCCTCTCCAGATAAACATAAAACCTCACAGTAAAGACCAATATACTTTAGTTCCTTTTATTTGATACATCATGTCCAGCTACCAACAAAAAACTATCAGGTACACTAAAAGGTGAAGAACACTATCAGAAGGGACAAAGCATCAGGCTCAGCTATGGCAGAGATGCTGGAATTATCAGGGTAGAAACTTGAAATAACTATGATTCATATGCCAAGGGCTCTAGTGGAAAAAAGTGGACAACAGGTGAAAACAGATGGAAAAATAAACGTAAGAAGAGTTGTAAACCTAAGAAAGAATCAACAGGAAATGCCAGAAATCAACGACACAGAAAGAGAAATGAAGATGCCTTTGACGGGCTCATCAGAGGACTAGACATGGATCAAGAAATAATCAGTAAGCCAAAAGATATTTTAACAGAAACTTCTCAAACTGATAAGCAAAGAACAAAAAGAAAAAATCATACCCAAGAACCAAGAACTATGGGACAATTACAAAAGTGTGGCATACATGTAACGGGAAACCAGAAAAGGAGAGACGGCATGAAATGAAGATTTAAAGTAACAGTGGCTGAGAATTTCCCAAAATTAATGACAGAGATCAAACAGATCTAGGAAGGTCAGAGAACACAATGTAGGATAATATCCCCAAATCTATACCTTGGCACATCATGTTTGCAGGGCAAAAAAAAATCAAAGACAAAAATACTTAAGACTTTTGGTGGCATAAGGTCTGCAGGAATTCACCCAACAGCAACAAGGAAAGAAATAAAATCCCAAACTCTGATAAAATTAGAAGACCCCTATGACCTGAACCACACTACAGGCGGAAGGCATACCTTATCAGCGGAAACTGACACAAGGCATGCGAAGAAGCAGGGCGCAGGTACTCTGCTTACTGATCTCAAGACACAGCCTGTGGTGCATGTTTTTCCGAAGTAGGAGCAATAGCTCCAAAAACAGAGGTGGCAGGACTAAATCAGGAATCACAGATAAGCAATATTTGCAAAAAGCAAATCAAAAGTAGGAGTTGCTTGCTATGTTCCCCAGGGTGAGAAAGCAAGGCCAAAATAAGACTGAGTCACAGGAAATATTTCTAGTAGCCTAGAACTTGACCCTTGACCTAACATCTCAATATGAACCATTTGCAAAAAGCTTATCAAGAAAAAATTCTTAAATAGAGTAGGAAAAAAGTAGGATCGATCACCTTGCACTTCCAGCCATGACAGAACAAACCAGATTTATTCACTGCTGTAAACAACTAGAAAACCAAATAAAATATAGGAAATGATAGTTTCAGACACTGGACGAATTGCACAGGACCTTTAATCACTGACAGGGGAAAGAGATGGTGTCTTAAAACTGACCCATGTTAACTTTCTGAACAGAAAATATCCAATGGTATTTTCTTTTTTCTTTAAAGCACTGAAGACTCTCATTTAAATTAAGTCCCACCTTATAGCTGATGAACTGTCTTTTAAATAAATGTCATCAACACCCAACTTAACACAATTTTTAAAAATGCAGGTGAAGTATTTTCTTAGAACTAAATAGGCAGATTGGTCAATTAATCTAAGATGGCAAAATCAAAGACAGCCAAGAAACATTTTATACTCAAGACAATTTTAGAGTTAACAGGATGTGAAATAATCATAATTATTCAAGTTATGATTTTAATGACCATTAAGTATTATTTTAAAAATAATAAACAAATACCTGTTTTTTCCTAGATCGATGATTTTTAGAAGTGGCTGGCTGATTGCTTAAAGCATGCCTTCCCTTGCTTTCAATGGCTTGTCTACTGTTATCTTTTGTCTTTCTTCCAACTAAAAGTAGAAATACTATCATCAAAAATTGTTTCACATTAAAAGTAAAAGAAAAATTATAATTTTAAAGGTTATCATGAAATTCCTATTTATTTTTTAGTTATTTTTTAAAAAATAGAATTCTATGTGCTTAATTTTTTTCCCCGCTTTGAATCCCAAAGCAGCATGGTACAGTGCAAAGATCTGGAAACCAGAGGGTGTGTTTTGAATCTTGATTCTTTTATATGCCTTTAGACAAGTCATCTCACCTCCCAGAAACTGCCTTTTCTTCCTATGTTAAAAGAGAAATAAATTTACCTAACAGGATTGTTGAAATTTTCTTAAAATGGCATTTACAAAGTATTTGACACAGTGTAGTAAGTATATATAACCTTTTACTTATTCCCTTTTTAATTCATAGTCAATTTAGTAAGATAAGAAATGTATATGTAACTGAAAAGAAATAGTACTGTAATTATTGAAAGAAAAATTTTTATATAGCAAATCTAAGAGAATTTACAAATAGAATTAAAAAGTTTTGCAAGACGGTTAGATATAAGATCAATAAACAGGACTCAATAATATTTCTGTACATTAGCAAGTTAAAATATTTAATTAAAATAACTGAAATATAATATTTACAATAGTAACGAAAATGTAACATTCTTAAGGATAAGTCTAGCAAAAGTATTCAAGATCTGTATGTTGTAAATTATAAAGCTTTACTATATATATATGTGTGTGTATAACATATATGTTTTAAGAAAAATACGACAATCTAAATATACTTTTTGTTAATATAATTGTGTCAGTTCGCTCCAAAATTATCTACTATTACAAATTCAAACAAAAAATTTAACAGGGTTCTTCGAAGAACGTAAGATTAATCTAAACTTTGTGTGTCAGGAATGGCAGTCCACCCTGGGCCCTCAGCATCCCTGCAGTTCTTGCTAAAGAAATGTACAGGGTTCATTCATGTCCTGATACCAAGCAGTTTCTGTAGTTAGTCAGACAGGCACTTAAGTAGGTCAAGGGAACTAAATTATTTCAGTTTAGAATTAATTTAGTTTAGCCATTTTGTAGTAATAGATGTATAAAAAAATTTCTGGCACTCCACCAACAGGAAGCAAATATTTGATTTAACTTCACCATCTTTAAAATGAGGATGATGATAAAATCTATGGATGTAAATGTTTCAGAGCTATAATTTACAAATATTAGCTAAGAGTGGCCATGCCATCAGCCATCAACTTTGAATAAATTTATTCAATTAATATTTACTGCAGGCCTACTATGTGCCTGGCATCAAGGTGCTACATCTATTATTTTGTATTGATCAGTAAGTATTTAGGTTTGGATCAATAGGTATAAAAATCCCTGTATTAGTATAGTACCTAGAACACTGTCAGTTTAATAACCGTTTGTCGACTGCAAAAGCACTAAGGATGAACTTACGGTCAACTTGCAATTGAAAATAATTATGGACTATTTTTAAGATGCTTTTTTTTGGTTATTGTTGTTTGTTTTTTAAATTAATGCCTTTAATAAGGATGACAAATTCTTAATGCAATAAAGAGGGTAGCTAGATTCTATACACAGCCATTCCTCATTATTCATGAATTTTGTATTTGAGAATTCACTTACCTACTAAAATTTGTAACTCAAAAGCCAATACTCAGTGCTTTTGTGGTCATTGGCACATGTGCAGAACAGCAAAATTTTGAGTCACCTGACATGTATGTTCCCAGCTGAGATCAAATAAGGTGAAGCTCTGCCTTCCTGTTTTAGCTCTCATGCTATAAATAAGTGTCCTTTATACAGCCTATTTTCATGCTTTTTGGTGGTAATTTTGTTGTTTAAAATGCCCCCAAGTGTATTGTGGAAGCGCTATCCAGTGTTCCTAAGTGTAAGAAAGCGATGACGTTCCTTATCGAGGAGATACTTCCCTCAAGCATGAGTTATAGTGCTGTTAGCCATGAGTTTACGTTAATGAATCAACGATATATGTTAAGGTATCTTTAAACAGAAACACATAAAACAAGGTTATGTACTCATCAGCTGACACAAATGTTGTAACCAGAGCCTCAAAGGAACCGAACTTGTATTCCATTGCAGTGGGTCAGGATTCTTTACTTCGCTGTTCAGAGACTGTCTAGAACATAACTATCATAAAGAACAAGAATCAACTGTATTTATGTCTTAGATGAAAACTATTTCAAGTTGCTAAATAAAGTTAACGTGAAAAGCAATGAACCCTCAGTACTCTAAGCGAGGCAGTCAGAATAGCTTTCCAAATTAATCACCACCTCTAACTCCGTGAAATCAGGGCATCTGATCTTTGTGGTTCAGTGTTCTGAAGTGCCTTGTGTGTGTGTGGTGATGAGGTCCAGGGTTGGCTGGCTTTCCAGAACACATCAATGCCCCACTTCTAAAGTTGTAATAAGAGTACTCACTTTGACTAGTTTCTGCTCTTTCTTCTTTCTCATTAAAGTGTTGTCGTCTTCCAGGTTGTGACTTAGATAAAAAGAGATTCCTGTGAGACCTACATGACACGGGAAAGCTTGTGATTAGTTCCACAAGACTAGAAAAGCTACAGAAAACGGTACATGATTTGCCTTCTCTCTGTTCTAGAACATTCTTCTACTTTGGCCTATTTCTTTTGGGGCTATTCTTGCCCAGTGCCCATCTTAACTTTTGGCCTCTGATTTTTGCTATCAGACTTCCCTCTCTCCCATCACTTACTTCCTCCATCTCATCTACTCAGAAATCAGGATTCTTTTGGTCTTCCAATTAGATAGATCAAGACAAAAAAATCCTCAGACTACAAAGCACTAACTTTCATTGTCTCCTATGGTTTATATGTTTATTTCCCAAAGAGAAAAGCCAAAATTCCTTTATACATGATATGGCAGATATCACTTGATCATAGCTTCCAACAAAGGGCTTTTTCGAAAGGTAAGGCTGTTTGGAATTATAGAATATGGCAGAATTTTCTGACAACCTTGCAAAGTTAGTATCAGTCCAATTTTATAGAGGAGCAAACTCTGATGGAAGTAGTTCACTCAGATGATTTCAGCACCACCAGAAACCTACACTTTTACCCCTACGAGTGCTCTATGCCACTTGCTAATCCTTTCCCTTCCTCCCAAACTTTCTACTGTGTGCTCCAGAAGGCCATTCTTACTCTTCACCAGTTTCCCCACTCTGCACCTCGTCTGAAATCTAGCTCTGCCCTGGGGACGTATCTCGCTCCTCTGCAGGCTTCCCAAGCAGACACCTGACCTCCCGCTTTCCGTGAACCACCGGGTTCTGGAGGTGGCCCCTATACTGTTCATTCCCCACTTCCTGCTCCCACCAACAGCGTAACCCGTGAGGATCACATTACTGAGGTGAATCGCCACCTACCACTCTTCAGAGCCACTCGCCCCACTTTCCAGTACTTCCCATCACTCACAGACCTTTCCCACCCCAACTGCCGCTGTTACTGTGAACTTTTCGGTGTTCCCATGGATAACCCACACAACATCCTGGCCCCTCGATTCCTCATTCCCAATCACCACGTCAGCCACGGTGTCTGTCGTCAGCATCTCGACTGCTCTCTCTCTGAAATCATTCACGCAGACTTTCTGCTCTCTGAATGTGTTAGATTGTCTTCACAGCATTTCCAGTAGTTAAATACAGTTCTTCATAAAATCAGATTTTGGGACGGCCATCAGAAATGTAACCTCTATCCCCTTCCTGCCCCAGCATCATATCCTTGTTTCTGTGGCAGAATAAGAGTTTCATAAGCATCTACTCTAAGTCTGAGTCCTCCCTGTATGTGTATTCCAATAATGGTTCTGCAGAAACAACACGAAACGAGCCGGGAGCCCAGAGGCAGGTCTCTACAGTTTGGAATTCCAGGCCACACCAGGGTCTTGAATATCTGCAGAGGCAAGCAGGGCCCTGTGATAGTCTTTAAATCATACCATTTATGTGGCAGTTATCATAACATGTCTAGGTCTGCATGAGTTGCTAAAAAGATTTTAAAGATAGAGAAGAAAATTGCCAATTTACTTCACCTCAGCAAGGATACTGTATCATCTGAGGATTCGGTTACTGCAGACGGTTTGTCACTAACACTTTAAAAGAAGGGAAAAAATGTAAGAATGTAATAAACTTTTCATAACATTATTTTCCACACAGTCCATTTACTCAATATTTCAATTTATAAAAAAATCTTTTGGAAAGAAACCCTGGTAACATTAGGACATGTACTGTCCATTCCAACATGGCTAACTTTTGCCCACATGTGCTTACCAGATATTATAGCAAGCTTCCCCATGCAAGTTAGGCAGAATTAATGTTGTAATCAAGCATTCGTATGTCATGCTTTTAAAAGTTCTCCCATGCATCTTTACTTCCATGAATTCAAGTTTAATTTCGTGTCCCCTTTACCAGTGGACTGAACTTTATAACAAATTCCTCCCTTTGCGGTAGTTAAAATTGGCTTCCACAAACACAACACGACCACTTACACCTTCCGTACCTTCGTGGGAACTACACTCTCCTGAAATGACACTTCCTCTTCTACCCACCTGTAAAGATCTTAACTAACCTTCAAGGCCTCACTCAATGCTCACGTTCCCTGAAGCTGTCCATATCAACTTCAGCATTTATGTCCATCTATAGACTTTAACAACAAATTACATAACGTCTGCTACTGTTGGTTTCCACTGATAATTCTTATGGTCTTAAATAGTTTATAAGCTTTGTCAGAGCAAAATATTTATTTCGTCTAGTGCTGGTAACACGAGGGCTTCATCTGTCCTAGCATCTGTCTGTCCTTGCAATCACACTTGTGATTCTATCCTTGCTTCACTCGCATCCTGCAGATTCTTGTCCTGATACTGGTGAATTGGATGCTCTATTTGTCCTGATTCTATTTGCTTCCAGGATGGCTTTGATAGTTGCTTGATTCTTGATCTTTACTTTGTCTCTAGTTTTGGTTTGTTCCCTGTATCTAGTATTACAAATTCTAATGTATGCCTGATAATGAACTAGGCACCACGGATACAGAGCTGATTAAGAACCTCCAGAGAACTCTCAATCTAGTGAGAGATACAGAGTTATGTTACTATCCATACATGTGGCTCAGTGCTAAGGGAGCACAGAAGTGACAACTCTGATTGGAGAGGTCAGTATGACTTCTTATAGGTGATCTTTGAGCTAGATCTTAAATGGCCAGTAAGAACTTGCCTTGGCAAAAATAGAAAAAAAGTAGACTCAAAATTGAAGCAAGGGTAGAGGCATAAAAGAGCTTGTAGTATTTTGAGATCAGGGAGAAGTTCTGTGTTGCTAGAAAGTACCATATGTGTGGGCAAGAAGGGGTCAATGCTTAGATGCAGACTTGTTTATGAACAAAACCGAAAGTGTCTACATGGGGTTTTGTAAGCCATGCCAATAGATTCTGACTCATCTACTAAGAAACAGGAATCTGATGCATGTTATTAAACTGGGAAGTGATTTAGTGATTTAAACAGATTTGTTTTTATGGGACGCTAACTCTGGAAGTCACATCAAGGATGAACTTGTGCAGTACAAAGCTAAGTAATAATCTAGGATATGAATGATAAGAAAGAATGGATTAGAGAGGCGTTTCTGAGATGGGATTCATAACCCGGGGAGACAGCTGGATGCATGGGGTGAAGAAGAGGCAGGGCGCAGAAACAGATGACACCACGAACTGTTTTACACACACTGTTTGGCCAGGAGGGCATTGAAGTAAGTGCCAGTACGTAGGAAATGTGTTCATTATCAGTAGAAATTGTGGAAAGTTTTAATTTTATTTTACAGAAGTGTTACAATGGGCAGGAAGCCTGGGCCACAGAATGTATTCGGTCTTAATATTACTCATCTTTGATTTCCTAAACAAAATTAAATAATTGAGTCAATAAAAATAAAATCTGTACTTCTCAAAATGGGTCTCAGAAAAAAACAAGTCAGTGGGAAATAAGACTCTAACGGAGTCTTTGGGGAGATGAAGCGGCGAGGAGCAGACCCTACTCACACAGGCATGGACAGGAGACTGTAAGATGACTGAGCTCATCAAGCTCATGGTATAACCAAACCATGTCCGTCCAACCTGGACCCCAATCCCCACCTCTAAGGGCTCAAGTCATGGTCCCAAGGATAAACAATAATATTACATCCATGCTGACCACAGGATGTGACTATGTGGCCTTGGGTTAGGGTGGAAGGAGAGGGAATGGACCACAGGCTCAATAGAGAGGCAGACTTTTCTAACGCAGAGTTTGTCTTCTTTGATAGGGTTAGCTTCTAAAGTCAAAGCAAAAGGCAAAAATCAATTCTGTAAAAATCACCCTCACGAATCCCTAAAGAAATAATTGTGGAGACTGAACTCTCATCTCTCAATATGAATGACTGACAAGCCAGCTCCCTCCAGCGCTGGAGCAAATCACAACTTGTTCAGCGGAGGACCAACAAAGAGGGCTGGCTAGCTTACGCTTAGAAAATACCGAATAATTCGCAGTACAGTAAAAGTGTCACCTAAGGAAGGCATGTGGGACCCGAGGACGAAGGGACATAGATAAGTCGGGTCTCCGACTCAATGCTGTTCCAGAGCACATGTCCCCTGAGAATAAATGGTAAATGATATTACTCACGCTATCTAAACTGCACATTTTCTCACTCTATTTTTGTTTAACATAGTAACAGAATTTTGCATAAGCCATACGTACTCCAAACAGCCAAAAGTTAGTCATCAGCAAGACAATACATCTACTGCTCAGTAATTATTTTTATTAATAGTGGCTTAGTAGCATCACTTCCACCTGAGGATATTGCACTCCTAAGACAAAAAGATGTATCAATGAATTGACAAACCTTCTCCCTACATCCAGATTAGCTTCAGTTCCTGTGTCGCTATCACTATCAGGTTTATCTTGACAGGCTGCTGTTCTCGCTCTTTTGCTTTCCACTACTTTTGCTGCTGCCTTAAACAAAGGAATGAACGCATTGAGCCATTGTAAACAAAGAGCATTAAGTTAAGCCTTCTAACTCTTTGACAGTCATCACTAAAGCCCCTGGTTACAGACCGATAAAAGGCCCTACGTTGTTATTCTCCCCGGTAACGGTCGCAGCAGCAGCAGCTACTTTGCTACCTGCTTCGCTTATAAGCATTCTGGAGGTCTTTCCTTGCAAATGTTATTTGATACAATACTCTCTAGGCAATTTCAGGATAAAAGGTTAGTTAAATGCAATCAATAAAAATTCCAGATATTTAAAAATAAAACTACCTCAAATTAATCAATGATCTACTATAATATAATAAGTTAAAAACTTTTGAGGCCAAAACAGAGGATAAAATGCCTTAAAAATATATAAAGGCCCTTCTTTACCTTAATTTTACTTTTTCCAAAAATATGCTAAAATTTTCTTTAAAATTTAAACTAAATATTTTTTTACTTACTTCTTCATTCTGAGTTTTCTACTTCAACTTTTTTATTTTGAAAAATTCCCCTCTTATTTTGAAAAGTTATAAAAATACTACAAAGATCACCAATAAACCCTTTGGATTTACTTACTGTAACATTTGCCACATTCTTCTATCGAAATTACTACATAAAATTGATTTGTTTTTAAAGAGTTTCTATTTCAAGTAATCTCCTTTATTTTAACAATTTCGACCAAGTCTACCAAGTGTCTCTGAAATAGTCATACCTTCATTAGAAAGGCTGATGATTTTTCTTTGAGCACACAATTCACAAAACTTTTAATTTTCTCCATCATGTGGTTATAGCTGAAGTGTTGAAAAAAGGAATGGAAAGCATCTTTCTGAGAGATTACCATAAGCAATTTCCTTCGTAAAGGCTAAGGAAGACAGAAGAAACATGAACACGAAATCACAAATACTAGAAATTTTGTCATATTTAATTGAAAAGATCACTTTATCAATGTTAAACAAGCAAAATTAAGAGATTTAAAATTTTTTCATGTTTTAAATGGCTCCCTAATATAGCTTTCTGACTTAAAAAAATATATTATGAACCTGAACATCCATTATGAAGTTTAAGAAATAAAGGCATCTGTCCAGTGACAGCCCTTGCATGCTTCCTTAACCTGACTGGTAACCCCGCAGCCTTCCCTCTCCTCTAACTATTCCCCTGAATTCAGAATGTACCACACACGTACATTCTTTATACTTGCACCACGTATGTACACAACTGTAAACAATATGTAGTAAATACTGTTTAGCAGAGCTTTGACTTCATACAAATGATGTTATGTGTATTCGTCTGAAACTTGTATATTTTGCTCAACTCAATGTTTATGAGATTTATCTATACTGATATGATATTTGTAGAACTAATTACTTTCTCTGTTATGTAAAATTCCACTGATAAAAAAATCATTTCCTCATCCATTCTTCTAGTCTGTTGATAGAATTTAGGCTCTTTTCTATTACCACAATCTGTTCAATGTTTTTCCATGTCTTCTTGTGCACAGTACAAGTTTTTCTTGAATAGCAATTCTTTCAAAGCTGGTTGCACAATAAAAGCTACAGAGCTTTAAAAAAGTCAACTTCTCAGGCTCTATTCCAGACCATCTCAGTAGGGCCTATTCCCCCCACTCCTCAAAATAAAGCTTTAAGGCTTTTAAAATTTGCACTGAAAGTGAGAACAGCCACTTTAGGGTGCTTATCTAGAAGTGGAATTGCTGGAATGTATGCTTAGATAGATTTTGCTAAAATACTCTCCAAAGTTTAAGTACCACTTTACATTCCAGAGGGAAGGCATGGCAGCCTTACCATTTCTCCACTTTTTGAGCCAACTATTGGTATTCTAAGCCTTTTTTTTACTCATTCCTGTCAGAGTGCAAAAATGCTATTTCAAATGTTACTTGGTATTGCCCAGTACTGATTACTAACACCAGCGAGGTTTAGCACTTTCTCTTAGCTACTGACTGTAAGGTCTTCCCCTCTGTGAGGTCCAAGCAGAGTAGGGTTTTCGGTAGCCTCACAGTGTGGAGGAAAAAGTAGGAGCAGGGAACCCAATAAGTGTATCAGGCTTCCTGCTGCAAGCTGGAGGGTTACACCCCAAAAACAGCAGTAGTACAACTACTTATACATTTATGATATGTGTACTCTGCTAGAGGTGAGCTATTATTCAATAAAAAGTTCACTGAAACTATCTTTTCTTTGAATAAGTTTAATTTACTCCAATAGCACTTTGTTGTTATTATTTAAAAACGAAGTGCTATCGACCTTAACATTACACATATACACAAAACTACTAATGATCCATAAGAAATCTCTAGAAAAATAAGCAAGTTATAATGCCTCCTTCCATTCCTGCACTGCCCAGTATAGTTAGCCACTAGCCACATGTGGCTACTGAGCCCTTAAAGTGCACGAGCCCTGAGTTTAGACAAAAGTATAAAATAGCAGGTTTCAAAGACATAGACAAAAAAGGGAGTGAAAATATCTCATTAATACTTTTTTATATTAAATGTTAAAATTATTTTTTAATATATTGGGTTAAATAAAATGTTATTAAAATTAAAATTAATTTCACTTGTTTCTACTTTTTTAATGTGGCTACTAGAAACTTGAAATCACACATGTGACTTGCATTATATTTCTACTGGACAGCACTAGCCTTTGCTGTTTAAAGATAAATCATTCCTTATCCCTCTGATGTTCTTTCAATGTTCCTCATTCTGCATAAACAGTTCTAAAATTCTGATTCTAATTTAAACAATTACCGTGTTAGAATCTGAATCACCAAATATTCTTTCAAAGACTTCTTCTGCTTCCTTAAAATCGCCACTTTCAATACAAACAGCAATAGCCTAAAAGATAGGATGACAAATACATACCTCAGATTGCTTTTCAAAATATCTAATTGTTATTATATAAAAAAAATTTTCAAAGGTAAAATAACTGTGGTTTAAATAGGCAGAAAAAATTTTCATTGGCCTGTTGCATATTTACTAATAAACACTCAGCATTCTATTTCTTTCTAATTTAAGCTAAATGAAAAGCAAATAATAATGAATAAGTTAGGAGCTACAATATGTATTCTTAGGACCCAGCTATGTATTTTGAACAAATGGAAAATGAAAGAGGAGGCAGATGGTATTTGTGATTCTGAGGATATATAAAAATTTGCTAGTTAGGGTCCCTGTAAAATTTCTAATAGAAGCCCAGGAAGCCAAATACTTTTGAATAACTATTTTATAAATTGGCCTTTTGGATACCAAATGTGGTAAATATGGGACCATTATCATCTAAGTAGCTTTGTAAACTTGGATGAATTATTTAAATTTTTGGTGCCTCAGTTGCCTTATATATGTAAAAGGTTGAAAATAATAGTACCTATTTCATAGGGTTGTTCTGAGGATTACATTTATATATGAAAGTGCTTAGAACAGTATCTGGCAAATAGTAAATAATACATTACATGTTCACTATGTATTTTATGGTAACACAACTTTATACTAGTAAATTAACAAAGGCCTGCTTCCTCTAGAGCCCTCCCAAATTGGGATAACATAACAAATCTCAGCCCTGGGTTGAAATTCTTAAAAGAAGCAGTCATTATTCTGCCCATTCTTTTCAGGCCTTCATTCTGCTTGACAGTCACTACACAATCAATAATTCTTAGGAAGGTGGGCCACTACCTGGATTTTCTATTCAACAGTAAAAAATTCTTTTTTAAATAAGGAAAAGTGTATTTATCTAACAAAATCCCTATTTTTGGGGATCCCTTATATGTGCTTTGCCTGTTAGCAAAACATACTTTCCTTATTATATTTTTGAATGGCTTTTTGGCTTCTCACTCTTTAATACGCTACTCCTGAAATTCTATGTAGTTAAAACTTTACATTTTGAAAATACATTGATCACAAAAATCCATTGATTTTTTATTCAATATTCTACTTTTTTCACATTTATAATCTTTCCATAAAAAATGGGAGAGTGCAAATCACAGATTTTGAAAGTTGCTTGGTGATCTTTAAATAGATGGGCACATTTTTGGAAGTGAGGGCAATCTACACTTAGGCCACAAACATTAACGCAAAGGTCAAATTTCTAGAGGATGACTACATTAACTTTTACTCTGGGTTTACCGCGCAACTTCTGTTAAGTGGCTCTTAATTTCTTCAGATGTCATATCTTTATTTTCTAGCAAAATAATAATTTTAAACACAAAATTCTCATACCTGAATTTTAATTAGATTCTCTATTTCTTCATGAAGTTTGTTATGTTCCTTTTCAATTGAAGCCCAAATCGTCAGGGCTGACTCCAAGGGTGTAATTCGTTCATCAGTTTCAAATTGTGCATCTTTTAAAACCAGAACAAAAACAAGTAACTTAGAAAGCTAAGCAGAACCTTATTTTGTCAATTTTTAAAGATTCATTTCTTTAGGTATTTACTGAGTGTATATTACCTGCCAGGCACTGTTTTTGTATATACCAGTTTAGGGAAGTGATTTAATTTTTCGAGTTAATTTCCTTATTAAAATCAACTTTAACGATGAAAAAAGCTAGATGAGTTTACAAAATATCTGAAGCTTTTCTTTACTAAAACATTGATTTCAAGAGCTAAAGCAAGCTATATTTTACATAAGGTGTCACAGTAAAAAGCTCTTAAATGGTCTCGAGTCTAACTGCATTATAACAAGCTTCTAGAACATGAAATGAGTTTATTCTGAATTCGATTTTAGCCTATACTTCATGAAATCCTTGTGAATATTTGAAAAAGGCTCCTTCAAGAAGTTATTTCTCTACCAACGTTCTTCCAGTCACCAATTAGTCTGCCTCACTCCTTCCTTTTTCATCACACCATATCCAATCTGCTGCAAAAGACTGCAGAGTGGCTCAAAACACCTGACTGTGGAGCTTATTCTAGACCCATCATGCACTGCTTGTGTGGTGTTGAAAAAGTTTTTTCACCTTTCTAAACCTCAGTTTCCTCACCTATAAAATAGTGAAAGTAAATACTATCTCATAGGATTTATGTGAATATTTAACGAGATGATATTTGCACTACTGTTAAACTTTCTTAAAACAGAATTTTGATAGGTTATTTTGATCAAAGACTCACAACAGGTGATAACTACTTAGCAAATTACACACAAACATCTCTATCTGACATTCAGAACCTTCACTATCTATGTCCTACATCTATAATCTATAATTCATTCATTCAATACATATTGAGCATTCACTAGGAATGGGCACTTGCCTAAAAACTGAACTATCTCAGTGAATAAGACTAAGTCACTATTCTTAGGATGCTCACAATGCTATCGATAGACACATAAATCAACGAGTTAACAGATAATTTAACTTCAGAGTAATAAAGGCTAGTAGAGAAAAGGGTACTAGGAACCCAGAACGAAGAGGGAGGGTCTCTTTCAGATAGGGCAGGTGGGAGAGGCCTCTCCCCGGAAGTGAGGGGGAAGGAGAGCCAAGATCAGCACAATGTGAAGCAGAAGCAGCAGTGACACAAGTATCTACAGGAAGAGCACCCCACAGGGACCAAGTGCAGCCCCTGATAAGAGCCTGGTGTCTGAAAGGCAGAAAGGGGGTCAGTCTGCCAAGAGCAGTGGGCAAGCGGGATGCGCGCCAGCTGTGGTAACGGAGGAGAGACGGAAGTGTCTGGGAGCTCTGGATGGACGACTGGATGGAGGACTGGATGTGAAGCGTCAGGAAAACAAAGGGTTCTCTGCTTTTAACAGCGGGAGGAAGAGGCTGCCACTTACTGACATGGGAAGCCTGGGCGAGGAGCAAGTTGTGGGAGTTAAGCATGGAAATCGGGAGTTCTTCTTTCCAGGTAAACTATAGTTGATTCTTCAAATAACTAACGTTTTTGTTTTTGCCTAGAATGCCATTTTCACATTCCAATGAAACCCATCAATGCTTTCAGGTTTAGAGCAAACTCTACCTCCTTCTTGAATTCCTTCCTTACTCTAGCTAAGTGACTAGGAAACTTCTTTTCTCTAAATCTTTTGTATCACTATTCCTATTTGTTACACCTTGTAGTATTTTACACTTACACTTACTTAATAATCCCATAGCTTTTCAGTGTCTTGAAGGCAGCCAATCTCTTATGTACTCTATAATGCATAATGATTATATTTCAAAGTTTGAAACAGGAGCTATTTACTATACTATACTCCTCCCAATCCCCACATAAACTATTAGTTCCATAGCAACTATGTACTTAATAGCAACTACATACTTAAGAGAATTTCCTTTTTTCCTCTGAAAAATTACAGGGAGCATTTAATATTAACGGTTTCAATAATTTCTACTCCCTTTCCTGTTGCTCTCTCCTAATTCCTTCTCCAACATTTTTGATATAAAAATATATCCATTCATATATTGTGTCTCTTTATATTCCAGCCTCTGTACCAGATACTTTGGATACAAACATAAAGAAAAAGTTTCTGCCCTTATGGACTTACTTGTGAACTATGAGAGACATTTAGACAAACCAGTGTGACAGGTACTTTACTAAAATTATGTATTATGCCAGATGCCCAGGTGAACCCCCTACCTGAGATTAATTTAATTAGTACAGGGCAGAGGCTGCACATCTGTATTTTCTAAGAACTCTCCAGGAGAGTCCAGTTTATCAGAGTTAACAGAGCGTTAGCCCGGAGAAGAGATACTAAAATACAGTCCTTCGTGAAGGAGAAGTTATCAAAAAAAAAAAAAAAAGTTATCCGAATTGAGACATTGAGAATAACCAAGTGACCAGGTGAAGAGGACAAGGGTGAGGAGAACATTTCAGAGGCGGGAGCAGAAGGCGAGGTATACAAGACGTTCGCACTCACAGTTAACAGTTCCTGAGGCCCTGTGTGTGCCGGGCACTGTGCTGAGTGCTTAACGCGCAGTAGCTCCTTTACCCAATTCTTTAAGAGCACACAGTACTACCAGCCTTGTTTTATAAAGGAGGACTTGAGATCTAGAGGTCACACAGTCAGCAAGTGGTAAAAGCAGACGCCGGAACCCTTAAGGACTTAAGTGTCAAAACAGGTGCATTTCAGGAGTGACGAGATGGCTGGCGTGGCGGGGGGACCAGCTGTGCAGCAGTGAAATGAAAACGCAAAGGCAGAGTCCCCGATGCTTCTTCATTTTCCATTTGTCTTTCTTTCAAAACCTCATTTCAACATTTGTCTTTCCTAATAAGTCTTTCTTGACTGACATTATCTAACCCTTCTTACTAACCTGTCTTCCTCCTTATAACTGTGAGATACAGAGAAAATGTACATGCTAGAGCTTCAAAACATGTACGTGTAGAGCTTCGTTTTCAGGCGGGACGTGGGCTGACTACAGCTGGAAGAGACCTGAATAAACCGCAAAAACACCTTGCTATAGACATGAGCCAGCTGGAAGCAAGGAGACCCAGATGCGCTGCAATTCCAGAGAGAGGATTCTCAGGTGAGCTGAAGACCTGCAGCTGTTTTCTGCCCTGCGCTCATTTATTCTTAAGGCTGGGGGGATCCAGTTTACTCCAGGCAGGAAGATTTTACTAGCGAAACAAGAAAAGCTTCTTTTCTGATGGTTTCCTTGGGGCAAGCTTGTTGGATTGGAAACCTGAAGAACGGAAAACACAGGTTTCTCCTCACAGGATATTTGCTGGGTTCTGGGGCAAGGCAAGAAGCCAGGGTGGAAAAGGAGGGAAATCTCCCAGAGTCTCACAGATCCTAAGAGATAAAGTCCTATGAAAAGAGGAGCCTGCCATAAACAAACATTTCCCCTTGGAGACATTTGCCAGATCTTAAAGCTCTGTGGTGTAGGAGACTATAGCTATTACTGTAGCCCCTGGCCATACGGAATTGTTGAGCAGTTAAAATATGGCTATTCCAACCTGAGATGTGTTCTAAGTATAAAATACATACCAGATTTCAAAGATTTACTAAAAAAAGACTATGGCCATGCCGCCCTGAACATGCCCAATCTTGTCTGATCTCGGAAGCTAAGCAGGGCCGGGTCTGGTTAGTACTTGGATGGGAGACCACCTAGGAAGACCGGGCCGGGTCTGGTTAGTACTTGGATGGGAGACCACCTAGGAAGACCAAGTGCTGTAAGCATTAACAAAACAAAACAAAACAAAAAACACAAAGATTTACTGAAAAAAAGAATGAGTAAAATATCTCATTAACATGTTTTATATTGATGTTGGCATATATTTTAGAGATATTGGGTTAAATAAGATATTGCTAAAATTAATTCCACCTATTTCTTTCGACTTTAATGCAGCTATCACGAAATTTTCGATTACATATGAGGCCTATATTATATTTCTGTCAGGAAGTGCTGCTACAGAGCGACCACTAAAAAAAAAATACAAAAGTGCATGTTTAGCTGAAAACCCAATATGAAAATTAAAATGAAGTTTTAAATGCTGTCTCGCTTGAGTCCATTATGGCAAAATATATTGATTCTTGGTGACTGACCATGGCCTAGTATGTCTAAGACAAAATGGGATTCTGATGAATTTCAAGATTAAACCACACACAAAATCTGATTATTTTTCCACTTTTTTTTTTTTTTTTTTGGAGGAAGGGTTTTTTGGGCACTTCAGAATATTCTGTCACCTTTGATTACAGAACTACTCTGGTAACAACCATGCTAACCTGTGGTCTGCATGGTCAGGACTCGCCACCTGTGACCCGTCAGCCCGTCTTCAGCAGGCCCAGACCAACCTCCAGTTCCACCTCCCCTACATCTACTCTGCTTCTAGTCCTATCCACCTGGGGGCCTGGCACCGACTCCAGACCTACCCTCACCCCCAACACAAAGTATGCTACAGGAGCCAGAGCTAGGCTGCGAGAAGTACCAACACACTGAGATCCTGTGTAACACAACATGTGTATAAGGGAGCAGTTTCACCGAAGTATTGCCTACCATTCAGGACTATTGGCAAAGCATTTTGTAAATTGTAAAAACAAATATAACTATGTAGGTATTCGAATCAAAAGGTCTTTTAAATCATCATGTTGTAAGAACAGCCATTATTGATAAAACTGAATCATATAAGTTCATTTAAGATTGACGATAACAATCTTAAATCAACTATGGGGACAAGGGAGAGGGCTAGTACAGCAGCATCAGAATAACCTAGGAAACTGTTAGACATCACCCCAGGGCCCCTCGACCATCCTGGTTTCTTTAAACAAGTCCTCTAACATTTCTCAAATAGACTAAAGTATGAGAACCATCGCTCTAAGATATGGGCTTTTATGTCTTTTACTTCCTTTAGATACGCTTGTGTGTAGATGTATACAACAAACACATGTGGGCAACTCTCAAAAACGAATGACGGCTCCCATCTGTTTCTTCTCATTGTCCTACCTTTAGACATAGATTGATATGTTTACAACGTAAGATAAAAACTCACTTACCAAGGCTTTTTCCTGCTGCAATTCTTGTCAAAAACTGACATATGTATATAGTTCTCAACTGATAAGCTGTAAGACTGGAGAGTCCATGAATAATAGCTGAAAAAGAAAAAAGTGCATTTTATTAAAACCTTGACCCAGCAGTCCCTGTGTGGTTTGTTGAGAAAACAGGTTGTAAACATCATGCAAAGATTATCATAAATTTAGAGCTGTATGCTTTTATACAACTTTTTAAAAATCTGAATACAAAAATAGCAGTCAACACTTGCCAAATAAAACTGCTATTTCACATTAGAATATTTAGAACTACTTTCATAGGGAGCACTCTAGCGAAAAGGGAGAGACACAGCAAACTGTAAAATGTGTCAAATCCTAATCTGGAAGCTTATTTATGCCTTAAAACTAACATTATAGGCAATATTTTATATTATTTCTGTCAAGGTTTCAGTGGAGAGGCTGTTCAGTTTATAAAACTTCATTTAAAATATATTTTATGAATATTAATCTCTCAGATATCTGAATGCCCACCCAGATGTTACGCTAGGCAGTGGGGATATACAGTGGTGAGTAAACTGTAATCCTGGACCTCAGCAAGTTTACTATCATGTAGCAATGAAAGACACGTGACTGAACACCTAAAAGAAAAAGGTAGAGAAAACCAAAAAAGACAAGTATAGAATGCTATGGAAACAAAGAGACATTGCAGTGTGAAGCTGGAGGGAGGCGGAATCAGGGAGGGCTTCTCTAAGGAAATGTTTAAAGACCCAAAGTTGCCACTGTTAACATTATACTTCACCCAGAGCTTTTAATTGAACCTATAAAAAGGTTAAATTAACTAGCAAACTGAAAAGCAGTCCTGCGGCCACTAAGCAGATAAGACAAATAAATATGCTTATTTGTATTTCAATTCTAAAATGCCATTGTCTTACACTATACTTGCGATGATCTTAGCCGAATATATCCATAATATAACTGCATAGGATTCAAGGACAGCACAAAATTTAAATAGAATTTAAACATAATTCATTGACTATTTATTGAACATCGACTGCTAGCCGCTGTAAGGGACAGACGACTGAATGAGATAGCCAGTCCCTGCCCCGGATGATGGTTTTAGTCTAAGAGGGCACAAATTAAAAAGTTATGCAAGTGACTAATTAAAATTTTATTTAAGTGCCACAATGAGTAAGTATGGTATAGGAACAAAGTGAAAGAAATACCTAATCGATTTAGGGACGAAAGTCAGACCCTTCTATATTTACTTCCCTCATATTCAACTCCATCAACTACATAATAACTAGGTAGCCTAGACACCACTGCCGTCCTATTCTTTCTGCTGCTAGGCAATATATAAAACAAAGACCTACTCCAGATGAACGTGTGACTATCTTCTTTCTCCATGCCAGGAACCTAACACTGCGGACAGTAAAACACACACGAGGAAGGATCTAATGACTAGCAACGACAGTGGCTGTATTTAGGCACGTATCACAATACCAGGTGCTACTCTAAGCACTGGGGGTGCTTTTGTCTCTTAGAGGACATTTAGCAATGTCTGGAGACAGTATCATGAGCAGAAGGGGTGGTACACGGTCAGGGATGCTGCTAAACATCCTGTAACGCACAGAAGAAACCCCCCTTCATCCTCACTCTCCTCCACCCTCAGCCATACACAGAACGAAATGTCAGCAGTGCTTAGGTCGAGAATCCTTGCTTTATTCATATCAGTTCATTTGCTTCTCTCAACAGCCCAATGAGGTAAATAAACACTACCATTATCACTATTTTACACTGGAGGAAACTGAGGTACCAAGAGGGTAACTTGCTTCGCATCTTACAGCTGTATAGCAGTAGAGTCAGGAATCTAATTCATGCAACTCACTCCAGAGTCCATGCTCTTAACCATCACCCCACGCTGCTACCCCAGGTAGAAGACATGTTAGGAATAAGTCTGGAAAAGGCGCTATGAGATAAGTGAGATGTGAGAATAAGTCTGAGTTAGAATGAAAGAGCTAAGAATTTTCTAGAAAGCACTGAGTTGTATATTGTTATAATACGGAAAGTATAGTAAGTGAAATTTTACAAAAAAGACGAAAGGGCGTCCTTTCAGTCAAAAACGTACAAAATTACGTTCACAATTTGCATATCCTCCACTCATTAGCCGTGCAACTTGAACAACAGTTTACTCTATGGGTTTCTGCGCCTTTAACCACAAAATAATGGAGGTGGCCTAAATTATTTCTTGGGTATTGAGCTATAACCTTGAAAGGGGTTTTTACTTTTTCCATAAATTTTATTTTTTAGAAGTGTTAAATTTACAGAATTGTGA
Source organism: Eonycteris spelaea (assembly GCA_003508835.1). Classification (NCBI taxonomy): domain Eukaryota; kingdom Metazoa; phylum Chordata; class Mammalia; order Chiroptera; family Pteropodidae; genus Eonycteris; species Eonycteris spelaea. The sequence continues at coordinate 1,183,708 of PUFA01000150.1, forward strand.
AGATAGAAGCCCCACATACCCTCCACCCAGCATCCCGTTAACATATTATATGTTAAATGAACCAATATTGACACATTAACTAAAGTCCACGCTCCACTGCGATTTCCTTAGTTTTTGCATTGTTCCTTTTCTGCAGCAGGAGCCCATCCATCTAGGGTACCACTTTAGTCATCAGACTCCGCAGCGCAGCCCCCGCCCGGGCGCGCCCAGCACTCACCCTCGGCGCTGTCACGGGTCCGCTGGAAGTCCTCGAAACGGCTGTCGCGGAAGGCCCGGCAAAGAGACAAGCAGAGGAAATCGAGCATCCAGCCGGCAGCGACCGCCTCAGCCTCCGCCACCAGGCCCGCGTCCTCTTCTCCTTCGGAGCCCGCCGTCTCCAGCTGGTACTCGAGCAGTTCCTGGCACTCGAACTGCTCCTGATCCTCCCTCTCTCCGCTTCCGGCAGCCGCTTTTCCGAGGGGCCCGCGTCCTGTCCGTCCGCACGACCCCGCGGGCTCGGGGCCGCCTCGGAGGCGTACTCCGCCATGTTCAATCGCCGGCGCGAGTTTTGCCCCTACGAGCACCGAGCGACGATTGGCTGAGGGCGGGGCGGCGCAGCGACAGAGCTTTTCCGCCTGGAACCCGCCAATCACGCCGCCAGGATGAACAAGAGGCTGGAATCTGGCTTTTGATTGGCCGAGACCTGGACGTTGACTCCTCCATCACCCTAGGGCCAGGCTTTGTTAGTAACTGAGTTAACTCCAGATTGGTCTGGGAGAGAAGGGCGGATGTGAGGGCAGTGCTTTATCCCGGTGCTAAACTAAAACATCGACTAGAGCTACACCGTTAGTTAAAATGGAAAGCATTTTATCCGCAGTGTACTTCGATAAGAGATGAATGGTTAGAACTTGTCACTAACATTCAAGCGTAACACTTTTGACCCTGTTAGCCACCTAACACGGTTACTACGCGATCACGAGTCACAGCTGTTACAACAGACTTACTCCGTGCTTCTCCAACCTTACTGTGCATTGGAATCAGCCCCGGGGGTTGTTAAATTGCTGCCTCCACCCAAGTTTCAGTTTTGTAGAACTGAATTGGGGTCCTCTAATTTGCAAGTCGAGTTCCAAGGATGCTGAGGCTGCTAGTCTGGGAACCACATTTTGAGAATAACTGCTCTACAAAGAGTATATTACTTTGGGAATTAATTTCAATCAGAGTCTGAAATAGACCGTAGAATGCAGCTTGTACTGTTGGAGCTGCAAGCCCCGAAAGACACACGGGAGACCAGAACTCAGGGAGTTAGAACAAACACTCTTTATCAGCCAGCTGGGTCTACCAGGGGTATGCAGACCCCAAATTAAGCAGCCCTGAAATGTAGAGGTACAGGGGTTTTAAGCCCAAAACCCCATTCTTCATTCTGTTTGAACACAAAGGTCTATTTTTCTTCTATTCACTACCTGTCAACCTATATAGGTCGGGTGTGCAAGCAGGGGTACAGAAGCAGAAAGCTTATTGTAAGAATGTTATGTTCCTATGGGTGATAGCCCATGTTCCCATGGGCGATAGCCAAGCAGTAATTTTCAGCAAGCAATAATTTTTAAGCAGTAATTTCCTGCCAACACAGTACAACAATCACTGAGTGCTCATTTTGAACTTTGAAACTTAACCATAGAGCACAAGAGGGAATTGGTGGTGGGAAATTTGGTTATAGTCTGTTTCTTTGTGTGGGTAATAGTTACATTAGTGCATTCACTTTATGAAAATTCACTGAACACGACTTAGGCATTTTTCAATAACGTGTGTCATAACTGAATAAAAGTTTACCTTAAAAACTTGTTTATGACACATCAAACATTATCAAAGCTTTATAAGTTTTAATTTTACACATTTATTATTGCCTTATGGCTGTACTTTAAATGCTGAGTCTTTAAAGCATTTTATAGCTGTTAAGAACGCCTAGGTTGGAATGGCCCCTACCACTTACGCACTAATTGTGTGACCTTGCATAAATTATGCCTCAATTTTCTCTTCTGTATATTGTGCATAATAATAACACCATCATTGTAGGGTTTGGGGGGGATTAAAGGGCTTGATAAATGTGAAGAGTTTAGAAGGAAGCCAGTAAGTGCTCAGTATTAACCAGAAAAGCAGGACATTGTGCTACCTGGAAAAAGGGTGATGATTCAGAGGGCTTGCTTCTTTAGGCTCTAATGGGCGTATGGAAAGTAAATCTTTATTTGCAACAATACAGGGTCTAAGGGCATAAAGGTCATTATGGACTGAGTGAACAAACCCAAAATTTCCAAATTTAAACCTTTTTTTTTTTTTTTTTTTTTTTTTTGTTTAAATGCAAGGCTCTCAAATGGAAAATTCTTCCTCCTTTCCTCCAAGCCAGTTCCTTTTTTTTCTAGCAGGAAGTTAAGGGTTTTTCTTAGGTCTATCAACCAATTCATTCATAGCCACCAAGTAAATGTAGCGTATTTTTCTGTGGCTTCCACTTACTGAAAGATTTAGGGAAGTGAAACTTTTTTTTATGTTTCAAGCAATAATAGAAAATGAAGTAGAATGAAAAATGTGTATTTTTGATTAGGATATAATCATAGTCATCAACAAAATTTTAGTTTAGGACTAAACTACATACTACATACTCTGTCCTCTTACTAGTATTTCTCTGAAAAAATTAAGACGTACTGGCCAATTAGGGTGGGTCAAAAGTTATATTAAAATTCTATCCCAGCAGAAAGTCAATAATGCAGAGTCTTATTGAGTTTTAGGCCAGAAAAAGGCCTGGAAGAGGAGATTTCTCATAAAAGAAAAAAAAATTGTTTTTTAAAACCTGTTTGTCAGGATGGATAGTAATTCTTTTGAATTAATACTTTGATATTGCTATGATCAGAAAACTCAACTGTGATTAATGTAAAACAGATACCATAAAACTCATAATACATGAAGTTCCAACAACACTTTAGCCATATATATTTTAATTTAATGGTATTTTCATTGTAAATCAAATATATGGCATTTTAGTAAAACATACACAATTAGTAAACATTCTGCAATGGGAAAAATTTTTTTGGCAGAAAGGTCTATAAGGTACCATTCCCTCTCTTCATGATGGCTTTAAAGGAAATAGATCCCAGTAGTTCAAGGTGAAGAAAGGGGTAGGTGGGGAGAATCTTGAGTTTGATGATTTTCAAAGTCATCGCTCGGGTAAAATTAGGAGATTATATTTCTTGAATATTTGAATTTATTGACTGAGATCCATTAACGATATGATTATCTTTAGGTACAGGGCTGCCATGAGGGGAGCAATTTAATTAATGAAATTTATTTATTATTTGTTCGTTTGATTATTGGTGATGATCCTAAGAGGACAAACATGAAAGCAAAGACTGAAGTTTTGGGGAGGCAAAATTGACTTATCATCTGTGCTTTCTAACCATTAAAGCTTTCCCACAATGAAGTGTTGCCAGGTAATGATTTCTTACCATTAGAATCACTGATGTAAGGGCTGGAGATACTGTGGAGAGATTTCACTATGGACTGAAGTGTCCCACCTCAATGCATAAGTTGAAGCCCAGTCTTATGCAGATAGGTCCTATCAGGAGGTAATTAAAGTTAAATGAGATCATGAGGGTGGGGCCCTGATTTGATAGGATTAGGGTCCTTATGAGAGAGAGAGAACTTACTCTCTACCACCTCCCTTCTCCAAAGCCATGTGAGGACCCAGTGAAAGATAGCCCTCTGCCCTCTATGAGCCAGAAAGGAGACTTTACCAGGAGCCAAATCAGCCAGCACCTTGATCTAGGACTTCCCACCCTCAGAACTGGGAGAAAATTAATTTCTGTTGTTTAAGTCACCCAGTCTGGTATTTCGTATGGCAGCCCGAGCTAATAAAGATTCCCATAAAGCCTAGGTGACAGTCCACATGCTGTTGCCATGCCCAAGGCTGTTTTGGCCTTGGACTGCTTTCTAAGGAACACTACAAAACCCTCAAGTTCCTTAAATTCTTATGTCTACCTGAAACCAGTCGCTCTAACGCTATGCTATTCGCTTTTTTCCCCTAGAAGCCTCCCCAGGGGAGCAGACAGCAGTCAGAGATCACTTTCCTTGTTGCTGTTCCTTATTAAAAAAAAAAAAAGATGAGGTAAATATGGCAAAATGTTCAGATTTGTTAAAGCTGGGTGGCAGGTATGTGTTTATTCTATTCTCCACTTCGTAAGTTTGAAATATTTCATAAAATATTTTTAAAAATAAAAATATTCAGAGTAAATTTGGACCATAACAATTCTAAATAACAGATTTGCCTTTCCAAATTTACCAATTCCTTGGCTAAACAGACTAATTTGGCTTATTTTTGTTAGCCCTGATCATATCTTTATTCTTCCCAGTAGAGGTCACTATGTAATGAAATATTTTGTTAGACAAAAGAATACATAGTATAATCCCCCCCCCATGCAAAGATTTTCAATCTTAAAATCTATCAAATCCTTTACTAGTTCACTTGCAAATCCAGTGTGCAAAAGAGCTGAACACCAGACAGGATGCAGGCAAGATTTTTAAAAAGCTGGTTTGAAAGTCCCTGCACAAATACAAGTGTTAAAGAATAACATTCAGCTCCATCAAAATTTGAAGATCAAATTGGCTTTATATTAATGGATTCATGAACTGGGCAGCATCCCATCCAGCAACGAGAAGGGCTCTCAATGAGCTGCAAAAATGGGAGGTTTTTCCATGCAGAAAGAAAGTGAAACTAAGAAGTTAAGGGAGTGGATTGTTTCAGGCAGGGGTAACTTCCTTCAGGGCAAGCAGGGGGTTTCAGGAAATTCCAGATTGATTGGTTTAAAATTCCATTCCTGGGAGAGGTGGAAACTGTAATTAAGTTAATTATTAAGTTTGGTTTGGCTTAGCAAAAATTCCTCCATTTTGGCCTTACACACGTCTCTCTCTGCTCTCCACAGAGCACCAATGTGGTACCTGTTGGGACCAAATACATGAGACTCGGGGTGCCACTCAGAGGGCCTTTGGGAAAGGAAGAGGCCAAGGCTGGACCCGCTGAGGCACACCATAAGACCGTCTTCTTGAAATTTCTACCAGGCCCAGTGTGTGAGAAACTAGCCGCTGATGGTCATAGTTCAAGCAGGACCTTTACTACTTTCTCACCCCTCTTCTCTTCAGGGTGCCAGCTGTGGAGGGTTAAAACTGAGGGAGTGAGGAAACAGAGAAACAGAGACGCCAGCCAAGCCCTCACCTCCCACCCCCACACCAGGCTTCCATTCCGAATCAGGATTAAGCTGAGAGGAGAGAGATTGACATTAAATCAAATTCAGAGTTTTGCTTAACTTCTGGATGGGACCTTCTATAGCTACTGTATTTGGCTTATGTTTGTCCATTAAAGTGACCACAGGACCTAAGAGTGAAGAACAGAGAAGTCAGAGGCCTGGTAATTTCCATCAAGGGTCAGTGTGAAATTATCAACATTAAAAAAAAAAAAGATTAAATTTAAAAAGTAGGTGAGTTTTCATTAAGTCGTGATTGGTACTAATTCAACAGACCAATTTCAAATATTTAAATCCACACACAGAGAGTTTCCATTTAAATAAGGGTTTCTCAGTCTTGGCGTTATTGCCATTTTGGGCCAGACAATAATTCTTTGTTGCAGGGCCTGCCCTGTGCACTGCAGGGTGTTTATAGCAGCCCTGGCCTCCACCCCTCCGCCCACTAGATGCCTGTAACACTACCCCCCACCGTGCCCCCAACAGCCCTGACAAACAAAAATGTCTCCAGATATCACCTGGTCCTCCTGCCTGGGGGTGGGGAGTGAGGTTGGGTAAGTGGGATCTAGGACAAATTACCCTGAGTTGAGAAATACTGATCTAAAGTAATACTTTTTTAAATCAAAGATTTATTTCTGATTTATCATAGAATTTTTGTGGTGAATTTATAGCACATTGGTCAAAATCACTGACATCATTTTAGGGCAGTCACAATAAATATTCTGTTGCTTAATAGCTATATTACGTTTATAATGCCTCTAACCTTATTAAATGAAAATTTAAGTAAAATCGATGCTGCTTTTTATTTTGTGACATAGCAAATGATGATTATATTATCCCAATTTTTTATTGTTATTGGACTGTCATGCCAAAACCTTACCCAGGAAGACCCTCTCGCAGCATCTGATGCTGGCTGGAACTTGCGCTTAAACCGTTCTCCAGGAAACGTTCCAACTGTTTTTCAGAAGCTCTGCCACGAGAGGCTTTGACCCGCTGCTTTGGCCACACAGATCCTTCCTTCCACATTTCTTGGGACGACAGAAAAAGAAGCTAATGGGGAGGCGTGAACTCTGCCGCTGCCTGCAAATCCAGAGGTTTAAATCTAGAAAATTCCCTTCAGTGTATCAGAAGCACATGTTTTTGATTGAGAGGTGAACGATAGGTATGTTTTCATGTTTTAACATTGTGATGTGTTAAGGTACTTTACCTCCCATACGTCAATCACTGCTGTATTTCTAGACAACATTCTAGTTTACTAGTGTGAAAAACAAAACAAAACAAAACAAAAAACACTGAGGGATCGGAGATTTGCCTACCAGTTAACCTGCTACTGTTTCATAGATGCTGGCAGACGATACAACAGTTTTGGATCAGAGACAAGAGACCTCGTTACTTATGGCACAGCAAGCATAATGTTGTGTGGGTTCTCGCTCCCCTCCAGGTCCCGCTGGGGTGTGACAGAGCATACAGGTGGGTGCTGTGCATGTGGTGGGTGGTGTCACACCGAGGAACACTGAACTTGAGGACACCACTGCTTTCATAATGAGGGGTAAATGCGCCTTCTCTTTGTCTGGCGGGAGGCATTGCCTTATTCCTCAAGGTCGTTTGTTACAAGGACGCCTTCAACAGAAGAGCTGTCAGGGCCTTGCATTCTTGGCATTACTAGCAAGGACAGGCAAGGACACTTAGAGCCCATGGAGAGTGCCACCCCCAACCATTACATGTATATACAATATCCTGTCTAGTAGGTAGAGATCTGAGGCTCATAGGTAGAGATAAGTGAGGATACTTGATTGGAGAAGGAAATGGGAGGGAAGAGAGAAAAGTCGTTATTTTCAGGCAGAAATGGCTTTCAATTATCAGATTCTTGGCGATAAATTTTACCTAGAGACTTGGAACAATTTAAAATCTTAACTTGGATTAAGAGAAAAGCCACCAAAGGAAACACAGATCCATTTGTCTGAAATTCATCCTAAAAAAAATTAAACGAGAGAACTGAAGGAATTATTAAGGGAATTGCAAGCCCAGCACAACATACAACTGATGCTCTAAAAGACGAGAGTGAAGATGTCGTCCACATCCATGCTGTTATGGATCAACTCAGCTTGGGCTAAAGCTGTGATGAAAAGGTGAGGAATGATGCCCAGGAGACCTAGTTTTGAGTCTGCAGCCTAAAACAGAAACAAAAATAAAAACCAGCTATTAAACAGAAAGCAAAAAAAAAAAAAGAAAAAGAAAAAACCTAGTTGGATTAATTTTGCTGCTAAAGAGGGTCTATCTATCCATCTATCTATTATCTATCAATTATCTATCTATCTATCTATCTATCTATCTATCATCATCATCTATTTATCTGTCATCTAGCTACCTACTTACTACTGCATCCATCCATCTATCCATTTAATATTGTGATTTGAAGAGATCAGTACCTTTATAAGTAGTATTATGTACTTGATAAAACAAATCTGTACTTTATTCTCAAATGCCTTATTACCTGGTAAAGACAGTAAAATGGGGGGGGGGGGGTCTTCAGGTAGCAATGGGCCCTTCCAGGAGACCCTTCTTTAGTTATACAGTGCATTAGTGGCTACCTACAAAGTACTGGTGTATCTGACATGAAAACTATAGTTCTTAAGCCAATAAAATAACACAGTTAAACATAAATTAGAATTCTAAGATTTTATAGCAAGAATGTAAAAAAGTATAAGTTTTTATCTTTTCATAACACTTCTGAAATAAATGTAAGGTTTGAATGCACTCAGCAGGGCAAGAATATTATTTTTAAAGAATCAATACATATACAGCTATAATGCTTAACAGAACAAAATTTTCAGTAGAAAATTGCCCCAGGGGCAAATTTTGGCAGGAATTTAGAGAATGACTTTTATTTCTACTCAGAATTTCTGTATAACAACATATCAAAAATTATACCAAGAACTTTCACCAGGCCATTGACATACTAAATATAATGATGGCAACGGGAATGCTGATGAGATGACAGTTTTCCATTGCTGTGTAGCAAACCATCTGCAAACTTAGTAAATTAAAAAATAAATCATTTGTCCTTCATGAATTTGCAATCTGAATTTATAAGGACAAGAGAGCTTGCTTCTTCTCTCTTTCCGCCATGTGAGGACATAAACAGGAAGAGGCTTCTCACCAGGAACTGAACTGGATGGCATCTTAGTCTTGGAATGCCAGTTCCCTCCAAATGGGAGACATTAATTTCTGTTGTTCAGGAGTACACAGCTCTATACGTCCAGCAGTCTGATGGAGTCAGAAGCCTGACCACACTGTCAGGCTGCCTTGTGTGCCTGGATCATCGTTGGGGTGGGGAGGCTGGGAGAGCCAGACCAGATGAACTAGCCAGGAGCCAGGTGGGTGAGTATTTTTTTTTTTTTAATAATAATTATTATTATTCTTTGCTCTATTCAGAATGCCACCCCAAACTGGGGCTTAAACAACCACAGTTATTTCTCATGATTCCAGGTTGGTGATCGCGGTAGTCACACTGGGGATCACTCTCATTTTCACAGTCACCTGCTGGGAGAGGGTTCTGGTGGCCTCACTCACATTTCCGGCTGATGGTTTGGCTGTTGGTTGGGTGCCTTTGCCCTGTTCCACGTGGCCACTCACTGTCCGTTAATTTAGACTAGGCTTTTTCAGCATGGTGACCTCTAGGTCCCAAAAGTCTGAGAATTGGAGCTGCAAGTCTCTTGTGGACCAGGCTTAGTTCACAAAGTTTCTTCTATCACATTCTTCTGGTTAAAAAAAAAAAAAAGTCACAGGCCTCTACCTCGTGATGAGAGGTACTTCGATATCACATCATGAGGGGCCACAGATACAGGGTAGCATGTTCTTTCAAGGCCATTATTATAATCATCATCACAGTATTTATGTATCAGTTGTTTACTGCTGTATAACAAATCACCCCCAAACTTAGGTACCAGAGAGTTTGACTGAACTTGGAAAAATGAGAAGCTGGGGTCAGTTGGTCAGTCTGGGCTGGTGGCTACTTGACGGGGTTGTATGTAAGAGCCAGAATGACTCAACGTGAGAGAAGACAGCTGTACATGGGGGAAACAAAGGTTTCTATCAAGTGACAAATCAGTAGAAGGGGACAGAGTATAGACAGTGGTGGAGAAAGTATGCAGAATGTGTTCTGAATACGACATTTGCATGCTAGCTGGCCATGAGATGGTCAAACGGAAAAACCCTGCAAACTCTACAGCCAGGGGAAAGGTATAGCTGCTACACAGAATGCGCCTGAGGGTCCTTGTGTCTCCCCCAGAGGCATTTTGTCGTGATGTGATGAGACTAATGTGGAATTTATCCTCCCACTAAAAGGATGAGATCATAAACTACCCCTTCGATCATCACAACTTGGGCAGAACCCAGAAGCAGATGGCCAGACAATATGGAGGCTCTAATTAAGGAGAGAAAGCTGCAGGGCCACCAGAATAGAAGGAGACATCTTCCCTCGGTAGTAACTAAGCAGTTGCAGGCATTTTGCAGAGTGTTTTGGAGGAAAACAAAGTCTTATTTTTGTCTGGGTGTGCTGTCCAAGGTCCAGGAGAAATTCTACTGTTCCAAGTGCCTTCTTTTTTTTTGTTGTTATTGTTGGAACCATCCATTCCACGTGGAACCATTTTGGGTTTTGGTTTTGAAAGACTTGCACGACTTCTGATATTCCTGACCCAGGCAGAACTGAAGGCAATACAGATTTTCAATTTTATGCATTAATATTCTGTGGTTCATACAGAATCTCTTGCTGGTCCAAGGGCTAGTAGCATTATGACAGCAGCAACAATGATAATAATAAACAACAGTCATTTAAGAGAAATGTTCTCTTTTTTAAAAGCATGTTCACATTTATAATTTTTATCGTATCTTGTCTCGCTGGTGAATCTGGGTTTCCTGTGGCTCACGGAATGGAACTCTGGGTGGCCTGCGAAGAATCAGAAGCTGCAAAGACAAAATGATGCCAATTCCATCAATTTCCTTTTAATTGGGCATTTTGTTATTTCCTGCTCTAGTTTAAAAGTGCACTATTTTTAGTGAAAAGCAAAAACATTATAGTTGGAAGCCAAAATTTAATTAGAACCCGTAAATGCTAATTTTATTCTTCCGCTCATTAAAGTCATTAATTGTAGTAGTTCCTGTATATGTCCCCATTAATGCACGAAATGAAAAGTAGTGGTGGTATCTGCTTAATTAGATTTAACATTTAAATTTGCGTGTTCGAAGGTTATTCAGGTTTGTTCAGAGCTAAGGCGTACAGTGCTTTTCAGTAGGTTGGCTCATAGGGAAAGAGAGAGAAAGGATTTGGTTTCCCCCTTCTAACTCTCCACCTACATTTTCATCAGATTCTAAAAGACAGCTCAGACTTAAAAAAAGATTAAAAACCGCTGCCACCCACTTTTAACGGCGACTAGAGAAATGCTGCCGATCTTTTCCATGATGACAACTATCATTCTCCGTTGTATTGCGTTCACATCTTGCAGAAATGGCCGCTGACTTCCTTTGAACTCTTTGCATCTTGGTTCACCTGGAAAAAGATAGAACTTGACTCTTGTTAAAGCAATATTTTCCCTCTCAAATTTAAATCAGCCGGATCTTTCTGTTGATGATGAAACTATTAATAACCCTTTGGGTTTGGGAATTGCTTTGCCCGATTTTAAGTATCAGCCTAAAGGCAGCATAGACGATTTCTCAGAGCTAAAGGAATTGTCCCATGACTGCCAGACACCCTTATTTCCTGGTCTGCTGTTTCCATCTTTGATGGTGTGGAGTGGCCCTTGGAGTGGCCCTTCTGATGGCCGCTCATTTATAAAACAGTTACATTTATGAAGTCTCCGAAATGGGCTTCTGTGCTCACAAGGAGGAAATGGCCCTTTGGAGAATAATGGTTGATTATTTGTTCAGTGAGAGTAAAGTTTTCCATTTCCACGAAGAAGAATTTGTGGGCTGTTTATAAGATTTCCTCAGTGCCTCAATGTCTGAGAACTTTTAGGGCAATTTCAAGCCAGTGTAAGAGAACGTCCAAGGCCCGAAAAAGGTTCACAGGAGGTGCTTTTAGAGGAGCATCTGGAGGCAGAAAATCCTCAGCAGGTGGGCAGCAGGAAGGAAGTGGTGGCTAGGGTTCTGCACCCCAGATCAGGGTCAGCATGGCACAGAATCTGCGCCTCGCCTCCCCCTGCTCACGTTCCCTTCTTATTTTGTGACTATTTCCCTTGAGCCTTATTCTCCAACCCTGAAACAGTGATCAGTAAGCAGCGGGAGAGAGGGGGAGGCTGTGATCAGGGTTAAAAAAAAAAGGAAAGATGAGCCCAGATGCTGCACTCCCACCTCCGTTCTGTGCATTTTGGTTTAGATTATCCCTTAATACCTTGCACTCCAGCTGCGGCCTCTCCCACTGGACTGAAAAAAAAAAAATCCAAATAGTGGAAAAAATGTACAGCGAAAAATGCATCTTCTCTCCAGTCCAGCCCCCAACCCCAGCCTCGTGCCCAGGGGCAGCTGCTGTTACCATTTTCTTTTTTCAGTTGCATCAAAGTAAGAAATGTCCAAACCCACAGAGAATTTTTGTAAGGTTTTCTTCAGCCAAAACTGTTGACAATTGTCAGGAAGCAAGATCTAAAATGCTCCGAGAGGGACAGATTTTTGTGTTTTTTTGGATGCATTTGGAATTAAGGAGGGAAGGTAAGGAAGTCTCCATGGAGGCGGGAGACAGCCAGGGGCTGGATTGACTTACAGGGGAGTCAACAAGGTCACGTGCTTTCTTGAGGGTGGTTGCCCCTTTGAGGGGTATTACTTCCGGCATTTAGATGCAAAAGAGAACGGACAGGGCTGGTTTAGAAATCTTTCACTAAGGAAGTTATAGGCCTGGGGCGTGGCCCCCCACCACGACCTGCCCAGGTAGGAATTCATGATCACATCACCCCGGAGGTTACTTTCCACGTTAGGCCGTGGTGAACATCCTGTCCATACATCCTTTTGCGCACATGAGAATATTTCTTTAAGGTAAATCCCTCAAAGATGAATCTCTAGCGCAAATCAAATTTTCTTCTTTTAATCGGTATTGTAAAATTTTCCTCCCAAGAAGTTGTAATGATGTATACGCCACAGGGTATGAGAATGCCCGTTTCCTATGCAATGGCCGAATACCATGTATTGTTTAAAATAATACTCTGCTTATACTGGGAGAAGAATGATATCTACGTTTTGTTTCAATTTGCATTCTTTTGAATGATGGTACGTTCCAGGCTCTTGAAATTCTTTTTGTTGTTGTCAAGGTCTTTTTTCAAGGTCTTTTCTCATTTTTCTCTTGGGTTCTTTTTCTTACTGATTTGGAAGAGCTCTTTTAAATTAAGTAAATTAGTTATTTGATGTTGGGATGCCATATTTAAAGATAAGAAATAGAAGGGGATTTTCTATGTTAAGCTTTATCTTTTTTGGGAAGTGACTTTATAGGAAGTATTACAAGGCAATTTCTTGCTAAAATTGGGGACAATGTGAATGATACTTTTCTAAATTATAGTTAGAAAAAAATCGAATTCTTAAACTAGAAAAATGTCTAATGTTTGTTATTGTTTTTCTTTTTTAAATCACCGATATTTAAAATCAGTTTGTTTCTACAAGTAATAAATGTTTGTGAAATTACACCCATCCTAAAACAAGGCATTTCAGCACAAATTCATTTCTTTGTACAGGTCACAGTGATTTATTTGTGTGAGTTTCCAGGACTTCACCTTGGCGTCATGTCAACACCTGTTTTCAGATATTTTTTGTGAATAATTCTCTAAACAATATTTGTGCTTCAGCACAAAATGTAGTTATGTGATTAATAGAAGTTTAAAAATATGTTTTTACAAATTGCTTGCTTCCCCCTTTACCAATCTATCATCTGTGCTAAGTGGTTGTGGAGACAATTTAATGAACATAATTTACCATAGACTTTAGCCAAAAAATAAATTTGATTCTGGAGCACCACAAATGATAGAATCTCGGAAATGAAAAGGACAGCGAAAGGCCATCTGGTTTGTCCTTCTTCATCCAGACAGGTTAGCACTTTCATTACAGCAGGGCGCAGATCTCTCCTGATTCTGAAGACATCCTGGGAAGAAGCTCTCACCGGCTCCCTCGTTACCGCTAATGTGACACATTCATCACTCGTGGAAAATTTGTCTGAAGGACATCTAATTTCCTAGACTGAAGTTTATCCCCATTTCCTTTAAATGAGTCTTCAGCGAGGACCCTATAACATTTCTGTTAACCAACCACTTTAGAGGAACGGGGTTGATAGAGGTGGTGGGTGTTAAGCTCCGAGAACGTGGTCTGGCACAAAATAAGCTTTCCGAGTCGTTAGCTGCCGTGATAATTGCCATCAGGATTATCACTGTGGTGGAAGACATCAGGGGCTTTGTGGGGCGATAAAGGAATGTCAGGTAATTTGGGATTAGCAGCAGTTTCCTGGTGGTGGTGGATCTGGGTGGATCTGGGTGTCCTATCCTGAGGCTGAATCCGGCCTCAGAGGGAGAACGACTAGTTAATGGTTGACACCGGGTGAGGGGAGGGGTGTGGAAGGACGGCCATACTTGTGCCAGCCGTTTGCCACCCCCATGGTTATGGCTGCGAGCTCTTTGAGGGCAGGGACCCCGTCTTGTTAGTCTTGGGTCCTAGTACTTAGCACAGTGCCCACCATGGAGATACGCGTACTATGTACAGAAGACTTCAATGTTGACTGTTATAAAGATTGCTCACCAAAACACTTGTTATCATGTGAGTGTTATTTCTGTGTTCTAACATGGATTATAATTAAAAAAAACAACAACAACTGTCCTTGAACATATTGCTGTGTCTCAGATCAGCCCCCTTGTTTCATCGATCCCGTTGTCTTTGATTTGGCCGGAAGCGTCACCGTGACCGTCCTCTGAAGGCGCTTCCAGTTCATCCAGGCTATTTGTAAGTTACAGAGGCCAGAACGAAACCCCGTGTCTTGTTACAACCTTGCGCATCGTGTTGAGTTCTGATATTTCGTGCTCTGTGCTGACGCTTCCTGCCATCTCGCTGGCTTTGTGTGTATGTGAGGCATGATAAAGGTCAAAGTCACGTGAGTCCCAGTGTTTCAGCCGGTGGAATCAAAGCTTCCATAACATTTTCTCCCTGATGAGGGTTATGGACCACTTGGCACATCAAGCTCTAAAGTCCTTGCTATGGGACTTTATAATCTTTAGCTCTTAGCAGACGGTCAGAGGAATCGGAAGGGCTGAGAGATGAAACTCTGGGGCTGGCGTGAGGCTTGTGCTCAGTGTCGGCTCCAGGATTGTCTCTGCTTCTGTGCAGCCCTCTGCGTCACGCCGTCAGGCCCATCTGTTTGCATGAGGTCGACTATGGGAAAAGGTGCAGGAAGGAGGGGAAAAGCCTTTTTTTAGTTCTCTTTGAGTAGATGCCATGCTGTTCCATCCCTCTCCCGCCTCCATCTTTTTTTTTGCTGCCCAGATCATGCACTGTAGGATTTATTTTCTAGGGTGGGAGGTAGATGGCGAAGAGAGTGGACTGGAGAAGAAGGAGGGAACGAGAGCAGAGGGGCGAGGAGTTGGCACACCACCTGGGCGACAAGGGGTAAGGGAGGGTGACTGCTTTTGTTCCTTTTCTCTTGGGCGAGATGGAATTCTAGGGTGGGTGACTTCTCCCAACTATTTTCTCTCTGAGCCCTGACCTTTCAGAGCAGGGTTTGGGAAATGGAGTGTGGTGGATGGACCAGAGAAGCCTGTGTGGGAGGTGTCTATTTCCTTATGTGGCTAGATTGCTCTTCCCTTAGGGACTGCCGTCATCTGGGATGACTGGACAACCCTGTGGACCTTTTGACTGGAATGGGTGCATTAAGCCTCTGGCTTTTGGGGATCTCTTTTTCCTTTATATATAGCTTTGGACCTTGACCATTAGCCCAGAGCAGAAGGAGTCTCGCAGGCTAAATGGGCAGTGAGCACGTTATGTCCCTGTGACCAGGACGGGGCCCTCTGGCGTTAGGAAGATGCGGGGTGGTATCTGAGCTAGGAGGGCAGAGGGAGCAGATGGAGGCAAGTGTCATGGAGCCCAAGGCCAGCCCATTCTCCTTGTCACTTCTGTCCCCTCCGCCATCAGTGCAGGAGTTGGGTGTAGAGAGATCAGGCACTCCATAGTCCTAGTGGTGCTGGCTCACAAATACGCCGGCGATATGTTTCTTAATATTTACAGTCACGTCTTATTAATTTACTCCAGGCAAGTGTCCTTGGCCTGAAGAGCAGGGAAATGTTGTTGAGATTTGCAATTTCTCCGAAGGTGTCCTCCTTGAAACTTTTAGACAACTAAGCAAAGGTCTTTAAAGTAAATACTGTAAGGCACATCCCTTGGCACTTCGTTACCAAAGAAAATGAAGAAATTTTCTTTGATGGAAAGGCAGCATGGCAAAGCGAGAGCCAGCATTGGCCTAAAGGGTCAGGTGTCCAGACTCTGTAGCCAGATGCCTGGGTTCAAATCCTGGCTTTACTAGCTGTGTGATCTTGGGCAAGCTACTTAACTTCTCTGTGCCTTGATTTCCTCTTCTGTAAGATGGAGATGCTAATAATACTGGCATTATGAGGATTAAATGAGCAAATATATGTATCAGACTTGGCACATGGTTAAGTGCTATAAGAGGATTTGTTAAATACATAAGCCTCTCTCCTCACTACCTGTTAACCTCTTCGCCTTGGAGAGCCGGACTCGATTGGTGGTCTTCTTATCTGCCTCACTGGCCAGGCGGGACCGACTATGTAACTTGTGACCTAATGCAAAATGAAAATACAGGGCTCCTTGCTCAAAAATTGTTAATAATTTCATCGATGGCTACAGCAGAGCATTCAATTAAGTCCAGGGCCCCTCTGAGCACCCACATTTCTGTGTAACTGCTACCCGTGGAGCTGGCCCTGGGGTCAGGTGTTAAGACTTGATTTACCCAACAAGGACTGTCCTGGTTTTAGGAAGGGCAGTGGGGGACTATTTTGATGCTCTCATTCCAGAGTTCTGGCAAAGTGGTTTGCACTGGATTTTTAAAAATATAAAGCGAGTGACATCCATCCATCCACAGACTGTCTGAAAGGTTCGTTTGAAAAGGTGAGTATTTTGAATGGCAATGGATCCAACTTAAGTTTTTCCAGATTTAGAAGTTTTGTCCGACACTTCCTCCAATAGCTACCTATCTCAACAGTCAGTAATGAGGTGTCAAGAAATCATGATTGTCGGGTGGCAGGCATATGCCATGCTTGATGTAAAGTGGCTTCATGCAGAGAACTGAAATGACACAGATGATTCATTTACACATTTATTTTCTATCTCGCTTATTCTACCAGACTGGAATGGAGAACAATGCCAGCAATTTCATAGACATTTTGACATAAAGTAAACAAGTATTTTGATGTCGAACAATTATACAGACCACTACATGCATTTAAGTATGCTGATTGGTGCAGAAATATTGAGTTGATCAGCAAAACTACTAATACAAAATCACATTTTCTTTTTATGGAGTTAAAATGCAGCAGATATGGGGACACTGATACAAACACCATTAAATGGGAGAGAAAGGCATTGTATTAATGGTGCGGGATGGACAGCTGAAGAAACACGAGTATGCTTAATCGTATCCTCTCTACAAAACTGAAACCAAAACATCTTGTTTGCAAATATAATGAAATAAAGCGTGTTCAGGCGGATGAATGACACCAGACGAGACTTACCACTTATGAACAAGCTTTAGCTTCTATTGAGGATTTGTGTTAAAAGTATTTCAACATAGTAGAAGATGAAACACGAATGCTGTTATGTGTGTGGATGGACAAGATAATGCGACTGAGACATCTTAAAAAATAAAATACTGATTGTGCTTCTTTTCCCTTGCAGCATTCAGAGTATTCATAGAGAAGTAGGAAAACTCTCTGAAACATTAAATAAAAGCGAATGATGCTTCATGCCACTATACCTATAAATGTAACGCCAAGTGTAACTTAGAAATATGAAATTGTATTACTTAATGTACATAGCAATTTTAAGAACTATTAATTTAACTTTTAATTTATGATACTCTCTATTCCTTAGATTTTAAAAATAGGTTTAAGTGTGTTTAATCTGGGAGATGTTAGGGGCTTAATAGAAACTATTAAAATCTCTACAACTTGAGGAAAAAAATAGGTTGCATATCAACCCGTTTTATAGGGGAATCTCCTATGATTATTCCCAGCAAGGCTTTTCATGTGCATGAACTACTCATCGTTTTATAGCTTCACCATAAGTTTTTGTAAAATTACTTTGTGAATCTTCACAGAGTTGTCCTGAGTTTAACAATAAGATTATTGTTATAATTCTAACATTAAACATTGAATTAATGAGTTTTAGGAGTTAGGCATACTTATTTTTAATAATATATGACTCTAGTTAACCAAAACAGCAGCAGACAATGCAGGCTCCCTACCTGACCCTAAACCCACTCATGTCTCATGCTCACACGTACGAGCACGTACGGCCTTCTCAAAAGGCAATCGACTTTAAAAAAATGTACATTATAAACTTGAGTTTCCCCACTGAACTCATTTGCAGAGTGGCCTTTCTCTACGAGCTTTTCATTTCTCCTTTCTCCTTCCTCTCCCTTCATCTCCTCGCCTCCTCTTCCTCCTTCCTCACTCCCCACCTGCGGGCCTTTGAAAGTCTGTACTAAGTTAATTTTGTAAATGCCCACGTTCAGTTTTGGGAGACTCAAATGAAACTAAGACATGCTCTTGACAACTGGACGTCACTAGATGGGCCGCTTCTGACAGATGTATATCCTTTGACCAGTGAAAAGAGCGAATGACAGGCAGGTAAGCAGTCACCACGAGATCCTCCTTGTATTTTACAGAATAGTGGTGAAAGAAACCATTTAAGGCAGGTCTACATGGGCAATGGGAAATGCTTTCAGCAGTGGTCTGGGAAAACCAGTAGCGATTTCTCTTTAGTTCGTTAGTAGGCAACACTTTTTAAACTGAATTACGTGACATATTTAGACTATGTAGATATGATGCAGAGCTTTTTCTTACAAGCCTGAAAAGACAGTTAAAAAATACTGCTTCAGTACTTATGGTGAAGAATGCACAGATTGAAATGATACAAACAGTGAGCCATTTTAACTAAAGGCGTCTGCCTCAGACCTTTTTTGGGCTAGAGTAAGCAGCTTTTTTTTTTTTTTTTTTTTTTTTTTTGTGGAGTAAGCAGCTTACAGCCACTTTAGTACCGTGGTCTATGTAAATGACACTGTAACATAGTATGTTGACATAATAAGATGAGACAGTCACACTGGCAGCTTTTAAATGCAGCAGACATGGATAGTCACGTTGAATTTTTACATAAGCTATGTAGAGACGGGTAATAAATACATTTAGTGAGCTGGTTGGTCAGCATAACGCTTTATCTGATTACTATTTACTAAGCTAGGGACTTCAGTTTTTGAGAAAACAGGTAGGAATACAGTATTTATTAGGCTATAACTAAATAGTAATAAGATCTCAACTGTCATGCAATTATGCTTCAGAACACATTATTTTTTAAAGCAGAAGTTGATTGAAACCCCAAGTTTTCATAAAACTACAATGTAAAAACAAAACAAAAACCTCAAATGCCTGTCCCCCCCCCCAAATCTTTTTAAAATGAAATTCTTATTTTCAGTTTACCACTAATAGATACCGGATACTCTGGAGGTGAAATTTTAGCGTACCTTGGACATTTGCAGATTCAATGGAAGATCTTCCCAAAGTCAGTCTGTCTCTATTATGAGTTAGTTGTACCCCCCTGATTCCACTGTGATAACCCCTGATTTGGCCAGAGCGGCTGCATTTAAATCAGTGCCAGGAGTCTACAGTGTGCTGTACTATATACAGTCCTTGGTCATCACCCAGCTCTGACACTCGGATAGGAAAAAAGGGTTCTACCTAAAATTTTGTGACCCAACATTTTAAACAAATTCAAATAGCAAACGAGCCAGCCATCTTTCTTGGTTAACAAAGATTTTAACATTAAAAACAAGTAAAACGAAAGTCTCTGCTGAAGCCTGGTGACAGCATACACTTCAGATTGTAAAAACAAAATTTAATACAATTTTTTTTTTGTTTTTTAACACTGAAAGTGTTTACCCTCATTTTATAGTTTATTCTGGCAAATATCCAATTCCGGGAAGTCTGGAACCAAATTTGGTTATGAATGGCTTTATGATATATAGAAGTTTACAAATATTTAAAGCATAAAGATGGAACAGTATGTTGAATATTCACATAAGGACTAAGTATGCTTAATTTTCTGGTAATAAGGATGGTGTAAAAGACTCTTCAAATATGTAACACATCTAAAGTCTTACTAATTGTAAGAAGTTGACTTTAAAAGAATTTGACATTTGTCTATTGAACATTAAAAATGTAAGGCTATTAGGTAAAAAAAAACAACAACCTGCATTACCTAAGTTTTCATAGTACATTATTTGTCCAAATAACGTTAATCTCTCTTTAAAGCCACATGAGGTGAAGAAACATATATTTGTAATTTAGCAAATACAATGCTCTCTATTAAGGTAACAGTGAGTGAAAACCTACATTTATATTTACACACGTATTTAGAAATTTGACTGTTTAGGAAGCCACAGAAAAATTTTAGAAGACTAAGTCATTAGCACACAAATGTGAGCTGAATGATTTCTTTCGGAATACTTAAAAAAAAAAAACACACCTCCTATTGGTCAGGTATTGTACTACTTAAAAAAAAAAACCTCCTATTGGTCAGGTATTGTACTACGTGCTTTACTATATATCATTTCATTTCACTTAGAATAGTCTTTTAAAAAATATTCATTTATAGTAAAATGAGACATGTTCATTCAAATGACCACCTAAAGATATTTTTACATGAAAAAACTTAAAAAAAAAATCCTAATCAGTTTACAACCCTGAACATGCCCAATCCCGTCTTATCTCGGAAGCTAAGCAGGGTCGGGCCTGGTTAGTACTTGGATAGGAGACCACCTAGGAAGACCAGGTGCTGTAGGGGTAAAAAAAAAAAAAAAAAATCCTAATCCAAATAGAAATAATTTCTAATGAGATGTACAACAAAGTACAATTTTCCAACACAGCCTTCTCTCCACCCCTCACACCTTTTACTAAAGTTCTAAAGTTTGTTTAAACCGCCATTACAATTTTGGCCAAGAACCATATAAAAACCACCAGGGTAATATCGGTTTTCCCTGAACGAAATGTCCGTTACCCTTGAACCATTGCTAAGGGTTCACTTGCATCTGCCCTTGACTGTACACCCAAAGCACTGTCATCACGTAGACCCGCGGGGAGGATTGCTGGGGGGTCCTGCAGACAGGAGAGGAATGAAAGAGCAGGATCTGAGATCAGAAGAATCTGTTTCCAAACCAGCCAGGTGCGAATTGAAAAGAAAGTGAAAGGGAGTGAGAAGGCCAGGTCGCTTCCACAAATGGTTTCCATGGTACCCCAGGGTACAGTAGGTAATGTTAACAAGTTGTTCAATAATCTTGCTCTATAAACACGTTTGCCCACTTAGCCTCGCTTTTACAACAAAACCAAGCAAGCACGTAGACACACAAGCCACAGTATGGAAGAGAAAAGCTTTCAGATCGAAAGCGAGGTGTGAAGAGCAGACCTAGTCATTATGCAGTTAAATGTGAGGTTATTAAGAATGCTTTGGTGTGCTAATGGTACCTTATATTTGCTTAATAAACCTTTTTTATACATTCACTGTTGAATTTTTAATGGTTTAATATCGTACCTCTTTAAAATTGCATAAGTTTGAAGCTTGGCCATTGTATGACACCTAGTATTTTCTAAGTTGCAGATTTTTATTTTTTCCCTCTTTTTCCTTTCTTTGGCTTTGAACTTAATAGGAAGATCTTGTGAATTTTTTCATAGCACATACATATTTGTTAATGCTGGCAATAGAATTTTGTTGGATAAATAATTTAGATAATACAGTACGTATTACTTTCTGTGCATCTGTTTTCTTTACAAAAATCCTAATTTCAATTAAACATTATGATGTGAATATAATTTGCAGGTTAAAATCATAGCCTAACCAATATGCTGCAAATAAGAATGTGAGAAGCTTCTCGTTTTAAACATGGCAGAAATCTGACTAATAGAATTTCTGGCTAGCACACGCAGATGTCTCTTGGGAGTTTAGAAACTTTATTTGTTTGTTTGTTTGTTTATTTATTTATGCCAAGGTCGATTCAGGGGCATTTCAGTTTCTACTTGGAATCTTTAGTAGAACGGAGACTGTAGGTTTTGGAATTCATTGGCCCCAATAGCTTTATTTTCAGATCCCTGATTCTTAAAAAATATCACTATTTTGAGTTCTTGTTAGTTTCCATTAATACTAGAAAGGCCAGAGCATACACCGAGTATCTAGAGTACATACTAGGGCACTGTTACATATTTAGCCAAACTCGTGATTGTTTTGATGGAGTCGGCAAGCAGGAATATTCTTGCTTTACAGAGGGTAGCGATATTTTTATCAGATACTTTGGAATAAGAAAAAGAAACAGAGAAATGACCACTGAACATTTGTCTGGGATGCACTTGCGATTTTGGCTACATGTGCGCATAACGGAGGTGGGAAATGGCAGAGAACTTTTAAGTTCTCGTTACACGTCCTGCCAGTACGGAATTCCACCTACTCTCAGAGCGACCCCTAAGGCCACTCAACATGGGTCACAAATAGCGCGAGGGCGGGCGCACTGACCACGTCTTCTGAATGAATCTATGTGTCTCTGCCTCTTGTCTGTCGCCACTATTCTGCCTGTTTTTCTGGGTCTTGATTTTGAAAGTCTATATTTATGGTCGTGTATGCCACCTCAAATCCTTGTTAGTCTGAAATAGAGCAAAAATAATGAAAAGAAACACGACTCAGCAATATCAATTGCCAGCACTGCCCCACAGTGGATGGCGACAGCCCGCAACGGCTTCAGGCTGGCCAGCGGTTTCTCATCGAAACAGCAGGCTGCGATCTGATGGCTTCTGCCCACCGTGTAATTAAGACCAGACGTTTTAAACAATATGAGACAAAAACGGTTGTAGTGAATATAAAAACGATTATTTTTCAACATCATATTTGCTAGGAATCACATTTCCTTTGGCCGAAGTGGGCAACAGTTACATTAACATTGTCAGTAGATTTCAGATAGCTACTTTCATTTCAAGCATGGATATTTAGAAAGCTTATGTGGTGGTCATTCATTTTCTAGATTAGGAATGGAAATCACTTGCATCTGAGGGTGAAAATAGTGAATTATAGAAATTGTCAGACAACAAACTTAAACATCTTGCCATACTATTTCCAGCTGACTCTGGAGGGTTGGATTTCACTGTAAATATGAAACCTGCTAGACTGTAAAAATTGAGGGTATTACCTGTATGTAAATTAATTTCTGGCACTTGGCAGACAAAAACATCTTTGTTGAATGAAATATTTTATCACGGCAATTCTGGAAGTATCTGTTAGATGATAAAAATAATTTCAGGAGAAAAATTAAAATTGAAATTATGGTCTCAATAGTAAATTTCATGTCAATAATAAATGTTCAGTCTAAATTTTATACAAGTATATACATATACCTAATATAAATTTCTCTGCTTAACAACCGTTTAATTTACTTGCATATTTTTTAGTCCTTCTTCCTTTTTTTTGTAAGTCTATCTTTTGTTGGCCCTGGGTTGTCTTATCATTAAAGAGATTCCCCTCTACCTTCCTTTGTTTATATGTATATTTATAGGTTAAAACCCTTTTAGACTTAACAATGAAGAGATTATGCATTAATGGCAAGTAAAGATTTATGCAATGTCAGATTGTTTTCAAAAGGCAAATAGAAGAAATGGTTATTGAAATGACTAAAAGATAGCAATACATTACAATAAGCACTAACTTCAATAATACAGAATGTTCACTAACATTCTGGAGTTGGGATCTTTCCTTTTTCTAATTAGGGATGGGACTTTGAATGTTCCTTTTTTTTTAAATTTAGATTTTATAAAGTTTTTTTTTCTCACTTTTCTCTTTCCTTTTCTCCTTCCTTTCTTCCCTCCCTCCCTCCTTCCTTCTCTTTCTCCTTTCTTTCTGTTCTTTGTGGGAGAGGACAGTGGCAGTGAAAAAAATAATATCTTTTCAAATTTATGTGAACCTAGTGAATGAATCCCTTCAGTTAATCTAAATAATTTCTGGATACTGAATTTTAAATATTTCCATTTAGAAATTTGGAGAATTAAACAAAATAGTGATAACATTGGTAAAATGTTGCCTATACTCAATAGGAAGTAAGAAAAACCATCAACACGATATTAAAATATAAAGTTATAGATTTTCACTGGTATTAAATTTCACACTAGTTAGTTGTATACTATCACTAGCTATTTGACAAACAACATATCTAATTGAAAAATTATTTTCAATTTATCAGATAATAAGGAAAGATGACACATAATCTCACTCAACCAGACTAATAATTTGTTACCTCGAGTGTAAATCTACACTGATTCAAAGATAATTATGGATCAGACTCCCATTTATACTACCCATCTTTTTCTTAGAAAAACAGTTCGTTGGAAAAGCATTTCACTTGTTCCTGTCAGATGCTTCCCTGGTTTGATAAAACTGAGTGATTTTTCCATATTCAGAAGAGACATTTTCAGCAACACAAATGATCCTTTGGCTGGTTTTAAATGGGCCAGGCAGTAAGGTCCATGAAGCTGGGGCTTACCCTAGCACCAAGCTCAGGGCCTTCTGTAGGATATAGGGGTTCTCACCTAGTATCTGCTGGGTGAATGAACAGTGAGATGACAATGGATTCAATTAGACGATATTTTGAATTTAGTCTAGAAGTAGTTCTAAAGTCTGCTTGTTTTTGTTTCGGAAAATCAGCTGGCTTCCTTCAGCCCTCTGCCTGACGTGCATGTCACGTGACAGCACGAGCTAGAAATTCTTTTCCTTAACCCAGGGGTGAGTATTTTAGGACCGGAATTCTAAGGTGGCAAACGCTGGCGTTTACCTTAGGTCATTATCATTTGGTCTGATCTGCTGCAGCTTTCAACAAACTGCTTGACTATAAATGCACCTCCGGGTTTATTTACATAATTTCAGATATTGATAGAAACAGACCCCTGACTGAGCACCCCGTGGTATAGTGGAATGCTGGACTTGACGCCAGAAGATGCGGTCGAGGCCAGGTTCTACTATTCGCCAGTGAGTGACCTTCGCTAACTTGAACAAAATAGTAAACCTCTCTGGTCCTTCATTTCAGAAGGCTGTTGTGAGGATTAAGTGCAACGAGAAGCTATAAAGTACTTCACATACATAAGGCCTTTTTTTTTCCTATTCAAATTCCAAGAGAAAATAGTTGAATTGTTGACTTTCCTCCGCTCATGTCCACGTGAGAGTGAGTCTGTTTTGACAAAAATTAATGCGAACAGACACTTAGGCCGTATTCTCCTTGTTATCAAACTTGGCCATATCGGGATAATGCTTGATCTAAATGCTTGCTTCAAAGCAGCTGGTGGTGCCAAAGTGGAGAAATTTCTAGTGGAAATGCTTAGGGACTAATCAGGTAGACTCCAGGGACTCACTTAGTATGTCACTCTTGTCTTAGTGATCCGACCCAAGACACTTATCCATGCGCCCATTCCTGGCCTTTTATGATGGATCTCAATCTTTGAGCTAAAAACAATCTTGCAGCAATTTGCACTGGTTGTTAAAATAGTCAGAATCATCAAATTAATCATTATTTTGAGTTCATTCAAATATTCTTTACTCATTGACGTTTGTCCCTGGTCACTGATGTAGACATTGATGATTGTGCTTTCCTGGGGAACGAATCAATGTGCCTGTCATTCATGCAGTGTTTCTCGAACTGGTGATACATTTTTCAGGGGGTAAAAAAGAGGTATTTGAAGTTATTAGAGTATCCATTTTAGTAGCTGATAAGTAATATAAAACATTCTTTTATATTGAAACATACGCTATGCAGTAAAGTGCAGCATTTACATGAATTTTTAATGTAAAACAAAAGACTTGAAAAGACCTCTGTGCTTGGTACATTCCCAGACCATTCCCAGCACTCATGTTCACCTTCTTCAGTTCCCGGACAAGGTGAGGAAGAGTTGCACAAGTGCATTCTGGGAGCCCTCAGCTCCTGAACTGCCTCCCTATAAACACCAAAGTCAAAGTACCTTTTTCCTAGCTGAAGATTTTTGGTTTGGAGGGGCTACGAATGAAGGTTAAGCTCTCCATAGGATGTTCTTGAACATTCTTTAACATTTAAAAAATATTAAATGGGAAGAAGTTTCAGGAAGAATGCTTTCAGAGGGGAATGTCTAGGATCCCTTATCTAGGCAAGACTTCTCATGGGAAGCATCCGGAGCAGAATTCTCACTAGCAGGCCTAGTGGACACATGAAAGGTGGGATTAGTGAATTATCAGGGCAATAAGACAAGTCCACTTGTGCAGACAGATAAATTAAAAAAAAAATTGAGATTCTACAACATGGAGACATTAGAAAATAATTGCTTCATGAGACTCTGGTGTAAAGAATACGATTTTCATAACGTATTTGCTCTTCATCTAAGCAGCAGATACACCTGCTTGACTTGAAAAACTATACAGAGGAAATTCAAACACTCTAGACTCACAAAAACTGATCGACATTTAGTTTTAGATTCTGAAATAAGTATGAGTAATGTAAATATGGATGATTAATGACCATAAACTCTTAAAAGTTATGTTTAGAAACGAACATGAAAACCATTAAATTCTAAGCACGGTGAAAAATAAATGTCTAAAATTATTTTCAGCAGTAGGGCTTCTTGGATTTCAACTAAGACAAGACTTGTTTTCTTATCTGAGATATAATGACCAGATTCTGTTAAAAAAGGAATGTTATTTCTGAAGTTAGATTCTAAATATTTAGGTTATCTTTTTCCAGTGTTTCTTTTTTTTAAATTTTAAAATAAGACTAAAATTTAGTGTTTTCTTTTTTTCAAAACAACAAATAGTTACATTCTAAATTTGGCCCAGAATTTTCCTATTTCCCTGAACTGCGCACGCGCGCACACACATGTACAAAATGCATTATACCGAGGCAAAATTTGGACATTCCTGAGAGAGATCCAGAAATCATATTAATCTAAAGGCTTAAGGGAGCTGAGAAATAATTTTGTCTTGGTGTTTACTGGGGCAAAACTGAGACAAAGAGAGGTTTTCAAGACTCATCCAGGATCACACACTGGAGCCAAAGCTTTGATTTCTTTTAAGCAAAGTGGACTCGAATGACATGCGTTCTAGCACAGACTTCACCAAAGGGCAACCACCAGCCAGTGCCTTAACTCCTCTGGATTTCATTGTTCTCACTAGAAAATTCTGGAAGGGGTTACAAGCGTAGTCCAGAACACCCTTTGCAGACACTGGAAGCATTGGGGTGGGGGTGGGGGCGTGTTTCTAGTTGCTGCAGTTATTAGTGGATGCTGCTGACATCTGTGGCCCTTCCAAACTGGCAGTGATCCCTTCTCCCGTTGGTAAATATGGGGTGACCCATTACCAGCTCAGGGTCTTTTTATGGTTACTCATTTCCGAGCCCAGCTCTATTTATGAGGGGCGGGGGGTGGCAGTCTCACAAAAATAGCTCTGCTTTTAGTTTGTTAAAAGTCACTTTTTGGAATTCCCATTTGGCATGTCTGCATTCTATCCTTAGATTTTTTTAGATGGAAAAGGTTATGTTGGATACTGGCAAAAAAAAAAAGTCGTCTTTTAGATGGCAAACGTGTAATAAAACAGAACAAAACACCACCATCGAATCTGATTTCCAAGTGTGGAGTGCCATTAAAAAAAAAAGTTTAACTATACGATATAACTTTTTATGTATTTTCAGGTTTTCTAAAAATGCACAGCTGTAATAAATAGTCTGTGGCATGATATCTAATTGCCTGGCCAAATTTCAAGCTTGAATTCTGAATGTTTTGCTATCTGGTCATTAAATCTTGCCTATGTCATGATTTATAAATAAAATCACAGATGCCATAACTAAGCCAAAAAGAAAAACGCACCCTATGAATTATATCACAAATAAATTACTGTATTCCTTTAAACAAATGTACTTAGAAGAGCTTTATAACTCAAAGCAAGACAGGTGACATGGTGTAGGAAGAGGTTGCAATTTTGCAACAAGAAGTCAGTACAGCTCCTCCACGCAGCAGCTGGGAAGGGAGAAGCTGTGTCTCAGAAAGTCGCTTCCACGAGTTCATGACACTTTTGCATCCCAGGCCCCGTTATGTACAAAGTGAGGCATTTTGCAAGCTCAGAGCACCTTGCTCTTCGCAATTACGAACGCGTGCAATGACATTTCATCCTTTCATGTACAATTCTAAAATTCATTGTAACAGAAAAGTTGGAAGTTGAAAATCTGTCTACGATTTGAAATGAAAGGATCAGAAATGTCAGACACTGCAGAATACTGGTTCCTGACAGAGCTCTCTTTATTTGTTCTCTGTTCTTCAGTCATTTTTGTTTGTTACAAAATGCAGTCTTGACTTTTTATTTAAACAGTCTTTAAACTAAACTGTTCATGCCATGCAAAAATAACATTTTATGCACTTTGTTTTTGGGGAAGGGGGGCTTCTTATTTTTAAGTTCACAGGCATTATTAACCGCATTTTTAAGAAACAAGTTTTTTTTTTTTATTATTATTATTGCTTTTGTAACTAGTCACATGCTGGTTTCACGTGTGGGACAATAACCTGTGTCTCCCGGGTTAGAATGAATTTCTGGGGCAAACAAGTGGTTTTCCATCTTGTACCCCTCTTGACTACCGTCCTTTTTAACTTCGGCCATAGCGTGGTAAATGTCTTGCCTACAATTGTGACTCGTGTCCTGGGCGGGGGAAGAGTCCACACAGGCCTCTTCTCTTAAAGGGTCTCTTCCATCACTAGCCTTCTCTGCAAAGCAGTTGGGGCTGGAGTCTGCCTGCTTGTCCTCCCTGGTCCCTTGGAGCTCTAAGAAGTCACCGTCCTCGCCAGTGTCTATCTCGGTGAAGCTCCGCCTCTCTCTCGACGAGAAAGGAAAGGGTTTCTGCTTGGGGAACCGCAGGGTGGGCCCCTTGGAAGGGCCCTGACAGTGTGCGGGGACCCCGGCGCCCGGCCTGTCGCCCTGCGCGGGGTTCTCTTCGAGGAGGATGGTACTGATGAGCTGCGGGCCCGCGAGCGGGAGCTCGGCGGCGGTGACGGGCAGCGGCCGCGCGGTGCTGGGCGGGGTGTGCGGCGCGCCGCCCCGGCTCTCCCTGAAGTTCACTTTGAGCGACCGGGCCTTGAGCGGGTTGCCGCCCCGCAGCGAGCTCTTGGGGCTCTCGGAGGCACTGTCGGACGGCGCACTCTGGGCCCCGCCGGAGTCGGGGTTCAGAGTCAGGTCGATCGGAGCGGACTCCGGGGCGGCGCCCCGGCCTGCCGGCCCTCTCTCTCTCTGGCGAGCGGTAGAAAAGGGGGGCCCCGGGCCCTGTGGGGCTCCTCCGCCCCGAGGAGCTCGGGCGGGAACTTCATGTGCAGGTGCGAGGCGCAGGGCGGCGGCAGGGGCGACCGCTCGGTCTCGGTGAAGTCGGTGGCGCAGCTGGTGAAGCTGTCGATGCTCGAGGTGCTCTTCATGTCCACGACGACCTCGGCCTGCGCCACGGCCAGCTGCTCCCGCGGGCACACCACCTCCTCCATCTCGATCTCCTCCTCGCAGGCGGCGGGGCCCGCGGGCGGCGCCGCGCCGTCCGCGCCGGGCTGCGCGTGCGCATGCGCGTGCGCCTGCGGCCGGGTGAGCTCGTTGTACAGCAGCTCCAGCTTCTGCGCGCTCAGGTGCTGCGGGCCGCAGGGCGACGTGTTGTTCAGCTGCTCGTGCGAGTCCTTCTGGCTCACCTCCTGGTACTTGTTCTCGTAGGACTTGTTGGAGCTCGTTTCGGACAGGGCCTTCCTGGCCCACTTCCAGCGGCTGGGGGAGAGGTGACTGTCGTCGGCCGAGTCCTTGGCGTTGGCCGACTCGCCCGCCTTCTCCGCGGCCACGTCGATCAGCTCCATGCTTCGGGCGAAGGCGTCTTTCAGGTTCATAGAGACGATGCTCCCATTTCGTTTGGCCCGCTCGAGAGCCTCCCTCCTTTTAATCGCCTTCTCCTGGCGTTTCTGCTCCTTATAAAACTCCGAGAAGTTGTTCACAATGATTGGGATGGGAAGGGCGATCACCAGGACCCCCGCGATGCAGCAGAGGCCCCCCACGATCTTCCCCAGTAACGTTTTTGGGTAGATGTCGCCGTAGCCCACAGTGGTCATGGTGATGGTGGCCCACCAGAATGACGCCGGGATACTGGTGAACTTCGTGGCGTCTTCATCCTTCTCGGCAAAGAACACCAGGCTGGAGAATATCATTATCCCCATGGCCAGAAACAGTATCAACAAGCCCAGCTCGTTGTAGCTCCGCCTGAGGGTGAAGCCCAGGGACTGCAGGCCGGTCGAGTGCCTGGCGAGCTTCAGGATCCGCAGGATGCGCATGATGCGGAAGATCTGGACCACGCGCCGCACGTTCTGGAACTGCAGCACGCTCTTGTTGGACTCCGTGAGGAAGATGGTGACGTAGTACGGCAGGATGGCCAGCAGGTCGATGACGTTGAGCGGGCCTTTGAAGAACTTCCACTTATTGGGCGAGGAGAGGAAGCGGAGGAGGTACTCCATGGTGAACCAGGCGATGCACACCGCCTCCACGTGCGCCAGCTGCGGGTTGTCATTGGCCTGTCCGAACTCGTCCGTTTCCTGCAGCTCGGGCAGGGTGTTGAGGACAGCGCGATGGTGGAGAGCACGATGAACAGGATCGACACGATGGCCAGGATCTGGAAAAGACAAGAAAGCCCGCGTGAGCAGGTCCCCTTGGTTGCTTGGGCAGCTGGGAGACACGTGGGTCCCCATTCCGTAAAGGGTGTGGATTGCACTGCTCAAAGACATTCCAAGAAGGTAACTTTACAACCTAAAATTCTCTAATACAAATACATTCACTTTTTTGGTGAGTTCATTGCACTTGGAAGTCTAACGTAGCATACATTTAAGTTCTAGGGCCTGAGTGATGAGAAAAAAATCCACGTCCCCCTTCCCCTCCTCCACCCATTATTCTCAGGCACATCTGTGTGAGCGACTACCCTTTGGAGTAGCTTTTGGGGGAGCAGTCATCTCTCCTCCCGTAGTTATTGGTAATTTTTCTCTCCGAACTACCCAGTTTGTGTTTTCTTAAGTGAATTGCCACACGTGCTACATAAGCCGGAAGGAATCCATGATTTCCACGAGTTTTATTCTACAACCAAAACCACGAATGCAGGCCTCACTGTGCAGGGATGGCGTGGCGCTCAGCACCACAGTGCTGCTCACAGAGCCATGCTATTTGTGTGGATGGAACCGAGTCAGGAGAGCCTTCGACCCGGGACCTGTGGGCCTCTGGCCAGGGTCACGCGGGGAAGAAGACCGTGAGCAGCTTCGTTCAGTCAGGGGAGGCTTCGGGAGGAAGAGCTCGAAGGCCGTCCACGGTGATCTCAGCGCAGGGCAGACATCTCAGGCAGGGGAGTAACAGCCCCGTGTCGATGTCGAAGGAAGGGGAGGGCTCAGTGGGAAGGAAGAAGAGGACCAAGCAACTAGACTTTAGAGTTAGGTGTTCTGAGGGCTGAGCCTGGCTTTATCGCTTACTGCGTGACCTTGGGCAAGTTACTTAACCTCTCTGTGTCTGAGTTTACAAGTCTGTCAAATGATGATAATAATCATTGTTATTTCACGGTAGTTGTGGAGAATTCCAGGCACACAGACATCACTAAATAAATGAAAGGTGCACCTATTACTGGAGGCTGAAATGAGCAGGACTTCAGTCTTGGAAGACAAAGGCCGAGCACTGGTAGGTGGGAAACCTGTAAAACCATGTAAGAGACAGATAGCCCAAGTCAGACTGCCTCACTGTAACCCCGTGTCTCAGGCTGACATGGAGCGCGTGAAGATGAAGGTTTGAAGGCAGTGGAAGGAAGCGCTTCTTCACTTCGTAAAGAAGGGTGCATCTGGAGCACAAAATTCTTGGAGAAGTAGGAAACCTGAAACCTCTCCTACCTACGTCAGGTCTGGTCTTGTTTCTTCTGATCTTTGCCAATGACCTTGGAGGGTGTCACTGGTCTCCATTATTTGTAGTCCTTTGAAAAATATCCTGACAGTGACGGTTTAATTTAGAGATTCAGCATCTAGTACACATATCGAAAGATAATGATTAAACACACAGCTCAGTAAACATCAGACTGCGGGAAAATTAGTTTATCTCTGACATCGGGACTCTGAGCTTGTTTTTCTTTTTCCCTCTTCTGTTTCTCTGCATCTAGGTTATTCTTCTTTCCCTTTCTCTTTTCTCCTCTTATGCCTCCTTTATACCTTTCATCGCTTTTTCCAGCTTCTATCTTTCTTCTTAAATTGCTAAAAAGTAAAACCATGGTATAATATATTTCAGAATGTGTTGCAGATATTAAATAAAGATTTATGGTTCTTTAACTTAAAGAATGGTATTTATTAGCTGTTTTTTTTTTCTTAACTAAAACTAAATTAAATACTTTTTACTTGAGAACACGTCAGAATTTCCTTTAAAACTGCGGATCAATGAATCACAATAAAGGTTCTCTTCGTCCACTCTAAGAGATTGTGAAGGCTAGAGTTAGAAATCCCTTCAAGAGGGTTTACGTAAACCCATGGATAATGAATTCAGAGGGTTTATTAAGGGCAAGCTGGGAATACCCACCTTGAATCTCTACCTCAGAGGCCAATGGCAAGGTGACACTTACAACATTCTGTCACTACAATATTCCGAAGGAAGCACTGGTCAGATTCCATCTACTCTTCGGCTCTTACCCTGAGGAACTAGATGCCTCTGCGTTTTCTAGGCGGTCACTCTATTGCTAACACACTTTGGGAATTTTGAGTACGGGGATGGCTGCCATCACTCTCACACGGATAATCCATATCCTAGATTTTCCATATCTTCTTATCTGTTCATCTGCCCATTTTGGATGAAGTTTACCGATGTGTATCACTTCAGAGAGCAAGGAGAGAAGTAGAAATACAAATAAAACCATTCTATTGCCTTCCAACCTTCTGGACAAAACAGGAAGTGGAAGGTCCAAGGGGGACCTTCAGTTTTTCTCGGCCCCTCGGTCAGAGCTAGGCTGTTGGTCATTTTGTTTCAGTCGCTAATTCTGGAAAACAATGAAATGTTGCATTACTGACACAGTGTATAGTTTGTTAGCTGGTGGCAGCTAACAAACATGGCTGCCTTTAAGGTGAGCGCGCACACAGCCTGACTGGGAGTAGTTCTCGAAGAAGGGACCCCCCATTCACGTTAAAGAAACCATAAGCTGCTGACGTGTGTGACAGTCTGTCTCGTTCAACTTCAATCTGTCAAAACTGTTTGCTCTCCAGGTAAAGAAACGACTTATTTTAAATATCTTGTGATGCTTGGTGTTCTCCCAGAAAGACAACCTGTTAAACAGAGTAGTCAATATGTACCAAGGATGACATGTGATGCAATATGCCAAATGCAAGTTTATTGTCTTATCGTAGAGATTTTTTTTTTAACACAATAAATGCAACAAAAGTGAAATTTGGCTCGAAGCTGCAGGATATACTCCTCAATGTGGAAATTTACTTTAGTACAGCAAACCCTTATGGCGTTTAGGCGTTGCTCTATCATAACCACGCACAGTTAGGTTTTCAATCTGTCACTTCCAACAACTGGCTTCCAAAGCGGCTGCTTCTCTCAGCTCTAGCACATGGATTTATGTTCGTACAGGGCAAACGAGGCAAAAATTCCAAACAATGACCTATGTGATACTGGTCAACCTCCTTGGCAATTTGGATTACATCATCTCCAAGGTTCCTTTTGCCTCTAACACTTGGTGATTCTTTTTTCTAAACTAAAACATTTTTGCCAATTCTAGTCATTCATGCAAACCAAACCCTGGACAAGTCACAACTGGTTAGTCATTTTGGTCGAATCGCCAAAATACAATTTTTTTTTTTTTGGCTTAAAACATAAAAAATTCAAATGGAAAGGCTTTGAGAAATATCTCACTGTATGTTCCAAGCATTTAGTTACTGGGAACAGCATTCTTTCTTGATAAAACATTTCCTCCTTTTTGAATCTCCTGGATAATGATTTTAATTCCTCACAGACATTCATGGATCACGTGGGGTTAAGAGCAGAGCCCCCAGGACTGGCATGAGGAGGCACCAAAAGCTGGTTGCACTGATTTCTGCTTGTGAGACGCAGTAAGGCAGTTGGAGACTTGCCTCAACTGACCAACTCGTCGATTTTATTTCCCGTGAAGATAATGGGTATTTTGCGGTGGAAAGAACGCTGGCCACATGGGTGAGCCAGTTCTTTCTTCAAGCCTCAGTTCCGGATCAGCAAAAGGAGGAGCCTCACACTTGCCTCTCCCACCTCGGAGATGTCAGGGATCAAACGAGGTTTTGCACAGGAAGCATCCTATATGGGAAAAAGTAGCATTAGTGTATTTAAGGCTGGCGACGTGTCTGGTAAAGCCTCTGGCCAGCACTGGGAGGAAATGAAGAACTCGAACTGCCTGTCCCTGCCATGCCCCCGCCCCCCCCGCACCCCCCCTCCCCGTCCCCTTTCTAAATACAATTGCAGACCTATTTACTGCTTGTACCTGAAACACTTTCAAACACATTCCCTCACCTAAGCAGTGGTTTGAATGCCGAACGCAGCCAACTGGAGCTGATTTGCCTTAGGACAGAACCATCTAGTTGGCCAGTAGTATTTAAGAGTTGGACTGAAGCTGGGTTGCAGGTGGTGGATGAAATGGCTGAAGGGGGTGAAAAGGTACAATCTTCCAGTTATAAAAGTAATAAGTCCTGGGGATGTAATGTGCAGCCTGGTGACTACAGTTAGCAATGCTGAACTGTACACTTGCGAGTTGCTAAGAGAGGAAATCTTAAAAATTTCATCACAAGAAAAAAAATGTCTAACTATGTGAGGTGGTGCGTTAACTAAACTTATTGTGGTGATTATTTCACAATACATACGTGTATTAAATCATTGTTCTTTACCTGAAATGAATACTATGTGATATGTCAATTATATCTCAATTAAAAAAAAAAAGAGTTGGACTGAGGTTACTTCAGGTGAACTTGACCTGCCTTGAGTCTTAAAATATGGTCAGTTTTCTAGCTTGGGCCTCCCGTGTGATAATCTTTGTGTTCTCACTGACATTCAGTACTCCATCAGAACACCTGGAAGGTCTCCCCTCTCCCCTAACCCCACCTTTCTTCACAAATATATGCTGAGAGGTGAAAGTGAGTGAGTTATAAGCTCTTACAAATACAACACTTCGGCTTTATCATCTTGGTGGGACAGAATACATGTGAAAACACCCTGATCCGCAATAGGAAACAACATGGGAACCCATGATGATAAGAATTTCCAGGCCAGAATCAACTTATTTAAGTCGACAGGAAGGAGAAGCCCTGTGACACGCATTCTTAGAAACATGAATAATTGTCTACTGTCAGGAAAAGGGCAAAGCTCGATGGCATTTCTGAGTTTATAAACCAAAGGCTGAATCATGTGTCGAAGAACTGAGGAGTTGGTAAGAATATTGTGATTTTCGTCCACCCATCTTCTATTTCTAGCGATTTCCCAGAAGACTACCGGATGCAGCAAATCAGAATATAAATCCTTTGATTTGCACAAAAAAAAAAAAAAAAAAAAAGGACCATCTCTGACTGCGGTTCTAGTATCTCCTATTCGCTCTCCTCTGAGGCTGGTGGCCCTTGGTTGACCACTGGCCCTTTCTTCTCTCAGATGTCCCCTTGGCCCCCCCCCCCGCAGGACAAAAGAGATTGCACTGAAGTGCTCCCAGCTGATTTGCATAACATGCCACATGTGCAAAGAATGAGCTTCACTGAAAGGTTCAGTTGGTTTTTAATTATTTTGGTCCAAGGATAACAGGAACCCAGGATTTCAATTCTCCTCCCTCCTCATCTGTGGGCTGTTGAAGGAGGGGTTGAAACGTTAGTCATCACACACAAGTTGATGTCAGCCCTAAGCCTGTATAAGGCCTTTCGTTTGAGGTGGGGTGGGGTGTGAGAAGAGACCCCATTCAAGATATTATCAATTTTTTTTTTTTTTTTATTCTCACATAGAAAACCAATTCTTTGAGAGGAGAGTTTTTGGTTATCTTATGAGTAAAGATAGTATTTTGATATTTTCTTGGTATCTCTTCAAATAAGCTTTGTTTTGCTGCTCATGATACATTTCTATATTTCAAAGGATTAGATTTTACGGAGTAAGACATTGGGTAGAAGACCGGTGAAGGGAACTTTACCTATTTGTAGTGACTCTGCGAAGGAACGAGCCACAGAGAGATGTGGGCACCTTTTATCTTACACCCACGCCGATGATCAGGCGACCTTTTCGTGGGTCATTTGCTCTTACAGGAGCCTTCAGAAGCCAGAGTGACGTGGAGACCGGCCCCGCTGGGAGGACCAGGGACCCCGCTGCCTCTGCCAGCCTCTGGAGGGCATTCTGCATGGCTCTCCTCTCTGCAGACTGCTTAGCCTCCTCCCAAGAAAGCGCGACATCCGCATTTAGCTTCTTCTCTAGTGCGCAAATGACAGGTTTGGGGAAGGACACAGGACGAGAATGAGTGGAGTGAATCCTTTGAACAGAATTTCATTTAACTTGATATCTACACTGTAAAAATAAATCACAGAAAACTCAAGTTAGAAGAAACTTTAAAATGCTCCATTTCTCACCTTACGGATAAAGAAATGAAGACCCAAGGAGTCTAGTAAGTGTGCGATGGGATCTAGAGTTGAAAAATCTGAGTTTGAATCCTGATTCTGATATGCTTTAGTAGTTTTGTGCCTTCAAATAGCTTTCCATATGGGACTTGGTCTTCCCATGTAGAAAATGTGAAAAATAAACACTTGCTTTGCTCACTTACATAACCCTGAAGGCTGTGATGGTTAATTTTACATGCCAACTTGGCTAGGCTGTGGTGCCCAGTTGTGTGACCAAACACCAGTGTAAAGCTGTTGTGAAGGTACTTGTTTTAAAGATGTGATTGACATTTCAATCAGTAGACTCTGAGTAAAGCAAACTACCCTCCATAATGTAGGTGGGCCTCATCGAACGGCTGATGATGGTTTTCTTAAGGATGAAGACAAGTTTCCCAAAACGAAGCAATTCTACCTCAAGGCTATAACACAGAAACCGTCTCTGATTCCTGTCTGCCTGGCCTGCTTTGTGATTTGAGGGCTGAGACTGTGACATCAACTCTCACCCGATTTTCCAGCCTGCTGTCACGTCCTGAGATTTCAGACCTGCCAGGCATCACAATTGTGTGGGCCAATTCCTGAATGTCCTTCTCCTCTTCTTCTTTCTATCTTTCTCTCTTCCTTTCCTTTCCTTCCTTCCTTCCTTCCTTCCTTCCTTCCTTTCCTTTCCTCTCCTTTCTCTTCTTTTCTCTCCTCCCTCCCTCCCTTCTTTCCTTCCTTCCTTCCTTTCTTTCTCTGTCTCTCTCAACATCTCTAGCTATCATCTGTCCATCTATCATCTACACATATGTATGTATGTATGTATGTATGTATGTACGTATCCATCCATCCATCCATCCATCCACCCACATGCTATATATATTCTGTTGGTTCCGTTTCTTTGGAGAACTCTAATACAAGAAGAAATAAGATAAAATACATGATAGCATTTCACAAGTTGTAAAGTGCTTAAAAAATGTTAATTACTATACTTATTTGAGAATTTCCCAAATCATATATCTATTCCTGTTGGGCCATAGGAAGAATCCAGTTCCCCATTCTGTGTGTGACTCCGACACCTAGATGGTGGTCGTTTCAACCCCCTACAAGAGAGCATGTTCATGTACATGGTGTCACTAGGGGGCCATAAGGACAGGTGGTTCTGTTACTTGGTGCAAATGAATCGATAAGAATTCCCGAAGTTGGACGTTCATTAACAGCCGCCAGCCTCCTAAGATGCCGCCTCTTCCACTTAGCTGAGCGGAAGCGAACTCAGGGAAGGTGAACCAAAGGAAAATAAAGATCAGCACATATTACTTTCTAAAACCACACAGAAACGGTTAATTTATGCTAATTACATGATATCTGGATCCCAGTGCAGTGTGGGGAACCTGTAATCGATTCTGATTTTGAGACCCTTGTAAAGACTCTTAACTTCGTGAGTTTTTCAGCTAGTGCCATTTTTCTATTCTCGCTCACTCAGTCTTGGTGGCTGAATTGGCTTGAATGTCCCCTCCAGCTGGGCTGGGACTCCCTGTGCTTCCTGGGCATGTCATTCTCCTTTACTCCACCAGCCACTACTCCCCCGATTGTCCTCCATCTGCCCGCATCCTGCCACTTCGCAGGAAGCCCTCACAGTGGCCCCTTTTCTCTGGGTGCTCATGGCCTTTATTTCCTAGGTTGGACCAAAAGTACATAAAATGTCATGGATCCTTCTTGCAGTTACTCAAACTCACATGGTCTCCCTTTGCAACCTTGCCTGTACTTAGATGGCTGCCTCCTTGTAGGATTGCCAGATTTAGGGAATACAAATACAGATGCCTCGTTATAGGTGAATCAAAAAAATTTTAACGGGCCACACCTGTACAAAAAACATTTTTGCTGTTTGTGTGAAATTCACTAGGCATTCTGTATTCGATCCGGCTACCTACCTCCTTGGTAGCTGCTCCAGGCTGACTGTAAGACTCTGTCCTCCTGGAAATCTGAAGTTTGAACTCTGAGACTTGGCAATTAGGAATGGGGAGGTGGGGGTCACATTAATGGTAGGTGAGGAGTGACAAGCTGCTTTCCAAGACGCTCTCTTCCTCCCCCCTTTTAGCTTAACATTGTCCAGAGTTTTGATCAGGTTCTATACGTCCATAAAACCTTGCAACCTTCTGAGATAATAATTGGACAATTTCATAGGAGATAGTTTTGTTTCTCAAAGAGGATTCTAGAATCATGGGTGGCAATGACGCCTCTTTTCTACAGAATTTCTCGCAGTTGTCTGACACAGAGCAGGCACTTCATGAACTGATTTTGAATAAATGAATAACCAAAAAAGAAGGGAGAAGTCCACGGAACTGGAGAAAATGAGAGTGGACCTTGAAGAAACCAAATATTTCTAATCGCCTAAGAAGTATAAGACAGGTTTTAGTCATTTTTCTGTTGCTTTTTTGGTCTAAAAGCTTTAACCAGCAATGGATTTTTTTTTTTAACAATAGAAATTCATATTACAATCACCCATTTGGCAATAACAGACCAGCCTTACAAGTTTAGCAACATAATCGTTTCCTAGATTTAAGCTCTATACTTTTTGTTAATCCCTTTTTTCATTATGGGGAGCAGATTGCTTTCGCCGCCTTTTCACCTTATTCTTTGAGAATTCTGCTTTTGACTATACATTAGCTTTGGGCTTCGCCTTCACAGAAGGATACATTTTCTTAAAGAAAAGTCTGTGTTCGTCCAACATCACACTTTTTTTGCTGGTATGATTTGGAGTCTGCAGTTAATCCAACCAGCGAATGGAGTGACAGTTCTGTGTAGAGATACGGATAGATTTCAGGTTTGTACAATGAACTGTTAAGCCCCTGAGAAGAATCGATAATGTAGATTATCCGTTAAAAAATACTTACATACACGTACACACAAACACACGCCTATATACGTACAAATACACACACATACCACTGTTCGACGCAGCCAAAAGTAAAGTAGCACAGAAAACGAATAAAACTTGATAAAAGTCTAAATGGGCCCTGGTTTTAGGGAGCTGAGCAGTGTGGTATGACTGGATGTAGGTGGGGTTCAGAAGTGAGTTGATGTGGGGTGCCCGTGGAAAGTTAAGCACTGGACACATTCTGAAGGGCGTTCGGGGAACGATGAAGAGTTTGGTAGGCTTTCTTCCGAAGACCAATTTTCCTTAAAGTGTGGTCCCCAGACCAGGAGCATCAGCCTCAGAGGCCAACTTGTTAGAAATGCGCGTTCTCAGGCCCACCCCACACCTCCTGAGTCAGAAAGTCTGAGGCGGGGCCGGCAGTCTGTGTTCGAAGGGGTCCTCCGGGGGGTTCTGGTGCGGGCTGTAGCTCGAGGACACTTTCTAAGCAAGGGGAGAGCCGCTCGGATTCGCATTTTTGAAAGATCACTCACTACAATGTGTGGTACTGACTGGGGCCGGGGTGCAACTGAAAGCAAGAAGAGACGTTTCTATTGCGGCGGCCGTAGCAAAGGGAAGAAAGGAATAGGTCAGAGCCCTTTTTATGAGGTGGGACCTCAGCCTTACTTGCTGTGGAGACGGAACGCCCGGGGTTCTGCCATGTGTATGACGACGTTGACCAGGAAGACCGAGCAGCCCCCACAAATCTCTGTGATTCCCTCACACCGGTGGAAAACTCAGAGTGAGCCTTGCCTCACGTCACCATTTATCCCTGAAATTCATATTTCCTCATATTACAAGTATTTTACTCAGAACTTTGGGTTTTGAAAAAGAGACATTTCTCTTAAAAAAAAAAACAACCACCCGGTTTATTGGTACATGAAAACATCATGAGACACACACTGTATCATTTGCCAGAACGATCTTCTTTCATACACTCTCACTTGAAGTGTACATTCTGAAGCCACACAGGCCAGAGACTAGTTTAGCAACCTATTTATACCAGCTGTTCCCTGAAAGCACACCCATTTGCTGAATTATTTCTCACCCGCTCCAACTTCCAATTTCTGCAAGGAAGTCTTCTAAATTTCCAGAATTAAAGTGCCATTAAAAACTGGCTTTGTTCCTTGGACACCTAGTCAGCATCATCAGCTCCTCAACGACCATTAGCAGGAAACTGCAAGGATATATTTCCACCATTATCCCCATATCTAAAGACCGTCCAGCAGCTTCAAAGAAAGAAAGAAAGAAAAAAACAGCGAAAGCCGCAATGCAATCGTTATTTTTCCTTTTAATGAATCTCTGCAGTAAACCTCTTCTGAAAAGTATTTTCGGGGTCAACATCATTAAGACCACATTATAAAAATGCCAGAAAACAGAAGACATGCCAGGGTCACGCCGAAATGAAGCAGCCCTGCCAAGGGAACATGTTAGACGGAGCCAAATCCAGCAGACAGAGGAGAAGGTGCACGATTCACGTCACAGCTGCACTCGGGGGGCAGGCTGCCATGCTGTCCCACGGCCAGCGGGCAGCCGCCGCTCACAAGGCAGGTCTTCTTCGCGGCATAAAGCCGAGCATCACAAACAAGGGCCTTTTGTGGAGTCCCGTGTGGCTTGTTTTGATGGCAGCAACTGGGGACCATGATTTGAACGGGCTCAAGCACTTCTGTACTTACTAGGGACCAGGGAGGTGTTTACTGGGCAGAGGGGCCCTGCCTTTCATAGCTGTCTGATGTGGACATTTTAAACAATCATATAGACACATTCTATTATCTGCACAGAGTCGCTCCGGCTTCTGTCATGAAGGCTACGTAAGGGCTTGTCAATCAAAATGTGGTCCTCGATCCAGCAGCAGCATCCAGGAGCTTATTGGAAGGGCAGTATCTCACACTCCCTCCCAGGCCCACTGAACCAGCTTGTTTTCACAAGGTCCCCAGGGATTCATATGCACTTTTACATTGGAGAAGTTCTGACCTCAAACACCAGTGCCTGCCATGAAAAAAAAAAAATCAACTTTGCAGGTTTTTCCACAGATTTTTAACCAGTGGGTCTCAGTCCTGGACACAAGATGGGTTGTTAGGCCTTGTGGGGCTTTTCAGTGCGTGTTCGGTTCCGTCACTCGCCCAACTCTGAGGTATCTATTTTTCACGTAATAGAGCTCATAAGATCAAGATTAGAGCTTAAATATACATTGCACCTCGTAGGCGCGTATTTAATGGCAGCTAATATTATTGCATTTATTCAACAAATTAGCTTTCACAGACTAAGACTTACGTGCACAGTGGTTCCTGGTTAGCAAGGCAAAATTCAACCACTGTGATATTTAGTCTAGATATAAAAATACTCTGCTATTATGACAACTGTTCAGATAAGTTTTATATAAAGCTGAAATACTCTCATGTTTGAATTTCTTTCTTTTTAGGTAGAAGTTTGTCAGTTGTTGACTTACACGTGGTCACCCTGTCACGGCCAGGCCTCACTTCCTGTCGTCTGTACAATATTCACTAGCTGCCAAGAGAGGCGAGAGGTCAGGCCTGAAGGCTACCACACATCGCTCCCTTCCGGTGTCTGGAAGGAGTGTCTGCTTACTAGCCTATGTTCCGTGTGGTACACAACTGTTTTGAACAAGGCCCAGTTTAAAAGCTCTAGCTTCCTAAAAAAAAAAAAAATCTTTCTTGATTTCCATAGTGAAGATCACTTCCTTCTCTGGTTTTCATAATGGGTTTTCTGGAGCTTTGGGTTCTTTGTCTTAGGCTGCTACTGCTGAAAGGCGAAGACTGGAGGACAGGGCCACCGGGAACCCCCACCCCAGCTTCAGAGGAAGTGGAGCTGTCCTTCCTCCCAGTGCCGAAGATGCGCAACTATGTGAAGGGGCGAACATCTGTCATAAAAGCACCTTAAATCTACGGTGCAACACAAGCACACGTGCATTTCCATATTATAACCAGCTGTGTTTCTCCTTTGGAAGATGATAATTACTGGTATAAATATTGCTGGCTGTGTTTGAAGATATGGTGGGGAAGACCGTACGCGTGACCGAAAGCCTCCGTACGATTTAGTCACAAACAAATGGCTATCTTTTGTGGTCACAGCTGCTGTTTGCAGAGTTGCTTATTGAGCACAGCTTTGTCTTTTAAACTTCTAGGACTTCCGAGTGCCAAGCCAGTTTCGTATATGCCAAAGAAGCTAAAATGTGACCTCCCCAAGCAGG
Source organism: Eonycteris spelaea (assembly GCA_003508835.1). Lineage (NCBI taxonomy): Eukaryota > Metazoa > Chordata > Mammalia > Chiroptera > Pteropodidae > Eonycteris > Eonycteris spelaea. The sequence goes on from PUFA01000150.1 coordinate 1,226,002, forward strand.
CAGAAGACATGACTAAACACATTATCTTCAGATAGCCCATAAAGCAGCAGTCCACTGGGCCCTGGCTGCCTCCGGCCAGCTGTACCGCAGTGAATGGCCTCTAGGAGGCTGAAAGCTTCGGGCACCAGGAGAGGCTGATTGAATCATGTTTCCTCATAGGCTGAGTACTCTTATGGTTTGGGATCATTTAGATAAACGTAATCGAAAACACAAAATTCGTTTTGCCACATTATTTACAAACTGGTTTAGAATTCCTCAAAAAGCATTTTCTAGGATTTTTGTTCAGGTCTGAGCACGCAATCCAAAGAATGTCCACTGAAGATGTTGTGTTATCCTCATCAAATTTTTATTTATGTAAATACCAATCCAACAAATGCCATCTGTGGCCCTTAGTTTCTAAATCTGATTTCCTAAGGCATTAAGCTGAAAAAAAACAAAACAAAACAAAACAAATTCTAAGCTCTCTATATAAATAAAAGAGTTAACATAATAGTAATTAAAAAAAAAAAACACCCCACAGTATCATTCCCCCAGCCCCATCCTCTGATTGCATAAATGGTAGGTGTTTGCTTCTGAAAGTCTAAGCAGACAAGAGAACAAAGCACAGGCAGATGATGACTTAGCACTGCTGCAAAAGACACAACTGTTCTGTTGCTTGATCTTTTTTGCTTCAACATCCTCATCCTAATGATATGGTGGGAGATGTCAGGTACCACATATCTGGCAGATGAACAAAGAATGCCAAACTTTGCGAGAGAAATGGGTTGAGAGGAACTAACTCGCTCTCTGCAAAGCCATGACTAAGAAGGCTGAGAGTGAGAACGTAATGGCCCGACTGCAAACTGGCCTCCTAGGCCGGCCTGGGAGACGTGGGGGCGGGGGGGGGGCGAGTGTGATTTATCCTGGGGACGCGTCAGCCTGCTTCCCCCTCTGCTCTGCCCCTGCAGGCACCTGCCTTCCCCGGCCTCGCCTGGCAGGGCCAAGTTCTCAGCCTCCCTGGGGCTGCCCAGGGCTCTCCGACACGGCACGTGCAGCTGCGCCCTCCCTCCCTGTACCCTCCCATTTTCCCTCGACATGTCTGTCCAGCAGCCTTTCCCTCTGGCTCCTGTTCTCCAGCCTGATTCCACCTTGAGAACTGGGTTGTATCCTGACCTAAATAAATGTAGCCTCACCCACAGAATTTCAGGCAATGGAGATATTTTTGATTTGTGGACGCTTTTAAATTACATCACGGGACATTTACCTATTATGCCTAATTAGAAGGCTGATATTACTGGAGAAATACGTTTTGGTACCTGGAACCATCATTCTTTTAAAAATTTATCACTTAAATAAATGCTATAAAACATGTTTTTTTTTTTTTTCTCTCCTAATCTCAACCCCATTAGCAGAATAAAAATTCTGTTCGAACTGACACTTGGATACTTGGCTTTATTCATGTGGCATATAGTTGCCAATTAAGGACATTATAAATAGATTATTGACTAGGTCTCAGGTTTTTAACTTTGGAATTTAGTCTTTGTTTTCAATAAAATGACCATATGCTCATTTAAGAACAGTATAAAAAATTCCCTCTCATTTATATTGTCTGTTTTTTTTTTTTGGCTTTCTTTTTTATCTGAACATTATAATAAGGGCAAGATCTTACATATTAATGACTGCTTTTAGCCAACTGATTATAGTATTTACTCTCTCTCATTCCACTGAAAGTCTATTTGGTGCTAAATTCAACCTTTTGATTCTCGGCTTCTCTAAGCCATAGATGGGTTTATTTCATTTTGATTTAGTCACTCTCTAAACAGTTAAATCATTTCTTAGCTTCAGTGCTCATCAAAAGTCTCACAAGGAAATGCTTTTCTTCTTAGCTAATGGTTTATTGTTCTTCAAGTCTGAAAACTTCTTCTACAATCAACAATCTTTCATATTAAACTAACCTTCTACAGAACACATGGGAGTCAAAGGGATTTCAAATTAATTCCTAATATAAACAGATTACTATGATTTCTTTGCACAAGGTTTCAGGGCGTCACAAGGTCTTGTGGGTTCTCGTGGATCTCCTGATTTAGAAATGGTTTCCTGAGACCAGCTCCACATTTCTAACCTCCTGGGTGATATTCTAGCCACATCTCCATTGGTTCCTCTAGACTGTAGGACAGTGGAAAAGGAACCTCACGATGCCACCCTCTGTCACACTTTCCTGCAACAAATCCCTCTTGATTGTTCTATTTCTACTAGTATTGCCTTCATTTCATTTTTCTAACCTGGGAATTAAAGTCCATCTCTCCCTCCCCCAGTCCTAATATTCCATATCTAGGTCTATGTTTACGCATAACTCCTCTCCCTCAAGCTACACATCCAAATCCCTATGTTCTATTCGTTCATCTTTTAGGATCTTTATTCAGATCCATTCCCCTTAATTCATCTCCCCTAACTCTTCATTCCTAAACAACTGCATTAACCCTCTGATCGTTCCAACTACCTCCTGTCTGACCCATTTCCTTTCTGGGGAAGACACGGTGTGGGGGAAGAGGGGATTCGAGGGGTGGAGGATGCCTTCCTTGCCCTCGTCTGTTTCACGTGCCCGTGATTTCCTCCTGTTCTCTTAGATCAGTCATGGGTCTCATCTCTTCTGCTGGATTCTAGTTTCTCAACGGTCAGGGCAAATTTGATTGAGACCTGTTTTCTTCAGAGCTCCAAACAGAATGCTTACACTTAGGTGTTTAATAAATAAAATTTTGGTGGTATTGCTGAATTTACTTTCAATGCTCAGTGGTACGTCCCAACAACCGGCTACATTCTCAGCGCCGATGCGCACATCTCTCATTCACTTGTTTTAAATTCTTTCATCTCCCATGGATGCAACTGTCCTCTTTGGGCCACTGGATGCCTCAGTCACTTTTGTGGCATCCAACTGCATGTTCAAGTAGGGAAATTTTCTCACTTTAACTCCAAATTCCACATGGAAACGAAAACCAAACCAACCAAACAATTGCATACCAACAACCCAACTGAGAACTATTTCTTCTAAAGCCATCAAGACTTTTCCATTACATGTGGTTACGGCTAGGGGGTTTAGTAGGTTTTCAGTGGAATCCAAAATGTTTTAACTAATGAAACCCAAGCAGGAGGGTGAAATCGCCATCTCCCCACCCTTCACGTTCTCCTCTCCTACACTTTAGTTCCCTTCATCCACTTCCCCCATTTCTCCTTTCTGAACTCTTTCTCCTAGGCAAAGCTTACAAAAGCATAATTCTGAAGTACAATTCCAACTTCAGCCAACTGACACGGTGTAGGAGAGAACTCAAACGAGTCATGCAAGGGTTGGTGGAACAGCGTCACCTCTGGGGAAACAACGTAACATCTGAGTGTCCCAGAAGAGACAAGAACATGTCATCTGATTGGACCAGGTCTAATCCCTGGGAGCTCCAGCCTGGAGGGAAACACCTGTGTAGGGCCACCCTGAAACTCTAGACTGATGAGCGTCTTGGCTCTTGGCTTCTGGGAGAGGCTTGTCTCTCATGGATCCTTGGAATGCAAGTGTTCGGTCAAGGTCTGTGGACTCAAAATGAGAATCATGAAGGGCCCCAGGGACCTTGCACCCATCCTGTGGTCGCCTCACCCAAGCAGAGCTGAATGATGCAGGACCCTATGAAGCAGCTTGGTATTCCCGTAAGGGAGAGTAGAGATCTCATGCTCCAGTTGTTATATAAATAGTTGGATACGTCTCATTTTTTTCCCCCTTTTACAATGTAGCTATCTCGAAGGGAAGATTCTGTATCTTACCATCATACTGTCCGTATCCAACACATGTCCAGTAATAATGAGAATCACTGTTTTTCATAAAATAAATGATAGAAGTCTACGAAGTGAGGCTTGTTCTCACCAGTAGGGGTCTCTGTTCCCTCACGCTCTCCCCAAACTTGCCCTAGGTTTCTCCTGAAATACAGATGTTACATAAAAGGCATCTTTCCTTTAGAAGTTGTATACTTTAAAGAGAAGATATAAAATGTCTTCTCTTTTTATTTGTATTCACGTTAACTCTGAATTTGGCCTGGCTTTGCAGCACTGGTTGCCGATAATGTTGGTGGGAATTTGCGAGATAATCCCCCTTTTCACTCTTTGGTACTTAAATTAATTTTCTTGTGAGGCTTTGCCTCATACGAATCAGTGGTACATTTCTGAGCAACACAGGAATAACCAAGTTTCTAGGTAGTGGGGCTGCTCAAAAAAGTCAGACTCTTTCTCCTAAACATCATTCCCTCCCTGATCTGAGCTTGTGCTGAAGTTATCTCAGGTGTCAATTACTGGGAAGTAGGAGCACATCGCAGAGGTGGCTGAGTTGAAGAGGGCATGAGGGCAGCGGTTCTCAAAGTCGTGATTGTGTAATAAGAAGCCCTAAGAAAGTCACCTCATTGAGATGGTGCTGAAAACGGGGGACGACCGTGAGTGCCTGGGACCCCCGCTACGAAGGCGGTGTTGGCGCGGGGGTGTACAGCACAGGAGGAGGAGTATAGTCAGTGACATCGTCATACCTGCGTGTGGTGTCAGGTGGGTATAAGCCTCGTCAGGGTCTCACTTCATCGTTATATAAATGCCTAATCACTATGTTCTACACCTGACACTCGTATGATACTGTAGGCCGATTATAACTGAAAAATAAAAGAAAACGTAAAAAGTAATAATGATTGGAAAAATATTTGCACGTGAAAAAAAAAAGGCAGCGCTGGCTAATGAGAAGGGAGCGGCGCTGGTTTGGTTAGTGATGCATCAGGACGCTCTTGTCTTGAGACTGATCATTTGGGGCCTTAGTGGCCTTGCCTGTCAAATGCTATTTCCAGGTGAAAGGCTTTGAATGGTGTGTGCCTGCGTGTGACTGTGTGTGTGTGTGTGTGCGTGTGTGTCTGTGCGCGTGCAGGAAAGAAGGCTTGTTTGGTTGGAGGGTCAAGGCCTTACCTAGCACAGACCACAAACAATGTCCACACAGGGAGAAGTAGATCTCAGCACGAAGGCAAAGCCCGTGTGCACTCTGTGCTGGTATCACTGAGAAAGCCAGGCTGGTTTCGGGTCCACAAAAGCCATTGAGAAGACCCTGAAATGGGGCCTCGAGGTGGAGGCTGTTTCGGAGTTTCTGCTCAGCTGGGACCTTGCAATGCTCTCAATGGGAAAGTGATTCTCCACGTGAAAATGAGCCCAATGCAGAAAATCGCCAATGATGCTATATAGAGTTTGATTCCTTTTAAAAAAAAGCCTTGAAAACAGAATAAACACATTATGCTTGGATGGTGTATTCAAGAAGCCTCATCTGGAGGAAATGACTCTAGAATTGTTACTCTCCTTCGCCTTCGCCAGCGCCTGACGATGCCCGATAAAAAGCTAGAACGAGGCACCCACGTCCAACCTCAAGGTCTTTTGTTACACACTAAACCGGAACGCCGAGGCAAATCTAATTTCTATCGTGAGAAAACATTTCTAACTTGCTCGATGCCCCTGTCCTGGGCTGTTTTTAATAAAAAGTGTTCATTCTAAATAGGGATCCACGTCTAGCAGATTCTCCTGACCTACTACTGTATCTTGCGTTTGCCCTGCCCGGCTACCTAAATTGTTGTCCCAGGGGTCATCGATCCTACCTGTCCCCAAATTCAATGTCGCTTTACAGTCCTTAGTTTTCTTGACCCATTGGTAGGATTTTACTCAACTGATGATTCCTGTTTTTGAAACCTTCTCTTCCCTAGGCTTCCACGATGGCATGACATCTCTGCATCTCCCTCTTACGCCCCTGGCCACTTCTCAGTCTCTGCCATCTACGTCCTTTACGCATGCTTTTCATGTTGGTGTTCCTTAAAACACTCCGTTCCATTCCGTTCACTCCCATTTTTCCCGTGGTCCCAAATACCATCTGTACCCTGGCGTTCCCAAATCCACGTACTCAGGGTAGACGGTCCTGTTGCTACTGCCGCGGCCACGAAAGGTTTATCGAGGCGGAGGGCTTCGCAAGCATTATTTCATTGATTTCTCCCCAAATCCTATGAAGTAGGTCATTTTATTACCCCAGCTTCTGACGAAGAAACAGGTTTAGTAACGTAACGTCCAAGTGCGCGCAGCTCATAAGGGACTTACACCCAGGTGCCCCCTGACTCGAAAGGCGTGTCGCTGTGGACTGGGCTCCGGCCGACAGTGAACGACCGACGACGAATGACCGAAATCTGTCCTTAGTTCCAGACCTGTCCCATGGGTCCTCTTCGACCTCTCCCCGATTAACTCTTCTCCTCCTTTGCTTTGCAGCTTAGATCACGGGTTCTTTGGACCAGGGGGCTGCTGCTCCCGTGGGTGCCCACAGCTCTCTGTGCCTCTCCGGGAAGAACACTTGCCACACGGAGCCGCACCTGCTCATTTGCTGCAGTTTTGCCCATCAAAGCTTTGCAAGGACGGCAGCCATATCGGCGTCCATCTTTCGGACCCAGCCATCCCCACTTCCTGGCACGCGGCCGGTGCCGAGCAAACACGGATTGACTGTCTGTCTGACTAAACCTGCAGTTGCAACCTTCCCAACACTGTCTGAGAAACGGCCAGGAAGAAACATCGCATTCTGCTGGCACTGCCGCCTGTGTCACGCTCAAGTTTCCACTGGCCCTTGGTTCAAGGGTCCTTTTGCTGTATGGATCCCTGGGTCAGAGAGCGTTTTACAAGCCAGGCCCCACTATCTCTGCAGGAGGGGGTCCGCCTTTGGGGGGATCCTTACAAAGCTCACTAATCTTCTCAGAAAGCACAGGGATGGCTTACCTCAACTTCTGGGTTGGCTTCTCATTGCCTACAAGATCATGTCGCAACACCTTAGCAAGGATGTTGGTCATTTTACCCTAAACCTATTTTTCCATGCCCAGCTATGCTTATTTCCCTGTCACATGCTATGAGCTCTTGGGGGGAAGTAACTGCGCCTCGTTCTTCAATCCATCCATTCATCAGCCTCAAATCGATACACCAATTAAGTGAGCATTCCTGTGTGCCAGGCACGAGAATAAATTGGTGAGCAACTCAGACATGCTTTCTGTTTTCAAGTCAGGGAGACAGACATTCGTAAAATAACCAACAAAGGAGTTTGTTTACAAACAAACATGTATGGGAAGGAAAGACTGAGGTTCTAAAGAACGAAGAGGGCAGCGAGACTGGGGGTCCGGGGTGTTTCTGTGAGGACGCGGCGGCTCATACGAGGGGTAGGAGGCCTTAGGTCGGTGCACACGGGGAGACAGGCTGATGGTCGTCGCTGGGGTGGGCTCTCCCTCTGTGCACCGCATGGAGGAGGCGCTCAGCAAGTACCTGCCGAATGAATCAGAAACGGTGGGAAAACACCTCCACAAAGTCGTTTAGACTTTGTTTTAGAGGAAGACCATAAACTAAGCTGTGCTGGGAGGTTCCAGGAAGTGCCAGGAGAAGAGATGAACAGGGTTTTTAATTTTTTTATTTTTTCAAGCGAAGGATGACAGTTCCTCTAGACGGATGTATAAGTGCCAGTGTCTTAGGGGGCTGAGAAATCCCTGCTCACCACTTCAACTCAACTAGAAAGAAAAAATGAATCGGAAGTGAAATGTAAGAGCTGATTAATTCTGGATGTAGACCGTATCACACAACATCCAGGGGACAGACGCCAAGGCAGACTTTAAAATGCATCCAGTGGGTTCTCAGACAGATGGCAGGGAGGCCGCCTTGGGTTGCCCCTGTATCTAAATTCGTAAATATAGTGGCATGTCGCAGAGAGGGTTCCTGACGCTTTCGGGCCCTACTGCTGGTCTAGTCTCATTTTGGAGCCTTTTAAACACAGCTTTGAGTTGCTATTTGCAAACATTTTGTGTTCAGAGACTCCAGATGAGTCCTCCGATGCCTCCAGGTCAAATTACTCTTTTAAGTTTGCATGAAGTCCTCTTCAGGTGGCAACTTCAAGCGGGGTCAGCTCTGCCATGGGCCTTGGATTCGCTTTTTCTGTTTGATTCAGCTTCTACTTTGCAGAAAGCACAGCATTCTTTTAAAAATATATATATATTTAAATAGTTTATGAAAATTGTAACTTAGATTTATTTATCGAGGGTTCATTCTTTGCAAAAAAAGTTGCAAGGAACAGTTACTTATCAGCAAGTACCTATTTTTACTTCCAAGCAAACAAACATTGATTTGCTGCTCTGCTATTAATGGAAGCATCCTTATGGCTGTACTGATTGTATCTAGGATTAGAATATAAGGAGGTGCATCTCTGTAATCATAGACACCCGTCGTCATAATTGCTTGGTGCGTCCTTCAAGGACAGGCAAGATGAGGTTACAACTGGTAGCTCTGGTGGCAAAAGTGTGATATTTATAATGGAAAACTTAACATTAATTAGAAAGCAATCAAATGACAAGTGCAGTCTTTGCTGTCGGGAAAGATATATTTTAAAAAGTCAAAACATTGTGAGTCACTCTCTTACAATGCAATTCTCTATTTTGCCTCTACCTCGTTAATTTGCAAACCGACTTCTACTTTGAGAGGAAATGATTTTTACAGAAAATCACCGAAGCAGCTTTCTTTCACTGTATAGTTTTGAATTCTAGAGAGTATATTTGAACTCTTTTTAAACTATTGCATATTTTGGTTGTAAGGAAACTAAAATAAAAAGTTTTATTATCTTCTTTAATTGGACCTAACCCTCAGGACTAATGAAGATGATCCAAACCTCTGCATGGAAATGTTTTAGATACCAGCTAGGATCACAAGATCTATAGGGGAATAAAAAGCAAAAAAAATCATCGGCTTCTTAGAATAGGAGCCAATTAAATTAGATTAAAAACTGTAAAAAGGCTTAAGAAATTCAGGCATCAAAAATGAATGTTTTTTAGTGGAAAAGAAAGAGCAGAAGGCATGATGCCAAGTTCTTGATTTGCTTTTTTCCTTTTTCTGTCTTCCCCTAAAGCTTCTTTAACTACAGTGTACAGTTTTACTCATATGTAGACATGAAGCCTGAGGTATTCGCATGAAAATGAAAACGGCAGCTCCAGGGCCACTTGACAACGCAGCAAAAGCACCAGGGGAAGAAGAGGGAACGCTGCATACTGGCTTGCTTCTGACGATGAAGAACGGTCTCACTCAGGGCAAAGCCCATGGACTTGGCCTGGAGCTGACTCCACTGTGGGCAGCGGCTCTGAGGGACTTCACGCTCCCCACAGTTACCTTTGATTTGCATCTCAAACATCGTGTTAATTCCTGATGGTCTGGCAAGCACAGTGTGCTGCCTGTGTACCACACGGAGCTGAATAATCCAATAATCCGTTTCCTAAAGTCCTTGGGTTAGGGTTTAAGAGAGGCTGCTGCAACAGACTCAGGCATCCGACCAACCGCAGGCCCTTTCGCTCTAAAGAAGCAAGTCTGCCTCACGCGCAGAGCAGCTGAAGCGATCTCCCCTCCTGATGGACAGTCAGTGGCATGCGACATCGGTGCTCCTGGTCACCAGAAGCAAATACCCACATCAGAGGACTGCGGTCAACTGCCCTGAGTGGTCCCGTTCATCCTGCAGAGGTGTGATCACTCTTCAATACTTGGCAAGTGTTTCATGGTTAAAAGACAATTATGAGTGATTCTCCACTTACAATATGAGTAAACTCTTGTGGGAGAGTTTAAAAAAAAAAAAACCCACCAAATCTGCTTAGAGGCAACCAGCTAAGCTAATTTAATTTTTTCTTTGTTTCTGTCTCTTGTCTTATTGTTAAAGAACTTTGAAGTGTCCAGGATTATAAAGTGCAGAAGAAAAATGGGGAGAAGTTAAGATACACCAAAAGGGGACAATCTACTTTGGATAACTTACAAGTCACACTGTAGTTGTGCATCTTAGTAATGCTATACTAATCTGTAAGCACATCTGGATGGAATAAAAGTAATTGGCAATATAGGCAACTTCTGTATAAAAAGCAAATTGTTTAGATAAAAATAGAAAGCTAATAAATGAAAAAAGTGGTATAGAAATAAAAATGAGAAATGGAAATATTTCATCTACTCTCTACTCAGCACCTTCTAAAAATAACGTAGGGATCTATTTTTACTCATACTACTCGAGTGGGATTTGGCCTGTTTTAGACGGTGGTTATTTGTTTATATTTCCACATGGTTTTGCTCCCCTATTAGTGTGTAATCTCCTCAAGGGGAAAAAAGTTGTATCTTATGTATCCAAGTACTACAAAAAATTAAGTTTTTGTTAAATAAAGAAAGGCATTTTTCATTTTTAAACCTAGAATAGGTGGAAAGAGAAACTTATATGTTATTTACCTGATCAAGAGTGAAGGATCTGGCTTTTTACGCATCTAGCTTTCATGGGGGAAGATCCTCTTGACAGAGATAACCTTTGATTTAGGGTCATGAAATATTTGAGCGGTGTCATCGTTTGGAATCTCATACTGTGGCAAGAAACTGACATGATTTCCTTTAAGTATTTTTAAAAGGTCAACTCAAGGGTTTCATTGTTTGCCTTCAAAACAATTTGGAACCAAAATAATTTCCGATTAGATAGGTGAATACAGGTAGAACTTTTACTTTCTGAGTTACTTCAAATTCCAAAGCCACAGAAACCTGAATTTTAGAGCTGGGACGAAAGGCGAGATTATCCAGAATCATCCTTATTTCTGAAGACTGAGGATGAGGAGCCTTGCCCAAGGTCACAGGCAATGAACAACAACACTGAGACTCTGCAAAACTCTGATCTCCCACCTTATCCTCTGTATTTCCTTCCACTGTGTATTTCTTCACAGATGGATAAAAATAAGATACAGGGAGATAAATACGCCAATTTCTCACGCCAGTCAGCCATCGGAGACAGATCAAAGCCCACGCCAGTAAAATTCCAAACACCAACAGCAGATGCCACTAGTGTCCCTGAGCCACCTGATCTCCCACAAGCTGGGGAGTCTCTTCTACAGCAACTGAGTCGCTCATTCATTTGTTCCTTCAGCAATTATTTTTATGTACTTCGGCTACATGTTAGGCTCTCACAGATGGACATGATAGTAGACCTTCCTTTCCTCCATTGATTAAATGATTTAATTCCAGCCCTAACGCAGGGAATTCAATGTCCCTTCTGTTGCCCTCACCACTCAGTTTCCCAACTTTTTTTTTTTTTTTTAAATTTCTACAGCACCTGGTCTTCCTAGGTGGTCTCTCATCCAAGTACTCACCAGGCCTGACCCTGCTCAGGTTCCAAGATCAGATGGGATCGGGCACATTGAGGGTGGCGTGGCTGTAGACCAGGGACCCTGGCTCCACTGGGGCGTGGACCCAGGACCTTCTGCATGTAAAGCGGACGTGCTGACGCCACACTATGGAACTGTTAAGGGTGGAAAGTTTTCCTGTAAACCAGCATTAAGGATTTACTTCTGGTTCTGTTAACCAGGGTGCGGTAATCTGTTTACTTGTTAACCAGGGTGTGGTTCTAGGCTTTATAAACTGCCTCTTTTGGGAGCTCGGGGCTGATCTAACCCTGGCGGAGAGCCAGTCCCCGGCCAGCTAATAAAGGCTCACAATTCATCTCAATTGGCTCCGTGGGTCTTAGATTTGATCGCACCACCACCGAACCACGTCCTAGATGTACAGTGACCTTCTGGCTGCTGCTTCCAGACTAGAGCAGCAAAAGGGGCCAAAACAATGTACTAGACGACAGTTTGAAAAGCCACCTGCAGGCGTTCCCGACGACCGAAACGAATCCTTAAAAAAATGAATGTACGTTTTATTGTTTCCGTACTTAAGCACAAGAGTTCTCGGCTGAGGCAATTGCCTGTCAGTCAGTCGGCCAAATTACTTTCCTGGAGAAAGAAAGATAAAGGTCGCTGACAGACTTTCACTTGGAGAAACATGTAAATTAAAGAAAGTCAAGAATAAATTTATCGGAAGCCAAGCTCATCTCTACCTGAGAGAAAAAACCCTTAGAATTCTGTTGGCTCACCATAGTACAGGCTCTATAGTTAATGTTTAGGAAACTGTTAGTGAGTATTTGTTGAATTTAAACAGTTTTTCTAAAGTTGTCTGAAAAGCAAAGTAATGTTCATGAGCCCAAGAAGAAGCAACCTTTGAAAAGAAATTCCTGGGAAGCACAGCAAAATTGGACAGGAATGTGAGTGAGAGGGGAGCATCTGGCTTGGTTTGATAAGAGAGCCGGCTGAGTTTCACTATGTTCAGTAAGTGTAGTTTAAGCTAATGCGGCTGTGGCCCCTGCCAGGCATTTCAGGGAACATAACCACTCCAGGGGAAAACAGTCCTCAGCTTTGCAGGCCTCGAAGGTGTTTTCTGGAGTTGTAATCTGTCAGACACCTCAGCGGTTACAAAAGGATCCTCCTCAATTCCCTCCAAAGATGTTAGTCCTTGTTAAACATGCAAATCCTCTTGATTCCCCATTGAGAAATTAATCCTCATAAAAAAAAAAAAGAGAATTCAGAAGTGTGAAATGAAAGACAGTTCCCAAGCCCCAGAACTGGGCTTTGCCACACCGCCCTGGGCACCTGCTTTTCCACCAGGGTCTGTCACAGCCTCCTCCACCAAGTCCTTCCGCATCTGAGACCAGGGTCCACCCAACGAGTCACAGTGCAAACGAAGAATACAGGATCAGGGTGAGGCTTCTTTTACTGATGGGATTTTATGCTGACTTCCTGTGTTGAGGATTCATTTAAAACAGCCATCCTTGATCCCCAGGCAGTAAAGCTTTCAAGGGTGAGATCCAGAGAGAAAGTGCTGGAAACAGGAGTGTTGAATGACTGAATTTGGGACAAACAGACAATCAGCCGGAATAATTAGGATCAAGCCCCGAGCTTTGGTTTTGCATGGCTGTGTAGCTCCAGTTAAGGAGCCAATTTTAAATGATTAGCTGCTACTGTCTTTTAAATAGGTTCTTAAATAACCGCACTAAATCTTGATCAGTGAGTACACAGGCGTGACAAGCGGAAGGGCTAGAATACTCTGTGGACAATTCAAGCTGAGGATGACTCGACACTTCGAATATCTGGATAACGGCGAAAGGTAGTTTTTCTAAGCTTGATGTGTAAGTCATTTCTTACATTCTCTATTATCCTGCTGAACTGGGTACGTCAGGATCTGGAGGCCTTAATTATTCGGTTTTCTTATTATTACACCAAACAGTAAAATTAAGTAGATAATTTTCTTATTTTCACTTGCTTCGTATTGTATTAGTTTCCCAACCTTTACAGAGTGAAATTCAACAAAATTTTAGAGGGCCACTCTATTCTAGGCATAAGGAATTATATAAAATTAATAAGGTGTAGTCTCTGTCACAATATAGGGACATGCATAGGAAAGATGAAGGTTATTCCCTATACTGTCATGATATAATGAAAAGTTTGGTCTGGAATGGTCTAGAATTTAGATAAGGTACTCATCCTACTGAAATCTACGCATTTGTAGGCACAACCATAGCCTGCATTTTCCATAAGACTATCCTAATTTCTTAGCAGTCCCAAACCATACCAAAACAAAAATTTGAAAATGCCTATTACAGGTAAATATATATTGGCAACAAAAGGGACAGGAATTTTCTGGTCCTGATGTATCAGGCTGACAATATGCATTTCTCGGACTGACTCATATCTTGACTTTTTCTTTCTAGTGACAGAGCCTAGATCTAGAACCTTCGATTAAGATGCTATCTCAGAATCAGCCATTTGGAAAAAGAGTTGTGAGAAAGAGAATTTCTGACTCTTAAATACAAAACTTACTTTCGAAAGATTTTTCTGGACCTTGGAATCAGTGTATTTGCTCTAATAACTTGGTGCCCAACAACGGTCTGATATCTTGCAGCTTACAAAATTAGAAATGTTAGGATGAACTCTGCATGTTTATACACACACGTCTGCACAACTGTACAGATGCAGAAGTTTCATATGTAACTATGGAGATTCAGACATAACTATGACTCTGAATGGCCACTTTGCCCAAGGTCTCAGCTATAATTAGAGTGCTTCACTTATTTCATTCATAAAATATCGTGTAGTGGTGACTTTGTGAAAGATACCGTACTTGTCGGTGGGTGGACAGACAGGTGGAAGATACACGTTATGTCTGTCCTCAGGGAGGGAAAAATTCAGAGAGACAGATGCCGAGCGCAAAGCAATTCCCACAGGAAGGAATGTAAGTGACAGTTACCTCCCCAAACGGCCTTATATGGTGGACAAAAAGAGACAGTGTCGACTTTCTGGAAGGGGGACTGGCTGAAACTTTTTCATCAGAGTCCAACTTATTAAATATCAACGGCCACTTAAGAGGATTTTTTGAGCTAAGTTTCTCAGTCTGGAACATCCAGCGAACAAAACTCTGCCAGAGTAGAGGTCATGCTTCAGCCTAGCAGCTCTCACAGATCCAAGGAAGTTTAAAGAAACAACTTTGGAAACTGGAAAAAAAAAAAAAAAAAAAAAAAAGATCAAGGCTATTATGCCCTGCTGATTTTATGAGCTGTAAATGACAACTTAAATGGTTATGAAACAGACTTTCAAGAAGATTAAGAACAGAATCTATCCCCTAATCAGCATCCATGGTAATGAGCCCAAATATTTAAAAACGTATACCCAAACCATTCAAACACACGCTGCAGCCTGTACTAAACCAGGCAGGCTGCTGGTCCTGGGTGTTGACCCAGGGACGTTAAGAGCTTTGTTTTGACTCATCTTCTGCAGAAGGTTTTCTGGATCAAGACTTGCGTCCTCGTGTGAAGCGCAGAGGCCTGTGACTCTACGTTCATCTCTCGTCTTCACCTCTTGCGGGTCCTAATCTACCCCACAAGGCGGAGCTTTATTCTACTGTATTAGCTTCTTATTGCTGCTGTCACAATTTACCACCGACTTAAAAATTCACAAATTTATTATCTGGAAGTTCCGTATCGCAGAATTTCAATGCAGGTCTCAGGGGGCTAAAGTCAAAGTGCGTTGACAGGGCTGTGTCCTTTCAGGAGACTAGGGACAATTGTTTCCTTGCTCTTCCCAGCTTATTGGGGCCACTGGCATTCCTTGGGTCATGGCTCCCTCCTTCCCTTGTCACAGCCAGCAATGACTCACTCTTCCACTCTGAAGGAGACTTGTGCTCACCTGGGATCCACCTGGACCATCCAGGGTAACCTGCCTATTCTAAGGTCAGCTCATCAGCAACCATAATTCCCTCTCGCCATAAAACATAACCCATTGACACATTCCAGGGATTAAGGTACAGACATCTTTGGAGGGCCATTATTCTGCCTGTCACATTCATCATTACAGAAGGTTGATAAGTATCATTCTGTTATGCTGATTGCTTCATGACTGTTGATCCACTTCCCCAAGCTCTTTCTCAGGGCCTTCGGGGCAGGGCCTAGGGGATCACAGGAGTGTTTATTATCTCATACTCACGGCTAAGAGACCTAGGGAAACAAAACATGAAAATGCTCACCTGAATATTTATAATATTTCACAAATGTCCTTCCCTTAATTCCAGGGTCTATCCAAACCCATCAAGCCTGTGTCCTCACCGAGTGTCCACACGCTCGAAAATAGCAATGAAAACCTACGGTCAAGTGAAATGAAAATTCTTAAAAAAGAGCCAATAGTTCCATACACTTATAGGAAGTGATGGCGACCCGCTTGGCCCACGTGTGAGGCTACTGGCAAACAGAGTTTAGACCAGCCACCATCGAAACAAGATGAACGAAAAAGGATGCTGCTGCCATGGGCGCCTCACAAGAGAGGTCTTGAAAAGATGCATGAAGCTGTCAAGATACGGCCTCCTGATGGTCACGCTGCAAAGGGAAAAGGGAAGTGAGGAGCCGACACAATGTCATGCGATTGGAGAGACCATCCATTCACTCTTTCTCTAAGAATTAGTGCATAGTCGCAATTCTAATTTAAATGTTTACGACTTTAAAAAATGTAAATCATATCGTCCTTCCTCTTAAACCCCCACCAGTGGCTTCCTCTCACATTTCGAATAAAATGCAAACCCCTTGCCCGTTGCGGAGAGCCCACTGCGTGGCCTCGCACGTCCTCCTCCCTGACCTCTGCCCGCCCTCCACCTTGACCAGCGTCTCCAGCCACAGAGACCTCTGGCTAAGCGCCTTCCCACGCTGGCGTCGGTGTTCCTCTCTACACCTTCAGCGCTTGTCCTGCAGATCATTGCATCCCTGGCTCCTTCTGGTCATTCGGATCTCAGGTTAAATGTTACCTGGGCAGCGAGCCTCCCATCATTCCTCTGCCCCAGCCCCTTATTTCAATTTCTGGCACAGCACTTATCACTCTCTGAGATTTTTCTTGTTCAGTAGATAATGAGCTCCAAGCGAGCAAGGGACGTGCCAATCCGGATTACCGCCTGATGCCCTGTGCCCGGAACGGTGCCCGGCAGAGGGCGGGGCTTGATAATGACAGGTGGTGTGACAGAAGGGACAGCTGGGTTCAGACACGACTTTATTGCTGTGTCATTTGGTTTGGACACCTCTGGGTGCAAAACGGATTTTACAGTGTTGTGGGATTTCCTCTGGTCTCTGCGACCATTTCTGTTCACTGTCCACATGGCAAACCAATCCAATCAAACTATCTGGCGTTTAAGTTTGTATAACACACATCTGGTTGAGAAAGAAAATGGTTCGACATCTCGGTGTTGTGCAGACATTTACCTAAACCTCAACATTTTTTTTGTCAGGTGGCCAAAAGAAAAGGAGAATAATAATATGACGGGTTACTTTAATCTTAGTTGTGTCAATTAATTTGAGATGTACACAAGATTGAATAAGACGATATACATGTAAAAAATACTTTAGACAACTCGTTTAGTGCTATTCTTATTTTGTGGAAAGTATTATGATTAAATTTTAGGTCCGAATTGTGCTCACTCATATTGCGGCCTTTCTATGTCAAAACAGGTAGAAGTCCCAGAAGTGTAAGTAAAATACCCGAAAGTATGAAATGCATAAAATCACACAAAAAAGCACTCAACAGAGTTGGAAAGAACAAATCAAAGATATATTTTCTGCCCCATGCTAGAATGGAAAATAAATTAATGAAATAGAACTTGAGACGTGAAATGTATTTATCGTGCCCAGATAGCAAACTGACGAGTGTGAATTTTTTTTAATAAGCAGAAAAAATGTCAGCGCAGATAAATCTATCACAGAAGCAAACAGAATCTCTTCATAAAAACAGATCACACTGAGCCTTGGCCATCTTGTTTTTAGGCAATTTGCATAAACCTCTTTCCTTTTATCAGCCCTCAGATCTAAATCACCACATTTATCATCCTAAGGTCAAACCAAATTCTCTGGCTGTGCAGCAGCCCAGGACAAAACCATTAAATATTCCCTAGGGTCGATCAGCTGACACGATCGTTTTCCTAAGCACATCTGCTACTTTTAAAGATTGTTTTGCATACCTGTTTGAACAGTAATTTCATTTACAACCTAATGGCTTGTGTCTAGGCTATAAGATGGTAGAAAAATTTTCATAGGCAACAGTTTTGTTGGGGATTTAGAAAAAAATTAAGGGTTGGGTGAGATATAGAATCAAGAAACAAGACAGTATAGGAGACTGGGAAAGAGCAGAGGCTGGAAGTCTTGTGGACGGGCTCAAATCCTGGCTCTGCCACTTGGCAGCGACACATACCTTGGGCAAGCCATCTAGCCTTTGGGAACCTCAGTTTCCTCATCTATGAAACAGGGGTGGTCTGCCAACTTTTCAGACTGTTGGGGGTTCAACGTGACTTCCGAGAAACACCTGAGATGTGCCAGGTGCCAATAAATAGCCCCGGATTCACTGAGAAGTGCCAGTTTTCTTATGCAAAAGGATGAAAGAAATGGCCAGGTAGGCTTGCAGGTTTGTGGCAAGGCCTTTTAATTTGCTGAAGAGGTCATTCTGATTTTCCATGGTGGTCGCCCACCCGGAGACTTCGTGATCTTGCTGCCACTC
Source organism: Eonycteris spelaea (assembly GCA_003508835.1). Classification (NCBI taxonomy): domain Eukaryota; kingdom Metazoa; phylum Chordata; class Mammalia; order Chiroptera; family Pteropodidae; genus Eonycteris; species Eonycteris spelaea. The sequence goes on from PUFA01000150.1 coordinate 1,243,932, forward strand.
CGATGATGTGGGGCCCAGTTCTGCGGTCATCGTTTCTGGAACTTTCTTCCTAACACATAGCCATTGTTCTCTCCCTCTTCTTTTTTGGTGTTGTATATTGGGTTTGATACGATTTCAAGTCCACTTGCTTATGATGAAGTAAAACTGTTTTAATCCACTCGTTTATGACAGAGACAAAAAAAGTTCTTTTTAGAAGCGAAGTTGTTTTGCTATAAGAATCACGTCAGGATGCCATCATCTCATCTGTTGTCGCTGATGACAATCATTTAGTCATCTACATGCTTGTCTGCATTTTCGGTGCTGTACCTAAGCGCTAAAAATGGGTCATAGGACCCCAGGTTGCCTGAAATTTCAGCCTTGGCTCTTCCAATGCACAGGTGGGAAAGAAGGTAGGTCTATCATCTCAGGAGAAGAGTGCCCATTTCAGAGAACTGCATCAGATGAACCCCATCTATGAATAATTCCATTAGCATGTCCCTTTGCTGTTAATTTTCCTCTTTTCCAATTCTTGCTACCTGAGCGTGTGTGATAATTTCTAAGGCAGCCATGAAACTATTCAGGATCTGACAACTCCCTCGTTTACCCCACTAAATCACCTACAACTGCAGTGCGTGGAAGCAGTGACACGGTCCTCCCCAGCTCCATACCCGCATTCCTCGTTCCCCCTCCGCCATTGCTGTCTCATGACGGCATATGGCCGCACGCTTTACAGTTCCAAGAAAAGAAAATTTACCTTACATGAAAAATACGTAAGCAGCATGTGATTTTTTCTTAACCGCTAAGATTTTTATCTCAATGCGGGGAAACTCCTGTTCCTTTCAATTACATGAGTTTAGGACACTGGCCTGACATGATTGGAATGAGGAGAGGTGACCACCCAGGTCACTGCTCCTGCTGAACTAGGTGTCACATGGGTTCGGTCTTCCCCCTCCGTAACTGCATGGGCTCTGAGGACGAGGGGGTTTGTGCCAAGAGGCTCAGGGTGGGGCAGCCACTCTTAGCATTCCCGAAGGTTCTCCAATGCCACCAACCCTTACACGCACGCCAGGGGGCACCGCTGTGCAAGTCCGTTTTCTGCCACGATCTCCATCTACACGACGGCGTCTAAACCCAAGTAGACAGAAACGGGGCCGCTTCCACCGCTGGCGTTACAATTAGTTAGGGGCGAAAGGGGCGGATGCCGGGAAATGTGACCGAAGGGACATGGACCCTGAGGTCAGAGGTGGCTCCTGCCTTCCTACCATCTGACAGTGGCGCCACCTACCTTCCCCCAGGCTTCGATTTCCTCCTCTGGAAAATGGGGTCGTGGAGAGGATGCAATAAAGTAAACCCCTGCAGACAATGGGCGCTCCAAGTCCGCGCGCCCACTTTCCCCTGCACAAGTCTGGTGCTGTGATTCCTGTGGCGGCTGCTGGGAACAGGTGTGGCAGGTGGTCGTGTGTTTGTGTGAGTGTGTGTGTGTGTGTGTGTGTGTGTGTGTGCCGGACTGGGGAGGGGCCCCGAGCTTGAGGGCGGCGCGGAGCACTGCATCCGTGGGCTGAGACGTGCTGGTTCTGAGATCCGGCTCTGCCCGGCCACGGGCTACACCTCCCTCCACCAACGCCCGGTTGCGCCTACTGTGGCCGCCCGTGTCTCTGCCCCTGACTAGTCTGAAGCTCCCTTCGTGCCTTGTCCTCTCGCCTCTGTAGTCCCAGTGCCTGGCACTGCTGGAAGACTGAATGAAATGACTTCTACGTATTCGTCCCTGGGTAGGTTGGCCCCCTATGGTTGCTTTGCTACAGAGAATGTTCTAGATCCGTAGAATCCGAATCTGACCCTTGACCGGTGACTAGAGAACTTGTTCTCCATGCCTTCCTTTCCCTCCCCTTTCCAAGCCTAATGAAGAAGGAAAATGAAAAAAAATGATGGGATTTGTTTGCTTGTTAAAACTTTTACATTTCTCGCCTCATTTTACTTATTGTCCATGTGTCTCATTTTATTTTATTTTCGATAAGGAAGATGTCTGCTTGCCACATTGGGTGAGGCTGGTCGAACATGTACCTGTACTTTAAATGCACGTCTTACCCGTTGGTGTCCCGGACCTTAAGTTTTTCGCCTCGGTGAGTGTGTCCTGCAGGTGCATAATGAGGATCTACCTTTAGGGGCGGTGGGGGCAGGGAGGCGCTACGAGGGACTCGCCAAACCCGAGGTGCGCTGCCGCCCAGCACCACGCAGCCATCATCGTCCCTCTCCCCCGAGGAGCACGTGGCACCGTCAGATGTCGGGGAAGCCCCACCGAAGGGTACGTGCCCAACTGTGCTGTGGGGCTTTCAGAAGGAACCCGGAACAGTCCCCACAGGTTACAGATCCTGCGTAGATTTTCGGAGTCCCAGAGTTAGTGTTATGGAAACTGCAATTTGCGAATCCCAAGTTTCATAAGAGCAGCAGTGGCAGCAGATGGCCAAAATACATTTCTAATCCACTTACCACCCGCTCCAAGAAATGATTTCTCCCTGTACTCCTCATACTGTTGTTTTTCTATATATCTCTTTTATGCCTTCTAACTAAAATAATTATGAAGCAGAGAGACTGGCTAATGGTTCCCGGGGCTGAGAGGCAGCAGCCGTTTCTATTCTGTGGTCTTGCCGAGGAATCATAATAGAAGCCTCTGTCACTGAGGAACGAGGAGCGTAATTCTGTTATTTTTCAAGTCCGAGGCTTTAGTGATGGCAAGTTGGTGGGTATAACTTATCTTTATGTCCATGGGATGTTTTTTCTTAGTTAAAAATGTATAGCTGTGTCAGAAGCAATAGTCAGCTGGAATCAAAGACTTCGGAATCACTTCGGCCTCGGTTCTCCATGGTGCTATGTAGCAAAAGCAAAGTTTTAGTGGCTGCTTTAAAAAAAATACTTGCTATCATCATGACCGTGATCATAGGTGGATTAGAAAATTAACAGACCAGAAATCAGTCAAGAAATCTTAGGCAACTAGCATGTGCGAAACACCAGATTACAGTCTTGATTAAAGTATTAAGGCTCTTCTCTGAAGAAGCTTAAAGTCTGGGGAGACAAGATACACAAGTGGTGGGAGGCAGGTGACGGTTCTCGGGGGTGTCTTCCCCAAACCGTGCCTCTGGGAGCCGAGAGCGAGCAGGACTGTGACGGGCGTCACCTTCCTCTCAGGCCTGCCCACGTCCGAGCTCCTTCCTGGGCAGAGAGGGAGTCTGGGGACCGGTCTCGGTCTGCGTTTCACAGCTGGACTTGATTGGCTGAGGGGACTGGTGCAGAACTGGGGTGACGAGAAGCCCATCGTCAGATGTGCGTCTGACTGTTTGAAACCGGCCACCTGAGAAAATCACGACCCATGTCAGGCTCCGCCCATCCGACTAAGCTTAGGATGTCTGTTGGTAAACCTCCCTTTCTCTGTGGGTTGAAATGCTTCCCATCTTGTTTTAGTTCTTGGGAAGTTGTTCACTCGTCAAATTCATTGCCAGCATGACCAATTTTTCGTATATAGAAAACTGTTTTAAGACGAGAGACTGGATGGCATTTGTATTAGACACATAGTTCTTGCCGGGGTGGAAAGAGGCATTTGCTAAAGCTGTGGTTTCCTTCTAAGGTCCACTGTCAGGCTTTAACTTAGCTCCCTCACTCGTGGCTCAGAAAACAGTACAGAAAATTCCCAGGAGGCTGGCTTAGGGCATCCTCGATAGCGTCCCCTGTCGCTAATACAGATCAGCGGCAGGCAGCACTTGTCCTCTGTCGGGGAGAGTTTGCGTACGGGCGTGAAACGCGTTTGGCATCCGGTAGAGTCTCCTGGCCCAGGCGGCTCTAGCCGGTGGAATGTGTACCAGCCCTTGAAGATTAGGGCCCAGCTCTGTTTACTGCGACCTCGGTTAAGCCATCAGATTATTCTGTTGTCTCTCTTCGGTGCCGCTGGATAGCTATTGATTGATATTTACTGACTGTTCACAACGTGCCAGCTGCCACTGTTGTGATGAAAGTGGCTGATTATCTGTTGAAACGGCTGCTATTCCGTTGGCGGACAGAGTTTGGGGGACTTGAAACTTCCGGAGGTGGACGGTGACCAGCACTGCCAAGGGCAATCGCCCCTGCAGGGTAGGGCCAGCTCTAGGCTTTGCAGGGACAAGCCACATGAGCTCAGAGGTGCGTTCGGCACTGCTCCCCTCTCCTGGAGAAAACGGCTTTGGGGGAAAAAAAATACTTCTTTCTGACCACAGGAAAATAGAGAGTGGTTTACGCTTTCCAGCTAGAAAGATGTTTTATGGCTAACTGCTCGGGGGGCGGGAGACACACAGTCCAGGAGAGGAAGAGATCTTTGAAGTGGAACTTCTGGCCGGGAGCCAGAAGACTGTCAGGAGAGGGCTGTGCCTCCCCGGTCCCACCCCTTCCTGTCTGATGTGATCTTCGTTTTGGTCTCTGGAAAAGGGGAAGAGAGACTAAGCAGGGTGGCCGTTAGAATAAGAGAAAGGTGTTGGGGAATTGAGGTGGCACAAGCCCACAGATCCACAAAATAGACAGGGGGTGAGCCGCTGGGGGTGGGGTATGAAGATTGGGACCAGTGAGGAAGCTCGCGGGCTAGCCTTATAGTTGAGCACAAGGGTATACGAAATAATATCTAAAAAAATGGAGTTTTTTTTTTTTAAATAGCTTACTCTAAGCAACCCTTCAAAATAGATACAATTTAGCAATTAAAATGATTTCTGATACAGAGAAAGATAACTTGTGTGCTATGAAGTCAGGGAAGAATAACAAAAAAAAATTTTTCTTGTGTTTCTCCCAAAGCAGCTAGGTTAGAATCAGCGCATTGGCAATTCACGGTATGAGAAATCCTCATAGTCCATAAACACGTGCGAAGATGCCCAACCGTCCTAGTAACCCGAAAGATGGAAATTTAAACAACGAGAAGATGTCATGCCACTCTCTTCACTGGCTCAAATGAAAAGCCCCGACGACGAGCGACGGCCACGACGACGCGGAGAGAGGAAGCCTGGCCTGGCCGGTGGCGGCTGTGACGGCGAATGCAACGCGGTGGTCGGGGAGGAGGCCTGACGACAATACCCAGGTGGAGAAGCGCCGCCCCGTCGCTGCCCCACGTCCCGGCGTGTGAGGACTTGTGCCCGCGCGCGCACGGAGACAGGGGACCATTCACCCCGGCGTTGTTGGAGCAGAAAGACGGCAAGGGTTTACCTGCCCGTCAAGAGGGGAGAAACCCCAGCCAGGCCGTATCTTCCAGTGGGACGGGACAGAGCACTTACCGACGGACCTGCACCATCGGAGCACAGCACGCACACCGCAGGGGAGACGTGGTGGGTGACCCCGCAACAGCCGTGCGTGGTGCCGGGCGGGGACCGGACTCGCTGGGGGGGCTCCGCGGACGTTCCATAAATGTCTGACCCCTATGCGTGCGCCGGAAACGCAGGGGACACTGGATGTCACCGGTAATCGAAAAATAAAATAAATAAGTAAAAGCGAACCTGCCTCGCACGGTTAAATCCAAAAACATCTATTTTAATAATGCAAGAGGAAGGTAATTTCAGCTGCTGGCGGCCTCCGGGGAGTTCGAGGAGGGAGTGGAGTCAGGGCGGCATACCTGTCCTACTTTATTCCTTCGGGAAAAAACCATCTGGAGCTGAGAGCAAGGTGTTAGGTGTCCACAAAGACAGGAGCTGGGTGGGCTATTGCCCTCAGTTCTTTCCACAGGTCTGACTTCATTGATAAATAAAAAAAAAAAATTAAAGCAAAGGAACAGTAGCAAATGAGTCGCTTCTGTGTCATTACAGAGAAATGCAGCAGCGAGGCACTGGCTCAACTGAGTCTGGGGGCGGCCTGAGGCGTGGCGGGTTGGTGTGGGTGGAGGGGCTGCACCCAGATGCCACAGAGCACGGGCGGCAGCACGTCCCCGAGGGCCGGCGAGAGGCCCACAGCAAGCCTGACCGCAACGGGAAGCCGCACACTGCCGGGAGACGCCTTGGTGGCGGGCGACGCCCTGTCACACATCGCTGTGCCGTTGTACCGCACAGCCGGGCCATCTTCTTCTCGGTGCGTTTCTTTCCTCCGCTTCATTTGTAACAGTTCTGGCGTTCTGAGATGCACAGGGCAGTGCTCAGCGGCCTCCCGCCCAGCCATGGTCTCACCCCGCCGCTCTCAGACGCGGGCCCGGAGGGAACCCGGCTTCGCTTCCGCTCAGAAGGGCTGGGAAGCGAGACTGTCTCCTGCCACCAGCGGGGCCTTCATCGGGAGGGCAGCAAGGGCCGGCGTGAGGCTTTGGGAAGCGGAGGGGGCGGCGGGCAGCGGGAGAGGGCGCCCGAAGCGGCCGACTGCTGCCCCACGCAGATGACCCATGCGCTGAGGGGCATCAGGTTTTCCAAGTCAAAGGAAGCCCCACCTCTGGAGTTTTTCCTTAGATGTGAAAACTTCGGATTTTTAAATATTTCACACATTTCTTAAATACCGTGTAGGACAAAAACAACAACGACAAAACATAAGCAAGCCTCTCTTGGGGATCTGCCGAGTTCAGACTCCACAGAGAAAGCACCAGTCGCTGGGTCCTTGCCTGGTCTCACTACTGCCCCCTGTTGCAGAGGGACTTCAAGTACAGGACAGAAATGAATCTCTCTCTCTCTCTCTCTCTCTCCTCTCTCTCTCTCCTCCTCCTCCTCCTCCTCCCACCTCCCCCTCTCTCTGTCTCTCAGCCCTCAAGAGTCGGTACGGTCAAGATTAAACAAAGACGTGCCATGTCTGTTTCGTGACCACTAAATGAGTTTGACGGAGCCGTGGTCACCACCCAGTGGTGACTGTGGCCTGTTTTATACACTCTCCCTTTGTTGCACAGTCCCCTCTGTACCCCCTCACTCACTTCCATTCCATGAGTCGCCCCTGAAGACACCTGAGCTTTTCAGTTCCTTGGCAACAGCTTACTGCACATGGGGGCCCGGACCAGCGCGGTCAAGGTGACAGTGCACTGTGATGTCCGAGAAACCATCTGTGCGCGGAGGGCACTGGTGCCTCAGGAGATTGACGGCCGTGCCCTGAGGGTCTCGACAACCCCTGAACGCTGTCCTGTGGTTTTTCTGCTAAGGAGAGAAGATTTGGAACCAGAAGAAATTTCGAGCTGTTATAGAACTGTTCTCATTCGCAGCTATAAAAAGGAACGGTACATTTCCCCAGCCTACTGAAATGATAACTCTGGGTTTTATTTTTGGAAAAAGTACTTTTCATCTTGTAAAACTTTAATGGCCTCGGAGCGACAGGGAAGTTCCAAGTGGCTTTCACCGGCTCTTCTCCGGCTGCAGCAGAAGGCAGAGTGAGGGCAGGGCCTCCCCGCTCGGAGGGCGGACGGGCGGTCAGGCTTCCACTGTGTGGACGTCGCTACTTAGCGGACTGAGAGCAGGCTCTCTTCCCGAGAACCTCTCTGAGCCAGGACTGGCAGAGGCAGCCAGGCCTCTCAGTAACGTCGTGGAGATGAACGATGGACTGCTGTGTGGCTGTGCTTTCCGTCTACCGATGTTTGAGTGCCCTCAGTACTGCGTCCTCTGAGATTTGGCATGAGCAGAGACTTCCTTCCACTTGGCGTTAATGCAAGATGACGTACACCTGATCCTTAGCCTGAGGCTCAGGGCAGGGCTTCTGGACCGTGACGATGCACAGGAGCCGTCTGGGGACCTGGTTCCAGTGCGGCTTTTGATCCTGTGGGTGTGGGTGGGTCTGAGATGCTACTGAGCTCCCAGGCGAGGCTGTGCTGCTGGTCCATGGACCACGCCTCAAGGAGCAAGGGGCAGTCGAGGCTGGGAGGAGGACAGGCGTGTGGGAGGGAGAGGACAGTTTCCCTTTCTGCCCTCTGAGGATGGGCCTGCCCCGTCCCTGCCCGGGATGGTAACGGGCCATCTGAGCCTTGCTGGGGGGAGCCCCTAGCCAGGCTGTGGCTGAGGACGTAGCAAGGGCCCAGGAGGACAGGTGCACCCTTTGCGGAAGGTGACCGTGACAGCAGTCACTGTTCTCAGGACAGCAGTCTGGAGGAGGTAAGGGCAAGGTCCGAGGCTGCGGGTAGGAAGCTCGTGGACTCAGGAGAGCAGCCAAGCATCAGCTGGGCGTTTGCTCCGAGGCTGCGGCGGGTCAGGTAAGGGAGCGAGGATGCGAACGCTGCTAGTCTGTTCTGAGATTTCTCCTCGTTGCAGACTGGGTGGAGCGAAATGAAGCCCTTGGGTGCCAGGCCTCTGGGCCCGAGGCCCTGGCGCACAGATGGAGCCACAGTCGGGCCGCCCCCTCCTGTTTCTGACGTGGAGGTGATGAGGGCCTCCAGCCGCAGGACTGTGACAGGTGTTGTTTGTGCCCAGCAGCCGACAGGAGCCTCGTCACAACGTAAACATCTCATCTGCTCCGGCTGGTCCTGTCCGTGCTGTGCCTCTGAACGGCCCTCTTCCCACGGGCTCTGCCCCCTTTCCATTTGGGTGGTGAGTGACGGACGGAGGGGCTGTGCCGCGCTCCCGCCGGCCCCCCTGCTGTCTACGCACCGCTGGAAGGAGCCCCAGATGTGGACCGGGTGGAAACCGGACCGGCGAGGCCGTCAGTCTGGCTGCCTCGTGGGTGACCTCGCTCCGCACACAGCGAGGGGCTTTGGGTCCAAGCTCATCCGTGGCTGGACAAGAATGGTGCCTCGGGCCTCGTTTTAAGACACCGTCACTAACTGTGGAATGTCTCCAAGGAATTCTAGGGCAAAGCCACTCTACCTGAGATTCTTCCTAAATACTTTTGGGCGGTGGCAAAGGCATTTTTTTAAAAGAATAAGAATCATGCCCTTCACAAACAAAGGAAGAAAAAGTTACAGGAAAAGGCGGTCTCCAACTGACAAAAGAGGACGTGACCCTAATTCACTGTAAGCTACGAATGAGCATGAGGAGGCGGGTCCACACTGGCCTACCGATGCTTCTTTGGAAATAAGGAAAATCCTACGTTCACTATGTATATTTCGTGGAATACCAAAGTTGTCAAAACTGCCGCAGCACCTGATCTGCTATCAGAAAACGGGCGTTTCAGAAAATGCTAATTTAAAAGGTTAGCTCGGTTGGTCGGAGAAAACGTCCCGCCTTACCTGAAAGTGGGTGGGCTAACAGGTGTCACTTGGGCAGGGACAGGGGACTGCCACCAAGCCAGAGCTGCACCAGCACGGGGCTCACGGAGGGAGCTAGGAACCGGCCTTTCTCATGACAGGAAAGACTCCTGAGCGCGGGGTCTCTCGCCACACCGCGTAGGCCGCGGGGCTGTGTTACCGTCTTCCCGCTGCTGCCTCACAAACGCCGGGCGCCAAGCTGCGCCTTGTTCTCTTCTGCCATGTCACCCGCGCCTGGCCCCGCCGGAGGCCCGTGGGGAAGACACGAACACCCCTTGGGGAGCTACGTTGCGCGGGGCACTTCCGTGCATCTCACCTAATGTCGCTCCAGCGCGCAGGGGTGGCAGACACTGGGACGCTGTTTTTATTATTTCAGCTATGAGGAACAGAACGTAGAGTGGCTAAGGTTTTTGTTTGTTTGTTTGTTTTTAAGTCATAAAGGCTGCACGGCATATGTCACAGCCAGGTTCCACAGTCGTGTTGCCTCTGAGACGCATGCCCTCTCTATTGCTGGCTCTGTTAGACAGCGACGGGGGCAGCGGTCCCTGCCATGTGTGTGCGGCCATGCAGTCCACGAAGGAACGGGGCAGCCTGGACCCCGTGCGACAGGGTCCCCTCTCCATGGAGCAAGAGGATATGCGTGCGCTGAAGCATGGGCCTGTCCGGCTTACTTTCAAGTTCGGGCTTTAACAAACGAGGGTTCTGAAGACCAAAGTCATCACTGGGGCCCCTGGCTGCAGCGTGGCAGGACGTGGGAATGGCAGGGCAGTCCGGGAAGAGGGCCGAGCCCGACTCTGCGCTGGGCCCAGCACCGGTGCTGCGGGTTTCAGGGCGGGAGAGCCTGCGACGTCCACTCAGTCGATGGACATTTATCGGGCTCCTATTACGTGTGTGGAGAGGCACTGGGGTTCGAAAGAAATACGAGGACACGGTCTGTACCTGGAGGGGGTGTGATCCTTCAAACAGACTTCGGAACAGAACAGAGCTGGCTCCTCAGAGCTGGGGTAGGCAGATAAGCAACTCCCCACCCCAAACCTGCCGCAATATTTTAGGAGATTCTGTGCCAGGACTTTTTTTTCTTCTTGATAGTTGAATTGCTTTATGCTCATGAGATAAGATTCGGCACAAGGTAAAGACCATATTTCTAGCTTTATGCTTCTCTTTCACGCAAAAGTAAACGTCTCTGTTTAAAAACTCCTTCCCCGTTCCATGGAGAACATCTTGCTATTATTAACTATTAGGTACCACTCATGACAATTTACTAGTGACAGTCATTTTCAGGACAGAGATAAGAGTCACAGAAATTGTAAGTGCACAAATTGTAAGTGAAATTTAAAGACTTTCAATCCTTCCCCTCGAACGAAGGCTGACTGCCATCCGAACAACTGTCCCGTGATGGTACCACAGCACACGCAGCCACCGCATTAGAAGTGACGGGGAAAGGCTAAAACCGCGTAGAAGATGCACATCAAAGTCACCCAAAGAGACACACCTTTGAAAGGCTGATGAGGAGGTGTTTGGCATGGGGCTTTTCTGATAGAGCTATTTGCCTGGGAAAGGTGGTCAGAGCCCTTTCTGCCGAGAACGTCCATTACAATCACAGCTGCACCGCGGAGACGCCGATTTACACTGAGATGCTGCCCAAAGGAGCACTTTTCACAAAATGTACCACACTCTAATTCTCCGAAGACACTTTCTGTCATAACAGGCAAGTGGTCACAGCTTCAAAGATTCGATGGGCCATGACGCTCACGAGATGGCCTGAGAGTTTTTCACACATGAGCACGTCGTGTTTGAATATCACGGGGCCGCCTTTCCAGAGCTCAGAAAAGAGCAGGCAGGACGGTCCCGTTGGCCGACACGCTTCGGTCAGGCCATGATTCTCCTCCAAAGTGCAATGGGCCTGGATGATGATTCACGCCAGCAAGAATGAGGAGTGGGATTCTGAAGTCTGCTTTAATCAAGATACTATAGCAGCTTGAACTATTCTCTTCTATCTCCTATAACACAAGCATCTGCTGGCCGTATGGTCAGCAATGCAAATTTAAAGCAAAGGTACGTGGCATAACTTATTAATCAATTCATTCGAATAACAGGTATTGAAAGCCCTTCTTAATTTGAGGGCCTTGCTGACATAAACAGCAAAGGAAGAGCATGGGGGGAAGAACGGAATGAGAAGGCTGTGGCATGAAGGGAGATTAAGACTGATTTTAAGAGCAGGTCCTTTTGGCTAAACTCAATTCAATTCACATTCCGAGCATTCAGTGAGTGACTATGACGTAGCCACACTGGGATGGGAAATGCTAGGGATACAAAAATACAAGTAAGGCGCACGCCTTCCAGAAGAAGCCTGCAATCTAGGATACACGTTGGCGAAAGTTTTGAATTATTAGTTGCCGCCTCCTTCTCACGTGAAGTATTAGTTAGTGTTGTATTACCCATCGATACGCCCGTGGGGATTTCAGTGGTGCAAATGCCGAAAGCTTTGTAAGGCCTTCATCCGTAAACATCTACCGCGCAGCCAGCAGGGCAGGCACCACACACCTCCCTCTACGCGGTCTTCAGCTTCTTTGGTAATGACAGCGATTTCCGCAGAGAATGCTTTTAGCCATAATAAATACACTTCTAACATCCAGCAGCCATCCTGTGAGGCTGGCGCGGCTGATGTTACAAATGATGAAATGAAGACTCTGAAAGGCCTGTGCCTGGCTCAAGGTCACACAGCTGGTGTGGAAAAATAAACAGAACTAGGGGTCTCATGACTCCATTTTGAGTGTTTTTCTGTATATCACAAACTTGCTGTTACTATTACTAACTACCACTTAGTTAGCGCTTTGAAGCAGGCACTAGGCAAAGTATTTTGGAAACAGCTCATTTAAATCCTTACAATTGGCAATTTAGGAGGAGGTCAACACTCAGATAAATTATTGCTCCAGGCCACGTAGCTCCTAGGTGGGAGACGTGACACTGGAGCCCTTACCCTACATTGGGGCACCTGGTCTTCTTTTGACGAAAATCGTCGTGGGGAATGTTCAAGCTCCCTGCCGTGGTCACCTCGTCCACGATACTTCCAGGGAGGGGCCCGCTAAAGGTCTCTATTTAACTTCATGTAAAATCAGAACAAAAATAAATATTTACAACTAACAGATAATAATGACTCCCACCTGGATGATTCCAATGCGGCGGTAAGATATAATTTTTAGTGTATTTTTCACGAGGGGAGGGGCCCGCCAAGGCAATGTGCATAGGGTCCATGAGGGCCTCCTCACTAGTGTCTATAAATCCTTGCGGGAAGTCTGTGAGTTTCCCTTGTGTCTGCTTCTCCTTCCTGCTGGCTCGGAGGCACACCCCCACTTCTCTTCGACTCCCAAGGCCACCTAAACCTGATGCTGTCATCACCCGCAGGGCGAGCACCAGACCCGGTGCTTACCTCTGGGCTGCTCCCCACGAGGGCGCTTCTTCCTGCCTGTGACAGCGAGCGAGCTGGAGCTGTGGACTGGATGGGCACCTTTCTGGGTGACCCATTTCTCCCACCCCGTACTGCTCGAGGACTTTGGTTAGTGATGGGCGGTGGCGATATTGGGACACAGGGAGGAGTCACGCACACTTCAGCCTTCGAGTGCCCGGATGGAGCCTTCCACCAACATAATGGGCAGCTTTGACCCCAACATGCTCTGGTCCTGGGGCTCCGCCCGTGTTCTCTATTTTGACTGCTTTTCCATTTCTCACTAAATCCAATCAGAACCATGCTTCTTATGTCTTCCTGTCGGGGATGTGGCTCAGATAACTGCGGTGGTGTGTTTTAAATGTTCACCTAAAACAGAGCTAAGGTTCAAAGAGTTCTCTTTTGGTAACAAGGTCCATATTAGAATTGGAAAACATGACTGTGCAATAATGAATTAATTAGAAAGTTATTAATCTAATCAATGATTAATTAGGAAACTAGAGTAAAACCAAAACCAACCTTCCCTGGCCTGTAGACTATTGTTTCATGGACCAATGACACAGATTTCTGCCATATTTACATCACTCCTTTTAACGAACTGGATAGAATTTTCTTTGTGAATCTTCATGTCATCCTCGTGAGGTACAAGGTAGAAGGAAGATAATTGCCAAGCAATGTTGGAATATTCTTAGAGCACGTGGCCGTTGCTTTTCTGTTTCGAGCTGGAAAATGGCAGTAGCGATGTCATCTTCGTTTGACACAAGAGAAACAGTCTTTGGAGCGGGGACGTTGTCTCTGATGGATGGTTCGGGGCACGCCATGTCTACTGTGGGCTGCCAGCTCACTGTGTTTTTTACTTCACAAGTAATAGAAGTTTTCCATCTTGTTATTTCTAAGCATAATAATAAACTCGCCATTTTACCCTTGTATACCTTATAGTTAAAAAAAAAACCTCATGATTTACTTCAGACCCTACTAAATCAATCAATTACTTTCTTGAGTTTCAGTTTCCTTATTTGATTTTTTTTCTAGTTTCTGAATTCTTTTTTTTTAAAAAATTATATTTGACATTCAATATTGATTTATATCACTTCCAGATATAAGCGTAGTGGTTAGACATTTATAGAACTTGCGAAGTGATCCCCCTGATAAGTCTGGTCCCCACCTGGCACCATACATAGTTACCACACTATTATTGGCTATATTCCCTGTGCTGTATTTCACATCCCCGTGACTAATTTGTAAGTGCCAATTTGTGCTTCTTACCCCTCAACGGTAATAATAAGAAAATTCCAAGTCTTCCTCTTGAGACTTTTAACTCTCCAAGTCAAGTACTTCCAGGGCAGGGACACTGGTCAGGTCCGGGATCCTGTGTCTGTCTACATTGCATTTGTCATGCAAGGGCGTTCTGTAGAAATTTACGTGAGGTAAGGGGACCCGAGGTAGAGATAAATCTTTGCAGATGTACTTAAAGGACAGTTTCCACCTTCTAAGCTTTGCTCCATTGATGTTTCCAACAGGTGACACCCCTGGACTCGGAGCCTTCAACCTTTGGGGTGTTGAACATTTCTGTCCTCCAGCAGAACGCTCCCGGGATGAGGTGGGACTGAGAAGGAGGCCTTGGCGGTCACACGCGGGAAGAGCGATGGGCTTCACGATGAAGACTGCTTTTTCTTTAAGTCATAATAATGTTCAGATACCCAGACTTATTTGTTGGATTTCTCCATGACTGGTAGCTTCCTACCACCCTCATTGTCACTATCTAAATGTAAATGTAAATTCTGCAAATTTGGTTCCTGTTGAAATTGATAACTACTTGAGCAAATATTTATTTGACTGACCACAGTGAGACAGGTCTTATGTGAGGGGCTGGGGTGTGGTGGTGAATAAAACACCATGGCCTTTGCCTTCATGGACCCGAGTGTGGATGGTGAGAGGCAGATGGTAACACGTGAACTAGTGCAAACATGTTATCACAAGTAGCATCGGACACCGTACGGAAAAGAGACAAAGCAAAGCCAGAGAGGGTAGGAAGGGGCTGCTGAGGGTGGTCAGCGACTGCCTTGCTGAGCAGGTGACATTTTAGAGGAGACCAGAGGATGAGTCAGAGCTGGCGAGTTGAAGGGCAGGAAGACAAATATTCCACACGATGCATAAAAGAGTTTGGTGCATCATTAAATCTAAAAGTCAATAGCTTTTAAGAAGGAAAGGCTTCTATAATTTTGGGAGTCTGCGAATGCCTCTTAGCTGTATACAGCTTAAAGGGGGAAAAGACTAACATGTATCAAGCAATTCTTACATGTCAAGGACTAGTCTAAGTGATTTAATAATGATAATCATGATTACCATTGTTTATTAATTATTTAGCGAATGCTAGGCACCATGCTATAGGCACTCAAGTTTTTTTCTTTTTTTTTTTTCACAAAAGCTATACAATAAAATAGGTCCTTGGAGTTCAAAGGAACACGCTGGTCTCCTGAATGAGGCTTGAGAAGGATAAGGCAGAGCAGAAAGGGAACCAAGGCAGAGGCCTGGCAACTGGATGTCTTGGCGCAGAGCATTCGTACAGTTAGCAGAGGGGCATCTGGTGCCTGGCTGATTCCCAAGGCTTCAGGGGCCGGGCAGCGGGTAACTGTCGGCTGTGACCGAAAAGGAGTGGCCAGGGGCCCGCGGGCGTTTCTGTGTGGAGGGGACACAGCTTAGACAGTTTTATGGCCATAGCTCGGCCAACAGCAGGATGAAGTGAAGGGAAAGAGGGCCGAGTGGTGGCCAGGAGGTCCCCAAGGGCATGCTGCCACCGTGCGGGGAAGAGACTCTGAAGGCCTCTGCCGGGGGACCGGCACGGTGAACTCAGCCGGGCAGCACGTGGGGGGATGAGTCTAATGTCAGTGACTCCGACTCAAGGCGCCAGCAGGACAAACACATCTCGTAAGTACTGAACGCTGGTTCCGATTCCTTCTCACGCCCGTTTCATGAAACCAAACAGAATCCCTTCCGAGAGACGTAATGACGCAGGGCTTGGAACAGGGCCTGGCCGGCGGCAATTCGACTCCCTCGCAAGTGCTCTCAGGGAAACGTCGGTGGCTCATCAAGCCGGACGCCAAAAGGGGAGGGGGCGCTGGGAACGGCCCCACGAAAGACGCTCACGTAGAAGCTCGTTCCAGTTACCCTCTGTCTCTCTGTTATTCTCCGTATCTGTGCGGGTAAGTGACACGTCAGGACACATCCGTATTCACGGAAAGCAACAAAACCTTCCCCGTCTCGATCCTCGGTCGTTAGCTCGGAGCTCACACCCTCTGACACATGCACACTGTAATATACACCCTGGTTGGACTTAATGGAAACTCAATAAATTATTTATGCCTCCTTTACAGCAAGCAGAAGGGTGTCTACTAAAGCGACCCAAGAGGGGTGTTTTTTTTTTTTTTTTTAACTTTGGTTTTTGTTTCTTGTTTTTATGAACCAGGAGAGAAAAGAGAAATAAATCTTCAGAGTAAACAGCTTTTAAAGATATAAAAGGTGGACTGTAGAGCAAAATGCTTTTATATTTTCATAGATCTACATTTTTTCTTAATCTTAATAAGGAGCCTGAAAGGGTGGACATTGGTCCCCTGGACGACTAGACTCTTCGGCCTGATGGAGAGTTACAATTCACTGAATAATTCCTGTTAATTCAATAATCTTACCCACCACCCAGCATTCTGCTCAGGAGCAACAGTCGGATGGAGCCAGGATCAGGGACCAGAGGAGGCAACGGGGAAGTGGGCTGGAATCAGGTTTTAGAAAATGGCGATTTTCCCTTACTCTGCCATCTGGATTAAGTGTAAGTCACACTCTCGCAAGTTGGCAGGCTGCCACGTAGACTCTGCCCCTGCCTTGGAGGCTGGAGGTCCGTGTAAGGGAACATCACCCCATCGAGTAAGGAATGTCCTCTGCGTACAGATGCCAACCGAACTCTTGAGACTTTGACCACTAATGACACCGTGATGGTGGGCACCCAGGTGGGACGACAGGTTAAAGGACACTATGCCGCTAGGGGAAGCCGGAGCAGAAGTCTGGACTTTTTTTTTTTTTTTTTTTTTAATGATGCGTTAATTGACTTTGGGTTTTGGACGATAATCCGGTGTGATTTCTTAAACCCACTAAAATGTACAAAAACCTAATAAAAATTCCACAAATTCAGAATTCATTACCATTTTGACAGGCCCAAGCTGGGCTGGCTTATTTTTTTGCTTGGTAAAACACTTTCTTAATAGTGTAAAATTAATAGTGCAAACCAGATTGCAGAGGGAATGTTTAAAATACTTAAAGGACAAATTGTTTTCAGCACTGACGAGGCCTGGAGGAGTGCTGTTTACACAGAAACAAATGCCGGGCTGCTTATAAACCACGAGAATTTATTAATCAAATCAGATCTTCCCTACTAGGCAACACTGAAGTGGCTTAATTTGAGTCAGTATATGGTTTTTCGAAAGAACAAAACTAAGCTTCTTAACATTCTGTTGTGATTAAAAAAAGAAAACCACAGGGGATAGTACGAAAAATAGGAGATTTCGAATCAGAGAAGTCTGGATTGGCATCGCAGTCTCTTCATTGAACTATCTCTGTGGCTTTAGGTGGGCGGTTTCATCGCTCTGAACCTCGTTTTGTCTTCGGTAAAGTGAGGCTTCTAGACTGACTTTGTGGGTTTCTGGGAAGAGAGCCCATAGTAAGCACTCTTAGCGTTTTTAGCCAGACAGCTTTTGGGTTTGAGGGGGAAAATGTAACTCCAGAAATACAATACAGTTTTACAAAACTGAAGGGAAAGTAAGCAAGAACGGTGATTTGATTAATTATAGTATAGTAAAAATAACAGCCTTCACTTACAAGTACCAGCTATGATGAAGCCTCTCTTTGTAGATAATGGTGGAAACTCCTGTCCTTTATCATTTTAGTGTTAAACCCAGCAGCCTCGAGTTAGAAAAGAAAAAGATCCCGAAAAAACTGTGCTCGTGAAAATCATAACATCTCTTTAATGGAATATTTGGAATTTTTCATGTTTAAATATTTAACAGCAATTCATTTTTTTTTTTTATAAATTGTAGGTCTCATGCAAAATATTAAGAAAAGATTTAAGCACAAAGGCCGCTTTCAACAAATGGCGCGGCCGGTACAAATCCTGGCAAGTTCATGACTTTTATGTCCCTTTACATGTCTATTTATACCTGAAAATTAGTGATTGGTTTAGCTAATTAAATAAAATATTAAGTTTGTCTGGTCTCTAGACTTGAAGAATCTAAAAATGATGGCCACTTTACAAGTTTCCTTTGAGTTTCAAATTTCTAGGTTTCTCAATGAAATCAAAACCCAACCAAACAGCCTTTGGCCACAGGGGACAGAAACTCTCCTTGTTTCACACAGCACTCATGGACGTGAGCAAGTCGCAGTCATGAACAGTAAGATTTAAGCACAGCGTTCATTTGAATAAGATCAATGAACTTCTGCGAATTCGTCTTTGATGGGCTTTGTTTTGCAAAGGTCATGCAAAGTGAGATGTTCCTTTTGGTGGGGAGCAACCATCCAGTCCAGTCCTGACAGAGGCCAAGGGAGGCCCCTGCTGCGGCCCCCCAGGAAGGGTCAATGCCAATAGCAGGGGGCCCCTCCCACAGTCTGCTTACCCAAGGATGCAACTGCTGCAAGCAGCCAAGTCTCCATGCCTTGGCTTCCCAGCGGTCAGGCTCCTCTGGGAGCGTCCACGGCTCCAGACCAGTCTCTGGGGAGTGGTGCTGTAACGGCCTCTAGGCGTAAGGAAGAGGGTTGCGAGTGTTTCTTGGCTTAAAGGGCAGGCTTTGATCAAATTCTTATTTTTACCTAAATTGCATTGTTACAAGCGACATAATGGCTTTGAGGTTATACAGGCAAATCGCAATCTGTGGGAATTTGACCATTTGATTTGTTTCCAGTGGGCCGTTAGCGAATGTGTAGAAACTCACACGTTTATAAATGGCCCCTGTTCAGGCAAAACAAGCACTTACACTGAAAAGGAAGAAAAATTGCTCTCCTCATTACGGAGTGTACTATTTTGAGAATAAATGAATGTGCATAGAGAAGAAACCTCCAGTGTCTGTCCAGCTTTCTGGGATGGGTTTAACGTGTGGATTCTTCTAAACTAGTCATTTCACTTACTAACCTACTTATCTGTGAGAAGTTAACGCATGCTCACATTTGGTAAGGTGCCTTAGTGTTATTAAGAAAGAAGCCAGTCCTTGACTTGGAGCAGTTTATAGTATGCTACACGCATGCACACACGACAAAACAATTTGGGTGTAATTATAGGCAATACGGATAGCTAGCGCCATGTTGTAATAATATACGTTAGGATACATAAAAATTCTTCTCTTGGCCCATTGGTTGCCTCAAAAAAAAATAAAACAAAACAAAACCAAAAAAGGCTAAATCTCCACCACTGACAAAAAACAAACAGCAATGACATACTTTGAAAGATGATCAAGTAATTAATATATTCAGCACCATGTACCGAGAACCTACAGTATGCAAAATATATGATAATATAAATGGCAACACTCTCAGACTTTACCAAACTAAACGTACGATCGTTTGGTTAGGTGGGAACCAGTTTCAAAGGATTCTCTCCAGTACTCTTAAGACCACAAATTTCGAGCATCTTCTAGTGCAACTCGGTATTGTTTGTTTTCTGCTGTGTAAATATGTCCTTAAATAACGACATCTAAGTGCTGAGGATGGAGAACAGGGTGGTGGAGGGAAGTGTAATCAGAGAAGACTTCTCAGAGGAGGAGGGCATTTTAAACCAAGATGTAAAGGAAATAACAGACACTAACTGCTGGACTGAAGCAGGGAAGGTGCATCTGGAAAGAATGGGATGAACAAAGGCTCAGAGGCGACAGCCAGAATTAAGGTGGGGAAAACAACCAGTCTGGAGACCTCTAAGCACTTTGGCACGTTCCCTTCCTAAAGGCGGTGGTGGGGACGAGGCGCTGTTTCGGGGTCTGCTGGGGAAGGAATATACTAGCCGACTTCACCCCTCTTGCCCTCCCAAAAAGCAGTGGCAGAGACACCAGGAGGGCAGCAGAGCCTGAGGAATTCAGTTCGTAGATTTTATCTGCGTCTGCTTGAAGGATTCCAGCCTGTGAGCCATTGGCCACACGGCTCCCGGGAATAAATGAATGCACAGAGGGAAGAAACCTCACTGACAGCAGAATCGTGCCTATTGGGCACGGTGCAGTCTCAGACACCTCACACAAGCAGTTTTCACCTCTGTCCTAAATTCTGGCATTGCAGTAGGCTTTTCTTTTAAGTCCAACATGGATTCCGGCCCCTTTCTCCACTGACCAGCTTACGATTGGCTGCCTCTACCTGCCCTCAGGTTTACTTTTGTTTCGGGCCTTCACTTTGCCTTTCGAGTCTCTTTCACTCTTCCCTGCAGGTGGCCCTGGGCTGCCAAGGAGTCCTCACCTCTGCACCTTGCCTTCCACGTCCCGCCCCTCACTCCCCAACCTATCTGCTGGGGGTCCCCCCACATTCTGGACACAAACAACGGAGTGACTCCCATCTACCTCAGTCTGCCTGCAGAACCACCCCAAGTAAACATAACCGTGGGTTTAAACCAGGGTGCCTGCCGTGCGCATGTAGCTTCAGGAATTCTCGAGAGTCCCACCCCCCAAACTGCCACTCCCAAACCTCTCTCTGCCCCCACACCTGCCTCCTACCCCACCGTCTCTTGCTTATGTATATATAAGTTTCGGAGCTGCCAGTGCACAATAAGGTGCCGCCAAAAAGGAGACACCCCACTGGGACCTGGAACACAAAAACGATCAGTTAATTCCTGCCAATGCAGTAAATGTTCCATTAGCGGTTTCGGAGGCACCACAGTCCAGGAGGAGACAGGCTTTGGGACCAGTCTGCCTGGGGTCACAGCCCACCTCCACCACTAACTAGTGGTGTGATCTAAATACCTTTGTTCCACACAGGCTGAAGGTAGGATTTGGGGTTAATGTGTGCAAAGCACTCACACATAGTAAATGCTCAATAAACGTTCGCTAGTTCAAGAATAGCTTAATCCTAATTACAGGTGGAGAAAATGAGTCAATTTCCCACACTTGGGCTGACAGATCTTTATGGTATGTGACTTCTGTACACCCGAAGATCACTGCACCTCATGTGACAGACTCCCCTGCCTCTGCTTAAGGGAGCTTTTTTGACTGTATGACCCAATGCACACACACACACACACACACACACACGCACACAAACACGTATGCACACATGCACGCAAACTTACATGATTTCATGACCCCCACTTGGGCTGAGGTCACCAGTTTAAAGACCACTGGTTTAGGGGCAGCTCTGTGTGAATGAACGTATTCAGTCTGATTTCTCAGTCGGAGTTAGACAGAAAATGGCTCTGCTCTTTTAGGATACTCAATTCACTCCATGAAGCCACGCTTTTAATATATTTTTTTCCTAATATAAATGCAAAGTCATTCACAGGCACGATAAACTTAGAAGCAGATGGGACGTCAGAGAGAGAGTCCAGTGTTGTGGAAAATACGCTGACCTCGGGGACCCGCACGAGAGCTCTGGTTCCCTGTCCTTTGGGATCCCAGATCTCAGATGAGTCCCTCGGGTCTGCATCTGCATCTCTCCACCCGTAAAACAGGAGCTTAGTTCCTTTCAAGCTTTCTAACACTTAAAGCATGTGTAGTCTTATAATTTCACAAACTACTTTTAAAAAAAATTTCCAAGCCCTAACTTCAGACACTTCGCATCAATTATTTGAGCTACCTGGATTCGGGCAAACATGAACGAATTGTCTTCATGGACTGCACCTGACCCTGTGCCAGGTCAGTGGCAAACCTCCCCTTTAAAAGTCATATTGGTTCATTCTTCAAGGAGATGCAGCATGCATTGAAGTATCTGAGGAGATACTCATCTGTTCTTGTGACTATTTAAGAATGGGTTAAGGCCAAAGGATATGGACTTTGTATTTTAATTTCCTTAATACTTTAGTGATAGGAACGATGTCTTCTTTTGAAACACATTTCCTTGGCCACCAGTAAAGGGCCCACTTGTGATGGTAAACGGACCTATAACTCCACAGAAGCAGGTGGAAACAGTAGAGCTCCAACAGCCAATCCTTTCATTGAAGGACTTGGGCCATTTCCTGGCATTTCAGGGGTATTACTTCTAAAATGCAGCAGAGACATCGGTTTTAAAAAAGGCATCTGTACCATCGCCTAATAAGCTCATAAAAAGATGTTCACCATCGTTAGCCATCAGGGTAATTAATGCCCATCAAAACCATGATGAGATAGATGCCACTTCACATTCACCAGGGTGGCTAGAATCAAAAAGACATAATAATAAGTACTGGTGAGGACATAGAGGAATCGGAACTCTCATACGCTGCTGATGGAAATGTGAAATGGTGCACCTGCCCAGGAAATTGTCTGACAGTTCCTCAAAAGGTTAAACTAGATTTACACTAAGACCCAGACATTCTACTTCCGGGTATGTACTCAGGGGAAATGAAAACATGCCCACAAAACTTGTACACAAATGTTCATCACAGTGTTATTCTTAATAACCAAAAGGTGGCAACAAACCAAGGGTCGATGAATGCATAAATAAAATGTGGTATAGCCATACAATGGAATATTATTTGGCCATCAAAAGAAATGAAATAGTGATACATGCTATAATATGAGTGAATCTTGAAATCATTACGCCATGTGAAAGCCAATCCCAAAAGACTGCATATTGTATGATTCCATTTATAGGAAATGCCCAGAATAGTCAAAGCTATCGAGATAGAAAGTAGATTAGTGGTTGCCTAGGGCTGGCGAGAGAGGTGGAGAGTTTGGGGTCAGGGGTGATGGATAAGGGATACAGAGTTTCCTTTAGGGGAATGAAAATATTCTAAAATTGATTGTGATGATGGATGCACAGCTCTGCAAACATACTAAAAACCGCTGAATTGTACATTTTGATGGGTGAATTATCTGAAATGTAAATTATGCTTCCATAGAGTTGTTATTTAACAAGGCATCAAAACATCTTGGAAACGTATAAGAAAATGGCACTGTCTGATAATATCCCGCGCTGGAATTCTCCTCTTTCTTGCTATCCCCTGCGGAACCTCAGCTTAGAACCTTTGGGTGCTTTCCCCATCTCGAAGATGGTGATAACCATGGCAAACCACTCCACCCTCTTTCTTCCTCACTGGGACCTGGAGAGACCAAACGTTTTTGTGTTCCAAGATTCTTTTTTCTTTAGGAGACTCATGCTCTGCAAAGTGGAGGCATTACTGTGAACACCAAGGGTTTCGGAGCTCACCTATGAGGATATTTTTTGCAGGCATAATCATCTTAGCATTTGCGTAATCCTACATGTGTAATCAGACAAGATTAAAAGCCCCATTTTCTTGAAGCTGAGAGTAATTTGCATGAGATGAAGGACACAGGAAACAGAGACTATTATTCCCTTGGAGAGTCTGCCTATTCCCGAAAGCTACCAGGGACAGGAGCACCTCACACTAGTGAAAGATGATCTATGCTCTGGAGGCGAAGACGCCACAATAAAAGTCAGATTCCCAGGAGGTCCCGTTCTGTAGTCCCTTTGCAAGGCCACTGGTAATCAGAGTAGGTTCCACTGGGGGAGCCTTATCGATATATAGCGACAACTATCTTGAAACCTCGTATTGCCCAGCTTGTTTCCAAATCTTTTCTTGATAAGCTTCATTTTACTAACAGGCTGTGACCACAGCGTTAAGCTGTGGAGAAAAGCAAATTTGTGCTGCCGGCCTAACTCTGCAAGAGGAAAAAGTCCTGCTCAGTTTCTGTGCACTTCACAAATGCCATCATAAAAAAAAAAAAAAAATTAACAAGCTCAGTAAAAAAATGGTTAAATTGCACTTTATGGTAAAGAGTTAAAGTTACTTCCTGATCTAAGCATTTTTTTTTTTTTCTCACAAAGGTGCTCTTCTTTTCTTAAAAATCAGTGTAGTGTTGTTTTTAATGAACTTGATTATGGTCTCCTTTTAAGACATATCTTAAAATTATACATCTCATAAAATATTATTGGTTAATCGTCTGAATGTATTTTAAAATGTTATAATTTAAAAAATAGGAACTAGGAATTAAAACATAATAAAACATGTGGCTTTATATGTGTTACTGTTTTTCTGTTAGTTTAAAACACTGTACATATATTTATTACCTACGACTACATATGCACACAGAAAAGTAAAGGAATAGCAAAATCGTCAGTTTTAACACGAGGCCAAATAAGGCTTAACGACTTTTCCAATGTAACTTTTAATGTCAGAGGCTAAACTCCATTTTAACTCTAAAGGTCACTCTTTCAACACCAGCCAGGTTCCCTTTTTTGATGAGCCTCGTGGAAAGGGGGAGGGCACAGGGGCCTGACAAACCCGAGGTCATATCCTCCGTGTGCTACTTACTCACACACGACCTTGGGGATCTTACAAAATCATTCTGAGCCTCAGTCCCTTCACCGCAAAATAAGCTGTCGGGAGAATTAAATTAGATAATATAAGCAGAGGGCCTAAAATACCAAGTTTTCGATGCGGGACCTCCTTCCAGGTTAGCTGCGATCCTCACCGTAATGGGTGCGTCCTCTGCTTTTTTTCCTGGCCCTTCCTTCTTCTTTACCCTCCTGTCTATTACTGCCTGCCACCTGACCTGTCATTTCCACCTCGTCTGCCCACCTGCATCTCCGGGCAGACGCTCCGCCCCTCCTTCCCTGGTTCTGGTCCTTTCAACCGACTGCGACCAACCAACCACCTCGCAGGCACCTGCGACTGTACCGTTTGAGCTCTCTGTGACCCGACTCCTGGTCTGCGCCTCCGGCGTCATCCATGGCCACATCCCTTACACTCTACCCTGCACTCAGGACAGACTTCCAGTTCCCGGAAGCCAAGGCCACCACATCATCTCTTTGATTTGGGTCTTCCATGTGTTTTCCTCTGCATGGCTGCTCTGTCCCCTTCCACTCAACTGGCCAACTCCTCCTCCTCCTCCTAGCTCTCACCTCAACGACCCTTCCTTGGGAAGACCTTCTTTGAGCTCCCGAACCAGGTTCAGTTTCTAACAGCTCTTGCACCTCTCATCACGCCCTTCACAGACTCGTTAAGCGTCCGGCTTCCCCAAGAGGCTGCATGCCCCCGGAAGGCCACGACTGTCCCAGGGCCCCACACAAGGTCTGCACGTACGAAGCGCTCGATAAATATTCGGTGACCGAATGAGCAAAAAAATAAATACGAATATATTTCTCCATAAATGCATGTCAGTCCTTGAACTAGGTGCAGAGGGTGAGCGGGCACACTAAAGAGAATCAGTCTTGCCATCCACGTGATTTACTTCTGTGTTTCCATATGTTTCTGTGCTGGGAGGGGAGGCGGGGTCTTTTGTTGAATCTTAGTCACTCAGTGATAGTAATAAATCGATCAAGTAAGAGGAGCTATCATGCTGATTCTGGGAGTAAGGGAAGTAATGTCATCGTTGGGGAAAATACCTCAGCTGTTGGCTTTTCCATTCTGAAATATGAATACTATCTTTTGGAATTAAAAAAAAAAATCTGACAATGCTTTTTAACTGCATCCAACTGTCTCATGTGCATCTGTAGTTTTAGAACCAAGAAAAGTGATCCATGGAAAAGAGAGGAAATGCTGACTTTTTCTTTTCAAGTGATAAGAATACTTTATCTCCATATATTATTTAGAAACTGGTGGGAACATTTCATTCCACTGGCACAGAAAGGCGAATCAGATCATTAGAGCCTCAAGATTCTCAGACAACGGACCCCTTCAGGGAGGCCCACACTGATTCTGCTCAACCCATCAGGTTTTTTGTTGTTGGTGGCTTTTCGTGGGCTCACTATGCAGAATCTGCACTATCCACAGTGCACATGTGGCTACTGAGGACTTTAAACGTGATGAGTCCAAATTGAGATCGGTGGTAAGTGTAAAATACATAACAGATTTCAGAACCTGAGTGTGAAAAGTGAGAATGTGAAACATGAGTAACTTTTACATTGTTTACATGTCGAAATGATGATATGTTGGGTACAGCGGGCTAAATAAAATACATCCTTAATGTAAATTTCACTTGTTTATTTGTACTTTCTTGATGCGGCTACTAGAAAATCTAGAAGGTGGCTTATATTGTTATATTTCCATTTGCCAGTGCTGATCTAGATTCCTGGACAGTTGATTTAAGGGGTCTAGGAAGCAAACTGACCCAAATCGCCTGCTTGGTTTTGTCCCATAATTTTTTTTTCCTTGCCAAAAGTTATGCTAGTCTCTAGAGATACAGAGACAAAACAGATCATGCATTTGCCTTTGTGGAATCCCTGGTCGAGTCTAGTGGGGAAACTGTTGATAGATAACTGAATAATTTTAATCACATGGAAATTCAGCAAAAAATATAACGAGATGGTACTGGAGCACAGAGGAGGGGGTGGGTAACTGGGTGGGGGTGGGGTAGGGAGAGGTTAGGAAAGGCTTCCTTCCTTGTCTGGGCTTTGTGCTGAAGGGGAGGAAGGGGAAGAAGTTGGAAACATTATGGTGTGTGCCAATGCTGATGAAAATTTTGGTGAAAGCAAAAGGCAGTCTGGAGTCGCTGGGATGTAATGATGCAGAGAGAAATGAGAGATAGAGATGGGGAGGCAGCTTGATTTTGAGGGGCTCCGTATGCAAAATCAAATCACGTCTTGCAATCAAGGCTCAACTTCTAAAGGGTAAAGAATGGCAATGAGAGGCATCTTACCTAGGGAGCCACAGTGCAGAAGAGAGTTTCATCTTAACCAATACCGCTGTATGATAAGGCTCTCCCTGCCTTTAGTTGCCTTGGTGGGAGAACCATTCACGACTGACCAGGGGTGGCCTCTGAGAGGCAGTCATAGTCGGGGGACTGGTGCGATGGAGTTGAGAGATTCCCCAATGGAAAAGCCTCCTAAGCCTAAGGTGAGCATGGCCCCTTGCTTGCAGGGGACATGAAACACATTTTCATCAGATTGAGACGACTTCTTCCCTTTCTCAGTTCTGCGCATAGCTTCTCTGGGTTGATCTGAAGATTTAATGCTTATCTTAGTATCTTAGGCCTCCTAACCCTACTGCGGCATGTTGATCACGTTCCCTCCTGCCATCTTCTCTGATAACCTGGAGTTGCTCGACCTTCACTCTCCTCATGGCACCTGTCACAGTTACATTCACTCGTTCTCTGATTCAAAATCGTGCCTCCACTGCTATTTGCATTGTGCATTAAGAGGGCAGGCATTCTTCACGTTTCTGCTCACCAGGTCCCTAGCATAGTTCTGGCACCTCAGAGGAACTGGGTAGATGTTGAGAGAAGGAATGAGTTCTAACTCTTCAAGGCACCGTGCAAATCTGAAATAAAGCACTGATCCTGGGATCAGCCCTTAGGGAGCATATAAAGCCTAGCAATAGCTAAGCTTTAAACAGCTTTCTCCTAACGCCTTCCAAAATACAGAACTGACACTTGCATATTATCTGAGCTCTATTTGCCCAGTGTGTGTGGAGGAGCCTGAGATTTTCCTCATCATTTTGATTTTATTTTTCCTGTTTAGGAAAAATGCATAACATTCAAAAGGAAGCAAGATTCAGTTGAGGCGATGCCTTAATAACTTTCCTAATTAAGACTGACCAGTCCAGGAAGCAACCAGACTCTCTAAATAGATAAGTAAATAAACATCCCATAAATAAGAAGTAAACATCTCATCGGAATTGAAGCAAAACAGCCCTAAATAGCTTTAATTTAATTAGGAGGAAATGTCTTAGATTTACAAGTGAGTCACTGTCAATTTTTTTTTTTTTTGGTTTATAATAATAAGAGAATAATATCATGGATAGAAAGGATAGGAAAAACGAGAGAGAAACGAGAGCCCGTAGATATGAGGGCAAGATTAGGGAGCTGAACACTGTGGAAGTATCTATCTCCTTGCATGGAAAAACATGGCTTAGAATTTAAAGATAAGTAGAAATTAGAAGCAACTGGGGAATTCTTCATTCAAGTCGGGCTTACACGAAGGTGCAGAGAAAGATTCGTCACTCTGAGGCACCCGAAGTGGGCATTTGCAGCACACATTGGGAGACTGGGTGTAGTAAGTGTCAGAGAATCGAAAAAAAATCAGCTTATTCTCATTCATCTGAATAACAACATTGAAGATGGCAATCTCTAACATTTGTTTATAATGACGGATCAGTTAATTCTCACAATAATCCATGGATCAGCCATTACTCTCGCTTTTTTCAGACAAAGAGACTGAGGCTCAGAGGTCAGGGGTCAAGTTCCCCAGAGGCAGAGCCTGGACGGGGATTCCTGGGCAGTGCTGTGCTGCAGGGTGCCCTCCGGAGAAGGACAGCGAGGATGGCGGGATGGAGCAAGGGAGGAAGCGGTGGGAAACCGCCATCTCAGCAGGGGACCAGCTTCAGCCTAGGACCACAGGGAGCGCCGGGGCATGCTGCATCAGCATTGGCCCCGCCTCAAGGCAGGTGCGCTGGCCTTGCCTCCCCTGTGCCAGCTCAGTCCCTGGCTGCATGCCGCCCTGGGTAGGGACAGGCTGGGACGTGCAAGCTCCTGGGCAAGGCAGCCCCTCCTGGCCTTCCGTGAGTAGGGGGCAGCTCTGTCTATCAGCAGCCACCGCTCAGCGCGGTAGAGGACGGGTGAGCTGGCCCAGGAAAGGGGGTCTAGTTGGGGAACAAACAGTGTCTGTTATAATAAGCGGGTTGCCCAAGAGAACACAGATAATAAGTACCAACTATGCTTTGAATCCAAACCTCCTGATTCCAAATTTAGTGTCTTTTCAATAGAATTGAAAAGAAACCCATGATTTCACTTTACAAAAAAAAAAAAAAAAAAAGAAAAGAAAAGCCTCTTGCTACATGAGGAGGTGGAATTTATTAAGCATATGCTAGTGCAAACACTCTCCAAATAGTGTTTTGTTTGATGCTACTAATTACACTGCGTTAATGAGAAAGCATTATGGTCATAGAGTTATTTTCTGAATTCCATACATGTGAAGTCCAGAAGTGAATCATCCATGTTACCTAGAAAGCGACCTGACAGGACCAGAGGCTCACCTTTAAAAATGACAAACGACCCGCCTTCTAGAACCAGCACGATTAATTTGTTGGTACTTGCTCACTGTTGCTGTACATTCATTTACAGCATACCTTTACATAGAGAAATAAGGCTGAGAAATTAACCATCAAATTCTTTTGAAGATTCTCCACCATCCCATGCAGAGAATGATTAAAGGCGAATCTATTCGGTTGTATATTATCCACTGCAGAATATGGCTATTGATTGCTTTCCCGTCCCGCATAATATATTCATAATGTGTTCTGCTATAAAACTAAGAATAATGTAATAGAACTATGGGGCCCATAATATTTCAGCTGTAGTTTGTATCACAGCAGCACAAGTATAAACGAAGCAGTAAATATAATGGAATGTGTAATATTTCTGATAAATAACGCGAATCTCTCTTTTGATTAGTAGAAAAGTAGTAGAAATGGTCATGAAAATCATGGTGCAGTAGAGGGAAGAGGGAAATACTTGTTCTAAAAACCCTGCCTGGAAGGAAAACTCCTTCAAAAGTATTTTAAAAACTGTCTTTATTTAAGTTAAATCTCTAAGAACTGGCAGCCTTTTAAATGAGTGTAAATCAGTCAATATTTTTGAGTGCCATCCCAGGGAACATCAAAAGAAACCAAAAGGTATGTTTCCTTCATTCAAGTTTTAAGGAGCAGAAAGAAAGTTATTTTGAGAATAAGGTTTTGAGATGTAGGAGCGCGTTAAGCTTTGTAAACAGAATTTAGAGCATTTCTCACGGTTTCCTTGACAAGTTCCAACAATGAAGAGATTCTGAGACAGTGAAAACTCTTCCGGAATAAATTTTGTGCTAACTTACATTATCAAAAGTGGCGCTATCCAAATGAAATATAAATGTGAGCCACAGTTGTTATTAAAAATTTTCTAGTAGGCACATTAAAAAGGGTAAAAAAAAAAAAAAAGAAAAAAAAAAACAAACAGGTGAAATCAAAATTGGTAATATGTTTAACCCAGTATACCTAAAATATGATCGTGGAGACATGTAATCAATATAAAGTTTATTAAAGAGTTATGAAAAATTCTCTAGCTTTCATCAAGTCTTCAAAATCCCTTACAGCACACCTCGTTGTAAACCAGCCACATTTCCAGTGGACTTAAACCTGAACGTATGCTCGTCTCTTTTCCACACATCACAGTGTCACAGTGCTCGTTGTGAACTCCTTCAACCTCAGGAAAAAGAAAACGAGTTCTTGGCTCCCTTCACCCCTTGCCGTCCTCTACACATGCACACCAGATTTCCTCATATCTAATCAAGAGTCTGCAAAGACAGGGGGGAAGGTTCTGGAACTCAGCAGCTTGCGGCTTTCTACTAGGTCCTCATTGAAAGAAAGAAACAAACAAACAAAAAAAACGGAAAAGAAAAGAAACGAAAGCGGAAGCCTTTGCTCACAACAGGTAAGTACCAGCCTCCTCCCGTCAGCACAACTGCTTCAGGAACCGATAATGGGTGCCAGTGTTGGGCTCGCCTCTCCCCTTGCTTGGGGCCCCCTGACATTGCAGAGCAGGGGGACCTCAGTCACAGATGCTCTGGGGTGGGGGGACCCCGGCTGGCCCACTCTGGGAGGTTCCCTGCCCCTTACCAGGATGCGAAGGGAGTTCGGCTCAGAGCTACGCCGAGTTTAGTCTTTGGAGGAAGAGTCTGGCTCTGGTGTCCGACCCGATTCTATAGAGAGATTTAAGGGTCTTTCGAATTCTCCACATCGAATCTCATTTTGAGCCACAAATTAGAAAAACGAATGTAAAGATGTAATAAAATGCTAATGAGTACAGTGCACTTTATCAGCTTCTGTTCTGTCACAGTCAGAGGCACGCCTCGTCTGCCCCGACTAGCCTCCGTCGTGAGCCGCCGCCGTGCCCAGGTCTCCGGCTCAGCACCCTGAATGCGTGAGGATGCAACGCAGTGATGCTGAGACTGTCCTCTGCTCAGACGGTGGTCGAAGCAACGGCAGGTGGAATTCCACGTGGCTCACTTTTGGAGATGTTCTACTTCATTCAAAAAATCAGTATATTCATGTGCTTTATAGGCTCCATTTATTATCTTTAGACTCTGGGAAGATACTCAAGCTTGGTGATCATCTTTTCTTTTCATGGGCTGTACTGTAGTGTCCGTGTCTGGGTCTCGTGGTTTAGTACCAATCACAGTGGTGACTTATTCACTGTGGACATACACTGGAGGATGATGAGAGGGGCTGTAAGGGAGACAGAGCTAGACACAGCCACCAATACTACACTTCCAGTCAAAAGACAACCCAATGACAGTATCATGAGCAAATGATTGTAAAAGAAGGAATTAAAAAAATTGACACTTTTACAGAAGTTCTACCTTATAATCTCTTTCCCCTCTCTCTCTCTCTCTCTCTCTCTCTCACACACACACACACACACACACACACACACACACACACGGGAAGTGATCTGAATAATTAGCCTCTCTCAATTTATGTCTGTGTTGACTTGCTGCATCTCATTCACCCAGGGTTATAAAACAATTCCATTAAAATTTCTCCTCTGGCACTCACACATTAACTGGAGTTTGTGATTTATAAGATTGTGTGGAGATTATTATACATCATCAAAGTCTCCAGCAAGTAATTTCTTCTTATAAAGCAGAATCTGAGTTTTGCAGCACCATAATTACTGGCTCTCATGGACACAGAGGACTTCTGCAATTTATTAAATCTAAACAGCAAAAACAATCCTAAATACATATAGCATTTAGGTTACGCAAAATCAGATCTACACATACCTAAAAAGGCGCTGTTACTGAACATTCACTTGGCAAACATCTGTCTGGTGTCCCTAGGGGTCACAATAGTGCTTGATGCTGGGATACAAAAACAAAGGAAGGTCCCTGCCCCCAAGACACACAGGATTCTGCTTGACAAAGTGCTGGGTGTCATAGGGGACGAGGCCTCAGTGTGCCCAGATGGCAGGGCGCTGGTCACCGGCACACACGGCGGGGTCAGGTGTTAGGCTGCAGATTTGGAGATGCCTCCCACGTGTGGTTTGTGCGGTGACAGTGGAAAGACAGAGTCTCCTGCCCTGTTGAAGAATGACTGGAGATAGGGTCCAGCAGAGCGGCTGCTTTTAAAGAGCATTTTTGGCCAGCACTTCTCTGAAGCAATCGAGAGATTTAACGTTCTCACTTCAAATGTCTATATGTTTTCAATGGAGAGGGGATTTTAGAGAGTCAGCAGAACGAAGGTTTATATGGTCTATTTTAAATGATGGTTGATGGACTAAGAGTCATATTTAGGAAAATGGATTTTACAGTCCTATCATGTGTGTGCTTAGAATTAGCTAGAAGATTGGTAGAACTAAACCCAACGAAACTGAATTCAGATATACATATTGTAATAAAGAATTACAAGGCTGGTGAGAGGAAACCTTTTATTGTGGCTAAGAAAATAAGAATAATAAATACTAAGTTGGGTCTTAAATAATATATATGTATGTGTGTATATTGTGGGTATGTATTAATGTCAGATGATGCAAATACTAAAAAAATATGAAAGAATATTAGACATAAAAGTAAAAAATATGTAATGATTTTGTAATGTTAGATTTTTAATCTCAATTTTTTTTTGGATATTGTAGTCCAAACATTTCCTATGGCATGTAAGCTCTTTGAGGGTAGAAGTGGGGTTCTCTGCATTACTGGATCCCCAGCATTTAGCACCATGTCCAACTCTTAGTAAGGTCTCAGCAAATAATCACTGAATGACAAGGTGGATGAATCAATCAATAACTGATTTGAACAATAAATTTTGAGAGAAAGGAAATGAAAGTAGCATTACTTAGACCTCTTATGTGTTATGCTTTGCTTTGTGTTAGGGTTTTCAGAAGTCACAGATCAGTCCTCTAGGGCAGCTAGTACTACTCAAAACATGGTCCGTGGACCTTTGCCCATCTGCAAATTGTTTGTCACTAATCCATGACAAGATAATTACAGAAGTTGAGAGTAATCACTGAGTTTTTTTTTACAGCAATTTGACATTGCCAAAACAGTCAAGAGCACAATTGTGTTTACCCTGACTTAATTTTTAATTGTTATTTACAAAAGTATTGGTCCATAACAAATTGGAAACTACGAAAAAGACAAAAAGAAAAAGAAAAATCAGAAACTGTTCCTTCAACATAGTTTGAAAAGCACTGCAGATGTAGGTACTATAACCCCCACTTTCCTCACTGATGAGGAGGCTGGTAAATCAAGTCACCAGGAAGGGCTGGGATTATGAAGCCGAAAGCACCAAGCCCTTTCGTATTTGAAAAACAGATACATCTCCTAGTTAAAGGATTTTTATTACCTATTTTGTATTGATAGAATGAAAATAGAGAGCATCTGGTTATTTTTCTGTATTTCGAATGCATATTGAGCCTCACTGGTGTCAACAACAGCCTCGCCAGCAGCAGCAGCAGCAGCAGCAATATTTAGGATTCATGCCAGAAGCAACGCAGTGCGGGAAGAAACACGCACATGGAATAAACGGAAAGGGAAAGTTTTATGCAACTGAGCAGGCCTGGCTTGTGATATATTGTGCGGAGAAAGAGTGTGAAGGGAGAGAAAATTTAATTTGCTTCCCGCAGAGGCCTCTGTTCTACCACAGCTCTCCCGCTTCGGCAAAGATTGGGGAGGGTCTGTCTCTTTATAATAAGATGGGGGACCGAGACAACTAGCTGGTTTCACGGGGAAAACGCACTTCAACCGATTGCCTCCACCAATCATTTGCCTAGACTAAGACATAACGGCAGACGTGTTGTTTGTTATTTCGTGCCTTCACTTATTTGGAAGACACTTTCAAGTTCATTGTCTTCGGTCTGAGCATAGGTAAGTCCTTATGATCTCTCAGGACACCAGGAGGTTCTAGGTTGGTAGTGGAGATGATTCTATCAAACGAAATGAAGGGGTGAACGCGTACATGGATGAGTATTTTCTAGACATGAACTTGCAACGGTCATGACGGGAGGTGAGTTTTTGGTCTGGTGTATCCAGAAGAAGTGCCGTTTTTCATTTTAGAGAACCCCAAGTACTGTCAGGTCTCGTTCCCAGAACCCCTGGCGCCCACTGGGAAAGACGGAGGCTATTAGTTTGCGGCCCGGGTTGTAATGAAGGAAACGTGACTCTCAGAGCTGCCCATGGTCGGCACCATCCATCTTCGTTACAGCATCTCGGAGCTTATGCTTAGCTCTCCCCCCGCCCCCCACTGCTTTCTCCTTCCTGACAAGGCAAAGTGACCACAACCCGCAAAACCATATCTGGTTGTCGTTTAATGCTGAAGCTGGTGAGGAATACCATTTCTTCCTATCATGAAATATAATTCATTTGTAAACCAAACGAAACACTCGAAAACGCCATTACGCTCGGCATGAATGCGAAGTCTCGGCAGCACACTTAGAATCTGGAACGTTGTGAACAAAGTGGTTGTGGATAGCGTTCATTAATTAGCCTTCACCTGTCCCGTGTGCATGCTTCACTCACTTAATTTCGCCCCCTGGTGATACGCGAGCTCTCGCCTGCTCTTTAAAGGCACAGCTGCTCTTAGAACACGAGCGATGAGCCTCACGAGCAGAATACTCACTAGACGCCGGCAGGGTCCCCTTTGTCCTGCCAGTGTTCCATTCATCAGCACTGGCATGATTCGGAGAAATCAGTCACCCTATTTGCCGGGCTGTATGCAAAGTGGCAGAAACAAGGAGGCAACGCTATACATATTTCTGGCACGATTCTCTGAACTGTATTCCAAGGTGGTGATGAATTTTTTCGACAACAGTCATCGTCCTGACTTCCCTGGAACTTCTCCGTGGGGACACCTCCCTTTGTTTCTTTTATAGAAAGTCGCGACTAGGTTGGGCAGCCTTTATGTCCGCCAGCTACTACTCCACCACTCCTGGGCCGAAGAGCGGACCATCAATGCCCCAGGAAAGTCACAGCTACCCGGAAGACGCCCCAGGACTGGCTTGGAGTCTGTGCCCGCAGACTTCCAGCAAGGAATTTCAGTGTGGTTCCACTTCACGTCAAAGACTTTAAACGATTCTGAGAGTCGCCCTCAGTTGGGCTCAATCACTCGTCCTTCGGAACAGTGCCTCTCGGGAGGTCAGGTCAAGGCTGGTCCTTGGGCTTCTCAGGCCTGACCCAAATTCATGCTCTGCCTAATTGAGAGGCCTTCTCTTCTGAGTTTCTTTTCTCTTGCTGTAGCAATGTTTCTCCAAACGTCTCCAATCCAAATTCTAGCGTTGTCTCATAGCGCGTAGTCTGCGGGGCTGGATGTGTCTTCCTGCCGTGTTTTTTTATCATTATCATGAGATAGCTTTGCAAACCAGCAAGCGAATAGAGGAAGAACTCAAAGATGCCAAGGGATCAAGACAAAGTTTGAAAGTTAAGATTCTTGGTTCACGTACAGTTGAAAAGACGTCTCACATGGATGCAAGTAGATGATTAGAAATAACTAGCGTTTATGAAAACCTGAATGACTCACAAGGCCGAGCATATGTCTTTCTCGTCAAGTGTCACTTAAAAAAAAACCCGTGTTAAAAACCCCTTTGTGTTAAAAAAGAATCTGGTCTCTACGAAACGTGTAGCTGAGGCACTTGGGTAAAACCACATTTGCCGATGTGACGGATGACAAGGGCCAAATGAGCCTAAGGAAAGAGGCACAAGTAAGGGGCAGGGGTGGCGAATCCCTCTGCCGTCCACAGGGCCTTGCTCCGCCTCCATTCTGACTAGATCGGCTGGCAGGCCTTCTCCTCCTGCCTGCGCAGTTCCCTAACTTCCTCCTCCGCAAAGCGTTTCACCTGAGCTCGGCCTCGGCCAGCTGCCCCGAAGCCCCCCTCGCACTGAGAATCGCGCCTCTACGGAAGTCTGCACGCTCACTCTGCAAGCACCACACCTTTCTCTTCCAGTCACGCCTGTCCCCACTCCTGCGGACAGCTCCCGGCCTGCGGCGTGTTTTCGATTTAATTATAAACTTCCTTTTCCCCCTCTGTCTCCATCTGGCAGCTCCTTTTGGCTTTCCCCCCCCCTCTTCCCAGGTCTAAATGCCAGACTCAAAGATGACAGTCGCTTCTCATTCTTTACCCCATAGACTGTCTACTATCTTCCTCCCTAAATAATTTCCATCATTAGCTCCTCCGGTTTCAGCTTTCACAGAGCAGAGGGACACGGGCCGGAGGTGCACACTGTCGTGCACTGGCCGCTATGACGTCACATGGCCTGTTCTCTCTCTCAGCGGGACCTCACCCCATTGCCGTCCTTTATCCACTGGCAGCATGTCACACGCCCCCACTATCTAAAACTTGTGAAACTCTTTCTGGTCTTGTGCATCTCACCTTCTCTGTCACCTGGCCCCGAACCATCTGGTAGGTCTTCACTTGGCCTTTTCTCTTCTTTAAAACTTTATCACAACACGCCCTTTCTTTCCTTGCTCTCTCTTCTTCTAGATAGAAAAATCTCCTCTCCTTTCCCAAACCAACATTTCTCTCAGATCACTTGATTCCAGCTCTTCCAATACCTTTAGAAACTTGTCATGCATTATCTTTTACGATAGTCAACATTCCCCTTCCCACAACTGGCTTCTCTTTCACTTGCCATTGGGAACCAGTTCTCCAAGGGTCTGTCACGTTTCTGCTTGTCTCTGAGCAGAGGCAAGACTGCTTTTATTCTGGGATGTTTGCAGAATGAACACCCTGGTAAGACAGAGAGTATCTCCCTTCGAAGCGAAGGGTAGGTCTGCTTTCTATTCATTAGGAAAGACTTGGGGTGCGTAAATCCAAGGATCCTCTCCTATAATGCAATCCAGGTGGTGCCTGGCTTTCTCTGGGTCACCCTGTGGGAACTGGGACTAGGGAAATAAGTGGGAAAGATGCTGGTACTCTGGAGACTGTGATTTCTGAGTGACGGAGTCTGACTCCCGTGAGCACGCAGCTCACACATGGGGGTGTAACGGCAAGACTGTGCTTGGGGGTGGGGAGCTTACGACC
The DNA here is from genome assembly GCA_003508835.1 of Eonycteris spelaea. NCBI lineage: Eukaryota > Metazoa > Chordata > Mammalia > Chiroptera > Pteropodidae > Eonycteris > Eonycteris spelaea. The sequence goes on from PUFA01000150.1 coordinate 1,280,635, forward strand.
TGAGCATCTGGCTTCCTACGCTCCTCAGTCAGCACAACTACTAAAAGGTAAGGGACATTCACGATTTGATCAGTTCTTAAAACAGAAGAAGGTTAAGAGGGCTTCGCCTCTACTTAAAATTTATTTTATGACATTGGTATATAAGAAGGAGAGCGAAACAGAAATCACTTGAAATCCACACCTAAATGGCTTGATATTTGGGTTACAGCTTTGAAAAGCCTGGGGATTTTATTTGCAGCCATAGAATTTCTCAATCTCTACCCTTCTCCAAACGAAAATTAGATTATCAGGCACCGAGTTTCGTAATGTCACTCAAATTTTCATTGCTTTCTCTCACGCAGAGTCACACGGCAGAGAGAAAAGACGTTGCACGCGCTAAGAGACCCTGTGCTGATAGTCAGCTGTGCTGTGGCCCACGGGAGGACGGAGGCATGCATGCTACCTGCTGACAGGCCGGATGCCCGCCCAGGTCCTCTGAGGCCTGACAAGCAGCCCATAAAGCACGAAGGACAATCAGCGGACAGCAAAATGTAAAGTTACGTGCACCTCGCTTTAGAAGGATAAATGGGCACTGAAGAAGTTACTTCTGGAATGAGTGGGATGAGGAGTAATGAGAACTCGACAATTGGTTCTTGTATAGGCAAGGGGTAGGTTGGCTTGTTCTACTTAATACGTAATGTCCCGGGAGTACCTTTTACCAGCGTGGATCAGCAAAATGATATGTTTTGAATGGCTCTTTGTAGTTTTTCTTGGCTAGCTGTGTCCTGAAGAGAGGACTTGGGGGTGAGTGAGCATGTTTCCACAAATGGGGGTAACCTATATTTGTGGATACCTTCTGAACAGGACACTTGAGGTCTCCTTCCCCCTCCCCGCCCTTCCTTCTTGGCCAACATCTATGAAGAATTTCTACAGTTACAGCAACATGAGTGGGATATGTCATTTGAAGGCAAGGAGACTATGATGCAGTGGATTGTGTTACACTAAAAACAGAAGAAATAGTGAGGAGCAAAAGAAATGTGAATTTTAAGAACACTGGATAATTTCAGCTGACAAGTAGTAGCAAGTTTTAGCGACCAATTATGGAATCATTAGGTTCCTTTTTGTTTTGTTTGTTTTGGGCGACCGTTTCTTTCCAACTCTTTCCCTTCTTATTACCCTTTACTCTAACAAAGAATAAGAATTCCTGACACAATTTCTCACTTTGTGTCTCTCAGTATTCACATAAGGATGTACATCTATATCATTGGTTACAAAGGCCTGGTACCCAAGGAGAACCATTTGGAAATTTTAATTTCCAACAGATACATTATTTTTGTTGTGTTGATTTTAAATCATCAAGGCTTGGGACGGCTAAGGGTTTCAAAAGCCAAACGGCACAATTTATTAAAGGCTAGTGTTTGGACTGTACCTAGTTGAAAGAATGTCCAACTTAGAAGCAATGAGCCTGGGTCACAATTCCAACCCCTCATGTAACAGTAACGTGACCTGAGGCAAGTCACCTCATTTCTGCATTTCTCCCTCTCCCATCTGAGAAGTGGTGAAAACAAGATTTTCCTTACAGAGTTGTGGTGAGGACTTACGAGAAAAAATATTTTAAAAAAATTTCTTTGGACACTGAAGGACTGTGCAAATATTGATCTCCCCTCTTCCTACTCCACGTCATCTCTACACAGAGGCTGTTTTAGCGCTGCTCCAGAGAACACAGTTCTGACAATACGAGCAGGTTTTCATTCACTGGGAACGTGTCAGTTGGGCCCGTCGTGGTCCTACAAATGAAGTCATTTCTGTAGTGCAGGCTGCTTTTCCAAAGTCATGGAAAAGACTGGGATAGGTATTGAATTCATTTAAGTGTAACATATTTCACGAGCATCTCTATGTATGTAAGTACCGTAAGGCTGCCTTCTGTCATGCCAATTCAAGTCTCCAACATCCTTAAATTTAGGGGGAATACTCAGGGTCAGTGTTAGCTAAAATTAATGCCTGACTTGACTCTCTGTTTCACTTTCAACGGATACAGTTTAGTCTTGGGAGATGATATTCAGAAGCCTCTCCAGGAAGAACCGTGATGAGGCAGATGAAATTACAGTGACTCACGGGAGGGATTTTGCCTGAAGGGGCCTCGGAGTTAGAGTCAAACAGAGACACTCTAGCAGCAACCTGGAAAGACAAATGTACGCAGGTACAGAACTCGTGCATGCGCGTGCGTGTTTAATAATGTTTTCTTGTAGTGGTCTGCATCAGGCAGAAATAGGAAACATTAGCAACTATTTTCAAACTACCTAAAAGGTTAAGCTTTCGCTGAAGGGCTAGAGGAGAAAAGGCACCAGCATTATTACTAGTTTACATCTTACTTTGGGATTTTTGCTTAAGTTGTAACCAGAGACTTTCTAGGCTTAAAGTATTGAAGAATAGGAGAATACGGCCCCCTCATTCTTAGAGGGTTTGGAAAATGAATGGTCTTAGCTTGGCTTGAAAACTATAGAATACATTTTTAGACTAATAAACCTTTTCAATCCTCTCAAAAATAGATCCATGGAAAGAGCAAACAGATGGAAACCCAGGTGCTGTTTTGCAACCTGTCCAGGGTTTTAAAACCAGATAAACACTGAAACCCTGCAGGCACAAACCTGTCCTTTCCCAGACAAAATCCTATGCGATCAGGAGAGCTGCTCTAATCAAATATGCACATTAAAAAATCCAGAACCCCTGCCAACTTCTCTGCTAGGGATACAGCATAAGTGACCTCAGAGTATGGACATTAAGCCCTTTCTTATTGGTGAAAATATGGATCATAATACTTTTAGGATGCTTATTGTTGGTATGAGGCCAAAGAGAATATCGTGCCGAAATACTGTAAAAACTAGGTTGTTTTCCCATTTGTTCTCATCCCATTATTTAACAAGACACCCTAACAACTTAAGGGCCTGAATACAATTTTATTATTTTTCCCCCAATAATTTAATACTTAAGCTGAGCCCTCATGAGAGAATTGGTTAGAAATCAACTTATATGTTCAGGATCTTGTTCTCTCCTCACATATTTCATATTATTCTCCATCTTAACTTTTTTTTTTCCTACAGGATTACAATTAAGAAGATATTTTGTTGAACAGAAAGTGAGCTTGCATAGCGAAGGAACGAACCTTTCCGCACTCGTATCCCTAGCATCTGGCACTGTAAGCTATTTATAAATATCGAGTAGGTATTCATAAATGTTTGTGAAGTGACTAAGTGAAGGAATGAATACAAGTTGGCGGCTTAGGATCTCTTTGCCACTCTTGAGTGCTGGTGTAGTGATTAAAAGTGTTCTTCTCTCATTTTTCCTTATTTTTTCTCAGGTCGCAGCTAAGAAAATGTTGGGTTGCAATTTTTCACCATGGCAAAGTACATGGCTTTAAAAAAATCCTGTAACTATGAGTACCGGTTTAAATTCCTTGGACATGCCAGTTACTGTTGGGATCATCAGCTGATCACCGCAAAAGTTTATATGACGGATGCCGGGGTTTCAAGGATTAACATGTCACATCCCTTCCACTGAGACCCTCAGAGAGAGAGGGGAGCATGCTGGGGCTGACATGTACATGGACAAAGACAGGGATGATGATGGGGAACACGCTGGGCACTGGGAAAAAAGGTCCCTCCGCCTGGGTTAAGCGCAAGAAGCAGAGGGGCTTTGAGGAGGCCGGGGAAGTCAAATCGCTACATGTCCAGGGCAAAGGAACGGCCACGTGGGAGAGCACGGTGTGTCCAGGAAGGAGCTCTGTGAGATGTGGCTGGTGCAGAAGGCTTGCGTCCAGGCGGAGGGCTGGGGCTGAGACAGAGGGGGACGCGGTAGGAGGTGAGGCCAGGCAGGCAGGCAGAGGCGAGAGCCAGGGGCGAGCTGCAGGGGAAAAGCCAACTGTGACTCTGTACGTCTGACAGGTTTGCTTTCTGCACTGGTAATGAAATAATAGAAACACAATGGTATGGTCGATCATGGCCTGGGAAGGTCACCTGAGTGTCCCGAGTTTGACCTTGATGAAAGTGCCTTGAATTCATTAGGGAAGAAAAAAATAAAAGAGGCCTGGGATTGCTAATGTTATTAGGTCAGCTTGCACATCAATTATTTAATGGATTTCTTGTGGAAAACATCTGAACGTCAAGTTGATTTCCCAAGATACATTCGAGTTACTTCTCCCCTCTCTTCTCCTGAGCAGTTGGTATGTGCTCGGAGGATGCAAACTAGATTTACTCACAGCCAGCCTCTCTCACCTTCAGATAGCATAAGAAGGTCCATCTTTCCTCACTAAAGCAGGTGATAGATTCTAAAACGGAACTGATTTATGGATTATCTGATGTTATAGATGTGAAAGCCAGGTTCCCTTTGTTACAGGAGCCAGCCAAAAGGTGACCATAACAGAGAAGAAACGTTTAATGCTGTTCAATCTTCTCCCTGCAGCATTCAAAAGTAAACCGACTATGGCAGAGGATGGAAAAGCGGAGGTAATGCAAAGATGCTATGCAGCTGTTACTGTTGCTTACAAGTAGCTGTCAGAAATGGTACAGACCTTGTGTAAACGAACTAGGCAGCGACATATGTGGAAGTTATTTCTGAAAGCATTTTGGGTTTTAATTCTTAGCATTAAAAATTACTGACTAGTCAGATAAGAAAATTAATTCCTTTCAAAACGTCTTTTTTCCTGCGATACCATTTCCAATAGGATAGCGACTTTAAGGAGCCGTTTACTTCACCCCACTCCTATGCAGTCTTTTATTTTCTTTTAAAAGAAAAAATCTCTAAAGAAAGAGATTTGCCATTCCTGGTAACCTAGCTACACATTCTCAGGAAATATCTACATTAATCCTGCATGCTGCAATCTCCTTATTTCCTCTTATTCTTTCCTCAGTAACGTAAGGGAAGAGCTGACCCTTGCTACATGCTTGCCAACTGGTCTTATCAGCCCGCAGTCTTTTCTTCTTCAAGTTGAATATTCCTCTTGCCTTTCCCCATTGTTCACAGATATCAATATTTTTGCCCTGTTTTCACTCTCGTTAGGATAGAATTTTCCAACACGTGGACCTGCTGCCCTAGAGGGATCTGTGCTACACGAAACCCAATTGGGGACCAGCAGATAATATGCAGTTTCTGCTTCTTCCATCCCTATCGTACAGATGATAGAATCAGACTCTTCCTGACTCAGCTTTGACTTGGTATCAACACGTTAAATCTGATACCAAAGTTAAGGGTAAGAAAAATCTGCATATGAGATTTCTGGAGAAAATCCATGAGGCTAGGACCATAGCAGATCAAAACTTTAAAACTTTATTTTTTAAAATTAAAAAAATTTTTTTTAGGCAAGGCAACCCTTAGTTGACCTCACAGATTGCAAAAACCTTGTCAGCTTAAAATCTCTTATTTTTTAACTTTATTTTTTATGACTACAGCACCTGGTCTTCCTAGGTGGTCCCCCATCCAAGTACTAACCAGGCCTGACCCGGCTTAGCTTCCGAGATCAGACGGATCGGGCTTGTTCAGGGTGGCGTGGCCGTAGACAAAACTTTAAAACTTTAAAGAAAACAAATAAAAAAGGTAAAATCACACCTTATACCATATTCAAAAACTAAAATGGATCAAGACTTAAAAATACAGATTAAAACTATAAAACTTTTAGAAAAAGAAGGGGAAACGCTTTGTGGCACTGAGTTTGGTAATAAGTTCTTGGATATGGCAAAAAAGTTAGATAATTTGGAATACATCAAAATTAAAAACTTCTGTGTATCAAAGGACACTACTTATAGTGAAGAGAATCCATGGGATGGGAGGAAGTACTTGTGAATCATATATCTGCTAAGGAGTTGATATCCAGAATATATAAAAAGATCATGCAATTCAACAACAACAAAATAAAAAGAATCCAATGAAAAAAACGGGCAAAGGATTTGAACAGAAATTTCACCAAAGAAGAGATACAAATGGCCAAAAAGGACATGAAAACGTCACTAGTCATTAAGGAAATGCAAATCAAAACCACAATGAAATACCGCTCTACACGCATCAGGATGGCTACTATCAAAACAAAAACAAAAATAAAAACAAAACAGAAAATAATAAGTGTTGGGAAAGCTGTGGAGAAACGGAAACCCTGTGCACTGTCAGGGGAGTGTAAAATGGTATAGCACTATGGACAACAGTGTGGCAGTTCCTAGAAAAATTAGAAATAGGATCACCATATGACCCGTGTGCCGTATGCACACTCATGTTCATAGCAGTATTATTCACAGTACCCAAGAGGAGGAAGAAACCCAAATGTTCATCGACAGATGAGTGAGTAAACAAAACGTAGTATATACAATGGACTATTATTCAGTCTTAAGAAGGAAGGACACTCTGACACATATTACAGTATAAATAAACCTTGAAGACTTTACGCTAACTGAAATAAGCCACTCACGAAAGGACAATTGGTGTATGATTCCACTTATGTAAGGTCCCTAGAGAAGACACATCCAGAGACAGAAAGCGGCTGCCAGGGGTCATGGTGGGGGGTGGGGCGGGAATGGGGAGTTAGTGTTTAGTGGGTACAGTTTCAGTGGGAAGATAGGGTTCTGGTGATGGGTGGTGGTGGTGGCTGTACAACAACCCAAGTGCACTTAATGCCGCAGAACTGTTCCCCTAAGATGGTTAAAATGATAAATTGTTACGTACATCTTATCAGAAAAGTCGGCGGAGCTGAGAGGGGGGATGGAGGGGAGGCCTGTGGGCTTACCCTGGATCCCGTCCACTTTCCCCTACCCCAGGGGGCTTCTGTGTCTTTCACTGCAGGTCTAGTGGGTGACGAGCAGCTGTCGGACACCTGAAAAGCTTTGACTGCAGCTGGGACACCATGAAGCAGTATCTGTAGAGCAGGGCAGACTCACTGCTATGGCCTCCTGACCGTAAAACTGCTGCTTTGAGAGGAACGCTTGTGAGTTTTGGGGGACAAGGGACCCAAGTGTGCCTGCAGTCCCCGCAGGAAGCGGAGTTGCTGGATTTTCTTAGACACCACTCACCAGGCCTGTCTCAGCAATGGTTTTGCGGGCACACCATAAGGTGCCCCGCAGATGGGCGAAGCCTAGGAAGTGACCGGCGGGCCACAGAGGGAGGGCCGGGAAAGGGGCAGGAAGATCTAGAAGGGGTTCTCTGAAGAGCCGTGGCCACGGGTGTGAGTCAGCTTTAAAACATCTGCCAGGCCACGGGGCACAGGGCCAGTGTTCAGGGGTGCCAATTCAAGCAAGAACTGTCTTACTCCCTTGCCTCCTTCCCCATCCCAGGTGGACAGACTCAAGCAAGGGGTGGGGCCAAGGTGGCCCGAAGCAAGACAAGCCCAGAGAGCAGATTCAAGCAATTTCTGAGGTTCGACTCATACCTTGGATTGCACATTCTCATGTCTCAGTAAAGGCTGCCACATGAAGAGGCTTCCCCTGAATGAGCAGAAAATTATGGCCTCTGTGGGGAAGAGGAATTTTACCTATGTTGTGCAGAGTTCAACAGGACTACAGGAGACAAAGAGATCGCTTCATTTTGGCACCAACCACTACCAGCTACAAGATGGGGGCTCCCTTGGGTCCCTGAAGAACTGATCTAGGCTTCACGGAAAACCCCTCGAAGTGAAGTCAGGGCCCCCACGGTGGTATCAGGGTTTTGGTCTGGTCTTACGTTTGTTCTCAGTGTCACCTGAGATAACTTACTTAACTTCGTTGAGCCTCAGTTTCTTCACTTGTGAAATGGAACTAATTATGTATCTGCCACCTTAATGATTTTTAGAAATAAATGAGACAATGGAGGTAAGTGCTTGATAAAGGTAAGCTATAATTATTATTATGAGTGGAAAAAGTTACAGGTGTTTCCCTCTCGAGAATTTAATTTCCAATGAAGAATACCACGCACCTTCTCTCTGAAATCCTGGAAACTTGCATGTGACAAGGACCTTGGAAAGAGACTATTTGAGGTATCAAAGTCCAAGCTCAGTTCAACTCAGGTCTACAATACCTGGGAGCATGCCATGAGCCAGGTCCTTTGCTGGGCCCATTTGGGGGATGATGTCTATGTGGAATCTTCGGGAGCAGTGGAGAACCTGCTTCTCATTGGCTGGATTTGCTTCATGGAGCCTTTACCATGGCAACAGGGAAGCACTTGCAGAGAACTGCAGCTGACACCGAAAATATCACCTATCTCAAGGTACTCGAAATTGCACAGCATGACTCACGGTGGCTTTCTCTTTCTGGCTAGCTGCTGGATCACATGCTGAGCAAACACAGAGCATTCAAGAGGTTCCAAAGGTATAGAGATGCCTTATGAGGGAGAGAGCATGTTCATGAAAGCAAAGATGATGGATTTGCAAAATGACTTGCTCAGGATATGAGGGAGTACTCGTGAAGTCAACAAATACTCCCCACCTGCTTTTAGGAGCCAGGTACTGGTCTAGGCCTTGGGAAATCAGTGGTGAACCTGATGGACAGGTGCCACATTCCAGCATGCTTACGGAGGAGGGAGACAATGGGAGACAGACCATGTAGGCATAGACACAGAAACAGAGATCACCCTCCAGTGATAACTGCTGTGAACGATAGTCATCAGATGGTTAAGAAAGTGAAGTGGTGGCATTTGAGCTGAAATGCGAATGATGGAAGGATCTAGGACTTGGAACATCCTGGCAAAGACCATTCCAGTCACAAAAAAGGGCTAGAGGTCAGAGAACTAGGAAGGTGTCTGAACTTGGAGGACCCTACGCGAAGTCTGGATTTTATTCTACGTTTGACAGAAAATCATTAAGAATTCCTAACAGAGAAGTGATGTAATCTGATGCATAGTCACTTGGAAAAGATCATCGTGGCTGCCACTGGACACGAACTGGTGGGAGATAAAGGGCAGGGTGGTGAGAGGGGAGCAGAAAGAGACCTGACTGTCCGAATGATAAATGATGGTGCTTGGACTCGGGTGGGTGGTAGAGGTGCAGAGAAGGTAGGTGAGAGACGCTGGCTGTGCCTGCTTCTTTCCAAGCAAGATAAGAACACTCCACAAACACTCCCGTATACAGCCTGCAGCACAGCAATCAGTAGATTTTGCCTTAAACTTGTTCTCCACTCTTTCATGGCTGGTCTTGTTTTTGCAACTAGATGGTCATGTCATTCGGTGCGTAGATACCAAGTACTTGCCAAGTCTGTGGCATCGGCCCTCTCTCCTAAGGAATTTACCAGAAGGCGGTGAACATAAGGCACATACAAATTAACCAAAAGACGATGCAGAATATGGGGAGCGCCATGAAGGCAAAGGTATCAGTTTTGTTTAAAGGAGAAAGAGCATCAGGTAGAGGAGCACACAGCTATCCTTGAAGAAAGACCCTTTACGATGAGCTCGGAAGCCACCAGAGAGGATGATGCATAATAAGATCAGTGAACGGATAGGAGTGAGGCAAAAATGGTGCAGACACTGGTGAACAGGCTGGTGTAGTAGCTTAGGATGAGATGCTGGTGGGAGGAGTGGGGATGAGGTGGAGGGAAGGAGACAGTGTGAGATATATTTAGGAAGGGGAACCACCTGAGCATGGGACCGGGTGACTGACTGGATGGATGTGCTAAGGAAGAAGCAAGAGGAAAGGATGACTTGCAAGGATCGTCCTTTCTTTCTCCCTCTTTCTTTTTTACTTTCGTTGTAAAGAAACATCAGGACTGCTTATTAAAGGCAAACTGAATGGGGCATTTTATTAATAAATGTCTAGTTTTTCCAGTTCTATGCGCTGTGGGGCTTGGGGCATCTGTATGTGTCTGTGTCTGTGTATGTGTATCTGTCTGTGTGTGTTGAGAGAGAGATTGATTTTTTCATTTAAATTTGATTAAATTACCTTTAATTGACTGATTAAAACAGAAACAAAAACTAATACAAACAAAACAGACAGAAGGGCCTACGAGAGAGAGTTTTAACTGAGTAATAACTTTGGTGGAGTGTGGAAACTGACTTGGAAGAAAAACAGATTGTTAGTTTCAAATTCTTTTATAAATTGATATTTCATATTTGTGTAAAACTTAAATAGCTGTATCACATAGTTACTATTATCTCTACAGTAGAACTGAGGTCCAGAGCAGCTAAGTGTCATCCAAGGTCATGTGGCTCTAAGGGGTTAGAGGCAGGAATGGAACTTGGGTCTCTACATCTGAATTTGTTGTTTCGGATGGTTATATGTTAGAATACAACAGAGTGATAACAGGGCTAATAGTTATGTTAAAAGTAACAACTACATATCTGATAGTTTTTACGAGGAGATCAGGAGGTTTCATGGGTAAACTCCACAATCCTTACAGCATACTTCATGAATACACAGGACCAGGATGATGGTTCTTGATATTGGATGAGAATGTATGACTAGGACAGTTCAGTGAATCCTCACAGTTCAAAGCAAGTCATAACAGGACAAAGTCATTAACTTTCATTTTTTTTTATTCAAGAATATTATCTCTTCAGAAATAAAAACCGAGGAAGAAACTACACTCTCATCCCGTGGGTGGGGCATTTCAATTTCTAAGAAAAGAATGATCGAATATGCTAAGGAAAACCATAGGGGAGAGCTTAGTCAATTATAGTTCTTTCTAGGAAATGAGAAAACACATATTTGGCTTGTATGAAAAGGATGAATGAGAATGAAAACATGTCCTGGACTTTGCAGCAGGAGAGTCTCAAAGGAAAGAGATAATGTTGAGGAGAAATCAGCAAGGCTAGTGAACTAAAGGAAAATAGGATGGTTTCGTCTGAATAAACCGGAATGAACGAAATCAAAGATTGTTATAAAATGATCTGACAGAGGGAAGCAAACTGGCGTCATGAACTTAGAGCGAATACCTGAACAGTTTTAAAGACGTCAAGAGGAAAGAAAATCATATTAATTTAATTTAGTGGGACAGAAACAGAGGCAGAAATATCACAAGATTCACTATGATGCTATTTCACAAAGTAAGAAAATAAAAACGTAAAGAAAAACTACCACAGAGCAAAGTCGTGGGGTCAGACACAGGCATGTACGTCTAGATACAATTTTCAACAGATAAAGGCAAGGTAACTATGGACAAATTATGCATTTGTTTTGAAGGTTGGAACTGAAAATCCCACCCTGATTATGTTGGAGGAGCCCGCCCATGAATTCTCACAGATTTACAGAAATGTGTAGTGCAAATTAATTGGAAAGGAGTTCATGGAATAAATATACTACTTGGAGAGATGAAAAGATTGACTTACGAAGCTATTTATTCAAAGCTATCATTTATTTACGACAAAATTGTTTGTAATAAAAAGAGATATATGATCTAGTACTTGCTGGGGGCTTACAGTCGATAAAGAAAAATGTATTTATGAGGAAAGTAACCAATAATTTCATGTTGAGCAGAGTAAACAGCACGGTTCTCCGTGTGGTTCGGAGGGGATGAAGGCCGTGTGGTGGCAGGAAGTGGCTTCCCGGAGGAGGAGAGCTTCACAGTGGGCCCAAGAATGAGCAGCGTTTGGAGAACTGAACAGGAAGTCAGGGGCCGTTACAGGATGAGAATTCGTCTGGGTAAAAGTGTACAGGTCACATGCAAGCCATGCTTTGGGAACCGGGAAAAAACCAGCCAGTTGGAGTGGAGGTTCCTTGTAGGACAATATGAAGTCAAGGTCACTGGTGTCAAATATAACAGCGTTGGATATTAGACTGAGTTGGGACGTAGACAGCAGTGGAAAACCACTAAAATTTCAAATAGGGGTATAAATAGATGAGAATAATTTGAAGTCCCAGGTAGGGTGGCTTGAGAGGGAAGAGTGGTGGCAGACATTAATAAGAAAGTTGTTACAATGGTAACGATATGTGACGATGACAATAAGAAGAGTGGCCTGCGTTTACTGAGTGCCTACTATGTGCCATCGATCACTGTAAGTACCTTACATACATCATCTCAATGAATTCTCTTAGCATCCTTAAGGGAATGGTATTTTTCCTGGTGAGGAACCCCAGACACGGGGTGGGGGTGGGGGTGGTTATTCAACTGGCAGGAACGCGGGAGAGCCCACACCCCGGAAATGGCGGGGTGTCTCGGGGAGAGGGAGCAGGCAGGGGCTTTTTGTAGGGTTTGGGCCGGGCTGAGTAATTCAGAGGACTAAGGTGAATGGGGGTCATCTCTGGACTAGGGTTCCCGGAGACGGGCTGGCTCCGGGCTGGCTGCTGCCGTCATGAAGTGAGGGTACTAAGCACTTGGGTATCTCAGTATAACCTCTTCTCAGGAACAAAGTGGCCTGGGACGTCATGGGTTGGAAAGCAGCAATTATTCAAAAGAAGGGGATGCGACATCTGGTGGCTGTGGCCTGCCTTGGAAGAATCATTGTTCTGTGCTGGTTTCGTCTCTGATTTTACCTGTGATCACAGCCTGATGTTACCAGGGTAATTTTATTTTCTCAGTCCCGGGGTTGGCTCTCTCACTGTTCTACAGCTGGTGAATCCAAGACACAGAAAAATGGTTTTGCGCTCGTGGTAAGTGGTAGAGCCTGGATTTGAACCTGCAATTGTTTAGGTGTGAGGTTGGGAGGGTCTAAACCGAAGACAAGATGGAAAAGAAAGGGGCTGTGAATGAAAGGACTGGGGAACTTTGGCGACTAATTAAACGTGAGGAATGAGAGAAAAACCACCGACCAAACACAGTGCCTCTCACAACGAGGAGTGTGTCAAGGGCAGAGGAAGAGGAATTTTATTTTAGGCTACCGAAGGGAAATGCTTGAAGATTAGCATAAGACAAAGAAAGTAAGGCAGATAGTTTCTGAAATGCCATCGTAAAGAATCTTCACTCAATATCAATTAATTTAGAAACTTACATCAATATTACTTAAATTTCCCACCCACCTGGTATGGTACTGTTAGTTCATATTACTTTGCCCTTAAAATAGCTATGTGTGAAGGAGGTATGACTCTGCATTTTCCAGGTGACATTCTCAAGGTCATAGAACAAGTCAGGAGTGAAATTGGATTGCACTGGTTTTATTTGCTGCCCATTGTGCAATTATTCCAAACCAAATTCTCTCCTAAGATATAGAGATTATTGATTGAATTTGGTACAAGTCTTGATGCATCCTAGTAGAAGTAGCAGATTTAAATTTAGTGAGTTGTTTGACTGTCAGAAAAAAAACCCTTTGACATTACTAAGGAAATATAATATTTTTGTTACATACCAGGCTGCCATGAAGTGAGGGTAGTTTAGCACTTGGGTGTGACATTTAAAATTTTTAAAATTTTTGTGAGAGAATAACAAATTTCCCTTGCCTACAAATAGAATGGTTGCAAATTTTTTTCACAATTTGAGTTAGAATGGGTGGCGCATTTTAAGAATGAATTTCAAAGGCCATGGATCTGGCATTAAATTATGGGCTATCCATTCTATTGGGTAAAGCTGCAGAAGTCCATCAAATCCCTCCTTCCACACACTTTTTCATTTGTAAAATAACAATACTGTCAGTCAATCCTTCCTCCCCAACCCAAATTTCCCGTTTGATGATGGAAGAGACATTTGTGAAGACGTTTATAAAACGTTTTGTTGACATACAGTTTAATATAGCCTATTTACATTTTTTTCTAAATTGGATTTAAAAACATAATAGAGACTATACATAAAAACATACCCACCAGCACTATGAGAAAATGGAAATTTATCTCCAAGGAGAGAATCGCAAGGCATTCTAATTGTCTTCCCTTTTATCAGTCACCGAGGGATCCCCCCAAAACTGACTGGTGGTGTTGCTAACGAATCCGGCAGGAAGGCTCAGGGGAGAGTAGGTTGAGTTATTCACTCACTGTCTAGGAGAAACAACTCCTGGGACCTTCCTGAGAAAGTTGCTGGTTAATGCTCTAGCTCTGACACTGCCTATTCTAGAGTCCAATGAGGACAGGTGACAAGTAAAAACTTTGAAATCAGATTAGTCACCATAAAAGGTGAGAAATAATGACATTTTGCTTTCAGAAGAGTGGAAACCCTTTACGCCAAAATCTGAGAAAATACTGAGTCAAAAGTCTGATGACTCTGCTTGCTCCAAAGACATTACAGAAAAATCGATGACGATTTGGGATGTTTTGCTACGTCTTTTTAAGATGTCAGTTATAGTCGGTATTGCCTGTTCTTCAGTTTCTACGGGCTGCGCCTGGAATGAACCTGCCTGGTGAGGGGAGTGTTGGGAGAGACAAGGGCAAGGCTATTTATTTCAAGCCCCAACCACCGCAGTCCAAAGGCAGGTTTTGTCCTATGAATCACGATTTGCTCCCTCTGAAATGCAATACCACTGAAAAGCTGTCGCAAACATAAGCTCTTTCATTCACTCAAAGCCTTTCAAAGTCTTCTCCAAGGACAATGTTGTTCTTTCTCCTTGGAAGATTATTTTTCTATAGGCTGTGTCCTCCTTTGAGATCTAAGACACCAGGGTGTGTAAAGTTGGGTTTAAGCATTCCCTCACTTTGATATTTGCATAACTTATTGACCTCTCCAGTACAGCCACGGGTCTGGGATAGAAAAGCCCTCCAACGACATACAAAGACCTGGACCTTGTCTCTGTGAAACCAGCAACGACGGAGGCCCACATCGACCTGGTTTGCTTACCATGGGGAAAGAAGCAAGCAAGGTGTCTAAAGTCACTTCTTCAGTAGAGGTTTTAAAATAAATATCCTCCTAGAATCCATAATGGAAGGACCCCATTAGTAAGGGCCAGACTTGTGGTTTTAGGTGAACTTAGTCAGCTGTGCCTTAAGGAAAAGACTCTATTCGTGAATTCACGTCACGAAACTATCAAAATGTTCAGCACATCTATGTAGTTTGATTAAACTGTTTTCAGAGACACGTTTTCATTTAATTCATCTGCTGCCAGGCTACTTGAGAAATCGCTGTATTTGGTGCATATTTTGAACTAACTGCTTCAAAACCTTGACAATATGTTTAGTTTGCATAAATCAGGCAAAACATATTTTGTTTTGTTCAGCATGCTCTGAACTTTCACAGTTATTTCATTATCTGCTCAGATGGTCCCTCAGCCTTGCTTCGACTGAAAGGGAAATTGTAAATGTTGTTAAAATCAAACCAGGCTGATGCTTTGGCAGCTGTGCATTCTGCAAAAGACCTGGGTTCAGGGATCTAGTTGAAATCCAAGAAGCTTATCTTCACTAACTTCTCTTGGTGATGAGCATCACTACTCATCACATTTTATAGAAATCCGTCCAACCTTCCCTCTTTAAGGAAATCTATTTTCATTTTAGAAGGATCCATCTTATCCAAGCTTCTCTTCTTGGTCTCAAGCATTGCTAATTATAAGTTTTTTTTCTTCTCTCTTTAGAAAATAGTCTAAAATTTGTCTTGCTTATGGTGATATAATTTTGAATCACTTAATTATGGCACATTATCTTTCTTATTTCTCCTCTTCTCTCATTATTGTCTTTTACTGTTAAATCAAAATAACTATTCAAATATTTTTCTTTTATACTGTGTCTGTTTCTGCACACCCTCATTTGCTGCTCACAAACTTTTAAGGTTTCAATTTTTGGGTTTGCTCTCAGGTTTTAGGAACTCTTCATGCTCACCCCTGACCTTCCTCAAGGACAAAGGTGGCCTCATTCTCTCTCCTGCTCCGTGGAGTCCTCAGGCAAAATTTTCTTTTTGGACAAGAAATTTAGTATAATGGGACTAGACATTGAAAACGAGATACAAAGGTTAAGATTTGGGGATTAGTCAATAAAAGACAAAGGAAAGTATTAACCTAGACTCAGTCCCTACTCATCTGTTCATCCATGCATGTATTCAACAAACATTTAATGAGTGGTTCAGGCACTACGGCAAGCATTGGAGATCCAGTGGGAAACAGTGGTCACAGGTGTCTGCTTTCTCTGAGTGCAGTCTGTGCGGGATAAAGACAGTTATAGCACTGCTAAGTGCTACTGAGGGAGAAAGCGTATGTTATTGTATTACGTGTCATACTTAATACTCTATCTTTAAGGATTAATAAGGAGAAATAAGACAAGACTTCACTAGCTTTTTAGCCCCTCATATCCGAAGATATTCTGGGGATAGTTGGCACTAAAAATTAAAACATGCATCGGGAATCATTTCAGAGCGTTCTAACTCTTCTGCCCGGGTCTCCCTCATTTCTGTTTTCTTTCTTCCTCCAGGTGAAAGGAGGATGTGCTCAGTATTTGCTTTAATGGGCAGCGCTGACTTTCGCTTTCCTGGGGGGTTTTGTTAAATAGCTCCTGAATCACAGCAGAGAAGACATCCACAATTTGAAGAGCGACTCCTTCTTCATGATCTTTAACTTACCAGCTTACGAGGAATCCGCAACCTCCATAAAAAAATGTGTCTCCTTCCTCTGCTCTGCTTAAGCCCTCCTTACCTATCACCGACCTTCTGATCGACCTCTTCAACCTTTCCAGTACTTACTACAGTCCGATTCCCTGTTTTCTCTGTAATGCGCATGCTAATCTTTGGCGCATTATCTTGCATTATTTATGTGTAACAATTATTATTCCACACACTTGGAGATGTCATTTATGAGAACTATGGTGTGCAGAGTAAAGTAGCAATATTACAATTGGAAAATTTAAAAATCGAAAAGAGCGCATCCTTCTAATGTTAGGACTTTGGCACATATGGATTTAAATGACAACTGGCCTCAGTAGGGTCATTTTATCCTCTGATTAAATAAACTATTTGGTGAGTTAAACACTTTCTATTCTTTATTATTATTATTATTTTTAAAGAGATGAGTCCTTTAATCAAAATTAGCCAAGGGCTTACTAAGTAGTGAAACTAACTTTCATGTGTGGCTTGCACAAAAAGGCTAAAATGATGGGAATTACCAAGTATCAATGACGATGTAAAGCCCACAGTGCTGGAGGGAGGATAAATGAGTAAAACCACCTTTGAAAGACTGTTGGTACCTATAAAACCTGAACAGAGGCCTTCTCATGACTAGTAATTCCACTCCTAGGTATATACCCAATAGGAGAATAATGTAAATTGTGCCAAGAATGCTTACAGCTGTGCGAGAATACATACTGCACTGAAGTCAAGACTGTCTGAAGCCTCCTCAGCATTAGGATGGATGAATACATTGTAGTGTATTCATACAATGCAATACTGTGACGAGAAGTGATTAACATGCATCGTACGGCTGAATTTCACCAACATGATTATCGAACAAAAATACTATTGAACAAAAGAAAGCAGATACAAACGAAGCATACACTAGATGATTTCCTTTACAAGAAGTTCAAAAACAGGCACCCTACTTGTCAGGAGAGTACCCTTGGGGTGGTTGAGGGGACCGATGTTTACACGAGTGTGTTTAAATTTTGAAAATTAATCAAGCGATCCGTTTTTTGTTTGTGTACTTTTGTATACGTGTACAATTCTTCATTAACAATTTATAAGAAAAGAGAAGGCGGGGGCGGGGAGGGAGACTGGTGAAGAGACAAGCGAATCTACTCATTGGCTGTGTCATGGGTGAGACCAGGCAGATGAGGAGGGCTGACAAGGTTTACCCTTTGACAGCCTTTCTTTCCCTTTTGTGACCTCCTTACTAGCTGGGAACCTTGCAATCTTGATTCTTTCTTTTTCTGTACCAATATCACCCTCAGGAACAGATGTCCATCAAACATTTCTTTCTGAGTGTAAGTTTAGATGGGTTTTCACCTTCCCAGGGGCAGTTGCATTTTAAGTTTTCCGATGTTTCTTGTGTGGGATAAGAAGTCCTCAGTCACCTATTAAAGGAACTCCAGTGTCTGGAGGCAGGTTTCTGGGGACAGGGCTTCTGAATCGCACTGCTTAGGCTCTGCTTGCCTTTCTCATGAGCAATGCCAACACTGGTCGAGGGTAGTTCACTGCTGTTTCCTTTAGAAAACTGTCTTCATATTCTCATAGCATCTTCCTACATACTTTTATTATAGAAACATGTAACTCTGTTTTGTATATATATTATTAACGTGCTTATCACCTCCATTAGACAATGCATTCTTGAAGCCTGGGACAATCATTCACTTCTTTATCTCAGTGACCAGGCACTGTGTGTGATGCTGAGTAGGCAATCAATCAAGCCCGGTGGGAATTTTACCACATCGTTAAAGACCGCCTAGTACCCGTGCAATTTATACTTCTCCAAGACGTAGAAAGATAAACCTTCTAAATTCTTTCTACAATGTCTGTACAACATGGATATCAAAATCCGACAAGCACCGCACGAAAAAGAAAACTACAGCTCAGTGGAACCTACATCAATGTAAAAATCCTCTGTCAGAGAGCAGCAACCAGAATCGGGCAACACATTAAAATAATGCAACTTCATGACTAAGTAGAGATTATTCCAGAAACACAAGGATGGATGGATTGGTATTAGAAAGTGTACTAATATACTTTATCATATTTATAGACTTAAGGAAAAACATATGATCATCTCCATAGACCCAGAAAAGGTAGTTGTCTAACTCCAGCAACCACTTCTTGTTTAAACAGCCTTAAAGTAATAATTGATACATAGTTCCTTGCCATAATAAATATATCTCTATATCTTCATCCATCCATCCATCATCATCCATCCATCCATCCATCCATCATCCATGTCAGCCAAAAACTGGCATTAAAAATTAACGAAGAAACGCAAATAGCATTCTTGCTAATGTTACAGATGAAACAAGGATACCTCATCACCATCATTTACAAAATTAGACAAGAAAAAAAAAGAGAAGTATAAATATTGGAAAGGAGAAGGTAAATACATTACGATACTTAGAGAGGAGTTTTTACCTGGAGAATCCAGAGAATCAACAGAAAAAGCATACAATGAAAGAATTCAGTAAGGTATAATATCAATTAATAGCAGTCAATGCTATTTGTATATAAATACAAATTAGGAGATATAATGAAAGAAAAGGCCCCACTCAGAATAGTACTTTCAAAGATAAAACTTTACGAGAAATGTGAAAATTTAGATGAAAACTTTAATACATTTCTGAAGGACACGAGATAAGACCTTCGCCGAGTGAAAGACGTTGCATGTGCCTGGTACAGAAAAGTGGAGAAAGAAAGCTGTCCCTTCTCCTTGAGGGCATTTGGAAAGTAAATACAATCTTAATAAAAATATCAACGTGCTTTTAAAGAAACTACAGTAGCTGATTCTAAAGCTCATACAGAAAAACGAACAAGCAAGAAGAGCCAGGAAAATTCTGAGAAGAGAGATTAAAGGGGAGTACCCCCTGCCAGATGTGGGCACACTCCGTAAAGCCTACACGATTAAACCAAAGTGGTATGAGCACATGAATACACAGACGAAGGGAAGATTACAAAAAACACACCCCATCACTTACAGGTCTTTATGTATGATAAGCGGGGTATCATTGGGCAAGGAGTTAGCCAGAAGAAAAAGGAGAGTTTCATCCATTTTTTTTTTAAATTGCAGGATAAATTCAAAATGGGCCAAAGATTTTTCTTTTAACTTTTTAACCTTTTATTAGGGCCAAAGATATAAGTGCTAGAAATAAATGAAACCATAAAAGTCTGAAAAGAAAAGAAAAGAAAGAAAAGAAAAGAAAAGAAAAGAAAGAAAAGAAAAAAGCCTTTATAACCTCAGAAGGGGAAAAGCCATTTTACAACCTGACTCAAAATCAGGAAGTTTACATAAAAAAGAAAAAAGAAACAAGATGGAAATCCCTTATCATTCTAGATAAGGAAAGGTTATTTCTTTAAGAAAGATGTCAGCTGAAAAAAATTGGTTAAAAAGGTAGGATAACAGATAACATAAATAGAGTTTGGTAGGTCTCTTTTCATAAGATGATTATGCACATCATGTCTCTTCAATTTCATGTTTTAGCTTGACAGTTGTGACGGTTATACAACAAATCGTGCCATAATTTACATATTATAACCTACATAGCTGATGCCACGCCTTCCTGATGATCATAGTTTAAATACTTAAGAATGTTTACCCAGTCTGGGTGATCGCTTTGTAAGTTATATAAATGTCCAATCACTACATTATACGTCTGAAATTAATACATTATATTTCAACTCTAATCGAAAACGTAAAACAAAATAAAACAAAACAACAGCAAAAAAACAGCCTTCAACCAGAGACATGTGGGCTTAGGTTGGGATGTGCTTTCTCTCTTTCAAGCACCAAAACTGCTTGATGCCAAGTACCAAAACCTGAAACATAATATATATATATATTTTAAACATTAGTCATTCTGATGAATGTAGGAAAAATTGGGAGTAACTGTATTGGAGTAGGATATCCTTCAAAAACTTGGGAATAAAGAATGTAAGTTTGTCTCCTTTACTAGCTATACTACAAACTATACTATATTACTAACTATACTATATTAACAGACAACTGGTCCCATCGGGGATAAAGATAATGGATGATGCAAAGATAGGACTTGACCATACCTGATGAAGGGACTTCCTTATCTAAACAGGTGAAGGAATATATGTGTCCATCAGAGGGAGCTGTCAGCCAGCAGTGGACATCTGGACAAAGAAGGACAGAGAGATCAAGTCCTCACCAGAGCAGAACCTGCAGGACTGATGTGGATTTTTTCTCTCTGATGACAGTGACCATGAGTCCGGTTTATCTGGGACAATCCAGGTTTATGCCTCTTGTTCTGGTGTAATTATTTAAGTGCCTCCGTTCAATCTCAAAATAAAATGGATGATAAATTTTATGGGCATCCTGACCCTAAGCCTTCAGCTTCCTCTCTGCCACCTGTTTTCCTCAGTGCTGCACCTTCTTTGCTAAGTTCCTTCAGCTGGTTGTGATTTTTGATTGGCATCTTGCCAAGATATCCCTCCTTCCCCATGATATCTCTAGAGCAAAATGACGGCTCACTCACTTACATAGGCTCTGGGCTATGTAGAAGTCCAGGCGACAGGGATATTGAGCTGATAGGGTTTTAGTGTCTGGTTCCACTGACAGTAATTAAAAGAGTGAGTAAAGAATATTAAGATAAGACTGATAATAAAACATACAAATAAAATTAGAAACAAAGGTCTACAGCTACGCTACCCTGAACAAGCCTGATCCTATCTGATCTCGGAAGCTAAGCAGGGTCAGGCCTGGTTAGTACTTGGATGAGAGACCACCTAGGAAGGCCAGGTGCTGGAGGCATAAAAAATAAAAAAAATAAGGGATTGTAAGCTGACAAGATCTTTGCCATCTGTGAGGTCAACCAAGGGCTGCCTTGCCTAAAAAATATAAAATAAAAATTAGAAACAAAGGCTTACACTTTTGGAAAAGGCATTAGCCAATTATTTCCTCAAAAATAAGACAGGTTACAGTTGAAGACTGATGTTTGTTTCTAAACGTTCAGGTGGGAGATCTGATCTCAGACATGGTAACCACCCAACAGAGTGAGAATCTGGAGCATTTGGGATCTTTGGGGCTTTCTTAGGAAGAGGCATTCTTGCATATTGATTGTCCTTGCCAGAGAAGTGATAGAGGACACATGTGGGGACCACATTAGCACTATGCATTCATTTTAAAAAGAATATTTCTCTAACAAAGTTGAAAGGAGAGGTCAGTTTATCTATGAGACCAACGTCCCGGAGCTAATCAGCCTCACTTCCTCCTGCAATTCTCCAGGGTAACAGCAGCCTGCTACATGGAGCCACCAGAGAGAGAGGCTGTAATCCCCCAAGTCCTGTTTTCTTTTTTTGTTATAAATTATAATTTGTAAATGCCACACATTATAATTGATAAATGCCACATGTACCGTTGGGGGAAAATCAGATTTACAGGAGGAAGGACAACTGATTTTCCTATATTAGAGCAGTAATTGGTTAGGGATATTGGTGAAAATGTCTCGGAAAAGGGAAAGAATACTTGAAGTTTGGACTTTTTCTCCACGTGGAATAGAGTGTCACCCCCAACCCCATCATGTAGAGCAGAGCATTTAGAATAAAGTACTAGATTGTAATTTACTAGATTTAAAGGCTCCTTTTCTGATTGCTTATGATTAATGGGCCACAGAGGTCCCGGACACAAAACCACTTCACACGACATGTTGTTAACAAATATTTATTGAGCACTCAGTTTTGGCCAGGTACCGTGTTAGAAAAGGAAGCAACATTGGTCAGGATCCTCAAGAACCTTATAGTCTAATGTGCTTACCAGTAATTAACCAAGTATCAAACCAAATACATGTAAAATTATAATTGTATAAACACTTAAAGAGAGCCGACCATTGCAACATGGTGAATAGGACCCTAAGTGAGGTAGTATCTTAAGGTCAATGTGCTTGGCGCTGAGAGGGTATGGAAGGCGATCTGATGAAGATTGGGTCAGAAAGTTTCCCTTAGGACACAACTCTGGGCTTGGAGGGCACGTGGGCATCACCTGGGCGGGGAGCTGGTGTGGGTGCGAGGCGAGCAACCACGTCCAGCACATGGGGGTGCTGTCTATTTTCCCATTATATGACCTAATCTTCAGCAGTATTGGAAAATTCCACCCAAAGGCACTAAAAGTGTGTCGTGACTACTATTTTCTAACTGCAAACATCCTCTAAAACTTTTTCCCACTTCATAAATGAAGCATACGGATTCTAGGTCACATTCAAGGTTAGTATGGAAACTAGATTACAATGACTCTTCTTAGAGATAAAGACTCTGTTGAACAGTTTTCATTCAAGAAACATTTATTGAGTTGCTCCGATATGCCAAGCACTGTACTAGGTGTTTTTTTTTTTTAAACTGTGACATGAAACAGATCATTTGATAGTTCAATCATTTGTTGTCATCTAAAGATTTTTTACTTAAAAGCACTGTGAAGCTTCAGAAGATATTATGAGATTATGATTACATAGATTTAGATGTATTTCTGATCAAAGCATATATCCTGAAGTATATCAATGGTGTGCATGGCATTGCTGATAGAATTCCTTCTATTACATGCTATTGGAGCTCGTTTTAGAATAGAAGACTCTTTCAAAAGCAGAACTGATCCCTGGTTGTGTAGGATTTAGTAGGTCAAGTGGAAGGCTGTATTTAGTCAAACCAAGAGAGAAGGCAATGTGAACTTGGCTCTTATAGAACTTGCCATGAACCTGTTGGGAAGGTTAACATCTGGAAAATTGTCATGGTAGGATTTTAGTAATTTGTCAGTCTTTTTATTAGCATCTCTGCTTTACTCACTGGGTTTACCATTTTGTTTCTTCTCTTTGCTTTCTTATTTCTCCCAAAGTGTCTAACTAACTCAATAGAGGATTTGGAAAAACACTCATCCCTCCCCTCATTTTTACCTAGGTTTCTTTCTTTCGTTTATTATTTCCTTAAGAAATAAGTGACCTCAACTGAGAGATATATTAACCCTGTCTCACATATGAGTGACAGAGTGGTCACTTGCCTTTCCCCTGATGCCATCTAAATGGTGTTTTCCTGGGACGCAGCAGGCAAGTGTAACACAGACCTGTCTGTCAGAGCACGTGACGGTCAGCCCTCACTTTGTGATGCTCTGAGTAGGATCCCACCCAAGGTCAGTTTGACATGCACAAGAAAGGTAGGAGCGGGAAAGAGCGGAGCCGCCCACAGAACCGCGCTGAGCGTCTGGGAGCAAACAGGGCTTGCAGAAGCCATCTGCACGGTCTGTATTAGCAGGAGGCATGACAACAACTCGCACCTCAGGGTGGTTCAAGTGTACGAGGGCTTACTCACTTATGTCGACCGAATGATTCTCACAACGACCCTGGATCCCAGAAAACAGCTTGCGCGTATTGGCTTACACAACGTATATGGTGCACGTACTTCATCTCAAGCACTCTTGTGGGAGCAGGCATGTTTTGAGATGTAGGATAGAACCTATACCGTCTGCATGCTGTGACACCATCTCCCTGCGGCTTCCAAAAGCAGCTCGAAATCTCCCTCTGGCTGTTAGCGGATGCACAGTCAGGCCTGGTGGTTGTGTTAAAAGCCCCAAATATTTTCCTTTTTGGGGTCTACCTATCCTCTCAGGAAACCTCTCCTTCTTTTTCTTTTTCTTTGTTGCAGACTCTTTATTCTGGTCACAATTAAAACGTATCTGCCAGAGAGAGAGGGAGAGAGGAGTGGAGGGGGGCGGGGAGAGAGAGAGAGAGAGAGAGAGAGAGAGAGAGAGAGAGAGAAAGGTCCATGGCCACTGCTATTTTATCTTTCATCATTCAGTTATTTCCCTGAAGCACTTCTAATAACCTGAATTTATTTTGCTAATCTCTCTATTTATTATCTGTTTCCCCCATTGGAATATATGCTCCCTGAGCACAGGGACCCGCCCTCGCCTGGCACTGTGCTTCAAACACTGTACCTGGCACAGGTGCACACTAGGTGAACAGCAAATTCTTGCTGAACAAATGAATGAAATAGTCTTACATTTCTTTATGAAGGATTTCACCCAATTAGATCTTTGATGAACACATCCATCACTTTCCAGTAGTTGGAAACCAAATAAAAGAAAAGCATAGAGTTTATGTAGTCTATCTCAGTCGTTTTGCAAATGAAGAAACTGAAGCCCCAGAAATTGTGAGAGGAGCATGAATCAATTTAGTAAATGAGGAGTAAAAAGGGCTAATTTAGAACTACACTGGGTCAATAGATTGGGCTAACTCTATAGATCACTGTTCCCCAAGGTCTTTTTTTTTTTTTTTTTCCCCAGCAAGAATGTCTTAAAAACAAAGCTGTGTGCAGTAGGACAGATCCGTACTCTAAGATAATGTTCTTAAATTCCATCTTGCAATTCCCTTCTGGGACCCACACTCCAGCATGCCACCCTTGGAAAGGAAGAACAATAATCTCATTCTTGTGGTTGTCTGAGTATAGAGAGTATAACTCTCTGATTAGAACCATGGCCAAAGGGAAAAAGTTTACCTCTGAGGAGAGAACAGATATCTGGGGAAGACTTTTTTTTTTTTTCTCTACTAGATCTGCTGAACTTAATTTTATTTTTCCACTTTGCTATTGTAAGTTGTTTGGCTTTTGATGATGATGATAATGATGCTGATGATGCTGCTGCTGATGGTGATGATGATGATGATAATGATGCTGATGATGCTGATGATGATGGTGATGATGATGGTGATGATAATGCTGATGATGCTGATGATGATGGTGATGATGATGGTGATGTGATGGTGATGATGATGGTGATGGTGATTATGATGATGGTGATGATGATGATGACGATGATGGTAATGATGGTGAGATGGTGATGATGATGATATAATGATGACAGATAACACTGTGTGAGGCACTGCTCTGAGCACTTCACAGGTATTAACCCACATGATCCTCACAATTGTCCTTATGAGGTGAGGATCCTCTTTTACCAATGAAGAAACTGAGTTAGTAACTGGTGGAGCTGGGATTTGCACCCAGGCAGTTTGGCACCAGCAACTTGGTCACTGCAGTGTCTCACCTTTAACCTAAGGGTCTGAAGTTGATCTCATTGTAACATCTATGCTAAGGAGCTAAAGATCACAGATGCAGTCCTCTGCGCAGCCGTGCGACCTGGCACTTGCTTTCCAGCACTCTCACCTGATCAGACCCTCGGTGAACCCCTCCCATGCCTCTGCTCCACCCTGGGGAGCAGGGACACTGGAGTTCATCTCGGTATTGCCAACTGTTAGCATAGTGGCTGACAAATACAGATGACAGATGTTCAAATCGCGATCAATGAGTGAATGAATTTTCCAAATTGATTGCCATTCCTTTCATTTTATTAACAACATAGTGAAGCCTCACAAGTCACTTTCAAATGTCATGGTTTAATTAGTAGTTAATTTGGCTTAACCTTGTGGAGGAAGGCAGTATGAAGAGCAAGGAAGTAGAAAAGGAAGAACAACCTTTGATGAGAGAACAATCAAATACTGATACCAGTCTTCATCAGCAGAAGAATCAATTGATCTTATTTTTGCTGCCCCTACACGTGAAATCTTCCCCATTGTGATCCTATTTCCAAGTGACCACTGGCAGTTTCTATGTCCTGATGATACTTTAGCATGCAAGCAGACTAGATTATCTAGGTTCCACAGTCCATCAAAGCAGTGAGAAAAGAGAACGATATGCAGTAATATGCAGCAAAATCCAGTCTTTACGAGAGAGAGAGAGAGAGAGAGAGAGAGAGAGAGAGAGAGAGAGAGAGGAGGGAGGAGGGGATGAAGGCAGGTATTCTTGGTCTTGTGAGTTGTTGCCCTGGACTGCTGAGGATGCTTCCTAAACAATTTTTGACTGCCTACACTCTCTCCCTTCTTTAATACATAAGCTATATCTACTAACAGAAATTTGATCATAACACGCTTCTTCTATTTAAAGTCCTTCAATGGCTTCCCACTGCCTTGGGGATCAGGGTGACTTCATACATAGCCCATATGTCCTCACAGTCAAAGTCAACTTCCTTTCCAGACCTCGCCCCTCTCTATGTCCACTCATCTCCCCTCCCTCTAGCCACCCTAAGCACCATTTTTTTTTTTTTTTTTGCCTGGAACACGCCATGCTCAAATGCCTTTGCACCGCATCCTACCTGACTAAAATGCCTTCCTGCAGGCACACACGTCCTCTCCATCTAGAATGGAGAGGTAAGGCCATTGCTCAAAGTCGGACCTGCTCAGCTCCTCCTTCTTGCTTTTCCGGCCCCTCCCACCCCATTACCACGGCAGCCTAGGAGGAGAATGGTTTGTAACCCCCTCCCGCACGCTTCCCGCTTCAGTCTGCCTTTGCCAGACATCTCATCAACCCCAGGACCCCAGCTCTCACTCACATTTCTCTCGGCACTCTGTCCACCTGCCTTTATACCAAAACTATCAATTCTGATGTGACCATCTACAGGCACTCAGCGTTTGCTCCTTGTCTTCCAGGATTATAGAGAGCAGTCAGAAGAGGAAACTGATACTTACTAGATAGTCCTGGGTGCCAGGACTTTTTTTTTGGAAGCTTGATAAGCCTTTTAGTGTTCACAGGGATCATGAAAGTATCATCAGGCCTGATCTATAGAGCCGTGAGGCTGGTGGTCCAGATACTGTGCTTCCTGGGGCATGTAGTTTCATTATCTAGAGTGGCTGTCGTGCTGCTGGGATTTTCAGCCACTAGAGAAGTTTAGAAAAATGTCGGTGAGATGCCATAATCACAAAAGGAAACATGGGCATCTGGCGCAGGTCAGCCGTGAGCACGGCAGACCAGGCCGGGCGTGTGATGGGGCGGGGACTGTCCCTGAAAGACGGCGAGCACGGAGTCGGCCGGTTCTCGGCAGCCCCAGCTCGGGTCAGCGACCGCTCACGCTGACCTCCCTGGCACTGACCCTGGCTGCTCTGTGCTGTCATACGCCGCCCAGAGGGAGCATAGGGGTTCCTGGCTTGTTTATTGCCACAAGTAGAGGCCGTTGACCCAGAGCGACAGTTGTCGGCGGTGACCACGTCGGTCTCGCTGTGACCATTTTCCCAGGTCGCATGACTTTATTCAAAGATCTGGGTGATGACGTTTAGGGACATTTGGGTGGAAACGAATCTCTTAGGAAACACCAATTCTCCGTGGAAGCTATTTCAGATGTTTTACAGCATTCACCAAAGGAGCAAAGAAAAAAAAAAAAACGTTTTCTGATGTGAAAGGGAAGGAGAAGAAAGCTGTTGGCATTACTTATCCGGGGTCTGAACACTAACCCAAAGTGAAACCCGTAATGGATGGTGCAGACTGCTCATCTCCATCAGGGACACCCAATGTGGCAGTTACCAACAGCAGCTGCAATAGCACGGGTCCCCAAGAGGAGGACCGAATCCACTAACACACTAACGTCAGACTCCAGAGTAGCTTGTAGTTGCAAACTTTCCATCCTTGTGGCCCCCAGCCAGATATAAACAAACGAGTGATCGAAGGGAGAGTGGCTCCATGGCAGCTGACAAACACAGAGCTGACCTCGTGAACTTCCTCCAAGCTGATTAAAAAACAAATGAACATCTGCTCTTAGTAGACCGCAGTACGCGTTTAATTAAAACCAATATGATCTCGGCGAGGTAGAGGACCATCAACACTTCTGAGGACATGTCAACTCAGACACAATATCTCAAAAGAAACAAGGATTTTTTTTTTTCTGCATATATGACTTGGTAGACCAAAGACGACCTTCTGTGTTATTCTAAGAGCAGTAACTCGATGGGTAGTCACCATTGCTAGCAATAATTAACGCCACACATCTATGCACTTAGAGACTGTCATCTCAAAGCCCTTACAAATGGCCTTATTTGTCCTATAGGACTGAGTGAAACCACTGCATCAGTTGCTGAAAAATATTCAGCTCTGTGGTAGAACCTAACAGCTCTTTGGTACCAAATAACAACAATACAAGACTGAAGAGAAGTGCGGTGGGATTCTGAAACCAATTAAACCTACAGAGTTGAATTAGGTGGGTGGAACGTAATTACCCAAACTGAGATCTGGGCATGCAAACAGGACTAACAATAAACTCATCTTTCATGGAGATTTAATAAGATCAGTTACTTAATTTCTCTTTTAAATTTAAGGTTTGCCCTCCTTAGAGGCTGGAGAAAGTGGCTTAGATCAGTAGTTCCCAAACTTTGTGGCACCAGGGACCAGTGCTCCTATGAGAACCTAATGCCTGAGGATCTGAGGCGGAGCTGAGGCGGTGATGCTGGTGCTGGGGAGTGGCTGCAAACACAGATGAGCTTTGCTGGCTCGCCTGCCTCTCACCTGCTTCTCACCTGCCTTTCACTTGCTGCTCACCTCCTGCCGTGCGGCCCGGTTCCTAACAGGCTATGGAAGGTGAGGGAAACTTCACAAAGAGCTTGTTGCACCGACCTTGGTTGGGATACGTTTCATTCTCTTAGGAAGACGCTGAACCTCTGAGCAACTTTTCACTCGGGTGGGATTAGTATTGGAAGCCAAACACCAGACCATCGGGAACTATTTTTAGCATCAGTGACTAAAAGCAACATCGCTCTACAAAATGTCGCTTCAGACGAGAATCTGAAATCCTATCCGTCATACTAGTAAACACGACTGCAGCCAACTGCATCCTTGCCTTTGGGGGTTGGAGGACCAAGGAAAACGATAAAAAGGCAGTGGCAACTGTGTCATTGGCAAAACTTAATAATCGACTCCCAACAGCAAGATTAGGCATTGGACCTTTTATGGAGTTTTAGGGTCATATTTTCTCAAATATGGAGCCTTAGGGAGTGAGGGACGTCGATTCGCGTGAGCTACTGGCCTCCTTGGGGATTCTTTACAAACACACAGAGGCTTTTGTTCAGGCACAAACAAGCTGCCTCAGCAACCTTTGTATTATTCGAGATCCAAACTTATTCGGCAACTAAAAATCGTTGGCCAGGAGACTTTGTGTCCCATCGTTACGGGCTGAACTCCGTAACATTCATGAATTATAGTTGAGTAAAGTATAGAAATGCAGCATGTTGTCAGCACATTGTATTTTCCACAGAATAGACTGGAAGGAGGATGTTTATATTCCATTGACATAATGCTTCTGCCAAGCTAGGCTTCTAAAGGTCTATTTTTTTTTAAACTGTCCTCTTCAACCGATGAAGACATTACAAAAAGCAAAAATACACACACAGTTGCAAGTTGCAAGATTCTATACCTAAATACAGATACCTCTGACCATTCCAGCCCATGCTCAAAACCTTTCAGCCGCAGGCCTACAGATGAAACCCATGTTCATTAACGCGGCTTTCACACTGCGCTAGCCTCAGCCAGACGGCCCAGCGTCCTCGCCGTCTCCCTTATACAGCGAATGGACTGCAGCATTTCCAGAAAGTACTTCCTGCCTTAAGCAAGTAGTGTTTTCAGCTCCACTTCCTGAATTCTGTTCCCCTTCTAGGCCCATGCCGAACGCGGCCTCTTCCAAGAGTCCTTTCTGACTAGAATTAATCTTGGTCCTCCCACAACATCAAATTCCTTCTTCAATTATTTTGTGTATGTTAATGTCTTGGGACATCGCTCTCTTCGGCACCCAGCACGGCCCCCGGCTCAGGGTCTGAGGGCACATTTGCTGCTTTCCTGTCACTGTCCTTCTCTGGCCAGGTTTTCCTGATTGCAAAACCAGGGCACAGTGGTGCTCTCTTTTTAGCTTGACGGACCTCACCTTCTATGGCTCTATGGTCATAAAGGTTATTCTCCCGTCTGATTCCCTTCCCTATTTTTGTAAGCCACAATGTGGTTTTCCAGTTTCTAAAACATAAGAAGTGCTAAAGAAATTTGTTTCATCAGTGTTTTGAAAGTACAGTAAGTCCTCACTTAATGCTGTTGACAGGTTCTGCAACTTTAAGTGAAGTGACATGTAACAAAACCCATTTACCACAGGCTAATTGATAAAATGAGTTAAATTCACAAGCTCATCAATGTCATAATGAAATGTTGAACAAAATGATGTATTTCGAGGACCTACTGTAAATTATTTTTGTTTGAATATTTCCTGGTTTTGTGACGTTCTTAAAACCAAACATTATTGGAGAATAATAACCACATGTTTGTGAGCAGTGTGTTTTAGTTGAAAAGAGTCAAGTCCTTTCCACATATTTGTTATTTAGTTCTTTAGACTGAAGGTCAAGAGAAAGTAATGTTATTTCAATTTTAACTTAAGGAGCTATAGTTGATTTGCTCAAGGTATCAGCATGGAGCTGGCCTTTCGGTCAAAGTTATTCCCCAGCACATGTCACCTGGCTCTCCAGATTGTGCAAAACGACTGTGATGATGTGACGATAGGGCCATCCATAGAGTTGAGAGACAGTAATGAGCCATTCTCTCATTGTCTTCAAAACGGGGTATGTGCAGCTTGAGCGTCTGCATTTTGGAACTAAGGCCTGTGACTAAGAGAACTACGTCTTACGTCTCCCGCCGAGACAGTTCGCACTGACAGAGCCCTCCACACGCCCCTCCCACCCTGGGGATGTGCTATGTTGGTGAAGGTATTGGAGGGTACCGCAGTCAAACAGGTTGCAAGGAGAGAGGTGGCAAGAGATTCTCTTCACTTACTTGTCACTCCCTTGACCTGCCAAAAAGCATCCGGGAAGATGCTCATCTTGTGCCTCTTGTTCCCTAAAAGATCATTCCTAATAGGAACTCGCCCTCCATATTAACCCACTGGAAACCTACCAACCTGTACTGCACGGCGGGCTGTCTCTATTAATTAGGGAGTCATGTTACACTATGGTATTGGGTGAAGTGCCTGCCTTCAAAGAAAGCTAAGTTCCAGTGTGTGTCCCGGGCATTCGTGCTTGGGTCACTGAAGAAGTACATGTCTGTTGTGGATTACCAAGTCATCGAGGTGCCGAGATTTGGCGTAAAATTCTGTCTCTGTAGGCTAGTCTGAAGGTAGAGCTAAGAAAGTTCCCACGGGCATCTCGCATTTAGGCAGAGCCTGCAGGATTCCAGGCCTGGAGCTATTTCGTTCAAACATATGAAAATGTAAAAGCTACAGGTTATCTCTCAGGATCAAGGGCAAATGCAGAACTGGCGTTGGTTTTCCAACCTGGACCCATCAAAAAACATCCGATGAAATACTTTGAAGAAAAGGGTTCAGTGTCTGCCTATGAAGCAGAGAAAAGAAGCGGAGGAAAGACAAGGAAACAATATTGCCAAAGACGGGGATTAGGAAAAGGGCTCTAAGAAATGGTTAGATACTGATAAAAACTTTTGAGAGTTTTGACCATAAGAAACAATTCAAAACAATTGAAGACAACGGGAGCTCTCTTAGCCGCTGGCCCACCATTTCCTCCCCAATTCCCAAAACATAGCCATGAGAGACACCATGAAAGCATTACAAACAATCCCTGGGAACCGCCATGTGCTCACAGCAGTGGCACAGTCATGATCCACTTCAGAGCATGTTACTGTAAGCGATGTGGATAATTGGTTTCGCAGAGACAAGCACTGTCAGCATGGGTTACCCCAGATGGCTGAGAAAACACTCTAAACCTGGCAGGTGCAGATGCTGAATCCTACAAACCCGTTTCACTTTATGAAGCTACTCCCATTCGTAGCATATTTTCTCGGCGATAAAGTTAAAAATATAACTGGGAGAATAAACTGATCAAATTGATAGAAGTGGAAAGCTGAAGTTTCATGGTCTCTTGTGAACGCAGGGTCAACTGGAGGGCCTGGAGAAGTTCTGCTGCTGACACCCCCACTGCAATTGAGGCGACTTTTTTTTTTTTTTTATTACATACACTGCTTTGGAGTAATTGATTGTCAGTCCTATCAGACCAGTAAGGCATGGGAGCCAGAACTTCAGGTTTTTGAAATGATAAAATAGAAACACGCAGTCCACTGCACAGCTACCTTTTCAGAAGTCCACGTGGGGGCTGTGTTCATAAAACTTCAAAAATCTTTTAAGACACATTTAACAAGAATCCACGCAAAAGTCCAGGTAAATGAGAATTCTCCTTTAGAGATTACAAATGCCATTGCTGGCATTACCTGAATCATGAAATGAGGTGCGTGGAAGGATCTGAAGTTCGTTATCATCATATCACATCTAGAGGGTCGCAATGCGTGCAATAACCACATCTACCTGTAGCTTACAAAGCTCTTTCACATACTGATCCCGACTAGCCATTAAATTCACCTAAGAAACATTTCCAAAAAAGCTAGCAAATGCTCTGCTCCAAATTGTCAGAAAACAGCATTCTGCACACTGCGAGGTGGACTTCTCTCTGTGAGACGCATGCACTCAGGAGCACACTTTGGGGTACACATTTGGCAAGAATCTGGGACAAACCAAAGTTCTCCTATAATGACTTTAGCCATACTAAGTTCTAAAATATTTCTGTTTAGCTTATATATTTTGTACAATGGATCAAAATCCATTTTCCAGGTTTTCACGTCCAGAGGAGTTTAATAAGATCATTTGATTTTAGTAAGTTAGAGTGAATCTGATTAGACTGAATAGGTATAAATCCCAACTTTTTATCTCAAATGCCCTGAATAAACTCACCATAACACCGGAGAGATGCTGAAAATCCAAATTACTTTTAAGTTTGATAGTTTTTGAAACTGTCCTAAAGTTATAGTAATAGGGATGAAATAGAAATTTATTCAATTTGGAAAGTTACCAAATTGTTGGCTGTACAGTTAGCATTAGCCAGCTGGTTGCATCAAAAAAAGGAGCAAACATATTTATCTCTATATCCTTTTATGCATAAGATCATCTCTTTCATTTAGTCCTTCTGTATTTGTGATGAAAACCCAGAAACATAAGAGAAATTTTAGACTGTGCTTGTACAGAGCAAGCCGGAATCTGTGATAAATTCAAACACTCGTTGTTAGCCCAACAGCTCCAAACAGGTGGTCACCCCCTGACAAACAAACCTGAACAAATATTTCCTCCAGTGGCTGTTTCCTGGTGACAGAAAAGAGCATGGACCATAAATGTGGTATGCCAGATGGGGCCTTAAAAGGGTGACCGTGACGGTCGCTTTATCACTGCAAGGGAGCTCCACTTTTTGGGTGTCCTTTCTCGTGGGTGTTGCACACCTGACTGCAGGCTGAACAATGGCTTCTCAGAGCTGCATATTCATATTTCGGTCAAACGGGAACAGGAGACAAACTTCTTTCATACTCCGTAAAATTACAGAGCTGATTTAGTTATTTATGCGGCATTATATGCATCTCTGAGAGATCGTGCATGCTTGCTGTATGAAGAATAACAGAAATAAGCAGCTCTTTACCATGACTGTGAATAATGGGCACGGATATTTTTGGCTTTGTCTGGTATGTTTAGAGACATCTTCAGGAATTTTGCATTATTTTAATTGTTCACAGTTCCCCTGTATATGGAACATTTTAGGACACTTGAGGGGTAAAATTCTAGTTTTATATTTGTTCTGTTTGTTTTTTGGATATGAAGAGCTCTGATAAATAAGTTACTGAACTCAAGCTAACTGTAATCTGTGTCTGGTTTCCTGTTGTGGGAACAGCTGGCCCTTTGTGTGGCATGGATTACTCTATGCATTGTACTTTCCTTTAAAGAAAGTAAGGTTGCTTTTAAAATATCAGTATTCTACTCACATAACACGATTGTCCATGGTGTCTCAGACTAGTCATAGAAAACATTCCGATTATTTATTTGAGGGGTCTTTTTGTGGATTGCACCTCTGGGCCCAAAGGTTGTCTGATTACAATTTTTAACCTCACCCATAACTGTTGTTTCTAACACATCAACTCTCCTAGGTCTTGCTGAAGTTTTAAAGAAAAATGGAAGTAGAAAATCTGAGAAAATTTACTGAGTCACTTATTGTCTACTTTGAGATGCATCCGATTACTCTACTGGCAAAGAAATGTGATCCATATGCATCATTCTTTGGTTTGAGGAGGAGGAAGAAAGAGCTGTTACTGTTTTTTTTTTTTCTTTTCCTCAAATGTTCTAATTGGGTACATTTTAAGATATTTAATCTGCAGGGATCAAAAACATCCTGCGACCTATCAGTGTTACTGGTCCATCACTATGCTATCTCCTACCATCTGACTGATGACTGAGAAAAGACTAAGGCAGGGTACTTCACTGACTTTTCTTGGCTGTCTTGTAAACACACAGTTTAGCTCAGAGGCTGTTGGTGGGGTTGTCAGGTGACGGAGTTCAACGGTTTCCAATCCTGGCTGTACATTAGAACCTTTCAGGGGAACTTAAAAATATACATAAGCCTGGATTCCATTGCAGGGAACTAAAATTGAATTTCTGAGTTTGGGCCCTGGCACCAGTATTTTAAAGTTTTTCTTTTCCCCACTCAAGGCTTCCCAAGTAATTCCGCTGCGCAGTCAGGTTTAAGAGCTACTGACAGTCAACATGATTGGCCTAGGAGAAAGGGAAAACCTGTCACACACGCTAATACAGGTAGGAAATCTCCCCAGGAAGAGAAATCCGACAAGAGAGATGTTTAGTTTTCTACTTTGAGACACACTGATTTTTACTTCATCATCTTACTTCAGAAAGCCACAAAGGCTATTAATGGTCACATAAAGAAAACATGTCAATTTTTTTTGAGGGAAAATATTTTTAGTTAGTGTCGATTAAGCCAGAGAAATGCAGAATGTGCAATTTCTTGAGAGATGGACACAGGGGTTTTGTTAGCTCAACTACCTGGCCGAGAATGGCCTGGGCGATGAGGAGACCAGGCCTCGGGAGAGGACCCTGGACTGGACTCAGCCTACTGACCAGCTCTGTGACCCGGTATGAGTTACGGAGACTTTTTTTTTTTTTTTTTTAAATCACAGTTACTTCTGCAAACAGGATGGTAGCACCTAACTCAATGGTAAACATGGGTAGTATATACAAAGTGCCAGCACTCCTGGTGATTTTTTCTTTCTCAACCTTTTCTCTCTCTGAATTACAGGTGTGTCCAGTGGTAGGATTGTACCTGGCACACAGCAAGAGTTAAGGAAGTGTATGAAATGCCTATTGTGATAGATCAATTTTTTGATATGGACAAATTTTATTTCAAGCCCTCAAAGGTGGCATCTCAACATCGTATTCTTATTCCTCTTCCTCCTTTTGCAGGAGAGCAGGGACCACTTTTGTGTCCCTCGAACAGGCAACCAAGCCAGAAAAACGGGAGTGAAAGGTTGGCGAACATTCTGGTTGCTCTCAAATGATTGTCAGTCAGCATCTCATTCCACTGACGGAGGCCCTCCCATCCAGTCTACGTGATTCTTCTAAAGAGCAGGCGAGGCCTGGACCACACTGCTCTTTGCGGCTGACCAGCATCCCACCGATGGGCGGATGGGATGTGCTACATGCAAACGGAACATCCCTGTGCGCTTGGAACTTGAGACCTTTCGTGTCGAAACCTAGAAAAGGGGCCTCTAACGAGTTTCTAACATCTTGCCTCGTATTAGTCACTCTGAATATTTCAGTCAAATTTTGGGGATCTCACCCTCTCCACCCCAAGCATGCAAATCTTTGGGAGGAGTCATTTGATTACTCCTTCTTCCTCTATCTGGTCTTTGTTTATTCATGGAAATGCTCACAGAGGGTGTTTTCTTTATTCCGATCGTATGGTGGGATAAATCAAAAAGCTAACAGATTTATAGGGCATTTAATCGACATTGACAGAGACAGCATCTATAAAAGCATCCTGAATTTAATGTTCTTCAGGAAAAACATTTTTACTAAGGCTTTTATATCAGCTGGACACATAGTAAGCATAGGAAAATCTTATATACAAATTCCAAGTACAAACAAATTTTGGTTATCACTAGCAAATGAAGCGAAACTTAAAAAGAATGTCTGTAAGGTGTTTTTCAAAGGCCTCACAAGTCAGGATATGGTTTGATCCTTCAAAGTCAGGATATTATTAGGCACATTAGATGTAATGGGGAAAAACCCAACAGCGCCCCTTGATCCTGCCCCCCTGCTGCCCGCTGTCACAGACGATCCTTCCCCCGCATCGAAGTTCTTGGAAACAGGTTCTTTGTTCAAGGCTTCCATGCCTCACCCTCCATCACCCACTGCAACTTGGCGTTTGTCCTTACATTCCACCGAGGCTGATTCAGCGCTGTCCCTGGGGCCTCCTCATTATCAAACCCTCCTTGCACCTCCCTGGCACTGAATCCTGTATCCCTCTCGGCTTCTCTTGGTTTCCGGAATGCCGCTGCCCTCTCCTGGTTCTCCTCCTGCCTCTGTGACCTCCTCGGGGTCTTCGCCCACGCTGGACTCCCCCGGGCACTGACCCTGTCTGTCGGGTTCTCTTTGAGCTGCTCTCCTGCTGCTTTCTTTCCATTTACTGCCTTGACTCGAACTGTCGCGTGTGGATGTGACGATAGCTTCCCCACTACCACTTCTAGCCCTGACTTCTTTCCTTGAGCTTCGGAACTGCGTTTCCAGTTGCCTACAGGCGACATTCACCCCGATCTCCCACAAGGAACTCAAGTAAAGCATCCTAAATGGAATTACCACCCACCCTCAGCTCAGGCCTCCTCTCGTTTTCCCTGTCTTGCTTAATTCTTTCAGGTAGGAACGGGGGGTCAGCCTTCCCTTCTTTTCACTTGACCTCACCTTTCATCTCTCATACCCAATGAACAACAAACTACTGGAAAGTTCTCTTAAAT
This sequence comes from Eonycteris spelaea, assembly GCA_003508835.1. NCBI lineage: Eukaryota > Metazoa > Chordata > Mammalia > Chiroptera > Pteropodidae > Eonycteris > Eonycteris spelaea. The sequence continues at coordinate 1,317,711 of PUFA01000150.1, forward strand.
ATTATCTTTCAACATTCTTCTCCCCCAGCTCAGCTCCCGTCTCCTGAGCTCAGATCATTTACCGCCTCATGCTTGGACACGCGTAAGCTGGTCTACCGCGCCAAACGCTGCCGCTCTCCGCCCCATCACGGCACACGTATGTATTGATCAGGGTGACCTAACAAGATGGAAAGCTTACCTCATGCGACATTAACTTTCCAGGGTCCCTTGCTGTCTTTAGGAGAAAGCATGACTTCCTAGGTCCTTGTCCCTCCAAGTGGTCTCACACAGGGCCACTCCCAATCCATGTCCTACTTTCCATTCCTGAGGAAGCTGAGTTCCCTCACACCTCTCGGTCTTCTGACATTTCTGCCTCCTCCTCCTCCACCTGGACAACTCCTATTCACTCTTTAAGACCCAGCTCAACAGTTCCCTCTTCTATTATGCTTTCTGTGGTTCAGAGAGAATTAGTTTGTGCTCCAGAGCAAAAAGGCAGTGATTATGAAGATGTCCTCTAGAACGAGACCTGACTGAGCTCTCTACCACTTCACAACTATGAGCCATTGGCAAGGCACCTAATCTCTCTACACTGTAGGATGTCGACCAAAACTGTGCTTGACTCAGTATTTTTGTGCAAATATTAGATGAGAATAATGCATATAAAATACTTGGTATGGTAACTGGACTATCACTCAGAACACAGAAAAATGATACCTATTATATTTTCATGGCATTTAATCTGTCAACAAACAACCGTGTACTATTTCCTGTTTATTATAATTACTTATTTATATGTCTGCCCTTCCCAAAGGCCTGCGAGCTACTTTGTGGTTATATTCTAGGAACTATTATTTCCTCTCAACCCTTACTGGCTGGTGCATAAATAATCAATGAATTTTTAATGAATGAATAGTAGAACAAATGAATGTAATATTAAGCAGAACAACCCTGCCTTTGCTTCTTGATATCTACCTTATCCTGAAATCTCAGACTAAGTTAGTGAGCAATGTCATGTTAGTCCCTAATACGCTCTCATGAAGCAGGTAGATGATGGGCTCATTTATAATTAGATTTTATGTGTGGATCTAGGAAAATGGAAATTAAATAACAACTGTAGTTTCACACAGTGGATCAGTAGGTTTAGGCTGGGAACAAATTGTTGTCTAACTCTCTTGAAACTGCTTCACCGTGAACAGAAATGAGTTCTCTCTTTGGGGTTCATTGTGCCTGATGGGTCATTTCTGCATTCCAAAGCTACTTCTAGTTCCATTTATTATGAGTATAAAATACCTGTTGTTATGGAGTGAATTGTGTGCCCTCAAAATACTATGTTGAAGCCCTAACCCCCAATGTGATGATATGTGGAGGCAGGGCCTTGAAGGGGACGATTAAGGGTAAATGCGGTCATAAAGACAGGATCCTAATCCTTATTATAAGGGGAAGAGACACAGAGCTCTCTCTATCCATACGCAGAGAAAAGGCCATGTAAGAACACAGGTAGACAGCGCCACCTGTAAGCTGAGGAAAGAGGCCTCGCCAGAAATCAGCTCTACTGGCATCTTGATCTTGGACTTCCGGCCTCCAGAACTGAGAGAAAATAAATTTCTGTTATTTAAGCCACCTGATCCATGGTATTTTGTGATGAAGCACAATCTGATGAATACCACCTGAATTAAATTTTTGCTATAATATAAAAATAGATAAATTGATATTGTTGATTAAGGGTTTACCTTGTTGCCAGACACTAATGCTATGCCAAATCTTTAATATGCATTATCTCCTTAAATCCTCTCAACAAACTTAAGAAGGAGATACTATTACTGTCACCATTTTACAAATAAGGAAAGAGAGGATCAGAGTAGTTAAGCAGCTTGCTCAAAGGTACAGATAATAAGCAGTGTAAGATCTAGAATTCGGGATCTCTTTCCTCAGAACCTATGTATTCAACCATCATGCTGTGTAAAATCGAATTTATCTGACATGAGTGAGAATAGCAGTTAGTGGTTAAAAAAAAGTTAGCTTTAGTGAGAAAATCAAAAAAAATATAATTTAAAATGTCATTTTAATGTAAAATGCATCTGCCAATATTTTACTGGGGGGGCAAGGCGACACTCATTTCTTTCATGTGGACTATCGAATTCTACGTTATGTTTCTTCTATAAGCCGTGGTCTGAAAACGCGTCATTGCCAACCTCCAGTTTGAGTTCCTTCAAGTGGAATGGGCCCTTAAAAACCCTTTCGCTAAGCCATGTGCGTGAAGACCTATCTAGATTTTTATAGTCCTCCTCTCCCCAATCTTTTAAAGTTGCCATACCCACGCCTAACTCAAAAGAATGTTTTTTTTTTTTTAGTCACACACCCTTCCTGAAGCTCTCTATAAGATGCACTTTATTTTTCACAAAGGCAATAACCCATTTTTACTGTACTTGCATTTCACAGGTTTATAATCTCTTGAATTAAGTTGCATCAACACAGTAATCTCGACTGGCATAAAGAGATTGGGGAGCACATACGACAGTAATCAAACACTAGATCTGGAGTGGGGAGGAAGGGAGTGGGTATTGTCTTAGCCCTGAGTGGTCAGTTCGCTACGGGACCAATCGGTGTGTTTCAGAAGGAAATGGAGAGCCTTGCTTTCATCTGGCTCCTTGGTGAAATGAAGCAGATGAAGAGAGCTTCTGCTGCGCTGACACCCCCCCCCTCCTCCATACGTTTAGAAAATGGCACCGCATTCATTTAAATTTCATATTCTAGGTTTTAATCTGTGTTTTTATGGACTGAGTTTTCATGACGGTGTTTTCGAGACTTCCTGTTCTCGGGCAAAGCACTTACCATTTCATGGTCTGCTCCTTGGGTCAATGGAAAGAAAGTTAGATTCATTTTCTAACGATAATTCGAGGCAAAAATGATGAGTAGTTCATAAATGAAATGCACAGTTTATAGTTAGCAAATGATGAGTGTGGAAAGTACTATCATGCGGCAATGAACTGTAAGTTTTAGGCACTGTCGTACTATCATTTTCACTTGTGAATTACTATAAAACGCTACATCCCTGAGTCCTAGGAGAGGCGCTTGGGAGACACAGCAAAAGGAAGATGGGAAATGAGATGCCTCTTTATCTTTAAGAGCCTCTTTTCCAAATGACTATTACTCTCACCCATTTTTATTCCAGGACAGACATCCTAATCAGTGTAAGATATTCAGAATTAAGCATTTCTAGGCTCTCAGAAGACATCGTCAAGTTATCTTGGCCCTCAGGATACCTTGGCCCTGATGACATAAATAATCTGCCCAATGAATCCGACAGCAGTGTGGGGACAGCAACACTTGGGGATCACTCATGGCCTCAGGGCTGAGCCACAGCTGAGTTTATCTAGTTGTGTGGTGAGAGGAGATAAGACCAAGGAAAATCCCACAGTTCCAGAAAATTCGTGTTGCAGTCTTGCCTCACACAGTGCCTTGGATGGCTGTTTAAATATCAACTACACAGTCAAGGAGGAATAAAGCCTCTTCTTGATGTGTATAAGAGTGGGGGGGTAGAGTCTTAAACATGGGTATTCTTCCTGAGAGTGTTATTTATATGTTATATAACACTGAGAGCAAGAGAGATGGTATATATTGCTCATTCTAAATTTTGGCTAGGAGATTTGGTCGTAAAGCCTTAAGAATTATATGGATTCATGAGCAAAATTAAGGCTTTAAAAAAAAAACTCTGAAGATTTAAATAATTATTAGTAATGAAATGTGGGGATTATCTATCTATCTATCTATATCTATTGTTTCCATTTGGATGGCACACAATATATTTTGATAAATGTCGTGCTCTATGTATTAACAAGGATGAGTGAATATACTCTAAATAATACAGCTATCATATTATACTGTGATATTATTTTTGTGCTTGTAATAGCTGATATAAAAAGAGAATAATTTATGATTTTAGAAACACATAAACCGTGACCACCATACGTCATGTGGAGATGTGAGTAAAGCCTTCTTGCTTTTTTCGTTTTCAGCTTTTTTGGTCCCCTTCACATTTAATTATGAATAACTTTATTTTTGCAAAAAAAACTAGTGACCTTTTTGTGAGTGCAAGCCACATTTCAATATGGAAATGGTTATGAAATTAAAAATGGAGTTGCCCTTTTCAGTATGCTGGTAATGGGGAAAGGTCTCATTAAATATAAGCCCCATGGTGCGTCTCATTTGGCACCTAAAGAAACAGCTGACACACAGTAGGCACTCAATAATTATTAAAAGAGTGAATCACGAGTCACATCTTCTATATTAAGTTCCAGAAGCTGTTTAAATCATTGGCAAAAGAATCCAGGTCTATGGAAGCAAAGCTACTTTGCCTGAGAAGACAATATACTGGAAATTTTGGAAATACACCAACAAAACAAATGATTTCTTATTCATGGCAGCTGTATCTATGATCACATAAAATAGAATATCAGAAAAATACCTGATTAAATGGTATCATCTCCCCTTAGGGCAAAAGCTTCTTTCAATTAAGGAACATGGTTAAACCTGAGCCATTTTTCTCTCTGAATTATTAACTGGATTAATATATTTTCTTCCCTGAGAATTGAGAAAAAGGAGCAAAGCACATTTGATTATTTCTTCAGTGCTTCTCATCACCCCCTCAGGATGGGCTTGGCAGTCACAGGGAAATGCAAGAAACGGCTAAAACAAATTTAGGCAGTTCTCAGTTATTTAGAAGCTCATTATCCAGCATGTGGGCTGTTTATAATTCCTTCTATTTCTCCCTTTCTCCCACATATTTTTGTTAGAAAGAGAAATACAAGAAAGTTAAAGTCGTATCAGTATAGTTCCTTATTGGTTAGCAGCTTTGATTAAACAGTTTGGTGTAATTAATTTCTGCACTGAGGACTGGGGATTATCTGTGAATTTAAGTAATCCCTAGCAACTGTTAAGATTATTTTTTAAATTACAGCAGCAAGCTGCAATCCCCTTATGGTGAAAATAGTTAAATCAAGTGACATTGGAATCTGAAAGTATTTTTTTTTTTAATTGTGAAGCTCTAACTAAATAATTATAAGTAATGAAATGCAGACTAATCTATATGGTTTCCATCTGTGGAACACACAATATATTTTGACAATACAGTCAACCACAGTCGAAGGTTCAAGTTCTGTCTCCTTCAGCAAACTGGAACTGTGCATATGCTTATGGCATACTCTGGCTGGGCAAAGTGAAATGAATTCAATAGTCTGTCCCTGCAGTAGAGCATGGTCTCCTGGAAGAGCCTGGCAACCAAATCGGTAATTATAAAACAATCTGGCAAGAACCATGGCAGAGATTACAGGGGGCATTATAATATTATCGTGCTTACAACTGGTTACTGAACTGGCCCGGGGAAGCCTGGGGAGGCCTCCTAAATGGCAGGCAGCTGGACGCTAGAACTTTCCCAGAAGACCAGACCTGCCAGGAAGGACAGCAGAGGAGTGATCAAGGAGTCAGAAGTGTTACATGTTCATAGCAACAGGAGTTTGCTCCTCCTCGCCGTGGGACGGGAAGCCAGTTTTCTAAAAATCTTGCATCATCACTTCTCGTTTGGCTCAGAGCAGTGAACGAGATGCAGGTCCCTGCTCTTGGGAGTTTGTAGCTAGTAGAGGCAAATGAGTAGCTTTTGACAGTAACAGAGTCTGTGAAGAAAACAAGAAAGGCTAATGGGATGGAGAGAGAGAGGATGTGGGAAGGGGGCACATCTTCAGACAGTGGGTCACCATGAGCCTCTGTGAGGCAGTGACATTGAGCCATGAAGAGTCAGGCATTTCCTTCAAGAGAGCTGGAAGCAGAGGGCCCAGCGATTGCAAAGGCTTTGAGGTAGGGATAAACCTGGATATTCAGGGACCTGGGACAAGTGGTTTGTTTGAAGAATAGTGAGAAGAGTGAGGAGAGATGAGGATGGTGGGAGAGGAGTTTGGAGAGGGAGCCCGAGGTCAGTCCTGCAGGCCTCACGGCCCAGGGTAAGGGGTTGCGTTTCATAGAAAGTCACTTCAGAAAGAGAGTGATGCGATCTGACTTATGCTCTAAAAAGGTCACGATGGCTGCTGGTGGGGAATAAGTTATAGGGGAGGGTTTTAAGTAGGAGCTGGGATCCCTTGTAGGAGGCTAGATGATGGTGTCTTGACTGTTTGTAAGGTGGGAACAAAAAGATCCCCATGAGGTGTTTGCAAAGCTCTTAGAGCTACTGCAGGAACGAATTCTCCAAGGCACGGTATCGGATGCATCTAGATGGTGGAGTAGTAGACTCAAGCATCGGATGCTGTTGCAGAATGTAAACTTTTAGGTTTCTTACAATTCTCATTAGCTCCGAAACCATGACCATGATGCAGAGTTAAAACATCCTCTCTCTTATCTTATAACGATAACAATTACTTGAAAGATTCTTATACGAAAACTTGAGAAATCAAATATATAACCGAATAAAAAAAAAAACAGCGGGAGAAAAACTTCAATTAATAGCTAAACACTCACTTCAAACACGCTACCAAAGTTAGCAGAAATTTTTCAACATGAGATTGAACTTCCACTTTAACTCCACCCCCTCAGCCGGCAACACTGGTAAAATCACCCAAGTGAAGCGGGTCTTACCCAGGCAGGAGTTACCCAGGGTAAAGAGAATGGGGAGAGCCACTTAGGATGGATAATAGGAAGAACGGCCATCTGATCAAAGCAGTGGGCGATAACACAGCACTTCGGGCGTGGGTTCTTCTCAGGGGCTGGGATAACCCAAATGAAATAACGAGGCACCCCCTGCCACTCCCCGTCTTTAATCAGCTCTAAATAATTAAATGGATTGCTGGAAGTCTTAGTAACCCATGAAAAGTAGACACTTGGGAGTAAGTATATTCAAAAACTTTTTTGACACCTTACATCAACACGCTGTGATTTAAACAAAACAATGCTAATCAGGAAGAAACTGTAGTCCAAAGGGGGAAAAACTTCTTAATGATTTGAGATTTATACAATTAAATTCGAACATTGAATCGGGTTTAAAATCTAGTCCTGAGTTTAGGAAGCCCTTTGGTCTTGAACGCTTTAAATTTACAGATCTTCTACTTGAGAATATTAACATTTTAAAGGAGCTAAATGATATTCGCAGTCATTTTCTAGAAGACATGGAAGAGCAATAATGAAATTGAAGGGGGAAGGGTGTCTCAACCCTGTAAGTGAAAAGAAAATGTTTGACTATCAGGACCTTGCAGGTATTTTGGTCTTTGTTTGTCTAACTGGCCTTAGATTTTCAATCCCCTCAGCATACAGACGGCAGAAGTCACACAATAAAGTCAAAGTGGCTGTGCTGAACGGGGAACGCAAAGCATTTGGCTCCTGGCTTTGAGTTTAAAGCACTAGACTCCACTTACCGCTTCAGACATGATTAAATAACATTTCAGACATGGACACTCTGATTTATAGCGAAACGGCGGCTCTGTCCACAGCCACTGCTCAGAATAAACGGGCAGATCCATCCTCTCACTCAAGTATTGTGTGCAGTAATTGGAAGAAGGCTGCTGGATAAATCTCAATAATATTCTCAGACTAAACACATTATCCTGAAAAGCAGTGGAGGATACTGACACCCGGGGTCACTAGGAAGCGTGGTCCGTTTTTGTTAAGCCCTCATGTCCAATTTTGTGCCGAGTGAGGAGAATATTCGGCTTCACTTGTCTTCTATATCGACCCATCATCGCGTTACATGCACTGACCTGGCGCCTTTTCTTCGTTTATCTGTGATTTTATAGTCTGAAATTGTCAAGTCGCTTTAAAAAACCAAAGAGCTCCAGAGCCAGACAAGAAGCCTTCGAAGGACCATAATAAAATTCACTAGTTGAAGACTTTCGAACGCAATCTATAGACGGAATTTTGGAAGAGTGAAAAGGAAAATGAGTGGGATCCGAATCAGAGAACCCGGTCAGTTCTGAAACTTTCTTTTTCGTGTCCTCATCGGGGACCTCCCGCACCAGGCGGTATGCAGCTGGCCAGCAGACGACTGGGGAAGGTGTCTGGTTTGAATTCAGCCTGGAGAAAAGATGCCGGCTCGCCTGGCCCTTGGCCAGAGACACAGGAGCGCTCTGCGCTGAAGCTGCCCTGCACACACATCTCTTGTGGTGGGAATTTTGGGAATTTATCCTTTATTCGGTCAGCACTGGGGGAGCCAAAAAGGGTCTCTCTCAAATAGAGACCATTCCCTTCCATGAACGAAGGCAAAATTTATCCCACAAGGCCTCAGAATAGAGAAGTGATGGAAACGCCGTGTTACCCTCTGCTTTGCAGGCTGAGGATGAAGCCTGATCGCATCTACTCAGAGAGCAACAAGCCAAGTGGTGATGGAGCCACAAGCCCTGGCAGGTGTTGGAGACGGTCCAGCAGCTTGTGTACTCGCTGACTGGGGCGGAGGAATCACCCCAGAGCGCAGCGGTCTGGCTCCTTACCGTTGGCTGCGGAGGTAGGACCGGCTTCTTCCCATCACCTGCTCTGCAGGTAGCACAGGCAGAGATGTTTAACGGGGAAGGAGTCAGCCAGATTCTACACTTGGCTTCTCGAGTGACCCAGTAGGAAATTAGGCTACAAAGTTGAGTTGGGATTAGCATATATTATTTTGGTATTGTGAACTTTACTGAATCTGAATGATTTCTAGAGAAAGGAGAATGTTGAATCTAGCCATCATTTAATATCCCCCCAAACGCAGAGATGCATATTTTACCTTCATTTAGGTGAACCCGAAGAATTGGTAAGAAACCAGAGGCCAGTAGAAATTAGTTTCTCTTCATAAATCTTCATTTTCCAGGGCAGCAAAAAAACAATAATATCTCTGTCTGAGAACTCAGTCTTTGTTTCCATAATTAGAAAACTAAGCTGTGTAACGTTGGGTAGAACGGGATGAGTATTAATTATAAATATCTCCCAGCAAGTGATGGCGGAGTTATCATATGGCCCACCCACAAGAGTTATTAACTCTCACGGAGGCTATTTTAGACAATTCATTTTTAGTCTAATGTTAGTTTAGAAGTACCAAGGATGGAAATGGCAGCACTTCTGATGATAGCCTGTGCCAAAGAAAAGAGCGTGGGGAAAAAGGCCAACATCATTTCAGATGTCTGCCACCGGATTTTTCTTATAGAAGCTTCCCCTGGAAGTTCACTGTTGGAGTTTTCTCCGGAGAGAGTAACCCATTACATGTGCAATAACAAATCAATGGACGCATAGATTTCAAAAAGACTGTACTGCTGACTGTTTTGAAGAGTTGTATGTACGGTTTTTTAAAATTAGGTACTCTGACCACTGAATCTGGGTATAAGATGTAAATCAGATATTTGAAGTACGCGTATGCATGTGCGTGCACACACACACACTCACACATCAGCTATGTTAAAGAGTGTTTCTAATAAAATGGCCATATAACACATTCATCCCTTTTTAAAATCTGGGATTCTGGAAATTATTGATAAAAAAAAAAAAAAACCAACCCAACATGGTGGTAACAATGAACTGGGTCAGGCCTTTTATAACACGATTTTATAAATTGCGAACCAGAGATGCCAACTGGGTGACTTTTCTGAGCAGACATGGGCCCCTGGGGACTGCCACAGACGACTCGGCCTGCCGGGCCCTACAGCTCAGTCTTCATAATCTCCATTGCTCCTGGTTCTACACAGGGTCCAAAAACTTCCATCCAAGCCCCAGTACCTCCCAAAGCTACGAGTCTCATTCTCTCCTTTGCCCATTAAACTGGTTCCCGACAGGACTTGTGGCACTTTGCAAATGCGCAAGGCTAAAATGACAACATAGACGTCATTCAGAGCTTTATGTTTACGCAGTACTATTTCGCCTCTAGGCACTTGCTGCCTTGCTTGGTACAACTGCACCGCAAGACGAGGAAGAGAGAAGATGCTGCTTGATGGAACTAATCTCAGAATGCAGATTTCACTAACTAAAGAAATCCCCTTCTTGGCTTTAAGACGACGTCCCCATTTCTGGTGCATTTTCGGGGGTCTCTTCCATTTAAATCACATGCAGCATTAGATCAAAGAATAATCAATGACACAGCCGCAGAACGTTAACCCGGAAGGGACCCTCAGGGGTCGCTCAGCCCGCTCACTTCTGGTTGGGGATGCGGAGCTCAGTGGGGTGCAAGGTCGGCTCAGCTGGCTTGGTGGGTGGCGGGGGCTCCTGTGACCCCAGCTGCAGGCCTTTCTCCCGAGGCCGTGATCTAGAACTGAGTTACAGGACCTGAAGGATACCTGCTGCTCTCTGACCTGCCTGTCCCAACTGTCCCCGCTTGGCCATGGTAGGTCACTGCCCCCAGGCCCAGCTGCCCATCCCCACCGCGGAGCTTTGTAAAGGACCCTAGTTAGCGGCAATCCTAGAAACACAAATGAGAGGCTGAGAACAAGGAGACCTACATAGAAAAAGCCAAAAATATTCCCCAGTGGAGTTGACAACATCCTCCTGAGATCCCAGAGCCCACGCGAACCCAACGTATGGAAATAAGGTCACCGAACAAACAACGTGTTTGCGAAAACACAGGAAATAGTTACATGGTTTTTCGAGAAGGGCACAGTCTGGCATTCTGTTGCCTACCTGGCTGTTCTCACCTGTAGGTTGTTTTTTAAAAAGCTCATTCAAATAGCCATTTCCTTCTCCCTTTTATTGATAAAAGGGGAGGGAGGGAAGGAGGGAGGGAGGCACAGTGGTTTTTTTGTGCTTCTGCTCCAAGGCTGAGGGCGTTGCCACCGGATTGTTACTGTGAGTCATAAAGTCAAGTCACGCATCTGTGTTTTTAAAATATCTGTTTACTTAAAGGGACAATGAAGAACATGCTTTAAAAAATACACGCACACAGCTTGTGACTGAAGGGAGAGCCACAGCTCCTCTTGGGTCAGACTGCTCCTATTCCCAAGGATTCCTTGAGCCTGCTCATCATGGGAGGCCTTGGTGAGCATCGGCAGCCTGGGGCCACAGTCTGGCCCAGCTGGTTTGGTTCCCCAGGCACGGGATTTTAAACACTGGGAATTTGAGCATCCTTTGGCATTGCCTACAGCGACTCTCTTTGGGGTCCACTACCACCTCCAGATGTGGGCGGGGGTCAGCCCCTGGAGGCCTGCTTTCCGATGCTGCCTGTTCCAGGGAAGGCAGGGATGCTGTGAAGGCCCGACCCTGTCCCTTCTCTGCCTGGGGTGCGGCGGGGGGGCAGGGGGTGGTAGGCGGGGAGAGGGGGTTAGTGGTGAGGAGGACAGGAGGTGAGGTGCGAGTCTGTGTCAATCATTTCCACCTGGTGTCAGCATTAGGGGTGAGCTGTGACTTCTCTGGTCCCTGGACACCTCTCCCATGTGGTGATTGTAACTGCTTCTGCTCAATTATAGTGGGTTATTCTCTTTCTCTTTCCAGTGCAGATGGGGTTGGGTTGCTCTCTGTAACTAGAGCCAAGTAGAGACTAAGTCCCCCGAGTCCCATGATGTAGAATTTCAACAGGTCTCTACATAGGTGGCCCTGGAGTGTTAATACTGGACACTATTAATTAATATCTCACATTATTATACTTAGAGTTCATTATTGCCCTAAACCATTGCCAAAATACGTCAGGGAAATAAAAGTTTATATGAGGGCATGAGAATTCTCTCATTTATACGTTAATATAATTTTTAAATTGAGACATGATTGACATATAGTTTCAGGTATACAACATAATGATTCGGTATTTCCACATATTGCAAAATGTTCATCACAATAAGTCTCATTAAAATTCGTCACCATACATAGAGAATTTTTTTTTTTTTCGTGTAATGAGAAATTTTAAGATTTAGTCTCTTAGCAACTTCCAAATATGCAATACAGGACTATTAACTAAAGTTACCATGCTGTAAGTTAATGAATTTCTTACATATAATTATGATGACAGAAGGCGAGATGAATGTGAAAAAGGAATGGAGAGTAAAACTGTGGAAACAGTCTCCTTTGGTCCATACACAGGAAAAACGCACAGAACAGCATCGCCGCGATCAGTGCAGACTCTGTAAGCAGACTGCCTGGGCCAAAGCGCTCGCTTCACCACCCACTAACCCCTTCTCGATGCCTCAGTTTCCTTATCTATAAAACAGGGATAATCACGGGAACAATCTCACAGGGGTATGAAGGGTTTAATGAGAAATGCATGTGAAAACCCTTGGCAGAGCAGCATACAATAAGCCCTTGGTAATTTTTTAAAATATTGTTATTCTTGCTAATATTTAGTATAACTCACAACTTGATTTGCATGATACGCCTTTTAAGAATTTCAGAAGCTTTATAAGACTACCCGTTTGGATTCTGGAATTTCTCACTGATTATTACAGCTCAGACCTGGGCTGCATAAAGGAGTGATTTGGTTTATACTTTAAGTAAATATGTGAGCCTAAAAATATATCTTAGCATATATTTTCATAGTTTAGGTCTTAAAGTTCTTTGTACAAAAGTAGTTGTAAAGATAAATAAAATTCGCGAAATAAAGTAAAAGTGACCAGCTCAAAATACTTGATTAAAGTTGAAAGATTTTTAGCTAACATCTCAGATATTGCTCTAATGGTAAGATTTAATATTGCCAAGAACGGTTTGGGCAGGCTTTAGGCCCTTGTTCCTAATTTCCTCTCAGTATTCTGAAAGCCATGTCACATCAAAAATAATCAATTTAAGTAAATCTCCACGCACCTTCTATGGAAGCATTCTGGAACCACCCTCAGGTAACACATGCTAATAAGAAAATGAATGAGTAATTAAACGGTAGAATTTGGATCAAGTTCTCCTTGGGAGGCCCAGATAGCCTCGGCAGGGCTTTCTCTGAGGTTTCATGAAGATCTGTGACAACCTATTAATTACAGTTGGCAACACTTTGGGTTAGATTATACTATTTTCCACCCTAATAAAAACTCAGCCTATTTTCATCACCCAGGCGACGATATTAGGCATAGCTGGCAGGTCTGGACAGTCCAACACAGGCTGGTGAATTTTTGTGATGCTCAGCTCAACAGGGCAGCCCCTGAGCGACTGGCTCTGAGTTACCAAAGGATTCACTTGGCAGATGTGAAGAGATGCTCATGCTGGGGCCAGGAACGATGCTAAAGCTTAGTATCTCCCGTAACCTTTCCTGATTAGAACCTTAGCATGCTCCCACTTCCATCCATTAATTATGGCCAGTTGAGAGAAATGACATAAGAATAGGGTGTTGCAAAATTCCCCCAACGGGCAGCATGAGCTATACCTGTCACCACTGCCACCTGACCCATGGCCATTTCAATAGCTGGCCATTAATGGCCAGCTAGTGAGAGGGACATCTCTGAAGCTCAGGTTTTTTTCAGAATGCCTTAGCTGACATCCCAGAGAAGGAATGACCAAAAATCAGCATCACAGACCCAGCTCAGCAAGGATGGCGTTCTTCTCCAAACACACCTGTGTAGGGACAGGTCAGCAAGGCTTCTGAAGAGATCATCCCTCAGCAGGTATTTATGTTAAACAGATGGACCAATGTATTTGTAACCGTAACCTTGTAACTTAAGCGAGTATGTAATGTTTTTAGGGCAAACGCTGAATACTGCCTCCCCTACTTGCACACTACGGAAGAGTCCAGAACAATGTCCAATACGAGCAGAACGGACCTGGTGCTTAGGAACAGAAAGAAAGTTCTTCCAGGAAGTCCAGAGAGGGAGACTGAAAAAGACACACTTCATAAACAACCACAAAACAGAAGCGCCGAAACTTCATCATCGACGTGACTTTTCATCTTGGCATTCCTCAAACTCGGTAGCCTTGCCCACTACTCCAGTGGTTCTCAGTCCAGGGGACATTTAGTAATGGCTGGAGACGTTTCTGATTGTTGAGACCGGACGCTAATTGGGTATGCTGGTAACATCCCACAATGCATGGGACAGGCCCTACAACAAAATAAATTACCTGGTCCGAAATGTCGGCAGCACTGAGGCTAAGACACCCTGACTTAACTCCTGCTATGGGTGTGACCTGCCCTTGGCTTGAGCTCACACTGGTCCTGGTCAGGGTCCTTTAGCGAGGACCGTGGTGGCTCAGGAGCATCAGCCCTGTGTCTCAGTCTGCTCTGCCCTTGAACCCCAGAGCCTGGCTCTTGCCTCCTCTCCCCACCCCGCACCCCTGAGTTCCTGCCTGGTGTCCTGCCTGGCTCCTCGGGAAATGAGGCTGTATCTTCTGTCTGAGACCTTCTGGGACTGAAGTCTCGATCCTTCTCTTGAGGCCTCTGCTACTGAAGAACCTAAAATCCCTGTCTCAAGCTCATCCTCCAAGTAATTCCCAATTACGGGGAATTATTGACCCGTAATTCATATAAATCAGATAGCAGTTTCTATTTAGGGACTACAGAGAAGAACCAGCTCCTTTAAAATCAATTCATTTAATAAAATACAATTTTGAATGGTGATGTGCAGAAAGCAGGACTCTATACCCAATGGGGGGGGGGTGGGAAACAGAGGAAATCATTTTCTCTGCAGGCAAGTAAGAACATGCCACAAAAAGCTGGATGCTTTGAAATGAGCAGTTCCACAAAAAGAAGCCTAGGTAACCACTGATGTGAACCGCTGGAAAGGTCAGTTATGTATTATCTTCCCCCTTTTAATCTTCATAACTTTGGGGGATGTCTCATTTCCTTAATTATACAGCTTACGTCCATCTCCTGTGTAGCAACTGCAACCTCAAATGACTTCCGGAGAAATCATGGACTTTAGCTAAAGCTACTGCTAGTCACGTCTCTCGGCCTGGGCGCTTTTTTCTTCAGCAAGACACACATCATCATGAACAAACGCAGCCGCGATTCCCATCCCGATGTGATGTTTCAAAAATATCATCTGGGCAGATACAGGAGACAGCGCAACTTCCTCACCAGTTGGAGCATGCCGCTGAGAGTGACCGTGCGAAGCTGTGTGGGCTGGCGGGGACTCAGTTCGGAAGCTTTTACGTGACGAACACCATGACTATTTCGAGCGCATCGTGTCTACGTTGACACCTGGCGTGCGACAAGCACTCTCTCTGGCCCCAGTAACAATAACAGAGACCACTTGTTGAGCACTTTAATTTGTGCTGGCAGCAAAGCCTCTTACACGGGTGATCCCATTTGGTCCCCACCATGGTTTACGAGGTAAGTGTTATATTATCTTCATTTTACAGATCAATGAGCTAAAGCTTTGAAAGCAACTTGCCTAAGATCCCGGAGCTGGTGAGTGACAGACACAGGGGTTTCGGTTCCGTTGTATGACTGCTCTCCACCACTACCTGCTATGCTACCTTCCTTCCCATTAACATTTAAGATTTTATTGGCCTCTCGTGGTGTTGGGACATTTTCTTGCTCTGTTTAATGAATAACAGTCCTCAGATTTTCCTCCTTGGAGCTTGGGTTGGCCATTATGGTTCGTTTCCTTCAGAGAACATTTCAGTAAACACACACACACACACCCTACCTATGTCTTAACACTAGGAATCATTAAATATCAGGAAGATGGCGAACGGAGTACAGAGGTACAGGTGGAGGTAGGTATCCGTGTCCTGACTCCATTTGCATAAAAGAATGCTATTTGCCGTTTTCCAGCCTATCCCAGGACTGCTGATGAAGGGACCTTTCTGTGTTGCTGTGGCCACGACGTAGCAGCAGGCCGTCTGGAGCTACAGAGCTCCTGCAGTTTGAAGGGCTACTCCCTTTCTCCCAAGGGTAACTAGTAAGGGACTGACCCCCAAGGTGATAAGAGTTGGGTGGCCTCTGATTAGACACTGGTAATACCCACAGAAGTTATCATTTCATCTTACTTAGGTCTGCATTTTTATTGGGGCCACTAGTCTAGTATGAAGAAGGGAACCTAAGCTGTGATCGGGGACTCTTATAGCAAAAAGCTCCTCTTTAAGGAGAAATGTAAGTGCCTGAGGCACGGTTTGTAGAGAAAGAAAGGTCTGTGACTCGGCCCACGATGCCGACCTGGGACCACCTCCTGCCGCAGATTCCCAAAGGCTGGAAACCTGCCAGGATTCACGAACCCACCTCTGCCTAAGTTCCTTCCGTGGCTCTCGTACCCACAGACAGCGGTCCATGCGGAGGACGGGCAGAGCTCTTCACAACTGCCTGCCTTTCCGTCTCATTTCCAACTGTTCCCCACCCTCCAGCCCAATGGTCTTCCGACAGCAGGTCATTTCCCTCCACTCGGCCACGCTTTACCTTCTTCCAGGAATGCCCCTCCCACCTGCCCGGCTGAGCTCTAATTTCATGCCAGGTGGAGCCCAGCACTGAGCGGCTATGTTTCCATTTTGTCTTGTACGTGTCTTTGTTCGAGCATTTACCACGTTGCTGTATTTGTTTGCTTAGCTATCTTCCCAGGTGGACTGAGGGACTGGAGAGGAATTATGGTCAGTTTGCCTTTCTATCTCAGAACCCAGCACACACGTACTTAATTGGTGTCCAGTGGATGCTGCATTAGGCTCTTACATTGCTCCAGGACAGTGACAGTGTTTGGCACATATAGCTACGCTAGCTGGTTCTAGGTGAAACTTTTAATCTATGCAAATTTTATTTTCATCTTTTTATGTCACTTACTTCTCCAAGGGATGAGGAGAATGCCAAGACAATTCAACGGGGGAAGAACGGTCTTTTCAACAAATGGTTCTGAGACAACCGGATCCCCAGATGAAAGAGAATGAAGTCGTGAGGGGCCTTTCCTTATACCATCCACAAAAATGAACTCAAAATGGATCAGAGACCTGAATGGAAGAACAAAAACTATACAGTTTTAAGATGAAGACAGCCATAAGCCTTTGCGAGCTTGGATAAGCCATGGTTTCTTAGACGTGGGACCAAAGACCAAAAAGCACAAGCAACAAAAGAAAAAGATAGATATACTGAACTACTTCCAAAATAAAAGCTTTTGTGATGCAAATAATAGAGCACAAATAACACACACACACACACACACACACACACAAATACCAAGTAAAGAGACAACACATAGAATGGGATAAAATATTTGCAAATCAGGTATCTGATAAAGGACGTGTATTCAGAATATGTAAAATGCTCTTACGACTCAAAAATAAAAAGTTCAACTACCCCGTTAAAAGCTGGGCAAAGAATTTGAATAGACATTCCTCCAAAGAAGATGTGTAAATGGTCAGAAAGCACGTGAAACGATGCTCAACATACTTAACCATTAGGGAAACGCAAATCAAAACTACGGCGAGATATTGCTCCATACCACTGGGCTGGCTACAATCAGATGAGTAATAACACACGGTGGTGAGGGTGTGGAGACACTGAAGCCCTCATTCTTTGCTGGCGGGGGATGCAAACTGGAAAATGATTTGGCGATCCTCAAAATGTTAACCATGGAGCTACCACGGGACCTGACGATTTCACTCCTAGAGTGATGAAAACACACGTCTGCACAAAAGCTTGTAAATGAATGTTCAGAGCAACGGTATCCACAAGCGCTCCAAAGTGGGAGCAATCCAAATACCCGCCCGTGGATGAATGGGTAAATATAATGTGGTATATCCACAAAATGGGACATTATTTGATCAGTAAAAGGCATGAAGTACTAACATATACTGGCACAGAGATGACCCTTGAGAACACTATGCTAAGTGAAAGAAACGAGACCACACATTAGGTGATTCCACTTATGTGAAATAGAGACGAGAAGCAGACTGATGGGGCCCTGGGCTGGGGTGGGGGGAGGGGGAGGAAGTCCTTGCCGGACATGGAATTTCTTTTTGGGGTGAGAAATATGTGGTGCACTTAGATTTTAGTGATGAGTGCACAATTCTGTGAGCATACTAAAGCCGTTAAATTTTACCCTTTAAATAGATGCATTTTACAGTGTGTAAATTATAACACCATAGAGATGGCTAAAACTCCAAAAGAATGGGTCTAGCAGGTATCAGTGCCAGGACAGCTTCGTGGATATGCCCTGTCTTAGACCACGAAGGACCAAGTCTCTGTTTCCTTTCTTTGCTTCCTGCAGGCCTTCTTACAACCTGGCAGCGCTCATTTTCCCCTCGATAAATCTGAGCACATACTTTCCTAATGGTACACAGAAGCAAACAGGAATTGGGCAGAATTATTCTGTGATTAATATTGCATATTCTCACAACTATGAGAGAACCCAGGCGAAGAGAATTAAAGGCAGTACATACAACGGGCAAAGCAAGTGGCCTTTTCGTAACTCAATCTGTATCATTAACAGTGCCATGGACGCTCGGGGCCCAGGACAGAATCTCTTCTTAGAGTTGGAGCTCAAGTGGGCAGAATCACCTCCTCCTGTGCTTCCTGAACACCACGCTGCTTGGCTGAATTTTGAATCCTGTAGTTGTTCTTTTACCCCTGCAACCTCCCCTGTCGGACAGTCCTGTCCTGCTCATTGGAATGCAACCCCCCACATCTTCAGCCTCCTCCTGGAATGGCTCCACCTTCCCACCTTCAGCGAAAACTGGCCAGCTGCCCTGAAGGCAGCTCTCCCCTCGCCAAATCTTGAGCGAAGGTGGCCGCTGTCCCACATCATCCCGGCTGGGATGCTGCTTCTCCATCCCCCAGCTGGGAAGCTCATTCCATCTGCCACGTCCCCTGTCCCCATCCTGTGCTCTGCCAGCCCTGAGGGCTGTGCCTTCCCTGTGGAGGACTGTGGCATCTCGCTCACCGTCTTCCTTTCCACCTCAACCCTTGGAATGAATCACGCTCGATTCTCAGTCACCGGCCCTGCTCTGTGGCATCTCTGTGGGACTGTGGGGCTGCAGTATGCCCGCCACGTAGAGCTACCTGGACTCCCTAAACAAGGCAAGGTCTCGCCTACGTCCGTGCCTTCGTACACACCGCCTCCTCTGCCTGCCACGCCGCTCCTGCTCCCAGAGCCCCGCTTCTGCCTCGGGGGTCACCCACACCTCACCTCCTCCCAGAAGCCTCGTTTCTGCTTTCCAGCAGGTGCGTGTAGAGGCCTTCACAAAAGGACTTACTGTTTGAGCCAACAATAATACATTCTTCTTGGTATTTAATCATTTGACCTATATTGAGTATCTAAGTTGTGCCAGGCAGCGTAGAATTTCAGTGACTCGACCATGTATTTGCGTGTTTAAAGGATTCGGTTTTTATCATTGGCGACTCTTGGCATTTCCTGCAGACACCAAACTTCCCATACTCATGCTAAACTGTTTCAGAGAAATATAAGTTTGGTTTTTAAATAATCACAACCAAAGGGTGCCTCTCTCCTCGGGTTTCATCTCAAGCACATGGCTGTTCATTTCGTTAACCATTCTGACCCCCGAGATGACAGATTCTGCTATATGACTCAGTCACAGACCTAGAGCATTCAGATCTGCCCAATCTTATCTAAGACATTGGATTTTTCAGAGGCACACCTGTCAACAGGTTGCCAGAGATGCCAAAAAAAAAAAAAATCAGGGTTTCTGATACTTCGGTGTCATATCAAAATCAGAATTTTCCTGGGGTGGGGAGTGTGTTAAAAACACAGATTCACAGGCATCCCGAAGTCCCGATTTCTTAGGTGTCTGTGGGTACTGACGGGCTGTGTTCTGGGATGCTCGGCTCCATAACTTTTAGGGCTTACTACTGTGCTCATGCATGTCACCAATGAGAAAATCCCCAGAGAGAAATTCTCTTTGACTTAGCACCTGATATTAGACCCTCAGCTTTAGGGCAGCATTGCTCCAAGAACAGCTTGTTTAAAAGCATTTTTTTTTTTGACTTTGCAAAGCCCTGGTTGAAGAAATTTACTGTTACTAAGCAATCTTTGTACAGGGACCTCAAACATTACTTTATACTGAACATAATTCAAAAAAGGATTTTCTGCATGTGAATTTATAAGCTTTTTTTTTTTTTTTTGGCCAGTGAAATGAAAAATTCACCCACTGTATGTATGCATGTGTATATTTACACACAAAAACAAAATTTATTATTGTTATTATTTGCTTTTTTGCTTTTTTTTTTTTTTTGTTTAGCTGCTAGAAAACAAAGTCAACTTTCCAGTGCTCAAATGGAGAACTATGAACACCACATGATCTATTTTTAGGTCTCCTAGAGCAAGTCAGCCTAAGCAGAATAATAGTTAACTTTTATTGAGTACTTTCTATGGGCCAGGTACCCAATATATCTTTATTTCATTCAATCCTCTAAAAACCCTATGAATATGTATGCAGATGAATAATGTATATTCCTATTTTACATACAAGGAGGCAGAGGAGAACAGTCTTGCTGAGGAAGCATAAGGCCCACCGCGGTCTAAGGATGCTGGCACGTGGGGAGAATGAGGGGGTTAGGAGACAAAGGGGCCCAGAAACAGTAGATCTAAATGCAATTCCGCCCAAAACGATTTTCTTCTCAATTTTGGCTTTCGTGATACTAAGACAGTCTGTCCAAACATGTCAGCAGATCACTTTCGGACTGCTGATATGACTGTCCTGGAGTGGGTACAGATGCCACATCTTCATGCCTGGAAAATTTGAAAGTGATGGATAAAGCTTTAATGGCCTCAAAAACACAAAGGCCCCTCTCCTGACCACTTTCTGTGTCAGAAAGTCACATCTGCTGTGAAGCAAGCAGTACCTTGATATGGGTCCCCAATGTCACCCTGGTGACATGGTCGCATATGTTTAGAACGGGGGTTGGTATTGCTCAGAACTGTCACTGGTAATACAACACATTCTATAAAGAACCTACAGAAATATGAACAACTATAAAGCCAGGAAGCAACGAGGGTTTAAAATATTTTTGTTCTAGCTGTTTAATGTAAATACAGCCGCTGGTGATTTTACAGACTGGTAGGCTGCTGGTTGAGACAGACAAGTTATCTGTGCTTGGTGAAGGGGGATGTACTTTTGCAGGTGAATCTCTCCTGAGGCTCATACAGGCCGTCAGCAGTAGCGATGTTAGAATATGCCTTCCTTCTTCAGCAATGGCATTTTATTCTAAAATCAATGCCACACTTTCGTAGCTGATGTCTTTCGTTGGTGTGCATTCATCTGCTGTGGAGAAAATCAGTGCTTAAATCAGGCTGCTCCAAATAGAATTGACTAAAACAAACGAGATGACATTCTTGTCAAAGCCACCTCATACTCCAATTGACATATTGTATTCTGGTGCTGACAGCTGAAGGCTAGAATTTTGATTAATCTATTTTCCTCTCATTATAAACACTCTCTCTTCCTTGAAGGCTTGAGCAATCACTCTAGCAAGTGTCGGACCTTGACAGAACAATGCTTATTCTCTGGTAGCCACTGTATGCATAAGAGAGAAAGAGCTGGTTTTGTTTTTCAAATCTCCTTGGGCATTGTTGAAAAGGGTTCATTTGTGAATGTGTGTGTGTTTCAGTGAGCTCAAGGCTGTATTTTGTTTTTCTCCTCCGTGGACAGGCAGTGAGGGAGAGGACGCAAATGTGCAGCATTTGATCCAAAGCATGACAGACATGGCTGAGGAGGCATTGTCAAGGGCACAGTGCGGCGGCACCCAACACAGGGCCCGCACGACGGGGGGCAGCGTTCCTTGCGGTCCGCCTCTGCACCAGACTGAGGAAGTCGGAACCTGTAACTTCACCCCACTCCTCGTACTCCCCAGCTGACCTGTCATGGCCACTTCGAAGATCATTCTCTGGGCTGCTGCTGTTCAGAGTCCTAGCATTCTGAGATTCTGAGGTTTTACAAGAGTTGAAACATCCCACAGTGCCCCGCGGCCAGTCTGATATCCAGTCACCAAATACAGTTGAGGGGAAGGGAGGTGGGGGTGATCAAGAATGAACTCCATGTTATACAGCGCAGTGACTCTAGCTAACAATACTGTGTTACATATTTGAAAGTTTCTAAGAGTGTAGATCTTCAAAGTTCTCAGCACAAGGAAAAAATCTAACTAAGTTTACTGTAGTAACAGTTTCCCAACGTGGACATACACCAAATCGTTATGTCGCACGCCTTAAACTTACACAGTGTTACATGTCAATTATATTCCAATGCAACTGGAAAAAGATACATTTTCTTCCTGTTTATGAAAAAAAAAACCTGGCTTTATGCAGTAGTGAAATGACGAGTTCTATATTTCCTTCCCAAACATGATTAAGGTATGTGATCGAACATGGTCTGACAGTAGAAAGAACTTTGAAAACAACTGATCTCCCCAAGTCTAGGACTTAGGTATCCTCCTTAGATCCACCGTCACCTAGATGTCCACCTGAGGCCAGTCCTGCACGGCTCAGACTTCTATTCTACATTACCATCACCAGGTGAATCTGGGGAGGTAAACAGGAGACTGAAGTTAGCATACCCTGTTTATCTGCGGCCTATGCACTCTGTACCTCTGAATACTGTTACTGACCCGGTCTATCCTAATATAATAGCTTTCAAACTTCAGCGTGCATCGGCATCAGCTTGGTGAACAGGTTGCTGGGTTTCTGATTTCTCATCAAGAGTTTCTGACCCAATAGGTCTGGGATGGGGCCCAATACCCAGGCAATGCTGTTGCTTGGTCCAGAGACCAAATTTAAGAACCACCTTCTGAGACCTTGGGCAAGGGGAGGTCTTCCTTGTCCTATTTGAGAAATGAAGATTTCTAGACAGGCCTACACCATCTAAGTTGTTCGAATGTTGACCCACAAAAGGGAAAGAGAGAGACAGTTATTTGAAAATTCTTGTGTGCTAGCTGCTTGCATGCATTACCTTGTTTAATGCTCACGACAACCTGACAGCTAGTATTATTATCCCCACTTCCTAGTTAGAGGTGTAGAGAGGTCAGTTCACTTGCTAATGTTGATGCAGGCAGTGAGTGCTCAGGCTATGAGTCAAGCTGGGTTGGTCTGGCTCCAAGCTGTAGATTTTCAATGATATCCAGCCCTCTCCTCACACCAGAAGGGATCTAATAAAGCCCCCAGGAAAGGAAGAAACAAGACTAACTCAAGGCGTGAATCCAGGTGGACGATGCTGACCACTGATTCATCTGTTTTAGGCAGAAATTATTCAAATTCCCATCGCTCCTCCCCGGCCATGCCAAATTTCTTAGTTTCTGCCCGTGACGTAGGTAACCTTATCTGAATTCTGACGCCTTTGCCCCTGGACCTTGACACTGATCTGGTCTCATCCAGGTATCCAGTTATTATTCTTGGCCTTTGAACAACCAGCTTATCCTGAAAAGGCTCCTGGTGGATCCTCCCATGAACACAACTGCCATTTGCCCGTGATGACGCATGCCACTTGGAGTTGGGGCAAAGCCCCATCCCCCATTGCAGCCCCCCTAACCTGACCTCTTCGAAGATGAGGATGGCGACTTGCTCACTTTCAATAAACAGTGTGGATCAGATCATTCGGATCGGCCAGGTTGTAGTTTGGTTAATTCATTCCCACGAAAATAGAAATACATGTTCTGTGCAAAGCCTTGCACACTGTGGTTGCATAATTTTAGGTAACTGTGGTAGGAGAAAGGCAGCAGAGTTGGAGCAGAGAACCGAATTTAAATTCTCACGACCACTATTAATATTTATTGAATGTCTAGAGGAGGTAGTCTCCTTTGCAGGATTCTTCTCAGATTATCCAAATTTTTTTTTCTCCTAAATTCTCATTAAGATATTTTATGTCTTAATTTCCACTGAAATATAGGGAGCTGGCATTCTTTATTCCTTAGGGTGAGTTTCACTTCCATATCGTATAATGTATATAATGTCGTAAAATAGAATAAATGAGCTACGAATGAAAATTTTTCTATTAACAAGATTCATATCCTCCCCTGAATCCCGCCAACATTTTTACAAACCAGAATAAACAAGGCCCTTTTTAAAACAAGAGGTGAAGCAACTTCGCCTCCTGCTCTCACTCTATCCCCACCCACCCCCAACTCTGACATAACGGTCTCATTTGTTCAGACTGAGTTCATTAAACAGAAGGGCGAGAGCCCTAAAAGTTCTTATAAAATATTGGCATGTTTTTATTCTCATTCTCATTCTCCAGCTGCCCTTTAATTATCTGGCAGAGCCAGGGCATGTAATAAGGTAATCCAGTTAACGGCACTTGGCATATTTTAAGTAAATGTCAAACCAGGTGAGTTTGTGGAATTCTGCTTTTCCCCATTAATGGGAGGCCCATGGGAAATAACCAATGTTCTTTCTTCAAAAAATATATGGAGCTCTGGGCCCTGATTTTTCAGTGGCTGCCAATTCGATCACTATTTAAATATTAGGTCCTCACAGCAAAGGGGCCTCTGGAACTCCCGCTGCTTCTCTGTCTACCTGAAAACTCCCAACAACGACAGGAGAGAGTAAAACTGTCCTTCAGAGAGGAAAGTGGAAACCGAGAGGTCTGTGTAGCAAACGTGGGGCAAGATGATCTTCCTGCGTGAAGGAACCGGAGCGCTTACTCTTGGAAAGTAGAAAAGTGCCATCTAAACGCAGGCTCGGGTGAAGTTTTGTCACTGCGAGTCGTTCATTAGCTTGTATGAGTACGCGCTCTCTCTCTCTCTCTCTCTCTCTCTCTCTCTCTCTCTCTCTCTCTCTCTCTCTCTCTCTCTCTCTGTTTGTAAGTGTTGCTTCTGCCACCCATTTGGCTCATTCCTCCTCCAGCCTCCTGGGCCGCCTGGGCCCTGGACCTGCCTGGCCGGCCCGATCTCACCAGGCTGTGTGCTGGCTACAGGCGGGGCTGCCATGCACGCGTGGGAGCAGCAGCTGGAACTCGAGGGCTGATGCCACCACGCTCTCACTGGACCACTCTTGTTTGCCGTCAGCTTCTTTTTCTATTCCCCTCAGGGCCATTCTGAAACGTCACTGTTCTCCTCCACCTCTTTCCCAAAATCCTGCTTCCTTTTGCTCAAAAGATACCACGAGGTCTGCTTTGCACAAAGCAGAGAGAAAGTGATTCTGCAGTGGGCAGCCTCGCAACGTCATGACTGACTCAGGAGATGGCTGAGAAAAGCCTGGCGCCCAGGACCCCTCACGGTGTCTTTGAGTGACCCTCGATAGCATGCACATCCCACAGGGCACCTGGCCTTGGCTTGGTATAGTGGCCTTGGCCCTGATCATAAGTTCACTTTGAACTTGAAGTGATTTCCTTGACTTTGAAACTCGTTGTTCTTGGGATTCGGTTCATACTTACTCTTCGGCTCCTTTTTCCAGAAAGTCTTACTTTTTTCTCTGTTGTCAGCACCCAAACTTCAGTATCAGCCCCCGCTGTACCCACCCTGGCCTCCTACAAGCAAAGGTTTAAAAAAAATGTTTTTATGTGATATCCTTCCTTATAGAAATCTTCGTTGTCTCTCTAAGCCCACAAAAAATAAAATGAAATGGAATAAAATAAAACAAAGTTTCCTTTGCCTCAAAGTTCTACCATTTCTAGATCCATTCCCTTTCCCCCATTCAAGATCCGTCACGTATCAATTATGCATCTCTCTCAGAGTTTCAATCTCTTCCTTGGTACTGATGCCTTTCCTGTAGCTTACTTTCTCTCTCTCTCTCTCTCTCTCTCTCTGCCCTGAATTATGTGTTCTCCTCCAGCCTCTCTTTCCATTCACAGCCAATCTGTCAAAAGAACCATCTCTATTTGCTCCTTTGTTTCCTTGTTTTCGAGTCAGGCTCACTGAGGTCGGGCTCCTGCACCAGCATTCTGCTAAGACGGCCTGGCCCAAGTCACCGTCGACCTCCATCTTGCCAAATTCGATAAACACGGTCCGCGATCCGGCAGCATCGTCTGACCTGCTCATCAGCATTCTTCCCGAAACTGTCTGTTCCTTTGTCTTTCGTGACTCTCTCCTGCGTCTCCTGCTATCCTGGCGACAACGCCGTCTGCCTCACTGGCCTCTTTTCCTCCTGCCCACGCACACGGGCACTGGCTGCAGCCCTGTTCCCCCCCACCCCCCACCCCACTCTCCCAAGACGATCTCGTTGGCCCCGAAGCCTTCAGGTGTACTTCTTTGCCAGTGATTCCTAAATAACATCGCTGGCTTACCTCTCTCCGAGCATCTGACACTGCCATCTGGATAGCTCCAGAAGCTCATGACATGCAACACGTCCAAAACCAGATTCACGTTTTCCGTCCTCTGCCTTCCGTATGCCGATTTAATAAAACCTGAAATCTGGGTCTCGTCTAGACGCTTTCCTCGTTAACTCTCTGTCGATTTTCCTAAGCGCTGCTGATTTCACCTTTCACGACTGGCTCACCACGCCATCCTTACCTGCTTACCCTCTCCTACTCAGTCTACCGCGGTAACTTCCCAGCTCAGCTCTAGGTTGGGCCAAACGGGAGGGCTAGATAAGCAAGTTAGCTCCTTCACTCTGCTTCCTATTCAATCGGTGGTTTTCAACTTCGCCGAACAATGGAAAGAAACATCTGCGATCAAAAATACTGATGCTGGGGTCCTACCCTCAAACATTCTGTTGTGATGAGCTTGGGGAAAACATAGCCACTGGAATTTTAAAACTTCCCAGGTGAGGTTC
Source organism: Eonycteris spelaea (assembly GCA_003508835.1). Taxonomy (NCBI): domain Eukaryota; kingdom Metazoa; phylum Chordata; class Mammalia; order Chiroptera; family Pteropodidae; genus Eonycteris; species Eonycteris spelaea. Next base: position 1,344,161 of record PUFA01000150.1, read on the forward strand.
AAACATTAGGCCAAGGTCCAGCGTTGTAACTCTCCACCATTGTCTATATATGACTGCCCTTTCATTAGCTCTGTGATGTAAAAGCCCCAGCTCATATGCATGTCAGATACCAGTGTAAGGTATCATGCAGGTAACTCAGGGCAGAAGGTCACCGGGGACGGGTGGAGGGACGGAATGGCAGAATAAGGCAACAGAAAGAGAGAAAGCAGCAATGACAGGAAGTGCGGGGGAGCCATCCACCCCGGCTTCCTAGAAGGCTGCTACCTGCTTCCCAGGTGCTTCAGGGCATGCCCCTGACAGCAGAGCCCCTGGAGTGCCTCAAATCCATGATGGGCTGGCCCCTTTCTGGCGCATGAGCCTTATACTGCCCACTTCCGGGCTGAGCCCAGTGTGAGAGGATGCGGAATTTTCTGGTGGTCTTGGCCAGAAGGCTGAAGGCTCCAGGCGGCAGCTCTCCCAGCTCGGCGGGACTCCTGGGCAGGTGCCCTCAGCCGCCTCTGCAGGATGAAGATGCTGCCATCCCATGCTCCTCCCTCTGCCTTATACCGCAGACGGGAAGGACTGGGCATGGCGGAGGGGGGATTTTCCTGCTCCCTGAGCTCTCAGAATGGAACTTTGCTCTTGGCTCAAGAAAGCCAGAACATTTGCTTTATAAAACAAGCCGCCATCTGTGCTTATAAGCACATGAGGTACAAAATGACAGTGAAGACCTCTAGCTCATACTAACCAGGTGTTACAGGTTGACTTGTGTCCTCTAAAAAAGACAAACTGAAGTCCTAACCCTTGCTACCTCGGAATGTGAGCTTATGTGATGACAGGGTCTTTACAGAAGTCACCGCGTTGAAATGCAGTCATTCGTGTGGGCTCTAATCCAGCATGACTGGTATCCTTATTAAAAAATTAAATTTGGACACAGAGGCAGACCCACACAGAGGGAAAATGCAATGAAGACGCACAGGGAGAATGCCATGTGCAGACAGACGTAGTGATAACATCTATCAAGCCAAGGAAAGGAAAGCAAACCATCGGACAGCCGACCACCGGGAGCCAGAGAGGGGCAAGGTTTCTGAGGGAGCATGGCCCTGTCGACGCCGTAATCTTGGACTAGAAATTCTAGCTTCCCGAACTGTGTAAAAACATGTTTCTGTTGTTTCAGGTCGTGCAGTTTGTGGTACCTTGTGACGGCAGCCCTGGGGAACAAACGGACCAAGGGACACTCTCATCAGAGGTGCAGGCTCTCTGAGACCCCTCTGGCCCCGGAATCTTCTGGAGCTGGGTGCACTGCTCAGTCACCTGACCCTCTCCTGACCCCTATCCTCCACTGGCTGTTCTCTGCAGACATCAGTCACCCTCCCACCCACCTGTGGTCTCGCCGGCACTTCTTTGGCAGGAGGCTGTGGAGTGCCGGTTCAAAGGTCCACTCACGTAGTCTCGGCAGACAGGGCTATTGCCTCATAAACGATCCTGGAGACCATTTAATGTCTGGCCGCTAGGCACAAGGTCTCACATCTTATCACTGTTCACTTTCACATTCCCTCTAGGCCGTAGGCAGTATTACCTTCATTTTACGATAGAGAGGCTGAGGTTCAGAGGCATGAACTCTGCCAAGGCATCCAGCTACGGAGGGGCAGGCCTCGAGTCTCCGCTGAGCCATGGAGAGCAGGCCAGCTTCCCTGCAGTCTGCTGCCCCCTGGGCACGGTGACTTCTGCAGGCCCCCGATGATGCAGACCTCACCTCGGGTATCAGCAGCGGGCACCCCGGGGTCATCTCTGTACTAACTTACCAGTGACTACAGCCTTTTAAACACAGGGTTTCTGCTCACGCGGGGGGTCTTCTTGCAGCTGTTCTACTTGATGAATGAGCCACACTCCCTCCCTGGGTAATAAACACTTAGCAGAGGGTATAATCACTAACCCGACTAGCATTACTTAACCGCAGTTATTACGACAGGCCCAAGGGACGCGAGCTCTTTCTGGTCCACCTGTTTTTAAACTGAGCATGTTGACTTACTGCTGGGTTTTAAAAATTACCTATATATTCTGGATACAAGTCCTTTGCCAGAGTTGACGGTTCACAGATAGTTTCTCCCAGAGGAAAGATGCTCCCGTCCTCTGTAGGCTAACAGTCTCGTCGTTGAAGACAGGAACGTCATCCTGACTCCAGCCTTCTGTTCCCTTCTCAGGGGCACCCACCTGGGGCTGCCATTCCTCGTTTCGCTTCATCGAGACTATTATATGTCTCAATGAGACTGTGACTATTATATGTGTCCCAAGGACACAAGAACTCCCAAGATACAACCAGTTTACTGGAAAAAATCCCCAAGCAGACATTTTTAATTTTAATGCCTGTCTACACCAGTCTGTAATTAGCCTAGATACTGAGGCAGTTCTAATAACTGAAATAAGCTTGTTTCGCCTTATACCATAATGCCATTTTCCCAGGCAATAGTTGCAATAGTCACGTGTCCATCCCTCTATTTTGAATAGTATCTGTACCTGACTCTATAGAAAGTCACATATTTCTAACATCAACACCGAACTGAGGTGAGCATTAGACACCCATACACTGGTAAGATCTCATTCAAACTTCAGTGCGAATATCCTAAAAATTAGCTGGGAATATTTTTTTTTTTTACAGAAGTTCAATGGCTGTAAAACTCTCATAAAGTTATTAAAACACCTGGATCGAACTCCTTTGAGAAGTAAACTGCCATGGTTTGGGAGATCCTGAATTATTAACGGAATAATGACCTTGTCAAAACCATGCTAGCTTAAGGTTCTGCACTTTTTGGTTTATATTTGAACGTCGAGAAAATTTTATTGAGGAATTTGCACCGACTCTAATATCCACAAAAGGAAAAATCAGCCACGATGCGACAATAGTCACTGAGTGGTCCCAGCCTCTTCTGGAAGGATTTTTCTAGGCTTCAGAGGGACTTCAAATTTTAATACGGTTGTTAAAACACATGAACTTCTGTCTCCGAGGTTTCTCTGCTTCATTTTGGTTTAGTGAAATTAGATGCTCCTTTCACCAAAGGGAAATCTACACAGTGATGAATGTGAATTTATTCAGAAAACAAGAAACAGATGCTGTCGATGGGACTAATTATGGAAGTAATGACTAAGGGCCTGGCACACGGAAAAAATACTTAACTTAGAAACAAGTCTTTCAATCAGTTTGCCTCTAAGGGACATACAAAGGAAAACAGGACACAGTGCTGGGGGAGAAGGTACGGCCACTTTGGAAAACGATCTGAAATTCTCTAGTGCGGGCGAGCATAAGGATACCCCGTGGCCCAGGACTTCCAGTCCTGGATACATAAAAGAAACTCTCATACACTTGCGCCGGGAGATGAGAGCAAACGATTTGAAACAACACAAATGTCCACTGCTAGGAGAGCAGACGAATGTATTATAAAATAAATAAATAAGCAAACAAACAGATAAATACACACACGCACGCACACACAGGAATACTGTATGATGGAGAAACACACAAGTTAAGCTCCAGGCCACAGAATGGGTGAATATTAGATTCATAATGTAGAAGAAAAAGCACGTTGCAGGAGGCTCTGTCTGACATCCCTTTTATAAAAGACAAAACAAGCGCAGTAAGCAGTGTGAGGTTTAGGGATGTGGACAGAGAGCGCAAAAACGTTGATAAACAGGAAATTCAGCACAGTGGACATCTCTGAGTGTGTGTGGGGGGGGCAGGGAGAGAGCATGGGGCATCATTGCTAATAGAGATGGGTTCTTGTCTCTGTATTATTATTTTTTTCGATGAACACAAATGTAACCTTTTTATATGTGTCAAGGATGGTAGGCTTTGTAGAAAAACCTTTTAAAGCAATTTAATGGTTTGGGGTATAAAATGTTACTTCCCTTGTCTAAATATTTTCAGGTAATAAGAAATTGGCTGGATTATAAGTATTTGTATTTATACTTACAAACGGTTTTTGACTCCTTTCTTGAGATGGGTGTGTGAGGACTAATATTACCTACAGAATCCATAAAAAGACACTGATCCTTTCTTACTATCAAACACACATATTCTCCAGCTAAAAAAAATGTCATGTTATCATAAAATTGCAGAGAAAATGACTGGTCAGACTAGACTCAATGAGTGGACCCGGAAAGGCCCTGGGGTGGTGTTAGACTGCATGCAGATATGCATCGGAATAAACCATTATGACAAAACTTTGTTTTACTTCTAATTTCTAAAATAATCGAAAGCTAAGTTTGGTACTCTCTAAATTCATGTGGATTAAAAAATCTATCTATCATCTACCTATCCGTCTCTGTCTGTCTGTCTCTCTCTCTATCTCTCCACCTGTCTGTCCATCTATCCATCCATTCACCCACCTGCCCATTCATGATCTATCATTTATATATTTCAGCCTATGTGCTCTCTTCCAAGGCACATCCATCCCCACAAAGGTCTATAGGTCTTTGAAATAAAAATAGCATCATTTTCTAACAATAAAATATTATAAACCTAATCAATGACAGTTTGCTCATCTAATGGATTTGGTGTGCAATCGTCCAGCACAGAGAAAGATTGTAAGCATCTTTTTGAAGCTTATCTGATTAAATCATGTTGAGTTACATAAAATCATTTTACTGGCCACAGTTATTTCAGTAACTTTCCTAATAAAAAAAAATATTTCGTATGCTACACATTGATGAGATGATGTTAAAAATATCTATGACAATAAAAATTCAATTCATTTTAAATTAAGACAATCCAAGTGTATTTTTAATCAGTATTATTTATTTGTTCTAATATTATTGTTTACTTGCTCCTTGCATTTTTCTGATCTTACTGTCTGTGGGTGCCACCCTGTTCTCTATTTTTCATTGGTTTCACACTTGACCAAAGCACAGGGGAGCTGAACAAAGCTGTTGATATGTAAATACCAGCTTTGAGGATGGAAGTACCAGATTGTGCCTAAACAAAAGGAAAATTGCAGTTGCTTTAGCTGAATGTCTCAATATCTAATTTCAATTACTTTCTAAAATAAAAAGTGTATCCGCTAGGTTTAAGCTTCATGCTAAGCACGAGACTACTACAGTGGGCTGACGATCATCCTGATTATTTCCTTTGCTTTTAGATATAACCTCTACACTCTTCCAAAAATAAGTTTGAATTTTTTACTGTGGTTTCAAAGTCTTTGCATTTGCAAATTCAAAGGATTTTGTTTATAACACAGAACCAAAGTACTCTTTAATTGAGTCAATAAATTAGGCTTTTTTTTGGCAAGACAAGAAGGTAGATATGTTAATAATAATCAAGTAATTTCTTTTAGAGAATCAATCAATTTATCTTGTAGAATTTAAAGTGACTAAATTCCATAGCACTTGTTGACCAATCTCTATTATGGGACACTGAGCGTAGTCCCAGACTGCTTAATAGAGTTTTGTTAATCAAAATGTGGTATAAGGAAGAGTAATATTGAAAAGCCCGGTGAAATGGTCAGAAATGTAGAACCTCAGGCTCCACCCAGACCTACTGAATCAGAGTTTACATTTTGACAAGATTCACCAGGGGACCAGGTTGCCAGATTGAGCAAATAAAAAGACAGGCTGCCCAGTAAAACTAGAATTTCAGGTAAACAATGAAGTTTTTATGACAAGCATATCCCAGATATTACATAGGCCATATATATCCTAAAAAAAATTATTTGTTGTTTATCTGAAGTTAAAGTTTAACTGGAGGTCCTGTATTTTATCTGGCAACCCAGCAGGTGATTTTTACGAATATTAAAGTTTGAGAAACAGAGTAAGATATGTTTTTCCCCCTAAAGAAAGTTAAATACTTGCGTTAATTCTAGGGCTTTATAGAATTACATGAATTACATGCTAATTGAAAATTTAAAAAAGAAAACCATAATTTTGATCCTAAGGTTATATGGACCTATGACTAAGGGGTCCCTTCCTGCCCCGTGTAACAATCATATTTTCTGGTTTCTGTGTTTGATGCTTTGACCTTAGGCCCTTGCTGACCCTGGAGGACTGCCCCTCCCAGGGCTAGCTAAGTCACAGAGGCATAGTCAAGAGCTTACCTCTGAAAAACAAACTAACCAATCCAGAGATCACAGCCCAGCCACCCCATTATTCAGCTTTGACATTCTGGGTGACTCTTTTCCGGGCTCTCATTGCCCCAAGGCCAGGTACCAGACAAATAAGAACAGTCCCCATTCTCAAGAGTCTGCTCAGATTATCCAAACGTGCTAGTCTAAGCCTGCCTACCCCATACCTCTCATTCCTTCCTGCGACAGTCGAATAAAGACAATAAAGACTCCTGCCTGTACTTCCCCGTGCGCCCTGTGTCTCCTGGCTGACCCTGATGCTTCCCCGTGTGGCCCTGTGTGCTATGCCATGCCTCCTGTCCCTAGGGGTGTGACAGTATAAAAAACATATCCCTTCATGACAATCATTTCTGTGTCTATGTATCTCACCATACCTGATCTGAACAAATCCCAGGTATACTTTTTAAATGCTCCACTAACCCAGTAAAACACTATCAGATTTCTCCTGGAATCATGATCAGATAAACCTTCCCTTGGAATAAACTGGAATGGAGTGGGAAGGTATTATACTGAGGCTCTAAGATAATAAGAAAATTCAGTTTTCTGGATGGTTAGTCTACACAACACTTGGAAACATCTGAGTGATTCTATTTTTTGACTTTTCATCCCGAAGTCCGCTGGCACACAGCCATCGTCTTCCACAGGCCTCTTCAGGTCAGTGCAGGCCCAGCCATCACAGAAAGACACAGCGCTGTCACACATGTTGAGAAGCGGGGAAGGCAGCGTTTCTGTGGGCTGTTCGGGGTCACCTGGAAGCCCACACCGGAGGGCGCACAGCTCCTGGCCCGTGACATAGTGACACACGAAGTTACTGACATCATCTTCTTATTGAGCCACCCAGTTGTGTTTTTCTTGTTTTTGGTGCTATTTTTGCTAGTCGACAAAGGAAATTTTGAAACGTTGACAGTAGCCTCTGATTCTAAATGTTAAGGACATCAGGTTTTACTTATGACCACTCTCAATTGGACAAAAGGACAGCTAGGGAGTGCCACCCTCCCACTGTTTTTTATAATATTTATGTCACTTGCCCAACTAATTTTTGCCAAGCATAGACACATATGCATACAGAGGAGAGAGAAGCATCATGACACCTGTCACCTAGAAAAGAGGCACGCGGAAATCCCACCTGGGGAGGTGGGGTGTGGGCCGAGGTGTGGGCACATGAACCTGTAACACCTTATAATGATCCCTGAGGTGCCATGGTCCAGTCTGTTAAGAAAGTCAAGCAATGAGTGCTGGCTTCTTCCTCGTTCAGGACTGGAACACAGAATAAAGGACTGACTACAGACCTGATCTGACGATCCTAGCATGTGGTAAAGAATTTGTGTGGGCTTGGTCTCTGGTCCTTGGGAGAGAGCCTCTGAACCCTTGTACTTTCCAGAGGGAGGACAGTGTCACTGCAGTTATTCACTGTGGGTCCCTCAGGCCACACCGGGTAGTTTATGCTAAGGTGACGAAGAATGGGGTTGGGGATACCAGAAACACCAACCATCGATGAGACGGTCAAGGTTTTGAGTCGGGGGTTGTAGGGGCTGGAGACTTGAGCTCAACCTTCTGGCCAGTGATTTGATCAACTGTGCCTACTTAACGAAACCCACAAGAAAACTCTGCACACTGAAGCTGGGGGGACCTCCCCTAGTTAGTTAGCATTTCTCTGCATAGTGTCACATATATTGTCACATTCTGAGAGGAATGCATCCCGGAGGACAATGGAAGTTTCAAGTTGGGACTCCTCCCGGACTTCACCGATATGTCTCTTCTAACTTGTATCTTTTTGCTGTAATGAAACTGTCATCAGAAGTGCGGTGCTTCCAGGAAGTTCAGTGAGTCTTTCTGCTGAGCTATCACACCTGAGAGGGGGTGGGAAGGCCTCACACCTGTGGCTGGGGTCTGACGTAAGGGCAGTCCGTGGAGGACAGCATCCTTGACCTTGGAGCATCTAGGAATACACACGCCCTAACACAGTCACATTCATTCTCATTGTCTTCCTTCCCGCCTCATTAACACTGCTCACATTTTTAGGATAGAAAACTCCTTATTGTGCCTTTATCTGATTGGCGCTGTTTCCATGCTTACGCGCCTCGCTGCAATCTCGCCCAGGATTCCCTTCCTGTGCTTCCCCAGGTGGGGTGGGTAGCTGGCACCAGACCTCTCTGGATGGCGGGGGAGAAGGGCCCTCCACGTGCATATTTCATCAGCAGGTGAAAGAGAGAGCCGCGACAGCAGAGTATTGCTTTCCTTCTGCGTATGGTGCACGTCTCTTCACATGCTGTTAAAAAAAAAAAAAAAGGACCGGGGTGCTGATGGGTGCTGGCAGGGGCTGCAGCAGTGGAAGTGCAAAGCGAGGAGGCCCAACGAGTTGGCTCAGACACCACTAAGCGCAGAAGAAAACCCGAGCGAGGCGCACGGCCAGAGGGGCCAGGATCCGGCTCCTGCGACCCTTCCTGGTCATCGGGCTCCAGCCGCACAGGCCTCCTCCCACCCCTCGACCACCCCGCTCCAGCTTCAGGTCCCCGGCACTTGTTTCTCTCTGGAACGTTCTCTCCGCAGCAACTCTGATGGCAGCTCCTTCTCCGCGTGTGCTTTTAGCTCCAACGTCACCTCCTCCCGGGGTATCCCTGGCCATAGTTACCAAGGCCTCACCTCTCCCTCCCCGAGCCGAACCTGGAGTGCCTCCCTGGCCTACTCCTTGCTTGATTTTCTTGTAGCACTCCGATGCTACAGACATTGTGTCAATTATTTACTTGGTTACAATCGTGTTTCCCGTTTTCACCCCTCCCACGTACACAACCCTGGCTTGAGCGTGGGATGACAGTGGCTTTGTTTATCTCGTTTGCCCAGCATCCTTGGCCCACAGGATAGTAACTGGCAGCTCTTAGTGACTAAACGACAGAATACAACACGTTCGCCAGGCGCTCCTCGCTGGGGAAGGTGATGTGAGACCAGGCTCATTTCCTCTGCTGAGAAACCGGGGAAGCGAAGCCACACACATTCACGAGAGAGAGGCCCAGCCGTTTCGGCGGCTGCTTCTGCTCGCTCATGGGTGTGGTTCCAGATCCTGCCTTGACCTTCTCTTCTTCCTGCTTCACGGACCTCTCCCCGCCCTGAGCCCAAACAGCACCCCGATCCGCTGACTCCTCAACTGCATCCTACAGTCTCAGCATCCTACAGTCTCGGGGTCTTTCTTTTTCTTTTTAAAAGCTAACATGGCCCTATAGGAAGCATAAAATGGAGGCCAAAAAGGAAAGTAATACAAAAACTGATAAAGAAATTGAAAAAAAAAAAAAAAGTACGAAAATTAAGATCCAGAGCTTTGAAATGTACTAAAATTACACCATGAAATATAAGGCCATGTTAACTAGGGGGGAAAGACTTGGGGTGTCGTGAATTTCTTAGGTTATCCTTAGGGCACAGTTTTATCAGGACTTTATTAGATGTAGTTGGTAAGTTTTAGAGTACGGTGGATCTGTATAAGCATACACAGAACTTAGAGGGAATTTGAAAGCGTGTATATAATGGGTCATGATTTAGCTTTGGCGTTAAAGAGAACAAATGCCAATCGATGGTTGGTTGCTTGTCTCAGGAGGTAAAAATACAGAAAGGAAACAATTTGAAGTGAATTAAAATTTATCCAGTTTAGAACAAATAAGAATGCCATCGGCCCGGTGGCAAGGAACATTCTTGGGCTGGAATTTGCTCCACACCCTAAATTTATCCAGCTGCAATTCCTTTGTAAGCGCCACACGATACCACTTTTTGAAAGAAGGTGTGCTCTTAAAGAGAAACTGGCATCCCATCTGAAAGATGGAACAAAATCTCCTGGAAAATTTATTCCATAGATAGACACAATTTTTTTCTCCCAACATGTTCAACGTAAGGGCAGGTATGGGTCACAGTGAGGGATGGCTTACAAAGGAGCACACATGTGTTCTCGCCTTGTGTCATAACTGCTTAGAATATTGCCACAATTCTAACTTGCGTTATGGACAGGCAACTGTCAGGCCTCATATTTCCTGAGGGAGTGTCTTATATTTCTTAGAAGCAGAATATGTCAGAGCGACAAGTGTGAGAGCAAAATATAAGTTTAGAAAAAGACCTGCACTTGAAAGAATTGTTAGAGAATGTACATCCAGGAAAGGAAACCCGAACCCAGAAGAGATGCGAGTCAAGGATCCATGGTGAACAAACACGTTTTTCAACCGTGGCAAAACTTAAAGACGCCTTAACTAAGACCATAATCACAAAGCAAGGTAAACCCAGGGCAGCTAAGATAGGCACAGCTTGAAACATAAGCACAGACAAGAGAGTCACTAATTCAGGGGAGTTAAGAAAAAAGACGCCGAGGATCGAGGGGCGAGTTGGAGTTCAGCAGGCGCCAAGGGGAAGAGGGGGTTGGTTTCCAAGGTAAATCTAAGCGTGAAGGTGCGCGGCGTGTTCCCGAGACTGCAGCGTAGGGCGCGACCCGCCACGAATGGTAGAATCGAGTCGAAAGGGGCGGTGCCACCTCGGGTCGTCTTCCTCTCAAACCATGTCACAGTCAGGCTGTGACAAACGTCAGCTTGTAACCAGAACTCTGGAGGAGATGCAGAAAACACACGAAACGGAAACCTAACGGTAGAAAGGACAACGCTGAATTTCATTATTTTGGGGCCTTATCGCCGAGATTATTTTCAACAATAATGTGACTCTCTTCCAAAGAGCCCTCAGCTCACTTCCTTTCCTCTACGTCCCGTGGGGGTTATTCTATCTGAGATGCTATTTAATGGAAAGGAAGCCCCCCGGTTGTTGACGTAATTTTTCCCGTCTTGGTAATCAACGGCATTTCGGCTCACAGTTAGAAAATGGCCCTGAAAAGTGAACATGTCTCGGGGAGGTAAAAAACACTGATTAAAAACAGTGAGACATCCAAGATGTCAAACCACATATCTAAAATAAAATTATCAGACGCAGAGTGCCATAGCCTACTGAACAGTTTCAAATTCCTTCTCCTCTTGCGCCAAATGCTACCTGTCTAGATTCAAAACGACTTAGTCACATAAATTCTAAAATGCTTTATTTAGCAGAAGAACGGACAGATATCAGCTCTGGAGAGAAGGGAGGCAGGGATTTAGGATTTAAAGACAGGCGGAGGGATATTCTTGAGCTGTAATTCAGATAAAGCATTCAGAGGAGAAAGCAGGGCTGGCCAAGTGCACTGTGAAGAGTCAAGTTCGTGCTTCTCATGTGAGCCTTTTTGTGCTCTATCTCTTCCTTTAGGCAGCCATCATCAGCCCTGGGCCTCTCAGATTTTCTTCAGGAGAATGTGTTCTTTGAGAAGAACTTTATAAACATGTTCGTGTTAGGTCTGAGTGACTAACCAGGCTTAAATATGGTGTCTTTCCCTGTCATTTTCACTCTGTAGTAGGGGACAGTGGTCTCAATTTCTTATTGTAGAACTTGAGGCTTTATCTCGTTAGTTTGGGAGGCGAGTCTTGATCTAGGGTCTTCCAAGAGCCCTTGTATTCGACCAATAGGTCCCTGCTTTTCTCTCCTGGACAGAAATCTGGTTCTAAACATGGGTCAGAACATGATATCTCATTTGCTCTTCTGAGTCGGTGTCAATAAAAACAGCACCTGCTTGGTGTGACACAATTTCAAATATCATACAAAGATGTTGATTTCATCTTGATCTGAATTAATCCACCGTCTGAAGATTATCCAGCCTCAATGAGTATCAACATCTAACAAATGCAGACAGAGGAAAATGCAAAACATGAGTTCATGAGGAAGTTGTGTGTCCTCGTCTTTTTAACAGGCCAAGTCTTAAAACCTTTAGAAGATGAGTATTGACAAAAGGATACCCATTAAGTCCCTAAGCCAGGCCCAAAGTATAGCTATCTTGAAGTAGTTGTACCATTCCAATCAATCAATCAGTATTTATTTGTGGAAAGTCTTTTGTGTACAGTACTGTGTATGGCACAGTGTGACGTGGTTCCTCTCTTTCCTTTAGTTGAAGAGGCAAACTCCCCATAAAACAAATGGAAAAAAAATTAAGGGGTGAACTATGTGGTACTGACAGGACTCATAACTCATGATCCTTTCTGTTTTTTTCTAAAGCATCTTATTATCTTCAGGATGAATTTCTAATCCCTTACCAGGTTTAGGGAATCTTTTCTATTTGGTCCCTGCTTATTTTTCCTGCCTCATCTTTTGGCACTTTATTCCATGGACTCAAAGCCCCAGCTCTACTAAAACATAAGCAATCTTCCTTCTCTCCTTCCTCCCTCCCTCCCTTCTCCCTCCCTCCCTCCATTCCATTCCTTCTGCTCAAAATGTACTCTCCACCCACTTGTTTAATTTCTACTCATCCATTTAAAAGTCTCCTCCGCTGGAAAGTCTCTTCTAATCCATGTTGAGTTTTGTGCCCCTTCTATTTGATTTCCAATATATGTCTGTATTTAACTGCATGCCAGCAATTTCACATCCAATTGAAATCTCTCATCTATTTGTCTAATTCCTTCCTTACTCTTGTTTATCAGTGAGGATGAGGATCTGTACTTCATTTACATCTGTTTTCCTAGAGCTTACTTTGAAACCAAGGCACACAGTAGGTGCTCAATAAATATTCGTTGAATGAATTCCAATGGGGGAGGTGACAGAGGGCAGGTAGATTTTCTTCCAAAGGGTTGAAAGATGCAATTATAATAAAAGAAATTATAGAGCACAGTAGGGTGAAGGATGATACCTACGAAAGCATGCAGGAGAGAGGTGAGATCGAGTTATCCACTGAATCCCACAATATGTTCTAAAACCAGGACCTATCACTGATTATACCTAAAAGGAAAATTTTCTTTAAAAAAAGGGAAAATGAATCTTTTATTTCTAGCAAGTGGAATAGTTGGAACAGGTGAATAATTTTAAATATTATTAAAGTAGGAATGACTATCCATAAAGAATACCTTGTTAAATCCTCTACTTTCTAACGTGACATCAAGGTGAACGCCACACCTTACGCCGTAAGATTATTAGACGCCTCTATTGAAGAAATATTCTTTGTCTGCCGAGAACTTAGACGGAAATAATATGATAAAGCTATTTGCAGTTTAACCTTCGGTTCGGTGTGTTAACCTTTCACCACAGATACGCACACTTGATTCTCTCTGCCTTGGTCCTGAATTGCAAAACAATGCCCGAGCATTCAAATACTTTTAGCCACCCTAAGCTGACTGCGTAGGTCACAGCGGGACCAGGACAGCAAGCGGTGGGCTGGGGGTGTGCGTTTCTCACAGAGGCTGGTGGAAGGTATGCAGAGCTGCTCAAGACACCCCGCCACGACGTGTCCACGGGTCCAACGGCCAGAAGCTGGCCCTGAAATGGAGACGTAACCACTGGGCACAGCTGGGGAAAGAGGGAGACAGACTCAGGGCTGGCAAGGGCTATCTTCGAGGACAACTTAGATGACTGCCCTTCAGGCATCAGCAAGCAATCTCAGAAGTCACTTTTAACAGAATGAGCGTTAAGGGGGTATCTGCCGACCAAGCCCGAGAAGGACTTCCTGCCAGGGTGAGAGTGCGGAATGAGCTGTGCAGGTGCGTACGAACGCCTCATGAAAAACAGCAAGGTACCCATCTGTAGAGAGGTATGGCCTCTAAAAATGAGGGCTCTTAAGCTTTTTTTTGATGGGTCAGTGGAGCCTCGAGAAGCTGATGGACATCACAGACCCTTTTCCAGGAAAAACATACAATTCCCATACATACAGTACATTGGCTTCCCTGTCCTCACTCCGCAGAGAGCCCTCTTTAAAGGATCTCTGAAGAATGTATTTGTTTAGAGTTTGTCAGCTTGAGGAAGGAGATATATTTTTGGTATAAATTGTCTGAAAATTCTTGCTTCTATCTATGTGGTACGAGTCTGCAGTGGGTTATTGGGCTGCCATTCTGAAAGTCCCCCGCCTCACCTAGATTTTTAGTGGCACCTGAGAGGCACTTCTAAAAATGCAGCAAAACTGCCACCAAAAGTTAGAAACTCGAATGAACAAATGCTCTGAGTTAACAGCTATGTAACAGTCAAGGACTGAGATTTGTGAATTCCTCTGAGGAGAGGGATCCAGGCCCTTGTCTGTTCCTGACCCTATACGGGACAGTCCTGCTCGCTGTCCCCCCTCCCCAGCACCGTTTCCACACCCAACTACCAGTGAGTAGTAATTAATTTAGTCATCTTTCCACCCCGTTGCAGAGGACCTGATTTATGGCCCATTTCTCAGGTCACCACATCCTCCACATTGTCATAAAGTCAGCATTATAACAGTTGAAGCTAAACACTGAATCGGCTGTCTACTGGAAAACGTCACAGAGAAGATCTGCATTCTCTTCAAGCACTGCTAGAGAGAACATTTGTTTCAGCTGATTTGGCATTAATGAGCATTTAGCTACGGAGGCATGTTTACAAGCTGTGAAGGTGTTACCTCTTCCCATAGTAACCCTGAATTGGAGCCAGGATTTTAAGCAGAGCAGGCGACCGATCTTGCCCGTAAGGAGCATTCATGACCTTACATAGTTGGCAAAATCCAGGTATCAGCAATCACAACTAATAGTCCTTATTTGGAAAGCAAGTGCACTGTTGCTTATTTGATTCAGAAATTATTTGCAAACCTAACTATAACTCAAACTTACGTAAAGAATTAGCCAGATGCATCACTAGATTCTTTCGTAAAATGCACAGAACGCTTAACTATCCTGAGGAAAATTTTTTCGCTATTATAAAATACATTTTAAATCACTGTGGCTTCTTATACATCTAATCACACACATGAAAACAAGCAACTAAAACAAAACGAAACAAAAACCCCCACAAAGAACAATAGCAACTATTGTTCAAATACTAAACAATTGTGAAACTGTTTAAGTGACTGTATAAAATCATATAAACTCAAAGATAAGTACATAAGTAAATATCGTACGTGTCTGATATGATATGCATGATACTGGACTTCCCGTGAGCTGAGGCCTAGTGGAGAAGCTCTCCCACAGAAATTTCTGACATTAATCAGAAATAACTACCCGTATACGTATTGTAATTTGGCTCCTTTTTTTGGACCATCATATTTACCTCTCTTCGAATTTTAGTCATAAATGCGAAGTTAACTTAGTCTGTATTATCCCTATATTTTGCCAGTTAGAGGCGTAAGAAGAAGATTGGGAGAGTTGGCAGGCAGGTGATGGACAGTGGGATACGGATCTAAGAACCAAACTCCCTCATTTTTGTCTGTTTCAAGCAGGGCATTTTGTCCCAAGAAATGTCGGGAGAATCCATAGTTCAACAGAGCAAGAGCATTACCATATGTCATGGTTCCTTAATAAAAAGAGTTGCTCTTTTAATAAATGAATCTTATCTTATTGAATTTTATCAGTAGCAACCCTTGGGCTGAGCCAAGGTAGAAGACAAGTCTCCAGTTCTCCATTATCAATATGGAATAAGTTAATTCTGGCCCACAACCTTACATGTGAACCTCTTGGGGCCAAATGTATTTCAGAATTCAGAATTCTTTTCTCAGTGATGAAAGGCAACAGGGCTCAGGCACTGCCAACAGGAAATCCAAATCGATAATGTTTCTGCTATGAAATGTTTCCGTGTTCACATGAAATTATGTAATTACAATAATTAAAAACCGACTAATAGCTTCATATCAGTTCAGGCCAAATTTTGTTGTCAAGTGTGCTTTGGTGCAAACTTGGGGACGCCTTCGGCTCCTGTGTGGCTGAGATTCTGGAATTGCAGGTTAAAGACCGTGGCCCTGTATAAATGCATGCATGAAAACTGCTTTTCTAGCATGTGTATTCTCTAAGCAGGGGCGATGACCAAACAGCTCGTCTATCAACTTGCGGTCTGGCTTACTGGGAAGCTGTCATTTCTGTGAAATGTGAACTTCAGTCAGCCATGTCCAATTTCGGTAATATCTCGTAATGCATCCATTAAGAACAACCTGAATGGCATCTGAGCGAAGCAGGCAATGAAGAGACTGGTGATCTGTTTAGTGAATGACGTGACATGTATACCCCACGCATATTCCTAGACAAACTGCCACGCCTTCTCCCAGAAGACAATCCAGAGTTGCTCCCCTTCTTAATAAAGTCAGAATCCAGTGACCGGGTCCAATGTGCATCAGGATCTGGGGAGACCATAAGAATCCAAAAGCCATCCTCCCCGAAGCAGGACTGGGCCTCGGACTCTGAGTTTTTATCAGGTACTCTCGATGACGCTGATACGCTGGAAAGCTCGACAATCACTGATCTAGACGATGCCTTGTTAAGTCACAAATGCATCTTTTTATGTGTGGGAGACCTTTATTTTATCAAGGCTGAAGGTTAAGGTTGATGTGCACATTCTTGTGGGAAATGGGAACTCATTTTTTTTTTTATAAGATACACAATGATTTATAAGAGTAAAATAATAAGCCTTGCTGGGAAATGATGTCATTCCAACTGCTTGTAATCATAGTATTTGTAAAAGCCTCAGTACTTATCCATAGCAAAACATAAGAAATAATCAAAAAGTCATTTCCTGGTGACCGATTCTTATTTGCACAAATGCAAACTATTGTGTGAAAAAAAAACAGAACCGCAGTCCTGGATTCCACTTAACGTTGTGAAGATCGTGGGCTGGGGCGTCTGTGATGGAAATAGCCAGGGTGGTAGGAAGTGACTGTGATTTTGACTATGAATCACGGTGATGCTCACAGGAAGACTCTGACAACAAGACAAAGGGCTCTGTGGTCCATTACGAACCACTAACTGGCCTTCAGATAAGTGCACCTCGTCCTTGAGTGGAAGCCACCTGCCAGATCCCCCCCCCACACACAGCCCTCCTCGTTCCCAGTCATGAACATGCATTGTGTACCGTACGAGTTGCCTACTGCATTACACATGCCTGTGTGGGTCACCTGTCTGGCTCTGGCGGCGTCGGGGAGAGAACACAGGAGAAAACATCCATGTTTTTCTAAAATGTCTGACCTTTACCCGAAACTGCTGAAACTCTTGTTGTTACTGTGAGATGCGGTGTACACTACACTGCCAGGTATCCCCCTCAGGCACACCCCAGCAGGCTGACACCGATGTCCTCTTTCGAGAGGTCATCCCCTCAGTCTAGATGCTTGGTGCTAAAGGCTCAGAGGTGACGGCGATGAGTCTCCTTCAGTGTGCTCCTTGCGGAGAGGCACGTGTGCATGGCACTGTGGTGTGGCTCTGCAGTCGAGGGCCGGGATGGCAGACGTCCCTGTCCCGCTCTTCAAAGTCGCTTCTCAGTGTGACAGCACCCGCAGGACACACACAGTCAGGCAATTCTTTAAGACTACAGTTTAAATACGCCAATTGACACAGATGTCCTGCTCTTACATCAGTTTATAACTTCGTATACATGCTCTTTGGAAGCGAGGGGACTCTAGTGGAACCGGGACTGAGTGATAATAACGGGGACCTGTTTGAAACGGGCGAAGTCAAGCTTTCGTCATAAGCATAAAGGGGACAGGCTGCTGTGTTGCGCTGATGTTGGCTCTTGTTTTCCCCAAAGCTGCCGGTCCAGGTCCGGGCAGAGGCTACGCTCCAGTCTGAGGCCCTTTTAAAATGGCAACGCCGTGTTTGCTGCCTCTGTGGAGAAGATCCCGGGACTCCGAAGCCAGGCGAGAGTCGATAAGGAGGCTGTTTTTACATCTTAACGGAGTATCTAATTACTAATCTCAATGTTGTCTATTCCAGATGGCAGATGATGAGTACTCCATAAGCAGTCTTCCAAATCAGTCCCGCCGCTGGGGAAGGATGGAGGAGCGGCACCTTTAAGAACCACCAGCATCTATAAAAAGAGCTGGATCGAAAGTAGACGCCGATCGCACACCCACTGTGGTTGGCTGACAAAATAGCCACTCGCACAGATTCAGTTCACTTCAATGTCAGGCTTCCCCCTCCAAACACCCTGCCTCCCACCCCGTCAGCTCCGGAGGGGTTTCTATGGCGCGCTCACTCAGTGCTCATGGCAGGTGTCTTAGAGCCGCCGGCACAAACACAGGCTGCCGCCTGACGCGCTGCTCAGCACCCTCCTCCTCACCGTTCTAACGACCACCGCGGAGGGGAAGGATGGCGGTTCAGTTCTGCCCTTTAGAACATGTGTGCGCGGTGCCTGGCGTGGTACTTCATCACCCTACGCACTACTTTCCTGAGGAGGAAACGAGGGCTCAGGTAAATAACTCGGTCAAGGGCACACACTTAAACTAGCGGGATTGCAGATTCTGACCTTTGTTCGAGCCCATTAAGATCTGCCGTCTCCCAGTCTGGTCAAGAACGGAAGATTCTCGCATCCCCTGGTTTAGTGCCCTCTTAGGGGGCATGCCAGTGAGCTACATCCCACCCCCACCTCAAAACCGAAATTCGAGTCTAGTTGACTTGTATTTTAAGAAGATGTTATAAGGTGAAAAACCAAAACCCTCCCTCTAAGACCAGGAACAAGGCAAGGCTGTCCACTATCACAGTGTTATTCACTATAACATTGGAGGTCCTAGCGAGTGCAATCAGACAAGAGAAAGATAAAAGGCCTCCAAATAGCAAACGAAGAAGTCAAACTGTCACTATTTGTGGATGACATGATTCTCTATATAGAAAACTCTAAAGACCCTACAAGAACACTACTAGAAACAATAAGCAAATATAGTAAAGTTTCTGGATACAAGATCAACCTTCAAAAATCCATAGCATTCCTATACTCTAATAATGAAGTGTCAGAAAAAGAAGTCGAAAAAATAATTCCTTTTGCAATTGCAACAAAAAAGAAAATGCCTGTGACGTGGGTAAAGGCGATCAAATATGTGGTAGCTGAAGGAAACTGGACTTTGGGTGCTAAGTGCACAACAGAATATACAGGTGTCAAATGATAATGTACCCCTGAACATTGTATTATTGTATTAACAAGTTACCCCAATAAATTTAATTAAAATAAAAATAAAAAGACGACATAAGTCAAAAGTAAAAAAAAAAAAAAAGGGATACAGTTTTGCCAAAATGTCATTTCTTTAGAAAATGAATACCATGAAACTACATGGCTTAAAGATAAATGGAGTCTGAGTGCTTGGTATGACATCTGTCTACGCTCAATAACGGTAACACCAGCATTGGCAGAGCCTCTTCTTTTCTCCTTCTTCTATCCCTTTCTCTCCCATTTTCCCTTTCTAGTCTCTGTTACTTCTTCGGTGCCTTCAACACGCCAGGCACAGTGCTGGGCACCAGAGACCCAAGATAATATTGCTGCTCTTCGAGTTTTTACTTTTTAGTTAGAGAGACAGATAAGTCACAGGTAGGTACACTCTAGAGCGGCACATCTTTTGACAAGGGCTTCACACTGAGTACTGTCATTAGCAGCTAGGATGGGTCGTCAGCCCGGACTTAGGCACAAAACGCTCTTACATGTCTTATTTTTGAAAGTATGTTTGATCTCAAGCATGGTTGGAAAAAACAGTCAATAGATGGCAGTCACTCTTACGGCCCCTATTCCTCTGCACATCCACAGAATCGTCAACAACAGCATCGCACCCCAATCCCTGCAAAATAGGCCTGGTAAGAGGTTCTAAGCATTATCTGAGCCAAGCAGTCCTCGAGGTCAAAAAACTGTGAGACAACAACCCCGTTATCTCGTGGGCATCTCATTTCTATCCGTCACACTTTCCTGTAATGTGTACATGTCCGAAGGGGAGTGAGTGACCAGCGCAGTGTCTCCGGGCCATGGGCGCCCCTGCAGCAGAGTGGGGTCAGAGTAAAGCCTCGCTGTGCCTCACACTGGCCTGTGATGTCCGGCATTCGAGGTGATGGGCTGGGAAGCTGTGGCATCCACAGGTTCTAGCGGTGAGCGGCATCTTGTCCCTGACACCCTGCAGCTCGCGACAGAGCCGGCTGCCCCTGAGCAGGCGACTGTGGGAGCAGGTAAAGGGACAACTCCGGAGGCCGACAGAACGGAAGAAAACATCTCCTGTGGCAAACGATCGCGATGCCCGTACCGGACAGCATCACCCTCACGAGTGCGGCTGCCCGTGAAGGGGAAGGGGATCAACGGGAACTCCCCATCCTGCGAGGAGGAGTGAGCCAAGCCATCGGCGTTACCAGATGCCACGTGACTTCAGCAGAGACTGTCTTTAGGGGGCAGGGTCCTCGTGAGCCAAAGTGGCCCCCGGGCCAATGCGATGGCCATGGCGAAGATCCCGCTCACAGCTGTGGCATCGAAGTATCCAAGTTTCTAAAACCAACGATCTGTTTACACGTGGAACACGCCCAATGACAAGTTCTGTGACATGTCGCTTTGTGAGGAGTTTTTCTCTGTTCTTCTTGGCTTCTTTCTCACAGTTGTCCTGGGAGGCATTGGCCTTGTCACCTGACGTCACCGAAGGGGCAGCGGAGGCTGAGAAAGGCTCAACGATGTGTTCACACTCAAACTAAGTAAGCACTGCCCCTCGCTCGTAGCAGCCCGAGCACGGTGTTCATCCTGGACTAAGTGGCTTTGCTCCAATCAGCTCCTGACGGGCATCTTTTATGTGAAATGTCAATCTTCTTCTTTTGTGAAGTATTTTTAAAAACATAGTAACACTTGTTCAATGGGCAAACTCTCCTGGCAGATACTTCCATGTTTGACATACAACGATGACTGATGTTTGAAGGGAGGATTGCGAGATTGTGAAATGCCTTTTGAATCATTAAAAGGAAAATCACATTCTGTCCGGTATGGGTTTTTCTCTTCATGCATTATACTGTATGCTAATTCTTAGGAGAGCAACTCATCATTGTTATATATAATGACTTCCTTGCAAACGAAGCATTTCGTTCTCTGATGATGCAGGATAAAAGACGTGCAACGCAGGATGTTTTCCTCTGATTCGCTCCTTCTTTCCTGCTCATCTTCCCTTCCATCCACTCTATTGCTATAGCCCTGTTTTTTTTGTTTGTTTGTTTGTTTTGAGCCCTATTCTTTAAAGTGTGAATGTCCGACCACTGCACAGGAGTCACCAAAGACCCCTATCTCACCCCTGGCTGCCATTTTCTAGCGGGAATTGGGATGGAACGCAACAGAAGGGAAGGGGTGGGAGAAGCCATCCTCGTCAGGAAATGCGGCTGGGGACATCTCGCTTCCGGTCAGGAAAGCTCTGCCTGGCATCACAGGTAAAAGAGAACATCCCCTTTTGATATGAAATTCCAAATCATTTATAGTCCAAAGTGGCTTACTTTTGGGTTCTCACCTTTCAGAATAATTTCTTGATGATAAAAATTTAAGAAATTGGCTAAGTCAGCTATAGCCTTTAGAAGTTTCACGTTTGAGCTTAATTATACCTTACAATTCTGATGTTTTAAAAAATTCTGCTATTTTTTTCTCTCGACATGTATTTTATGTAGATGATTTAACCCTGCCATTTTATCTTTGAAGAGTCAGTATTAAAAGGAAAAATATCTAAAATAGAGCTAATTGCTTTTTGCTTCAAATTTCACTGTTCACTGGAAAGGAAAAAGTGACATTAATTGTGAAGTAATCGGGGCAAACGAATTAGATTGTGAGTTATTGCCTTATTAGTCACTCAGTAAGACTTTGCTGGATTAATAAAAGGCCAATCACAACAGGTGAATCTAATCAATCATCAAGATAAGCATTATATACTCTGTCCTAAATATGGCTTTGCATGCAATTGACATTTCACTTGAAATTAGTACAAATTAATCTAGAGTTCTCAAAGGCTATTTTAGACATCCAATTTAAAATTTATTGAAATAAGTTTGGAATGGTTGATTGACTGCTTAAAAATAAGGACAGTCTGAAGGCGAGCTGTGTCAAAAGCAAACCATGAGGGTACTGGGGGATCCGGACAGCCCCAAATGAGCTCAGCTCCTCCCCTAACATCTAGGCAATTCTGAAAGTTTTGCTGCTAATGTATAGCACAGGTTGCCCTTCAGGAGTAGACAGAACTGGGGCTTCTGCCATGTGGGATGATGTCTAAGGTATCAAGGAGGAACTCTGGGTTCAACAGCATCAATAAAAACAGCATCTGCAGAGCCAGTAGCAAAATCTCTCTCCCCTTGGTTATGAAAGGTAGAAACTGTCATGTTAAAAGTTTATTCTTTGCCTCTCATTAAGATCCACATACTCTTAGGAGATGAAGTCTTTGGACATTTTTGTAATTCATGAAAATTTTTCTTCCTAATTTGATAAAGGAGGGGGGTGTTCCAGGATCCCCTTATATCAAGTGAGATGTCATTGGATGGCAATCACCGGAAATCTATCTTTCTCAGTGGAAAGAAACAAACAGAGCATCCACGGCTGGTCAGAATAATGGTCTGTCAGTGAGCAGGTAAGGTCAGTTTTTTTTAATCTTCAGGTTCCTCTATATCTAGAATCCTGGAGCTGAAGCCCAAAATAACATTTGCAATTTAAAAATAGGAAAAAAAAATGGATCACTGGAATGGCATTCGCCTTAAATTCCTTGACACACAGCGTCAGGTATCAAGAGAGAGTTCGCTCTCCTTCCAACAATGCTCTTTGTTGCCTTCTTTATCTGGCAGACTCATATGATGCCTCCAGGTCCAGCTTAAATGTCACCTATTTTCTATAACTTCTCCTGTACTACTTTCCTTCTCCTTCCCTTTATCTCATACTAAAAAATTATTGATTGCAGTACTAACGAAGGCATAATTAATTTTCCCCATATTACTCCTTGATCCTTGAATTACAGCATGGATCACATTATACATTACATCATAGATATCTGTCTACATCTGCTGGTCCCACCAGACTATGGCAACCTTTCGGGCTGTTGTTCATTTTAGTCTAGAAGAGTCCAGTGCTTGAAACATAATACATGTAGGTGTCCCTTGCGGGTTTGTTCAATCACATGTTTCTCTCTCTCTAAATGAGCCCCGAATGATTGCTCATTCATCTATCTCTTAAAACACAGCACATTATTAGTATGGCAGGGAACCAGACCAAGGAAACAAGACCAGAAAGCAACGCCGACAGGAAGAGGGGACAATCCATTTTTGATCCTTCTTGATCAGCCTCTTTGTGAAAAATAACTAAGTATCACACTATGAGGCTAACTGAAAACATTCCAAATCAGATGGTTTTTTGACCCAAACATTTAGTCAGCGATGCATGGAATTAACGTTTACTTTGTCCCTCCCAATTTAAAAAGTGAGACGCAATCTCGGGGGGAATAGGGTCAACTTGAGAACGGGGTAGAGCAGACATTGCTGGAAGCCCCGATGGGCAGGGAGGAGGTGACCCCGTTCCTGTGCACATCTTCTTCACTGCGACATGGCTCAGGTAGGTGGGACGAGGAGAGCCACTCCAACAGAGGCTGTGTTCTGTTTCCTGCACTTCCAAACGTTCTTCATACTTCCCAAGTTACTTCGGTGTTCCCTGCATTGGGGGTAAATGCTCTTGGTGTTTAAATAAAGCCCAGGAATGGACAAAAGGCGCTGCTAGGATTAGTATTTGTACGCAGTCCATTAAAGAACCACACTTCTTTCCTTCTAACCCATCTGTAGTGTCCTGGTGTTTAATTCCCAGTCGTGGATTGTGATCTCCCTCCTGTTCTTCCTTGTGACTTAGGCTGCTCTGAATTTGTGTGCCACTAGTCATTTCACACCAAGTTTATGCAAACTCAGGCATTTCTCCCAGTTTACGGTCATGCCGCATAGCTCGTGACAAGGCAAGAAAGCAAGGATAACTGCCCCACGGAAGGCTTCGTTCACCCACGGCCTTGCTAACCAGGTACAGATTTTGCCAGTATTTTCAAACATGCCAGGATCCAAGGACCTCGCGTATGCTAGGGGTTGGAGGTTGCCGGAGCAGATGAAGAGACCGGCAGCTTCACCTGGGATTCGAATGCAAGCTGTACAAATGCTCCCGTCTGGTACCTGTGTAGCACCGTTAGACAGGTGTGCTCCTAGAACGAGCCGTACGACGGAAAGACAGGAGGGGAGCAAAAGTCTTGGATAATGACTTCACCGCAATCGCCAAAGGGAGATAAGGCTCATGCCCTGTTTCTGAGCTTGCAGTGTAATTGCTAAAATATTTCATAGCTAGACACATCTGCAAACTGTGCACAGATTAAGTAAACGGGCGAGTGCACTGGGGACTTAAAGGAGGTCTAGGGGAAGGTGTGGAGAAGCCCAGTCATACCTTGAAGCAACTTGTTTTCTGTTTGAGACCTTCCTCTTCATTTGTTTTAATTTTTAAAGGTCTCGTTATCGCATTAAAAAAAAATCTTTCTGTTTCTACCTTTTCACGATTTCCTAGTGCTTTATTTAGCTTACTCGTCTTTTTATCCAAAGCACAAAAATATCAGGAAAATTGGCAAGTGAATAGTGATGAGATAGAAGGCAGAAAGGAGGAAAATAGAGAGCATTTCTATTAGTGGGGGTTCATGTTGCTCCCCTACTTTTCACTCTGCTTCGTCAAACATGAGAGGCTCCTGGCTACAGCTGGGGCTCCCTGTTCACGAGGAAAGACTCCAGGTCTGAGAAACTACCTCTTGGAAGCCCATTTCATTTTCAGTATTGATCCCCAGGGTGGGTGTCAGTTCATTCACAGAAAGAAAACAACCTGCTCCCCATCCCCCAAAGAAAACACTCTTAATTAATTTTTCTGATTATGGAAGTAAAATGCATTCAAAACGCAGCATTTGTGTAAAGTATGGAATATGTGTAAAGAAAAGTCACAGAAAACTAGACTGTAATTCAATCACATTTTGGTTTATGGCCTTGAATTTTTCAAAAACTTGTATATGTACGTGTGTTATTTTTAATAAAAATAGTACATTTAATAATGTTTTGTAGTTTTTTTTCATGAAAATATGAGAATTTCCCTATACCACAAGTCTTTTACAGCGTGATTTACAACGACACAATGATCCGCATATGGATTTACCATCATGTATTTAACCAACAGTCTCTTCTTGAATCTTGCCTTAGTCTGCTCAGGCTACCTTAACAAAACATTATAGATTGTGAGGCTTAAACGGCACAAGTTGATTCCCTCACAGTTCTGGGGGCTGGAAGTGTGAGGTCACGGTGCCAGCATGCCTGGGTTCCGGTGAGAACTCTCTTCCTGGCTGGCAGGTGCTGGCTTCACTGCGTCTCCCGTGGCAGGGAAGGAGGGCGAGACAGCAAGCTCTCTGGCGTCTCTTCATAAAAGGTCACTGATCCCATCAGGGGCGCCCGCCCTCACCTAAACCTAATTATTTCCCACAGGTCCCGCCTCCCAGGACTATCACATTTCGAGGTAGGGTTTCAACATACAAACTTGGAGGGGGGCACGATTCAGTCCGTGGCCAATATTTACGTGTTTTCCATTTTCACCACGAAAATAATGGGATAAACATCTTTGGACATGTATCTCTGTTAATATAAACATCTCTATCGTTGGCATGACGTTTTAGGATTGTTGGATAAAAATGCATGTGGTTTTCGAGGCTTTTTCTCAGATGAATTTAGGGTAATCGAATTATATCCTCCGTTCATCGGATGCAGCTCAGTTCACAAATAACTGCTAAGTGCTTACTATGCGTGAATTACTTTGAGCACCGTGAAAAAGAGAGATAATTCTTGCTCCCGAAGAGCTGACAGTCTGGGCGGAAGGATGAGGGGACCAGGGGAACCAAGGGCGGAGTCGAGGCGTGCTCATTTTCCCTCTGCCCTCTACAGAGCCCGTTCATTTCAGCAGGATGCATGACTTCATGACTTTTTATACCTATTGTCGATCCGCCTTCTAGGAAGCTGAGAACGCTCCTACCAGCAGGAGAGAGCGCCCACTTCTCTCAACGTCGGTTCGGTTTTCAAAATTTACTAGACTGAACTTGACTTTCGCTTGGCCTCGTCACTGGAAGCCCGGCTCGTCTCTTAAATGGCTGGTAATGAATTTGCTGGCTGAGTGCCTGTAACTCTTCCAAATGACAATAAAAATATCAGACAGAGACAGAAAATAAAATGCATGCATTCGCCACCAAGAATACCCTGTTCTTAGAGAAACGAAGTAGCACAAATTTCAAGGTATTTATTATTTGTTGCCTTCATTTTAATTTTGGAATAATCTGGTAGTGGGAAAGCACTGACATAACTAAAAGTTTAATTTTCTTTTCTAAAGGATGTTTTGCTTCAATGGAGAAGGGGAGGGAGTGGTTTTCTAGAGACGGTAAGAGAGCTAAATCTGAAACAATTTCATGGAAGTAACTGTGACATCTCCAGGGTTAGAAAAAGAAAAAGAAAAAAGGACCATGTCTTTGGTGCTAGAGCGCTCAAACCTAAATTATTTCTCTGAATAATAAAGATTTTTTTTTTTTTTCAGAATGATAACCTGTGACTTCCTACCAAGAGGAAACGTAATACTTATGGTGTGTTGGGTATTATGCTTGATTCTTTCGTTTATATTACCTCAAGAAATTGCTTTTACTTCTCACAACTGCCGGGTGGTAGAATGAACAGATTTCGCAAATAAAAATAAAGGATGCCCAGTTAATTTGAATTTCGGATACATGACAAAGAATTGTTTAGTATAATAAGTATATCCCATGCAATACTGGGATATACTTACACTAAACGTTGCTATTGATCTGAAATTCGAATTTACCTTGGCATCCTACATTTTATCTGGGAACCAGAGGCCAGTATGGCGATTCACATTTTACTTTCCAAACCATAAAATGAAATGGCTGGGAAACAAATTAAATAAAGGTGCCACTGTTCGTCTTAAAAAAAAAAATTGGGACTCCACTAATTAGGGCATTAGCTCTCTCCAACATTCAAGTTCAAACTCTCCTGGCATATTTGGCTTGCTTATTTTTTTTTTTTTTTGTCTTCACTTAGTTAAGTTTTTCAAAAATGATACGTTCACTGTTTTCTACTTCTAAAGCAAGGCGCACACATTAAATGCAGAAACAGCTATACGACCGGCATTGAAATATTAATTCGTTTAAAGATTGATTTTCTTGGCCATAACCACCCACTCATATTTAATTTATGGACCTGAGGGTACACAGAAAATACAAAGCAGGCGATGACACATGATATCCTCAAGTAAGAGCATGAAACACGGCTATCCCACTATGAGAGGAAGGCAGGGCGAGGAGCAGGGCAGGAGCTAACTGGGAGCAGAAAGGAAGAAGCCGTACTTTGGAAGGGAAAGTACTCGGAACTCGAATACAGGAAGCAGAAGGGAGGTATTACGTCCCAGGCCCACGGAGTGAAGGCAGAGGGTGAGGGGTTCCTTGTGAGCCGCCCAAGTGAACGGATACGAGGAGTGAGCAGGGTCTAAACATATGCTCACAGGGGACTCTGCAAGCCACGGCCAAGCCCTGTCGCCTCTTTCGATAACCGCCCGTGACGGCGATCTGGTTCAGAATCATTTCTTGGCTGTCCTCGGGGGCAATTGTCCATGCGACTGTGGACTGGAAAACATGCCCGCGGCCCTGGGCCTTTTATGTCTGGGCCCCTGGATGGTCCTGTCCAGAGTCTGGGGCCTGGTAGGTGCTGGGGCTTGGCCACTAGGCAGAGGAGGGACTGACACTGGGAAGCCAGGCCAGCTGCCAAAGAGAAGGCAGAGGCCACCGGGTGTCCCAGGCCCTGGATGACAGGACCACAGGCTCTGAGGAGCCATGACGTGGACAACTGTTTCCTGATTATCCAGTCACTTCTTTGGGACAGTGAGGACGACGCGCAGACTGAGGTTTCCGTGAAGGGACAGGCTCTATAATAGGCACTGAGGACATCAGGACGATTTGGGACAGTGGGACTTGGTTTTTGAATGAATGTTAAGGCTTTTCATTTCCTCAGCTCCAGTTTACCTCCTTTCCCATAGGTTTTAGTTAAACACATCCAGCAAAGCACGCTTGTGCAATCATTCAGCCACTCTGCTTAAAGCGAGGTGCCGAGGGTGAAGGGAGGAAGAACGTTTTCTCTCTGCGCACCCCGGTCCCATCGCCGATTTTACCAGCCAATCATTCCATAACCGAGCATTACATCAAATGCACAAACCTCAAGTTACTAAGACACATTCAAATCGGATGCTTCTCACGCCTCTCGGGCACATGCGGATTCTCCACGTGACACGTGCTTCCCATACTATTAACGTCAGAAGGAGCTGGCTCTTCTCCAAGCACTGCACAGGTGAGTTTTGGAGGTGAGGACAAGATGGCGCTCTCCAAAGAATGGGGTTTTCTCAACACCTGGCCCAGCAGGGCGTGAAGGGGGCTTGGCGTAGGAACAACACCTGGCATTCTCCACAGCGGGTATGAAATGTGTTTGTGGAGTTTGTTCACTGACAATATTGTATGGAATTCGGCTGACTTTGTCAACGGATACCTTGGCAGGTTTATTTTAATTTGACGTCTTAACAGCTCTGGAACAGCAGAGATCTTGGAGCACAAGCGTCTAGAAGGAAGTCCACCTTCGTGCGCAATGACGCCACGTATCGGGGACTGTGCGGGGGAGCAGAAAGGACAGGCCAGGAGCTCACGGCGCAACAGAGAGATGGACGCCTCGTCGGCAGCCCCGTGCGCTGCGACGCTGACAGGCTCTAAGGGACTCGCCGAGGAAAGAGCAGGCGTCAGGCGGGCGCTGAGGGCAGGGAGAGAATTCCGAGCGGAAGGCGCAGCCCGGGCAGACGCCCTGCACACGCGGGGGACAGAGGGGCGGGCCCGTGACTGGTGTGGAGTGGACAGCTGGGAACGGAGGTGGCGCGGGCCCTGCGGGCTCCGTGGGAACTCGGCGCGGCCGCACCAGCAATGAGAAGCTGCCCCGGTGTTTCAGCCAAGAAGGGGCTGGCGGGACGAGGTTTACAGTGGTGGAGACTCTGCCCACGGGGTGAGAAGCAGGCCGGAAGAAGGCCGCGTGCGTGTCGGTGGGCCCGGGAGGTGGCAGCAGGCTGCGAGGTGGCCTGGACACGTGACAGTGGTAGAGAAGGTGCGGTCAGATTATTGGGGTGGTGGGGAGGTGAATCCAGAGGATCTGAGTGCAGAGTCCACAGACTTCACACAGGGGGCTTCGAGGAGGGTCCCGGGGTTTCCTGCTTGCTCGGCTGCAAAGGCCGGGCAGGTCGCTCATCACTAGGACAGAAAACCCTGGGAACAGG
Source organism: Eonycteris spelaea (assembly GCA_003508835.1). Lineage (NCBI taxonomy): Eukaryota > Metazoa > Chordata > Mammalia > Chiroptera > Pteropodidae > Eonycteris > Eonycteris spelaea. Next base: position 1,373,368 of record PUFA01000150.1, read on the forward strand.
CCAGGCACGGGAGAGGGAGCGTGTTGGTCTTGGGAGGCTGCCAGTGGGCAATCGGAGGGGGCTGCGCACACGGGTCTGGAGCTCGGGGGGACCACAGGACTCCGTTCGAAGCCACTGGCCTGAGGCGTCGGAGGAGGAGCATGTCTGCTCTCCAGGGCAGGAGCCAGCAGAGCAGGTGGCTTCGCACACAGGACAGAGTCAGACCAGCCCGCCACATGCAGGCTCAGTGTCCCCATCTGCTCGGTACGAACACGACGCAGGGCAGAGTCCGAGTCACACGAGTCCGCGTGTTTGAAGGCGCATGGCGAACTGTGGAGTCCTGCACGGGTCAAACAGTTCCACTCTGCCCCTCAGGCCGCCGTGCCCCTCCCCCTTCCCACTCTGTTATTTTACTTTTCCTTTTATTGCGGACATTTAGCCCATCTGCTACCTTATCCTCACCTTCTCTTAGGTAGCAGGATGATGACAATATGAGGATCTGTTCATTGCCAGACCTCAGGCTAGACAGTGAGAATCCAGCTGGAACCCAGAGATCAGGGGCTTGCCCTCGGGCGCTTCTGTTTCAAAGGAGGAGAGAGAGCATCTCAAAGCCCTTCCCACATTACAGCTCAGGAGAAGACCTCACCAGCAAAGACCGCAACCCCAGATTGTGTACTGAAGCCTGGGTTTGAGGGAGATCCCGTGAAGAAATGCTAAAACGAGGGTCACAGAAGTAGCAGTACACACACCAGAGGCGGCGTGAGCCAAGAGTGGGACGGGAGGTTTGAGGCTGAATGATGAACGCCTTCCTCGTTCAGTTACTTCCACGAGTCTGTAATGCAGGCGCAGCCTCACGTGGAGACAACGAGAGTCCAGAGTTGGGGTCCTTTGCGAATCTGAGAAAGGTCAAATGGCACTTCACCTCTCTCTTCCTCTTCTGCAAAAGGCCCCACCCACCCCACTCAACTGATTTTACTGTATCCGAACACTACGAAACAGGATGTCAAGACTTAGCAGACACAAAAGAAAAATGCTTCAGCGAATTTATAATACAAACACTTTGCAAATCACGAGACATTTATAATAAAAGGTATTGAGATTAGCTGACGATTAGTAGTGTCTACGGTGGACCATATAATATGCTACAGAGCTTAAGTACCTTGGCATTGAGTAGATGCTCAGGAAATGTTTGTCTAAATGACTAACTCCACCTTATGTTCATGGATTCATTCAATTAATTCTTATCAAGCCACTGTGCTGTGGCCCTGGCGATGTCAAGATGAATGGGTCCCATGGCTGGTAGAGGAGAGAGACAGGGCACGTGGCCAAGGATGCTGCAGTGTGAGGAAGACCACAGAGAGCTGAGTGTACAGTGATGATGGGACAGTGGGGGACCATGACAGATGAAGAGGGTCTGTGGAGAGAGGAAGGAGCTTTGGAAGGCGTGAGCTTGGCCGTGAAGGACTTTTGGAAGGAAGATTTGAAGGTGAGTTTAAAGAAGTTGAGAAACACATATTCTGATAGAAATGAAGAGAAATAATTGTCAGGTAAAGAATTATAGAAAAAGAGTAAGGGCTAATAAGATCCAGAGAGGTTTCTCCATGACAGATGAGCAAAGGGAAAGAAGGATAAATGCTATCCTTACCTGACACCCACGTCCTGCTCTGACACCTCCCAACTCAGTCTCAGTACACCTGACAGTTAGAGTGCCTCCTCCAAAGCATTACGATATTGAAGCACCTCGACAGAGCAGGACTTACTCATGTGCAGAGGCTTAACAACTAAAAACTCATCCCTGAGGGAACACGTAGCGTAAAAATATTCTTAACAACAGAATATGTGGCTTCAGGTACAGGTTCTCAAGGTCAGACTGTGGAAGGCCCGGGAAGAAGAACTGAACATGTGGGTCACCCCTGGGCACGCACTGGGCTGAACTCCACAGTTCTCCAGTACCGAGGGCCACCACCTCGAACGCTTCCGTCACTTAGTGTTTTCTTCAGAATATAGAATGGGAAGACTGGCCATCTTTTGGACTATTTCCTATAACCATTTTTTTTTCCTGTTATATTTTCTAATAAAATTCATTTCCTTGGGGGATTCCTTTTGTCTTTTGGCTCACTGTTTTTCAAATAGAATTGATTTTTCTTTTTCCTTCTTTTATTTACTTACTCTTTCCCCTTCTTCCCCCCTCCCCTTTTTTTTTTGTCACTAAAGTACTATAAATGTCAGCTGCCACTACCTGCTCATGACTTCTCCCTGGGATAATGTGGCTGAGCAGGAGCAAAGGAGAGAAGTATTTCTCCCTCAGGCCCCGAAGCTTCTTTCTGCTTTTCAACTAAAATTGTCTATGGGAGGACATTTATCATAACTTGGGCAGATAGAAAATTAAAGCATAATTTAGATTTTTTCTTGAAGAAAATATATTTTGACGGAAATCCCCACTCTATGAACTCAACTGGTGTTTGTTAAATAGATGTACTTAGTAATAAAGACAACAGCATATTTTCGGCAGAAGAGATCTCAGATGAGGGCAATGTCATGATCCTCTGCATTTTCGAACATTAATAAGGCAGATGGTTTTGTGCCTGGCATCCCCAAGAAAGTTCAGTCCCAGGGAACAGGAGAGCAAGGGCCGTGTCTCCCTGTGTTTCCACACGAGCATCAGGAATTATTGGGAGCTGAATTCTTCCTTATCGGGCTGCCGGATACCCTAGGTTAAGCAGGATTTGAGGATAAAACTAAGAAGAGTCCAAATTACGATTAGAGAGAATATTCCATATACTCTTATTTGACATTTTTCCAAGGAGAAGCTATCTCGGCCAAGAAAATGAACACTGATGCCTATCACACGCCTCACGTCTCTGGTTACTATCATTGCTATAATCCTTGTCTTAACATCTGAAGTGTTCAAATCTACTGAGAGGCAGGGGAAAAAATGATCTCAACATATGATTTTTCCAATCCACTCCCATCTCCAGATCTCTTTAAAAAAAAAAAAAACCTGTAAAACAGAAAACAAAAAAAAACCCCACGACCAGAATACCTTATAGATTTGTTGTCATAATGAATAATTTCCTGCCCAAATGGTTATTAAACATTAGAATATTAAAGCACATAAACTAGAGTGCGTGGAAAGCTTTGACCACCAGCTCTGCCATTTGATAAGCATTCAATGAATGACGCCATTGCTCTGTTGTTGTTATAGAGGAAAACCACGTTATCTACGTCGCTGTTAGCCCAGGTCACGGGACAGCCCATGGAAATGTTTGGCCTTCTGAGTGAAGCCACCAGGCCATCTGTTTGCAAAATGAAAATATATCACAGGATAAAAGAGGGTAAGAAACCTGCCATTGCATCCCAGGACTCAGTGAGTAGGATGCGACTGGACATTGCACCAGCAAGACCACAGGGAGGCACTGAGGCTGGCGTGGCTCTCGGCATGTCGTTGAAAATGTGTTCCTTCTTCTTCTTCTCCCCTTCTCTCTCCCCTCTTCCCTTTCTACATTAAACTTGCTCTTATGAGTCTACACAATAATGTATAAATTATTTGCTCTTCCTTTTGTGGATGCAGCCATCCTTAAATAAAAGCAAATTTAATGCATAGTTGAGCACACGTTTACAACAATGTAAGTGATATGTAAATAAATAATATGTTAAGACTTAAGCCAGGTTAATTAAGTTTTTAAATGATGCCTCGAGAGCCCAGGGCTTGGACTTCATGTACATTGTCCCGTCTGATGGGGACACCGAGTGCTGTCGTCCTTCTCTGCCTGACTAGCGCCTCTTCGTCCCTCAGGTCACCTGATAAGTATGACTTCTGCTAAAAGGCCTGTTGTGCCTCTTTCAGCACAAGTTGGGGCTCCCCTCCTGAGTGCGTCTGGGCGGTCTTATCAGAGAAACATACTGAAGTTGCTGTTTATGCACCTGACTTCAGTGTGACTGTGCAGAACACGAGGGGGGAGGCTGCGCGCCTGGACCGCGCACAGAGCCTGGCACGCGTGGCAGTGTGGCATGTTCACGGATGCTCCTGGCCTGTGGCCTCGTCGGCACATGGTGGGATTGCACCCCCGGCCCCCTGACATTGTGCTGGGCTGTGCCATGTGCTCTGGCCGATGAGCTGTGCATCGATGTGAAGGGTATCACTTCTGGTCCAGAGAAACAATTGCCAGCACAAGACCCTGCCCTATGTGGCACTCTGCCTTCTGCCATGGGACCAGCAACTTCCTAGATGGTCCATCGGTCTGGGGCCCTAACTAAGGAGGATGCTGAGCCGAGACCCTCGCTGAGTGATGGACACGTGGGAGGAGCAAGAAACACATCCTTGCTACTGGAGAGCACTGAGATTTGGGCACTGTTTCTGGTCAGCAAAGCTTGGCCTGTCCATGCATTGATGTGTGAGGTGGCCGCACTCGGCCCCTCGATCTGCTGTCTGCTACAACGGGCCTCTCACTCGCTGCTTCTCCGTGAGGGAAGCCCACACGCTGAATCTCGCCTCCTTGAAAGTCTCTAGAGACGACCAGGAACACATGTGGATGTTTAACAGCATCTTGGTTAGGAGATTCTTCTTTGTATCTAAGCAGGGAGGGGCCATATGCAGTGTTCTTGGACATACTGAAGGGTCCTCTGTGGTTTCATTATGGATGCTGTGCGTTCTGATATACCGTGGTCCAGCCACCGGGAACTCAGCTCAGTGTGAGGCCAACTGTCACCACTGCTGAGTTAGGGGCCCCACTGCTCTTCCCTTAGTTTCTGCTCTTTACACACACACACACACACACACACACACACACACACACTCTCTCTCTCTCTCTCTCTCTCTCCTCTCTCTCTCCTTGTAGTTCAAAAGACACAGCAGGTTGTTATTGGATCTATGTCATCGGCTACACTGTTTATCACTTCCTAGCACTGGTTCCTCATTTGGGAGTTATTAGGAGACTTGAAAGGGATAACGTGTGAGAAACAAAGTAAAACTGTCAAGCACATCCTGCGGCAGGTGACTCGAGGGGAGCCAGAAGGCGCGACTGCCCTCACCTTGCCGCCTCCTCGTGGCAGCGTCTCTGAGAGGCCTCTGTGAAATTGAAGTCAGCCGTTTGGGGGTGGATTAAAGTTAATTATTGCCCTGAGACATCTGCCAGCTAAAGTGGTCCTGAGTACACGGGGACACAGGGTAAACATGTTTGGAGGGTGTGGCAGGGTGTCAGCAGACTTCCTGGACAGGTAAGCCCAGACGGAAGGCCGTGGGCACCTGGGGTTGGGTATGGACAGGACCTGAGGCAGCAAAGTCAAAGTTCCATTTACGGCTTCATCCAGGGTCAGCGAAGCTCCTCCGTGAGGCGGCACAAGCTCTGGGCTCTGACAGGCACCCATGGACGGGACCTCCTGAGCGGTCCCACTATCACCGAGCGGAGCCATACTTGATGAGACAGCGGAGAGACTGAAGGATTCTGGTTCTGTAGTGAAGAAGGTTGACCGAATTTCAAACTACGAAAAGATTAGTTTTGGGGATCTTCTTCTATCTTTACTGATGGCCAATGAAAAATTTAAAAAAATTTTGTTTTGTTTTGTTTTACAGTGGAAGTGAGAGAGACAGATAAGGGAGATTTTTCTTACCCTTTCTCTCTCTCTCTTTTTTTTTCATTTAGCAGGAAAAAACAGTATTCCAATTTCTGTCCTTCCATCCATCCTTAACCAGAGAGGTTAAGCTTAAGCCACTGGCTACTTGATGAAACAGGTAAAGGGGCAGTAAAGTGTGTCAGTACTTGGGAAGGGCGATATTATCAAAAGGTAAATGATGCATCACTTGTCAGGGCCTGCCATTTTTATTAGCTGTTCCCCAATAACCTGGCAGGATGTATCTAAGTTGCACATTAGGCTACTGATGTCTGCAAGTTAGAAAGGCGATCCTGGGAGAGAGTCCGATTTCCAAAATCTATTAGGTCACTAAGCTTGAGAGTAAAAATAGGATGGGGACAAGAAGAACCTTACGCCAGATTCTCATTCTTTAAACTATGTCGGACTTTTGAAAATGCATCGCCTCCATGTCCATGAAATATAAAGGCAGAGGGATGTGGTTACAAAGTCCAAAATGAAGTCCAGATGTAGGAACCAGGAAAAGCATTCGATCACGTGTCTCTGATATAAAACAAGCCGTGTTTTCTTCCTGAGGGGAGAGAGAGAGGGAGGAGCGGCTTCACAAAGGGACTGAAATCGAAGCTGAGACGTAATCAGCCTTTGCACTGTTAGAGGGTCAAGTGTCTGAAGAAGCTTGCAGAAACGCTTGCGGGGCGACCTGAGGCTTGTTCCAACCCTTGATGACAGAAGCAGGACTCTAACGTGCCAGCCGATGGCATTCCCCGAAATCGACGGCAACTTCCGGTCCGTTCTCCACTACCGATTCTTCGTGAACCTGGGATAGCGTTTTAGATGACCTCGGCAAATCAGAAACAACACGGTAGCTTCACCTCCACCAACTACGAGCCGTTCCTTCTACAGTTTCACTGTTGAAATAATGTACTTTCCGAAGATGGAAGAAACTGAGCGGAATAGGCAACCCAGATCCTGCTTTTCCTAAGAAGCCAAATTCCTTTGTACAGATATGTATACACACATACACACATACACACACACGTACACACACACGCATGCACACATACGAACATGAGGAGAAAGCTGGCACCCTGACACTGATTGATAGTTTATTTCTGGGGAAACTAAGCCGCGATCCCGATGCCGAAAGAATTCGATCGCCTTAAAGGAAAGGCATTTTATTCAACATCGGTCATGTGTAGACTTTATTTTTACTTTAAAAAAAACATTGCGGCTGGTTTGAAACCCACACTCTGAACCAAGACCCTGACAGACTTTCGTCTACAAGCATAACTGAGTATCGATACTTCGCCATCGACCCAGTGCCACGTGATGGCTCAGATTTGAAACTCGAGAGGACTTTCGTGGGAGCGAGAAGGCCGGCGTCTTCGGAGCGCATTCGGCCGCATGTCCGGGGAGCCTCGCCCTGGGCTGCCCGGACACGTGGCCGCCGCTCCGCTCGGGCCGGGGGCCTGCGGCCGGCCTCGCCATGCTCCTCTGGGTGCTTCACGAGCACAGACACCGCTGTGTCCGCCTTTCCCCTGAACCCGCGTCCTCACACTGGCTCTGTTCCTTCTCATTCCCAGGAGGCCGAGCATCCAGGGGCCAGCCCCGTGTCCTCTTCAAACGCCCGCTCGCCCGGGCCAGCCCCGCTCTCCCTCAGCTTCCTTCTGCTGAGTCCGGCAGCCTGTCCGTCCGCGTCGCCCTGGGTGCGGGAGGCCCAGCTCCGGCCGCGCCTGCCTCTGGCTGCTCCCCGCTGGGAGACTGCAACACGGGGCGCGTTCTCCCACCATGGTCCTCTAACCAGGCCGCCGGGGGACACCCCGGTCGAAACCCGGACCCCTGTCTTGTGCCTCTGGGTCTGAATCTGCCTGGGTGGCCTGCTTCGCACTCACGGCTTTAAAGAATGAGCCTCTTCTTTGTGATCCCGCTTGTCCCACTGAGTCCCACTGAGGGTGGTGCCGGGCGCCGACACCTGCTGTCAGTGTCCCGGTAACCACGGTAACCAGCATCTCACTCCCACGCACCAGACAGACCCACCTGGCGCCTCTGAGGGTGCCTCCTCCATATCCCTCAGGGCCTTACGCTGCCTACTGACACCCACGGGTGCTCTGGTCCACGTGGCTTGTTGTCCCCCACCCTCGAAGTGTTGTAGCGGGTTCTTCCTGTCCACTCTGCCACCCTGACGACCAGAGTTACAGCAGCAGATAAGAGAAACACGTGCATCAGGGCCATCGTTACGGAAACAGCGTGACCTATCCGTAAGATGTGTGTCGTCACAGACATAGAGTCTTGGAGGTTTTGGTCTTTTCTTTCCTCTCGCCACTAATAAGACACAGCTGACATGCTTCCCGACACTGCATTTTCCTCTGACTCTGCGTTCCATCAGCAAAACTGCGTAGGAATTCCTTGATGGAGCTGGTTCCAACCTACAGGATCTAGTGAGCGAATCGCCAGGGTAACGTAGGCCTCATACACACAAGGGAGAGGGCCGTCTCAGGAAACGGGGTCTACGGACCACAAACTTCAGCTAAATCACTTCACTGGTCAGTAGCTGGAGTTTCAGTCACCGCAGATGACTGCGGAAAGGACAGATGGAGGAATCGAGAAAAAAAATGTCACGAGGGTTTCACTTGTGTAGAGAGAGAGTCCTTCTGAGCTAAGATTTAAATCACCTTCCACATCTTCAGAGCCGGAGACCGCCGCTAGGTCCCTCAGTTTTAGAGAGATCATTTAAATGAGTGACCGAATTCATCTTGAAGCCTACTCTTTGTTTTGGGTGCTGGGTAGGAGGTCCTTTTAGGAATACAATGCTCATCCTTTCTATACCCTAAGTTCAGGATTGCTTAGCTGTCTCTCTCTCTCTCTCTCTCTCTCTCTCACACCACACACACACCCTTTCTCTGATATTCTCTGAGAAGGAGCCATACTCATTGTGTCATTTCGGGAACGCCTTTCAGACTGCAGACTCCTAGCAAAATTGGGGGGGGTGGGGATAATAATACCACCTATTACTAGCTGCATGAAACTGGGCCATTCGCTTGCTTTTCTGAACTCCTCGTTCCTCATCTGCAGAATGGGGACACTCACACAATCCAGTCGACGTGTCTTCCAGACAGTGAAGGATGAGCCAGAGTCCGTATCACGGCCTCCGTCCCCCGACAGCAGCGCCCCACGGCCTGCCCGTAAAAGGCTATTTATTTGCTCGATAAATGCCACTGACGAAATGGCTGGTCGGGTGATTTGGACCTGAACTCTCTCAATTAACTCTGGGGGCGACGGTCTGTTTTTCGCGCTCACTGACATGACCCCAGAATAGAGCCTCGGCGGTGGGGTCCACATGTGGGGTGCCTCCCCCCCGGCAGACGAGCACGGAGGATTCGAACGCGCACATCAGTCTTCGGCCTAGTTCTGGAATCTTATCTACTACATGTGAATCTTCAAGCAGAGCGTCAAAGGCGATGCGCTTCCTAGAGTTGAGAGAAGGCTGTCTGGAAGCGTTACCTACTTTCCACGCATAACGAACGGCTGAAGCTGCTGCTGCTTTTCGTGCGTGGTTTTCGGGCGTTCTTCCCTCTCGTCCCTGCATTACCCCCATAGACCATGCTCACTACCTGCGACAGTCAGATTCGGGGCGGGGGTCTTCTTTGCAGTGAACACTGAGCATGGCCCAGCTTTGCCCTCCCTGACCCCAGGCCTGAAGCCCTCACCCTCCGAGGCTGGAAGCCTTAGCAGCTGGCAGCTCTTGGCTGAGATCCTTTCTGGGGAGTGTGCAAGGCTGATGTGGCCCAAGGTCATGTCTCTTTCCCTCCGACAGTCTGAACCCAAGGAGTGATCAGAGCGGAGGGATAAAGGCCCGTCCCCTCATCCCAACGGCTGACGCCTCTGGAGGCGCATCCAGCCCCAGAGCAACCAGTGGGGCCCGCGAAGGCCGGCAGTGACACTGCACTTGTACCTCGTCCTCTGCCCAGTCCTGCTCCCCATGCTCCCCACAGGTTTGAGCCCAGGGAAACGTCCTAACAAGTGCGTGCTTGCGACTCTCCACCTCAGAGGTGCCTCCAGGAGCTGGACCCTGACACCGCATGTCCTAGGCGCAGGGAGTGTGCCCAGCATTCTCGCACAAGCTGAGCGCTCCTTCCCTCGGCACCAGCGCTGAGCTCAGAGTGCAGAGAAGGAGCGTCTAGGGGCGAGCAGGCCCTGCTTTCCAGGCCCCGCTCTCGCTGGCCCTATGACCAAGCCCATCGACACACACGTACACCAGAGTGCTCAGGTCCTGTCCCAGTGAGACGCGACGCACACCCAAAAGCTTTCTCGGGAGAATCAGGCTAGAGAAGTGGTTCCTAAGCTCCCCGCTGCGGGCGGTGGGGCCCGGTGACGGGGAGGGCGACATCCCAAACAGGGCAGTGTGGCTTTGGGGAAGGATCCCTGGAGACCCACAGACCAACATGACCCCTAAACCCGGCAACCCAAGTCCCTCCCGCCACTTCCTAACCCTCTTCTAGGGCGTGACCACAGCTCTGCCTCACGACTCTCACCCAGGACCACGTCCACCAGGCCACAGGGCCCCCCAGAGCAGAATCCAGCATTCGACAGCTCCGGCTCACTGTTTGTCTAGCAGATTCTTGGCAGAAGCTGGCTCTAAAGTACACAAACGGCACGTCATGGTTCCACTTTTCCACATCATTTTCCCCCCAGGAGAGCTGGCCTGAGACCGCGAGGGCCCGCTGAGGTCAGCCCTCCCCTCCTCTGCGACGCGCAGGGACCCCAAGGCTTCCGAGCGGCCACCAGCAAAGTCATTGACTGCACTGCTCTATTTTCAGGGTTTTGGGGGAGAAAACACAAAACAAAACCAGACCCCTGCTGAGACGAATCTGCTCCAGGCCACACACAGACCACGCTCATAATTTTAGGATGGTGCTATTTGAAGATGCGTGTTTCTGTCTGTTCAGAAATCCTACGTCGGTCTCAGTGGGTGAACTCCCAGGAGGCGAGGATTTGGAGGATGGGCAAGAAACCGAGTAAGCTGGAAATGACGGCGGCGACGAGTGATTTCTTCCACCCTCAGACAGTGTGTACGCAAAATCTGTGTCCAGGGAAGGTGATTTACGTGCGTTTTTTATGGATACCTATGAACGAGAGCATGTTCTGATACGTGCGGGGTGGGCTTCTGACGCCATCGGAAGTAAAAGGTCAAGATGAAAGTTTGCCTAATGCTTTGCCTTTTGCTGGGTGTTTCATACCCAAGTTAGGATAACATTGTAGAAAACAGAAAATACACATCTTGGAAAAGAAGGAACTTTGAATTACCTATAAGCTCACCTTCTAGATATAATTATTGTTAATATTTTGGGTAACATGTAGGATGTTTGTACGTATATATGATATTATATATCTACTCTATATGGAAAAGACTGCTTTGTAAGTTTTTTTCCCTTAATAAATTACATGTCCATATCACTTTAAATGGTTGCATAGTTTTCTTTTTTACGTGCCTTCCATAAAATATTTAACCATTCTCCCAACAATTGGACAGTTAGGTGTCTCCCATTTTTTGCTACGATACCACCCTCCACGAGCATCCTTGTAGCTGACCCTCTGCACACACGCGTGAGTCCTTCCTTAGGATGATTTCTTAGGAACAGTACTGAAGAAGGCCCCTCTCATGTTAATGCTGCCTCCTCTGTTCTTTCCTCTTATCTAGTCCAGGAAATGTGGAAAAAAAAAAGGAAGCAGGAGGAAGTTACGGAACCTACGTCAAGGGCCAGTGTCATGTAAAACACTCCTGCTCATTCTGCGCCTACTTGGTACCAACGCGCTGTTGGATGCAGGGCAGTGAGGGTGCTGGAGGCTGGTGTCACTGATAAACAACTCAGCACAAAACGATTTCCGCCGCCATGGGAGTGCTCGCTTTTATGCGACGGCTTAAGCTCTTGATGGATGTAAAGCGAATGGTTAAAATAATGTTTTAGCTACGTGCGACTAACGGTGCCTGCTCCACAATGAAGTTCGGCTGGAATGTGGCACGTGTTAGGGAGGTGCTTCTCGACCTTCACATGCATCGGCATCGACACAGATCGCCAAGCCCCAGATCAGAGCTGCCGATGTCTGTCCTGAAATCTAATCCCCAAAGTGATGCTACTTGGCGGTGAGGCCCTTCGGAGGTGACCAGGTCACGGGGGCCATGTCCTCATGAATGGGATTAGTGTCCTTAAACAGAGACTCCAGAGAGCTCCCTCATCCCTTCTGCCACGTGAGGACACAGCAAGAAGCCAGCCTTTATAAACGAGGACCTGTGCTCTCATCAGACACAAAATCTGCACCTTGGGTCCCAGCCCCAAGAGTTGGGGAAATAAATTTCTGTTGTTTATAAACCAGTCTCTGAGATTCTGTGATAGCAGCCCAAACAAACTGCGGGGTATGTCAAAATAATTGCTCCTCAAGTTATGTGTTCCGAAAGTTCGAATTTTCTGAAATTCAATGGACTTTAAGTGGACCCTATTTAAAACGCAAGTGCAATTTCTAGGGGGCGATGATGTCCTGGGGAAAATCGACACTGACCAGCATGCGGAAGGCATTCATTTAGTTGGAGAATCAGGTGCTGAAAAGACACGGATCATATCTCAGGTAAAAGTAAAAATATCAACGATGATGATGACAGCTGACCTTGACTGAGCATGTCCTAGGAAGCTAGGCCCTTCACCAGCGTGGACGGGTGTTGCCTGACTCAGCCCACACAGCAATTGCAATTCCTAAGATAAGAAAGTCAAGGCATATTTCATAGGCCGTGGAGAGCGAATCGTTTGTTATCTGTTGTACCAGTCTGTTTATTTTGAATACAGACCTTGAAACACCCCCAAAACACCAAAGGGCAGTATAATAAACTTTAACAAGATGGCAGCAGTGATGTTCACGTTGATTAAATAGTAATTTGCTAAGATCAATACTCTTTTATCTTTCATATGAATGACTGAGATGATATAAAGTGACAATCAAAGTTTCTTGGGAAGATAACTCTACTTTAGATGTATAAAGGAAAGATTAAAAAAAGAAAAGATTGCACCAAGTCATTATTTTTAGTTGCTGTTCTCATAGACAGATTACTACATAGAGAAAAAAAAAATAAGCCACTCTCAGAGAGAAAAGATAATTGAGAAAAAGAAAGAATTTTCTCAAAATGAGAAACTTTGCATGCTTATGGTTCACGAAAGTCCCCTAAAGCTTAGCAGGGCGATTTTACACAGAAAAACGGTTCTTAGACAGGAAGGCAGAGCCCAAGATCAGAATGGCGTCCCCTGTGCTAGCTCTGCTTTCCTGGTCCCCGCTGCCCTCCTGCTGCTCTGTGTCCGAGGCTCCTTCTGTCATGCCCCCCAAGATGCCACCCCAACTTGAAGGCTCAAGTAAACACTCATTCTCTAAGTCAGGGATCCTTAGGGCCTGGTGGGCGCACACTCATACCACATACACACATACACCCCCAACACACACACACCACAGACATGGCCATACACACATACCACATCCCTCCACATATACACACCACACACATACACCTCACGTATACACACGATACACACATACGCCAAAGACGCACACCCCAAATGCACACCACACCACACACACCACACATATACACACACTGCAGATATATACACACGCCTGCCACGTATCACAGACACATACTCACATTATCTCCAGTGGCTCCCCAACTCTCTAACATTATGTTTAACGAGAGCGGTACTTTTCTGGAGAAAGGTCTATAGTCTTCACCAGGTTCCCCAAGAGATTCACATTTTCCTTAATTCCTGATACTGAAGCCATCTCTTCCCTGTGAGCTCCCCTATTTCTTCAGACAACTCCGACCCCTCTAACACGTGTGTTAGTTATTCCTGCTTTATCTTCCTGCTGGATTCTAAACGCCTTCGGGGCAGGATCTGTGTCTGACTTGTCCCTGAGTTCTTGCCAAAGCACTTAGCACAGAGAAAGCCCTTAATAAATATTTACTGAAGGAAGGAAAGAATAAAGGTAGCAAAGCAGAGAGGGAAACTTCAAAAACCATCAGATTTATGCCCAGTGTCCTGACAAGGTCACACCAAACCATCTCCAGCAGATGACTCTGCAAGTGCCAGCTGCAAAATCACTTTGGAAAGATCACTTTCTCAGTGTGGTTCGCTGGCTACAGCCTAGGACCACGATTCAACCCATCTATATCCGGTCTCTGTCACTAATTCGATGTGTCACCTCGTTCCACTAATACTTAATTTGCAAGAGGTCTTGGAAAATACAAAATAGACACAAAGTATTGAGTGAGTAGGATGAAGAAATTGCTGGAATGATCTGGCTGGGTCAAACAATGAGCGAAGTGCTGTCAGGGATTCATCAGGGGCTATGAATATACCGATGTGTCAAACGTCAGTTCCGGGAAATATACTGGATGAGCTGAATTCGTCAAGAATAGAAAAATTATACCAAGAGGAAAAAAGACTATTTGGTATGATGCTCTTGTTTAGTCTGCTGATGGCTCTGCTTTTGTCGTTTAAAGGGACCTTTTCCTCTGAACATAAGATCTTGGATGGATGAATTAAAGAAGATATCCAATACAGATTAAGAAGGCTCCTATTTTTAAAAATGGTCAATAGTGAGATTAGTTGATTAACTTTTAAAAGTCCATCATCTTTGAAAGCATGTACCAAAATCTTTTTTCTTTTAATGCTTACAGTACTTGGTCTTCCTAGGTGGTCTCCTATCCAAGTACTAATCAGGCCCGACCCTGCTTAGCTTCTGAGATCAGACCTGGGGCTTATTCAGGGTGGCGTGGCCTTAGACCATGAGCGGTGGCTCCACTGGGGTATGAATCCTGGCACCTTCCGCATGTAAGGCAGGTGTGCTAACTGCTACACTATGGAACCACGTCCATTTACCATAATCTCATAATCAGTGCACGTGGGAAACTTTGTCACTCTCTAAGTAAACAGCTACTTGAATACCTGGCCCCAGATATTTTAATTGTATTGAGATAAACTATTTCTGATGCTTATAGGGTGAAGTTTTCAGATAGAAGAATCACTAGTCTTCTACCTTCATTAAAATGTGACATTTTATTTCCTCAGTTCCTTTTCAGAACTGGAGGAGAGACAGAGTGAAGACAGAAGACAGGTCGAAAGTTCTCTAGCAATCACAGCTCGCGTATATGCTGGGTACTTGCTTTATGCCAAGCACAATGCTATTTATTTGACATCGATTACGGCAGTTATGCCTCAACATTCCCTCTAAATTCGGTATATTATCCACTCATTTTACAGATGAGGAAATACGGGCCCATAAAGATCAAGTTAATTATTCAGCTTTATACAGTTAATGACTTAACTGGATGAAAATTTAGTATCCTTGTTTTCAAGTAAAAACATCAATTTAAGAGCCTGAAACATAATACAATAAGGTGAACCAATGAAATATTTGTGTACTTTGTTTCAAAAGCTTGTATTTTATCTTTTTAATGAGCAAAGATGGACATGCAAACACTATAAAACTTTTATTTAAAAACAGCCACTTCTCCTACTTATTGCCTGATTCAGATTGACAACGTAGTAACACCCTGTACTCAGTATTTAAAAGACGGACATTTTCCAATGGGTCAGACTCATGGGTTAGTAAATAACCTCCTCTATTTTGTTACATTTGATAAGTTTGGAAAACACTGATTTTGGTTTGTTTTTTTTTTAACGTTGATGTCTCTGTAGGAGTCACTATCTTCTCACTTTGATCTAATATTTATTTCATACACATTTAAAAAATGGTATTTAAAAACTGCCGCTACCTGATGGATTAATTTTTGGTCTTTGGAATGACTGCTTCGGGCAGATTTCTCTTAAAAAGTCAGGAATACGTAAAGGGAACAAATCCACACAACACATAGCCCTGGAATACACGGCAGAGGGTTTACCGTAGGAGACAAAAAGAGCCTTACGTGAGGAGTGAGCAGGTGCAGACATCACTCACGCAAACTCCCCGATTTGACTCTAAAAGCCTCTTCCTCCTGCCACCTTATGCAAAGTAAAGGGCTTTGCATGCCTGCGAGGGCTATTTTAAGAAACGACCTTTGCAGAATAAACAAGCAAAAATGCAATTAGGCCTAAGGTACCGCCACCTCCTGTAATATTCACAATTTAGTGATGTTATGACCTCTTTTCTCACATGAGGACAACAGAAGACAGAAAAACGCACACATCTAATGCGATTTTTCTGTATTTTCCCAATGTTCCCAGAGCATTCGATGGTCAGGATGAACATTTTACACCATGTCTGGAATAATGGTCAATCTGAATGCAGGTCCTGTTGTTCCAGAAAGCGGAAAGCACAGTGGCGTGTCAGGGGAGATCCAGATCGGGATACGCTGCTGACTCTTAGGCAAGCGGGGCTGACGTTTCTTGTGTGCAGAGGTGACAGAGACAGGGACTGTCTTGCTCGCTCCCTTGGCCCTCTGTTTCTGCTGCCTTCTCTTTTCTCTGGAGACATCGAGTCCAAGCAGCGACCCTGTTACTGTCAGAAGCAGGCTTTCTCAGATAAAATTGAACTGGTCTAAGTTTTAAGATACTCTGAGAAGATTTCTGAAATATTATCATCTGCCTACATATTGCTGAGCCTGGGCCCAATCCGAGGCAGAATAAGTGACACTTTGTACAGGGAGTTGTTGCTTTTTTTTTTAGAACATAGAGCTTGCTCTCTTTCTGGCTGTGAGGTGGACGTCCAGGTTGACACAGTAGGATTTATGCTTCTCGTCTGACACATTCACTCAGCAAGTCCCAGAGACCTCATCCAAGGGCACGGGAAGGACAAAGCTTTGCATAAGCAGGTGTACTCTCAACACGGGCACAGGTGTGACGGCAGCGCCTCTGAGAAAGGATATCCAGGCGCCCGAGGAGCGGGCTCCACTCGTGTCGAGAGCACACAAATCAGGGGTAAGAAAGTGCTGCGGGAGGCACATCTTCCCCGGGCCCGGCTCCTTTGCCCAAGTAAACACAGATTCACACACGTCATCCACGAGGTCTGCTGAAAGGAAAAACCAGGCTGTGGCCGGAAGGGGTGGTTCCAAAGATTCTCGTTCCTCTTCGTATGTCCAGGTTGGATAGGCAGCTAATTATGGTGACCGAGAGAGGGCTGTCACTCATAATGCCATTATCATACTGTGACCATCACAGTATTCTCTTTTTCTACTATCAAAAGCAAATGACATAATTCATCATTAGCGAAAAGTCTTAAATGCAAAATTCTAGACTTATTCTTAGGTTACGCTTTTGAAAACAAAACCTTAATTAGGAAAGATATGAATGTATTTTAAAATCCAGTAAATAATATAATATTTTGTATCAACAACCCCTAAATTGGGTGGGGGGAACCCAGTAATATGGAACATGACTTCAGAAATAAAACAGAAAGCTGTCTTATATAATTGTGAGATAGTGTATGGGATGGGGTGACATGCACTCATGGCAAGCACTTTGTGGGTACAGCCTAGAATTTAAGATCCAAGTGTTGCATAGCGTTCACAGAAGACATTATAGATGGCTGGAGGTGAAGAACTTTCACAAATAATACCAAACCATATTGTCAGGTGGGAAACCTGGGGTCCTGTCCATTCTCCCCACCGACCAGAGGCTGCTGGATGGGACAATGTTTCTTAAACTACCTGTGGTAAAGGATCTGCTTTCCCCCTCCCTAGTCCATAGATTGGTACTTTTGTAAAATAAAATGAAAATCAATTAATAGAAAAATAAATTTAAAAAAACACACCAAAGATGTAAAAAAATATAACCGCCCCCAATTCTTATAATTAGATTCAACACACGTGGTCAAACTGACTCTCCATTTCTGTATTTATCTTATTAGAAACTAGGGACACACACTCACTTTTATAGCATCAAAACAGGAAGTCAGAGGTTTTTAGTCATCTCATGTGGAAATACTGAAATTACAGAAAGAATAGGGGGGTGATGGAAATGAGCTAGAACCTCGTCTGTAAATATTAATGGGGAGAAGATGACATCATAACAACATAAGCTGCCATTAAAATTCCCTGATGACCAGCTTTGTGGAATCAAGACATTTCCAGACTCGCTGTGAGGATCACTGGGCTCGAGAATTTTGAGGACATCGGATGATCAGCGAGCTGCTGTACGTGCAGCTGCAAAGTCTCATTAACCTGTGGCACCTGCAGAAATTGAATATTATTACGGCAAACAGATTAGCTCCTTAATCATGAATAAAAACTACCAGTTACGTTCACTGGATTAATTATAAGGCTTACTCTCTCTGAGAGTTCAGGATGTCAGTGGCATTAGCTCAGGAAGGTGAGACCTTGCTTTTCCCAGCGACTTCGGCATTGGCTGTGGGGAAAGGATTCAAGCCAACCAGTCAGTCATTGGTCCAAAGTGACAAAACGTGTCCTTCATTTTCGTTCTGTGAGAAGGGAGGTGCTGAGGGAGGCAGGGTGATGTCTGCCGTTAGAGCCCAAATTTGGATTAAACTATTAGAGAGAATGACAGCACCGGGGAAGACTGAGTCTATTTTTTAAAACGTCAAGTTGCATAAACATTTAATTCAAAGAAGAAACAGCCTGGAGGAGCTGCACCAGGCCATCACGTGAGAACGGGCCCCGAGCTGAGCTGATACTCGGCTCCGCCGATGGAGCAAGTTCAGGGTCTGTCCTGGATCGTACGGACATGACAGGTCCCTTGCTACCCACAAGATTCCTTCTGCACATTCGGTTGTGATTCTCAGGAGGATGGAACCATAAGCTTCTGCACATGTGAGAGTCAACCACTCTGCTCTGGTTTTAAAATGCGAGCAAATTTGTGAGAGTCTTCATCTACTTGATGGACAGTTCTGGATGCTTCACAACATCCAAATTAAAGAAATAATCATGACATCTTTTTATAGTTTTAATTTAAGGAAACATAGCTATGCATTTGATGATACAACAGAATAAAACAGTCACATACAATTTGGGTGGCGAATTGGTAAAAGTCCTATCAAAAGGTGAAATTGGGCACGCCCCGAAATGATGACCCAAGCCCAGTAGGACTTGGCTGCTGTTCTCACAAAGGTTCAAGTCCAGTGGGGGCGACAGGCAAGCCAATAATTACAGAAAGTGCCACGCGTTGTGCGAGAGGCAGGCAGGTGCAGGGACCATGAAAAGGCAGTAGGACTTTCTGGGAAATGAGAATGTGTACTTTGGGCTTTATTCCCCTGAAGGAGGCTTCTTCGTCTTTAACTGGTCCACAGACACCGCGATGAGCGCCGAGTTCACTGATGACCATTGCGAACGACAGTGATTTGCTTCTTGGGAGAGGAGGACACAGTAATTAACGAATCATATGGCTGCTCTCCTTGGGCCGCACTTGACAAGTCTGTTTTCAAAGGAATCACGCTGTTCTACTCAGGTCTATTTCCACATAGCGACAATTCACGCGAGCAAGCGACTTGAAATGAAATTCTCCCCATTTTCCAGAGCTCAGTGAATGTGAAGAACATGACAGGTTGGCTTCAGAGAAGTTTCTCTTTTAGTATCTGACTGTAGCTGTGTAGCTTTAAATTGATAAGAAGCTGAATTTTTGTTTTTTTTTCTGACTAGAGCAAGCTTTAATGCATACTTGTAAATAGAATGAGAAATTTCAGGAAAAATCAGTTTTTGTTTTGGGGTCACAAATAAAAGACGTTGGGTCCCAGTCTAGTTTCCAAATATAACATGAAGACAGATTTTATAGACAGCACTGCAAAACTTAAGCCAGGCTCACAATCAGAAGAATTTTTTTTTTAATTTTAAAGTTTATATTATTCCAAAAGAGGAAAACAGCCCAAATGTCCATCATCTAGTGAATATATAAGCAAAATGTCATATTCATATAATAAAATGCTATTCAGGAATAAGAATGAAGTACTGATATAATCAACACAACATGGACAAAACCTTCTACTTAACTGAAATACTCCAAACGAAAAAGATCTCAGACTGTATGATTATATGGAAACGTCCAGAAAAGGCAAATCTATAGAAAGCAGATTAGTGTCTGCTTAGGGCTGGGTGTGGGGATGGAGGGTGATTCTACATGAGTACACATTTTCTTTCTGGAGTGACAGAAAGTTTTAAAATTAGGTCATAGCAACTGTTGCACAACTTTGCAAAATACTAGAAATCGTTGACATGTACACTTAAAATGGGTGATTTTTATGGCATGCGAATTTTACTTCACTAATACAGCAGTCATTCAATGCATATTATTGATGAGTCATTACACTAATGAAGTAACTTTTAAACTACAATTTATTTCTGTATAGCTGTATTTGCACTCACATACGTCCATGTATCTTTACTCAAAATGTCAAGGTTCTTTATAAACAGAATGTACTACGAATTAAAGAATGAGTGCGTTAAATTCCCCCTTCTTTTTCTCCTATGGTAATTATACTCTAAAGCAGTTAACTAATTCATTTATTCAAGATTTATTTGAATATTCACGAAGCACTTTGCCAGGCACTGAAATGCAAAGTACAATGTGCTCTGGTCTCTGCCCTCGAGAAGCTCCTCATGGTATTGGAGAGACAGACGAGGAATGACACATTAGAGGCAAACGTGGAAAAAACGGTGACGAAGACAGACGTAGGGCAGTGTGCTGGTAGGGAGATGGTTTTCAACCAAGCCAGCCCAAGAAGGTTACGTGGGAACAAGTGAGATGCTCGCTCACAGGGTGTGCAGTGGCGTGTGCTGGACCTGGGGAGCTGAGCAGGCTCCGGGGGTCAGAGAGATGGGCGCAGCCCGGGCATCAGCAGGAAACAAGGCCGGCACAGCGGACAGTCGCCCGCTCCGGAAGGGCCTACCATGTCAGGCTGAGGGACTCGAGAAGGGTCTCAGACTTTTTACCCTGGAAGTGACAGGAACCATGAGGCATTTCAAGCTGGTGAATGAAAGTCAGGGGGGCGTTTTGGAAGCATCGTTTCGCTACCCGTGTGGAGCAGAGACAGGACGCCTTAGAAAGGCGCTCCGCCACCTCTCAGCTACCTCTCAGCGCTCTGCCCGCCACGTTTCCTCTCCTGGCTTTCACTGATGCTGAGGGCCCCAGCCGGCTTTTGGGGTCTCTGTGCTTCCTCCCGGACCGGAGTGGAGACTTCTCCAGCGATCCCTGCTCTTCCCGGGGCACACACGAGCCCAGCTCCCAGCAGCTGCTACTCGGCACTGGGCCAGCTGGTTCTGGGCCTCTGAGACATGGGATGTGGAGCCTCACGCATCTTATTTAAAAGTCACATACGTGACAGCAAGTGGACCAATGTCCCCATTTCCAAGGATATTACATCTTTCTAGGACACGATTTTGTAGAACCATTGTGGTTTAAGGTCAATAGAAATACTGAAACAAAATTTTAGCTTAGAAGAAACACTCACTCTTTAACTATCAGGAACAATATGGTTGGTAGCCCTAACGCTTAGGGGCACAAACACTTAAGACTGTGGTTTCTTCTTGCCGTTGTATTGCGGCTGTCATAACGAATCCCACTGCTGCAGCCCCTGCCCCCCAGGGAGACGCACCCACCCGCCCAGCACGGCACCCTCGCTGGAAATGACAAAGAATAGACCGACCCCCTTCCGGCCTTCCCATTCCTCACTGGGGGAGGGAGATGACAGGTCAGGCTCGAAAACTGGCTAAACGTGACTCACCCACAAAATCAAACAATGTTTCAGTGGAGAAAATTCTCTGGTCTTGTCACAGAAGCTGTCTAAAATTTCCATTGGTTGGTGACGATAGAGCTGAGAGGAAAAACACTAATCCTATTCCGCAACATGCTCACAAAGTCATGAGAAAAAAAACCATAAAAACACTTACGGTGACAAATCAATCTTTAAAATTGCTCTTTCTCAGGACCAGATATTCCAATATGTTATTATCAAGGACCAGAGACATCAAAGGGCGAGTTAAATCATGTTCGCTCATTTCAAAGATTTACGAAGACATCGTCAGCTTCCTGTCAGTGAGCGAGGATGCTTTTTATTATTCTGAATAGCAATCTCAAGGGGACTTGACACGAAGCCTCCCTGGTAATTGATGCCAGGACGTGAGCACCCATGTGAATCAGACCTCTCAAGGGAATTTTACAGGAATCTCCCGACATCCCATCCCCATCATTTTCTGCTACCGAACTTGGAAGAAGACCATTGTCCTAGAGACTAAAGTAATTTTAAGATGGCTATTTAGGACACACACTTAATTCTAAGTATTGATCTGGGTAAACATAATATGGGTTTAATATCTGAGTTCTGTGCCTCGGGGCTCTGTTTCTAAGCAGAATCACCCAGAATGCGTAATTCTACCATGGGGCGAATGATCGTTTTCAGCCTCCGAAAATTACTTATCACCCCACGACAAGAAATAATTTCTTAGAGGTCACTACAGAACAGTCGATGATGTACTGCGTTTGAGGTTAAGTTTGCTTTTAGGTAGTTTGCCACGCTGGCAAGATAAGATACCGGCTGCTTTTTTTCACTAAGTTATTGCTCTGTAGCTTTGTTTCTTATAAGTTCCTTATACGTTCTCCAGAAAAGGGTGCTCATACACTGCTAACCCAACGGCACTCACAAGACGACTGTGAGGACATGTGTAGAAAGGGCCATATTACAGCAGGTCACACCACGAGCTCCATCTAAGGGACAGAGCATTTTTTTTTTTCCTGTGTGAAAGGTCAGGGTCCTGACAAAGCAGTTAAGTTTCAAACGGGAAATACAAGGTTCAGACAGAAAGGACTGGCGTCAGGAGACCGCGCCCTCTCACGTGCCACCTGCTGGCACTGTGAGCTTGTTTCCTGGCACCTGGACCTTCTCCCTCCGCCACTCACCTTCAGGTGTCGGTCCGAACGTCCCTCCCCTGGGCTACCTGGGCTTCCCTCCGTGACCCCTGCACGTTATTAGGCTCTCCTGCTCCCTGGACCTGTCACATCAGAGCACCCTCCCCCACTCTCCTTTTTCATGTCCTCCTCTGCCTTTTCCTACCTGAGAGGACAGGAGTCACACGGGTCCCATGCCACATGGTACCTGTGTCTCCCAGGACGAGGCATGGCATATAGCGGGAACTCAGACAAATATTTGTGAACGAATTCATTAAAAATTCCCCAGTCTTCATAAACATGCATTTTGTTTTTAGAACTTAGAAGAAAAAATGAAATTGTCCAATATATATATATATATTATATATATATTTATATATACACTATAGGAGAAACTCTAAGAATATAGGGTGCTGTTTATAAGAGGTTTCCCCAACCAAAGTGACTCTTTTCTGAGACAGACACGTATCAGGATGGCCTGTCACAGTTGGCTTTATGTCAGAAGTTCTTTTTTTCTGATTTGGGTATATTATGTACTAACTCCAACATGTGTGTTCAGAATAGCAATGGAATCCTGTCATGCCCAGAGAAATGTGTCTTGCTTTTTCTTCACCTTTGGGAAATTATAATTTTTCATAGCTTGGAAACCTCTTAAATTTGTTTGGACATAAGTTATTTAAAGATGAAGGATTGAGAGTCTAAAGGAATAAAGATGCCTGTGTTTATTCAAAGGGTAGAAGCACAATAAAGGTGACATTTAAGTTACGTTGGGTGGATCTCATAAAAAACAAACTCGAATACATTTGTGTGCCTATCTCAGTTCTTAACAAATTCTAAGCCTGGCTGGTTTTGGCTGCTGGTCACTGATCAAATATTCCCTTTAAATCTCAATCTTTAAATCTTATATTCAAGAGCTCCCCATGGTACCAGAATGTCCTGTACTAGGGACATGCTTTTTTTAGAGAAAAGGGTTTATTCGACTCTCCACAGATTTATCAAACCTAGTTACAGTTTGAGGTTAGGTAGGGGGCCAGGCGGGGACAGGTGACATTCCTTCTTTCCTCATGGCCTCTCTTCTTCCTCCTGCCTCTTAAATTTTGTGATTCCCAGAGATTCTAATTGGCCTGCGTCAGGGGCTTTCACCACCGCCAGCACCGGATACACGCTGAGTGCCACGTCCCCAGCCCTGACCTCTCGGCTGGTCTCTAAGTCCTTACAGGCCACTGCTTCCTGGGCTAGCACCACCTGGACGTCCCATAAAAACATCAAATCCACATGCCAAAAGCATAGCACCTGTTTTTCCTATTTCCTGGATGAGTGATCCCACAGTGGGCTCGAGCCAGAAACCCAAGAACCACCCAGAACGCCAATTCCCCTTCACGCCTCACGGTCAGTGAGTCAGTCAGCCACCAAGGCCCTCACGCGTGACGTGTCTCGAGGGCCCGACCCCTTCCAGCTCCGCTGCCGCCGCTTGTCGTCAAGCCTCTTCATTGACGGTCTCGCTCCCAGTCTTCCCGTTCTCCTCTGCCCACTGCCTCGGCAGCCGCGATTTCGTCATGTTTGGAACTGTGAAGCTCCTGCCACGTCTCACCTAGTCGCGGGAGGAAGTGCCAACTCACGAACGCACCGCGAAAGTCCTTCGCCATCCGGCGCCTGCCGACCTGTCCCCTCCGCCCCCATCTTCGGCACTGTTCTAACGCACGGATTTCTCTCTCCTCTCGACGCTCTCCACCTCTGCTCCCCCAGCACTGTCCGCACCGCTACCGACGTGTGCTCCGCGCGGCAGGGGACGGCCCCGGGGCCCCTGTAGCGGGCACCTGCTCTTCCTGCCCGCGCAGTCTGCTCTCTCTCTCTCTCCTTTGGCGGCTCCACTGGAGGGCCTGACGATCAAGGTGCCCTCCCCACCCCAGGTGGACCCCTGACCGAAGCGGGCCAACCGGAAGCGCCCCCCCTTATTTCTACCAGGTAGAACGAGCAGAAATGGACACGGGGTGGAGCCGGTTCGCCCGGGCCGCAGTGCCCTGGTGGGGCCGACCACCGACTCCATCACCCAGACCCCGGGACCCGCAGCCCAGGCATATCCCCCAAACGTGGCGCTTCTTTCCTTCCTTTCGTTTCTACTGAAGCTGCTTACAAACACCATCCCCCGCGCACCCGTCGCCACCATGAAACTCGAACTGAAAAAGCAATTGGAAAACATGGCTTCTATTGCTTGATTCTTCTTTCCACGCCGGCCTGGCCCGGGGCCTACAAATCAATAAGCGTTTACTGAACTAATGAGCTGACGTCCGCATACACGGAAAATCGGAGCCTCGAGGGGAAGAGCAAACGCGCACCGACAGCGATGGAAAGGTGCTGACGGTGGTCGCGGGTGACGGCAGGGCGCGTGGGCCGCGTGTCTCTTTACATCCCGGACGTTTCCTCCGTGTGTCTTTCCCGACACTAAAGGACAGGATGAGAGTGCGCTTCCGTGACGTCAGGGCAAACGTGCGTCACTAGGACCCGGCTACTGCTTCGTCGGCCCAAACCCCGCGAATCTCCTGCTTCGTCTTCACGGGCTCTGCATACGCGGTACGTGTGAGGCCAGAATGATTTCTAGTATGTGGAAGAACTCTTGTCTCAGTGACGGTACATTACCGAATCTGCCCAGGTGACGAGAATTCATATAGGTAGAATAATAATAAATGTAACAAATAAGTTAAAATTTAATAAGTTAATATACAGTTTATGAATGTATAGGACATTCTGTTTTGGTCCTTGGTCTATTCCTGCCCAGAAAGGTGTGTGGAGCTTTTCAGGAGACAACACCTGAATGTCAGGTGGGGTAGCCACGCTCCAAAGATCATGGCCTGGACCCAGCGTATCTGACAAGCTGAACCTTAGTTACTCTCTGAAAGGGATTACGTCTATGTTTTTAAAAAACTCAATCAGACAGGTGAATAGTAATACATTATCTCAAGAAAACTAAATACATCTAGACAACAGGAAAATGGAAACCCTTCTCATTACAGCCTGGGGGTTCAAATCTTGGTTAATTCATCTGAAATAAAAACATGAGAATAAAATTCGGAACCCCTAGATTCGGATCATTTTCAAAAGAGCACGATCTGAAGGCTTGGAGACCTTAAGTCCCTGCCGTCTATTCCGTTTCCTCTTTGGTTAAAGGTTCACCCCCTCCCCCCCCCCCGCCCGCGCTACAGGACTTCCCGCGACGCCAAACTTGGTGCACGCCTGATGCTTCGGGAAACGATGCAGCACCACACACTCCGTTTGTACCGGCAGATACCTGCACTCTGGGAAAGCCTCCGTTCTCAGCGCGCGGCTTCTCGAACCTGCCAAGGTATGGGTATGCATGCATGTCCTCATGGCAAGCTGAGATTGGACGCGTGGAAGGCAGGCTTCGCCTACAGGGCCTGACATCAGGCTTCCAAGGCCCACCCGACCGTGCAGAACCCCGGGACTTTTGGAAAGCGGAGGCAAACAGGCAGATGCCCTCGATACCAGCGAGAGAGGCTCACGTCCACCATAGCGGCAGATCTGAGGCCTGCACCAGGACCCAGAGCCGGGGGTGCCAGCGCGGTACTCAGCAAGGAGGCAGAGCGAGAGATGAAAGAACCACGTTTCTACCCCTGTGCAAAGGAGACCATCGCTCTGGCTTTTCATCAAGCGTGTGCCAGCACGGAGCCTATGCAGTCCGTGCTGGTACCAGAAGGGCCAGGACTCCCAGAAAACTCAGCCTCACTGACGCATATCCACATACACGCAACCAGAGCCCGGAGGAACCCGTGCTCCCCGGGGGCCACTTCCCTAAAAGTAAATAAAGATACGTTTTGCACGGGATTAGACCACGGGACTAGCCAACCTCTCTCTCTCTCTGGCCGTCGATTCCTTTATCCAGTGGTCAGACACTCCGAATGGAAGGGAAGACGATCCCTCGAGGGCTATGTGATGCTGTCCCGAAGGCTCTGCTCATTGCCAGGAGAAATGAAAGGACACAGCGTTCTCCTCCAGGATGGCATTCTTGCTTGTGAAAAGAAGTCTCACTTAGGAGGGCCGGAGCCTACGCTGGGCCTTCCTCCTGATACCCTGCAGCGGAGTGGTGTAGCTGAGATGCAGGGGACCCGGGATTATTAGTCATTGTCTATACAGCTAGTCTAGGGACAAACAAAACGTTCTTTGTGATTGTTTTTAATTCGGGCATCTACCCAATAGTAATAAAGTGAGCAAGTCGAAAGACAGGGATGAAAGCAGCAAGGTGTCATCCTAGAGCAAGCAAGGGGACCCTGGGGTTTGTCCACTCAACAGCTGTATGTCCTTGAGCAAATCACCTGTCTGCCTTTGCTCCCCATTGACTCAGCCAAAGAATGAGCGGGTTGAATCAGATGCTCCCCTCGGCTAAAAATTCAGTGAAGCTGTATCTCTATCTACACGTGTTTATTTTTTACTTTTAAAAGCAGCCACGAGGGTAGGTCTATAAGGTTCCACGTCCACTCAGAGAGGATGACTGGCAACTGTGGGCGGAGAGTCCCTGGGTGAAAACATCAACACCACCCAACTTCACTGCTTGATAAATGGAGAGTGAAAATAAATCTCAGCGCCCCACCGAAAAGTCCATCTTTTGAACCTGGTATGGGCCCAACAGAAAAGCTCTTCCAATATTTCCAGCGGAAAGTTACGCTGCTGCTTCATGTACAACATCCCTCCCTGTATCACCTCAGGCCCCAAACCAAACTCATTCCCTTCGTGATGTCCCTTTCTCTGTCGATTTAACCAGTTTGAGGGTCGTCTTTGACTGCCTTTGCGCACCACCCTTCCCATAAAACCTGTTACCAGTTCTTCTCTGTCTTTGCCATGTCTGTGCCTTTATTTTTTTTTGGCTCCCAGTCTGGATCCTACCACAGGAGGGCAGAGCCGATCCAACAGCAAGCAGATACCGGGTACTTAGTATATTTAATCTTCACGAATGCCTTTGAGGTAGGCTCTGTTACTGTCCCGATCTGGGTACAGGGAGTGAGGCGCAGAGGGGTTCAGGATTGTGTAGCAAGCCCGGTCCAGCACACAGCAGCTAAGCCAGAATTTAAACCCAGGCAGCCTAAGCTACACCATTCTGCCTCTGTTTCTGAGGGCCGGGCATGACGCACTGCTAAACAATGCCGGGCTTTATCTCATTAGTCATCGGCATGACCTTGAGAGCTCTGTCTTGTCCTCGCTTTACAGATGAGGTCTCACGGCCAGGAAGTCGCTCTACAACCCACACTCTTTTCTACCCTGCAGTGCTTTCCTGTCTCGTGCCTGGACTGGGGGACCGTCGCAGCCTTGCTTTGCTGGCTGTTCCTCTCCCCAGCATCCCGGACAGCACCACCAAATTAATGTTCCCAAGATGCTGCCTTACTCATGTCACCTTCCGGATCAAAGTTTCCCAAAGCCTCCCCTTGGCCGCATGACTGCTCTTCCCTAACAAATTCCAGATCCGCCACTCTGGCATTCAAGGCCAAGTGTGAAGGAGAGAGGGTATGACGGCTCCTCTGTTATCTGCTGACTTCGCCTCCCATGGCTCCCTTACACGGAGGTTCCCCTTCTCCCAAGTGTCTGTCTGTCCCTCTGTGCCTTCACCCATGCCACTGCCCTTCCTTTGTAAGCTCTTCTTTTAGGTGTCTCTGAGTGACCTCAAGGGTTCGTTCCCTAGAGCTCAGGCCTGGGTAAGCCCTACGTGCATTAAAGCTGAAGCCACGTTGCAGTGTTCCAGAGATTCAGGTAATTAAAATCTTAAGCATTCAACGTTATTAAATTAAGTTATGTGCTAAGGTGGGTGACACGGTAGTGCAACCTGGGTATAATACGAGCTCTCAGGATGTTGGTTGCATTATCGATCTTGGCGTAACAGAACAGGATGAATAAAACAGGACCCATTACACAGTGATGCATCCCTCTCTTAGAGATGAGGACTGGATCAGACAGGAAGTTATCAGCTGCAAAAGCAACCATACGGTCGGAGCACAGCCTTCCCAGGCGGTCGGGTTAGTTCAGCAGCTGCCAGAGCCACGTCTAACAAGGATGGTTCATGCTGCCGTGCTCTGGAAATCCAGCAGTGAGTCCCAGGTCAGGGATTTAAACTGATGCCAGGTCCCAGGGCTACTCGAAGCCAAGGATAAACATGGCTCATCTTTAATTTACTTTTGAGAATTTGGGGGAAAATGTAAATAATTAAACTGAAGATATCTCATCAAATTTATGTCAAAACATAAAAACTCCATGGGCTCATTATAAAGTAGAATGGAAAATTCCATAATTTTTCATAATAAAACATGAACCACTTTTGAATTTGCTGTTGACTGTTCTGGTTTACAGAGCCAACCCTTGGGAATGCATGTTTCTATCCTTGGATGTTAAAAGTATTTCAGTGGAAAAGCTTCAGAAATGCTGATATAATGTGCTAAAGCACTATGGACCAAGACCCAGTGAAATCTAGTTGTCACGTAATAAAAGGCTCTTGCAGACAGGAAGAGCATGACCCATGACAAATATGAAAAGACAAAAGTTTATATTTGTTTTATGTGAGCTGTGGACAAATAAGGACATTGTCTGTATTATTCCTTAAAGGCTGGATGTTCTTTTTACCGTTTTAGCTTTTCTAACTGAGGCTTCACAAATGGAGCTTGGATCTTCTAAAACATGATTTAGCAATCGCATTTTGGAGAAAGTGCAATCTAAACTTTAAAAAATCCTATGTAACAAAGTTATAGCAGAATCTATAGAAATTATAGCTCAAGATTAAAAAAATCTAAAGCTTAAAAACCAGCTATACATTTAGCCATTCAAAATCATTTACCATGGGCACTCATTAGACACCAAGAAAAGAAAAAAAAAAGATAAAGAAAGAAAAAGAAAGATTCCTGAAAGGCATCCCCATAAAAATCCACACAGGAAAACACGGCAGGTTCCTAGGTGAACGTCTCCGAGCCCTGAATGAAGGACAGCAATACCAGGCTAACCCAGGAACATCCAGCAAGTCATTCATCATCTATCCGGGTGCCAGGGTCCGCTTTAACGACCCATGATACAGAATGAAGTCCCTGACTTCATGAAGTTTTTAGCGTTTTTTTAAAAAAACAAAATAAGAGGAACAGAGAGTGATGAGCGAGGATCTGGCCAGGGCAGACTCTACGGTGAGATGACAGCTGAGCAGAGACCTGCAGTGAGGAGTCATGATACCATCGAGCAGGGGAGCAACCAAGGCAAAGGGACTTGAGTGCAATGGCTTGAGGCTGGATCATGCTCGGACAATCATGAAACAAAAAGAAATAAAATGCAAGGCCAGGGTGGCCAGGACAGAATGAGTGAAGGGTAAACTCCCTGGAGCCTGCAGGTCATGGAAAAGACTTTGGGTGGAATGATGGGGTGACAGGATCTTTGCTGTTTTTAAAGACTCATCCAGGCAGCTATTGGGGAGGAGATTCTAGGGCAATTATCAGCACAGTATGTCATCGATTAGAAGGCTCTTGTCAGAAATGAGGTCCGAGATGACGGCGGCTTGCAGGGAAGCGGAGATGGTGAAAAGTGGCTGGATTCTGGACTGTTACGAAGGTAGAACCAAAAGAATTTTCTGGTGTAAAAAAAAGGGAGGAGTTTAGGGTGTTTCCAAAATGTTCAGTGCACACGTCAGGAAGCATGGAGTTGCCATATATAACACTGAGGAAGAAGAGATTTGGGGCAGACAGGTTTACTTTGAGATGCTTACTAGAGATACCTGGTGGCAGTTGGAAACACAGTTCTTCAGTTTCAGGGCGAGACGTCCAACCTGAAGACAACTTTGGAAGTCTCACATAGTGATGTTTTATTTAACGTCAAGGGGACTGGATGAGATCTAAACGAATCTAGATTCAGAGCCGCTTACCAGGTCTGAGGACCGAGGCCTGGGGCACTCTACTGTTTGTTTTTATTGACATATCATGGAAACATGAACGTTGCCGGGCAGCAAAAGGAGATGGAGCAGTAAAGGAGACTGAGAAAGAGTGGCTGGCCAGGGAGTCGGGAGCACAGAGAAGACGGAGTCCTGGAGGCCAAGCGAACACTGCTGACAGATGACGTGCTCATTCTGAGACATGCTCTGGTTCCGGGCAAGTAGAGGTCAGGAGCAGTTTTGATCAAAGTCCGAATGGAGTTAGTTCGAAAAGAATGGAGGAGAAGAAGCAGGAGACAGGGAGTGTAAACAATGCCTTCGTGATACTTTTGTAAGAGGGCACAGAGAAACGGCCATGGCTGGAGGGAGCGTCCGGTAGGGCTGTGTGCTGACGGGCACGTCCCATGAGGAGGGAGGGTTCAAATGCTGGAGAGGACAATGGCTCAGTGGGGAGAGGGGCTGGAATCTGATCGACCTCCTGAGGCTGCCTCAACAGAGCACCACACACTGCGTGGCTTAAGTAACGGAAACGTATTGCTTCGCAGTTCTGGGGACTAGACGTTCAAGATCAAGGCGTTGACAGGGCCATGTCCCTCTGCGCAGTAGGAAGGATCTGTTCCTTGCTTCTGTTGGTTCCTTGGTTTCTGGCAACATAGGTCCAATCTTCATAGTACGTTCTCCCTGTGTGCCTATGTCCAAATTTACCCTTTTCATCAGGTCACTGGTCATATTAGATCAGGTGCCCACCCTTATCCATCATGACTTCATCTTAACTAATTACACCTGCAATGACCCAAAAAGGACACACATTCTGAGGACTAGGGTTAGGACTTCAACATATGAAATCAGGGGGCCACGACTCAACCCGTAACAGGACCCAGTGCCAAGTGGAGAAGCTGGTGTTTGTAAGAGGAGGGGCGGCCAAGGATGTACATGGATTTAGACGCAGGGAGAGAATTAGCTGTGGGGGTGGAACTGGTGGAAGTTCTCGTCTGATCGCTTCTATTTTCTCAGTAACATGAAAAGCAATGTCAGTATCCTGATGTTAACCCCTACTTGTCCAACTAACCTAACTTCTGCTGAATACTGGCCAATTAAATCATGAGCGGGTTCTACTACATTTCAATGTGTATTCTATTATACAAAAAGTTGGTAATTCGGCAAAGCTCTAAATGGATTATGATGTGAAGAATAGGAATTATGATCTAGTGTCAATATGAAAAGGTTTCTAATACCACCCAGAATGGTGGGTGAATGGATGTGTAATCAATCCTTAGAGAATGGGAGGAGATAAAGAGAGCAAGCATGCGGGCAGCAGAAATAACAGATCAGGAACGAAAACCCTCCTGAAGCCAGGAGAAATATGGTGGATGCCATGGGAGAGAAAAAATGCTAACGTGGATTTTAATACCCCTGGTAAGTACGGGGTTACAATTTTATATGCCATGGAACTGAGGTGACAGCTCATCAGCCTCAATAACTTTATGATTTAAATAAACGATTTTCAAGTTCTTCATGTTCAGCGATGACTGCACTTCGTTTTGCAATGGAGACCTTGAAAAAAGAAACGCTGTCCTGTCCTCCCAATCTGCACCTCTAAATCTGAAGGCGTTGCATGCCTATGTGAAGACTAGCTGGAGTTGGCGGGGGGGGGGAGGGGGAGGGTTGGCTAGGAGATAGACGATGTGAACCAAAACAATGCAACCAGTTTGGAATGTTTATTGCTGTTTTACTGAAAACATCCCTGCTTTAAATGAACGTTTCCAGTGTGACACTTTTCCAAGGCTTAATTCTTCTCCAAGGCACTCACATAATTGCTATTAGCATTTCTGTCTGTCTTGAGTGTATAATGAGGGACAACGGAGCTCTTACACCAGATAGAATGATCTCATTCCATAAATAAAAAGACTTTGGATTGCCTTATTTCTGCAACGAGCCTCCCATGAATGTCAGGGAAGGGGTAGGAGCGGACCAAGGGTGATATACGGCCTGCGGCCACCTAAAACTCCAGACCAAGGGAAACAGAAAACACCTATTACCCTGTCAGCCTGTCTGTACCCTGGGGACCAGCATGGAATTTTTTCTTATTGCATATTTTGTTCAATTTTCCTCAGCATTGCTTTGAAACACACTGCTCATTGCTTCCATCAGGAAACTCATAAACATGAGAGCTTTGATTAAAAAAAATTCTTGGCAAAGCAACTTAAACACCTTTTATTAAGTCCCCCCCCCCCGCCACTGTACCTACATATACGACCTCGCTTTGTGATAGAAACAACCCCTCTTCTATGCATCGTTCCCTTCCAAGATGGGTTAACTGGTCCTGCAGCCCCCGTTAGTCAAGTTCCACATTTGCTGCATGTCGGTGAAGAGAATGACTAAAAGAACAGAGGGAAGTCGACCCCTCCAGCCAAGTGACGCCGTAGCAATGACCTCTGGCTTGTTTTAGGAGCCTGTCTGATTTCTCATATTCATATACATCTTTTTTTTTTTTTTTGCTTACGTACAAGAAGAAAATTCTTATTTTTTAATTCGCTATGACTTCATCCAACGCTCGACACGAGCAACGAATAAACTTTTCTAATAATTCTTTCGACTCTTCAATCTTCCTCTGATGCCTTTGTGCTACCAGCACGGTTTCAGAGTTACCCCCTTTTAGTTCAACCTATAAATATCCTTCTCTATGAGTCAGAAGTTAGGGTTCTTTTTTTCTATTCAAAACATGTATTAAATACTCAAGATGTGCCAAAGGCCGGACCACAAAGACAAATGGCACATCTCCCGTCACCAGTGATTTAAGCCAATATTGTCCTTCCTCATAAAGAGAATTAGAATCTTTATCATGATGATATTTATAAAGCATCTTTAATTTACATCGAACTTTGCTTTGATAACCTAACGATGCTAATGACTGAAAAGCATCATGTTTGTAAAGTCAAATTATTGCAAACCACCTCCTCAAGAGCCTAAAATTGCAAATGGGAAATAACTAGATTCAAATTCATTACATTCTTCCAAATCCTAAGTAGACCTTGATATGTCCTTGACTTTGGATGAAACCCATAACTTAAAATATTGTTTACATGAATGATGTTTAGCAAACCACATGGAGGAAATTCAGAAGCCTCAGTGGGGAAAAATGATGCTTTTAAACTCTAAGATATTCAATTCTTTAAAAAAGCCTTTCTAGGTAGATACTACCATCGCCATTTATAGAAGAAAAAATTAAGGAAAAGAAAGAGTTAATGAGCTTGCCCCATGGCCATAGATGGGCTTGGGATTCAGACTCACAATTCTGACTTTACAGCCCACGACATTATCATTATGATACTACATCATTCTAATTTTTTTTTTTTCCCTGCAGGGATAGACAATCCAGAGGCTGAGGGAAAATGGCCTCGGAATAATCACAGAATGTTCCTGATTAGCTACCAACTCATTATTTTTTTTCCCTCTCATTCATATTTTTACTGTGGTAAAGTATACCTAACTACCTAACACTGTAACCATTTTTGGATGTACAGTTCAGAGGCATTACTGCATCTGTACTGTTGTGAAACCATCACCACCATCTATCTTCAGAACTTCATCTTCCCGAATGGAAATGCTATACCCATTAAAACACTCACCCCTCATTCCCGCTCCCTCAGCCCCCTGGTAACTGCTACTCTACTTTTTGTCTCTTAGGAGCTGACCATTCTGTGTCCTATATAAGTGGAATCATACAATACCTGTCCTTTTGTGTCTGCGGGATTTTTACTTTGCATGTTTTCTAGAGGCTCATCCACGTTGTAGCACGTATCAGAATTTCATGACTTTTTAAGGGTGAATAATATCCTATCGTATGTATATGTCCCACCTGGTTTATCCACCCATTTGGCAATGGTCATTTATTCACATCACAGAAAGGACGTGAATAACACGATGATGAATAAAAGGTGCCATGAACAGTGAGAGTACCAGTTATCTGTGTGAGCGAGTCTCTGACTTACATCCTTTTAGGGGATCCACCCAGGGGCAGAACTGCTTGCATCACGTGGTGGTTTGATGTGTAACTTTGCGAGGAGCCGCCATGCTGTTTCCCAAAGCCGCTGCACCATTTTACATTCCCACCAGGACGGTACACACTTCCCCACATCCTTGCCAACGCTTGTGTTTCTTTTATAATGCTACTAATCTTTACGTTGCAATGTGTTGATTACAGCGTGTATGAAGAGTTATCAGAATGGGAAGGACCTGAATGGCTGTGAGATCCCCGCTGTGACTAGAGCCAGGAGAGCTGGACATGAGACTGAGGTTTACGTTTCTCAAGGACCAGGGCACAAAAGCCAGAAACCTTCTCAACAAACAAGAAGACTTTAGAGACCTGGGAACCAGTCATCCGATAAATAAAAAGAGCAAGAAACAACATAAACATGATGTTTCCTTAGAATAGTAATTAGCGAATGCTAACAGGAGCCAATTATGACAACAAACAACAAAAATGCAACGATCTTAATTGATCACAACCGCCAAAGCCTTATGGCGCCCCTAAGAATTGTCTCTCAAAGAGCAATGTGCCACTGTCAAATTTTTATTAAAACCCTCCAATAATTCAGGATGTTAGCGTGTTGATAATTGCTGCTATGGAGAAATAGCCCGCGTTAATTTACTGCCACTGTGCTGGGAATGTCTAACTGATGAGTTTGAGGAAAATGAACTAGTGGAGTGTTTGTATCTCTTTTATGGTTCTAAACAGAGAGATCCCATTATTTTTCTAATTCATTTAACTCAATTAAAAACAGTAATTTTGTAGCAAAACAAACTTTCTAGAATGCCTCTGATTATTCAATGACTACTGGATCCAGCTGCCCTTAGATATTTATGCAAACAGGAAATGGCTATACTTGAAGTATTTGTCATATCCTTGCTAGGGGACGGATGACGCTGAGAACTGTCCTCACTCTCAATGTATCAGTTATCTATTACCACAGTAATGCTGCATAACAACTAACCTCTGAAGATCAGTGGAATGGACTACCTATTTCCTCAGCCCGTGAGTCTGGAGGGACTATCCGGCCAGGGCTTAGCTAATGACAGCTGGGCTTGCTCGCATGTCTGGGGTCAGCTGACTACTGGCTGACCCAGGACGGCCACACTCAAACGATATGGGGCACCTGGCCCTGTCTCATCCTCAGGTAAGCAAGTTTAGGCGTGCTCTTGTGATCACGGCAATGAAGTAGGAGAGGAAACAGAGACAGGCGAGTGT
This sequence comes from Eonycteris spelaea, assembly GCA_003508835.1. NCBI lineage: Eukaryota > Metazoa > Chordata > Mammalia > Chiroptera > Pteropodidae > Eonycteris > Eonycteris spelaea. The sequence continues at coordinate 1,408,946 of PUFA01000150.1, forward strand.
GAACTCGAGCCTTTGCCTGTGGTGCATCTGCTGACCTCACACTGAGCAGGGCGAGTCCACACAGCTAAATTCGGAATCAAGAGGCACTGAAATGCACGCTGCTTTTTGAAGGGAAGAGTGCAGTTATACTGACCCGGCAACCGCATCCCGAGAGGGGCGGAAGATAAGCCGTTAAGGCTCACAGTCCACCATGTCCGCCTTTGTACTCTTACACAGCGATGAAATTTTCCTTATTCCGGTGTCCGGAGCAGGGCGCTTTCTCTCTTTGGCCCAGTTCCATGTCCCATAGCGAGTATCTTAAGTACTCCAGGGCAATAAGCATCCAACGCAGGGCCTAACCCAGAGTAACTGTTCAATACATGCTAGATGAATGAATGAATGAGCGGATGAGAAGTTTTGCAGCCATAGCGTTCAACATGGAAGTGCCCTGTAACAGTAAGAACATAAGAGGAATGCGTGTTTTGTGATTTTCTACATCTATACTTATTTTTCCATGTGGAGGTAACTGCCTTCAATTTAGCCAACAAATATGAAAGGCGCATCTCTTTTGTGCAAAACACTATGGTAAGAATTTAAGACTATGAGTGTTGCCGTTCTAGTGAAAACTCGATGGATGAGATGCAAAATCAGTCTCCATCCCTGTCTGGAACTCTGCAGGATGCAGAAAATAGCTTTCGGGTGAGAATGATCTGTCAGGTTTCACTCAGCTCTGGAATTCCACACTTTCGTTATTTTAGGTACCAAAGAATAGGATGGCATTAGAATGTAAGTACTATAGCAGAGCGCCCAGAATAACAGATGAATTTAGAGGAAAAAGGGTCGCATCTGTTTGTGGTTGGAGAATAAAGTCATTATGGGGAGGTCACATTTAAGGACTTGCAGGTCTTTAAAAACCAGGGGGCGGTGAAGGCACAGAGGTAGGGGAGACTGGGCATAATGAGGGCCAGGGAGTGACCCAACGTTGTCGGAACAAAGGTTAAAAAGAAACAGTTGGTGGGAGATACACCAGGAAAGGCGGCTGGATCGATGTTGCTTACGCCTTGAACGGCAAGCTGGCGCATTTCTGCACATACCCCTACCTTAGAAAGACTGACCTGATAGCACTCTACAGCGCCGCCTTGTGGAGGGAGAGGGGGCGGGCAGATATGTCTGTAGGTTTTTGAAATTGTCTCGGTGAGAGATATGAGGACCTAAATGAGGAGGATGACAGTGTGAGTGAGAGGCTCTGCAGGAGACAGGGCTCTAGATGAGCGAGGATCAGCTCAGCATCTTGCCCATTAAATCTTTATTCATAGGAAGCCAGTCAAATTACATGCCACATTTATGTATTCCACAGTAATGGCAGTTCTCAAAATTTCCCCCAAACTTTCTATTAGAATGAATTTATTCCAAATCCAGGCTCTACCAAAGACAGAGATCACTGTCATCGTAATTAGCTTTGAGAGCATTACTAGAGTAATGAGAAGCTCAAACTGATTTATTACTGAAAGCAGTGACCACTAGAAGCACTTCTCTGGTCTTTTACCTTTCAATAGGTTGATCTGTCCACCGGGCTGGTTGAGCACAGCCTTATCTCTTGGGAATTAATGAAGTCTTCTTGACTATCCACAGGAGGCAGATAGAATCCAGGCTTCCAGAGCCATCAGCAATTCAGAGATCATCTTGTTCAATCTCCTTATCTCGAGAAGGGGGAAATCCAAAGCTCAGCGAGCTGTGTCAGGTGACCCAGCTCATCAGTGGTGGGACTGAGACCAGAGGCAACTCTCCTCACCAGAGGCCGCTGGGGCCCCTCGTGTGATGCTCACTGGCATGCAGGGTGCTCGCGTCTGTTCACATGTTTGAGTCAAAATTCTCAACCATGCGATGTCCAACTAGGCTGTAAAATATTTGAGGACAGGGGACGGACAGCAGGAAGTATCAGGCTGGTAAGGGGTAGACCAGATGAGCGGAAGAGGAAGCTATGAATATTGGCTGGTTCCTGAATGGCAAGCCATTGTGAAAGAGAAAATGTGAAATCATAAAATCAGGGAAGGTTTTTACAATTGTGCTTTATTTAAAAGTACTATGTTATCTTAATTCTCGTACAAAATCTGAATGAAATACATGTCACAATATTTTATTACTGTGAAAGAATAAATTTTCTGAAAATGGCCATAGGCGATTAGGCTTTTTCTTCAAAACTGAGAGAAGTTTCTGTTTACTGTAGTGACATTTCCAAAATCATACATGTCACTGTGAATCGGAATCTTTTGGATAGATTTATCTCTTCCCTCTCCGGGTCAAGTTTCTTCGAACTGAGAAAGATATTCTTTTACCCAGTTATTTCTATAACCATTATTAGTTAAATATTAGATAAATTCAAAACAAAATGTGACATACTTTATAAAGTCTTACTGAGCTATGATAGACTAATTCTACCAAGCTCTCTGAATAGCACTGATTCAGTTAAAATGTAGATGTCGCACACATGCAACTCACAAAGCAAATGGAATATGATGAAATGGCTATCCTGGGTCTTGAGCTGGGTTGTGGTTCTGATTACGAAGACCGAGGGGCTTTCCCTCAGGGCCTGCCTCTCCCCCACTTCACAGGGTGAGCAGCTTCTGTGGCCAAAAAGTAGAAACTGCCTGACCAGCCAGCCAGTCTAATCAACCCGAGACTTCAGAGATATCAAAGGCCAGAATATCCTCACATCTGACTGACGGTTCAGAGCGATTTATAAAACATTCATTGTAATCACAAATAAAAACCAAGGAGACAAGTACCCACATAAAATAACAGCTCTCATCATTCGAGAAACGTTTCTTGAGCCACAATCACATCTCAGACAACATGCTAGGCACATGGTCCCTGTCTCCGTGGATCTTCGAATCTAGTCGTGGAGACACACAAGAAACACGTAAATAAACCCAGACTAACAACTACCGCTTGCCACAAGTGTTGCAAAGGATTGATGAGGGTTCTGTGGGAGGAGGGAGGGGCCCAAAGTTATGTTTGAGATGCTGTGAGACATCTAAGCTGCGAGGACCAAAGACATAAATTTGCGGAGTGGAAGCAGACAGGTGGATAAAATTTAAAGCTACCGGAATGGATGGGATCACCTAGAGAGAACGTACGCAGGTAAAAGGGAGAGGGCTCGGAATCCATCTCTGATGACCTCCAACAGTCAGGGGTCAGTCAGGAAGATGACGAAGAGGCCGCTTGGTACCACATACCAGCTCAGCACCACATACTTCCCGTGAGCTATTTAGCTCATCCTCACGAAGACTCCAGGAGGTAATAATTATTATTCCCATTATTTTAGGAGAGCAAACTGAAATGTAGAGAATTCAGAGAACTTGCCTGAAATATCTGTCTGTCTGTCTGTCTCTCTCTCTCACACACACACACAATTATGTGGAAGAACCAAATTCTGTTTTGTTTGTTTTTTTTTTGGTTGCTGTTGTTGTTTTACTTCAATGTCATAAATAGAAAGGGAAACAAAACATAAAATCAACAAAATCAACAAAAAAAAGGCAAGGACTGAAGACATCTCTAGCAGTTATGACTTCCAGGATCAGGAAAGTTATCACCAAAATAAAAAGTCTTTCCACGTCTTATGTGAAAGTCACAAAAGAAAATATAAAGTTGTCCACATTTCAGATAACTAACTGAATAAAACACCGCGCCATGAAATACGGCTCCCTACCCTTTCGTGCAGAGTTCAATCCAAGTTTTTGATTTTTTCGTCTAGAAAGTCAAGACAGTGGTATGAAAATCACACTTGAACATGCCCTCCACAGCGCTTTACAACGTGTTACAGATATCGGTCATTCTTCGTCTCTTAAAGTCTTTAGATAACGGGCAAAATTACACCTTTTTTCTAGGTGGGTGATATAGGGAGTAAACGAGGCCTTTTTTTTTTTTTTTTTCCCGCAGCAGCAGGAAGAGGCACAGGGATCTGCAATGTCGTTGTCTGGTGTTGGGGGTGGCACCAGGCTTTGCTCCTGGAGAGGAAGTGAGGCTTGCCAGAGGCATCTGCTCACTCACTTCTTTGTATTAAATGTATTGTTATTACTTTTGTTTGTAAAATAAACAACCACGTTGAAGAGGTCCATAGAAAATTATTTTTTAAAAAGTCATCTTAAAAAGGAACCCATCTTTTCCGGTTTTACTTTTTTAAAAACCAGAGTGACGACCACCGTGGTGAAGCTGTGGCAAACTGGACAGGGTTCAGGCCAGGCCACGGAGCCTGGCGTGGGGCCGCAGGGAGCAGCTCCCTCCCCTGAGAAGCACCCAGCCTACCCTCCCCCTGTGCTGTGGTCACCAGCTTATTTTCCCAGTGTGGCAGCTGGTTGGGAGGGGAACCCGTTACTGTGTCTAATGATTAGCTTGCTGGGAGGCCACGGGTCTGTTTTGGCTGGGTCTACGGTTGCCTTTTTAAGTTCAATGAAATATAATCATGTGGCTGGAACTACGTTTCTCATGGGGACAAATTCAATCTCACGATGTGTCCACACGCATAAAAACAGGAACGATTCAAGAACAAATGCACCTTTGTTCATGTCCGCAGCGGTCGATTTGATGGAATTCGGTGAATATCTATGGAGTGTGCTCTGTGCCCATGGCTTCTTAGATCCTGAGGACGTAATAGCGAATAAGAGAGTCCCCCCCAAAGCATCTGACGAGCTGCCTCTATAATGTTAGTTACAACGCTGGTTAGAAAATCTGAGAGCTTCATATAGGTGCTTTTTTATAAGTATGCTTCATGCCCTGCCTTACCTTTCATAATGGTGACGTGCAGGACACGTGGCAGGCATTTTACGGGCTTTCTGTCCCTCACCCCCAGCTGCTCCCCTGCAGCTTCCCCACCTCAGCCACTGACAGCTCCATCCTCCCGGCGGCTCTGGAGACAGGTCCGGGACATCCTTGTCCTCTCTCAGTCAAGCCCCACGCCGGCGTCTGCCCATGTCTCCCCCTCTGCCGCACCTGCCCTGTCCTCTTGCTGGGCTCATCATAACCACCGCAGGACAGCTCCCACATAACCATCACAGAGCTGACCCGCCCCGTCCCACTTCCCCTTCATCCTGGTCTCGCCGCTGGGACTTGAACGATGACCTCTAAAGGTGAGTCGACTCATGGCAACACGCGCCCTCGTCAGTACCCCGCGGAGGCTTCGCGGTTCACGTGGAGCCAATGCTGGCCCACGAGGTTCTTCTAGATTTGTCCCCCTGGGTCCTCCCCTTGTTTGCCCTTCGCTCTTCCCCTCCACCCTGAGCTTCGCTGCCGCCTAGTGAACGCGGAAGACTCTCCCGTCTTTACTGTCCTTACTACCTCCTCTGCCCTGCTAGCTGGGCCGCGTCCCCGGCCTTCCCCGGTCACCCTTAAACTTGCAGCCCCCAGCTATTCCGAAGCCCATGCCCTGCATGATTTTTTCCCCCCACAGCAGAGTATGATTTCACTTGTTTATCTTGTCCCTCCCCCTCCGCTGGAACGCGGTAGCAGGTAGGCGGGAGTGTCTGTTTCGCTTATGCTGCATCCCCGGTATCCAAAAGAACATCTGGCGTGCAGGTTGGTAACAAAGATCTGTTAATGACCGAATAGTATAATGAGAGAGAGGCTTTCTATATTCTGCATCAGAAAGGGCAGTCTATCCTTGGCACCAACGGATTCCACAAACGTGGTCCCTGTGAACGCAAAGGTTTCTGGGTGGTGCAGGCGGCATTTCACGGTGACCCTCAGCAGCGAGGCCATTAATTAATCGAACCAGAGACGAGGAAGGTGTTAGAGCTATGGGCGGGGCGCTGACAGGATGCTATCTCTGGATGTTTGCGGCTCTTTGTTCTCAAGCACAGAATTTCCTCAGGTGCCAGCACGTTCTGTTACGTAACCCCTGGGCCGCCCTGCACAGACCGCCACGTGCAGACTTCACCTGGGAGGGAGCTGCGGAGCACAGGGGCAAACTGCCAGGGAGGCCAGGCAGGCAGACGCGGGAAGGACGGAGGCTGGCCCATCTCCTTCTCATCTCCTGGGCTTAGAACGCCCAGGTGAGGCACGCAATTCCTGCAGTGAAAACGAATTCCCCTTTTGACTTGAATCTGAATCAAAACACTGGAGCACAGAGCAACGCTACAAATGACCCAACTTTTGCATTCAAGGGGATTTCGTCTACGGTAGGGCCCCCACCCGAAGCGCTGCGGAGAAGGTCCACTTATTCGTGGAGAGAAAAATCATAAGGTGGCGATGGTGTGGCATTGACGCGTTGGCAAACTGCTCTGGGGAAGCGACACTTCAAGGTGTTCAAGGTCTTTGTGTACGAAATGAACGCTAAAACGCAGAAATAGGAAAGCTATTATTTTACCAGGGTTGAAACCGTTCCTGCTGGCCATCCTGCCGTTTGTCTCTCTCCACGCCAACCCCTTTGCACGCGCACCTTCGCCTCACCGCAGCACATCCTGCCGCCGGTCACCCCCTCTCAGGTGTCTGCAGTGACTTTTCAGTGTTGAAAACAATGGTTACGTTTTTATATTTAAGCAACAGAACCCTTCCTTAAAAATAAGTGTTATACTAAAATATAACACAGATAAAAGCCGAAATGCTCTTCTTTAAGTAGGGCGGGGGTAGAAAGCCTGGAAACCGGCGGACTGGTCTTATACCCATCCCCCGACCACGCGACACCCCCCACACACAGATTTTGAAATATTAGGGCTCACTGGAGCCATCTGCAAAAGTCTGGCCTGAACACTTAAATAATTTTTTTTTTTTTTACTCACCCAAGATCCTCCATGAGTGATGACCTTCCAAGTTACCTTCCCACCGTTCTACATCCCGCATCTGTCCCATGTCAGACCAAAGCGTCCTGCTCACCGTTACGTGGAATACCATCTCACTTTCCTCCTGCCATGCCTCGATATCATAAAAAGCTGGATTGGAATCGAGTGCCCCCTAGTTGTGTGAACGTTAGGCGGGTGATCGAACCTCTAAAGCCTTTGTCAATCCATGCGCAAGGGCTGGAGACAGAAGTACTACCTCATGACGTCGTTAAGAGCGGTGACGTCAAGGACGGGCCATCGGCGTCCCATCTGGATTGCAGACGTTGGGTCTGATAACGTGTCGGCTGGCATCCCATGCTGGGGACGGCGACCCCACGGGAGAGGGGCTCGGTGGCCCCGCACTCCTGCCACGTCGGGGTCGGGGGGAGGTGCTAGCACCCTCAAAGACGATGGCCTCACGACTTCCACATCGCCCAGCAGGAAGGGTCCGAAAATCGTGGTTTCCTTGCTCACGGCTGGGCTGCACATTCTCGAAATGGGTGGACTATGAAAATCCCGCTTCCTTCTTCTTTAGTTTTCAAGGTGAAATTAGCGCAGGAAGCTGAGACCCTCTGCGAGCCCCCCCACCGCCCCGCCCCCCCCCCACGCTCTCCAGAGCTGGCCAGATGCAGCTGGAGGAAGGGCGGGCAGCACCGTTTCCTCAGATCCCGGTGGGCAGGGGAGGTGTCCAGAGCCGCCGCATGAAATGTTCATTCAAGAGAATGAGGAGCGGTGGCCAGGTCGGGGGCCTGCAAATCCTCCACCACGAGGCTGCCCCATGGTGACACTGAGTGGGTTACGGCACCACACTGACCCCCTTAGCTCTTGGGCAGTCAGGTAGGAGCTGGGGTAGCTGGAGCCCCAGGACACCATCTGTTCCTGCCAGCGGCCTCAGCCCTCCATGCCCCAGAGCCACGCGAGAGTGTCGTTACCTTTGTATTTCACAAAGTGGGGAAGGTGGGAATCAACCGTCCCCTTCCCCTCCACCCCCCCCCGCCTCCACTGGTCCTGTGCTGCCTGCCCTGCTCCAGTCTGGCTCCCGGGGCAATGATCTCCAGTGTTCCCTGCAGCCTGTGATGGTCGTCGGGGTCTAGAAAAGCCGCATCGAGTCAGCAGCAGTGGCCTCGGGGGCCACGGCGGGTCCACGGATGGTCGAGATGCACCGTGCTGGCCTGGGAGGCCATGTGGCAGTGGCGGTGCTGCCGTGGCCCTTGGACAGGCCCAGAGCCCGCGGATGCCAAGGAAGTGGGGGTTGACAGTCACGGTGGGATGTCTGATCATCTGAAGTCTACCTGCTACAAGCAGTACAAAGGACGGCTACGGAAGTTTCTGCCCGTCAGAAGGAAAGACACCGCACTCCCGAGGAGCAAAGCCTCGGCGACGAAGCAAGGGGAGAGCCCGAAGAGCCCAGGCTTTACTTGGGTTGAAAGTGGAGAATTTCAGAAAAAAGTTTTCCAAAAGAGAAATCTAAACATTTAGAAGCGTTGAGCTAAGGTCGGACATTGCAAGAAAGATTCAGTCTTTAGAAGGTTCACAATCCAATTTCCAGTGGCTGCCGCTAAAACAGTCTTCGAAACCCGCTGGGAAAACGAGTAACTTCACGCGGCAGTGAACGGCGCTCTGGATGGAAGTTCTACGAGGACGGATGAGCAGCTTTCCAAAGAGGCTGGCGGGGGTGAGGGAGACCAAATAACCTGCTTCACTATAAATTAGTAGAAAACGTGCCGATGGGGCAGGGTGACATGACAAGGAAGGTCCAATGGCGCCCCCGGATGCCCTCTTGCTAAAGAAGAAGGGAGCGTGTGTGGTATTAAACAAGCTCCTCGGGTGCTGGGAACTTGGAGGTGACCGTAACAAATGCATCGGGAAATGGAGACCTCAGGACGGAGACCACAGTGGTCGAGGGAACCAACTGCCACGGCTGCGTCAAACACATATTTGGAAAAGAAAACAGAAACCAGGCGTATGCTAAATTAGCTGAAGGAAATACCAATGACCCTGAAGATATCAGAAGTTTCCACAAAGAGAAAATGTCTCTGAGTTAGGAAAAACACAGAAAGGGCAATGGGATAAGTCTGGGAGAACTTTAGGTCCCTTCTGAACTGCATAAAAAAAAAAAATAATAATAATTTTCACCAAATACCTAATTTAGAACTATTTTAGCTCATAAAGGTAGAGGTAAATCTTTCCACAGTGGATACAAATCCTCTGTGCATGTGGAGCGCTGGACACCTACGAAATGCGAGCCACAATTCTTTCAGAAAAATTCGAATGAGTCACTGCCTCTTTTCAAAGCCAGTTCATGTCTCGTGAAAGAAAAGTTCATGTTATAGTCTGAGAGCCCTTTTGACTGAGAGAAATCTCAATAACGTAAGAAGAGAAAAGGGATACATCAGACAAAATTTACTGTGGAAGAACTTAAACACTTCAAAAAGCACACTTATGTTCTTGATGTTAGAAATGGGACCCTTGGCAGAGGTTTGCAAAGACCACCAGGAAAGCCTCTGACGGCCAGACCCTGAGGAAGGAGCTGCATCTGGTTGTGACGGTGCAGGGTTCAGGTCCAGCCTCCACGTGGACAGAGGCTAGCCCTCTGGGGCCAGAGCTCTTGGGGAAGCTCTCCGAGGCCACCTCCATCGACACAGCAGGTCCTCCCTGATGACATACCCGAACTTCTGGGCTCCCAGCACTGGCACTCCGACCTTCTTTTGATGCAACCCTCCCTCCTGAATGGAGAGCCACTAGCCAAGAGCTGGTCCTCTATCTCCTCATCCCGTCAATGGTCAGATGCTACCGAGGGCTCCGCAGCGGTAGTTTCTAGGAAAAGAACCCTGCCTCCTTCCTTCCTGCGTTCTTGAAGCGAACACAAATCTCCCTAGGAATTCCCTCTCTCCACTGAGGACCTTCGCCGGTCCAGAACATCCTCGACGGGCAACAAGAAATTCCTCTACACAAGCTGTGGATCTGGTCTTCTGTCCACACCCGAAACAGGAATGAGTCACCTCCTAAGTTGATCTGCTTAGTGAGCCTCCTCTGAAAGTCCAGAACCATGGCAAGATGCTTTTTTCCCTTGGACATTTTTTTCTATTGGTTGGATTGCCATTAAGTGATTAGGGCTCCAGTGGAGCCTGACAGAATAATAATTCTTAGGATAATGTCTTATAATGATAGATTATCAAACCATGAACCTTTTGGTTAATTATATCTCCATAATTCTATTTGTGAGTAATATAATTACAACATTTTTATTGTTGTTAATAAGTTGACTAAAATCATCCAGACACAGAGCAAGATTTTTTAAAAATTCAGACTATAACATGAACTAATACCTTGAATTTTTTCTCTTTTGGTTTTATCGCTATTATGTATTGATTATACAATAACTAAAACGGAAACGACAAAATTATCATTCTAAGAGAATGTTTTATAGATGTACATTATAAAAATGTGAATCTTATCAATGGTTTATACCTCATTTGATTTTTAGATAGTCTAATATTTTCATTGTAACTACTGAAAGAGTCTCTCCTATTGACACAGAAACATTTTTGTTTTTCTTCTGAAGTAATTTTGAATTTCTTCTCATTTGGTTTCACTGCTGTAGTTAAGTGATTATATAATTGCTCAATGGAAGTTAGAATTCTTAGAATATTCTATAACTGGGTTAAAAGTGAATTTCATGAGTCAATATTTCCTTTTCTTTTTCTCCCAGGTAGTTTTAAGGATGAAATTTCCAACTGTTGCTGCTTAATAAGTCCTCCATAACGTGAAGTGTAGCAAGAGTTTTATAGGCATGAACTTGAAATTGAGACCTTTGACTCTCAGCATTTACTTCCATATAACTGAGGCTGAATTTACTCAAAATTACTACATTTAATCAAATTTGGTTTTAAAAATCCTGTTTATGTTTAAAATTTTATCTTTACTGGTTTCCTCTCTAGAAATTTGCTTTTGATCCTTTCCTATAATTTCTCACTATAAACCCTCAAAGCTCTTTGTATTTAATTGTACACTATCTTGTAAAACCCTTGTCTAACTGACAATTACTTCTATAGAGTATAATTTTATGTGTGTGTGTGTGGGTAGGGAGTATATTTCAATCTATGTATTTTGTACTGTGCTTAGTATATGTTTTAAACACAGAAGTGGTCAATGAATATTTATTAAATTGAACTAAAATCACTTTACTTTTAGTTTAGTGATTTGAAAACACACCGCGTGATTTTCTACCATAATAAAATGGAGCCCGTGGCCAGTGACCAGTTAAGACTGGGGGTTCTCTCCCACGTGTGTGCTTAACGAAACAGACCCTGGGCTCCTCCATCTCAGGCAACGCGACTCCTCTCCTTGGACGGACATCCTCGGACGGACATCCTCAGAATGGGAAAGTGAGCTGCTTGCCCCAAGCTGGACTGGGTGAGAAAGTACGAAGGTGATAAAGGAAACCCGTGACCTCTACTGAAAAACAGCTTCCATGGTAGGGTTCCTGCTTCCCCAGGGGAGGAGAATTATCATCAAATACAAAGGACATCTGCTTTCACTCCTTAATGTGAAGCTTCCCGGAATATAATGTGAAGAATGTAAGCCATAATGCTTAGAAAAGGCTCAAACTGTGAAAATCTAAGGTTCTCCTTTTAATGGGAACTTGACTATATTGCACATTTTTCATATCATAAAACAACCATGGGAAGTTTATCTAGATATTGAGAGATAATATGTGTATAATTTGGATGAGTGAACATAATAACAAAAGCTTCATTTTTGCATTTTCTGGCTTTTGTGTGCCATTATTATTATTCATGACTTGAACGTTGACAGCCAATTCAGCAAGGTATAAGCCGCAGAGTAAGCACGGTTTCTGCCTCGGGGCTTACTGAGTGAATTAGGCAAAATATTTTGTATTATAACTTTCAACTATAGAAAGCTCGTTCTCAGAGGTGTAAGTTACTTTGTCTTTAAGATACTTGTCCTTTTCTTTATCTGGTTTAACCTTTTGCCTTAATTTAGCATTTCTTCATTTGGAGAAGGTCACTGACACAATGAATAAAGATGCTAATTTTCCTAAAAAATAATGGTCTGGTGCTCCAGTGTGATGAAGTCACAGGAGTGAAGAAGTAGAGAAAAGACCATGGCTATGAGGATTAAATTAAAACCAGTTTGCCTTTGTGCTTTGGCACATGCTAATTCTTCCGCCCATAACACCCCTTCCTTCCGATTTCCCGCTCACAGTCTCTTCCACGAGAAGCCTCCCTGGACCTTTTGCAGTTGTTTGTCTCTCACCTGGCCATGTGCACCTGTGGGCAGGGAGTATGCCTCATTCAGCTGTGTGTCCCCAACATCTAGCACTGAGTGCTCAGCAACTATGGGTAGTGAATGAACATATAAAACATCAAGAAACGACTAAATGCGAGGGCGATACAACCACACTATCTTTCAGAATATGACTGGAGAAATGTCCACCCTTCAATTCAAAGTCTTATGAGTACTTTCTGACCCTTTAAATATTCTTGCGAATAGCTTACTAATCATCATCATACCTAAATGTGTCACGGTCAAATTATATTTGTTGTTTACCTTTCCTTTATGGGTAAGCTAGCACTGGTTCACAGGTCCTCTACTTACTTTAGAAATTAGTAATTTCCCAAGACAGATAGCTATGTCTCTTTCTCATTCATTAATCCTGTTATCCCCTGAATCTTTTCTAATTTGATACTCAAGTCTTTGCTTGACAAAACTTTGTTCTCTGTCTCATTCGTTTTTCTCCTTCTGAAACTCATTATATAGACATTGAATTCTTCACTCTGTTTCTGTATCTTTCAACTTTTCTCTCATAGTTTTCCCTTATCTTTCTGCTCCATGTTCAAGAAGAATTATTCATGTTAGTATCCTTATTCGCTAACTGTTTTTTACATTCTAATGTTTGGTTAGATATTTATTTCACATTTCTTTATTAAAGCAAATTGTTGAAGAACCTGAAAAAATAGTTAATAATACAAAGAGTCTAATTATTAACAAACCACGTGTCTATTACCTTATCCTCTTGGTGACCATCTGAGATTTCAAGAAAATATTTAAGTCACTTAGGTCTTTACTAATTATTGATTACTTACATCAGTTTGTGTCTTGTGCTTTTAGATGCTGTGGGGGTACAAAAAAGACATAGAATATTTATGTTCTGAGGTACCTAATTATCTTTAATTTTTACTCTAAAATGTTAATACTTATGATTTGGGAAGCCTGAGATATGTCTTAAGATGATACATGAGTCCACAGAGGCAGTTGGAAGCATGAAGTGGCCCCAGTGAAGTATCTGGATTTGCTGTTTTTGGAAGATGACATTAGCTGTGGACATCATTTTATCTGCCTAGGAAATAGAGAGCATTATACTGACCTAATTAGGTAATTATGAAAATTAAACAAGATGGCACACTCTTCAAAGTAATCTGTCATCTAAGAAGTGCATTCTGTAATCGTATCTTAATAGAATTTCTTCTTCCTCTTCTAACCACCCAAATTAGCATTTAAGAATTATTCTAAGTTAGAAAAAAAAAGAACTCAGATAGCTCCCTCTTCAGCATGTCAAGCCTAAGCCCGAATTAAATTTCTCTGCTTAGAATAACCCTTCATAACACAAAGCGACAAACAAAGACTATAAGCCAGACGCATATACCCTACCCATGTAGTTGTCTTTAAAGGGCCAGATAGTGTAGATTTTAGGCTTCGTGGGCCACACAGTTTCTGTCACAACCCCTCAGCTCTGCTATTACAGCATGAAAGCTGCCACCGACAACATGTAAACATGGGCTTGGCTATGCACCAATAAAGCTTTCCTTACAAAAGCAGGTGGCAGGCCAGATTTGTCCAATGGGACGTTGTTTGCTAACACCTGTTCTAGGTGACACTGAGATGAAGAGGACCAAGTCCCTGACTTCATGGAGCTTATGTTCTAGTGGGGACAATAATCGTAAACAAAAAACAAACACTATGCAATAAAATGGCAGATGGTATTAAAGTACCATACAGAAAACGAAAAGAATCAGGAGTAATGAGGAAAAGCTATTTCAGACAGGCAGTCAGAGAAGGTGTCTACGAAGAATTATGACTTGAGAAGGAACTGGGATAAAGGGGAAGGAGAGACGGCTTGTCTGCCAGTTGAAAAATGATTCAGAGAAAAAACTGCAGACAGAAAAGCTGTCATAGAATGTAGCGCTTTGAACTCCATTCGGCTCTGCAGAAGTTACGTCCGCCAGGAACCTTAGAACACAGCCTCGCTTGGACTAAGGGTCTCTGCAGATGAACTTGAATAAAGGATCTTGTGAAGAGACTGTCCCAAACTAGGATGAGCCCTAAATCTAATAAGAAGTCCATGGAAGAAAAGGGGAGACAGACACAGAGAGAAGGGGGGTGATGGCCGTGTGAAGACAGAGGCGGAGACTGGACTCATCACTCAGCCACAGCCGCGGAGCACCAGAGACGGCCAGCATTCCCCGGGAGCGAGGGGGCCGATTCGCGCTCAAGGCCTCCAGAAGGAATCAACCCTGCTGATAGTCTGCTTTTGGATTTCTTGCTTCCGCCGCCATGAGCGAATGAACTTGTTCTTTCCAGCCACCCGGTTTGTCGTCCTTTGTTAACGCAGCCCTGGGCAATTAATGCAGAGGAAAATACACTTGGGATGTTCCAGGAACAGCAAAACCAGTGCAGCTAGAGCCAAGCGGGCAGAGCCAAAAGAGGCAGTCGGGGCACATACTCATGTATTTAATGGCTGACCTGACAAGGGCACCCATCAGTCAGAACAGATGCCGGTCCTTAAGCCCTGCCGGTGCACATGGACCATGTTCAAACCGAGAGGTCGGAGGAGAGATGGGAGAGGTTAGGCAGGGCCCTGCCTGACCCCATGGAAGGGCGTCTGGATTTTACTTTCAGTCTAAATGGAAGCTTTTGGGAGTTTCTGAGCAGGAGAGGCACATGATTTGGTGCCTGAATGTGAAAAGATCCTTCTAGACGCTCCATGAACAAAACAATTGTAGCAGAAGGGAAGGAGAAGCAGCGGGGCAGTCAGTGGGCGCTGGCCGCCCGCCTCGGGGCTGCCGACCATGATTCTGCAGGGTTGCAGGTGCCCCAGCCGTGCCATTCGCAGCAAAGGCACGGTCTCTCTGTCACATGACGTACACATTTGTCACAACAGCTTTCCAACAGAGAGGCAGTACCGTGTCTTCTGTGGAGAAAAATGGTACAGGGTAGCAATTTTCAAACAGATGGTGGTGTCTTGAGAAAATGGCGCCTTTTCCAAATTTGCGCCAGGGCACCGTGTGGCTTCAGGAGGCTGGCGTCTTGGGCCGCGGGCGAGAGGTACCGAGCAGAGGTCAAAGTCAAAGCAGATCATGGGGGCAGAATGACAGACTTGCTGCGGTCAGCAGTGAGATAGACAGAAACGTCAAAGACAAAACGTGACTGTTTTGAGTTGAGTCCCTGAGTGATATACTTTGTTCAGTTGCTGCAAACAGGGCAGAAACACTGGCCCGGTGTGTCCGTGTGGAGCAGGGATGGACTCAAGGGTCACTTCTTCCTGTCACCTCGGAGATGCCTGTTAAACATCCAAGTAAAGAGAACGAGAAGACAGTCGTGTGTACGGAATTAGGAGTTAACTTCTGATAAGCTCTTCTCTCCGATGTAGTAATGTAATATCTTGAAATAATGTAATAAATTGATGTTACCTTTCCCCCTAATCGTGTAGGGTTGATTGGACAGGCTGGTGTGGATCTAGTGCCCAAAGACGAAAATAAAAACGTCCTTCAAAAAGTATTGGGAATTAACTGTAATTATCTAGTAAAATTTACAGTGGATGAACCACATCTGGGCCTTCAGCCAAGTCACTGCTGAGCCTTTTATCACCGATTTGTGTGGCTCAGCTCTGCCTTCATTGACTTTGGGGGCAGAAAGTCTCCGTGGATGTCAACGTGAAGCAATTTTTAACAGTGGGGGTTTAATGAGTTGTTTTACTGTTGGATGATAAGTACTTCAAATCCATAATTCCACTTCACCCTGCCTTTGTTATCCAACACCATCTTAATTGAAATGCAACTTTTGAAAGAATTCCCAAGAGAAAATGGTTTATTATTCCTTTGCCCAAATAGCCTCCCTTGGCTATGAGAAAATTATTTACTTATGGAAATGAAGACTTTAATCAACCATAGGTCAAACTGGATATTAATAGGAGAAACTTTTTAATATAATTATTTTTAAAAAGGCTTGTAGAAAATGAAATACGAGACGTAACTACGTCTCAGGAGTAAAATCGAACCATGTTTATATTGAAAAAAAAGGCTCTATGCTTATGCGTTGTCTTTTACTCATTATGCTTCGTCTTATACTCTTTTTATGGAAGTTTTCTCAATGAATGAGGCAGAACCCAAGGAATGGCGTTCCTCCAATACTTCCCACAGCCTCGTGACGTGGTAATTCTAGGGTTGGGAAAATGAATGTCAGTTTTGACACCCGATGCTATCTTGAAGTTCTCAAACGTATCCGTCTACTAAACAGGTCTTGGCTTTCACATAATAACTACAAAAGTGTCTCTGGGAAGTTCATTGTCATTTTTACTGGCGGGGGTATCTCTATATCCATACCTACTTCTACAAATTCCTCAGAGCTTAGAAACATTGGAAGGTAAATTCTTTAGCACACATGATAAACGCTGACCTTCCCTTTAAAATAAGCGAGAACAAATATCCTTTAAATCCTGAAGCCACTCTTTTTCACACAGGCTGTTGCAGATACAGTTGCTCGTCAGTGGGTGATTACGTCAGTAACGGTACCTGAGGATGTGGGATGCACAGGTGGCATCAGAGGGACTTGGCTGGTGGGAATCTCTGGCTCTGACAGAAGGTTCCCACAGACTCTTCTGTGCATAATCTCGAGCAGGTTACTTAACCTCTTGGAATCTTAGCCTCTTCATCAGTAAGATGGAGCCTGTTGCAGAGATGCAATGAGAGAACGTATGGAAAGTGCCAGACTCCAAGCCAGGGCTCTGCCAATGTCATTTCTGTCTCTTTTTGTCCTAAGTAAGAGCAAGTGGGCAGCATCAGGGCTATCAGAAAATCCAGCCACTAAGTGGAGCTGGAGGTGATGCTGAGGCATCCAGCAGATTGAAACTCCAAGTTTAGGTTTCAGAAAAGTGTCCAAGGTGGCACAGAAACCTGGCATTGTGGGTTGGATGACTTCTGGAAATAAAAGCAGGCTATATATAACAGCAGTTTATAGGCAGGAGCTAAATATATAGCTACCGGATGGTATCTATTTTTTTTTCCCCACAAAAATATTTTTTTATTTAAGGAATTAAATATATATGCAACTACTTTAACGATTTCTAGGTGCTGTTTGTCCTTTGAATGACTACTCATTATGATCCATGGCGATGCAAAGTGAGTTAGAACCTGGGACCACTCTTACCTAGCCCCTCCTTTGGGGACCTTCCAGGCTCACTGCCTCCTCACTGCCAACTAACAGAGGACAGGCCCATCACTATTGAAGAACCGCCTGTCAAGGGAGACGCAGAAGCTATTCTTTTGAGGCATTCTAGCTGGCTCCCTTACTCACCTCACTGGATCATGCCACACTTAGAAGTGTTCAGAATGCCCCCAAGGAGGAAACGATCACTGTGCTTGGAGGCTCACTAAGACTCCGATGGGACCTAGTCTACAACACAGGCCTGGGCAGTGTTCCACAGGACCCTGGTGGACACTCCTGACCCCCCACACACCTCCATCACAGAAGCGTCTGTTCTCGATGGTCAGGGGGAAGCACAGCTTTTAAAGGACCCGTGACTCATCTTCCAGTCTCCCTCCTGCAAATCGAACGATACTGAGTCTTTTAAGAGAACGGGATATGGTATTCCCTCATCTCCGAGAAGTCTAGAAGAAGACAAACAACAGACTCATGGTGAAGAGTATCTTGAAAACAGAAACCCACATCCACCAACCCAGCATGGTGCAGTTCTGGGAACTATGAGTGAGTTGATGTTAATGTAAATGCAATTATTTCATTCTGTAAAACACAGAGGCATAGCATAATAGGGAAATTATATATGCTTAGGCTACCTAAAACGATGAAAACTTCTTTTAAAAGTAGACGAGAAAAATGTCTTTACTAGAAAAACACAGCAGACACAGTTTCGTATTACGTACATATCTGTAAAGACAAGAAGAGTGTGCAATGCAAGAAAAAAAGTTTAAAAACCCTACATAATGTTATATTTCATAGGAGATAATATCAAATTCATTTAGTAATAAACATATGTCTTATAAAGTAAATTACTATGTTATAGTTATTTTCTATTGATTCTTCAGCATTGCTAACGTGGCCGAGTAATTATATAGTCTTCCATCTACTTATAATAGGCATGCAGACACATTTTCATTTATGAATCAGTCATTTTCCTTCTCTGATATGCACTACTCCACATGGATTTTTCTAGATAGACTAATAAATCTTATGTCCTACTTAGCCAGGAGAATTCTGTCTTGTGAACTAAAAGTAGGTGGGAACCGAATATGTTAAGGGATGCACCTTCATTACCATTAATTTGTTAATATTTGACTCAAATGGAATTTCTATTATCTTAAAAAAATGAAATATAAAATATGAACAATTGGCAAGAATCTATTGACATTTCTAATGCATCTGATGCAAAAATATTAGCGTAATTTAATAGCTAAATCTCATTCCTTTCACCCCAAAGTTAAACACTGGAAACCATTGACAAGCTGTTCATCAAAGACGGTCTCACCCTCACTGATGATTCTCACATCTAATGGGACACGGAAGAACTAAAGTATAGTTTAAAATCAAGCTTTTGTATCTACGGGTTTGTTTCTGTTTTGTTTCTTCGTTCCCTTTGTCTTTTTTAGATTCCACATCAAATTGAAACCACACGGTATTTATCTTCTCTGCCTCCCTTCACTTGGCCCCTCTAGATCCATCAGTGTTGTTGCAAATGACAAGATTTCATTGTTCTCTGTGGCTGAGTAATATTCCTCTGTACACATGCATCACGCCTTCTTTAACCGATCATCTATCAATGGGCACTTTGGTCACCAGATAGGAGGGGTCTGGGGGAACGGGCAAAGGAAGGGAAAGGATTAAGATGTACAAATTGCCAGGTATAAAAACAATCCCAGGGATGTAAAGTACAGCATAGGGAATATAATCAATAATATTGTAATAACTGTACGATGTCAGATGGGTACTAGCTGTATCAGGGTGACCACTTTGTAAGTTATGTAAATGTCTCATCATGTTGTATGCCTGAAACTAATACAATATTGTGTCACCTGTAATTGAAAAATCAGAAACTTTAAACATTTTTTAAAAATTATAGAATAAGAACTTAAGTTCCATGCCAAGCAATAGCTAAATATTATAAAATGATACATCATGGTTCTTGCAAGTTAATATGAATTAACAGTAATTGAATTAAATGGTTTATAAGTCATTAAACTGAATCAGAAATTTTAAAAAATCAAGCTTCTTCCAGTCTCCAAATCAGATATGATATTCTTTCCTTTAGAGACATCACATCTTTTCTAAGGAGACACAGCACCATGACTACCTGACAATCACAAAACCTCCACACAAGCCTTCGAACTCCTGCAGAGACAATGACCAGACCACCACAGCTTCTAGCATTCCAAGTTGGCCTCTGGGACCACCCGGCCTCCTTCTGAGTTCCTGGCAGGAAAAGCTGAGGACTATTAAAAGAATTCACTGTTTCTTCTAGTCCACACCTGAAGATAAGACCCAGACCTCCCTTCCTTAGAGCCTTTACTAGAAAGGACTTATCATTGTGACTCCCTCCTCTGTCCCGTTGTGGTGCAGATGTATCTCCCACGACTCCAGAGGGTCCCTCTCTCCAGGACCTGGAAGTCATTCCTCTAAAAGGTAGTGAATGAATGGTCAGGAGGGACTGGGCCTTGGTCTCTGTGGGGACCTAATTCTGTCTCTACAGTACTCAAACCCTGGCTCGTTCCCCATCCTTACTCCCTCGTTCTCTCTTGAAATCACCAGTCACCTCTGCACCTTTCCAGAGGGGGCTCTGCTCTGTCCCCTGCTACCAACACTCACTGAATACGATGCGTGCACTGTTGGAACTCACATGCTTCAGCACCAAGCCCTCGCTTTTTCACTGAAATATATAATTTCACTGAGTACCTTTGAGTAAGTGTCCAAAGACCTTTAAGGAATGGACGTGCTTTATCAAAAGCAAATTGAAGAGTAATATGTTCGTTGATACTGAATCGATTTTTAAACTTCTATTCATTTCCTTGGCACTGAAAAGGTTCTCGCAAACTTGATGGATGCTATTTTTAAGGAGGAGGAAAAGTAGTGCTAAAAATTATCCAAACAATTAAGTATCCAAATAGGAGGAATTCATCAAGCTTCAAGAGATGACAACACAGCCTCCCAGAGGAAAGCTATTTCCTCCAGTTCCTCTCCCTCAGCAGACGGTGCTGGGCTGGGGTGCAGAGTCAGCGTTTGTCACCCCGTCTGCTTTGCCGCGATGGGTTTTGAGAACTCAGAGACTATTTTAGGACTGGAAGATTCTCCTCAGGCTGCCAGCCCCTCGTGGGTTCTGCCAGCCTCGCTGCCGAGAAGGATGTGAGCGTGTGTGTCGAGATAACACCGGCGAGAGTCGGGGAATCCTCGGTCCCGCTTTTAGCTCTCCCCTCCACGTACTGAGAGATCCTGAGGCTGCTGAACCTCCTTCTATTCTGGCTCGTCGGCCAAGAATCTGGAATCGTAACGGTCTTCAGATGACGTCAGTGAAAACGACTTTCTTACAAAGACGTGTCATCGTGTTGTGTCTCTGTGATCTTCCTCAGCCTCGCAGCGTCCCTGGGAGTCGTGGTAGCTGGAAGGGGCCGTCTCCCCAACTCTCGTACTAACTTTTAAAGGTAAGAGAAGTGTATCTTCCAAACCACAAATTATTAACTGTGTGTTTGGTCCTGGCTTAATCCTCTCCCTCAAGACCTGGGGAAACACAGTCTGAAAATACAGGCAAACCACGTCAGAAGGGCCTTTTAAAAGACGTGGGAAAATATATGTAACATCAACATTGACCCCTTTCACCGTTTCTGAGGAGGCAATTCAGGGGCATTAAGTTCATGCCTGTTGTTGTGTAACCATCGCCGGCACCTGTTTGTCACCCCAAACTGGAACTCTGTGCCCATCAGCCACTGACTCCCATTCCCTTCGTCCCCAGCCCTTGGCGACCACCATGTGACCTTCCGTCTTTTGAGTTCTACTTCCCAGGAATGGAATGGAGTCACACAGTGTTTGCCCTTTAATATCTGGCTTATTTCACTTTGTATAACGTCCTCAAGGTCCATCTACCCATAGCATGTATCAGAATTTCCTTTCATTTTAAGGCTGAATACAGAATTATTTTTTTTTTCAAGGTAGAACCAAGTTTATTAATGACGGCCTTTATTACAACCACTCTGAATGTAAAAACTAAAGAGTGTGTAATTAAAATTTGGACCTCACTTGGACTGGCCACTTGGCCTTTTGCCAGATGTGCCGAACGGTGGGAATCGAGCCTGATTCCGAAGCAGCCGCTCAGATGGGGTGCAACATGCACAGAACGAGGCGATACACAGAATAAGACAAGAGAACCAACTGGAGAGCTCGAGGATTACTTTTGATCTAATTTTTTGGGGGGAAGTATAACCCCTCTCTACATATTATCTTTCCAATTTTCATCATGCAACCAAAGAGATGCTGAGGGATTTATGAACCAGTTCAGTTCCTTGGAAGAGTTCAGTTATGGGGGACTATCACTATATTCCACATAAGAAATGAGGAGTTTAGGAAAAATATAAATCTCTTAGACTTCTCATAATATGTGGATTATAAAACACTGAGCACTAACTATCAACAAAAAGAATAAAAACACGCAAGGATACGTAGCAACATTGATCTATATACAATGTATTTAACATATATAATATTTGACTATCTTGTACTATCTAAATATGTAAAGGATTTCCGACATCAATATCAGATTATATTAAACTTACATACCTAGAAAAATAATAAAGATACCATTGATTCACACCTCAAAAATACTCCTTAACTCCATCTGCTAGATCTTTCATCCCTGTTGTAAAACAAAGGTGGACAATTTTACTGTCCACCGGAATGAAAAAGCTGACAGAGAGAAAACAACAGCAATTGACATTTCGGCGACAGGTGGCCCAACGTACCAGCCTGAATCCGTGAAGCGTGTGACATCCTGAATACCGATGACGGCGGATGGAAAACCCACCAGTGCCCTCTGTCACAGACTGATCAAGATGGTGGTGTTGTCACTGGGTCAGGACCGAAAACGGATCCCGACTGGAGAACCGCTCACATTTCCATCTGGAGTTTCCTCCTCTGGTAGGCGCGGTTCGGTTCACGAGGGCTCACGGCCGGCAGACGGAAGCATCAGGGCAGAATCCGGTCCGTTCTGAAATCTCCGGGCAGTTTAGCTGACGGAGGAAGAGTGCCGTGCCCCTGTGATGCTCCGGCCGGACACGGCCACCTGGAAGTTCCTCTGCGATCGGAAGCTCTGACGTCACGAGGAGCCGAGCCCAGCGAAGGAAAGCGGGCCGTCTGGAATGCCTTCTCGTGGGCTGCCCGCAGCAGTGCGGGGCGATGGCGGCCTTGTTACCAGGCCTCGCTACCACCGACGTGGTGTAGTGACATAGATAAAAACACGATGCACTTGAGAATCTAAACTGCACTGCTGCCATCTTGGAGTTGCTCCTACGAAGAGTGCGGGGGGGGGGCGGCCGGGGCGCCTTCAGATGGGACATATTCAAACCACGGGGCACACGGTCTACGACGAGGAGCCTGTAAGACGGCAAGGGGCAGAGGTCGGGCGGACGCACCCTGTATATGACACGCTGTGTCCTGGGGCGTGAGACGTGCTTCTCAGGCAGGAGATGGGCGTCAGGATTTGGCGTCGCTGCCGGTGAGATGTGACCGACACTAGTGTGGGACGAGGTGGCTCTCTGAGCGCCTGTCACCCCTGGGTCGCATCGTGGCACTGTGACTCGTGAGGGTCCGCAAGATGGCAGATCGAAGTTTTCTAATGT
The DNA here is from genome assembly GCA_003508835.1 of Eonycteris spelaea. NCBI lineage: Eukaryota > Metazoa > Chordata > Mammalia > Chiroptera > Pteropodidae > Eonycteris > Eonycteris spelaea. Next base: position 1,431,873 of record PUFA01000150.1, read on the forward strand.
CTCCTCACAGCGTGCATAGGAAACCCGGCACCGGTTGCTTTTCTCTGCCGCAGTCTGGGGCGTTCCTGTCTCTACCCCTGCAGCAGAGGCGCTTGGCCTCCTGAAGGGCCAACGAGCCTGTCACCGGCCGCGGGGTCAGCCAACCTGGATCTGCGCGCTGACTTTCACTTCCGTTGGCCAAGCCATTTCACTTCTCTAGACATCAGGGTCTGTATTCGTCCGCAAGAGAAACGCGCTCACAGGCTTCTGCGAGGCCTCGACGGGAACAGTTCAGTCAGGACCTGGCACTGGGAAATCTGGACAAATCTGAGTTTCATTGTGAGCCAAGACGGTTAGAGAGAGACCCAAGCAGACACTTGCCACGTATCTGAAACATTTACAGTGATGGCTGCCTACTTGACGTCCACGCTCTGCTAGTGAGAGTCCGGCCCAGGGCGAGGCTTGGGTCCTGTTGGCAGCCGAGTGCGGGTTCTAACACACCAGCTCCCGTTGGGCAGAGCTCGTCCTAACGCTGCACAAGGGCTGGCTTCCGGGCTCCGGGACGTGGCGCCACCGTGCTACACGCCACGGTGGATGAGTGTTCGCCCCCTGCCTCTTTCCCTTGTGTCGTAAAGACCCTCGACTGCACCATCAAGACTGGCCGAACTGTGACTAACGGGCATAGGACAGAAATCCAGCAAGGAACTCGTTAATCTCATCAAGGCGTATAATTTAGGGCACTACAAATTACAGGAAAAGCTACTTCGTCTCCAGATACCATGCATCTGAAGAGCGGGGCGTGTGGGGTTTTTAAAAATCACGGTTTAATGTGGTTGGCATAGTTACGGTGCACATGGGTAATTAAGTTTCTGGTATGAATTGTTGTTTTCAGAGTATGAAAACAATGGGTTCATGTGCAGCACAGAATCCACTTTCAAAGAACATGACATTTTATGTACAAATGTAGTTGTGGATCATACTGTTATTATTTATTCGCTGCACACACATTTCAATGAATGAAGGGCCATTCTTTCCCCGAATGTTCAAAGCACTATAACACTGACAAAAAGGGTTATTTCCCTTCGTTTGTCCCAGTTTAGCCAATTTTGAATTGCTGGGAGCATGAGAGAAAAGTTTACGTAAACGCCTTTCCTGCCCATTTTTGCAGGGTTAGAGCATGGTTGATGTTCTAACAAGTTTTCCCTACAGGCCTCTGACCAGAGCAAAGAGAAATGTGTCCACCAGGGGTATTTTCCTTTGCTTATACAAAACTCCACCAGTCTTCAAAAATCGGTTCTGCCCAGGAAGTAAGTGTCTAGAGTTTCTCTATTCTCTATTAGGGATTCACGGCACGAAAGAATATTTTCCAGAAGCGAAAACCTATCAGTGGTCAACTGATAGGGATACAAATTCGGAAGGAAAAGATGCATGGGCCGCAAACACCTGGACTGTATTCGCAGCAAAAGGCGGACGACACATCTCAGCACTGTCGGGCTCCTCCCTCCCCATGGCATACCCGGGATTTCAGGTCACTCTCTGAGCCAGACATGCGAAACGGGCAGAGAGGACCCTGAGGATAAACACGCCATGGTCTCAGTCTAGAGCAGGGATGGACATGGGGTCTTAGGTGTGCCCTGCTCTCACTGCTGTCCTGGGATGACCAGGCAGCATCTAGTTTCATACCTTCAATTACGTTCTGGAGAGTTCTAGCCCATCTTCCTCCTCGTCAATTAAACGTGATGATGCCCAGCAGTGCCCGGCACACAGAAGACGTTCCATAAAGACCCCGTCCTTTTTCTAACCTTAATTTCAGCCTCCCCGTCTTTATTTCCAAAACTGAGGGTGCGAGATGTTTTGCGTTTGCTGGCTGTGTGTGGAAAGGGTACCCGAAGGGCACCCACTGGGCGAGACTGCAAACATAATGGCAGCATGCTCTTGAACTAGAAGACAGAACAGCCACTTCGAATTCGGCACATGTTGAAAGGAAAATAAAGTTCTGCTAGTCTAGCTGCAAGTCCATTTCCTGTTCTGAGTAGGCACAAAAGCCGTCCATCTGAAAGTCAAAATACCTCTTTCTCCACAAAGCTAAAAGCTTTAAAATGTGCCTTTTTTCTTCGGGTTTCAAGTTCTCTACATTCAGGCTTATTTCACGTCTTATATTTCTTCCACAAAGTGCTCTAAAATATATCTCAACCCTATTGGCCAAAATATTACACAAACCAACAGAAAAGGAAAAGAAATGTTCTCTGAACAGAGGCTCTGAAGACTGCAGGACCAGCAGCGAGCTCTTTTACCTTCATTTTGCTAGTCTGACGTCTGATTTTACAGAAGACTAACAGGGTCCTGTTAGGACGGACGACAGGATGGTGGTTACCAGAGGAGGGGGCTTGGGGAAGGGTAAAGAGGGCACACGGGGTCAAATATAAGGGGACAGGGAGGTACTAGAGTTTGGGTGATAGGCACACAATGCAATGCACAGATGATGTAGTACAGGATGAGACACGACATTACATGATCTTACTAACAAATGTCATCCCAAAAGTTTAATTAAAAAATTAAAATTAAAAAAAAAATGAGAAAAAAGGAAACTCTTGTTGCCTCGGTGGGTTTTCAGAGGATGAGCTACACTGGCAACAGCCCCCCCCCCCTCCACATCCACTGAGCATAAAAGCTACAGGTGATCCCAAAGCCCCTGGCGTTAAGAACCAGGTCACATAAGTTGTAGCGGGAGCTTTTCTCACGTGTCTGAGGCTTGTCTCCCCTGATTAGAGTCTAAGTTCTCTGAGTCACTTCCCACCTGGCTGTTTTCTTTTAAATGATGGGCTGCACCATCAAGAATAGAGCTGTCAACCAGAAATAGAATGTTAGCCACATATGTAATTTCAAGTTTTCTGATAGTCATGTTTTTAAAAGTATAAATAGGTGACATTAACTGTAACGGGATGTTTCGTTTTCACAATATGTCCAAAATATCGCCAGTTCAACCTCTAAGCAATGTCAATTATTGAGATCGTTTACATTTCCTTTCTTTGCACTAAGTGTCAGGTGCATGTCTGACATGGACAGCACATCTCAATCCAGACTGTACACATTCCAAGTGCTCAGTAAGCCGCATGTCACTGAAGGCCGCCATATTGGACAGGAGAGCTGGTCTTTCTCCGTTTACCTAAATCCTACTTAATCCAGCTCATCAAGGTTCGATTCAAATCTTCAGTTTAACACAGTCCTGCATTCAGAGGACGTGACACAGGTAGCTGGAAACTCACAGAAGAAGTGTCTCTGGCTTACAGAGGGCGGTGTGTGTGGCTGTCATATCTGGTGTTACAGTTAGTGCTTAACAACCACCCAGCTCTTCACGTGCCCCAGGCACTGTGGTAAGTGTTTTCCATGTATTATTCATTTTCATGATTAGCTTGTGAGGATAATTTTGCTCATTTTACAGATGAAGAAACTGAGGCTCAGTTAAGTAGCCTAACCCAAGTTACGATGCAAACAAGAAACTATGCCAACAATCAAGTGTGGGAGCCTGATCACGAAGTGCTTGCTCACTCGAGTAAGGCACTCACAGCGTTCAGATGCACGATATAAACACGCAGGTCAAAGGGACTGGAGGCGTTAGTAATGACAGAGTCTCGGCCAGGAAAGAGAACTCTAGGTCAGGACGTCTGGAATGTCAATTTCTTTTGCTAGACATAGAAACACACAATATGTACTCACTGCTTGCATGGACAGTGAAGAATTAATTATACAGGCTTGATTTAACCCACCTGGGTGGTTACGGAAAAACAAGTATTTTGAAAGCTGCTTTGTAAAATGGGGCTTTGGGACACGAAAAAAATGAAGCTTCTTCAAGGAGAGAGCAATTATGTCTCTTATCACCAGGAGACCGTTACCATCAAAATTAGCATCTCCAAATGAAAGCATACAGCAAGCACACAACGAAAGGTGCTTTGATTCATCCAAAGTTTTACAAAGTAGGAAATTTCCGTTAGACTGTCAAGAGGGCACTGAGGTGGCTTCATCAATGGCGTCATTGCACAAGGCAGCTCTGGCTTGATCTCCCTCCTGCACGTCCACCTCACTTTCAGATTTCATTCTCAATGTCTCTTTGCCGATCTCCTGCACCCCTCCCCCCAAGACACACCCCCTCCCCCAGTACTCCACGGCCATCCAAGCTTCCAAGACTGGGGTCGGGCAGGGCACTGAAGACCAATCCCTTCTTCTGCTTTTACAGGTTTTCTTAAGACGGTCATTGCTAATATCAAATGGACATGACTGATTGCTGCTAACAGCATCATTTGAAACACACTTTAGGTTTAGAAGATAAAGTTTCTCACCAAAGGCATCAATAGTCCATTGGCCCACACTGAAGTCCATCGCGGGTTTATACACTGTCATTAAATTCCTCCTCCCTCATATATTTTTTGTCAGGAGTTGTTTGATGGGCTCTCTTACATTTTCTCATCTAGCATCTGATTTTACAGAGCTTTAACATGGAATTTTTAACGAAGCGGGTGTTTTTTTTTTTTTAATTGACATTCCTCAGCGTTATTATTTTCAGCGCACTGGGCTGAGTGCTACTTACAGTCACCCCCTCCCTGGGAGCGGCACTGTCTCGAGGTCAGGACGTAATTTTCTAAGGGACGTCACTCTCGTCGGGCAGGATCTGGGTCGTTTCACGTCCACGATATGGCCTGACCTCAGATCACTGACAGCGGAGAACCCAGCAAAACAGAGGACTGCCCAGAGGTGCGACACTGCCGTTCAGTCACTCATTCATCCGTTCTTGCCCGATCCGTTTGTTCCACAAGCACAAGTGTAGCTCCTGCTCTGTGTCTGGCCCTGGAGACAGACGTGTCCCCAGTAGCTGAGAAGTCTCTGTCTCCCTGGTGACCAGTATACGAAGCCAGCAAGAAAAACCGAGAATCCCAGTCAACAATCACCGTTCACTGAACGGAGCACAAGCCGGTCTTTCCCCGCAGTCCCGGCCTGACAGGGCCACAGAGCCCCTTTACCACCAGCAGGGGCCACCACTGTGTCACCCTGAGGCCGTAACCCTGGACACATGCGAGAACCCTGGGCATCTATCTGATCGACTTCTGTGGAAAGGACCAGTCCCATCCTCCCCTCTACCTGACATCGTGCCATCTGTCTGTCCTTTCCTGGGTTGCCATTCTCTTTCTTCCTATGTTTCGTTTGATTTTCCATTGCATGAGAATGCTAGTGAGTAGTTCTGAATGCTGGCGACACGGTAATTCATTTAGGGAGCTTACAAAATAGACCCTCACCAGGACCTTTCCCTGGACAGTGTGTTTCAACCGGTCTAGAGTGTGGTTCCGGCATCGGCATTTTCCTTTCCTTTTTTTCTTTTCTTTGTTTTATTGCGATATAATTGACATACAGTGTGTATGTAAGGTATACAGTATCATGACATGACTTATGTGAAATGATTACCACGATTCATTTAGTTCTCAATGCTCCTCAGAGAGTCTACGGAACAGCTGAGATTCCAAAATACTTCTCTACTCAGCGATCATGAAACCTGAGGAACTAAACTCAGACGAAGCCGCAGGCTCACTGGGCAAACCTGGCACAACCCTACGTAGGGAAGAGCCCTGTCCCCACCCCCAGGAAGTTCCTGAGCTGTATATCTGGGCAAGAGGCAGGGGCAAGGCCAGAGTAAAGAGGCTGTTCGTCAAGGCAGCCCTCACAGTGGGAGGCAGAGAAATCTAACACCAAAGAAAGAAAATCAAAATATTAAGGAGTTTTAACACAGTGACTTAAGAGAGTTGGAAATGTGTTTCTCTGCCTGAAGGCTGAGATGCAGATAACCAGTAACATAACTTGTGGGCACCTAACCAATAGATTGGGGGCCCGCCAGTTATGTTTCTGAGTGTCTACTGTGGGTGGGGAACAGGCTTACCGATTGTCATTCTGGGTCAGAACCAAGGGATGCAGACCAGGGCTCTTCTTGGAGGTAACAGAGACCAAGGTGGAGAAGGTCATGGTCATGAGCCTCAAAGATCAGGGACCTAACTCCAAAAAGTCTAGCTTCTTCTAGTATTGCAATGGATTTATTAACCATAAATTATCTAAAAAATTTAAAATAAATGCATTTTTCCAGTCCGTGCCATACCTGGAGGCAGAGAGCAGCCGCTTCCTCGGGGTCAGTGGGGCACACGGGGTACGCCTGGGCCTGTGCTGAGAAGTCAAGGGCGTCACAGTGACCCACACAGTGGGGTGATGGATTTAACAGTGGCCACTGCTGGCCTCGGGGGAACTTGCTTTAGGCATTTATCCTCCAGCAGTGGGAAGGGTGTTTTTATGTGGAGTTTTTCCATTTTGGGGTGGGAAATGATGTGGCATGGTGGGAAAAGCTCCAGGCTCTGTCAGAATAGCCACCTGTCCTAGCAGGTCACCCGAGCCTCCAATATGATTTCTTCAATCACAAAATGGAGAAAATGGCATCAAATGGCTCCTGAGTTTCTACCAGCTAGAAAAGGCTAAGAATTGATTAAACCTGAATTTGCAGGCCTTAGGGGCACTGCTAGTGTGTGTGTGTGTGTGTGTGTGTGTGTGTGTGTGTGTGTGTGTGTGTGTAAGAGGCAGAAAGTAGTGTTAAGATTTAAGGCTAACTTGAAAATGTCTGTGTTTGCCTCATATAGGCAAACTGTAAAATTAAAAATACTCATTAAAAGAATTCAACGTCTACAAGAGGGGTTTTCTGGAACTGTGAAGGAGATTGTCACTTGGTTATTTTGGAGAGAGGCCAAAGAATTAGCAACACTTATGAAACTCAGTGGCAGTACCCTTGGCAGAAACAGCTTGAAGAATTAAGGAACAAAAAGACTTATTATTTCCATGGTAGTTTACCAATATTTGTGTAAGTTTTCATATACAGTATCTATAGGGGAAAACTTCAGGGTGTTCATTCTAACTTTACTATAATGTGAAAGACTTTTTCTTTTTTCTTAAAGGGGAGAAAAAAAAGAGATGACAGAAAAATAGATTCTGACCCATTTCCAAGCTCACTCTGATCCCTTACAGAGTTCTGAATGGCTGAGGCAGGAATCTCCAATTATTACCATGAGGGAAAAGAGTGATACTTCTAACAAAAATGGATGAATTTCAGTGTTAATGGGTGATTATTGCTTTCCAATCATTTCCTCACTCAGCCTTCACAACTACATGAGAATGGTGTTGTGATGATCCCATTTTGCAGACGAGAACACAACAGCTGAGCTGGCTAAAGTCTCAGAGTTGGTAAGAGGAGAAAAAAGGAAACGCCTATCCCAGGCCTTGAGTTGTTACCTCTTTCTACTTACTCCTCACATGGTTTGTTCACTGCTTCCCTTCTCTTCTTTTCTTCTTTGAAGTCCCTCAATGACCTAAAACCCGGACCCTAGTAGACTTTTCAGCACCTGCTCTACTTTTGCTCCTTACTCTTCTCATACGAGGTGGGCAGCAAGTCTTCGGTGACCTGTGTGTTTACCTGTCTTTTAGTTAAGTGCCTGACAGGGTAACTCATCAATTACACAGAATCTAAATGCAAAGGAGATGAGAGAAGAGGGACTTGGAGAAGTCTTCAAAGGCTTCCAAGAACTAGCTATTCAAAAAGAAAAGTCAGAAAGGAAGAGCAAGAGAGAGAGAGAGAGAGAGAGAGAGAGAGAGAGAGAGAGAGAGAAAATAAATGAATCCAGTAGTGATGGTGAGCACTGGGGCATATCTTTGCCTCATGAGCATCACTAGCTATGCTGTGCACATCTCCTCACTCTGTATCTCCCCAGCTTCCTCTCTCCCAGTCCACACACATGCTCCTGCTGAGCTCACGGGGACCACCTGACAGAGCGATGAGGCTGTACCACTCTGGATGGACTGGTCACTCCAATTTCCCTCTAAAAAAGATCCATTCAGAAAGAGAAGGAAAAAGAACATTGTTTATAAAAGCGATGAACCAAACCACAAAATCCCTCAGTACACTCTGCCAAGGCAGAAAGGACTGACTCTCTCGATACAGGGTGTATTTAGAGCGGGACTGTGCTTCACAGCTGGTGTTAACTAGTCACACCGCTAAATATTGGGTCACTCCAGGCCACACGGTGTAGCAGACCGTTTCGGCCTCACGCACCTTTGGTTACTGTCAGCACAGACTGAGTTAAAGGCCGGTACTGGCATCACCTGGAGATGGCGGTGGAGTGGGGGTGGGGGCTTCAGCGCCAGGGCCTCCATCAACCATGTTGAGCCACCTCGACAAAGCAAGCTCAGCATCTTGACACGAACCACGTGCTTGCCTGGCAAGAACACCAGCCACCACGCCCCCTTTCAGCCCGGTGCTGCCCCTAAGGCCCTCTTGTAGGGAAATGATTTGGGAAGCAGATACTTCAGGACCGGAAGGGGGATTCAGGATTAAGGACCATGTCAGAGTTTGTCAGAGGCAGAAATGGGTCAACACTGATTTTTATGGCTCCCTGTTCTTTCTTCTCTTTGACTATTTTGCTTCCTACTTTGAACTTAAACTTAAGATTTGACCTTATATAATTTGAACAGTCAGGATAAAATTTCTCTGAGGAATCAAGAGATTCGACTTGACTTATGGGAGAACATCATCATTTTAGAGCGCAGTCTTTGAAGTCAAGGAGAGCTAGGTCGTAGCCTTGCCTCTGCTTCTCAGTAGCTACATGACCTTGGGCAAGTCACTTAACCTCTCTGAGTCACAGATTTCTAATACACCATATAACAGCAATCATAACATTCCCTACCATAATATTGCCTGAATTTGCTGAGGACTGATGAGATAAAGTACATAAAGCGTTTAATAAATGTCGCTGTAATAATATAACAACATAATAATATAAATTATAACCTAATCTAATCAAAATGCAAAGATTAAAGCTACCTAGAGGGAAAATGCATCCCTTCCACAGTTCATAGTGGATACTTCTCTGCAAACAGATTTCTAATTTAGATAAAAAGCAAGTTTGCTTGCTCTCAGTTAATTTAATACCCTTTAGTAGCATGTAAATATTTGCTATAAGTTGGACTTCAACCACTTCTCCCTGAGTGACAACTTAATGTCAGACTCTTCACATAAATTGTCCTTTGCTTAACTCTAATCATGAGAGATGCTTATTATGTGCCCCGTTTTATAGAGGAGGTTCAGAGACCCTGTGTGATAGGCTCAAATTTGTGCAAAGAGTCAGGATTTGAACCCACGTCATCCGAGTTCACTGCTGTGTCCCAGGTTCTGTGAACATCAGAAAACTTATAGCAACAGATGCTGCTCTTCACCGAGCATCCCTGCGGACATGTGAGCTTAAAATCCTCAGAAACCCGACGAGCTGAGGACTACTATTCCCATTTTGTAGATGAGGAAACTAAGGCACAAGAAAATTAAGAAACTTGCCCAAAATGACACGAGGAGGCAGAAGGGCTGGGGTCAGAAACCAGACCATTTTTCTTTGAAGCTGGCATCGTTTACCACCACGCCACAGAGAAGACACGGATTATGAGACACTTTCTGTGAGAAGAAAGGCCACCAGAAGTTGTTCCACTTTGAACGCCTTTGACACAGACTCTTATCTTTTCGCCTGTACGTTTGATCCCCCAAATGAAGTGTTGGCACCTTTCTTCACAGTTAAACATGGCAGTGTACTGAACAGCCTTTGCGAGGTACCTCTGTCAGGTTTGCAAGAGGCAAACCTGATCACAATGAGGTGGGGAAACAAAGCTGAAGACGGGAAACACGGCCCACGGTCGCCTGGCGGGATCTCGGCAGACAGCGGGGCTCTTCATCCTGTTCTGCGTGCCCAGAATCCCAGAAGGATGCCCTGGAGTTCCTTTGGGGCCTTTCTGTCAATCAGGCAAACTCAGCTGAGTGACAGGATAAAAAGTCACTGGGAAGATAAGTCCCTCATTTTGACGGTAACCAAACCTAATCTTAACGATTCAAATGTCACATAAACGGAATTACAGTGCTTCAGGAGCACGCTCTAATCCTTCTGTCTTTGAAGGTGAAAGGCAGGCTATTTGCCTCTTGGATGTGGCCTCTAGCTACACTCGACGAGGACTTGCAGCTTACTGCCAAAGGGAGAGGGTGCCTATTGGGGTACAGCCTTGCCAATGCACACAGATGGGTAGTCACCTCCCCAGCGATGCCCAGCCCTCACACCAAGGTTTCAGGCCTCATGAAGCCCTGTGAAGGGATTAGTTTCCCCCAGAGATTTGAAAGTGGAGCCTGAGCTTTATACCCAGTCCAGATTTGGGGGTGGTTACTCAAATAGCAAGATTTCAGATTCACCATCGCCCGGACCAGCTAACATGTTTCTGGGCTTCCCAAAGAATCCCAGGGGGCTTAAAAGAGATGTACAGGAGGGATAGAAGGCAGGGAATGTTTAGCCAGCCCTAAAAGTCTCCCATCTACATGAAATTTTAGACCACATTGTCTCATTCTCCCAATTATATTTAACACATTTTAAAGAAATTACCTTCCTATGCTAACCCTGTCATTGGACCCAAATTTTAACTTGCTATATTCTCTTGTAAACCTACTATTCTCTTTGATTAAAGCTGAGTTAATTAGAACTAATGGCATTATTCATAGTTCTTCTTCCCCTGCTAAGGGAATAAAACATCATTAAAATTATACTTAACTCCCAGTGCCAAGAAAGAAAAGTGAAACTGAGTTATTTGAATATGAATATATTTAACCTAAAATCACAATTAGTATGGGAAAGAAAATAACCCTTGGGAAAGAAATTCATCCATTTTATTCATAGGCTGAACACTTGCCATGCACAGTATGACCTATGGACTGGCAGAAGTTGTGTCACTGGGGAGGTGCTTAGGAATGCAGAGTTTGGGGTCTTACTCCGGACCCAGGTAACCAGAGTTTGCATTGGCACAAGACCCTCAGGGGATTCACAAGCGCATTAGAGTTTAAGCAGCCCTGGTCTACGCTCCCTGAGTGACAGCATACTGTGATCAGGGCCAGCGGACAAAAAGGTAAGTTCCCATCTCCATACCTGGTGGGAATCTCCTTCGGTCCGGTACCTAGCATTTCCCAAACACACCTGTAATTGAGCCTGAACTTCCAGCATGCTTTGAGTTTTCTCACACTTGGATTAAGTCCAAGGCCTCTTCCCAACCTGGACAGCAAGCAGATTTAAACAGGGAACCGAAATATTAGAGTGCACAACGAGCTGATTTACCTGTAATCTGAACGATCATGAATAAATGGATACATTCCAAACTTCGGAGTGTGCCCTGGTTCTTCCATCCGACGCCCTGGCTTCTGACTTTCGGGGAGAGAGGGTGGTGGCCAGAATGTACACTGACCTTTCGTTAGGGCTGCAGCATCGGGCAGGGTGTGTTGTGCACGGCACAGCTTGGGGTGTTATGTTTGTAGCACAGCTTACGTATGTTTTAGCTGTGAAATGACTAAGTGTAAATATTCTGAGCTACTGTGGCTTGGTCTGCTCAGCTGTCTTGCATGGGAAAAGCATGATGAGGCCCAGATGAGATACTACCCTGAAATTCCAACTTTACGGTGGAAAGAAACGACCCACCAAAAGGGTCTCCAAGTAGAAAGGCAATGTAGTTCTTTTGAAAAACAGGTTTCTGCCAACATTGTGAATGAGCACGAAAGCAGGAAGCAGATTCTTCCCCTGAGCCTCCAAAACGGAACACGGCCCTACTGACACCCTGATGAGACGCCTTGTGAGACCCCGAACAGAGCAACCCAGCCAAGCCCACCGGACTTCTGACCCACAGATCTCTCAGATAAATCCACATTGTTTTCAGCTGCTCATTTCTGTGGTCATTTGTTTCAACAGCAATAGCGAACTAATGCAGAAAAGATTAAATACAAACCCACCAAACTCAACTGAACTGAATTATTTCCATATGAAAGTTACGGCATAAAATAAAGATTACGTGTAACAAAATACCGCCATGCTGGGGGAGTCGGGAGGTGGTCCTGAGCACACCTGTGATCTCTAGCAGTTAATTTTGTCAATAAAATATTGAGCGTGGCCATTAAGTGTGTTGATTAAGTTTTTTTTTTTAATTAAATGCTCACTAGTTAACGATGTAATTCTTCTCATGGGAACAGATTTGGCCAAATCGTGGCGATCACATCATCGATGAATGACAATATCCTCCCCTAGCACAAAGGTTAGAACCCTCACACGTAGCTGCCATGGTGGCCGGGATGTGTCCCTCACGAGTGGCAGCAACAGTTGTGAGGGAGGTGTGAATTAGCATCCGAAGGCAGAGGTCAGAAAATGGCACGCAGGAATTATTTTAAGCTTTGTGGACCAAATGGTCTCTTTTGCAACTTCTCGCCTCTGCTCGTGGAACGTGAGGGCAGCCATAGACAATATGCAAATGAGTGAGTGTGACTGTGCTCCAATAAAACTTTATTGACACTGAGATTTCAATTTCATATCCTTTTCACAGGCCATGGAATACTTTTTTTGTTTCTTTGTTTTTCATGCTTTAAAAATGTGAAAATTCTTGTAGTTTTGAATGGCAGGCTTGAAGGTCATACAGAAATTGGCAGTGGGCTGGAGTCAGCTGGCTCCCGTCCTAAAATTAAAGCTGTACTGGCACGAAGAAGGTCCTGGCACAAGGCTGAAGACCAGGAGGGACTGACAACTCTTTCGGGCCATTCCGAATAACACAGAAATCAACTCAGTAGGAATATCTGTTTTTCAAAAGGGCTGAAATATTTATTTGTTAAAACTCTAGCTTAACAAATAACATTTGCTCATCTGTTGATTATTAATGTCTGACAGGTTACATTTAATTACAGTGCTGGGATGGATTGAATTATGTCCCTCTCCAAAAAAGATATGTTCAAAGTCCTAACCCCCAGGACCTCAGAAGATGACCTTTTTGGACATCGGGTCTTTACAGATGTCACCAAGTTACAATGGCATCGTTAGTCCTAATTCAGCAGGACTAGTGTCCCTCTAAAGGGGACATCTGGACACAGACACACACAGGGAGAGCACTATGTGACGAGGAAGGCAGAAGCCAACGACACCGAACACTGCCAGCACATAACCGGGAGCTGGAGAGTGGCGTGGCACAGAGCTCCACTCTCTCAGTCTCAGAGGGAACCAGCCTGGTGACATCTCGATCTTGGACTTCCGGCCTCCGGAGCTGCGAGACCAGAAGTTTCTGTTGCTTAAGCCATCTAGTCGGTAGTGCTTTGTTAAGGCAGAGTCTTTATTCCTTTGGGAGTCAGGATGCAGAGGGGTGTCTCTCTGTATCTCTTCCTTGCACCGTTCGTCAAAATAACTGCATGCTGGTCGAAGGGGTGACACGAACCAACCTGGGAGCATAGGAGATCGGCTGCCAGTTTGCGCTGTTAGGAACATATCTAAAGTCTGGCGTTTTCATCTGTTACGTTAAAAAAAATCGACATTCGCGAGGTCAAGTCAGGAGCTGGCAAAGCGCACATGCTACCTACTGATGTCTCACTATGAGAGAGTAGCAGTTAGATGAGATGCCCTAAAATGTAAAACAGAAATACGAATTGCACCAAACGTATAAAATTAAAGGCCTCTGGCTTTGGGGTAGAGTAGAAGAAAAAAGGAACAAAGATTTTGTGGTTTATTAACTTCTCGCCCAGTTGCCATCTCTCCATCATAATAATTATGTGAATTTTATTAACTACCGTGGGCAAGAAAATGACTTAATGAAGGAAATCCCTCTAACCTTTGTTAACTAGTGGCGCGCTGGCAAATGTTTAACAGCCAGCTCCTGGGGAGGTGGGGGACAGCCTGCTTCATCGTGTTGGCCGATTTCTATGGTGTAACCGCCCCATAGTTCCTTTCGAGCTACTAGCCTTATTTCACTGAACACTTAGTAGGAAAGAGATGTACACACTCCTTTACCATGTGTGAGCCAGCTCCGGCACCCAACTGGTCACAGCAATGATAACTGTATAGTCGACACACATCCATGCTCCGTCAGCTGGCTGTGAGGGAGGGGGCGAGATTGCATCCTGACCCGGACGTGATGTCAGAGTTGCTAGACCCTGTGCCGCCTCTCACTGGCTGTGCGACACTGTGGAAATGGCTTTGTCTCTCTAGCCCTCAGTGTCCTCATCTGTGTATTTATTCATTAATGTCCACGTTTCCCAAATTACTGTCAACTGAGAGGGCAGAGGCTCAGGGCCTAGCACGGAGGCGGGCGTTGGAGGTGTGCGAGCGGCCACCGGTTTTCTTGTGTCTCCTTCTGGTGGTGACAGTGCCGCATTTTTCCTTAAGGAGCTGCTTATCGTCTACCCTCAATTCACGTGAGTCAAGTGAAACCGACTCTGCTCCTGGCCAATCAGAGCATGACACGTCCTCTGCCCTGCCAGGTGCCATGATGAACTCAGGGACGGGCATGCGGTTCGGACCAGACCAATAAGGCTGGGCGTTGAGGTCCTCCTCCTCCTCCCCCTCCTCTTCCTACGATTGTCATGACTTGGAATCTGGGGGAAATTAAAAGTTGTTTGCCACTGGGAGTGCTGAGAGGGCAGAAGGCAAGCTCAGTCTCTGGGAGCCACGGAGCTCTAACAAGGGGGAGCCCGCCTAAGACTGGTGAACCCAGAGCTGGGATTACCTTCAGGTGACATCGGTGCCCCTCAGTGAGACGTCACCCCCACCAGGAGTCCACCCTCCGGCCCGTTGGGAACGCCTGCATCTTCTCTTCAGTGTTTCTCTGAGTGGCCGTTTATCCTTCAGAAGTCCTGGATTTATCCTTCCTAGACCAACCTGATCTGGCTTCACCCCACGTCGGTGCTATCTCATGGCACTAATGAAAGGTTTCCAGATGTCTTCTTGGTTTGCCCTTGGTGACACCGTCTTCTGCTCGCTGACTTCCAGATGACGTTTTGACTCTTCTCGTCACATTACCACTTCTTTTAATGCCTGAAAGGTAAGTACTTTACCTCTCATAAACTCTGGGGTGGCACACGGCTCACAGAGCACAGACCCACTTCCAGCACCGTGACGCAGAGGAACGGAGACACACAGGACACTTCACAAAGGCGAGAAGGGAGCCGGCACGCTCACTGGGCCCCGCCCGGCCCGGCCACACAGTGGGGCTCCCGCCTGGGTGCCAGTCAACGGCACGTGGGTTCAGGGAGCAGGTGAAGATGCTAAGAAAAATCCTCCACTCCCACACTAGCTGATCTAGGGGTGCAGGGTGAGTGGAGGGGTGAGAGCCTCGCCATCGGACAGCCGCCTCCCCGAGGCCCTGGTGATTATGAGCACGAATCCTCCCATAGACCAACCTAAAGAGTCAGGTAGACACAGCTCCCTCCAGAAACTCTCTGAAAAGTATTACTTCGATTCAGGGTGAGCCAGCCCTTCCTTCCAGGAGAAACCTGCAAACTGCTAAACCGCTGTGAAAAGAAGTGCTTGAAATGATGTCAGCTACCCCTTTAGTACATACATCTGAACAGCGACCCAGTCCACACAATAAAGGATGATGCAGTTAGTTCTGCTAGAACGTCACACACAAGTTTCTCAGAATCACTGCGTGATGCAAAATCGTGCAATAAAAACCCTAGGGCTCTGAGAAAAACAGATGCTCAGAAACTTCAGCAGTGAAACATTAAAAAAAAAAAGTCACCTAGTAAAAACGGTAATGAAGTTTTACACGTTAAGTGGTTCAGAAATACATAAATGCTATAATAAATATAACACTATCTTGAAACAATCTGGAGTTTGCTTGTGGAAGAGAGGGTTTAGGGAGGAGCAGTTGTCATGTGACAACAAGGTCGTCTATGATAGAAAATATAATTAGATGTACAGGAAAATCCAAATTTAACACCTGCAGAAAATGTTAATATCTGTTGCCAGATATTAAATCCCTCCTGCCTTTTTCTTTACTCCTTAGTGACTTCATTCTCCAGATTTAGCACCTGAGATCCTTATATTTTTGCATCCTGTCTGCATAAAAATCTGCTTTCGTGAAAGAGTGAGATAAACTTATTCTTACTAAAGTATATATGACTGATAAGGTTGAAGGACTAGGATCAAAGCTTCAAGGTAAAGGACTTCAGCGTGCATTTTCTGACATTAGGCTTTAACAACTGAGGCGGAAACTATCGGAGGTAAAGTAGTCCCTCTAAATGCCTCATCAGCATCAGCATGCAAAGGTCCTCTGCTCGAAGAGCCCTCAGTGTCCCCTTTATCCTGGTTGTACAAGGAGGGGCTCCGGCATCAGCAGATGCGTGTCTGCGTCTCGGTTCCTCCTCAAACTAGTGGTTGGTAGGGGTTGTTCAAAGCCCATCCCGTCATCATCGGTTCTTCACGTCCTGGAACTGAGAGGCCGTGCTTCCTGGCATCATGCTTGCCAGGCTGACAAGAAGCAGCAGGCGTGATGAGGGCGCCCGCTCTGCGGTCTCTGCTTGGATGACAACCCTGACCCTGCCACTGCCCCTTTGTTGGAACTTGGGTGTGTCCCTTAGCTTCTCTAAGGCTCAGTTTCCCTATGGACACCCCTGGACACGGAAATGAAAACGTCAGTCATTCAACTACAGGCAGCGCATTCCACATCCAAGGGGTCCGAACAGGTCCTGAGCGCGATGGGTTACGTACCGATTTCAAACACGCTTCATTCCGTCTACGCCATCGGGTCAGGCCTTCGCTTTGTGGTTTGCTGAATGAAGCACAGCTCCGGGTCCCCGAAGAGACTAGCTGCACAAAACTGCTGGACAGCGACCTGTGGTGGGAGACGGCCTGCGAGCCCAGGCCTTCTGGAGCGGCTCAGAAAGCTGGCTGGCCCACGGGCGGATAGACGCCGAGACCCTGCCCGCCCCGGGACTAACGTACGCGCCGCGTTAGTAACCGTGCCTTCGACCTGAAGAAGCAGAACGGTGGTAGGTTTTCCGTAGACAACAGCCTTTCTACAGAAACAGCATCGCTAGGCTGGCTTCGGAAGTGCTTTTTTTCTCGGGTGACTTTGGGCAGCGTCACACGTAAGCCTTTAAGCGTCTTGCTTTTGAAACGGTCGCCTGCACGGTGTGACTGGGCTCTCGGGCCCCGCGGAGTTCTCACTCTGGAGCCGAGAACTCTTTATCCGCAGCTGACAATGCCGTCCTCATGGTCTTCCCCGAAGAGGAAAACCTGGTAATCCAGTGCTAGCATTTGTTCAGAATAATTTACTTTCCTCGTTGGACCAAAAATAAAATCCTCCCATGCAAAATATCTACCACGCTGGAGATAAAGATTTTAAGCAAATTTGGATTTTCCTCCTCATTTAGCTAAGGCTATCGAGCTTTTTACTTTGAAATTGTAATTTGGATGAACAAAGGTTTCTAACATGGGAATGTTCTAGATTTATTCAAATGGAAGCTCCTTGGGGCGGGAACTTTTCTTTGTCCACTGCTCCACTTCCAAAGATCTAACATGGTGTCAGTAACACTGCAGGTGCTTGTGTTAGTTTTCTTTCTCAGGAACGGCCACAAACGGCAACTTAAAGTAACGAACACCTAGCATTTCCCAGTTTTTGTGGGTCCAGCTCCTCTGTTAGGGTCTCACAAGCTACAATAACGGTGTCAGCCAGCGCTGAGGTCCCCAGTGAAGAAGGGTCTGCCTTCGTGGGTCACATTCAGCTCCTTCCAGCTGTGACACTGAACACGGTGGTGTCTTACCAGCTGTTGTCGCTCTACCTGGCTGCCCTCAACCCCTTGCCACGCGGGCCCCCAACACAGGGGGCCCCCAACACGGCAGCATGCTTCTCCCAAACCAGCAACATGAGAAAGATGGGTGCTGTGGTGCTATGTGACGAACTCACGTGCAGGGGACATGCCTGCCTTCCGCCCCACTCTACTGGGCGCGGAAGAGAATCACGGGCCCACTCACACCCAAGGGAGACATGACATGAGGGCACTGACGCCCGGAGGTGGCAGTTAGGGGCCACCCTAAGAGTCTGTCTGTCAAGTGCTTGGTATGCTGCGTTGATCAAATAAGCGAATGCAGAACCACAGTGTCTAGTTAACGTCTAGCTAGCATGATCAGATGGTGTAAGTTTAAATTTTGCGTCTTTTATATTTTACTATAATCGGTAGATTTTCAATTCCTTCTTCAGTTAAAAAAAAAAAAAAAACATCTCTCTGAATAAAAGGATTTGTTAAAAGCCATCTCAGGCTTATAAAAACATTTGGGGAGAGTCCGCCGGGCTGTCACGAGACCTTTCTTGCTGAAGAAAGTGTTTCTGAAAGCAAGGAGTGAGGCTATGCTGTGAAAGAATGTGAAGAATAACATCCCGTCCAAGGAAAATGTGTGCGTCCTCTTTTCATCTGTTCTCCCAGGTTTCCTGAGCACGCAGAGCCTCGGAGGAGCGTCCCTCAGCATGGCCCGGTTCCACGTGCTTTGATGGAGAGACCAGCGCAGAAAGCCGAGCGTGCATCGGGCAGCATGATGACGCGTAGGGAGTTAGCATGCACGTGTAAATACGGACCGCAGACAAACTGGACCGACTGAAATACGAGGGTGGAGTGAACAGAAAAAGGAGGCGGCATGGGTTTTAGTTCTGTGCCTGCTAGTGATTTATAGGATAAGCTATGGCCCAGCTTAACCACGCTGTCTGATGAACAGAGGCTGATGCACCGATGGAGAAACCGGGCAGCGCTGGGCGCTCTGCGAAAGGGACGGGTGATTGCAAGGGCACCGAGGGAGCAGCGGCTAGAGAGGACACTTCATGCCGATGAGAGCAGGTCCCTGGACCAGCATGAATGGGTGTGACCTTTCACGGCGGAGTCTTTGGGAACCTGGCTTCTCCAAGACTTTTCGTCTATGAAATAGACACAGCGACAGACTTACTCCTGTGGTGGTTGTGAGAATTAATTAATAGAGGTAATGCATTTAGAACGGAGCCGGGAAGATAAATGTTCACTGTAAGATTTAGTGTTACTTATTAAAAAAACAGATTTAAAGTTACCCAACCAATAATATGCATCCAAATACCTTCTTTCACAGAAACAGGAAAAGAGCATTTGTAAATTCACTCTGATATCCTTAGATGAAACTGTATTAACACACCACGACCAACAGCCATTTTTCTTTCTTTCCCAAATCAACAATGAAATATAGGCTCCAAGTTCTAAAATATTACAAAGAAATAATCTTAGTAATTTAGCCTAAGCTTTCTGCATGCTGAAAGCCACGTTCCTTTGAACTAGTTTACAAGGTCATCGCTTGTTATCTTTCCCAATAACCTATCGACCTTCCTTCCATTTGTAAAAAACCTTTTCGGTTTTTCATCGTCCCCTGACCCGTGTCCAAAAGGCCCCTCTCAGAACAAACTGGTGACGCACACCCAGCCTTCCTTCCCCTGCCTCTTCCGTTTCAGTAAATGGCACCTCAGTCTCTTCCCCACTCCTCCAGTGCCTGCTTCTTGAGGCCCACAGATGGCTTCCCACTGCCCAGTCTGGCCCTCCTCAAAGCTGAAGTCAAGACCCGCACACACCCCTGGAGTCATGTCGCCTTCAGAAGGGCAAATGACAAGAAGTGCCCCTAGATCGTGACAGGCATTTCTATTGATCGAGGCTGGTAGGAGGAGTTTATTGTCTTCCTCCAGCTGTGGGGATAAGTATGTCACCCAATCGATATGGCCAGAGAAAGGCAACCTCGACGCTGGCTGCCTGGCTGGCTGCCACCGAGCTCCCTCCACCAGCGAGGATGTGGCGAACCGGCGTCGTGATTAGCAAGCCCGTCAACGGAGACACACCAGGAATACACTTACGAACCTCCGGTTTCCTTCTTCACACGTTTTTCTGATTTTTGTAAAATCAGATTTACAGTGATCCAACCAGTAATACCATCCAAATACCTTCTTTCGCACAAACAGGAAAAAAAAAAAGTTTGTAAATGCACTCTGATATCCTTCGACGAAACCATGTTAAGACACCATGACCGACAGCCATTTTTTCTTTCCCAAACCAACCATGAAATGTAGGCTCCATGTTCTGAAATATTACAAGTAAGTAAGATTTTTGTAAGGTCAGAAGGCGGAGCCACCCTCTGGTTTTATAGACGAGGCAATGCAAGCTTGGCGGGGTCAGGAGTCTCACACACGCCCATGCAATGAGTTCAAGGACGAGCTGGAATAGGTCCCCGGCACAGAAATGCTGGGGGCCTGGGTTCTGAGGCTGCAACACGGGTCTCGCTCACAGGTCCCTCCGACATGAAGCAAGATGCACCCACAGATGGGGGTCTGAAAGGAACCCGCTTCAAATCAAATTCTGCCGCATATCATGTACGTTCAAGTTAACATCCCTATACAGAACAGAATGATTAAACACTATCAGATTCTTAAACAGTCCTTATGGCATTAACCGTTGACTAAATTTTAAAGAAAATGGCACAGTAGGATTTAATCATCTAGATTATCCAAATCCCTCTTCATTAGATGCCTTTGTTTTTCTATTTTTTTTAATTGCCTCAAGTATTCAGATGAATTAATTAACCATTTTTGGAGGCTTGACAAGGGAAATAATTTTCATCCCCATGCCACTTGTTATATGTAGAAAGATGTTTAGTCAGTCAGCTGTCATCAAGATATTATTTACTCTTAGACTTTCTAGTAGGTCATAATATTACTCACCCTATTTCAGCTGTTGTATATGATGGTAGATTGTGTAACATATCTGAAAGTCTCCTATTATTGGAGGGCCAAGAAATGCTCCAACTAGTCTCAGCGCTCTTGGATAATAATGAGAGACTATGTTGACGCTATTCATAATGGAGGGGTAGGGCTTTTTTCCTCCTGAAATCACTTATAAATAATTTTTAAATGTTTTTAATCTGTTGAAATCAGGCAAACATTTTTATTCCTGTTCTGTAGAACCAAACACAGCCCTAAGAGAAGCCTAAGGCATATTTATTTTCTCTGCACATTCCATGAGGACTGGAATGACATCTTATTTATCACTGCATCCCAACACTTCGCACAGGGCTTGGCACATCAGAGATAAAATGATTTATTAAAATAGATTACAGATAATATGAAAAATTTTTTAGACAAACTGTTAACTACACATCATTTGTCTAAAGGCTAAATATAGCGATGAAATAACACTGAGGGGAAGGCACTGCCTACGCGTACGCTTGGAGTTACGTGACCACTCTCATCAAATGCATGAATTCCACGCTTCACCATCCAAGTAGGAGACCATTTTTCAAAACGCATTTCGAAAGATGATTGGATGATGCTACAGATTTCGTAAGATCTTTGACTTTGTAATTAACTGAAGCTTTTATTCTAAACTTTATGAAGACTGTGGTGTTGCTACTTACTGGATTAATTTTACTTTTAAAAAAACCCTCCTGCGAATCCTAGTGAGTTCAGAAAAATATTTGAGTCAAGAAATGTTGTTGTTATGGTGTAAAACGACAAGACCAAAAAAAAAAAAATCACACAACTTTCTGGGAAGCAACAGAAAGAGCCATTAGCTGAACTGTCAACCCAGCCCATCTTTTGAGCTTTTTGAGCAGAGAAATCCAGGCGCGCGGGAGGTGGACGGGTGATGGGATCCCGGGGGGCTTCTGCACCGCGTGTCTTCTCGGCCCCCCGCCAGGTGGCAGACGCTCCTCGGTGTGTAGGGGAGGTCCTTACTGACATGCTGGGCTGAAATCTTTTGGATCAAATAAAAAAACTTGGCATCGGAAAGTGTTAAGAGATGCCATGTACACATTTCACTGGGATTCTTGTGAAGACCACGTTTGCATACGTTTGCAATTCTATTTCTTTTATCAGAAAAGGAAGACTCGTGTGTACAGATTCACTTATATTAATATTTCGTGTTCTAGGGTAGTCACAGAGGAGGTGGTTAGATTTCTTGAAGAAAAAAAAAAACAAGTCTCAGAAAGACAAAAGTCTGGCTACGTTGGAGGCAAGAAGGAGGGAGGACTCGCTTGGTGGCAGAGGAGAGAGCTCGGGAGACCGGCTGTACAGTCGCGAGGACGCACTCAGCACCCTGAACCATGCGCCTAAAACGGCTTAGACGGTAAAGTTTATGTTACGCGTGATTCACCACAGCTAAGGTGAAAAAGTCCCTGATACATTCACCTCTGGGTGGAGGAGGGCCCAGCACACCATCCACTGAACGAATGCAGCTAAGACATAATCCTGGAAGGCCGGATGACCTTGGAGAACAATGCTTCCAGGAGGACTGTTTCGGTTGGGGTGGGGCACTGGGCTCGGCCAAATTTACGAGGACACTGACATGCCGGCCTCGACCGCCCATGTGAGTTCATTTTAATCCCTTTCTTTTGTCGTTTAGGAGCCATAGCCCCTTCTAGCTAGCACTAATTGGTGCTGTGCATTAGCCCTGCAGAAGAAGGACTCAGCATTGCATCAGCTCAGACAGCAAACCTGCCTGCTGCTTCCCAGACAAGCCTGTCCGCTTCCGCTGGGCGAGGGCTCCGCTCTCTGGGCAGACCGTCCAAACGGCTTGCCGTGTTTCCTCTTGTGTGGCGACATTCTATTGAACTGTTTCTCAGTAGAGTAACCAGAAAACCTTATTTCTATGCCACGTTTAAAGAAGTAAATAGAAACTGGTGATGGTAATTTAAATAACGTATTTTATTTAACACACTATAGTAAAAATATTTCAGTATGCAATCATACTGAATAAAATAGAAAGTTTTGAAATTTTAAAAAATTTCACATTTTTTCACACTAAGTCCTTGAAATACGCTGTGTATACTCGTAACACACCTTCAGTTCGGGCCAGATACATCTGCCGTGTTCCGCAGGTGCCATATTGGCAGTGCGGGTCTAAAGTAACCCCGTCAGGATATGGATGATCAAATCCTTTCATATCCCATATCACCTGAATGGTTCTGAAATTCATTTGTATTTTGCTTTACTGTTGTAGTCTTGAAGATTCTTTCAGTTGTTACCTAAAACGGATCGTGTCTAACATAACATGAAAATGTGGAACAAATCCTCGTTAGGAATGGGGGGAGAACAGAAGATTTCGATGAAAGAAAATGTGAAGATCATGAAATAAGGTTTCTGAACTGAAGATGAGTAAATAAAACCCTTTTACTACACGGTTTGGTAGCAGCTGCAAAACAAGTAACCACGTTTATTGAGCCCCCCGTTTTATTTAACATCTAGTTTTATCAGTACGGTGGAGGCCTGACACACAGCAATCAACACGTATATATTTAAATTACTACCTAGGGCGAATTGATGGGCAAGGGGACGAGGCCTCGAGAATAACTGGGAGGGTCACTATTTGCTTTTGACCTTGGCCCTATTCCTCTGTTTCGAGGTCCTAACAGACACGTGGATCATTTAGGAGGCCAGTGCTTCGGGCTCACGTCCTTACACTCGCTGTGCCGCTCACCAGGCTGGGGGCATAACTGACGTCGGTCTGCGCTGCCATCTCGGCAGGTGTCTTTAGCTTCCTCGTCAGACAGATGCAGCCACACGAGGGGCTGCGGGAGGCGCGGCCGTGCGCGGGGTTCCACGGCGTGGGCGTCTGCGGAGAGAAAGTGTCGTCGCCGCTGTGCAATCCCGTGAGGCCTGAAGTCATTCTCCCACACACTGATACTCCTCGCTCAAGAGCCTGAGAAGCTTAGAGAATGTCATGATCTCTGTTTTCTGTTAAAAAAAAAAAGGCTGTCGACAGCCAAGAATCGCTCTAGTTTTAATTGGCGGTTTGTTTATTTTTTTTGGAAGGGTCTGGGAAAACCGCTAGATGAAGAGTTTAGCAGCGAGAGGAAGGCACGAAACCGGAGGACCGAGACGGACCGGGTCAGTGACGGCACAGCTGTGAGCTCTGGAGACTGGGCTGTCCCTTCTCCTTCCTCCAGGCTTCTTAGCCAGGAAGTGTCCTGATGTCACCTTCTGCCTGCAGCCTGTGTACCCGCGTCTGCGGCGATCGCTCTGCCCCCCGACATTTGGACCGATTCTGTAGACATCGCTTTTGCTCCCCTACGGTTCTAAACCTCTCCTCTCCCTGCCCAGTCAAACCTCATCGTAGAGCCCCACCACTGCCACACAGACTGGCAGGTCACCGAAGGCTCTCACGAGGCTCGGACCCTCGGCCTTGCCTGGACGAGTCCCTCCCCTGGCGTCTGAACAGTATTTCAGAGGGAAGCACCCTCATCTCCGACTCCAGAAACAAAGGTGCGTGTCAGGCAACGTATGCAGCGGGCAGAAGAGGAAGCGAGGAAGGGCCAGAAGTGGGCAGCACCAGGCTGGGAGGCGGGGCTGCGGGGCCCAAACCAGGTGGCAGGGCTCCCTCCAGCCGCCTCGAGAGAGGCCTGAAGGACTCTCGTCACCGAATGGCAGGTTCGGCTTCCTGTCCTGAGATCTGTGTTTCCAGTCCTTCCCTGAAGCACAAACCAGGGCGCTGCTTCACACAGAACAGGGAACAGAGACACAGAAAAGGCCCATGAACCACGGGACTCTCGGCTAGCAGGCGTTTTTACGGCAAATCCCTTAATTATTCAGTCACTCTTTCGCTGGCTACTTAGAATCAGTCTGCATAAATCACTTAGAGCCGAGACCTGGCCCAGGATGTGAAGTCACAGAACTTTGGGAGAGGAAGAAATTCTGGAAATTTCTCAGCCTGAGCGCTGAGAGGTGCGGTAAGCCCCTCCAAGCCTCCTCCACCACCTCGGTGTGCGGTGAAAGGCAGGAGGCAGCCCTGCACGGGCTGCAGCCGTGACGTCACCCCCTCTCCATGCATTATACGAACGTTAAACTTCACTCCGTGTGCCAGGCATAGCTTTAGAAACTGCTAAGGGTTGTAACCTAGAGAGACAAAAATCCCTGCTCTTATAAATCTTACATTCTAGTGGGACGTGGAAGACAATAAACAAACCAGAAAGAGGAACATTTCAGACAGCGGTACATGCTATGAAAATAAAACCAAGTAATGTGGTAGAATGGGGGGGGGGCGGGGTTCCTCTATGCAGGGCAGTTTGAAATGGAGACCTGACTGGAAAAAAACAAACAAAAAAACAGGCCTCAGAGCTGGAGAATTTTATGCAGAGATCTAGTGGAGCGAGCTTGACTTTGGTGGTTAAAAAATTCAATAAACTTTGGAGTAAACATAATGCGTGGTGCAAGTGACTCTTAATACTCAGCAGTTTAAATATGACAGTGTTTTGTTGCTGGCTTCCATTCCTCGAAAAAAATACCACTTGCATAACTAAAATCCATATACTTTAAAAATGACAGCTATGTTTCCACCCCAGATCTAATTTCATAGCTATTGTAAATTTCCATTGGGAAGTTTAAATGGCCAGGAACTAGAAGATGATGATTCAGAAAGGTCCTATACTTAAGTCCAACAAAATGTATAAATTCAAAAGGAACTCTTTAACACAAAATTTAAGGGGAAGGGTCACGTGGTGGTCCGCTGAGGACTTTAAAACATCTGAATCGCTTCTGAGTTCAGAGACGCTCTTGTGCCTCGTGAATATAAAGGCGATATTTCTCACGCAAGCTTCGAGTTTCTTGAACTGGGTATAGTTGATAATTGGGCCAATCTGCACAGGGGAACTGACATTTCGACAGCGACACATTATTTTCTGGGTGACTTAAACTTAAATTATCTTTTGGCCACTGATCTTATAAACTCATTAGAGCAAACTGTGATACTTGAAGCTACGAGCTTAAGATTCTGGCGAGAATGAACCTGCTTACCTCATCCTTCTTCCTTCATTAATTCATTTCATTCATTCACCATTAAAAAATGTGCGTGCCCCATGGGGGCAAAGAAAAGCCAATTTACAGGTTTAACGATCTTTTCTTAAACCTTATTCAATTTTTGGTAAACTTTCCAAATTTCAGAGTTCCCAGGCTACAAAATATACTCTTCTCCCTGTTATTATTTCTTGGTAATCCCCCCAAAACACATCCATGCTCAATCGTCTGGCCTCTTATGGGGCAGAACTATATTTTCAAAATGTGGCTCAAGGTCCAGCTCTAGCCAAACCATCACCTGCACGCTGGTGACCATGCAGATTCCGGGCTCTGTGTGGGCCAAATACAGGAGAAACTCTGCATTTTTAATCAGCGCCCTGGGTAACTCTCATGCGACTGAGCCCAAACTCCAAGAGCATGAGGCGAGTCTGGCGCGCCATCTCCAGCCCGCAGGCCCCTCACTTACGGTTTCAGAGCCAGGGACAGGCGCTAGCCAGGAGCATGGGCTCCCAGGGCACCCACACCCGACCTCTGGTTGGGGTCTCAGACCACCCTGAAAGGAGACGGAAGACTTCCGACGGTTTCTGTTTTACAGACAAGGGAACTGCGCTTCAGAGAAAAACTACGACGACGCGGCGCTGCGTGTGATCGATCGCTAAGCGGCCGACCTGGAGCTGGATTTCAGTCTTCTCAGGAGCCCCGCCCTGTTTCCTCCACTGGCCATCCTTCCCGCCTGCCGTGAGCCTGGACTCTGGGGAGCGCTGGGTGGAAAGCGGTCTGTCGATGGTCGGGGTGCTGCGGCTGCCTGGCCACTTCCATCAGCCGTCATGGGGGCCTCTCAGCGACACGAACTAAACTGTGTTCCCCCCAAGTTCACGCTGAAGCCCTAACCTCCAAGAGAATGGTATTTGAGGATGGGGTCTTCGGAGGCGAGCAGGTTTAGGTGAGGGTGGGGTCCTCCTGATGGGATTAGCGCCCTTAGGAGAAGAAACGCGAGCGAGCCCGCTCTCTTCCTGTTCGCCATGTGAAGACACACAGAGAAAGTCGCCACTCGTCAGCCAGGAAGAGAGGTCGCTCTTGGGCCAGACGTGTGTCCACCCCGCAGACTTCCAGCGTCCAGAGCGGGGTGGACACACGTCTGCTGTTTCAGCCACTGGCCTACGGTACACTGTTTCGGAAGCCCGAGCAGACGAAGAGGGTCCTGTTTCTTTGATATTTTTGGTCCCTCGAAAGTATTTTAGCATCCAATCACCTAGGTCACCCGTGCCGCTGTGTGGTCCTAAGTAAGTTATGGCCTCTCTCCTGGTCTCCCTGGAAACCGTGTCTCAGAACCTTTCTGTCGGGATGCAGTAGGAACAGGAAACTACTCGAGAAATGAAATAAGTTGTTTTCAGAAAGGACGGGACCCTACAGAAGGAGACAAAGACCCTGAGCAGCGAGTCACAAGGTGGCAGATTTAAAGTATCCTGCAGCAATGCCTGGAAAGGCCACACGAGAGCACGTGGCCTTGTCAACAGCCTGCAGAGCCAGGACGATCAAATCGGATGACTGCGACAATCACGGCCGGCACCTACTCTGTGCCCAAGGCCGTGTTTTACAGGGCGATCTCACCCGGCTGTAACACCTATACAGGTGAGAGTCAGGTGGAAGAATTCCCTTAAAAGCAGCAGCAAATCTGGTGTCCGAGTTAAGAGCCTTCCCTACATTCACAGGGCTTGGGGGTGCAGCTGGGCTTTGAACCCAAGTCCTCTGCGATCCCACAGTTACCTGTGTGCACTGGCCCCCCAGAACACCATCCCCACCACAAAGACCCTTTAACGATAGGAGTTAAAATAAATTGTGTGTGTGTGTGTATTAGAAATAAATTAGAAGGTATACCCTCCCTATTTGGCATTTAATCAATATCTGAGAAATCTATTGCTACCCCTTCAGCGGTGCTAGCAGAAGCTGTGACGTCATCAGAAACAAGAGTGTGGCGCCTGACACACTCTTCCAGGAGCAAACCGAGTCAGCATCAACGTTGTGACTCCGTGCGCCTCCCGTCCTTCCTAGCAGGAAGACAGGCAGCATTTCTACAAGAGAGTTCGCTGCCACCCGACTAAAATTAGATCGTCCACATTTACGCTTCGAGTTGGTGTCATTATCTCAGCGGCAGTGTGGGAGTTTAAACCCATAATCTCTGCGTACTGAGAACAGATAAGACGCGATTTGAATCACCGCAGGAGCTCGAGAAACCGCTCTTCCACGATACTTCACTCCGGTGATGAATTTTAAATGTGCAGCATGCAGAATTCACTGGTAGAGGAAAGGAAGGCCACGAACTGAATAGTCGATGAGCCCAGTGACTGCGACTGACAAGCCCACAGTTTAGCCGCATCGGGGTACAGTGTGCTACGTCGAAGTGTGACTGTGGTTGTCAGACACCCCATGATGGCTGGGACGGGCCAAAGTGGGTTGAAGTTTACCTCCAGCAGCACAGCATAAACAGAGGCACGGTGCCCCACCAGCAGGGCACACGCCACAGAGGGCCAGATCTTAACACAGAGCAAAACACTGATTTGATATAAGAGGGCTTTCGTTTATATACATATCTTCCTCCTAAGTCAAATGCTGCGGAAACATGGAGCTAATTAGAAATATTTTTATAGCGACATGACAACACAACCTGTACAGTCTGTCAGTGACTCGATGCATATTGGGTAACCGTGTGAAAGGCATTTAAAACATTGTTTTGAGGACTATAAATTCATAGTTATCCCAGGCAAAGTAGCAGATTCTCTAAAGGATTTGCAGGCCAAATGTGATAGCCTGCTTTTCTCCTGTGATGGCTGTATTCAGCTGGAAGATACCTCCTGCTCAAAATCCACTCTTCTCCCTTTTATTTTCGCTCACCTTTGTCAACTCAGATTCGCTCTGGCCACAGTGTGGAAAACACTGATATAGTGGACAGAAGCAAAGTGGTCCCCGTGTAACTAGGAAACAGTTTTCCATCCACTGCTTCTAGTTTCCTTCTATTCTATAACTGTGTGTGTGTACGTGTGTGTGAATACAATGACGTTATAGAGACGTTCTTTCGATGCGCATCATACCTTTTAACAATACCATCATGTTTAAGCTTCCAAAAAAAAAAAGGGTTAAAACACAGAGAGCCTAATTTTGAAATCGACTGAAAAGAATTCCAACTTATCTTCTCGTGCTATACTTTATGTCACGTAAGTTAAAACCTGGAAACGCCTAGGAGTTTTAAGGACTAAAATAGCACCTGCCTTGGAAAAAAATCGATTCTCTCGCTCAGCAGCATTCGGACGTCCGTTCTACCCTCACAAAGCCCAAGGCAACTGTTTCTGTTTAACTTGTTTGAGACTTTGACCCTGATGTCTGGCTTCCTGGCACTGTCAGCCTCAACGTGTTGAGACTGACTAAGACTTGAACTAGAACTAGACTTTCAGGGGCACTTGTTTCTAATTCCTGTAGCAAATCCCACAACATGATTTGCTTAAAAGGGATGGGGGAACTTAAGAGGAAACAGCAAAGTGGAAGTGATGTCTCATTCTAAAAAGTCGACAGCAAGTCGTCAACAGTTCTATTTCTGTGTGTTTTCAAAGACTATGTTACTTACGTTTACACTTAACGAAAGTTTAGGACAGTGAATCTTGAGTCACTTGTGGGCAAGATAAGTCTCACCCTTCACCTGGGACCCAGTGCTGCTGAATCTTTCAGTGTTAGAACAATAAATAAATTTATATCTGTCAGAGTATTCAATTTGGATAGAGCAATAGTCAGGCTTTCCATGTTAATACTTAATGTTGTTGGAATAGCGATGAATGGAGAAAAATCACAGAATTTATTGATTATGAGTTGTAAGTAAAACGTGGAGCTGATATTGACGTTGCATGGGAGACAGTATTTGAGACTACTCGTAATTCATATAATGTTTTTAAGGTTTATATGTTCTATTTCATTTGAACTCTGAACAGGTGAGCTGGCATTATTCTTTTCTACTTTAATAGTTAACATTTGCTTTTAAAACATGTTTCAGGTACATATCTTAATTAATACCCATTTAATCCTTATCACAATCCCCATTTTCAAAAGAGGAAAGTGAGGACATGGAAAAAAAAAATAAATGACCTTCTCAAAGTCAGGCAGCAAGGGGGCCACCTAGGAGGTTAAGTCCAACTGGAGTGAGCTAATGCTTGCTATGTTCTATTCCCTTCTATAATAAACACCAAGCAAAAAGCCGATACTGAAAGACCCTCCCCTCGGTCCGCATGCGCTGCACCGTGGAAGGCAGACCGCACCAGAAGCTGCTCCGTGCACAGCTCACTGCGGAGACCCAGCGTGCCACACGGCGCGGCAAGTCTGCACACGCCCTCCGGTGCCCGTCACTGCTGCCAAGCCAGCCACGCCATGCAGGTGGCAAGGGAACCCTTCTCATCACAGGAAGTAGAGACCATTGGAAGAGCATATATTGCCCAATATAAACACTGTCTGAGACTAAAATAACATGGGAGATGTTGACAGATTCAGATACGGAACTTCAATACGCCAGGGTCACAAAAACAAACAAACAAACAAACAAACAAAACCAAACAAAAAAAATAAGAGTTGCAAGCAGGGAAGCAGTGTGTCCAACTCTGATCCCAGGATAGCATCTGGAGTGACTTCTTTAGGTTGGTAACGATATGGGCAAAATTAACAGAGCTACCTATTTTAGAATAACAAGCAACTTTAAAACTGATGTTTTAAGATCATCCATATGTACATCTGTCAAGAATTTATAAGAAAACACTGACAATTTGAGAACTGAAATATGGTTTCAGTTTTAAGATTCACAGCACACATTTGTCCTTTCTTCAGTGGTCCTGGCTAGTAAATGACAGGATGTACAGACTTATAATCATCTCAACATACGAACCTTGAGTCTTTGAGCATAACTGCCTTCAATCAGCATCAGTGACGAAAGCAGTGTTTTAAAGATCGTTTCTTCGACCCAGGGCTAGCCTGTGAAGTCATTACCGACCGACAAATCTCATCTCACTGGACTGACCTGTCATTCTGTCACCTCTTCCATGAACTAAGCTGCCTGTCATATTCTTGCATGTTTTAAATTACCCCAATCCTTTCTTATATAAACCACTTGTCTTCTGAACTTACTGATCTAACCATTGATTTGTCTTCTTTCCTTTGCAATGATCCCATTTTAAATTTAATGATGTCTTAATTCCTTACCCATATTTTAAAACGGGCTAATAATAGACCTTATATCATATGGCTGGTGGTGAGGATTAATAAGCTAATATACTTGTAAAGTGCTTAGAATAGTGCTTTGCATATAGGAAGTGGTATACGATTTTTGATTATTATTAGTGTTTGTTGCTGAATATGTAATAAGGGATCATATGCTTATGCTTTTTGTTAGGCATGATTAGTTTTGAAATTTTCAGGAAGAGACACATAAATCACACGTTTGTGTTTTTAAAATTAATAGTTGGTAAACCCAAATTAAAAAAAATACAAAATAAATGGTATCGTTGTAAATTCAACTGATGAAAGTCTAAGTTCCGTTTACAAGTTGTTCCAGCTTGGAGTCCAGTTTGCCTGCTCATCAGCTGGAGAAAGAGACCCCACTGCTCGAGGCAGGCGGGCTAGGAAGTTAAACCCTAGAAGGAGAGGGGACTGCACTTCAGGACAGCATCTACTCCTCGAGAGACGGGGTCTGGAGTGCTTTAAGCATCATCAGCTTTTCTCTTCCCTCCAACAACTCCGATCTTTTTCCTGTTCATGGACGTGCAGATATTCTTCCTGTTGTCTTGTCATAACACTACGGTCGGAAAAGACACCGAACTCTTTTAATTTATTGTACTTGTAATCGGGGCAAGAAAAAGCGACCTAAGGATTTCAGAAGAAAGAAGGTGTCCAGGGCCACACCTGTGCAATTCCCGGGGGGCCACGCATGCATTCTGTGTGACGCGGAGTCGCAGCCCCCGGGCCACAGAGCTCCAGGTGACCCGTGCCCCGGAGCTGTGCCCGGTGGCAGCACTGGAGACGTCCAGGTGATGATGCTTTGGTCCGTTGGGGACCGTAATGAAAAATAATCTAGATAAATGCACACTGGAGCTTAATGCCGGATGGTCCAATGTTTTACATATGTTCCAAGAACTGCTAATCAAATGATGGGAAACTGAGCCTAACGGACATTGTAGGATAAATCATTTTTTCTTGTTTTTTTGCCTGAAACCAGATTTTGCACTACATTCCAAATCTGATTTTATCAGTGTCCACTCTAGTTTATGTTCAAAGCACAAATAAAAGGGTAGTAGAAAATACTAATAATATTTATTATGGGTAAACTCCTGTATCTAATGAAAAAAAAAATTCAGTAACCCTAATGCAGAGATCTATTATGCTAACATTTTTGATTCGGAACAAATAGTTTTTTTTTTTTTCCTTAGAAGGCAAATGTTATATAGTAACTTCTTGGAAAATAAGTGTTAATTAAAATTTGATGAATCAGATAAACCTTTAAAAATGCTCCAGGAGAGATGATTGTTTTTCATATGACTCTTTTAAATCATTTTTAACCAAATAATTATCAGCTAATATCAACTGATCATGTATGAACATGCATTTGTGATTCTGTGAGAGGGGGGCGGGGACAGAGAGGGAGGGAGGGAGGGAGTCTGTGTGTGTGTTTTGGGGTGGGGGGTTAGGACTTATCTGGCCTAAAAAAACATGGACCCAGGTTATAGCTTTGGCTTTTCCACTAAGTAGCCATGTGATTTTGAGGAACTTCTGTTAAATGTTGAGGCTCTGTTTCCTCATCTGTAAAATGAATGGGGTGTTGGACCATAACCTCTGAGATTTCTACTTATTCTAACATTCCACGAAACAATCCTGCTCCCCATCATATCACTGTTGCATAAAGTTATACCGCCCCCACAGAAAATTCTTTGTCACGTATAATTGTATCATGTTATGACTTATTGAGTAAAATGGCTTGTTCGTGGTGCATATTGTTCCTCCTTATAGCCACCCAGTGACACATCTTTGGGTGGCTGACATCTGGATGACAGCTGCAGGCAGGGCCAGGCCGTGCAGCTAAGAGCAGGCTCCTGGTTTCAAGTCCGCTAATCTGACTGCAGCGTGCTACGCCAGACGCCGGACTCCACCTCTCCTCTCTCCTCTCCCACCACGCTCCGACAGTCCCTCTTCAACGGTCTCCTTTGCTGTTTCCTCTCCCTCCGCCCAACCTCTCAACACGCGCAGTGCCCCTGGGGTGGTTCTGGGCTCCCTTCTCTGCTGTCCACACTTTGCAGCGCCAGGCGGCCAGTAACAGGCCTCTCGAACTGACATCTCCACGTCTCCAAATCCAGGTCCACCGCCCTCATCTAAGGCATCGGAACTTCTCACTCACCTGTTTCACTAGCCCCACCGACACCCTCTCTGCTTCCACGCGAGTCTGCTTTCCGCCTAGCAGCCAGAGTGATGTTTTAAAAATACAAATCAGATCTCACCACCGGCTGCCTTACCACCACCCCATGTCTACTGTAAGTCACAGCCAAGTCCAGCCTCCTCTCCCTGGGCGGCACCACCTTGTGTTACCTGGCCTCGTCCCGCCTCTCTGATGCCCCTCCCTTTCCCATGGCAGCCACTCCTCTCTACTGAGAACGCCTGCCCCATCTTGCTGCAGGTGTGCATGTGGCAGGCTCCGCCTCCGAGAGGCTTTCTTCAACCCCACAACCTAAAGTAGCCACCTACCTACAAGTCCATCACATCCCAGGGCTTTGAAACCCCGAAACGGCTCATCCTCACCTGAAAGAATTTCAGGTTCCTGTCTCTCTGCCCTCATCCGAATACAAGCTCCATCAGACCAGGACCTTATCTGCTCAGTTCACATGGAACTAACTCTTTGAGCAATGCCCAACACAGCAGATGCTCAATAAATGCTTCTTTAATGACAATAAATGAAGAGGTAAATTCCTGCCTATTTACCAAGCCAGTCTACATAAGTCACTTTTTCTCAACATTATAATTTTAATTGTATAAACAAGGATGTGATGTTTCAAATGTGAGACAGATAAAATTTCCTATGGTTTCGCATTCTTATCCAACCTTGTTTCATGCCTCCATAAAGTGCATATGTGGAGCTTCTCCATTTCATAATAAATAAATCCATTCCCTAAGACCGATTATCCAACGTGGAAATGATACATCTTCAGAGGCCAGGGGAAGTCAATTCTTTAGAACTACATCTGAAAGTTTTTTAAAAACTTGATTGTTTCCTGAATAGATCATGAAATATAAATCACAGATTCATATTTTCTCACTCAGGGCGTTACTGTTAGACACACAGAGACATAGAAGCGTTCCGTCTCCGTTGTTCTTCATACACGGCAGCACTTTCGCCTTCGGAAATGCAGTGGTCGAGGACGGGGTGCTGGAACAGCTACACAGACTCTCTAGCTCAGCCTCCCGTAAACGCACACAGCAAACTCCAGCCCCCCCTCTCCCGCTCCCAAATTGCCGCACCGGGAAACGAACCGTCCGTGCAGTGCCTCACGACAGACCCCTCGAGAACGTCCTCTCTACCTTGCGAAGCCGCCTCCGTTCCTCCCGCCGCCCCTGGGGCTCTGCCACGGCTTCCCCCGCCCCTCACACCCTGTCCTTCTCCCTGCTCCCACGGCAGCCGCTCCTCACATCGCCTCCTGGAACGATCACTGCCAACAGTGCCCCGACACTCTGGTGGAGGGCGGGAAGCCGCGAAGGCACCCGTCAGTGGGTGAGGCAGAGACGCGGGGCTTTGCCTTCCCTCCCTGCAGCGACAGCACACAGGACAGTACATCGTGTGAGAATCGACTGCCCTGGGCCCTCCTCCAGCCAAACCTGTACTTTCGGCCATATGACCCCCTCTCAGTCCCCGACACTGGTCCCTTCGGCCTGGTCTCCCAGACACCAGATCTCACCCTTCCGCTAGCCTCCAGCCCACAGGCAGGTGCTCATTCCTCACCAATGATGTCTCGGAACCCAGGACCCGGCTCTCATCTCAGACACACTTCATCTCATGGGGCTTCGGCTGCGTGGTGGACGTCCACTTCTGTGTGTTTGGGGGGCCTCTATGGTGGTCTCCCGATGACCTCTCCTCCCTGGCTTATCAGATCCCCCTGCAGATCACATACTGGCCAAACCAACCAACCCACAGCCTCATAGGGGCCAAACCCACAGGGGCCATGGTGCCAAGGACCTCTCTCTACCTGCCTCTAGGCTTAATGTTCCATTAGTTTCTGATCGTAAACCAATAAATAATAATTACTATGATAAATATTAATAATAATAAAATGACGGATCACTATTATCTGTCCATCCACAGATGATCATTACCTTTTTGATACGTTTCCTATGTTTTAAAATATTATAAAACTTATGTAATAGCATAGTGTTCCACATATAATTCTGTATTTTCTTTTAGTTGTATCTTGAGCACATTTATTTATCATTAAATATTCATCAGCAGTGTACAGAAATCCATGGATTTGTCACTGGCATGTAGTCATTCCTCTAGGACTATTTCTAGTTTTTTTTTTCTATTATTATAATTCTGTGAAAGAAGTTACACCTAATACTGAATGAATTTCTTGTCATCCCTTAGGACCAATTCTGAGAAATGAAACTACTGAGTCAATTTGAACATGCTGCCAACATGTTTTCCAGAAAACAGTACCTGTCTGACTTACTCTGGGGGCTCATCTCACTGCATTCTCACCAGCACCGAGTCCCCTGTTTTTAATTCTTTACAATCTTTGCCATGGTACGATTTGAAAAGTAAGTTATTTCAATTTACATTTTTTGGTAATACTTTGGTCAAACTGCACGTCATCTTCAAGACCTTTGACATTTTTTTCAATTGTTGAAACAGTGTTCCCCTTGTTTTGAAAACATTAAGGATATGGCATTTTTATAGTTTCTATTGCAAAGCTAGTCTAAAAATGAGCATTTTTAAGACCTGTAAAAATAGATCCTATTTAATTACCACCTTGTCTATAATGTTAAGCTCACCTGCCATCGTTAGCATCTTTATTGAGTCACACGTCTTGAAAGAGACGAAGTTAAAATCAGAAGAAAGAGTCACGTGGAACATTTCTTTCCAATGAAATCGGTCTACAAGGAAATTACTTTGTGTGTGACGTAACAGGCCTGCCCACCACCTTTTTAGGGCAGTTTCAAAGCACTAAGAAATAGTCTATACAAAGACTTCTCTCTTTGTGTCTCGAGAGACAACACCTAACTGTTCAAAGATGCGCCTTTCCTTAGCAATGACTTCGAAAGCTGTTCTAACAAGACCACACGGCTCTCTGAAATTCTTTTCCTTTCCTAAGCAAATTCGTTAGGGCCATGCAACAGTGTTCTCCATAGTGAAAAGTCCTCATGTCTCAGACTTGGAGGGACACAAATGGGCCTGAAGAACAGAGTCGAAAGCTGCCAACACCACGAAATGCCGCCTGACGCCCCGTGCAGAGCCCCAGCGTGGCCGAGACGCTGGCCAGCTGCTTCAGGGAGACGATGGTGTGGGAGGTGCCGCTGCTGCCACGTCCCCGCCGGGCTGGGTCAGGCTTGCCGACGGGCACCGCCGCGAGGCCCTGGGGCCCTGCATTTCATCCTGACATTTCCCCCAGGGGACTTTTCACAGCCTCTGCCTGTTAATGATCTTCATCTCCCAGCCTCGGGCTGCAAAGACTTTCTTACTGCACACGTGAGTGGCACACCCCATGGTGCACCACGTTCGGGCTGACTGACCGGCCTCTCAACGGGGAGAAATAAAATCTTCTAAGTAAGACTGCTGATGAAGTTAAGAGAGTAAGAGAGAACCCCTCTGCACCAAGAGGCAGCTACAGAAAGCTTGTCGAGAATGTTAAAATCATTGTCTCCTCCTTCGCAAAACACAGGAGAAGATGTGATTGATGGCTAGTTCATAACATAATGCCAGATAACATTTTTTTTTTTTTAATTATGTGCTTGTAGTCAGCATTCCAATCCCCGATAGGGATGACTTTTGGAGTTCAAGTGAAAGGACACAAAATTTAAAACCGCAGAAATAACTTGGAGGAAAAATACAGAATTAATTGCCCAAAATGTTTATTTAAATAGGTCCTAAGGGATTACTTAATCCAGCCAATTGAAAAGCATTTTTGAGCAATTAGTATGTTTGTTGGGTAATTCTGGGGAAAAGTATAGACTTTTCTCGTTTTTTGAGGACTAGGTGTGAGACACATGTGAATTCCAATTCCCTTGCCAAATTGCTATTATTTGCTTTGTTCTGTAGATGAGGAGACTGAGGTTCAGAATCACACGGCGGCTCGCAAACGCCACACTCTGAACTTGAACTTGGGGTTTTTGTTTTTCCGAGCACTGATTCTGCTGTTATCACACCGCTGCTCAAAGCAAGGCACGAAAACCAGACAGGACAAGCTCTCCCGCCCGGCGGAAAACACACACACCAACAGCCCGAACCGCTCACAGAGCGGAGCACTTACTGTGAGCAGGCGCTGTGCTCAGCGGTGATTTCATTCACGTAACGCACGTAACGCACAGAACAGCTCTACTCAGTAAAGCCGGCTGTTATGACCAGCTTGAGGATGAGGAAGCAGAGGGATGGAGAGCAGGTAACTGGCTCGAGGTCATAAGCTCCTAGGGCCGCCCCAACAACACACCACAACCAGGTGGCGTACCACGACAGGCGCCTGCGCTCACAGTTCTGGAGGCCCCAAGGCCATGAGCGGGCTGTCGGTGCGACCGGGCACTAGAGGAGACTCTGTTCCACGACTTTTCCTTAGCTTCTGCTGCTACCACAATCCTTGGAGTCCCTTGCCTTGCAGACACATTGCTCCAGTCTCCGCCTCCGTCGCCACGCGGGGCCCTCTCTCTGCGCCTCTTCACGTGGTCCCCCCTCGCGCATGTCTGTCTCTGCATCGCCTCATCTTACAGGCACTGGTCATATGGGACGAAGGCCCACGCTCCTCCGATGTGACCTCATCTTCACGAACGAGGCTTGTGACAACCCTATTGCTACTAAGGCCCCATTCTGAGATTCCGGAAGTACCCGAATTTGCGAGGACACTATGCAACCCGGGACAACTAATCAGTCGTGAGCCCGGACTGCCTCTGGCTCAGCGTCTACCATGCTCACGACCGCTGTGATCCGACGCCTTCTCTACAACACGGATGTGACGATCCGCAGAGGAGTGACCTGTCACGGCATCGGCAGGACCGGTACGGTGCTGTGGGAGGGCAGGGCAGGTGGCATCTGAATGGGACCTTGAAAGACGAACAGGCCACTCCCCCTGAGGCAGGTGTGGGAAGCAGGGGCAATCCTCGGGAGAACGCACCTGCTAAGTAACGCATGCAGTCACGCGAAGGCGCTGTGTTTGAGAAGCCGCGTGGCCACGGCGCACGCTGGAACGTGGCGGGTGGCGCAGGGGTGGGGGAGAGTTGGGAAGGGAAGGGAATGGCGGCTGCTATGGCTAAAAAGGAGACTGGGACCCAATAACGGAGTGCCTGGGTGTCAGGCCAGGGCATCTGGGCTTTGCCTTACAGACTGCTGGGAGCCAGTTACAAGAAGTGGCACATCGGATACGTGCTTTAGAATGATAGTTATGGCAGCGGTGGAGAGGGTGCAGCCAGGACAGGGACCCCAGTTGGGAGGCTATACACGGGATGCCCAGAGGCTGAGCTTGAGAGATCAGTTCCAGAGGGGCTGACTGGCTGAAGAATGTAAGAAATGGAATATACTTTAGGTTGGCAGGAGACAGGGCACCGTGGTCACTGACTGGCATGTCAGCTTTGTCTGTCTTAGAGGAAACTAAGTGACTGACCTGCCTGTGGCAGATTAAAGATGCCCATGAATTCTCTGACACTCCTTCCTGCTGGAGAAAGGCAATGTTTCATCTCCTTTCCTTGGCTCTGGGTGGGCTCCATGACCTTCTGGGGCTCTGGGGCTTGGTCACTAGAAGCTTTGCCACCCCTGTCCGGGCCTCCTGGAAGGCTCACTCTGGGAGGCCTGAGCTGCCATGTGAGAAGCCCGAGTGTCCTACTGCAGAAACCGTACATGAAGACTCAGAGAACATGCGGGAAAGGAGAGAAGCCAGCATGAGCCCATCCTTCACGCAGCTCCCACAAAGGTACCAGGCTCACGAGCAAAACCCAGCCAGCCCCCAGCTGCATTCTACCCACTGACCTCAGTGAACGCTCCTTAACACGAAGAAACACCAAGCCATACCCTGCCTGAATTCCCAACCCACAAAACTGTGAGTCAGAGGAAAATGGTTATTCCTGAAGCCACTGCATTTTGGGTAGTTTGGAAAAGAACTGGAACCCACCCATAGAACGAGGCAGCATTTAATTAACTCACACAGATGTTACATAAAGCTAAATGAACAATTATTGATAAGGGTGGTGGAAATTAAAGTAACTTAAAATGCACATTCATCCTATGATTAAAATTCAGTAGGGTAGCAAGGACTTGAGTAGTGATTCAGCAGTGGATATCAGTGGAAAAAACTCTACTTCCTTTGTCACGCAACCCAAAGGAAGGGAAGGGATAAAGGCAAAGCTGGGGCCACCACCCCACATTTAGACCGGTAACAATCACACCAGACCACTCGGTTACCGATAAGGATGTTCTGAGAATTAAATGCCAAGGTGCGTTTTTTCTTAATAGTTTTAAAAATGGAGGGAGCTGTCTAATATCAGTTATTAGTACAAAGAATAGCGCTTCGAAGCTAAATAGAACACTCTGCATTTCAGGAATGATAACAAAGCTTTTCCAGGGCTTCTGCCTACACACACAGAGTGAACAGAAATAGAACATGTCTGGAAAAGAGTCAACCACTTGATTGTTGATCAAACTTGAGCTGCAGTTCTGAGGACCTACGCACGTTAAAACGCGGCCGCCGGTTTCTGCCTGTCCACAGAGCTTCAGCTCAAGCCTTCTTGTCCTTATGAGCGGCCTGCCGACACCACTTAGAGCTGTTAAAGAGGTGCTCCAGCGACATGCTCCACAAACTGTTTTTGTGTTAGAACATCCTGTGCCAAACCGGCTTTTCAAGCTACCCAGGTTGAAAACCACATCTCTTTCAAGAGTCAAGATTCACCTCGCTAGGAAAATAGTCACATTTCCAGCATTCAGTGGACGCCTGAGGGTTTGCTCTTAAACACTGAAGAGTGGAAGTTAAGCCATCGATCAAGTTCTAGTAAGTCTGATCACTCTTCGGCAGTCAATGCAAGGTTTAATCAGCCCACAAAAACCGGTTAGATTTTCATCCTATAGAAGTTGACGTGTCATGTGGATATCACCAGTAAGAAGAAATCAGTAAAGTTAGAATGATCGGAAACGCATTCCCGTTTGGTGAAAGGTCTGTGCCTCCTATTTTGCCTCCTTTTCCAATCTCACGCAGCCCACAGTTCTCCTCTTCCTCCAAGTCACGGGAGGCAAAACGCTAAGGACAGGGGTCCAAGGACAGCATCGCTCCCACCCTCCACTGGGATGTGCATTAACTACTCAATTTTCAAAAGTTTATCATTAGGACCATTTTGTGGAAAACGTGCTGATTAAAGATAATCACTTGCTGGTAAATATAAGGCCCATGTAATTGACAGAAACCGTAAAATTCAAGAACATCAACTCCTATTGAGAATTAAAATTCTGATTGACTAAGGGAACATTCAATAACATACCCTCGCTTTTCAGCTAAAACCAATAAAAGATAAGTAACAAATTTGCTGAGACTTTCTTGATAGTAAGTAATAGAAATTTACGACCAAAATACAGAATTCGTTGTGACGAGAACATATTATCTTTGGTGTGTGTTTGTTTGTTTGTTTCATGAATTGGGACCTACCGGCTGGCAAAATTAGGGATGAATTCTAGTACCCTGGATCCAGGA
This sequence comes from Eonycteris spelaea, assembly GCA_003508835.1. Taxonomy (NCBI): domain Eukaryota; kingdom Metazoa; phylum Chordata; class Mammalia; order Chiroptera; family Pteropodidae; genus Eonycteris; species Eonycteris spelaea. Next base: position 1,472,465 of record PUFA01000150.1, read on the forward strand.
CAGCTTAATATTCTCATACAAGGCCAGAAACAAACAATCGAATAGCATCATTAGGGCTCAACCCTTCTGTTTTTGTAACAATGATTCCATGAAGAAAACAGTCTAACGCTACGAACTCTCTGTTAGGTTTAACTTTCAAGAAACTGGGACAGATTTGAAGCAAGACTGCAAAACTAATGGCTAGATTTCACGGGCAAAGATATTTTCACTGAGTTGTTATTTTTTTGTTTTAAAGAAATGTTCATGCATCTTCCTCATGGTGCCCTGATAACATGTTGATGACAGGGAGAGGGAATGCAGTTAGCATTGCTATGATGGCTGAAGTGGAGGGCCAGGGGAGGGAGGGAGGAATTTGGGGGATCATTTTGTGAACATTATAGATCTCAAACCAATGTACTGTATATTTGAAACTAATTTAAATAAAGAAATTTATAAAAACAAACAGAAAACAAAAAAAACCAAAAACCCAAACTGTAAATAGATTCTAGACTTCTTCTGCGAATTTCATGCAGTGGCTTGATATTGTCGTTTATAAAAAGGAAACCAGGCGCTGAGAAATGGAGGGGAGCTGGCTCTGCTCTCATGCTTCTGCCATGCTGGGGCCGGCGGCACAGGCAACAACATCAGCAGAGAATCTTGGGAGGTAAACCACACGCTGATGCGAGCATTACAGTTTGACATCATGTATATGACACGTGGAAACTCCAAAAAGTAGGCCCAGCTAATGCCAATGGCAACGGCAGATCCTTTCTTTCGCCCGATACAGAGATTAAGATAGGTTACTTTATGTGGCTTTTAGTAACCTGAATCTCAAACCACTTCCTCGCCTTCATAAACAGAGTTTATAGAACACAAGGCAAAATGCTTCTGAAATCCCCTTTGAAATGAAATAAAATAGGCTTATTTTAGATAAATAGAATAGAACTTATTGAAAATTCTGAGCTGGTTAGTAATGATTTTGAGGCACCTGTATTTAATAACAGATTAACGTGTCTTGAATGTGTCTATGTTCCAAGTTCCTCAAAGCACCTTATGTATAATATCTCATTTAAAGTTCCCAACACACAAATGAGATGTTAAAATCATCTCATTTATCATCAGTAGAGACAGAGGCTGGAGAGAGATTAAACTGCCTGTTATCACTGTGGAAAATTAGGCACGGAGCAGGTCAGTGACTCCCTGCACAAGGTCACGGAAATAGTAAAGTGGCAGAGCCTCGATCAAAATCAAGGATTCTAGTGCCAGATGCTGATCTCAACCGCTTGGAACACTGGACAACCCCCTTCCCCGAGTCTGACAGAGCACCCCACCACAAGTGAAGTCTGCATTACGCTCCAGGCGAGCCATTTTCACTTGCTTTGTAACATTTAAGGACATCATTTATTTCTCCTTAATTTCACCGTCTCAGCCACGAATTGGGTATAACCCCTACACTTCAGAGAGTTGCTGTGAGAATCACACAAGCATACATGCAAAGCATGAAGAACATCGCCGAGCTCAGGGGAGCCGCTGAATAATTACCTGAATTTTTCCTTGGCCACTTCCTTGTATTTACTTTTAATTTATTCCTTCAAAATGTACAGAATATATATTTTGAACAAACCCCGTGCCAAATACTAGATTCGGTGGCCATTATGGTACACATGCTGCTTATCCTTGAGACCAGGAGCCAGCAAACTCTCCGTAAAAGCCCAGACAGCAAATATTTTTGGTTTTGTGGGACGTACACTTCCTGTCTCAACTACTCAACTCTGCCATTACAGCGCAAAAGGGGCCATAAAAATAAGAATGGCTGTGTTCCCCGAAAACTTTATTTACAGAAGTAGGCAGGAGCTGGATTTGGACCGTGGGCCAGAGCTGGTGAACCCCTGCTCACGACCTTCAAACAAGAATGACAATATAAGATGCAGTGGGCGGGATACTGGCAACACAGGACGTCCCAGACACACAACGTGGCAGGGCCACTCGACTCGCTGCAGGAGGGCCAGAGACTCAGAACTAGCGACACGGGAGGTGGAATCTAAGTATGAGCAGACATCAGCAAGAAGGACTTCAAGACGAAGAAACCAGAGGCTCAGAGAGAAGAGAGAGGACACGATCCTTTCAAGGATGATCCTTAGGGATTCAGTGGTGAAGGAGTCAAGGGCTGGAGCTGAACAGGAAACGGTGGTGGCAGGGCCAGCCGGGGCCAGCTCAGTGAGGGGTCCGGTAAGGAGCGTGGAGTCTACGCTGATGGGAAGAGGTTGACCTTTCGCCCAGGGCAGTGATGGGACCAGACTGAGTTGGTGTATAGAACAGCAGCATCTTCAGGGGCTGTTGGGCTATAAAGAACAACTCCCTTCCACTAAATGATCCTAAATTGCTGAGCTTTTCACAGTTTTTCTGTCTCCGTTGTCTGGGTATTTGTCAACCATCACTTCTGATTAATGTGAGTCTGCTGTGGAAACATTTTTAAATCTAATTTATTGTGTCTAGTCTGCTATAATATTTAAAACTATTTATTCAAATGCTTTAAATTTTTCATTTGTACTTTTTTATAAGAGAGTAAATTAGCTGAGAGAACTCTGGTAAGTAATTATTCAGTGCAGGGATGAAGAGCTTCTGTCCTCTGTTTCTACTGGTTTTACTTCAGTTGGAATTGCTGAGTCAATGATCCCCAGGTAAAGAAAAATACTGCAGTAAGAGGAGCATCTAGTGTGGTGCAATCTGTACAGATTTTCTATTGATACAGTCACCTGGAAATTTTGCTCATTACTCAAAGAAAAGTTTAGGCTACAGCCACCAAACTCAATTATACTCTACTTTCTCATTTCTATGACCATCAAAATATACCTGAAATGTCATCTCCAACCCACCTCCGAACTCCCGGCCATATATCCAAGACTATTCATCACAAGCCAAAGCAGTTTAATATTTTTTTCTGCCTGATGATATTTGGTTTGAGAAACGTATTCTTGGCATGTTGGACACACATCTGAATGGTGGTGGGTGGCAGGGATAAGAAGGAGGGACCAAACTATTTTGTTCCTTGTGGTACAGTTAAATGTTGAACTTTTTAAAAATTAAAAAAAAAAAAAACCTTAAAAGTTTAATCATAAAGAACTCATTTTACCTTTTTGTTTCTGCTTTAAAAGTCTTGAAAGGCTATCATAAATACTATGAGCTGAGTCATAGGTAATGTCAAGATGAGGTATACAGCTAGAATATAATTTCCTGAATTAGACCCTAAATTCCTTGAAATTAATTGAAGCTGATGTCATTCATCTTTCTATCCTACGTAATATCATGCTCAATTAATTAATGTTGAGTAGAGATAAGTGAAAACTTTACTGAAACTTAGTGAAAGGTTTCTATTAACTACTCTTCTACGGAGCTTTCCTTTCTGCTTCAAAACACAACAAAAGAAAAAACAGTTTCCATTTGCTTCCTATAAACCCAATAAACG